>CM051830.1:115601082-116878999 GCA_028451465.1 Erethizon dorsatum
TCAGTGAGGCCCTTCCACACCCAAACACTTCTGGTCCCACCTATATGATTCTGCTTTTTCCTGTCACATCGTAACATCTACATAATATACTCATTGTTTTGTGTTTACTACTGTACTTTCTCAAGTTGAATTTAAGTTCTACAAGGGCATCCATTTCTATCTACCTTTGCCCTCCCTGTTGTAATATCCAGCACTAGAGGAATGTCATTTGCACTGAATGAACGAACGAATGCCTGTATGCACGCGTGTTAGAGGCCTGAGCAGACCCCAGCACTGAGAAGCAGAGCTTGGAAGGCACTGACGAGCAGGCATCAGTGCAAGAGAGCATCCAGGCAATGATGCTTGAGGCCGCTGAGTGTTCCTGAGGAGATTTGCCCCATTGGAAACTGTCCCTTCTCAGGTCCCCCATTTGCTGCCTCTGCACAACGTGGCAGTGACTACACTCAGGAGGAGGCGTGGCCTCTTAGACAACACCCCTAACCGCCTTGGAAGTCAGCTGCCATAAACAGATAGCCCCAGTGCTCCTTGCTGAGATGGGGCCAGGATGAGGGTGAGGTGAGTGAGGTGTTCTTCTTGGGGGTGAGCTTAAGGGGGTGTCAAAACTCTATTATCAAGACAAAAGACATCCTCATACAGTACTTTAACTATAAAAATTAATGCAAAGAATCCACGATGAAGAAAATACTCAAAGTTCCAACAATGACAAGCTCCAGCCCTGCGTTTGTACACCTCATTCACACCTTCCTCCTCTAATCCTTGTCTTGGTAAAACTTTGTTTATAAAATTAAATGGAGGACCTCTATCTCTGACCTGGTCATGCATATTGTGTATATATGCGCATATATATATATATATATATATATATATATATATATACTTTGAAATATTGCACTATGCCCCATAAAATGTATAATTATGTGCCAATTAAAAATTTAAGATATTTAAAAAATAATATTATTTATCTTGATTACTGAGGTGTTTGGCGCTCCTTCAGTTTTGTGTCCAAGTTGAGTCTCTTTGCCTTCGTCCTGGTCCAGCTAGTTGTATGAGCCTAACAAATGACTTCAACACCACACCTTGGTACCTTCCCTTTGCATACATCCAATACTGATGCTCCCGACCCACAGGGATGTAGTCGGGATTATGCACATAAAATTCATTTTGCACAGCTGCCGGCGCTCGATAAATGCTGACTGCTTGCATGGCCCTAATAAATACTGTGCTGTTGCTGATGTCGCCTTTATAGGAGTTCTCTCCAGCTAGAACTAATGCAGGGCCTTTGAGGGGGATGGCAGGCCCTCTCCAGATGTGGCAGCTTTCTCCTTGAGAAACAAGTTTCATTTGGGTCCTGGGCAACTTTGAGCTGCCGGAGAAGAAATTGCTCAGCCGAGGCCAGAACCTGGGGCCGCTTGGGCTCCTAGAGTCCCAAATGCCATCCCAGGGTGGCCCAGACTCTCGCTATGAATTTGAACTTGTCCTGCAGGACTGAAGTGTTTCAGGACCCAGGCACGCAGCACTGTAAAATGGGGCAATTAAACCTATAAAACCGGGGTTTACAGGGGAATTTATAGTGTCAGAGGCTTTTTATAGCTTTTTAAGATTAGTTTAAATAGAGGGAAAAAAGAACAGGGGAAAGAAAAAGAGAGGGTTTGAAACTTGAGGAGACTTAAAAGTTCAGAAAGAAGCTTTTAGGAAGGAAAGAAGGGTCATAATCGGAGGCACATTTTTCCCATCTTGCTGTCTTTCGCAAATTGGAGCCAAAAAAAAGCCAGGAACTGCTGTCTCCCACCAGTCCTGCGTCCTTAGCTGGAAAGGAAAGCCCAGGGGAGGGTCTGGGTAGGGAATGCAGGCAGCCGAGGTATCGCCACTCCAGGCTGAGGGACAGGCGGCTCTGTCCCTCAGGAGGGGTTGCAGGGTGAAGGGGCCGCACCAGCCAGGGGCCATGAGGGAATGTGAGTGGCACCCTGCAGCAAGTGACCTGGGAACCATCGATCCAGAGGCCTCCTTTCTCTTGCATGAAGGATCAGTGTCCTTCCTATTTCTGGACTTTGGTTCACGCCGTTCCTTCAGGCAAAAATGCTCTTCCACCCTGGTTTTTCAGGGTGATCAAATTCATCTTGATTCATTCCTTCCCTCCTTCCTCTCCTTTCCTTACTTTTCATGGTACTGAGGACTGAACCCAGTGACTTTGCACTGAGCTATATCCCTGGCTCTTTTTTATTTTATGTTTTGAGATGGGTTCTCACTAAGTTGCCCAGGTGGGATTCAAATATGGGATCCTCCTGCCTCAGCCTCCCTCAGTGCTAGAATTATAAGAGTGGTCCACCACACCAGCTAAAACTTCTTCTTCCTAACTAATCAATCAATAAATAACTTTCTCAAGATACGGAGTAAAACAAGCAGGGTGCATTGTGAAAACAGTCTGCTCTCACTCTATGAAGGGAAATACGCACACAGATTATAATATCTGAAGTATATGAGAAATGATAGGTAAGAAAACAGTAAGAATGTTTGACTCTAAGGAAAACAAGGTTTTGGAAAGGTGCAGAAGGAAAGAGGCTCATGTTTTCCCTGTCCCCCACTTTTGCAAACTTTAGCTGTTGTTCCATGTGCCATAGATAACCTATTTAGTTTTATTTAAAAAAAAAAAAAAAAAACAAACTCAGTTCCTGGGGTACAATCTGTATTGTAGTTTTACAAGATGTCAACACAGGTGTTCACAGCATGGGGAGAGGGTAAAAGACACACAGCACTGTTTGAATTATCCTTACAACTATATGTGACTCTACGACTATCTCAGAGTTTAATTTTTAAAAATCACCTAATCGCACTGCTGCGAAACAACCATCATTATCCCTTGCCAGCTAAATTAGCTGCATCCAGAAGAAAACCCATTCTGCATAGTTGTACTAGTTACTGAAGGGCTGAAAGTTTTCACTTGTTAGTAGTCTGCCCCAGTTGTTATACACGGATGCACCCAATTCACTTCGGAGTTACATCCTGAGGTCCCATTGCAAGCTGAAAATATCACTAAGTTAAAAATGCATTGGATCCACCGCGGTTACCCAACATCACAGACTAGCAGCAAGGTTGTGCCCGCACTGTGATCGTGTGGCTGAGTAGGAACTGCAGCAAGCTGTCCAGCATCTAAAGAGGATCTCTAGCCCAGGAGAAGTTCAGAACTCAAAATTCAAAGTCCACTTTCCACTGAATATCACTTCCACAAAATCACAAAGATGAAAGATTGTAAGTTGAACTGTCCTAAGCTGGGAGGACCTGTATTTTTAATATTGCTTCTTTTAGCTAATTTATGTCAACCTAAGACTCCTCCATCAAATGCACTTGTGAAAATTTGATTACATAAGTCTTTTTCCATTTATCTCTGCCTCATTAGACTACAAACTCTTTGAGAGTAGGAATCAAAACTACTTTCTCACTGCTCTTTTTCTTCTGCCCAGAGCAGGCCCTAGTTTATTGAATACATAAATATTTGCCTGAGAAAAATGTATGTAGGACTCAGAAATGAAAATCTGAGATAGAACTGGAAGGGATCGATTTGTCCATTTAGTATGCACGACTCCAATTGGGCTGTTTTGGTATCATTTAATATAAACACTTCTTATTGGACTGGATTGCCATCATTCATTATGGAGCCCTCCCATTGGGTACCCTTGCCATCATTTAGTATGGAGTACTCCTATTGGCCACAAGGTCAAACTCGGTCTCTGATCCTCAAGGTGAAGTCAACCAATTCTTTCATGATGGCTTTCAAAAGTGTGTTGTATTTTTCTACCCTTCATTTGTCTAGAATGCCAATAGTAGGGTATCTGTGTCTTTTTCTGTAGAGGAAGTGCTTTGTTTTGTCAAAATCTGTTACAGAGCAGGCATGTGAGAAGAAATAAAGAAAATGGTGAAGGGCATGTGCCTGGGTTTGTTCCAACTCTACTGCTAAGAAGGCAAGTAAGTGAAGGTTGTGCCTCAGTGCCCTCATCTGTGGAATGGAGCTAATTATACAACCTGTCTGCCGAGGACCTTGTGAGCATGAACTGTGTCAGCATATGCCATAGGCTTAGAACAACACCTGATACACATTAACCATTTAACGAATGTTAGCAAAAAGCATTAAAAGATTCCTCCGGGCAAGATGCCTGCTTGATTTTCTTTCCAAAGCTGATCTAACTCAGTTTGAAATTTTGGTTCTGCCACAAAAGTCAAACTCAGTTCTCTTGGTGAAGGATTTTAAACTCTGCTATTTCCTGTTCTAATTATAGGCTTGTTTCAGTTGATGTAACTCTCGTTTTCCATTAAATATACTCAAGAATGTCTGGGTTGATTATTTCTTTGGCTAGGCCCCTAAAAAGTTATTGAATATTCATTGAGTTCCAGAAAAATGGAAATGCCTACGTTATTTTATATCATCATATTTGATTGCAATCCTGATTCTGAGATAATAACTTGTATAAATGTATCAAGCACCAGGTATTATTTCTGTTGATTTAATCTTTGAAAGGGTTCTGTGGAAGACACACAGTTGTTTCATATGAGATTAAGTAACTTTCCCAACATCACAGAGCTAGTAACTGGTTGTAATGTGTTTTGAACTCAGATCCCGCTGATGGCTGTTCCAATCTCCAGCCTCCCATCTCCCTATCCTATAAGAATTAAAAAAGATAATGAATAATTAATATGTGTAATAGCAATATGTAAACATCACACCTAAAGCTCTTTAGATTTTCTAGGAATTGGGGCTTTTGATGTGGATAATTCAGGTAGATTATGGCCAAGAGTGTGCACATGTGTGTGTGCCCTGATTGTTTTCCTCACACATAAAATATTTCTCTAGTTGTTTTTTTAATTAAAGGTTGCACTCAACTATTGACTAAAAGATGCATCTACACTGTAGGGAAGTCTTTTTAAACTATGCATCACTTAATTTTGTGAGCATCACTTAATTTTAGTTTAAAAATTAAGTAGAGTGCTTAGCTATTTAGAAAACTATATTAGAAGAAAATGTATCACTCATTTTTGGAAAATTAGATATAATTTTAAGTAGAGGGCTTAGCTGTTAAGAACTATAGTAAAAGAGTATGTATCAATCATTTTTTTTGTAAATTAGATGAAAATTTAAGTAGCGGCTTTGGATATTCTAAAAATATATAGTGCAGTCCAGTAGAAAATATGAATTTTTAATACAGCAAACAATCACCTGTACGTATCACCCTACATCCCACACACACATCTAATTTTTTTGTTTAGGTTTTCTAGCATTGGGTCCATCATCTATGTACCAGGAAGCAGGGGTGTTTGAAAGCAAGGATTCATTGCCTATTTTCTACGCCCAAATATCTTCAAAGCCTCTCCAGTATGACACAGTAAAGTTCCAACAATTTAGCCTAGTAATTCAACCCAGCCAAGATCCAGTCCAAGTACATGAGTTGGTTTTGCTTCTTTGTGGTTTCTCATAGCCTTCCCTTCATCCTGCACCATTTTTCCTGGGCAAAAAACCCAGAGAAACAGCAATCGGGAGGGAGACTCCATCCTCGCCTGCCCTGTCTCTGTGGAAGTGGAATAATTCGATCAGCCCGCTATGGAAAGCCTAGTTATCCAACACGGGAAGGCGGTTCCGCAGCCAAGCTGGGTCTGTGTTCATTATTCTTTCTCTCCTCCCCTCTTCATTTTTCCTTGCAAGCTAAATCTAACAGAAATAAAATCAATCCACCCTAAAAGAAAAAAAAAAGAATCAGACTTATTTTCACAATTTTTGTTTTGGGTTTTTGTTTTTTTTTTTTTTTTTTTTGGATCTGAAACACAGGACTTCCCAAATCAAGTTAAGTGAGTCCCAGATGTGGATACGTTTCAAATGAAAAACACACCCGATCATTTCAGGCAGAACTCTGCCGCAGAAACCGGTGATTGCAGGGGCTGAGACAAGAAGAGGATTTCTCCAGAGAGTTCGTCCCAGACTGTGGAGAGGAAGAGGGATGGGGAAGACGGAGGGCTGGCGTGCTTTGCCTCCCCGGGGGACCCGAGGGATGGAATTCAGGTTAATTAGGTTTGAGGGTCACTTTAGGACCAATCAGGAGCACGGCAGGCATCTTGGAGTAGCGCAGAAAGGATGGTCAGAAAAGAAGCTGCCACACGATCAGGGCTGGTTTCAGTAATGAGAAGCCACTAAATCTATATTACATAGCCAGGACTTAAACCACCAGGGACCAAAGAAAAATTAATGAGAAATGACAGTGATGCTCTCTCACTTGTGGGCATCCTGGAGAATTGTCTTCTCCCTGAAGAAGAATGGTGTGTGGCAGCTGGAATGCAGAGAAACGATGTGACGTGCAAATTAATATATTTTCTTTTCAAGGCCAAGGGCAGAGGAGGAGCTTTTGACAGCCTTTGGTTCGGGCATTAATGTTCAAAGACCAATCAAGACACTAACTTGTCAAACGGCCTTTCTTCTAGCGTTGAACCAAAATGAGAATGTTGAACCGTGTAACCAAAGACATCTCTTGGTGAAAGAACCTCCTTTTAGCGACCATAATTCGTATTTTCATCAATGTCATGCTGCACATAGATGAAAACAGCCATTTAAATGTGTTTCTTCTGTCTTCTTGTAATAGGTTTAATTTTACATTTCTTGCCATCTGGCTTGTGGAACGGAAATGTGCGAGTACTTTTACTCTCTGCGTGCTTCTCATGGGCCTTAGTCGAAGATGTGGCCCTGTTCTTTTTACTGAACTGGACTTTAACTGAGAATCAGCCCCTCCCCTTTCCCACTACCAAACAAGCCATTCAGGTATTTTGGTAAAGCTCTTAGCCTTTACTTAGCAATACTAGTTAACCATGGTGCACTGCACTTTATCTTAGCCATTTAAACCTTGTCTCTACCTTATAAAGTTGCTGATGTGCTCGCTTTATGGAAGAGGAAACCAAAACTCAGTGAGTGGCAGAGCTAGGATTTGAAATCATTTCCATTGACAAAGTCCCTGGTGTTTTGGTTGTGTCCCACCTGCCACGAAGGGCTCTGGACCTCAGAGAGAGCGAGACACTTGGGAGGGAGTGTGGCAAACCGCCGGGGAGGTAGAAAGGCTTTGGTCGGGAGGTGCCAAGGCCACTGTTAGGTTCTGGATGGTGTCGTGGTGCACGAAGTCAAGCATTGGTGAGCATGGCGTGGGGTTGGGGAAGCCGAGGAGACAGGTGATGGCATCCAAAGTGCACAACTTTATTGATTTACTGTGTTGTTCTCTGAGAACTTCAATAACCCCTCACCATGGAGGAATGGGGGCTGTGGAGGTGGGTGATGTTTACAACAGAGGCAGAGTGATGCTAGAGACTTCACTCTACACGGGACACACACGGCAACTAGCAAGTCATAGTGCCCTAGTCACTTTTTCATCCACTGAAGATATAATACCTGGCACCTACAATTTAAAAGAGGAGAGGTTTATTTTGGTTCAGAGTTACTGTTCATGGTTAGCTGGCTCCAAGGCGGAAAACGGCATGGCATAGAGGCGAGACAGAAGGAATCTGCTCACATCATGGTGACCCGGAAACAGAGAGAGACGCTGGGGAGGATGATATCTCCTCTGAGGTTTCACCCTCAGTGATGCACCTTCCACCAGGCCCCCCCCTCCTAACAGCAAGTTAGCTATGGCACCCCCATGATGCAGTCACCTTCCAAAAGTCCCACCTCTGAACACATGAAGCTTTGGGGGACATTCTTGATCTAACCCATAATACATATACTACTTTTTAAATGTGCTAGGTATGAACCTATCTGTCTCTCCTGGCTGCTGTGATACATTGTCACACAGCAGAAATTTCCTAGTCTGGAGGCCAGGAGTCCAAAACTCAGGGCGTCAGCAGATCTGTACCCTCTCTGAAGGATCCGTGAGAGAATTCTCTTTTGTCTCTTCCGGTTTCCGGTGGTTGCAGGTGATCCTCGGCTTGTGGCTACGTAAGTTTGATCTCTGCCTCAATCTTCCCATGGCTTTCCTGGCTCTTCCCTTCTTATCTGGAGACTGGGCACTAGGTCAGAGGTGCGCCCAGGAATGCTGGATGATCTGACTTTGAGATCTTTACCTGAGTTACATTTGCCAAGGTGCCGTCCCTAAATAGATTCTCAGCGTTAGGACATGGATATGTTTTTGTGGGATCCACCATTCAATCCATCATGCCGTGTAGATCAAATATGAAGTGAAATATTAAATATTATGTAAATGGAATTATCAAAACCCTAAACTAGTAAAGTGGGATACTGTTGAGGACAAGACAAAGACCATGAATGAACACTGGTTCCTTTAGTTCCAGGCCTTCCCCCAGGAGGTCCCTAAATAGCTGCCCTATGAGACCAAGTGTAGCCCAGGAGACATGGTACATTCTTTGACAACCCCTGATTTAAATACTAACTCTACCTTATCCAAGTTCTGGCTTTAAGCGAGTTAAAAAATATAAATCTTTGCACTTCAGCTTTCTCTGCAAAATGGGATGGAGTTTAACACTCCCCTGGCAAGGTGGGTACCAGAAGATTGCAGGGTAAGGGTACCAGCTGCACAGCATGCCTGACACTAGGGGGTAGCTGTGGACATATTCATTCATGTGTACTTGGGGAGCATGGACTTATTTTATGTCTTTTTCATGCAGATTTATTGAGCACCTACTCAGTGCCAGCCTCTGCCTGTAACAGTGGGAATGTGGCAGTGAAGGGGTCAAAGGTGCCTATGTGACGGATGAGCCCTGGTGTTGGAGACCAGAAAAAGACAGAAAAAGACATTTTTACTAAATGCAAACGTGAGCACAGAACTTCTTCTAAGAGGATCATTCTTGATCATGATAAATTCTCCTGGTTTTGCGCAGAGAAGTTAGATATCTATATTTACATAAAATATTTGGTTATAATGTATTTGCAACCAATTACATACTACGAAGCATGGTGGTTTTCATTGATCCTATTTACTGTTTCCAGAACTATCTCCTTGAAGTGAGGCATGGCCGTGTGACTTGCCTTGGTCAATAAAAATGTCAGCAGAAGTGGCATGCATTGGTTGCAGGTGGTAACTATGATAGCCAGGGCACTGTCCACGCCGGCACTTCTCATTGCCTTTTTCACTGGGGAGGCCGGCAAGCAGGTAAGGCCTGAGCTAGGTTCTGCAGTTATCTTAATAATAACAAAGTAACAAACAGATAAAGCGACCACGCTGACCTCACCTCCAGGAACACGGGGTGCACATGATAGTACAAGCAAGAAATTAATGCTTTCTATTCACAATTCCGAAAGGCTTGGGCTATTTGTTACTGCAGCATAATTGACCTTATGACTGATACCCACACTGTACAAGTCCACAGCCGGATTCTCTGATTTACTATCTCAGTTGAACTTTTGTCTCCGTTTAAAAAATTTTAAAGAAATATTTCCCTTTTCCATTGTCCCTATTTCTTTATTTCATTCAACAAAGATTTTTCAGGTCTTGTCCATGTTGGTCAGTGGAAATACAGAAGGGAGCAAGACAGACGTATTTCCGGAACTGATGATGCAGGTCCCAAGAGAAACGGAAGTTACTTTATTGGACAAGGAAATGCGGGGTGAGTGCTGTCACAGATTAATCATTTTAAGAATTTTGTTGCTAAGATTCATTCAACTAGGACAACTGTTTGTAGGTGCCGTGTCCTGAAACCCCAATTGCCATGGGCCAATCACTTGCAAATGTTTTGCAACCTACAAAAAATCACCCAAGTCTTCCTTTCCCTCCCTCCTCTTCCTTCTTTCTCTCCTTCCTTTCTTCCTTCTTTCTTTCCTTCTCTACCTCCTTTTTATCCTTCTTCCTTTCATTCTCCTCCTATCTTCTCTCTTCCTTCCTTTTCTTACAGTCCTTCCCTTCCTTTTCTCCCTTAAATCAATGAAAACAAAAATGCTTTTGCTTCAGGTACAAAGTTCTGTTTTTCTGAGTGGGAGATAGCACGGGAGTCATAGTAGAAACTATGCCTAAAGCCAGGGCCCCATCCTAAGGTGACCGCATCGTTAAGTACATCATGCAGAACAGTGCCCAGTGCACCGTAAGCATGACATCAGTGTTGGTTGCTAATATAAGGCCCGTATGCACGTCGGGAGGGTGACGTGTACATTATTGTCACTTTTCACAGAGAGAAATACACGAGGAGGTGGCTGAAACAATAAGAATGATCAAAGTTAGTGTCAAAGGGCACCTGGCGTGTGAGGAGACTGGCTGGGGTGCTGTGTAGTGAGCAATATCTCCTGGGATCCCCAGCCCAATACTACAAAGCACTTGTTACTATTTGCATTTGACAGGGAAACTCCAGCTTTGTCAGGCCACAGTCCTTGTCCACAATCTCCCAGATGGTGACAGGCAGAGCAGGGATCCTTCAAACTTCAGTTTGAGCGCAACCTCAGTGCTCAGTAGTGACTTTCTACGTCCTTAGCTAAGGGAGCCTTAAGGGTTGATCTTGGGCTAGATTTGAAGCCAATTCTACTGGCAGCTTCCTTCGTTCCCAGTGCCCAACAGATGCAAAGATGCAGAGCTAGAAAGGCACTTGGGCCCCCTGGAGGTGGGCTCTTAAGCTCGTGTTGGAGGGGCCTGCTGGAATTTCCATTATTAAAAGGCAGCTAAACACTCGAAGTGGGAAGCAAGAGGCTTCAACTGGCCTCACCCAATTGCCTCTCCACCCTGGAGCCTCCTCTTCCTCTCCATGAAGTAGACAAGAAACCACCTGCAATTGGAGAACGAGCCTTTCCGTCCCAACCTGTGAGCCAAGACTTCTGCTCTTCCGTTCCAGCCCAGGGATGGAGCAGATGTTTCGGAGTCATAACCAACAGGGTCCAGTAGTATGGGTCTCAGTATTCATCATGTAAAGTAGTTGAGAGAATTTTAAAAAATAATGATGGGAGCGTTGGGCAGAAAGGGAGTTAATAACCATATGCTAGCACAGCTGCCATGGCAACAACATCCAGAGACAACGGGCTCATCCAGGGTAGCTCACCCTCTGGTCCGGCGGAAGTTGTCCAGACTCTGAGGTGTTCAGACCCCACAACCCCTAACACTCTAACACCTGCACCCTCACACAGTTTCCAGAAGCTTCTGATCCTCAGGACCAGACTTACTTTCAGACCCCCCAATCTTTTGTGTCATCCTCTATAACCCGGCCTGGAATCAGGTCATCTCTTTCTTCCATTTTCTGTGTGGCCACTTGCCAGCTATGTGACCCTCAAGTTTCTGGGGGTGAAGGTGAAATACACAGCAATGTTTCAGGGGTTAGAGGAGGATTAGGGATGAGGTGTAGCAAGCACCTTGAAGAGCATCTGGCCCATAGGGGGTGCTAAACTCATGGCAGCTTTGGGGGAATGAGCAGGATATGGGCCAGGTGAGGTGGCCAGGTAATTAGAGTCCCTTTACATTGGAAGTTGTGGGATAGCAGTTTTAACACGTGGGCTCTGGAGACCAGTTGCCTGGATTTAAATCCTAGCTCCATGCTGTCCAATCACTGCCCTTGTCACTGGAACGAAATACCTGACAAAATATCTGCAAGTTAAAGAGAGGAGACTTTACTTTGGCTCCTGGTTACAATCTGGCTGGCTCAGGGCAGAGGGGCTCAGGGCAGAGGGGCACACGGGAGTGGAGGGAGGCTGCTCCTGAGTGTCGGCCAGGAAGCAGAAAGAGAACGGAGGAGCCGCACCCACAGTAGCCCACCTCTTCCAACCAGACCCCATCTCTTAACTGCAAGTCTGCTATAAACCCCCATGATGCAATCTCCTTCCAAAAGCCCGGCCTGTGAGTACTTGGGGTCTTTGGGGGACACTCTTGATCTAAACTGAACACTGCGACATTCCAGCTGTGTGACAGTGAAGAAGACACGCTACATCTCTGAGCCTTGGTTTCCTCAGCCGTAAGGTACAGAATAGCACTGGCCACTCAAGTAGCCGTCTCCAGCGTCAGGCACATGATACTGGTAAACTACGGAGCAGGCCTGTCTTTGTGTCATTATTTCAAAATCTAACGACACCCTCCCATAGAGGGTAGAAACTGGCCAGTCTGGTGTAGGCCAAAGTCACGCTTCCCTGGCTCCTGCAGGAAGATCTTTCTCCAGCCTGATGTTAGCCCTGGAATCCACTCTTTGAATCCCACCGATTATGTGTCCGACAAGGCCTCATTGTTTTCGTCTCAGCAAGGAACACGTGTTCTTCGGAGCCCTCACCTACCTTTGAAACACTGAGCGCAGTGTCTCCGGCTGCCTCTCCATCCTGGAGACTCTGGATAGCTGGGGAGGCCGCCCTAGAAATCCGATCCCACAGCCCCTTCCCAAACCCTCGCTTCTAATCATGTCATAGCTGAGACTTGGGCTCGCCTATAAATCATTTTTAACGACAGTGTGAGAAGAAAGAAGTCACAAAGCAAATCTTACATGACGTTCTCATCACCAGCGGCATTTAATATCCTAAATCAGATGCTTTATGGGGTTGCATCACGGGCGTTGGGCGAAACGAAGGAAAGCTATTATGTTTTGCCTTCGTGCTCCTTTCGTGTGCCTGGGGTCGCTCGCTTTTGGGAATTCCGGGCTGTTTTGCTTGGGAGGGGGGCTCGTGTTGGGGGGAGTTGGGATGGTCGGAGGGTCCACCAGGATTCTTGGGGGACTTTTACACAATGAGGCAGGCTGTGCGATGGGATCCAGAGCCGGTAATATGAGAAAGTTATGAGAATATAAGCCAGGCCTGATCTGGGGTTCCTCGCCGTTCACCTGAGGGGCCCCTTCCCTTCCGAGGAAGTCGATACAGTGAAAATGAAACCAAAGCGAGAGCAAATAAAAACAGGTTCCACTTCTCCTCCCCCAGCCCCAGGCGGACTTGGGAATAAATGTGAGCGCGCCAGGGTGAACTGCCGTGCCAGTTTCTTCCATCTGACAAATTCTTTCTGAGTGTCTGCACTGTGCCTTTGATGTGACTGGCCCTGAGCTTAGCGGGATTCTTGGAGTCAGAGTGGCTTCCCAGCACCGTCCCCACTTGCATTCTCACTTCCCTTTCCGGTCTCAGGGCAACTCAGTGCAATTCACTGTGCAACTGAATCTAATTCTGACATCCGTGTTTAAGCACCTACTGTATGCAGGGGGCCTGGACTAGCAGGCCCCAGTGGGTGGAAGAGTGGTCTTGGGCATCAGTCTTTAATAAGTCAAAGATGAAAATGTGTAAGATGTGTGCACTGTAAGATCAAGGGCCCCTGGGTGTATCTAAAACTGAGCTTGGCACACAGTAGGTGCTCAGTAAATGGTGAGCGAAGGTTTGATTTGGTCAAAGAACCAACAATGAAAAAAAAAATGTGATGAGAATCCCGGTCCCCTGCTTACATCCTCTCCAGGCACTGTAGGAAGAGGGTCCAGTGTAAAGATTCATCCAACTCACCATGATGGGGAATTAATATCAGCAAGAGAGAGACACTGATGGTCCACGCTAGGAAGCCCACAGGACTTGAGTTTGTGGCCTGCTTTTGATGTCCTGGGTCCTAGGAGGACGACTTTGCATGGGTTGGCAATGGGTTCAGAGGAAGGTGGCTGAAGTCCCAGTGAAGGACCACCCTCTACCCTCTGGTGATCAGGCCATGGCTCATAGCAGAGGGACAATGGTAGCATCTTCTGGCAACTACCACTGTGGAGCCCAAGCTCAGACCCACGGTTGTCTCTGCTCAGTTTGATCTCCTGGAAGGATTGAAGCTCTGAATAACTGCTGCGTCCAAGAGACTGGAAAACAACAAACCAAGTGATGAGCGCTGGGTGCTTACTGCACACTAAGTACTTCATACTTGGCGGATTTAGATACTTGCTATCATCCTGCATTTATAGTGGAGGAAGGAGACCGAGGCTCACAGAAGGGAAGGGAGGAAAGCAATGGGGAATTGAGGCGGAAGAGGTGGTGAGCATCCAGGAAACCCAAACCTCCCAACCTTATTAGGAGCTTCACCTCACTCAACTGGGAAACTTCGGCTAAGTTATTCTACCTCTCTGAGATTCCGCTAGCAAGGATGACGACCAGTTAGATCACATGGCATTGCCAATTTCACACTTTAAAAAGGTTTTCATCTCTGCAGTTTCATAAGGTTCAGTTTAACACAACATAACTTCCTCGTAGTGTTCGTGTGAGGATTCAAAGTTCTAACAGCTGAGCACAGAATGTGGCAAGCGGCGGCTCCCCCACATATGGGAGTTAGTTTAATGATCGTCTCCATGGCTTTCCTAAAGAAAGAAAGATGTGAGACACAGTTAAATCAGCTTTGGAAACAAAGCCACTACCATGTTTTCCACTCCTGGACAAACCTGTGTCACCTCCCAGCCTTGGTGATAGGGGATCAACAATTTCCTCCACCCACCCACATGGGTCAATTATTCACTAGCTGCCCTCAAGCTCCTTTTTACACCTCAGGGGAGAGAACCCCAAGCAAAACATACTCCTTTGCATTGGAACTGTGGAGTTTTTGTTGAGGGATCTCAGTTACCTTTCTCCTCTTCCGGTCCCGGAGAAGTTGGGGGGTGGGCGGGACCCAGGTGTGTCTTGTATGTTAGGGTACAAGGGAGGTGAAGGAGACAACTTCCAGAAGGCCATGGTGATGAGATGGTGGCTTCCTGGAAACTGATGTCCTTCAGAAACATTGTCACTCTCATCTTTGTCATCGTCATCATCATTTTCATCCTTATCACCATCTTCATTAGCTGCCACTGCTGCTGCTGCTGCTGCTTCTCCAACTTCTCCAACTCCTCCTCCTCTTCCTCTTCCTCCTCCTCCAACTTTTTTTCTTCTTCTTCTTCCTCCTCTTCCTCCTCCTCCTCCATCAAGCAGTTCTACTACACTCCACCCTCCCGCCTACATTCTGTTGCCCTGTTTCCTTCCTGGGTCCCCATTCCCTATGGGCTTGGGGTGTCTGGTCTCCCCATCTCCACCATGACTGAGCATTATTTAAAGCTTCACTCTGTCCCTGTCCCTGCTGGCTCCTCACCCCTGCCACCCCTGCGCCACAAAACCTACCCATCCCAGGCCCAGTGGGCACAGCGGAATCTACTGGCTCGGAATCATTGTGGACCAGTTCTGGCCTTTCTTCACTCTTACAGAAACCTGGGGCTAGGCAGGCCCTAGTGCAGAGCAGAGAGAACCACTGTCAGAATTTCAGCAAGTGACAGATGGACTGAATGACATATGAAAGTGAACACAAGGGTCCTCCCCCTCAACTTGCCTCAGTGTGGTACCCTCAAAATCAAACCAGAATGTCCTGGAATGTAGGCAACTTTGGGTGTGTCTGCCTGGCTCATCCCCTTTACCACCTATTGCCCCAATCCCCAGCAGTAACAGTCTCCCAGAAGACCATGCTCAGTGTGGCTGAAGTTGATTGGATCAGACTTGGCCCAATCTGGGCCAATCAGAACCCCTTCTTAAGGAGTTTGGGGTGGGCATTTCAGGGAGAAGCCAGTGTCCCTGTAAACATGGGCAAGTAGTGTACTTGGAAATACTGGAGAGCTGCATTCCATCTATGACGGGAGACAGGAATGTGAGATGATGACGAGGATGCTGCTGCTGCTGCTGCTGGTGGAGGCGGTGATGCTGGTGGTGATGCTGGTGGTGGTGGTAGTAATGGCGATGAGGGTGATGCTGCTGCTGCTGGTGATGACGCTGCTGGTGGTGATGCTGGTGGTGCTGGTGGTGTCAGGTGATGATGGTGGTAGTGAGGATGACTGGGATACTGGCGGTAGCAGTGATGAAGATAATGTGATGGTGATAATGATCTCAGCCAAGATGTACTGAACGCTTGCTCTCTATCAGTCACTTGAGTAATCTGCCAGGACAACCCTCTGAAGTAAGGATACAAGGAATGAATATTCTTCTATAGATAGAGAAGTAAGGAAATTCCCTAAATGCTCAAAATTCACAACCAATGAAGCAGGCGAGGCAGTCAGCCCAGAGGGGAGTATGAGTCAGATGTGTGAGGTGGAGGGGGAAATCCATGTGTCTCCTAGGTCCAGGGCTTTCCCCACCCTGCTTGAATCCCTGCCAGTGAATTCTAAGAGACATCACATTCCTATTTTTCTTAATCTTCAATTGATTTCTATGATTTCAGTCAGATAAATGTTAACAAAAGGAGTCCCTGGACTTTCGGTACAGAGGCAGTGACTCTTCCTAGTAAAGCTGTGGTGCCTTTGAAGAAGTAGCTTTGAACCAGAGCTGGGACCAGGTCAGACAGCAAGGGCGCAGCTTCCACAGGTGTTTGTGCCACGGTCGTGCCAGCGAGGGCAGATCCGAGTGCAGGCACCGCCTTATATCTTGCACCAGGGGTCCTTGCTCCCCTCATTTGAGTCTCAGCCCTGCTTTAAACAGCCCCCTGTTCCTTTTCGGCCAGAGCTTCTCCAGCTATAAAATGATTAATTGAATCCAGGACCACAAAGAGCCACTTCGGGTGTGATATTCTGACTGTGGCAAATCAATGACACACTTGCCACCATCCCACACATCCTGCGTCTGTGGCCGATGTCAGCCACACACCACGGCACCTCAGCGCTGACTCTGGACACAGCCTCAGAGTCTGCCACACCCAGAGCCAGGAGGACCTACTACCAAATATTTGGGGCTGGCAAATAAGGCAAAACGTCTTCAAGGTCAGGGGCTGTTTGAATCCTGTCTCCCATCTTCATCTCCCGCTCTGCCTCTCCTCCACTTTCTGGTACTTACAATGCTAACCTGGTACTTGATCCATCAGTGGTACTCTGGGTACATTTCAGATTAAACTAAAACTTAGTCAAGACTGTGTGCACACTGCCTGGAGTTGTTCTTACATACAGTCAGTTTACCATTCACACGAACGCACAAATATGTGTGTGCATACACACACACACACACACACACTTCCATGCACAATATATAATGGCCTACATGGAAACTGAGGCTGGATTAAGATATTTAGAGCCCCCAAACAATGAAAAGACAACAATTCCTGAAATTCTTATAAACTTTGAAAGAGTAAAAGCCCACAAGGCTAAAACATTCTAGGTTTTGTCATAATAACTGGCCTAATTTTTATAAAGTCTCAAATGTCAAGGTCATTTAAAATGGAGGGTAGGTGCTTCGTGTCTCTGGTTTGCTAGTGCCACAGTATACCTTGGGATTTTTTGGGGGGTGATAAAATTCGCACTGAAAAAATTTCATGTACACATGAATGTGATCGTGCACACATATAATCACACAGACATACATCAACATATGTGCACATATACAGTCTCAGTCACATACTTACATAAGCATACATGGCCTAAACACACATGTGCCTGTGTGGCTTCATGTAGATTTACATGCATGTATGCCCATGGCAAAGCACACACGCCTGCAAATGCACAAGCTGACACAGGCCTCTGATACACACACACACACACACAAACAACCTAACTTAGGCCCCTACGTGTGTGTGTTTGATACACACGTACACATACACGCTCATACATGCCACACAAACATGAAAATATGCATTCATTTGCACCTACAAGTACACATACACACACTCTCCCTGCCTGAGTTTGCACAAGCACACCCCTGCATAGCTGTGTTCATTCGTACAGGCCCATGGGCACACACGGACACACGTACTCCTGGGCCTCCCTCCCATGCACTCACATATGCACACACAGGGTCTGCCAGTCCTGCAGTGTCAGAGGCTGGGGAGCCGCCCCTCTGTTGACCGGTGCTGTCAGGGCACCTGGTAGGAATCATCGGGGCAGCTCGACAGTGATAACAGTTTCCAGAGCCAGGAGCAGGGAGCCTAATCCACAGTGAAATGCTGACAGGGCGGGCGCCTTGGCATGCCGCCTGCCAGCTCCTACTAACTCAGCCCAGTGTGGGGAGGTGGCAGACTCTTTGTCCCCTCGAGCCATGTCATCTCCTCTCTAATGATGCCAACGTTTTGACAAAGCTGAGCATCACAGCTGGTAGGTGTGAAGTTGGAATTAATTTTGCTTGGGAAGGTCAAGTGCATTAATGAGCTTTTGGCTGGTTGGCATTGTTCTTCTTTTCGTCCTATTTACAACAAGGAGACGGGGGAGAAAGGGAAAGAAAAGGAAAGCGGGCTGCTCTTTCTTAAAGCTGTTTTGTTCTTCACTCTGGAAGACTTGGCCCCTTTTTCAGAGCCCAGCAGACACTTGTGGGCAGGCACATGAGTTCCCTATGGCCTGTTCCAGAGAGCTTAATTCCCCCTCCACATTTGGAGAGCACTAGATCCACCTGGTATATAAGAATAAAATGTACTCTGCACGTGGCCTTCATGGAGTCTAAATAGATAAAAATTTCGAAAGCCAAATGTGTTTTATAGTGTAGCCCAAGTCTGATTGATTAGTAATGTCTGCCTGCAGCAATGTGGGAAAATACCAGGGCCCACCTCCAGGCTCAGGGGACAGAATGTTCATGATCGATTAGTGATGTCTGCCTTAGGTGCAGCCAAGAGCAGTTGTGGCTTCCAGAAACATTTTCCATTTTGTTTCATTTTTTTAAAAATACCTACAATTCGACACCCTAAAAAATAAATAAGAAAACCAAGAAACAAGTATATTCAAATCTTGAGAGGAAATAAAGGGGAGTCCATACAGAAACTGGAGGAAGAAGCTACATATAAAGCTGGAATTGTTAACACAAATGCCTTTAGGAGCCAAGAAGCTGCCATAAATGATTAATGTGGCCCAGATGGGACCTCTGCTGAACTCTGGAGTGTATTTCTCATTTAAAGAGGGGAGTTGCTACTTCTTTCAACCAATTCCTGCCGTGGAAGAAGGTGGGCCGAATATTATGACATCCGCCATTTTTGTTTTTGTTTTTGTTTTTTGCAAGAGAAATCAGAAATGTGAGTGATTCTTTTTCAACATGAAATCTTTTGATTTTAATTATTGCCCAAATTTTTGTCTGTATTTTTTTTTAACAATCACTGTGCAGTCTCTATGGTATCTTAGATTTGTGCAGAAAGCAGCCAGTTTGGACCTCTCTTTTAGAGTCAACCAGGGGAATAGCAGAGAATTTGGTATGATTTCTGCACTCACTCAGGACAGAGAGCCTCTCTCTCTCTCTCTCTCTCTCTCTCTCTCTCTCTCTCTCTGTGTGTGTGTGTGTGTGTGTGTGTGTGTGTGATTGGTGGCTCTGCTCAGCACCTGTGTGTCCGGCACACACTCACACCCAATATGCACATATTAAATAAATAAGTGGAAATTGCACCCATACCTATAAAGCCCTGTTACTTTGCCCAAATCGTTCCTAACTTTCAGTGATGTACCCCCTCTCTTCCTTCACGTGTGAGTAAAGACTTCCTCTTATTTTGCCTTCAGTGCTGCGGGTCCAGTCTGTCTGGACTCATATCCCCAGCTCTACCTCTCACTCTCTCTGTGACGTTGGGCAGGATGCCTTCCCCGTCTTTTCTGGAATCCAGGCTCCTCACTTGTGAAATGGGGGATCCTCATGGCACCTATCTGAGTGCTACATTAGGTGAGCCTGCAACTTGTCTTATAAACCAGGAGAATCTTGAGAATTGTTATTGTTAGTATTTCGAATGTCCCCCCAAATTCTCATGTGTGTGGAAGGTGATTGGATTGTGGAGGTGCTCTGGCTGCCTTGCTGTTAGGAAATGGAGCCTGGTTGGAAGTGGGTCACTGGGATGTGACCTGCAAGGGTGCATTCTCGTCCTCAGTTGCTTCCTGGATGCTGCAGGTTGAGTGCCTTTTCCTCTGCCATGACCCTTTCTGCCTTGGAGCCAGCTGACCATAGATCAGAACTGTGAGCCAAAATAAACCTCTCTCCCTTTAAGTAGTGGGTATCAGGTATTGTGTCCCAGCCATGGGAAATTGGCTAAGACAAGAATGAAAAGCAAGGCTGTTAATAATTGCTCTGAGAGATCCAGTATAAACTAGGGTTGTCTCAAGCAACCTGGGATGTTAGATCACTCTCAGCTGAACAAACTCTTTCAGAAAAAGTACTTAGGCCGGGTGTGGTGGTGCACGCCTGTAATCCCAGCACTCGAGCACTTGGGAAGCTGAGGCAGGAGGATTGCTGTGAGTTCGAGGCCAGCCTGGGCTACAAAGTGAGTTCAAGGCCACCTTGAACTACACAGTGAAACCCTGTCTCGAAACAAAAAAAAAAAAGAGAGAAATTCTTAGAACAGTGCCTGGGACTCAGGACTCAAAAATTTTTACCTGAATCATAACGTGGAATCACAACATCACAGCACGCTAGCTGACATCAGACATCGTGGCCACCATCTCTCTTCTGCTCCACTTTCTGTTAGTTCTTTGCAACACAGATTGGTGGAAAGAGCCTAGATCTTCAAGTTTAAGGTCCTCAGTTCTGCACCAGCCTCACTGAATCCCTGTGCTGTACTCTGCCCTGCACGGCAGAGGATGTGAAATCTGAGTTATACACGGACAGTTGGTGAGCATTTTGACAGGCAGCATGTAGGGAGACAGAAAGGGGGATTTTAGGTAAAGACCAGATCCCCAGGGGCTGCAGGTAAAAGGCTTCATGAGTGTAAGAAATGAAACGCAAAAGATGGTGTGGTGTGCATGGGCTTCGGATACATTTCTTGGCTTTTAGATCATCCATGAAAGACCTGCCAAGAGAGGATTGTGCACCGAGACACCAACATGAAAACAACTTCTTTTCCTGGGAAGAATCTCAAAGACCAGTGACCCGATCACCAGATCATATTTTAAAAGAGTGTTGTAACATTCTCTTGTTTAAAAAAAGGAGAGGAGAGATAGACACCACCAAGCCTTTTCATGACTATTATTACAGTTGCATAGACTGAGAAGACAAACTTTAAAAAAAAGAAAAAACCTAAATCCTGCAAAGAGAATGAAGTCTTCTTTCTAATCTGGGAAAAGGCGATGGGATTTCACTGAGATAAAATTCCAGTCTCTTTCTGCAGTGACCCTCCAGCAATTGCTTAGCGAGTGTGACATTTGCTTGTGTCCATCCCCCGCATTCCATTCATCTGTTCCTCTCTCCCAAACAGGGGGACGCTGATGGGGCAGACACACAGCTTCCTGGTGATCAGAACCAGCTGGGGATCCCTCAGTCCCTGGGCCTTCAGAGCAGGACACTGGGGCCTGTCTGACTTGCTTTTTTCCAGCTCCTGGATTTCTCCGAAGGATGCCAGTTTGGGCACACAGATGACTTTAGGTGCCTACCCAGACTCTAAAATGGGAGTTTTTGCAGATTGCACATTTCCTAAGAGAACATCTCCTTGCCCCCTTCTTAGATATGGTTCAATTTCCTTTTATCCTGTTGACAACTGTGCATTTAACCACTGATGAGCTCATTTTATTTGCTCTTTCAATGAGCAAGCATGTAATGAGCAACTACTACGTGTGGGGGCACAGTCCCGGCACTGGGGACCCAGCAGTGGCCGAGGCAGTGCCCCTGTCTTCCAGGAGCAGACAGGCAGTCTCTGTATACTGTACTTCCTTCATTCGTCCACGTGATGAATTCTTCCTTATCCTTCAAGCTCCCACTCTTAAGACCATGTTTGCTCTGCAAACCGTTCTGTGACTCCTTCCTTGCTTACCTCTAGCCTCCCTGCTTTCCTTTGTTCCTGCAGCACTCTGCCCTGTAGCATAGTGAGGAGGCGACCGGCCGACCGAGTAGTCAGCACGGACAACTCCTGTGGAGAGGTGGGCTCTGGGACCTCCCAACATGGACTAGAAGCCTGGCTTCTCTACTTCTGTCTGTGTGAACTTCAGCCATTGACTTTAGTGTCCCTGTAGTCACTCATCTGTAAAACGGGAACAATAGCTGTGCTTACCTTATAGGGCTTCTATGACTATTAAATGAGATAATGGAGAAATCACCCACTATGCTCAGTAGCCGGGATTCTGAGCAAATACCAGCTGGGACAGACACTCCCATCAGCACCGGAATCTGGTTCTCCCTTCCTTGGTAAGCAAGTAAGAGCCTGCATTTCCCAGCTTCTTTGCCATTAAGCAAAGCTGAGTGATAGGCTGTGGGCAGACATATTTAACATAAGTGACATGTGCCACTACCATGCTGAAATAGTAAAAGTTTCCGGCACAACAACCCAAAACCCATCATCACTTTCTGCAGAAACCAATGGGAAATGGGTCAGGAGAACTCTTCCAGCTCAGCTGTTCTAAGCCCGGTGTCATTGGTGGATGCTAGAAAAGCCAACACTTGGGTGTACCAAGGTACACACTCACAGCCCACTGCATTTGAGCCTTGTTATCTTCCTCACTTTCTCATTGCTAGGACGAAGTACTTTGCACCCACAACTTGAAGGAGGAGAGGTTTCTTTTGGCTCATGGTTTTAGGGGATTCAGTCCATAGTTAGCTGGCTCCCAGGCAGGAAGGGCATGGTGGAAAGGCCTGGTGGAGGAAAGCTGCTCACATCATGATGACCAGGAAGCAGAAAGCAAGTGAATGGAGGAGACAGGGAGAGACACAGACCCTTCCAGGCCACACCCACAGTGACACACCACTTCCGACAAGCCCCCAACCCCTAACAGCACATTCAGCTGTGTACTCTTTAGTGATTAACCCACAGACGAGTACAGCACCCCCATGATCCAATCACCTTCCAACAGCCCAACTTCTCAACACATTCTTTATCTAAACCCTGAGATTCACACTACAGGTGGAGTTTTGGGAAGGCAGGATTTTCATCTCCGACTCAGCACCCCTGACACTGGACCTCAACCACAAAAGGTAAGTGCAGCTGTTGCAAAGGTATGGACCTCAGAAAGGAGGGAAAAACACAGTCTTTCTTCCCACGCCAAAGGGAGACCTGGAGGAAAGCATGTACAGCTCAGGATTACTCCAACTGGGATGTTTCCATCGCTCTCTGGATGGCAGGGGTATTTGAAAAGTTCTCTGCAAACCCTATACTATTTCATTCAAGTCTCATAACCACCCTTATATGCATGAATGTGCTCTTTGCAGATGAGGGCTCAGAGGGATGCACTCATTTGGCCAGACGCCTGCTAAGCGCTGGCAGAGAAGTTGCAGGCGAAGTCCAAACCCCTTTACCAAAGTTTCTGTCCTGAAACAAGTTTGCCAAAAAAGTAAGCCACATTCATGATCCCTGGAGGCTTTGAGACCTTTAAGTCCTAGATTCTAAACCTGACATCACCCCTGACTGACTGTGCAACCTTTAGCAAGTGTCTTGGTCTCTCTGAGCCTCTAGTTTCCAATCTGGCATAGGAGGCCATAAAGGCATTCTTTCTCATTGAGATGAGTTTGCAAGGGGCCTATGGGAAGGTACAGGTCTTGATGAGTACAGACCACCATGGCAATGGGAATTCTCCTCTGTCTTCCCACCAGGAAAAGAAGGGGAGAAAGCACTTCGCTCCTCCCGCTCCACGTCCCTTGGCCAAAAAGTGGGAGCGATCCTTAAGAAAGGGTTTCCTTTTCTAGCATCCAATTTTGAACCTCTGGGCTGTCATTTGGGACTTGGCATTCACACATCTGCAATGGATGAGCAGGGAATATAAACACCTCGTTAGTGTTGGAAACCATTGGTTGGAATTGAAAGGGTGAACAGACCAAGGACCAGGACCTTAAACAGAAAAATAATAAATGCTTCTATGAAAACACGGGGTTGGGGGGAGGCAGAAAAAGGAACTGCAAATCATTGCTAAGAGTTATTTGACTTCCTTGAAAACTTTAATTGCTGGTAATGGCCAACCTGTTGGGTGGTATTTTATTAACGCTAATAGATTTTTACAGGATATTTCTCACTTACCTCTCCAAGAGCCTCAAGAATTCATTAAATATTAAAAGGTAGTACTCTGCATTGTTCAGTTTAAAAATGCCCTTCTGATGAGGTTTTCTGCAAGTTAGAGACCTGAAGAAAGCAGGCAGGCTCGAGATGGATGTTTGCCGTCAACCACTGCAGGGGAGATAATAAAATAATAATAATTGTGAATGTTTACTGGGTGCTTAGTATGTGCCGGGCCCTTGCTAAGCACTTTAGGTGTGTGTTTTCAAAAAAATTCACACAGTAACCTATAAAGGAGATCCTCTTAGCATCCCTGTTCTACAAATGGGGAAACTGAGGCTCAGATTTCAAAAGTAGTGAGAAGGAATGGAGGAAAGAGTACCACTTAGAGTCCACCAGGTCTGCTTCTTATTAGCTATGTGCCCTTGAGCAAGTTACTAAGCCTTTCTGAGCCACAATTTCCATTTTTATGAATCTAGGGATTATCTCCATCTTATAGGTGAGGGAACTGAGATCCAAGGTCACAGAACTAATGAGCGGAGGGGTCAGAACTCATTAGATTGTCTCAGATTTGGTCCAATTACTTATTACTGCATGAAGGGTGACTTCGATGCTTAGTTTAAAGCAGCCGTGTCATTTCGCATGTGATTTTGTAGGTCCAAAACGTGGGAGCGCCTCAGCCACGGAGCATGAGCTGAAGAAGTCGGGTTTGGGGGATCCACTTTGAAGATGTCTTTTTCCTCGTGATATCTCACTCTCCGGGAGCTCCCACATCCATGGTTCCTCCCGACATGGTGGTATAGGGTAGCTGGACTCCTTACATGGTGCTTGCCTTCCATCAAAAAGAGCATCCCCAAAGACAGGAAGCGGAAACCTCACTTCCACCATAATCAATGGCTCAAAGTGAGTGCAGGCCACTGCCCTCTCCACTCAGCGGAAGTGGATGAGCCCCTACCCCTCAGTGGGAGGAATGGCAGAGGACTTACGGCCATCTTTGAACTTGTCTCCCTGATACATAATAAGGAGCTGAAGAATGGAAGGTTTTTTCCTTAGAAATAAGATCTATAAAACAGAAGCAGCTAATACCTAACTATTTACCCAGGGTAATAGTTATTGGAAGAATTAGATTCACAAGTATAAAGTACGATGTTGGTTTCTTGGCAAAAAGCGGGTACATGATGAAAGTAAGCTCCTTCTCTTTAGTGGCACTGAGATACTCCTGTCAGAGAGGTGACATCATGCCAAGCATAGGTTCCCAGATTAAAACCCTGATATCCAAGCTGGTTGTGTGGTGCATGACTGTTATCCTAGCACTCTGGTAGGCTGAGGCAGGAGGATTGAAAATTTAAGCCCAGCCTGGGAAACTTAATAATTTAGAGAGACCCTGTCTCAAAACAAATCTTTTTAAAAAGGGCTGGGGATGTGGCTCCATGGAAAAGGTCCTGGTTCACTCGCCAGTACCACAAAACCAACAAGCAAACAAATAAACACCATGACATCAGTTAAATTTGTCTTTTAGATGAACAACAAGCACTTCTTTTTTAGTATAACTGTGTTCCGTCCAGTCTTGGTGGCGTACTTAACATTTCCATACCTTGGTGTTTTCATCTGTCAAATGGGTGTGATAGTAATAGCAATTTAACCCAAAGAGATATTGTGGAGAATAATGAGGCAAAATTTTAAAAATGCTTAGGATAGTCACTGACCCATGACAATTGCCCAACATTAGCCTTTACTAATATGAGGGACAAGGCAGATATGTGGACATGTGATCACCAAACCCTGCAATAACTGGACCAGGAGAACTGTCAGAGAAGTGTTAAGAGATGCAAAAGAGGGATAGCACAAAGCTTTACAGAAGTTATAACTTCTGTATAAGAAGGGTTGTGATGGATGAAGAGGAGTTTGCCAGACAGGTAAGAGGGAAATGGTTCTAGGCAGGAGGAGCTCCCTACATAAGGGCACAGAGAAAAAAATCAAGAAGTCAAAAGAGCTGCTAGTATTCATTGTTGAGGGAATGTGGAATTGAGTCTGTAGTTCTAGGGACAGAGTGGGGAGAGAGGAGGTCAAAGAGAAGCCCTTGAAAGGCTTTGGGGCCCACGTACACATGCACTCCTTCTGGGAATTGTAAGAGTCAATGAGTTTTGCATCTTTAAAGCCCACCCTGTTGCTGTGAATAAGATGAGATGGAAAACCAAGTTTAGATTATTTCAGATACCAAGACTCAGACTTAAGGCAGTAGAGATGAAAATTTGCACCAGAGAAGAGCTGAAGGAGAAATTCCAGATATAAAAAAAGAGAGGCAGGAAATCTGGCATGCCAGCTTCCCACCAGAGTAGGAAATTTGACTTAGCAAAACACTAGAAAAATCCATCATATTCAAATACCTCCTTCATTCACAGCTTGGATGTGAAAATACCGACAATTTAAGGAAATCAGAATTTTGTAAACATTGGGGAGCGCTGGATCAACTGATCCCCCTCTAATGCCCCTTTAACTTTCCAGCGGAGGGTGCCATGAGCTCATCCCAGAAGAAAGTGGAAAAGGAATAGGCCATGGTTATTGTACTAGTGGCTCCTGATCTAAGACTAAAAACAAAACCAAATGAAACAAAACCCTAATAACCTAACCTCTCACCATCCTGAATCTAATGATAACAGCCGCACAGTAAGTCCTTGGCCTGTGTCGAGTACTGAGTTAAAGGCCTTAACTCACAGCAATCCTATAAGAATTAATAAGGTCACATCCATTTCACAAATGGGGAAACTGAGGCTTTGGTTTATCACCTAGACCCAGGCATCAGGGAGTGTAGGCTTTGTGTTCGTCAGTGTTCATCCACACTGCGCTCGAATTCAGCATTTCTCAGACGGATTCATCATCGTCATTGTCATCATCTGTGTGTCAACTACACGATCTAAATTTCATTGTTTTTAATTAAGGACATTTTGGATAGTAATGTCCTTACTTTGGATAATAATGTGACAAATATACAGAAAACCATGAATATTTAACACAAACGATAGTCCTTCAAGTAACTGCTGTTTATTCCGTGCTCCATGTTGAGTGCAAGAACTCAGCACAGAAAAGAGCCTTATTCTACGATTCCATTTCTACAAAGTGCGGGGCGAAGCAAACCAGTCTGGGAACACAAATCAAGAAAGTGATAGCCTTTGGAGGCGGGAGGCGGAGGAGACAACTGGAAAAGGAGAGGAAGCCTGTCAGGCAGTGGTAAGGATTTAAATCTTGATTAGGATGTTGGTTATATGGGTGTATACACTTGTCAAAAGTCATCAGACTATAAACTTAAGATCTATGCATTGTATAGAATGCAATTCTACTTCAATTAAAAAGACCTCCTGTTTACCCTGTGACAGTATCTTCAAATGAGTTTCAACACGGATTCTCATAGATGCGCTGATTTTATGTAACTTTAAACAGGTGTGCCTTCTCTAAACATTTGCCATGCCGAAGGATTGATTGTTTTGTACATAGCGTGATTGTCCCATGTGGCACACTCGTGTAAATATTTTAGTTCTCAGGTGTAAACATTTAAAATATGCCACAGTTTCTGTTAAAAGAATCATTTTACTAGAAAAATTTCTAGGCTCTGTGACTAAGAAGCCACGTAAGTAAGTCACTTCCCCTCTTTCATCTCTGTTTCGTCGTCTATAAAATGTCGTCACCTATAAAACGATGAACACCTCCCAGATCAGAGTGGGGCGAACGTCGTCGATGGAAAAATTGCCTTTCAGACGTGAAGGTCAGACAGGAACATGGTTAACATCATAGTGTAGAAAGTGCTTCTTTCCTTAGGAGCATACGGTATCCTGATCAGCTGAAATCTGTGGTCATTCATTCATATTTATCCCTCCACTTAATACTTGCCGAGTGATCTCCACACGCCTGACATTATTCTAGGTAGAGTTTGTAGCAAAAGCAATAAAGGAGATGAACTGATTACCGTGTATGGGAAATATTGAGGATTACTATTAATGCTGATGATTTTTGTTATTATTATCGCTATTAATCATGAAAGGAAGGAAACAAGTCAAGTACAATTAGCTTTTCTTCCATTTTCCTCACCTGTGAGTCTCCAATACTCTCTTTTCCCTTATATCTTCTACCAAATATAGAATCATAATATGAGCAATAGACCTTCTTCAGGCTCACTTTCCTCTTTCAACATTTATTCAGCAAATATTTATTGAGCTTCTACTACGTAGCCGGCACAATTTAGGGCTGGGGCTACAATAGCAAATAAAAGAGATCTGAAAAATCCCCAACCTTGTGCTGGCTGAGGCAGCACGTACACTACCATTGGAGTGACACGGCGATGATGAGCACGACCCAGCACATGGATGGACCCACAAATTCATGAAGGATTTTGTATTTTTTAGTCTGTTCCCCTCCTAGCCCCTCTACCCTTCTTCTCACCTTTCCCACATGTGGAAGAGGGTGACTGGTCATGAATGAAAATGTCTACTTCTAAAAAATAAATAAACAAGTCAATCAATCTATCAATCACCAGTTTTGTGGATCTTAATAGAAGACCACTAAACAAATAAGCAAATGACAGAACTGATGGTCACATGGTATCAGGTACTGTGGAGTACCATGGAAATCTCGGATGGAGTGTTTGGGTGAGGCTCCATGGTGATTTTAAACAAGATGATTAAGCGAGGTCTCGCTGACAGGTGAGTTTTACTTCAGCCTCTTAAGAAATTTGAAGAATTAGCCATGCAGATGTTTGGGGGAAGAGAAATGTGGGCAGCAAGGAGAGCAAGTACAAAAAGCACTGGCCAAGAGTGCACTGGGCAGGTCTGAAAAATGGAGAGAACAGTGGGACTGAGCAGAGCAGGTCAGAGGGAAGAGGGGAAGAGATGAAGACAGGAGGTGCCCTGTAATGTCCACCAGCACTGCCCTGTGACAGCGCCTCAGCTGCCCACTCATTATGACAAGCCCACCCCCTCTCCTCCTCCTCACACTCCCCCCAGGATGAAGGTCAGCTGAGCCAGCTCATGAATGAAATCATTTGGGTCTAGAGTTGTGGTCCACAAACTGTGTGCCACAGTCTCTAAAGGTATTCATAGAATTCACAAGAGATCATAAGATATACTAGATATGGGGTTGGGGGAAGCATAGAGGTATTTAAATTTTGTTAGACATGGTGTAAAGTACATCCGTCAAGTAAAACTTTCAATCGTGGATTGTGCTACATTTATTTTGCTCTGAGATTGATGTTGCTTCTCCTGCTTTCTTTTGAAGAGCATGTGTATGGCATATCTGGTTCCACCATTTTATGTTTGACCTGTTGACTTGTGATGTTTATGAATTGAGCCTCTGTCTTTTAATTAGCATGTTTAGATCACTTATATTTAATACAATTATGTGTACAGTAAAATTTAAGCCTGACATATTAATTCTGTTGCTTGTCCCCTCTGTTTTTCACCTCTTTGTTTTCCCTTTCTGTCTTCCTGTAGGTCACTTGAATGCTTTTTAGTATTCTGTTTTATCACATCTATAAAATTTTTGAGAATATCTCTGCATACATTTGTACTGGTTGCCCTAGGAATGAATACCTACCATTTGTCTGCATATAGAATTTAAAATCAATATTCCCTTTCTTCCAGCAACTTTCAAAAGTGACACTTCTTCCTGTTCTCCCTGAAGTCTGATAAAATATCCCCTCTCATTGGAATTGCTGTTCCCTGTAATGTGTCACTTGTCTCTGGCTGCTGGAACTTATTGTTGCTGTTTATGTCTAAAATTGATTACAATGCATCTCAGTGTGTGTGTGTTTAGATTTTTCCTGCTTGGGGTTCACTCTGTTTCTTGAATATCTGACTGCCTAATTTGAGACATTTTATTTATTTTCTTCAGTTTCACAGTCTCCTCTGGAATTCCGATGAGCTCTAGATGTTAGAATCTTTTTAAAAAAAAAAAAAACTATCTTCAGCCTCTGAAGGTTTGTTCCTCTTCAAAGAAATATCTATTTTTTCCTCTATGTGGGTCAAATTGTCCAATTCATGCTGACTTGCTTTTGGGTTCCCTAATTTTCCTCTCACCTCCACTCTGTCACCTCCCTCTGGTAAGCTGCATTGTTTCATTTTATTTTTGCTTAGGATAGTGGATTTTTCAGACCCAACATTTCCATTCACTTCTTTTTTATTTCTTCTGGATTTTTGCTGAGACTTTGTATACTTTCTTTACTTCATATAATTGCTTGTTGCAACATTTTTGTTCTGTTTGTTTGCTTGCTTGTTTTGTGGTACTGGGACTGAACCCAGAGCCTTTGCCCTGAACCCCGTCCCCATCCCTTTTTATTTTGAGAGAGTCTCACTAAGTCACTAAGTTGTGCAGGCTGGGCTTGAAATTGTGATCCTCCTGCCTCAGCCTCCCAGAGTACTATTATTACAGCCTAGCTTGTGGTAGCATTTTTATGAACGCTGTTTCAAGATTCTTGTTAGACAGCCCCAGGACCTTGGTTTGTCCTCTCTTGTCTTTTCTCATTGGAATTGGCTTTTCCCGGTTATTGGTGAGGTAAGTAATTCCATATTGTGTCCCACACATTTTGAGTATGATGTTATGCAATTCTGGTTCCTACTTAAAACTTATATTTTAGCAAGTAGTGGACTGCTAAGGCTCAGAGTGTGCAGGCATTCTGGCTGACCACGTCGGCTCTGGCTTGAATAGCAACTTAATTTTCAAATCCTTTGCAACACCATCTTGATGTCCCCAGAGCCACCTAGAAGTCAATAGGAAGCCTAGGTGGTGTCTCCCCAGTTTAGCTCTCAAAGCCTTTGTATTTTTCTGTGGATTCCAGTTAGCTTCATGCAGGGGTGCTTGGGGGTAAGCCAAAGTTCATATACAGATTAATTTATTTTTTTCCCACTTCATACACAAATTTAAATAATCTTTTCTGTAGGCCCCTCCTCTCTGTAGTCTTTAGCCCTCTCCACTGTCTATCTGGACTATGTCACTACCTGAACCGCTCTCTATGTGGACCACGTCTTTCTCATCATTTGAAGACAGTCACTGGCAGCTCCTTCCCCATGGTTTCTGTTGTCATGGTGCCCAAGCAGGCTGGGGGGAGCAGTGTCCCCACCGGCATTGAGACAGGACAGGAAAGATGGGCAGGCCCCACTCCACAGGCACCACGGCATTAGGTGGGAGGGAGGGAGGCTCCCACATTTATGTAGGTGGGTGGGGCCCCACCTTCTTGGCAGCCCTGGGTGGGAAGATAGAGGGCCGTAGCTTCTTCCGAGGACTTCGTGTAGACTACATACAGCAGATGTAGTCAAAAAGGCTTAGACCCCTCCCCATCCTTCAACTGGAGAGAGCAAGATTTTCTTGGAGTTTTTGTTTGTTTGTTTGTTTTTGTTCGTTTCTCTGTTTGAGCCTCCATACATTGCTGTTCCTGGGTTGTGAGCTCCTCTAATGCCCAAATTTGGATATATGGACGGCTGAGGTTTCTTCTTTGTTTCTCTACCTTTCAGAGTCTTCTCTATGCCTGCAGCCTTGGGATTTTAGTTGTATTTAGTGAGAGCAATAGAATGCGATGAGCTCACCTCATCTCATCCCACTGCATTCACTGAGATTATGCTATGTCTTGAGAAGCTGGGTTTTTGAAGTTGGATATGAAGGAAAGAAAGGAAAAAAAGAAAGAAAGAAGACAGAGAGAAAGAGACAGAGAAAAAAGAAGGAAATAAAGAGTAAATAAAATAAAGAAAGAGAAGAGAAGAAGAAAAAGAGACAGAGAGAAAAAAAAAGGAAGGAAGGAGGAAAGGGCAGAGAGAAAGAAAAACAGAGAAAAAGAAATAGAGAGAAAGCAGGAGGAAAGGGAGGAAAGAAAGAAAAAGAAAGAAGAAAGGAAGGGAAGAAAGAAAAGGAAAAAAGTACTGTATCTTCTATAAATCAGTGTGGAACAAGAAATTAAAGTGGTGACCGTTCTGATTTCAGTTTGGACAAAGTGCGTAGCTCCGAAGGCACGTCCATCCCATCATAACTCAGCTTATTTAAGTGTGATAGTATAACAATTTCCTTCCCTTCAATCTATGTGTATTATTTTTCCAAACAGTAGTAATTTGTTAGGGCATAAATACTTAATAAGTTTTGGACTTACTGGCTTCAAATGCTCAGTTATTAGGAGCTTCACAGAGACAATGACTGATTCGAAAGTCACCGCGAGCTGAGAAAGCGGGAAACCTCTAGTGCAGAAGAAAGACCTCCTGACACTTGGAAACAAACTAAGGAATGAACCCCAACAACTCAGGAGGACACGTGAGTCTCGACACTTCTCTGGAGTGTGGGGAGAGGAGAAGGAAGAAATGGGGGAGACACAGAAAAACACAAAACCAAGTTAGTGTGCTGGTCCCTTTGGAAAAAAAAAAAAACCTGCTTTCAGCATTGTTAGTGCAAAGCTCTTGATCTGAGGTGCTCAGAGAGATTTATTACAGGTAAATATCTTTGTCTCCAGCAGCTAAGGGGATAGGCGAGGCCCAGGGAGATTAACAGAGATGCCTATTTAAGGTCAGTGACATGGAGCCTCGCAGAGTGGCCTGTAATGAGATTTGCCTGCTGTCTGTGATATCGCCCAAGTGCTGGATGCGGGAGCACAGGCTACAAGGCAGGAGCCCTCAGAGGACAGCGTCTTAGGAGAGCACTGCCAAAGAAAGGACTTTGGGGGTTGCTGGAGTCTCCGTTTTGTTTCCCAGACAGAGAGGGAGTGACTTGCCTAGTCTGCTCAGCCTCTTTGTGGAAGAGCCCAGAGTAGTAGAGAGGGCTCCCGATTTCCCTCTAATTCTTTCTGTTTTTCTGGCTCTCAAGTGATTCATCTAAGGAAACCTATAAAGGAAATGCAATTTCTCTAACTCTGGCCCAGTGGAACTTGCGTTGGATCAAAGCCACAGTCAGAACCTTGGTAAGTATTTGGAAGGAATTGCAAGGAGAAGTAAAATGCACCGCAAGCTATCCTGATCTCAGTTTCCCCTTCTGCAAAATGGGGCTATTCATGGTGTCCATCTCATGGATTCCACAGTGCGCATGCGTGCCTAGTGTTTATCACAAAGCCTCGCGCCTGTAATTTCTCTTCAGTGCTGGCTGTTTTCATAGCCTTGCTAGCAGTTTTCCTGAGTGTAGTAAACGTAGTGCTCAGAATGTCCAACTTCTATCGTTGCTTCTTGATCCAACTCTGGTTGCCAGGTTAACACATAGGACACCCAGCTAAATCTGAATTTCAGATAAAGGACAAATGAATATGTTTAGTGTAAGTACATCCCAAATGTTGCATAGGCTATCCTTAGCCTAAAAATATAATCATCACTTAACTGAAACTTACCTGGCGTCTTATATTTATATTTGCTAGACCTGGAAAATCTAGCAGTGCGCCAGTCTTGGAGGGAAAATTTTATTTCTGATTAAATGTTTTCCTTATCTCCCACACACCCTCAGAAGACTTAAGGCAGAAATGATGTAGCCCGTGGCTCTGATGTTTATGCAGCAGGAATGGGTCAGCTACGTTCCCTCATGTCTCAGCCAACCCAAGCCTCACTTTCCCAAATTTTAGCAGTGCAATGCACTGAATTTAAGAAATTTGGGTTAGAGAGATGACTCCTCATTGCTGAAACTTCTGAGAAGAGAGCCCAGATAAAAGGCATTAAAGCTCTGCTAGCTAGAAGATCTGGAAATTGTAAGGACATCCAGAGTCAGAGCGACAAAAAAATGACATCACGACAAAAGAAGATCAGGAGATGTTCAGATTGTAGGAAATGAAGCTAAGTCTCGCTTGGTCAGGAAGGTGCACCAGCTTGCAACTTGAGTGAAGAAATCTTTCTGTAGTAAAGCACTGCTCTGCCAAGCAGATTCATAATACCTGCCCGCTTCATCCTTACCTCCCGCCTTCTCCAATTAACCTTTAAAAAATAGGTCTCTAGGCCAGCAGTTAAAATGATTGGTTTCTGGTCCTGGAACATGGTTGACACATAGTAACTATTAGCTTCTATGGCACCGGGTTCCTCACGCATAGGGTTTTCTGGGACTGCCCCAAAGTCAAATGGTTGTTGGATCCTGTGGCTCTGAGATGAGGTGTGACAATTCCCGGGCAAATCGCTGGCTCCTCTCCCCATCTAGAGCCCAGTGTGCCTGACTGTCTCGCTCTAGTGCCCCACAACCCCTTCCCTGCCCCAATTTAGGGACCACAAAGCTGAGAATCTGCAAAGAACCAGAGTATTCTTGAGAGTGGACAGTATTACCTGCATCACACCAATGGGCAATGGAAGAAACAGAGAATTTAAGAGGAGAAAAACAACTCTCTGAGCCTCAGTTTCTTCATCTGTAGAATGCAGCTAATTCTATATTGTTTGCTAATTCTACATTGCAGGCAGTCAGACAAGATACTACCCAGAAAGTGCTTAGCACAGTACTTCTCTAACTTAACTAGCAATAACTAGTGTGTGTGTGTAAATATATCAATAATACAAATTGCTAAGGTCCATCTAAAGACTAATCATTAAGGAATCAGTCAAAATCGTGTAAGTGAAAGTTCTACTTGTTTGTACCAATAGACTACTATGTATCTAGATGTAGATAGGTAGATTGATAGAGGTGTGCATACATGTACTGCATATATATGTGACATTGTCGTTTGTCCCCTCAATACATTTAATACATTATTAAGTATGGTAAAGCCATAGACACTTAAATCCATCTCATCCTCTAAGTGCATTAAACAGATTAGGTGGGAAAAAAACCAGGCAGATGAACAGTGAGTTCAGTCCTTTGGCCTCTCTGGTTCTCGCCTTACTACAGAGGTGCAGCTGGGCAGCAAACATTTTTGTCTGTGAAGCATAGGTGATCCTCGCCTCCTTTTCTCCCTTCCTGCCTCCCAACTACCCTGGCTTCTCCCAGCATCTCCTGTCTTGGCAACAGGAGGCTGCTTTCCCAGCTTGGCCCCTTGGGGCTCTCCAGAACCTTTTTACTTAAACATATATTGACCTAGGCCTTACTTCCCGAGGTGAATTATGCCACAGCCAGCAATCTCCAAGTCATAAATTAACCCGCAACCCCAGGCAGCTGTCCGCTAATGATGTGGATGGTGAAACTGGATCTTTGTGAAACTGGAGGGATCAGGGCCCTCTAAATTTTGCTGGCTGACAGCTCCCTCTGTCCTCCTCACCTGGCTGGCTTTTCGAGGCCTCTCTGAATGGTGTTTGTTTTCTTTTTTCTTTTTTCTTTTCTTTTTGTTTATCACCCCTCACTCATTCATAACAGAGATAAAAGGACTCCATCTGGGTCCAAGAAGCCAAGGAAAGTAAAAGGTCTTGCTTTCAGCATGAGACACACAGGAGGTGCACATTTGTTGACCAAGCCGATGCATGTAAAACCCGTGATGTGACGCCTGCTTCAACTGCTGCTACTGGTCTCACTCTGGGAGCTCCTCGGGGCCAGGCCCTTGTTCACGCTGGTTTCCCCAGGCTCCACGACAATGGCTGTAAAACAAATGTTTATCAAGTCACCAGGGCATGGATGGGTGCTAGGCACATCTTAGGGATCTGAGTTTGCGTCTTTATGAATCATTTTCGTTTCTCCACCAGCATCTTTGCTCTGTGACCTCCTCTTGAGTCGCTCAGCTGTGTTGAGCAGGGGTCATGGACTGAGATAAATGAATTGGTGAATATTTAAGTTCCTCTCCCCTCTCTTTTGCAGTTCAAGAGGCTGCCTTTGTATCTATCTTATCTCCTCTTTCCAGGAGGTCAAGAGAGAGAGAGAGAGAGAGTGCAACCTTCAGTCTGATGAACTTTCTGAAATATTAGTGCCACAGAAGTATTTGGGGTAAGTAATACACCCCGAATCTAGCTCTCTTCATCTCATTCTTTCTGATTATCAAGGAAACCCCAACTGAAGTTGGAAGACCCCCCCTCCCAACTCAAGTCCAGCAAAACTCTGTGTCACAGAATGATAAAGATATCAGCGTCACACTTGTATGGCCTTTGTAGGTAAAGCACCATCTCCCTTCCTTTCCTTGGTTGATCAAGCCCGTGCATTGGCAGGGCCGATGGTCCAGTCAACCCATGTGTGAGATGAGAAACCTGAGGCTGGGTACATAAAGTGTCTCTTCTCCTGGGGACCTCTTAGCTAGGGCGTTATCAGACAGGCCGGAATCACATCGCACCAATGACGCTGTGACTGCTCACAACCCGTGTGCTAAACATTTCATGTGTTAATTCATGGAATTCTCCCAGCACTGCATGAGGTGTGGGCTACAAGGATATTCATTGTACAGATGGACAAAATGAGAGTCGCAGAAGTTAAGTAATTTGACTGTTAGCAGGAAGCAATGGCCATAGCAAGAATTCCAACTCAGCTCTGCCTAACTCCAGGACATCATGGATATAACCACGGCTCTTAGGAATCAGACATTCTTAACCTGAGTCCATGGCTCCCCTAAGAAATCCAGCCGTGGTTTTTGGAGGGCTGTGCCCCGCTCGAAATTGGATTTGCAGATTTCACTGTTGATGTGTACTGCTTTTAACATGAGTCTGCAGCTATCAGTAGCTTATTAAAGGGGTCCATGACACCCCAATGAGGAACCACAGGTTGGCAGGATGAGGCACTGGAATTGGAGAATGGGCAGGAAAAGTGGTTTGGAGTGACAACCCCAGGACCATCCAAGTGGTTGAAGCATTCAGATGTCACCACCACGTGCGGAGTTCCTTTTGTTTCTGAAATCTGCTCTTTCACCCTTTCAGTTTACTGTGGAGAAAACTGAGTAAGTGATGGAGCTGGCTAAGCTGTAAATGTTACAGGAATCAAGGCGCGAAGTCACGAGGCCCAGCATTCTTCAAGCCTGGAAGAGTAGGAATTGCCGGCTTGCCCCGGGATCAAAGGGAGGAGGCAAACCCTTCATCACTGCACTGTGCAGGGCAGGAAGATGTCAAGGGGGAGGCTTTCTTTGAAGTGTCAAGATAAGAACGGTCTCCACCTCCCTTTAGTGTGAAAGTCTTTGCTCCTCCCGGAGCCAGAGGAGAGGGAGGCATCAGGCATCTGTCTGAGAGCTGGAAAACTTACCGACCCGGCAGACACCTTCGTGGCTCCAGACTGTGTCTGGACTCAGCCAAGGATCTCCCCTGGACGTCAGTCCTCGAGATAGATGCCGTGCTGACCTCCATTACCACTTTTCCAAGGCTATGTCCTCCTGAGTTGTGTGTACACTGGCTTTAGAGTGGACAGAGCCCAACAGACTGGGCACGTCTTTTGCCCTCTGGCTGGACGAGTTTGGGCAAGTTACTTAGCCTCTCTGAACTTTAGTTCCAACATATTATAGGAATACCCCTCTGTCAAAGGTTCGTTTGAAAATTAAATGAGATTATGCAAACCAACCATTTCTTTTCCACAATATGTTTTGCTTAGGCATACTGAAAAAATTGTAGTTGATTTTGCCTATCTAGCTTAATACCTCTGGTCCAGGTATGCTGTAGAGTCCAAAAGTGAGTATATGGTACCCTTTACTCAAATATTAATTCCCTCTTGTTTTAAGTGCTTTGAGTTAAAAGATGAAATCCCACTTATCTTCCTTTACAACATACAAAGGGTGATGAAAAATTACAGTGAATGTTTACATTTTTTAAAAATTTATTTCAGTAAAAGACACACTGCCATAAATCCCCTTCAAAATCCCCCCCTCACTTCCAACACACTTATCCCATCGTTCTTGTCACTTTCTGAAGCTATTCTTTTTTTTTTTTTTTTTTTTTTTTTGTGGGTACCAGGGGGTTGAACTCAGGACCTTGCACTCCAGCAGGCGCCCGTGCCGCTGAGTGATATCACCGGCCCTTTTTTCATATGTGGGTACCAGGAGTCGAACTCAGTCCCTCGCACTTGCCAGGCAGGCGCTTATGCTGCTGAGCCATCTCACCAGCCCCGCTGAAGCTATTCTTGAAATCACCTTTAGTGTCTTTATAGGGTGGGATCAAAAATACGGTGAGTGCTGCTGCAAAGTGCCATCAAACAGAAAGACAGACTCGTAAAAACTTGATGGTGTGTCTTCCTTCACCTTATTCACCGGATCTGGAACCCGTGTGACTTCTGGCTCTCTCTTGAAATCAACATGATTATGAAAAGGCAAGCTTTTGAGTCAATTCAGGACATTGAGGGAGGCAACAACAGTGCAATTGAAGACACTCGTGAAAGAGGACTCCCAGAACTGCTTCAGAAAGGGGCAGGAACAATGGGATAAGTGTGTTCCAAACAAGAAGAGGTATTATGAGGGAGATTAAAAGCAATGTGTCTTTTACTGTAATGGTTTTTTTTTTTTTTAATTCAAATACACACTGTATGTTTTGGTCATATCTCATAGGAATGAAATAGTAGCTACAAGCGGATGGCCTGCGTTTGAAATCTAGCTTTCCCACTTCATAGCCGTATGAACATTAGGAAGTTAGTTAGTTTTTCCGGGCTCAGTTTCATAAAATGAGGACATTTTACCAATCACTGTTATTTAATATATTAATGAACCATTACTATTTACCATTATTAATAGGATTAAATAAGTTATATTATCAGTTGAAACAGTGCTTGACATACACTAAGTGCTTGATGGTATTAGTTTTGGTTTGTGCAGCCTTGACGCCAGCAAACAAATCAACTACCAGCTGATTAACAAATTAAATATTTGTTAAATGGAATTTATTGAAAAACTAAAGTGTACCTCGCATTGGGTACTAGGGTTTAGTATCCTTTGGCCTTGCCCTTAATGTGCTTAAATTTTAATTAAAGAAATAATATATATTCATCCAGTCAGAAGATATGAAGATTGAGTTAAGCTAGGCAGTTCATCTATCACAGGGAGAGATATTTTTGCTTTTCATTGCTAGGGATGGAATCCAGGCCCTGCACATGCCAGGCAAGCACTCTACCACAGAACCATGTCCCCTGCCCACAGGGAGAGCGCTGATATGCCAAGCTTTGGCTTTTAAAGGGATCCATTTCTCTGCCTGCAACACCCAGCAACACCCTTGCTGCCCTTGCAATGTCAGCCTGCCCACATTTTTTTTAATCTCTTAAGTTCCAGCCTAGATTCCACTTCCTCCAGGAAGCCTTCCCTGATGCCAGACTGTGTGAGGTCCCTCTGCCTTATGCCCTCCATATTCTACTTCCTCTGGCATGTGTACACAGTAGATTTAACACCTGTATTCAACACTTTCACTCCACGAGGTTAAACTGCAAATCTACCCTTCCTTTGCTACATCCCTAACATCCAATGCAGTGCCTGGCACCTCTGAGTATTCAAATGTTTGTGAACGGGCAAATAAAAGAACAAGTTTCGGGGTATAGATTTCCCCTGTGGGAAACCAGGTCCATCCCAACAGCAAATATTCCCTCCACATTGCAAAGGTGGCACCAGTGAGTTTGGAAACTTTTAAAGCTTGCAGGACCCTCTGAGGTGGCTGGTCCAGGCTCATCTGTTTTTAAGATGAGGAAACTGAGTCTAGAGAGATGAAGCCAATCATCCAACTCCACTTCATGGGCAGAGCTGGAACTACAATTAAGTTCCTTTAGCTTCCAGAACCCTTTACAAGAAAAATGATTTAGCATAGAATATCTAGAGCTTGTCCATTGGTGATACGGCTCATGAAAGCAGCTGAGGCAAATCAGGTTTCTCATTAGAGGCAGGCATTGGGGTATTATATGAAAAGAATTTACCTGTAATCATAGCACTTTGGAGGCTGAGGCAGAAAGATCATGAGTTTGAAGGCAGCCTGGGCTACACAGCAAGACTCTGGCTCAAAAATCAATCAGTCAATCAATCAATCAATCATAGACTCAAGAGCACAAGAGCTCAGGTCTTGCATATGTTAAGATATTCACAATGTCTTTATTTCTAAGAAGACACCATAATGCTTCCTTATAGAAATTTCATATTTTGTAGGAAAGGAAGAATTGGGCTGGCTTTTATCCTTGATTCCTGAGGAGTTATTTGGAATTGCCAGAGCAATAGAAGGGTCTTTGCTATTCAGGAGTCCTTCAGACCATACCTGAGTTTCTGGTTGCAGATGGGGTGATTCAGGATGGTGCCTGGTCAACCAGGAAGACCAACCATGCAATTAGAGAGTTGAAACCTATGGTCAGGCTGGTTGCAGGGAGTGCAGAGCTTCTGAAGGTCAAGTTCAACCACATGGCCAATGATCCCATCAATCATGCTTATGCAGTGTAACCCCAGTAAAAGCCCTGGACCCCAAAATTCAGCAAAGCTTTCTGGAGGTGAGCACACCAACACACTAAGGAGGTAGAGTGCCTGACTCCGGGGGAAAAGGCGTGGAAACTCTGCGTTTGGGACCCTCAAGGACCTCATCTTGTGTGTCTCCTTCTTTGACTAGTCCTGATTCATATTGTTTGTAATAAAACTGTAAGGATAGCACTTTCCTGGACTCTGTGTGTCATTCTAGCCAAATGTCAAGTGTGAGGAAGTCATGGGACCCTCTGAAGTTTCAACAGGTGAGTCAGATGTTGTGAGTGACACATGAAGTGAGGGCAATCTTGCTAGGGGTGCACCCTGACCTTGTGGGTTCCACACTGACCTCAGGAGATGGTCCACACCAGAGCTGCATGATAGCATAGCAGCCCGGGATTTGTCCCTAATGGACTGGCCACTAACATTTTTGTCTCTATAGTATCACTTCCTTATATCATTTCCTCTGCTGGCCTGAGAACGCTTCTTTTTTTCTGGAAGCTTCTTTTGTGTGGTTTGTTTGGAATCAACAACCCCTTCCTCCTACCACTACACTAATGAACACTTACCTACAACTCAATTATTCAGGCTCTCCCAGCACTTCCGGAAACATGGCGGCCTTGAGGAGGAGAATGTCAACCCTGAGGGGCTACTGGCTGGGACACCTATCATGCAGCTGGAGTCTGTCTGAGGGCTGGGGAGAAAGAGGGCCCAATGATTCCACGACAGCTGGATCTAATGATACTTTGGAGGAGATCCCAGTTAAAAGAACCGATAAATTACCTTCTACCTTTTTCTGTTATTGTTGCTAAACATAACAATTTGGGTCCATAAGTAAGCTTAGAACCTCCAAATTTCCCTTTGGATTAGTAACCTATGACTACCCACACTGCTTCCTTAGAGAATGATCACATAGTGGCCACAGGCTCCTTCTCTGTGTTGAGAGGAATGAGGGCTCATTCTTCGGTGCTTGAAGCTGTGCGGGTCTTCCCGTGGCATTTGACAGATACATGGTGAAGAAAAGGATATTCTGGCACCTTTGCGACTTCATCATAGGAGGCCCTGGGCTTGTCCCCAGTCTTCTGGGGACACTCACCTAGTGCTGTGTTAGAAATCTGAATACCCCGACATAACCACACTGTAGAGGCGACGTGGGGCAGCCTTGATAGGTCATGCCCGACTGTCGCCCCTGTTCAGCCCTCAGCCAACCAAGCCACCCCAACGGAGACTCCAGACAATATGAGAAGCAGAGGCAAAATGTCCCCACTGAATCCTGCCCAAATTACAGGCCCACAGTCAGGCTTGTATGACATGCTCAAGTTGTACAGTGGTTGGTTATAGAGCAACAGGTGAAGGGGACATATAACGATGGCTGTAGACCTACATGCTAGGTGCATAAGACAACATCTCACAGATTCATCAAAGCAACCCAAGAAGATAGCAGCCTTATTGATCCCATTTTAGAAAGCAGGAAACTGAGGATCAGAGAGATAAAGCCACAGGCACAAGACACACAGCTACCAAGTAATTGAATCGGGACTGCAACCTCTTGGATTCCAGAGTGCAGACTCTTCACCACGGCGCTCAGCTGCCCCTTGAGTATGCCATGAGAGGCCACTGTTGGCCCCCTACTGGAATCTGGCCAGATTCACAGAACTCTGGTCTCACACACAGACCCTGCAAGAACCAGCACACTCTAAAGGGGAGGGCTTATCCATTACCTTGTGGACGAAGGTAAAAGAAACCAACTAGCAGTGGTGCAGCAACTTCTGCAGAACCAGGGACACATTACCCACCACTCACAGGCCTGCAAGGTCTTCAGGACCTGGAGCTGCAGGAATGCTGCAGCAGAAGTTGCTACCTTCCTTAGAGAAAGGCAGCCACTGCCAACCTGCCACCAGGCCAGGAAGGGGCACCCCAATTTACATCTTCTCCCCGCTGCTTTCCCCAGCAGGTTAAGGCGGTTCATGCAGGACAGTTTCTGGGGTGCAGAGCGAGGTGCAGAAGGGCACAGAGTGAGGCTAGGCAGACAGCACAGCCCTGTTCAGGTTTCCCCCATTTCCCAAGCTTGGAACAGGTGGAAATCAGCCATCTAAAACATCACATGAAAATCCACGAGCTATATCGTCGTCCTGGGGGTTCTGGAGTCCCTAAACCCCAACCCGAACTCCACTGGCTTCTGTCACCTTTGCAGATTCATTTCCAAGGGGAAGTAACACCTGCCCCCCAAATGCCACCTGCCACCGCCACCTCTTTGCATCTCCAGCTGCCAGGGGCTGACAGTAAGTCGCAGAAGCAAACTGATTTCTCCAGGGAAAGATGAGCGAGGTGAGCACCAGAAGCCCTCAGTGTGCGGGATGGAAACCCTCCCGCAGGAAGGCAAATGAAAGGAGCCGGAGAGGGGCAGGGGAGGACAGGACAAAACCTTCACCAGCTCCTTCAAGGGAAGGAAAAGATCTAAAGAATGTGCTCCATGCTGAATGCAGTCACCAGTCAACTAACGAGCCTCTGGGCTTTGCATTTGACTTCATTATATGCTTTTTGATTTCCTGAGCCAGCAGACTGCTATTAATTAGTTTTTGTTCGGGTTAATCCAGCTTTTCATTCATGGACTTCTTTTCTCCCACTAAGAGTTAAAGTTTGAAATGTCACTAACAACCTAGATAATTTAGTATGGAAACCCTCAACAGTTGGGAAATTATAACTAATGAATAATATGTTCAGCCAATTTAATTGTAGAAGCAATTCATTAACATATCAAAAGATTTTAAAATGTGCACCCTCTTTGACCCTAACGTTTCCTGTCTAGCAAATGTTTTCTTCCCTAAAGAAATAATTATGGATGTATACAGATATTCAGTTTAAAAGGTGCTTACTTGATTATTATTTAGTTCTGCAAAGCTGAGAGCAGTCTAATATTTAACAAAACATAATAATAAGGGTAATAATAACAATTGCCATGTCAGATGTGTAGTGTTTTCCATATACCAGAAAAGATTTTAGGCACTTTGCTTACAATAACTCATTTCATTCTCACCAAGGTTTTGAGACTACAGCTTTCTTTTGTTTTTTGTTTTTTCTGCCTTTTTTTCAGTACTGGGGACTGAAACCATGGTCTCTGCACTGAGACACTTTTCCCTCCCACATTCCTCTTTTTATTTTTTTATTTTGAGACAGAATCTCACTAAGTTGCCCAAGCAGAACTCAAACTTGGGATCCTCCTGTCTCAGCCTCCCAGAGTGCTGGGATTACAGGTGACTGGCCCCGACTGCCAGTTGGAACTATTATTTTGCCCACTTTAGAGCTAACGGAGGCACAGAAAGCTTAAGCAACTTGCCCGAAGTTACCCAGCTTGTACGCTGAGCCTGCAATCTTACACTTAATATTCACCAAATCAAGGACAAGAGAACAAACAGAGACATACAAGCCATTTGAAAAGTTACAGGTCAAGCTCATCAACAGTTAAATAAGACTTTTTCCCATTCCTGTCTAGAAAAGCATGCTTTTGCAGTGAGCTGGAAGGTCAGGTCTGGATGCCAAATCTCCAGAATTGGGATTCTGTCCTGGCTGCTGTGATATGGTACAAACCAGCCACATCCAGTGTGCTACCTCTGTTCCTTCCCAGTCCCAGTTCTGTCCTGCACTGTGACAGGCCACATGAGCTCCCTCCATCTGCACAGCACCCCCTGAACACCCTCAGGTCTAGGGCTGCACCCAGTGGAGGCCCACAGCAAGGGCAGGCCAGGCTCTGGAAGTCGATTCAGGGTGGCAAGAGCGGAATCTTCAGGTGCTCCACGTACCTGGAGGGTGGGACGTCCAAGATCACGGTACTAGCAAATGTAGTGTCTGGCCAAGGCCCACTTCCTGTTCAGAGCTGGAACCTTCTTCCTGTGTCTTCATCTGGTGGTGGTGGGACCCCATGGGCCTCTTTAGAAGGGGATATAAGTTCTTCAAAAGAACATAGCCTCACCCAACAGTCCCCTCGCCCCATGAGAAGGAATGGGGCAGAGGGGCAGAGTAGTGTACTGATTTCTCAAGGGAAACAGGTAAAATGGCATGTAAGTCCCAAGTGCAGATTCCTTATACCGGGTTCTAGGAATGATGTCATTTGGACCTGGGTATCCTGGTTCCAGAACTTATCCTCTTAACTATTACACTAATGTCCCCTTGAAATGATATTCTTGACAAATGGAAGTACAACAATAAAATGAAATACTGTCCCACCATTATGAAGTGTATATAACTATGGAAAGGTGTTCCCAAAATCTTATAGGTGGAAGGAAATAGGTTATAAATTAATAAGTATGTTATGGTATTTTTGTAGAAAAATGGTTACATACATAGAAAAAAATAAAAAGAATACAAAAAGATATGAGTATGACCCTGTAACAGTGAGATGTGAGGTGATTTCATTTTAATTCCTTTTCCTTATCTGTACTTTCTGTGTCTTCCAGAATATTGTGAATTGCTTAATTATTAAAGAGAACAAAGCACAATGCAAATTAAATTTAATAAGTGCACTTCTTACCTATCAGACTACAAAAGGCTATTGGAAGCTTTGGAGCCTGATAGGCTGAACGCTTGTGACCCTCCTGTGTTGAAATCATAACCCCCAGAGTTAAGGTGCATTAGGACGTGAGGGCTGTGGGATGTGATTAAGTTCTGAGAGCGGAGGCCCAGGAATAGGATCAGTGCCTTTGTAAAAGAAGCCCCCAGGAGATCTCTTGCCCCTTCCACCATGGGAAGTCATAGTGAGAAATGCCATCTGTGAACCAAGAAGCGTGTACCTTGATCTTGGACTTTCCAGCCTCCAAGATGTGGGAAATAAATGTCTGTTGTTTATAATCCCTCCAGTCTAAGGCAGGACCTCATATCTCACATCTCTTCGTGACAACAGTTCAAGGAAATTAAACAAGGAACACCAAGCTGCGAGAGCTCAGAGTGTGGTGAGGTTGATGACCCTGCTCTGCCTTCATACCATTCTTCTTCCTGTGCACACAGGAAGTCTGTGTTTCCCAGCTTCCCTTGCCACAAGGTTAGTGCCAGTGGAGGGTACGCAGAAATGATTTAAGCTCTTTCCACACCTGGCCCCTAAAACTCCTGTCCCCTCTCCTTCGTATGTTCCAGAAGGCAGGGTTGGAAAATGGTGAAGACCTCCCCATGTGCAGTTTCACTGAATGAGCAGAGTGACACACTAGCCTGGTTTGCTCTGAGCTAAGGTTCTTGGGCCTCAGAACTTTCAGTGGGAAAAGCAAGACGGTCCTGGGGAAAACTGAAACAGATTATGGATTTAAATGAGCAAGAAATAAATTTTTATTCTCTTAAGGCTCAGAAATTTTTTTTTTAGATTAACCTGATGCAGATCTTAATTTTTCCAACCTATTGCAGGAAAAAAGTCAGGACTTAAAGGCTGGACTAATAGTTTGCTCCCTGATAGTTTTGGGATGCCCTATACCCTTGTGACCTCCGACAATTTATCATTCTGGACAGCAGCTCTCTGATCCATACAGAAAAAGTGACAATAAAACCTACATCATGGTGTCTTTGTGAGAATTAAATTAATTTAAATCTTGTGAAAATTCTTTGTATCCCTAAATCCCTGTGCAGATGTGAGTTTTTCTAATTGCCTCAATACAAGATTAGAATCTAGTTGAAGGATATGGACTTGTGTGTAGCTAACTGAAAAGACATAACTGATACTAGAAGGGGGATGTAAATTAATTCTTGGTAGCAAAGAAAAGAGAGACATGAAAATTCTGAGGGAGCATTAGGAAAATTCAGAGTTGGAAAAATTTCTTGGAAGAGATAGCAGTTTGGACATGTTTAAATGCAGAGCAGTATTTGGAAGGAAGAGGATTGTTGGTGGAAGAGTCCAATGTCTCCTGAGTTTCAGTTGTATGTTGGCCATCAATCACGTAGATCTGGATTCAATGCTGAATCCAGCCTGATGAATAATGCAGATTTCCTTTCCCTGAGAGATGGATAGATCATTGGAAAATGGTAAGATGGATATATAGAGAGAAGCCCCCCTCCACAGCTTTGACCACTTGGCATCATTTGAAAAGCTTTCTCTATTTATAGTGTTCCATGCGTCACTAGCCCTACCTTCCCAAGATGTAAGCTGGAGTTGGTTTTCCAGCCTCCTTTGCGGCTAAGTATTTAGTTGGGCTCCTCAGGTTGAACACTCCTAGCATGGAGAATCAGGCTTGCACAGAATCCACTGTAGAGAAAAACTACTCACTTTGTGATAGCCAGGAAGCAGAGAGAGGGGGAAAGAGTGAATGCAAGATGGGAGGGCAGGGAGAGAGAAGAGAGAGAATGGGACTAGGGACAAGATATATCCTTCAAAGGTACACCCCCACTGACTTATGGACCCCACTTCCTAATCATCTATTCAGCTATGAACTCATCAGTGGATTAATCCATTAATCCACTTTATATTTATACAATATAATTGCTAAAACCAAAGATCTGTGCGAGTGGGTGTGTGCATGCATGCATCTCTGTCTCTATCTCTGTCTCTGTCTCTGTCTCTCTCTCCCCTCTCCACCCTGCAGGGTATATAACAGACTTCAGAGTTTCCAGAACATGACATTCACCCTGTCCAGAGTGCAATCCAATAGCCTTCCAATGACAATAAGCAACTGAACCTGAATTAAACCTCAAGTCTTCTTCTTTACCTCATAGATACCTCTTGGGCTCCTCCTAGAAGCCGAGCATGCTGGGTGCTGGGGATAGAGTTAAGAACCCAGATTCATTCCCTCATTAACAAATAATCCTTAGGCTCCTGCATGTTTGTCAGATACCACAGGAGACTGAGAACAGGGTGTCTAAGCATTGGGGCAACATCTTCCCCGTCATGGAGCTTCTATTTTTGCATTAACAAAAATAATGCATTAGACGCACTCAGCAATTCATGAATTAATAGCGATTGGGATGCTTGTTATAAAGAAGTTCAGGAGAAGGAATGATCCCGCGCCCTGCTCTGCCAGAATCCCCAGGGAGCTTGGAGACTTGTTCCATCTTGTTAGCGCTTGAATGGAGACAATCGTACTGAACATATTTTGGCCTTTTACTCCTTAGTAGTCATCCAAAGGCCCTGGAGCTTTTACATTTGTGCCTTTCACACATTCCTTTGTATTAAGATTTTTTTTTCTTAAAGAAGAAAAGCAAAGAGTCAGGAAACACACACACACACGCACACTAGACCCCACACCAACCTTCTTTTCTTCCAATATTACATAACTCTGAGAAGTCCTTCCAAGATTTGCCATAGAGCTCTACCAAACCTATAAACTTCTTGAAGCTTTGCTGGCAAATAAGTCTATGCCAACAGTACATAAAATCTTCCCCAGTTGGTGATCCCACGGTCTGAATCCAAATAAAAGTGTCGAGCCCCGAGATCTACTTCACAGAAGCATCTCCCTTAGACATCAGCTCTCCCAAACAATTAGAAAGTGGAAATCCTCCTTGGAAAAGTGAGGTCAGGGAAATGGGGGATGTTGGAGAGAGGAACCCCAGGGGTTGGGGGGGGTTAGGTGGAAAAGACGAGGTGTAAACTCCAGTCATGAGGATGGTTTGGGGGAGAGAGGATTATTCGAAGGAAATTGCACCGGAAAATATAACCTCAAGTAGGCGGCTGATGGTAAAATCAGTTTTTAGTGTGGGCAAGCAGGGAGTGTGAAAAAATTGAACTCTGAGTCAGAGTCTACAGGGACCCTGCCAGGCCACCTGGGTGGTGGACCAGGGTCATAATGAATAAAAATTGGAGGAGAAACAGAGGGGAGGTTTGGAGAAGGGAGGGAAGCCTGGTTCCAGAGCACACCAAAAGAAATGCTTTTCTTTGTAGGAGAACAACAGCCTGCTCAGGGGACCCGTAGACTCCAGCTCCCCTTACCCTGCCATCTCTTTTGAGCTCTTAAATTCTAAGGATTGCAGGAAACCACTATCAGAACAAGAGAGGGGAATGCTCCACCAGAAGCAGAAAATCAAGGCACTTTGGGTACCAACCCACAGTGAAGATGGAACCAGCAGATGGAAGGGATGAGCTCCGGATTTGCCCAGAGAGCCTCTGACTTGCAGAGAAGCACAACACAAAGCAGAAGGGAGAGTGCTGATCAAAGATAAAGCCAGAGGGAGCTTACGGGAGATTAAAGAGGCCAGTACAAGAATCCCGCATGGAGACCCAAACAATTAGAAAGCCATGGGGTGTTGACCAATAGCCTCTGTGTAGTTTCAGACTTCTGCATCCACCCTCCGCTGCCCAGACCCGCAGGAGTGTGTAAACATCACAGGCTCCTCCTGAGGCCATTCTGGGTCCAGAATGTCGCAGCCCTGCCTCTGGGATTTAAGCTGGATCTGCCACACCAAGGGGCTGGGGGTCTCCTGGTGACGTGGAGGGGGGCACTGGGAAGCTAGATTCCAGGACTCCTTCTCAGCCGGCAAGAGAAAGTGATGAACATATGGACATGCTGGGAGGAGAGATTTTCTTTCCCTTCCAACTTGAGTCAGACTCCATTAAATTTTTATGTGGTGTACGTCTGTAATCCTGGCATTCTGGGAGGCTGAGGCAGGAGGACAGGGAATTGGAGCCTGGGCAACTTAGCAATTTAGCAAGATTCTGTCTCAAAATAAAAAATAAAAAAGGGCTGGGGATATAGCTTAGTGCATAGGCCCTGATTCAATCCCCACTACTGAAAAAAAAATTTATGTTGAATGTAGAAGATGACAGGTTTGTCTGTTGTATGAAATTACCCTTTCGATAAGCTGAATAATAGCTAACAATAATAACTACAACAATAGCCAACATAATGGCACAGAATAGTATTTATCATTCACTACCAAGTGTATTTAAAAAAGAAAAAGAATCCATTTATGTGTTTCCTGTACGTGCATAGGACATTTCTAGAAGGATAAGGAAGAAACTGACATAATTGATTGTCTCAGGGGAGGGGGAACTGATTGCCTGGGGTTGGGGCTGAGGGACATTTCATTGTGCTCCCCTTTTTACCTTGTGGTTTTTCAGCCATATGAATATTTTTCTCATTCAAAAATAACCTTTAAAACAATTTTCAGTACCACAACACATCATTATTAAACAATCGTCACCAGGTTGTACAATGGAACTCTTGAATTTCTTCTTCCCATTTAGTTGAAATTTTATATCCTTTGGCCAACATCTCCACAGCGGTCACCCCTGGTACCAGCTTCCAGTAATTACCATGCTACTTTCTGTTTCTATAAGTTCAAATTTTTAAGATTCCACAGAGACATAATACCACGCAATATATTTGTCTGACTGTGCCTGGTTTATTTCACTGCATACAGTGAAATAAGTGTCGCCAGTTTGATCCATGCAGTTGCTCAAACAAATAAAACTAATTAAAAAACCAAATGTTAGTATCTATCAAGGGCCCCCACCTTCCAGAAACAGTGCACAAAACTGAGATTTGGGGATGAGTAATTCAAAATCACTGTCTGCATCTGGCAGGCTGGGAGAGGAGTAACAGGTGCAGCATTATCCATGAAACCAAGCTAACAAGAGGGCTGCAGGGGGCAGTAAGAGCAGAGGGGCTGACCCGGAAGTTGATAGTCAGGGGTTCAAGTTCACAGATGAGGGTTCAAGGTCTGGTTCATTCACTTACTTGGTGTGTGAGGTCAAGTAAGCTACTAAGCTATTTCCTTCTTTTGTAAAGAGAGAATGGTAACAGCAAAGAAGGTGGAAGAGAAGGAGAAAGAGGAGAGGGAGAGGGAAGTTAGGAGTGATGATGGAGATAGTGATGATGGCTTCCTTGTGGGGTTAGATGAGATAACATACAAACTGCTCGGCACAGAATTAGACACGTGAGCATCCAATCCCAGAGCAATGATTAATAGGAGTAATAGCAGTAGTTATGATAGTTTTCTTAGCCCCTTTTGGGTGAGGGGCTTTACAAACAACAGAAATTTATTTTCTACCTTCCTGGAGCCTGGGAATCTACTAATACCATTCCTAAGGTCTCCGCCTTTCTTACCTAATTATATCTGTAAGACTCCACCTCCTGATACCATCACACTGGGGATTAGGATTTCCACATGTGGAGTTTAAGGAGATATAAATGTTCAGTCTGTTGCAATCATTTACTAAGGAACAATTAACTGTGGTGTGAAACATTTTGGAAAGCTTCACAGGGATGAGGCAACTGAGCTCTTAATAGATAGAGAGATGGGTAGGATGTCAGCATTTGCAAAAGACCGTCAACAAATAGCAGCCCGGGCAAAGGCTGAGCTCTAAGTGGGTGCAACTGAGCCTCAGCGAGGTTTGATCCACAGAGTCACCTTCCGAATGCGGGGAGGAGGACAAGAGAGATGGAGATTGGCAGCGCTGGGTTACCTGGCTCCTGGGAGGTCGTGATGATGTTTTCTTGCCATTCTGTCACTCCATCGTAACACCCAGATGGCCCCTTGTCAAATCAAACCCATCCACACTTGAGTAGAATGTTCCACGGAAGCTCACTCCTGCTGAAAACAGACATAGTGCTTTCTTAAGGACAAGAGTCATGTTATGCTTATTTTTTGTTCTTAATATGAACAGGTGAGATAATTAAATATCTGTATTGCTCATGCTGTGGCCGGACATGTTTTTTGCTACTTTTATCAAATGCATCACAATGGGTAAAATTATATCACAGCATATTTTTTTGTGTTTTGTTTGGTTTGAGTTGGGTCTTTTTTTTTTTTTTTTTTTTTTTTTGCCTTTAGGTAAAGATTCTCCTGTCGCTAGGACTTGCCTCAATGCACCGGGTTTCGGTAAAAATTGAACATGGGTCATATTATGTTGGGATAACATTTTGCCATAGGTGGTTAGTCTACTGAAAGTTACTAGACATTTGATGGATGCAAGTCTGGAATATAAATTACTTATTGTTATTTCAAACATCCAGAGCAGATTAATTGAAAACTATCTTGAGATTCTAAGTGTTCTCATTTGGCAATCCACATGTCTGGATATCGTGACAATGAAGGACCACATATTAAGAGGTTGGATGAACTTGTTCAAGACTCCAAATGTCATAGATAGCACCTGACTTTTGTGACATTTTTATCACGACAACAGCCTTGGTCCCTTGATGTCTGATTTTGTGTTTGATATGTATTAACATTTTGAATGTCTTAAATTTATGCTGTAAACAGTACTAATTTTATCCATTTATTACACTGTTGTCTCCTACTTTTTTTTTGTAAAGTCTTTTTCCACGAAATGGTGATGATAAGAAAGTTTGAAACACATCAGCGAATCTCGACAGGTCTGCAACCGTGGGTTCAAATCCTGTGCCTCAGACCGGTGATATAGCTCAGCGGCACCAGCGCCTGCTTGGCAAGTGTGAGGTCTTGAGTTCGGTTCCCGGTACCCACATAAAAAAAAAATGAATAGGGAAAATTTCAGCAAGAGAAACCACCAACAGACTGAAGAGACAACCCACAACGTGGGAAAAAATGTTTGCCAGCTGTTCCTCAGACAAAAGATTACTATCGAGAACATACAAAAAACTCAAAAAAACAGACCTCCCAAATTTAAAGATCCACTTCAAAAATGGGCATCTGAGATGAATACACATTTCTCAGATGAAGAAATACAAATGGCAAATAAATATACAAAAAAATGTGCAACATCACTAGTCATGCGAGAGATGCAAATTAAAACAACACTGAGATACCACCTCACCCCAGAAAGAATGGCTACTATAAAGAAATCAACTAATAACAAATGCTGGAGGGGCTGTGGGGAAAAAGGAACCCTTCTTCACTGTTGGTGGGAGTGTCGACTGGTACAGCCACTGCGGAAATCAGTGTGGAGATTCCTCAAAAAACTAGGGTTGGAGGTCCCATTTGACCCAGCTATTCCCCTTCTGGGCATCTTCCCAGAAGAGTTAAAAACATCATACCACAGCGATATATGTGCACCCATGTTTAAAGCAGCACAATTTGTAATAGCCAGATCTTGTAAACAACACAAATACCCATCAACTGAGGAATGGATAAGAAAGATGTGGTATTTTTATACAATGGAGTACTATTCAGCCACAAAGAAGGATAAACTGGAAACTTTTATAGGTAAATGGATGCAACTCGAGAAAATACTCATAAGTGAAATAAACCAGACGCACATGTGTAAGCATCTCATTGTCTCCCTAGTATGAGAAACTGAAAGAGTAAATAAGATCCAAAACGTACAATAGATATGGTGAATCAAAAAGAAACTGGTCAAAAAGAAAGAGAGACTCAGATGGGGGAATAGGGAAAAGAAAGAAGGGAAAAGAAAAAAATTGTATTTATATATAAGATGGTTAAGATAGATACACTACTAATTTTACTTAGTTCATTGAAGAGTAAGGTTTGTGCCAGTAACGTTTGGACAACTGAATGCTGATATCTGGTACCCTGAATAACTAACTTAAAGGTAACAATATGTAATGTATTAACCATTGTTACCCTCCTATGATGTTGTTTTGAAATTTTGTTCTTTTTTGATTTGTTTTGTTTTGTTTTTTCTTCTCTTTAAAATTAAAAAAAAAAAAATCCTGTGCCTCTCATTTACCAGCTGTGTAGCCATGAGTAAGTGAGTGAACCTCTTTGAGCCTTAATTGTCTCAAGTGTAAAACAGAAATAATAACTCTGATTGCTAGTCAGTGTTATCGGGGGACAGTAAAGAGCTCACATCTTTTCACCAACTCTGCTTCCTGAAGAATCGCCGTTAAATGTCATTTGAAGTCTGGTCCAGGTTCATCAGGAAATGGCTCTGACATCAATTAATGATGTCTGTCATGGTTACGAAGGGGAGAAATCTGCTAAATCTGGTGCAGGAAAAGGCAACCCGGAAAAAACAAAATAGTTCACACATTATGAATCTTGAAGCAATTGTGGTTTTCACAAGACTTCCCTGAAGCTATTACTCATGAAACTCCCGTATGTATATCTATTCTATGTTCCACTTATCTATTTAAAATGGAAGGTTGAGAGGTTTTTTAATTCCCAAAGGTATGCTTGTAATTATCAAAGGTGAGATATGTTTAGAAAGAAAAGCAGAAAAAACATCCAGCCAAAAGGGTTAAAATAAAGTTTTGTTCAATGTTCCAGGTAGCTGAGTTTTTCTTACACTTGACTTACAATACATAAATTTGCATTTCTTGCTATTTCACATGAGAGATATATTTTTCATTTGACTTTTATTGATACGAAAAAGCTGTGCGTATTTAATGTATAGAGCTGATGAATCGGGGGCTAAGTATTCACCCGTGACATCATTTCTCTATAATCTGTGCCATAAACACAGCCATCATCTCCAAAGTCTTCTCCTGCCTTTTTATTTGTTGATTTGTATGCGTGTGATAAGATCTACGCTCTTAGCAGTTTTCAAGCACACAATTCAGAATTCTTAACTGTAGGCACTGCACCACACAGCAGATCTTGGGGCTTACTCATCTTGCATAACTGAAACTTTGTACCCTTTGACCAACAGCTCTCCGCAGCCCCTGGAAGTCACCATTCCATTCTCTGCTTTTATGGGTCAATTTAGAGTCCTCATATAGTTGGGATCATGCAGTATTTATCCTTCGTGGCTGACTTATTTCACTGTGCATAACGTCCTTCAGGCTCTCCCTCAGGTTCACTCATGTGGTCATAAGTGGCAGAATTTCCTTCTTTATTAAGGATTAATAATACTCCATTGTATATATGTGTGTGTACATATTGAATGTATGCTGTTATAATATATTAATTATATACTATAATGCAATGTGCTATATTAAAAATAAAAGTTGCTATAACAGCATAATATTATTTACAAACATCATATATATACAACATTCTTATCCAGCAAAGATATTTAGGTTGCTTCTTTTAGTTAATATGAATAATGCTGCATGAATATGGAAATGACAACCTCTCCTCCAGATACTAATTTCATTTCCTTTATGTACATCTCCAGAAGGAGGATTGCTAGATCATATGATAATTCTATTTTTAATCTTGTAAGGAATCTCTAGACTGTTTACCACAGTGGTTGTGCCAATTTACATTCCCACCAACAGGGCACAAAGGCTCCCTTTCATCCTCAGCTACACTTCTTCCTTCTTCTTTTCTTGATCATAGCTGTCCTAACAGGTCTGAAGGGATACTTTCCTGCAGTTCAGATTTGGCTATCTCCCATCATGAGTGGTGCCGGGTACCTTTCCATGTACCCGTTGGCCATCCATGCATCTTCTACATCCAACTAGAATGATTCTGCATGGCAAAAGAAACACCAACAAAATGCAAAGGCTGATGTAGTTAGTAAGAGAAAATATCTGCACACCATGTATCTGATAAAGAGTTAGTATCCAAATATATCGGACATCCTAGAGCTCAAGAGCAGAAAGCTTCAAGTAACCTGATTTAAAGATGAACGAAGGAACTGGGCAAGCATTTCTTCGAAGACAGAATTTTTAAAGCAACCAACCAGCATGAGTAGAAGTCCATAAAAATACGGTTCTAAGCATTTTGTTTTCACCTACTTATAAAACTGGAGCCCCTCTCTCTGTCTCTCTGTCTCTCTCTCTCTGTCTCTCTGACACACACAGATTTACAGGTATATACATATATATGTGAATATAAATGTGTATGTGTACATACATTTAATATATATTTCAAAAAGTCTTGGACATCAAATGACTCTTGCAAAAAACCACGTTGATGAGTTAAGTGTAAATGAATCAGAAACATGTGGACTGAATTCCCTTCCAAATACCCTAGGGTTTACAATGAGAGGGAAAAGGTACTTGTAGGGGAAAAAAAGTACATTTTGGGCCTCACTGAACCTAAATCATTTGAAAAATAGTTTAAGATGTTTGCTAAATCCAAAAAGCAGCTTTGCTCCCACCATATGGCAATGTCAAAGTGGCTCTTCAGATGAGCTTAAGCCTAATTTTAATTTCTTGCACATGTGGTAAAAACATCTTGGAGGACTCTCTTAAGCCACTGTTCAAGGGAGGGAGCACCCAGAGTTTGGGGGTTTTTGGTGCATCTTATTTGCATAACATTGACTACAGGCCCAGCTTTCTCTCTGTTTTCTAGTTGCATAAGGCAGGCACTGGTCTGCTCTTTTACCAAGTTCCTGGTTCCTAATATGCCCTCTGCAATAGTCTTTTTCCCTCCATGCCAAAGGCTTCTGAAGCTGGCTCTCCACTCCCAATGCTTACTGGTTTCTGAGGGGAGGTTGGCTTCTGCTTGGGCATCCATATGTAGGTATTTGGGATATTCTTCCCGGGGCTTCACAGAATTTCCTCCCAAATGCACTCCCAAGTAATCACTGCAGGATGCTGTCTATTAGCAGGCTGGGCAAATCCCCAGGAATTGGGGTCATTAGGCATAGTTCTAGTGGTTCAAAATATCCCATAGTCCTTTGGAGCATCTCTCCAGCTGCACTGATTTATCCCAACAGTCCCGGAAGAAGCTGAGGTAGGTTGGGCTGGAGGTTTCCCATGGCAGTCATGTTGTCCCTGAAAGTGAGTATCAGAAATATGTGGGGTGTTCTTTAGTGGTTCCAATGATTGGAGGAGGCACTACTGGCATTTAATGAACGAGGACCAGAAATACAATTTGTCCTACAACCAACAGGACAATCCCGCCCTAGGAAAAATTGCCCTATATCATTCAGGACTTCCATGTAGGTGAAAACCCGTTAATAACTACCCAAGTCCAGAAGCTAACCCTGTTTTTTCTATCAGTTCAACTCTTTTTTTTTCTTTCTCTTTTTCAGTGTATCCTGGATTTTCTATACATTCCACTTCCACGTCATCTGAGGCAAGATAGAACTTGACTGTGTCGGGGACAAGACAAAGAATACCTCACGCAGGCAACGCCATTAACAGGACTGTAGTCGCCAGCGCAGTGCCACACGGCTCAGCCATATCCGTCGGTGTCAGCAGCCTGTGCCTGTTTTCACAGTAATTCGGCATCAAAGTGCAGCACCAGATTCTTTGTTCTGCTTCCTCTTTGCCCTATTTCTCATTTGTGCTGCAATTATGGATGTGTATGTGTACCAATTACATGTGTAGGTTTTATTATTTATGATTTTTATGTCGGCATAATAAAGGGAAGTTACAAAACATTTGTTACAAAGAGTGGCATTAATTCTGATGATGGAATCATCCCCACAGAGGGGGAGAGCCAACGATGTCAAATCACAAAGCAGCACAGAGCTCAGCGCTGGTAGCGCACACTTCAGTCTGCGCACCCCACTTCCCATATGATCCTGGGCAAGACTCGTTGCCTCTCTGAGCCTGAGTTTTCCCATCTCAACCATAACCATGCTGGACTTGATCGTTGTGTTGCAAATATCAGTTCCTCCAATGCGGAGACTGAAAAGGCCATAGACTTGCCTATTACACCCAGAAAAATAGTCTTCACTTCAAGATGGTGTGTGCTCTCTACCATTGTTCAAAAACATGCAACCATTTGAAGCAGTGTTTTGTTTCTCCTCTTCTTATACAGAAGTCACCGCAGTTGCATTTCTTTGGACTCTGAGAGCACGAATACAGTGATACATGACAACTGTGACTCAGCCTCAATGATAGAGGCAAGAGAGAGAAACAGAGACCGTGGAAAAGCATATCAACTCCTTGTCAAAAAAGGGGACCTACTTCTGCCAGTGGTTCCCAAATATGCACGATTTCATGTCCCCAGATCTTCTAATATAAGAAAAACTGGTGATCTGAAGTTTTATACAACATCTCCATATGTTTAAATATTGACTCATTTAAAAGAGAATTAAATAAAATATTAGCTTATAAAAGAACAGCATCTGTATGTTAGAATCTGCCCATGGACCCTGGTTCGAGACTTCTTGATGAAATAAACTGGAAGATTGCTTTTAGCTTTGGAAATCTCATAGTCTAAGCCAGGGGTCAGCAAACTTATTCCTAGGAGGCCAAAATAGAAAGTACTTTAGATATGCAGGCCATAAAGTCTCAGTTGCAACTAGCCAACTCTACTCTAGTGCTGCAAAAGTAGCCACACATAACGTTTGTGAGAATGAATGTGCTCTGCTCCAATAAATCTTTATTAAAAAAAAAAAAAAGTGGCAAACTGGATTTGGTCCTGTTGACTCCGTTTTGAGTAGCAGACCAGTCTGCATCAACTAGCAAGCAACCGTTAAAAGCAAACGGTGATAGATGATGTTCTTTAGAAAACAGTTCAAGATCCCGCTCGATAACACAGCTGGATAACTTCCTGTCCTTGTAGATTCAAAAGAACAATTGCATCAAGACTACGCCCGCCCTTTTTCTTTGGTATATGTGTGGGTTTTTAAGAGAGGGTCAGTTGTAACACTATTGTGCCTGTAAGTGAGAAAAATGATATGCAGGGTATAACTCATGGTTGGCTAATGGGGATGTGGGAAAGCCTGTTTCACATTTTCATTTCTGATATCATCTCGTTGCAGTGCCTGGAATATCCCCTTTGGTCCAGCAATGCCGGAAATCTTGCTGGGAAATGGTAAGAAATCGTGACTGTGCCCGGTGCTCAATTACTGGATTAGTCAAAGCAGTCCTGGGAAGACAGGCAACGGGGGCACGACCAGCCTGGTGTCCCCACCTGGGCACGAGGAGCAGGCCCGCTTCTGTTTCTAAACAGCTGTGTGCCTGGGGCAAGTCACTGAACTTCTTTGCTGCGAAATGAGCGAAATGAGCTGACTGATTTCAAAACATCTACAGTTGCCTAACTTCTAAAATCCCCTACCAAGCCCACTAACCTAAATGAGAATGATAGTAAATATTTTACAACGACAGGAGTTGACTGAGCAAGTCTATATTGGATGTTTATTGCTTTTATTTTTCTCAGGCTATATATGGAAAAGGTGAGCTGCCCGTGGCCTCTAGGCCAGAGACTGGGCACGTGACCTTATTTTGACCAATCAGTGCACTCCATCTCTCTGGCTTGTGATTGGCTCAGGATGGACATGTGACTCAAAGCAGCCCAATGAGAGTCAATTCTTAGAGATTCAATGAGCAAAGTAGCTTTCTTTGTCCGAGATTGCTAAACTGGAAAGATACAAGCCTGGAGTATATATATTCCACAGAAAAACAGCCAAACGAGAAGCAGAACCAAGAACGAATGCTTCTAAAATTATGGTTCAAATACCTGAATGCAGTCAGTCCTGGCTAAAGCTAGTGGTATCCCTCCAATGTACTTTACAGTTCATATTTTTAAAAAAAATCAGTTCATTGAAAAAATTTATTACATGACCTTGAACAGGAATTTTTTTTTTTTCATTTGCCTTCAATACACTCCAGAATCGAGTAGCCAAATTACAGGTATATGAGCCCATATTTCCTCAGCCATTACCTTGTAGTAGGGAAAAGATTTCAGGCGTAGGAGACCTTGATGGCTGTCACAGCTCTGAGGTACCAGTGATGTACCTCTGAGCAGGAAGCTTAACTACTCCCAGTCAGGGGCTTTTTTCTGTAGAGGCACAGGACCTGACTAAGTTGATGAAAGGCTCAAAGAAGATTCACTATTCCTTTGGTTGCAAGAAGTAGAAATCCGAGCCGGTGACACAGCTCAGCGGCATAAGTGCTTGCCTGGCAAGCGCGACGTCCTGAGTTCGACTCCCGATACCCGCATATAAAAAAAAAATGAAGTAAAAGAAATCAACTCAAATGAACTGCAGTGAAGAGGACTCATGGGCAGACCCAGGAAACCCTCACTTGCTTTCAAGTGGGAAATATATTTGAGCCTCCCAAGGGCCTGGGATTCCCCCCATCCTTTGTTCTCGTTTAGTACATGGGGATCCCCCTAGGAACACTCTCCCAGACGGGTGGGCCTGGTCTCAGCTTTCATGCCTCAAGCCCCAGCAGAGCCAGTTGGTATCTCAGGGTCTCTGTTCCAAATTCCCAGGACAGAGAAATCGGATGGACCTATCTTGGGTCAGCTGTCCACGGGATGGTCGCATGGAAAGACAGGGCAGCCCTTCCGGACAATGGAAGACAGCTCCAAGGGAAGCATAGATAAGAAACAACCTCGCGCCATCCGTTGTGCAACGCAGATGCTCAAAAGACTTCCATGCCATTTATTTTTTTCTTCTTTTTCTTTGCATCCCTCTTCTCCTCCTCTTCCTTTCCTTCCTCCTTTTTCTTCTCCTTTCTCCCCCTTTCCCCTCACTCTCTTCTTCCTTATCCTGCTCCTCCTCTCCCTCCTTCTTGTCTTTTTCCTCCTCTTCCTCCAATTACTTTTGCTCTGCTTCTCTCTCTTCCAACTTGGGATCCTCTTCCTCCCCTTTCCCTCCCTCCTCCTTTTTCTCTCGCTGGATCTTCTTCACCTTCACAGTATCATCAGTGACATTCATATTAACATTGGCATACTCCTCCGCTTTCAGAATCTCTTCCTTACCTTTGAATGTAAAGAAAAGGAAAAATAATTTGCCCTCTAAATGTGACATTTGGGAAAGAGCCTCTCTAAGTCTTAGTTTTATTTTTAAAATGAGGCTAAGGGTACCTGACCACTTGCCCTACAGAGCAGTCGGGAGACACAGTGGCGAATCTGAAAGAGCTGTGACAATGTGAGTGTGGTCTTCCTTCAGCACACCCTTTGCTAAGCCCCCACCCCCTTGTCATCACTCATGACAACATAGCATTCAGTCTGTGTTTTTCTAGTATCCATAAAAATAAGTGCCATCAGAAGGCTTAATAATTTTTCCCAAGAAACTATGCAGACCTCCCTTTTCTTAACAGATTTTTCTCTGATAGATTTAATTAGGTCACGGTTCAGTAGACCCCAGTAAGTGCCCTGGAGGATTTTGCCCTTGGCCTTTTGAAATGGCACAGTCTGGGCCGGTGAGATGGCTCAGCGGCATAAGCGCCTGCCTTGCAAGCGCGAGGGCCCGAGTTCGACTCCCGGATCCCACATACGAAAAAGGGGCCGGTGATATCGCTCAGTGGCACGGGCGCCTGTTGGCGCGCGAGGTCCTGAGGTCGACCCCGGCACCCACAAAAAAAAAAAAAAAAAAAAAAAAAAAAAAAGAAATGGCACAGTCTATAAAACCCAAAACCTGATGCACTCCTTATTACACTATCATTTAGTGTGCGTTCTCTCCAGCCCGAGTCCTTCCAGGCAGGCGGCTTCCAGGGCTATGGGGGATGGGCGCTGGCCTCAGAATTAACACCATGTAATTCCTGGAATCTGGAGGGCGCCTCTTTCCATGGCCTGTGCTCTCTCATGGGCAGATCCTGGGTGCTGGGCAGCTTTCTTACATCCCGGCGTGGCCAAGGCAGCCACTCAGCCTGTCAACCGCTAGCAGCCAAGAGGCGAGTCTTCCACCAGGTCCCGCCACTTGGCCAAGGCTCCTGGTGGCAGCAGTGGGCCGCTGCTTCCTCGACGAAAACAGGACCTGAACAATTGTGCTTTTGTGCTGACGGTGGCCCTGGCGCTGCCCGATCTGGCTTTGGCTGGCTAGCACAGAAGAGATGGGTGAAATTTGCTGATGTTCAGGACCCAGTGCCAAGGACTTTTTGAAGGAGGAAGTTCAGAGTCAGACAGATTGGGTTCAAATGCTGTGCAGCCTTGGAGTCACAATTAACCAGCTGTCGTTGACTTGCTCTGGACAATGGACATGATACCTACAGCTCAGGTTTTTCTCTGGATCATCAGTTCCAGAATCAATAGCTCTTATTCCTGAGAGTGAGCTTGAGATTGTTGGCGGGGCAGCAGCTCTACTACCGTTTCTCTGTTCCAACGCGCCATGTGCTAGGCAGAGGTTTGAGCTGCACGGATCAAATATACACATCCCAAATTGAAACTGAGCCAAAAGTCAACTTTGCCTTCTTTTTTTTAGTATATGTGCTGCCAAAGCGAGCACTAACTTTGCTTTCTTTTTAACCCAGAGGCCTCACACTGAACTATATCCCTTCCCCTTTTTATTTTGAGGCAGGGTCTGGCAAAGTTGCTAGATTGCCCAGCTTGGTCTTGAACTTGTGATTCTCTTGCTTCAGCTTCCCAGAGTCCTGGGATAACAGGAGTATGTCACCAAGCCCAGCTGAACTTTTAACTTTTAAAACATTTTAGAAATATAGCATGCAAATAGAAAATATGTATAAATGATCTATTTAACAATGAGATATCCAGGTGATCATCACTCAAGTCAAAGAAGAAAAAGCATGTCGCCAGCCCCTGGAAGCCCTCCATGTTACTTTCTGAGGTCAGTCACCTGCATCCCTCCTAGAATTAACCCCTACCCCTAAGTCTGCCTCTTAGGATCATTATTGTCCTGCTTTTCTTAATAAATTTGCCACATATATATGTATCCATTAACAATATAGCTTGCTTTTACTTGCCTTTAATTTTTTTTTTTTTTGTGGGTACCGGGGGTCGAACTCAGGACCTCGCGCACCAGCAGACGCCCGTGCCGCTGAGCGATATCACCGGCCCTTTTTTCGTATGTGGGTACTGGGAGTCGAACTCAGGACCTCGCGCTTGCCAGGCAGGCACTTATGCCGCTGAGCTATCTCATCGGCCCATTGCCTTTAAATTTTAAAAATGCATTTTTATTTCACATATACACTACTATTTTCATAAGTGCGTTATACTATGCATTATTTTGTGCCTTTTTTCTATCATTGCGATGTTTGAAAGGCTTATCGATGTTGCCACCTGTCACTGTAGCTGACTTGTTTTCATGGCTGTAGAATATTCCATTATTCAGAGCTTGTATTTGAAACAACTGTGATCAAGGAACCTTACAGCTCCTGCACAGTGGATTCTGCAAAGAGGTTCAAGGTCAATTCTACCCATGTCTACTTGCATGTCACTCCCCTTCCAAGAGGCAGATTCTGGGTTCCTCTAGTTGAACTACGGATATCCTTGGGACTTGCCTTGACCCATACAGTGGGAAGAAAGGACCTGAGAATTCTGGGTGTGGATCGCCACAGGATCAGCAGTCTGTGCCACTTGGAAGCCAGCACCATTGACGAAGTCCACGAGAAAGATAGCGATTGCTGGGAAGCCTCAGCTGCTGCAGCGGCTGCAGCTGCTCCAGCCAAAGCTGAGATGTTTTCCTGAGAGTTTTCCTGTCTCCCCAGGTCATTCCAGCCCCAGCAAACCCCAGGTAGAACAGAACTGCACTGTAAGCTCAGCTCAACCTGCAGGACGGTTGGAAGGAAGCTTTGTCATGTCAAGCCCTCACATTTTTGGGGGCATTGGGGGTGGGGCTTGTAATGCAGTGATAGATAACTGGACAAAAATATGCCTAATAATTTTCTTTTTCTTCATACCATGGCATATTTCTGAGCAAGTCTTTCTTCTTTAATAAGGTGATGTTATTTACATCTTTGCTCTTTTTACCAATGCATCTCACCCTGCCTGTTTTTTCATAACCGTTTCACCCCTGCCTTGTAGCCGTGCTCTTGTTTGTGAAAACAGTACTGGGTTTAGGTCAACAGATACCACCATGAAATAAAAAGAAATAGAAAGGAAAAGAAAGACATAAAAGCTGTAGATGAAGCTTGTAGATCTGCACCAGAATTGTCATGTAGCCCTGTGTTCACAAAAGCATCTTTTGGGAGAAAAAACATTAATCAATCTTAATATGCAGGCACTGGCTTCATTTGGAAAGGTAGGGTGCTGTCATCTTACATTGATAATAGAAAATGAGAAGAGCAAAGCTCAGGCCTTGTTTTCTAGTACTCTGGCCTCAGAAATAGTTAACAGCTGTGCTTCCAGTTTACTGCCTTGGGTGTGGGGGAATCAGAAATGGCAACAAGTCCTTCTGCATTTGCACAAATGTAATTGCTTCTAATGCTACTTAAGTTTCGAAGAAGCCCTAGAATTTTCATTTCATTGGAGCTTTCAGCTTCGTTTTTCCTTTCAAAGCTGCCTGCATTGAATGTTTTATAAAAGGATGAATGTAAGGGGTGGGGGATGAGGCTATGGAAACTAACTGCTTAAAAAATAGAAACATTCTAGTGTGGTAGATTTTGTTCCCAGTACAATGGAGACTTGGGAAGTTCAAGGTCTTTCCAGGGAGATGGTAGAGGCTGATTGAACAGACTACTGGTTTTGAATGTGGTTCCACCACTTATCAGTGATTGACTTTGGGTAAATAACCGCATTTCCTAAGCTCTGGCTTCCTCCTCTGTAAAATGGGGCTAAGGAAAACTTCACAGGACTGGAGAGAAGAATCAAAGAGGGAATCCATCTGAGAAGGGGTTCAGCCCAATGTCAAAGACGCGATAGAGCCCCAACGAATGTTAACTCTCTACCATACAAGGACATTATAGGAGGTAGTTTTTGAAATACTGACAACCCGTCTAGATGACAGTGGATTTAGGAGACTCTTTCATCAAGGATGTCACAAATTACAGGGAGATCCTGTAAGCCATCATCCCCTGGATGGAGACGTGATGTGTGTCTGCTACTGCATTGCTCACTCTGCTGGAGGCCCAGGGCACAATCAGATGGCATTGAGCAATCCCGGAAAAGGATTCCATGGTGTTTGTGGTTCATTTTGACTTCTCCCAGCTGAAGACAGAGGCCTAACGGGAGAGGGCGAACCCTTATGAGACTCAAATGAGAAAACTCAAGGAACAAGCCATTCATTCGGGCGGTAGACCAAGGCAGACATCATATATAGATTTCCAAACCATCAATTAAAAATTCTGAGGACCTAGGACAGAAAGAGAAGCATTTTTATACCCAACATGCAAAAGTGAGGAGTTTTTGAACTTTAGTAGCTTAGCTTTGTGCTTCATTTTGCTAATTTGATTTGCCCTAATAACTTATTTCCTCCCACCTACCAGACGAAGAAACGGAAGCTGAAAGCATTTGAAGCATCCTGGACAAGATCACCCATGGATAGCATTTTCAGAGTCAAGATTTGAACCCAGGCCTAATTCTGAAACTCTGACTTTAACTAACGTGCTCTCTTGCCTTACTGAAGAAAGTCGACTGGATGCTATAAGCGGAGTTGGAATAAAGTGGGCAGGGCGTGGAGAGAAGTAGAGAATTATTCCCCGAGGGTTTATGCTATGATTAGAATGAGATCAAAGCTGAACCCAGGTGAAGGTGAAGGATTCCTCAGAAGATCTGGTGAGACTGACTGGGGGTAAGGAAGGAGAACTAAGGAGATCAAATTCAGGTGAGGCCAGAACAAGAGAGGAACAGCAGGTTAGAAGTCCTACAAATCAGCAGAAAATCAAAGTTGAGTGTTCAAGGAAGGTCAAAGAAAATTGGTCAGGATTAAGATCATGGGGAATTCAAGGGAATCCGTGTCTTGATTTTATACATGTAGAAGGCAAATCTGACCGTATAAAAGACCAAAGCAAAAATCAGGTAGTGGCTTTTGCTGATTCCAAGCCAGCCTTGCCCTAGTGAATTGCGTGGTCCTGTTTTAATATAAACAGCCAGCAAGGAAAATGTGAATATAAGCTAGACTCACCAAAACAGGGCATCAGAAATGCATGCCTTTCACAGATTTAAACTAATTCTTTAGTAGATATTTGGGCAGTAACCGCTTTCTTCTTTCACATTCTGGATTCTCTTCCTCAGTCTTCCGTTTATCATTTTAGGGTGATAATTTGGTTAAGAATGAACCCGTATGATGATGTCGATCACTTTGCTGCACCATTTACATCCTCAAATGTGTCTGACCTCCCTCCTTGAAATTCAAGGCTCAATGTGCCCTACTCCAGCCAGGAACTGGGCCTTCGTCCATCTCTTCACACTTCCTGATAGATGAATTATTTCCCATCTCTGGGATTCCTGGAGTACTTCTTTTTATCCCTCAGTAGACTGATCCAAACTAAGTATTTGGTAGGGTGTTCCATGCATGTTTTCAGAATTCCCAATGCAGGCTTTGAGATCATTAGGGTCATTACCATTTGTATCTACTTCACTTTTCTGCCACACTCCTGACAAAATACTTGACACTGAGGACGAGCCCCTATGTTTTTGCATATATTCAGACGGGGAAATAAAAGGAAAGATTCCTAGGGCACTGAAGGACTTGGCTTTGGGTTTCTAACTCCAGCCTGGGTTCAAAATGAGGAGCATGGGCTGGCTGACAGTTTTCTGAATTACATCTTCTTATTTATTTAAAGAGTTTCATCTGCCCATTTTTCAGTGTGGGTTACCTGAGTTCACAGAATGGTGACAGCCACCATATGCCGGGCTTGGTGCTAAGCAATGACAATGTAAAAATGATGAAGAGGGTCATGGGTGTACCTCAGCGCTAGAGCATTGTGGGGCCCTGGGTTCGATCCCCGGCACTGCCAAATAATAATGATAATGATAATGATAATGATAATGATAATAATAATGATTAAGACACACCCTTTAACTTGAGGAAATCTGTAGTCTAGTGAAATAATTAAATATGCAATAAAATATTCAAATAATATTAGCTTCTATTTATTAATCACTTAATGTATACTCAAGACCTCCTAAGTCTTGTACTCTTTCATTCTCAAGAACCTGTGAGACTTCGAGTTCCTGAGGGGTGGAATGACAGATACCAGACCCACATTTCCTCGTCACAAAGTAGATGACACAGCAGATGTTGGAAGGCAGACAGCGCAGATCTGTGATCTCTGCAGGAGGGGACACGTGCGATTGCTCCACACTGACCACAGAGCAGCTGGACCAAGCCAGACAGCAGTGATCTCACTGGGTCTAGAGAAGAGATCGGGTCTGGGTGCTGCTGGCGCAACTGGAAGTTGTGTGATAGAACATCAGAGGGAAGCTGCACTGAGAAGAAACATAGAATGTTGCATAGGGTTCCCCAAGTGTTGGACAAATACTAAACTGTATGTGTGCGAGGCGAGACTCAAACCTAGCCGAGAACAGTCACTGGCAGAAACGCAGAAAGAGCACTGCAAATTAAACAAGGATTCTAGAAGTTGTGTAAGGTTAGGAGACAGTGGAGTTTTGATTAGGAAAAGAAAAGACAGTATGTTGAATAAGCCAGAGATCATTTGATACTCCTACACATCTAATGCGTCAGGAGTAGAACTCATTTAGACCTAGAGAAAAGACCAATCCTTGCCTCCCAGAGCTAAAGCTAAGTGGGTATTAGGGTAAGCTTCAGCACCTAAGAAACTGTCTGCCAAAGCAAAACTAAATTCTCTTTAAAAGAAGACACAAAATAATCGTATTTTCAACCATACAGATTTTATAGTTTCTCCAATACAATAAAAACATTAGTAGGCACACAAAAGACAAGATAGTATGATCCATACCAAGATGAAAAAGAAAATAACACACTTGAAGTTGACATAAATGTTCAAATTAGTGCAGAAGACTTTAAAGCATATATGTTTAAGGAAATAAAACACAAAAGTATTGGGAGGAGAAATAGGGGATCAGCACAGGAAAGGAAACTATTATAAAGAACCAAAAGGAGATAATAAGAACTGAGAAGTGCAATATCTGAAATTTATTTAAAAAAAAAGTCACTTGGTTCATTTAATATCATATTGGATCCTGAAGAAGAAAAAGTTACTGAATACGAAGATAGGTAAAAGCTGATTATTTAAACTGAATCACCCAGATAGAAAAAGAAGACTGAAAAAATAAAATGACCGAACTCTTGGAGACCCAAGGACAGTAGCAAAGAGTCTAACATATAAATGATGAGCAGGCCAAAAGGAAAGGATGAAGAGACTGGGGTAGAAACAATATCTGAAGAAATAATGGCTGAAAATATTCTAGCCCACGGATCTGAGAATCTCAACAAACCCAAAAGATAGAAAACAGAGAGTCACATTATCATCAAATTGTTGAAAATCAGAAATAAAGAAAAAAATCTTAATAGCAACCAGGGAAAAAAGATACATTTTTTTCCGTAAAGGAATAATGTCAGAAGCAAGAGTCAACTTAAAATGCTATATCCATGGAAACTGTCCTTCAAAAATGAAGACACAGTACAGACGAACGAAAGCAAACAAATCAAGAGAGTTCATCACCAATAGTCCTGTCTGCAAGAAATGTTAAAGGAAGTGCTTTAGACAGAAAATTAGATCTACACAGAAGTATGAAGTACATCAGAAATAGATAAATAAAAAAGGTTATTTCAAATTTCTTAATTTCTTTAAAAGATCATTGGTTAAAGTAAACATAGTTAGTAATATGTTGTAGGGCTTATAATAGCCACAAAAGTAAGATAAATGTTAATAGCACAAAGGATAGGAGTGGTAAATACAAGTGTATGGCTGTAATGTTTTTGCATTAGATGAAAAACAGTATATTAAAATTAATTCTGGGTATATGATGATAAACCAAATATTAATTCAGATTATATTCTGATAAACTGAGGATGTTTATTATCATCCTCAAAGCAAGAACTGAAAGTACAATGGAGAAAATTTAAATGGTGTTGTATTAGTCTGCTTTTCATCACTGTGAAAAAATACCTCAGAAAAATGACTTTAAAAAGGAGAGGTTGATTTTGACTCAGTGTTCCAGAGGTCTCAGTCCATGGTCAGCCAGCTCCATTGTTGTTAGGCCAAACAGCAAGGTAAAAGAGTGTGGTGGAGGAAATCTGCTCACCTCAGGGCAGCCAGGAAACAGAAGGGGTGGGGAGAAAGAGGGAGAGAGAGAGAGAGGAAAAGGAACAGGTTGGGGACAAGATATAGTCACCAAGGTCACACACCCACGACCCACTACATTCAACTCATCGCCTGTGTCCATGACCTCCCAATAACGGTATCACATTGTTAATCCATCAAGGAAAGAGTGTGCTGATGAATTTAGAGGCCTTATGATCCAATTACCTTCCAAAGTCCCCACTTCGGAACACTATTGGAGACCAAACTCCAAATATATGAATCTTGGGAGATGTATCTCCCAAGTAGGTATCTCCCAAGTAGGTATCTCCCTTAGCACATATACCAAAAAAAAACCCACTTAGTACAAAAGAAGGCAGAAATGGAGAAGGAAAGGAATCTTTTAAAAATAGGTAGGGTTGAGTTAAGGATGTAGCTCAATAGCAGAGTGTTTAGTTAATGTGCACAAGGCCCTGGGATTAATACAATACATTAGTTAAATTAATTAATTAATTTTAGAACACCTACGATAAATAGAAAACAAATAACAAGATAGTAGACTTAAACCCAGCCATATTTGTAATTATAATTAATTTAAATGGACTAAACATTATAATTAGAAGACAGAAATGATTTGACCAGCTAAAGAAGCAAGACCCAACTATGCTGAGTTTATAAAAGGCACATCATAAAAGACAAAAAAAAAAAAAAAACCCTTCAACAAAAAAGTTAAAAGATTCAAAAGATATGTCATGCAAGTCCTAACCACAAAAATCCTGGAAGTAGCTGCATTAATACTGGACGGGGTAATAAGTAATGTTATTAGAGATGAATAGGAGCATCTTGTGATAAAAGGGTCAAAAATATCAACACATTGACATAACATGATGATCGTAAATGTACGCTGTAGTGGAGTTTCCGATAATGCCCACCACTGATTCCTTTCTTCCTTCCTTCCTTCCTCCTCCCTTTCTTCTTTCCCTTCCCTCTGCATGCATGTCAGCCCTCGGGTCAAGAGGTGGACTCCATTTCTCCTTCCTGTGAATCTGAGCTGCCCTGTGGCATTACCTTGACCAAAACTCTGTCATCTTGGTTCCAATTTTTATAGCACTGCCCTTGCCATGGATGTAACTGCTGCCACCAACCTTGACTGCTGTCCTTGCTCCTTCAGGCTGTGGGTTCCGTCATCTCACTGCTGTTGCTCAGCTCAGGGTCCCTCACCGTCAACCGTTGGCCTCTACACTTCTCCATCCCCTGGGTAGCTCACTGACTATGTTAAACCCCCTCCATGTAAAGGATGTGGGATGGTTTTTCTGTTCTTGGTGGGACACCTGCTGCTACAGGGAGATAATGAAGCTCTTCATAGCCATTTGCCAGATGGGAAAGGGGGGCTCGGCCTTGTCCTGAGTTGGCTCCTCCCTCTCCTGCTCTGGCAGACTGGGCTCAGTCTTCTCTGGCACCCACAAGAACTCGTGGTCCAGCAAAATGTCGACTGCCTTTGATCTGCCATTAAAAAGTGACTTTTACAAATGGAAAGCCTTTTCCCTCTGTATGATTTAAACAGAGCAATCGATGTTTAAATAATAAATGCCTGCGTGTTGGGAAGGCCGTCCTCTCTTGGCGGCTCTCCTGGGCTTGTCTGGGTCAATGCTGCAGCCGGGTCCCTGCTCTCATCCCCTCCCCAGGCTGGAGACATAATCCAGAATCCGCAGCAGGAAGGCAAGGGCGCTGGGCTTGGGTCCTGGCTTGGGTAGGTCCTTGCAGCTCTCTGAGACTCGGAGCATGATCCAGGAGTTCTTGCCAAACACTCCTCATCGACTTCCCCATTAGCTTGAGACCATGAGAGGCTTTCCAAAAAGGGGCCTAATCAGCCTACGAATGGCCAAGTAGCAGATCAGAACTGAAGTCTGTCTGTTCCCATTCAGAATTCACATTCCAAACCCTGCGGCAAAACCCTCACCTGGGGGGGGCATCTGTTAAAACCCTACTGTGTGCTACATCTTGTTTACTTCTATCAACAAACCTGGGAAGTTAATATTTACTCCATTCAATTGATGGAATAAAAAAATATCATATCAAAAGTATTCATCTATTTAATGATTTCCCTACATAAGACAATGGTGAGCATTGAACATTATCTAATTTAAGTAAAAAACAACAAACTAGAAACCAGTCTTGTGCAGCTAACATTCACTTATTTATTTATTGAGTTAGTTAGTTGTGCTGGGGTTGGAACCAGAGCCTCCTGCATGCTAGGCAAGTGCTGAGATGTATCCCTAGGGATATATTCCATTTTAATATCCACTTGTATGTATGTGCTTTTCCTATGATTTTAAAAAATGGGCTTATGCTTTCTGTACTACCTTTTCTCTCTGGAAAAATACATCATGAATATCTTTCCATGCAATCAGTCTATTATAGCAGTTTAACAGTTCATTTCCTGGCAGTGTCATAATTTATTCAATAATTCTTTATTGTTAGACATTTGACTTTTACCATTTTTGCTATTGCAGATATGATTGCAGTGAACATCTCGCTAGTTAAACTTCTAAGCTCCGTAATTTCCCTAAGAAGATTCCTGGCAGTGAATTACTCTCACTGGAGCTTCTGAAAATGCTCGACTCTGACAGATTGACGTTGAACAAAATTCTGCTTCCATCACAGCTTACCATGGGGTCCATTTTCCAAACCTCAGCCTCCAAATGGATATTTTAATTCATTAAAGACAAAGAAACAAAACTGCTAATTTTCTAGGTAAAACATAAGTCATTGTTCTGTTGATTCAATTTTATTTCTGGGGAAGTTGACTATTTCAGCACATGTCTATTATAGATCTGAGAGCTGTAACTCTATATCTAGCTAGATGTTCTGGTATATAAGTAATAATGCATGTTAGGGTAAAGGTTAGGCCAAGCCAGGCTCAGCAATTCAATATGAGCAGCAGGACACGGCAAATTGAATTCTCCTTTTGTGAAATTGCGTCTTTGCCAGTAGTTTATATGGTTCTCACTCGATGGCCAAGCCGTAGATCTAGCTAGGGTTTTGTTGTCCATCCTTGAGGACAAACTCTTTTTATTGGGCAGACTCTTACCAAGTTAGAGTATGATGTGACCGTAGGTTGGGATGAATCATTGCCCAAAATTCTCAGCCTGCCATTGACGGAAACCTGACATCAGGCAACTCCTCAGGGGCAGAGACCAAGTCTTGTCCATTGCTGAGTCGCAAGGGAGATAATCAGCCCCAGGTTGGCTACACAGTAAATGAATGATGCCCACAATACACAGGCAAAGTAAGAAATAAGTGGAGATTTTGCACCTGAGAAAAAGAGATACCAATTAAATGTGCTCAGGCAAAAATGAGAAGAGAGGGAGGAAGGAAGGAAGAAGGCAAAGAAGCAAGGGAAGAGGAGAAAAGGGAGGGAGGGAGGGAGGAAAGAAACACTAGCTAGAGTGTAGAGGAAATGAAATCTGGAAATGGAGACCTCCAAAATAAAATAGTTTCTCTCAATTGCCTTCTCTTACCTAATAGCCACTCATTTGCTTCATTCTTGCCTCTATGGGAGAACTTTCTCAGCATCTTTTGAACCAGCACAAAACATGGTGGCCCCAGGATGCAATGAAGTCTCTGTTCAGTGGTCACAGTAGGAGACTAGAGGCTCTGAATCCTCAGTTCAGATTCCTGGGAGACGTAAACCTGTTGGGAACAAATCAGTAGAGCTTTGACCTTTGCTGGAAACTCTTAAAACGAAGGGAAGTTATTATCTCTACTACGCATGCCTTTGAGAATATCTTGGCTGTTTGTTCATAATGTGTTTATTTGTGGTCTCTCCCAGTGAGGATGCAAGTACCAGACAAACAGGATCTTCAGTTTGTCTCTTCCCTGCTGTATCCCCAGCATCTGGAGGGGTTCCCAGTACCCAGCAGACCCTCCGCAAATCCTGGCTGAATGGCAGAAGAGATTCACACTCAGGCAAGACAAGCCCTGGGCTTGATGCATTTCAGAGTCTGACGCGGGGAGAGTGCGATGGCCTCCGGGAGAGTATTCCTGCACAGGGGAGGTAAGTTCCAAGTCTCCAGGACTTGGACCCTTGTGTGAAGTCAGTTTGCATTAGCCTCCTCTCCTCTTCTCCCTCACTGTGCCTGGAGGTATGGGAGCTTCCCACCTCTCTGGACTCCCCAAAAAAGAGAGCCAGGCTGGGACTGAGGAGCTGGCAGGAGCCTCTGGTCTTTGTTCTCACCCTGCACTGTGTGACCCTGGGAGTCAAAGCCTGCCTGAGTCAGCTGCCTAGGAAAATAGATCGACACCCTAAATGCAAAAGCTGAAATTGTACGACTCTTAGGAGAAATGAGAGCAGTAAATCATCATGGCCTTGGATTTGGTGATGGATTCTAAAATAATGACATCAAAAGCAAGAGCAGCAAAGAAAAAAACTAGATAAACTGGACTTCATCAAAATGTAGAAACATTTGTGCACCAGAGAATATTCTAAAGAAAGTGCAAAGACAACCTACGAAATGGAAGAAATATTTCTCCAATACAAAATGGGCAAATCATATTCTGATAAAAGTTTAATAACCAGGCAAAGAACCCTTAAGTTTCAGTATAAAAACAAAAAAAAACAATTACAATAAGCAAAGCACCTGAATTTCTCTAAGGAAGAAATGCACATAGCCAATAAGTACTTAAGATAGGCAATGACAGTAGTCGCTAGGGAAATCCAAATAAAAAAACACAATGAGATGCCCCACTTTGCACCTCCTAAAGTACCTATATATTTTTTAAAAAAAAAAAAGGAAAATAGCAAGTGTTGGTGATGATGTAGAGAAATTAGAACTTTTGAATATTGCTATTAAGAGAATAAAGTGATGCAACCATTATGGAAAATAACATGGAAGTTCTCAAAAATCTAGGCCCTACGGGTCACCCTATGACCCAGTAACTCTACTCCCAGGTATGTATGCAGAAGAATTTGAAAGAGGGATTCAGAAACAGGGACACCAATGTTCATAGCGGTACTAGTCACAACAGGCAAAAGGTAGAAACAATCTGAAAGTCATCAACAAATAAATGGATAAGGGAAACATGGTGTATCCATACAATGCGATCTTATTCAGCCATGCAAAGGAATGAAATTCATTTTTTTTCCCCACATTCTGCTGGGGATTGTTCTAGGCAACTGCTTTGTCACTGAGCTATACCCACTGCCCAGGAGTAAAATTCTGATACACACTACAATAGGGATAAACCTTGAAAACATTATGCTAAATGAAATAAGCTAGATACCACAGGATAAATATTGCATCATTTCACTTATTCAAAATAGCTACAGAGAAATTCATAGAGTTTGCCAGGGGCAGAGAGCAGGAAATAGGAGTTGCTATTTTAGATTTATAGAGTGTCTGTTTTGGGGGATGAAAAGTTTCAGAAATAGTGGGGATGGGTGCACAACATCTAGAATGGAGTTTATAAAATGGTGAGATGGCTAATTTCAGATTATATTTATTTTTCCACACTAAAGAAGAATAATTAAAAAAAAAAAAAGAATGCGGTGCTCTTGGGCACATAAAAATCACCCTCAGAGTCACAGCAGTGGAGGTTTGGTGGCTGGATGAGAGCCCTTGGTTTCCCACTGCTGCAATCCCCAAGCACATCTGGAGGTGAGATTCTCACCCCGCAGGCTCAGAGCTCCTCCAGGGTCCACGCTGGGGACCCAAGACATTAGCTAAGTCCCTTGCTTCTATGAGACTCCCCACCTGCTCCAGTCCTGTTATGGTTGTATCTAAATGCCCCTCCAAAGCCTCATGTGCTCATAGGTGGGGCTTTCCATGGGTGGGTGGACCCAGGGTATAGGATGCTGGGATTAATGGTGAGTGATAACTAAATGGGTTTAGCATAGTTCTGGTGTGGATAATGGAAGCCTCACCCTGGGTGTGGATGGCACCAATCAATAGGCCTATGGCCTGGATGGAACATACAGGGACAGAAAGAAGGCAGGCTGGCTGCTACTGCTGCTGCTTCTTCATTGCCTCCTGCCTGCCCTGCCATGGACTGTTTCTCCTCTGCGATGCCCCTCTGCCATGCCACCCTGCCTTGGAGCCAGCTGACTATGGACTGAAACCTCTACATACTGTGAGCTAAATAAACCTTTCCTCCTTTAACTTTGGGTGTCAGGTATTTTGTCTCACCAATGAAAAAAATAACTAAGATAAGCCCAGAGACTTTTCCCTGAGGCATGGCACCCTGGGACATCCAGCCTTATAGACTCTATTCAGAATTCTGTTTTTATGGCAAAAAATATTGTGTCTGGAGTACCTCAGGCTTAGGAGAGAAAAAAATATACATATATGTGTAAAATTTGCTACTTCAACATTTTTAATGATGCTGAGGATTGAATCCAGGACTTTCACACTGAACTATATGCTTAGTTCCCTCCCCAATTTTTTTTTTTTTTTATTTTGAAACAGGTCTAAGTCACAAAGTTGTGCAGTTTAGACTGGAACTTGTGATCTTCCTGCCTCAGCCTCCCAGAGTGCTGGGATTACAGGCATGTACCACCACACCTAGCTCCACACCCTGGGTCCAAAAGCTATTACCCAGCACTGGTAAAATGCTCTTGGATCCATGAACAAGCTGATGAAATTAGACAGGGTTGGGCTCAGAGGAAGGAGATTTCATAAGACAGCATTTGGCTATGGCTCACATCTAAAGGTAGGGTGCAAGGACTCCCCCAAGTCAGGCCAAATTGGAATAAACTGTTTAAAATTTATTTTACTAACATGTGTTCAGCTGTAAGAGCATAAAAATGATGGGTGAGAATCCAAAGTTATCACATTTATACTTTATTGATAACTTACAAGGCACTCATTTCAACTCTAAGCAGTCTGAGAGCAAGAACAAAATTCCCTTTGTTCACTGGAATCGCTCTAGTACCTTTCAGAACTAAGACAAGGCAGAGGGTCAGTACCCAACTGCTGACTGTGCTGAGCATGGAGCTCCATGGTGGAGCGCATGCTTAGCACGCACAAGGCCCTGGGTTCAATCCCCGGTATTACAAATAAAGAGCAAAATCCAATTCATAATAGTTGATGGCACGTGGGCTCTTGTTTGAATCCCAGGGTGCCCCTGCTTGCTAAGAGGACCTGGTGTCATCATCCCCATTTTATAGAGGCAATAACTAAGGCTTTCAAAAATCTGAAGTCACACACTGGGGAAGAACGGGAGCTAGGATTTAAACTTGTATTCTCCAAGTGTTGTCAACACATTTCCAACAAAAACACCCCACTACTGGGGTGCTGCTGAGGCTACTTACCTTCCACAGATGCCACTAAACCAATGCACAGTACATGATAGTGACTTACAGTAACAATCATGATCGCGAACATTATTAAGCTCCTGCAGTATGCCAGACCCCCGTGCCAAGGGAATTATATGTACGGTTCTAGTCAGTTCTCAGAGTCAGCCTAGGAGAGGCATACATGGGTCCAACTTCAGGACACGGAAGTCAGGATCAGAGGGGCAAAGTGACTTGCTCAGTTCCCAAGCTGAGATTTGAACCCATAGTCCTGAGCCTCCAAAGTTCATGGCACTTCCCATGACCCTGATGGGCTTCTAGATTGTGTAGGTTTTTAACAGCAACCTGGGGGCTGTGGGAATCTCTGGCTTTGGCAAAAACAAGCATTAGCATCTTTGGTGGCAAACGTCCATGACATTTAGGCTCAGTCAATCTGCCAAACAGAGTCCGAGGGAAAGAGAAGAGGTTAGGTCGTCAGTCATCACGATGTTCTGTCATTTGCTTCTGGGGGCTGCGGAATGCCAAACAACCAGGGCTGGAAAGCATCGTGGGCTTGTGCTCCAGATGTTTGAGAATCTAGTGTCCCACCCTCCTTGTGTCAGAGCTCCTGGCTGACAGACAATGACACTGATATCTCTATCACTACTAATAATAACAGCACCGCCCTGTTTTCTGTGTGCATTGAGCGTACGAGACCATGCACAAAGAGTTCTGAGCACGTTACCTTCTTCCACGCAGTGAGGTCTTATCGGCAGCCCTGTTTTCAGAAATGCTCGGGAGTAAATAAGAGACGTGGCCAAAGGTACTCAACTGTGAAGCAACCACAGTGGGGTGAGTGGTGCCCCCCAAGATATATGTGCTGAGAAACTGGATATGATCTTATTTGGAAATAGGGTCTTGCAAATGTGATTAAGTTAAGGACCTTGAGATGGGATTAGCCTGAATTTAGGGGGGCCCTAAAGCTTATAGTGGAGTTCTTATTAAAAAGTGGTGGAGAGAGAGTGGAGACCTAGACACATGGAGGAAAGTCCATGGGAGGACAGAGAAGGCACGGAGTGACAGGTCGGCAGGCCAGAGAATGCTAAGGGCTCAGGAAAGCGGTGTGCAGCGGGTCCTCGCTCAGGGCCTCTAGAAGAACAAATCGGCCTACACCTGGATCTCAGACTCCTCATTTGCAGAGCTGTGATAGAATTCCTGTTGTTGTGATCCACCCAGTTTCTGGCTCTTTGTTATTGCAGCCTGGGAAACTAACAAGATTCTTACATAAGCGCCGGCCCCAGCTCTTTACCGCTCACCTGTAAGTCACACGTCTAGAACCAGCTTTGTACTTCCTGAAGTGTTAGCTCAGTTTCTTTACATTCCCAAATTCAATGACCCGGAGTACTCTCGTGTTCAGAAAAAGTGTACACATACACCATATGCAAGTACGCACATACTCCACACACGCCCTCCGCTGATGACCACAAAGGCTTCTTTTCATGCATTTTTTTATATGATTGTTAGCTCTCAAAACAAGACGAAAAAGAAATGACATTCAAATCACACCTACAAGTCTGATCAAGTGGACAGCAGGGCGAAAGACGTCAGTCTGAAACGTGAGCTGGAGAAATGGATCTCATTAGGACACGTTATTCCCATGGACGCTTTTATCTCTGGCTTTCAGGCAACTTCGGAGGCCGAGGAAGGGAGGGTCACTCTGGTCTCCATTTGATGTGACCATGGGGTTTGGAGAGATGAAAGGACAGTGGCCCTCTTTCTAGACTTCCAGGCATCCACATTAGGATCTTCTCTGACTTCTCTAATGTCCCAACTGTTATTTTCTTTGCCAGAATTACCCACCCTCTCTATAGACCATCCAGAGAACTCCTATACATCCTTCAAGTCCCAATTTCTGAGATACCCTACCTCCCTTGACATTACAACTGTGTGCTCTCCCACAAAGCAGGGTTGAGTATACACTGCTTTGAGGGCTTCATAGCACCTCAAAACCACCACTTATGGTACTTGGTGTTATTTTATTCATTGCAGATGAGTCTGTCCTTTTAGACAAAGGGCTCTTAACCCATGAGTCTGCAGAGTCAATGGCAGGGCTCTGAGAGAAGCTATCAATCCCTGAAACGATTTACAAAAATGTAAGCAAATTGCAAAGATAAAACAACAACAACAACAACAAAAAAGATGCAGTTTTAATGAGTTCTCAGAGAACTTTCAGGCCCAAATACAATTCAAATCCATGCTACTAAAAATAAAATTCTTTGAGTTTTTGTACCTCAGCTGCCTGGCACAGCACCTGGTCCAAATGATATGAAACTATTGCTACATTGTTGTAAAAAAAATTTAATAGAAATATAAGAAGGAAATGTGAGCAAAGTGGGTACATGTGACAAATGAGCAGAAGCTGTAAAAAGCCATTGTGTTCTGTCATGCTGCCATTGCCTTATGTCACAGTGACAACTGGTCCTGCTATCCTGATGCTTGGCTGTGCCACGGTGGATACATTGATCATGCAACTATGGCTTGGGGGGCTGTTTGTTACTGCAGCACAGCTTTGCCCACCCTGACTGCTACATGCTGGGCAGCCTGGAGCTCATTCTCTTTCGAGGAGGCAAGTGTTTGTGGCCCTCAGAGCACCCTGGCTTCATCACAGGACTTACAGTTCTGAGCTGGGGGACAGGTGTTCCTCTGAGTGTCCTTCTAAGTCTCCTTCATTCTGGCTGGAGGTTTGCCGGCTTTGAAAGTAGCTCGGCACAAACAGAATCTGGAGCCCAAAAGTCATTTGTTTATGTCCTCGATGTCCCATTCATCATTCTTTCAGTGAGTATTTATTGAGCATCTAATGTGTGCTTACAACTTGGTACCTGTGCCGTGTGCTAAGGGTACAGCTGGGGGTGGAACTGATACTAGGATGAGGGAAATGTACAGTAGACAAATCAATAAAATTATTCATGTGATGATTTCATGTCAGAGCTAATACTCAGGGGAGCAAAAACAAGTTCAATGCGATGCTGAACAGAGGTTAGGGAGGCACGGAATAAGATACACAGAGTAAACTAGTCTCAAGGGGATGCGAAGGGAGGGGCCGTCATCTGAGATGGGAGAAGAGTTCTGCCTCTTTACCCTGCACCTGCTGCTTTGCTTGGGGAGGGCCTGGCTGTCTTCACTGGCTTTTCTAAGCCTCAGTTTCCACCCTGGTGAGATAGACTAAAGAGCATAAGTGTGAGGACATCAGTGAAGTCGCCATTGAAGAATGGAAACACAGATAAAGTTAGTTCTCATCCCCGCAACTTTGTCCCACGAGCCACTGTTCGACTAAGTCCAGAAAGAAAGAGATGTTTAAACAGTTTCCATTCTGAGCATTTTCTCAGAGGGTACTGACGTCTCTTCAGATACAATTAACTGGAGCATTTTTAACACATGGGCCAGTGGGGTGGAAATGTCTATTATCTGATGTGTGATTAATGAAAGCTGTTAATAAAAACAGTGAGAGCACAGGCACTCCGATTTTCCCAATGGCTGCTAATTAAAGAATCGCTGCTCATTCTCAGGAGGAAAAAAGAGAACTGCTCTGTCTTAGCTGTCATAATTTATCAAGAAGTGAATTTTAAGGACATGACCCAAAAGAACATGATCATTAAAAAAAAACTCTCTTTTCCTTACAATCACAGGAACAACGATGGCAATAATCCTAGAGTATGCTAGATGCTTCTAAGTGCCAGGTATAAGGTACATGCTTTGCAGGCCTCTTATGTGACCTTCCCTGGTAAGTACTTTGGTCCAGAGGTAACTAGTCTCACAGTCATGGACTGTGACAATGGTACTAGGCATGTCCCAGTTAGTTACAGAAGATACTTTGGGGACTGGAGGAAGAAACACCTGTGGAATTCTCCATATCTTGGGGGGTCTGAGTAGGGAACATTTTGGGAACAAGGATAGCAGAGAGCCTACAAACACACATGTGCATAGACACACAAGTGCAGCACACACACATACAACATGATCTGGTCAAGAAAGAGCGTGCATTTAATATGGCATAAAATCCACGAAAGTGCAATCATCATCATTATAAGATGTTACTTGCTCTAAAGAGAGCAACGCCCCCCCCCCCACATCCTGTGCCTTGAGTCAAAGTTTGCACAAGGATAAAGACTCACAAGGCACGGCTCATGGGTGGCTTTTCCAGACCTGAGCTCACTGACACTCATTGCTGCACATGTGCTAGCCGACCAGCATGGATGGAGGTGAGGAAAGGCTAATGTGATGGGAAATAGATGTCACAGAAAGGGATGATTGACTAGGTGGGCGTGTGCAAGATACGATGGATTTGAACAGGACTGCAAGACTCCTCTAGTTTGGTGGTGGCTGTGTCTTCAGGCCGCAGACACGCTGGTGAACCAAGGGGCACAGGTGCAGGTTGAGGGAAGGGAGAAGCTCCACTCTGGACAGCTCCACTTGGTGGGGACGAGCAGGAGCAGTACAGGGAGACGTGCAGGGGATTTACAGGTCTGAGGCAAGGGTAAAGGACATCATAAATGCTGACAGTGAACCCTCAGATGTATTCATGCTGAGGAGGTGAGCCTAGGAAGAGGAAGACCTGAGACTTGAATGCTTCCTAGGACAGAGTGATTGAGAAGGGGAGGAGGGTTCTGGATGGAACTGGATGGAACAGGGAAGGGAGTGGAGATAAACAGAGAAAAGTGAACCTGTGAGGGAGGAGGAAGGAGTGGCTCCACTGGGCTGTAGAGCATTCAAGACATCAAGAGTCTTGTAGTTGATTATGGAAGCCAAGGACGCATCCCATCGCCTACACTGGAGTCCCACCATGAGCTTCCTGCACAGACAGCAGAGTCCCGCAAAGAATAAAGACTTTGGTTTAGGCAGCTCTGGATTTAAATCTTGACTCTCCAAACTGGCTGGGTGATCTTAGGCAGGCAGCTTAACCTCTCCGAACCTCAGCATAGCGATGCTCCGAATGGAGTGCAACATCTTCAGTGCAGACCACTGCTTTAAGGAGACGTCTGAGCACGTGCTACGTACTCAGTACAGTTTTCTTTCTTAGCCTTACCTCGTTGTGTACATTTGTGTGTGTGGTAGTGGTGGTGGTATGCGTGTGTGATCACAAAGGGATTTTATGGGCTCTAGTGACTGAAAATTCCATGAGAACTGGCTTCAGAGAGCCGAGTCAAGGATTCTGGTAAGACCAAATGGTTTCCTTGCACTTCTTCCATCCCAGCTTAGCTTCCCTTTGGATGGGCTCCATTCAGACCGATATGCTGAAATGCCCTCCTTCAGCCCTCAGCTGACCTTTTTTAAAGTCACTTTACTGACACATGATCAACACATTAAAAAGCTATATTTACGATGCCCAGCTATGTGAGTTACCAGACAAGTACATACACAGGAAACCATCAGCAACACCAGACCAGCAGCCTTCTTAGCCTGTTAGCAAAAACCACCTGAGAGAACATATCTTGCTCTCAGGGGTTCCAAAAAAAAGTCCCAGTATTGAGTTCCCATTGGTTAGGCTAGGGTCACATGCTCACTTTGAACCAATCATTGACCAGCAGCATTCTGATTGGCTAGACCTGAATGTATCACATGACATCTCTAGAATCCAACTTTCAACCTTAGGATATGTAAAGTCTGGTTTCTCAGAGGAGAATCGAGGTCTCTCAACCAATTACTAGATGTTGGGCCCGTATACTCTACAAAAAACAAAGTGTGTGTATACATGTTTGTGTGTACAAATGCCTGCTACTCCATACTTCATAGACATGCTTGGGTTTATGGCTACCCCAATCTTTTCTGTAGGGGGGGTGGGGGGTACAAGGAACTGAACAAGGGCCTTCACTGAGGTACATCTCCCATTTCTTATTTTAAGACAGGGTCTCACAAAATTGCTAAGTTGCCCAGGCTAGGCTTGAACTTTCGATCCTCCTGCCTCTACCTCCCAGAGTTCTGGGATTACAGGTGTGCGCACCCACTTCAGGCTACCCCAGTCATTCTTACACTCACTCATACGCACAAGAGCAAAGCACCAGTACTTTCCCCAGGCAGGATCCAGTCCTCAGGGACAGGCACTGCCACAGGGCTTCCTCCAGGGTCCTCAGCTCCCATCTCCCTCCCTGGGAACTAAGAAAGATGACTTCATAGTCTGCAGACTCAGCAGGCCAGCAGGGACCTCTGACATCCCCTGGCCTTTCCCGGAACCTTGAGAGGGAAGAGAAGAGAGCCTCAGAGGGCAGGTTTAAAATTAGAAGGGAGTGCAGCCTTGCTGTGGTTCTTGAACACCAGCCATTGGGGAGGGACTCTCGATAAGGTGGTCAGAAGACAGGAAGCATTTATTTAAGATCCCTATCGCACTGGGAAGCTGGAGGGGAGTTTCGTTCAGGGGAAGAACAGGATGTTGCCAGGATCCGGGCAGGGCCAAGGGCAAGGGGGCATGGAGGGAGCGGATACTGGAGAGGGAAAGCTGGTGATGGGGCTGAAGACAGGAGTTTTGGAGAGGTCCCTCGCAGGGGTCAACAAAGGAAGAGGCCCTGGGGGAGTTCCGAGCTCTGCAGTTGCAGAAGGGAAGGAGATCTTGTCTGTGAGGCCCCTGGACCTCTGCATGGGGCTGATAGACTTCTGGGTGGTCCCCTGGGAAGAGGTCCTGGTGTAACGCTTGCTCTTGCTCGCTCGGTTGAATTCTTGGTTCGCTGTTCTTCACCATGTCTTTGTGCCTGGAGGCCACTGTACTGACCTCTACCTCAATCATTAGAGAAAGGAGGGGTCCACACTAGCTGACCTGGTCCCGCTGGGGGATCCCACTGCATGGGCAGAGGGGTTGGCACTGAGTACAAGTAGAGCCCTTTTCCCTCCACAGGCAGCACAGTTTGTCAGATCTTCCAGAAAAGACCCCACATCCAAATGTAAATCTAGGAAAGAGTCCATAGAAAAGCCATTTGCAAGATGGAGCCATTTGTGTCTACAAAGGGCTCAGGTGGACATGTGCATAAAGTAGAAACCTCACAGTCCACGTCACCCACAACCACACTGCTGCAGCAAGCCTTGGACACCTCTGCATTCATGTGAAGCCTGTGACAACGCTGAGCGCCATCCTCTCCACTTCACTCCACCACCCAAGAGACCAAGGCCACACACAGCTCGCCAGGCGCTGGTGGCCCACAGAGGGGAAAAGAGGGCTGTACTCATAGCCTCACTGATAAAAGCCTGGGTTTGCAACTGCCAAAACTGGCCTTAGGCAAGGGATCTCGCCTCTCTGGGCCTCAGTTGACCCACTGTAGAAAGTGGGGAGAGAATGGGACTCCATCCTGCAGCTGCAGAGGTTTTAGCGAGATTGTATGTGACTAGCATGGGGCGTTGCGTTCAGAATTGAGCCCCCCCTCCAGCAGGCCCCCTGCCCACATCTAACAAGAGTTGCCCAGGCTCTGCCCCAGCCAGCAGAGGCCAGAGGCTCCTTGCAGCAGGGTCCCACCTGCCTGGCTCCCCTGGGCCTCCTCAGCTGGTCCCGGGCCCCTGGGGAAGCAACTGGACCCCAGAGGCTGATCACAGAGCCAGCATACTCAGCTCATGCTGCAGCCCCGCTGCAGAGACACCGCTGGCTTCAAGGACAAACGCATCCAGGAAGTGCAGCTGGGGCTCGAGGCCACTAGTGAATCAGTCACTGGCCACCTTGTGTCCAGAGGCCGTCTGGAAATCTCAGATGGCACATTCTCCTTTCTCATCCCCAGGGAGCATGTCTGCATCCCTTTGCTTTTTAAAGAAGCAGCTACACGTCATTATTATTACTGTTACTTTCTTCACAAGCATTGATTGCACGCTCACCATGGTCAAACCCGGATGCTAAATTCTATAGCTGTAGTTCCTCATTTAATCCTCCCTGTAACTCTAAGAGTGAGAGAGCATTTTATCCCTATTTTATACCTGCTCAGGGAAGGTGATCCACTTGGCTAAAGTCATACAGCTGGCAAGTGGCAGGCTTGGGATTTGAACCCAAGTGCTTTGACGCCAGTGTCTATGTCTGAAGCTATGGCCTGTGCGTGCTATAACTGACTTCTCCCCAGGGCTGAGGCAGAGCAGGGTCCTCACATTTATTCTTCCTTCAAGGAAACAATGTGATGATGCTGCTGGTTAGTTTATAGCAGCGATTGTGTGAGGAAGCAGCAGAGCCACACAGATCACAAACATGGGGATTGCAAAGCTCCAAGCTCCTCAGAAGGAACTGGGTGGGAATATTACAGCCAGCAGAAACCACCAGTGCAAAGGCCCTGGGGCAGGCGTGTACTAGGCTTGTTCCTGCTCCTTTCTGGCCTCCTTTCTGAAGTGTCCACCTGTCGTCCTGTCTCCACGCACTTGTCCTTTGGGCAGTCAGGCCACCACTTCTGGGACACTCAGCCTGTACTACAGCCCTCCCCTGTGCAGCACACTCACAGCTGCCCTTGACTCGCAGTTTGGAACATCATCACAGTGTGGATCTCCCACACGAAGTGACAAGCACTAGTGGAAGGGACTGTGCTTATATCGTGTGACCTGTGCCCAGGACTCAACTCTGGGCTCCCTTGTGTATCCTGGAGAGAGGCCCCTTTCCCCTCTGGAGAAACACTCAGCTTCTCATTAAAGATAGTTACATAAATTTTAATAATCTAAATGGTACAGTAATAGATCATCTTTGAAAATATCATTTGACACTGCAAATAAATTCAGAGTACTCTTCTCTCCCTTTCCCCCAGACAGAACCACTGTTCTCAGCTTAATGACCTTTATAAAACTATTCAAATACCTTCACACTTATTTACTATACAAAATATATAGCTTTGTTTTGCATTGATTTTTGCAGCATGAATAGTAATATATTGTAGGAAATGCCCAGGGAAAAAAACCCTCCTGAAATTATTCATAGGATACCTACAGACTTAGTTCTTTTTTCATGACTATATAATGTTCCACTGCAGGAATCTGTTACATTTGATGCATGCACCCCCCCCTTGGGGGATGTACAGATGGGTTCAAAGCTTTTGCCATTGCATTGTAGCTGTGAATACCCCTGTGCGTAGCTGCCCATGCATCTCTGCAAGGGTGTGATTGTTATCCAACAGGAATAGATTCTGCAACTAACAAGGAAACTGCACTCACTGGAGTTAAAGCGGGGCATCTTGCAGGAGTAAACTCCTCATGGGTGCAAGTGTCCAGGCACTGGCTGCCCAGCCTCTTGGCCTGGCTATTGTGAAGGGGACACTGGCCCTGAACAGCCATTAAGGTCTCAGCCAACTGTGCAATGCTGCGATCTTTGGGCCCTGCAGCTGGATGGCCATTTGGTACAACCCACACCAAGAGCCCCAGCTGCAGCGGAGGAAGAGGCCTCTTTCCTACCAGTTTGGAGGAGTCGTGAGGGACATTTTTGTAAAACCACACATTGCTTCTTCTTAGTGTGTTATATTTGATTTTAGCTGAGGCCATCTCAGTAAACTCCCTTGTATTTCACTGGGTTTGGGGAAGAGAAGGCTGGAAAATCCTGGGCGTATTCCTAGACAGCTCTGTGCTTCAGTTTCCTTGTCTGTAAAATGGGCAAACAGACACCTCTAGCGTCCTTGATTATCCTGCTGGCTGATGCATGGGCCTGTCCTCAAACTGTCACCACTCCTAACAGCTGCTGGGTACAGTGGGACCACTGAATGACGTCCTAAACCTGCAGAAACTGTGGGCAGCCTTTACCCCGGACAGGAAGCAAGTACAGGGCCTGACCGACCTCCAGTGCCCGTGGCAGCAGCCAGCGCAGCCTTCTGCTCTGCATGTTATCTTCTTCAAAGCAGATCCATTATCTCATCTGCCCGTCAAAGGCCCTGCGCGGAAGTCCAGCAGAGTACAGGCCCAAGGAGAGATTAGTCAGGAACCCGGAGGTCAAGGCCAGAAGCTGATGCGCGGCGTTTCCCTGCTCATCTTGGCCTGGAGGAGGCTTGGGCTGTCCGGGCCAGGCCCGAAATACCCATGGGAGACTTCCTTTCCCTGACCACGGGCTGCACGCCCAAGCCCAGCCAGATGTGCTGCAGATGTGAGCTGGGGTTGTGGAGGAGGCCCGGCAAGACTCAGCCCCAAATGGGGCTTCAAGTCCTCGATGTCACAGGAATGGGTCGTGCTGGGGTCCTGCAGCTCCCTCCAAGTTCAAGGCACTTTGGGAGCAGAAGGAGGAGCTACAGATGTTGCTGCGCCTCTGCAGGGCTGGCAGCTGCTTGCAGGGAGCATCTCTGGGAACAGCCAGCTCCTCTTGCAGCCTCGGTCACCTTGGAACCCAGCCGCAGCAGTGTCAGCCCGGCAGCCCCGCCAGCCCTGGGAAGCCTGCTGACTTCCTCATGCCTCCTCTCTCTTCACCTTGCGTTCTTCTGCCTGTTTCAAAGCCTACAGCCCCTTCCCCCCATGCCGTGTCTTCAGAGGAGCCAGAGTTGACTTCTGTCCTGGGCACCATTGCCACTGTCAGCTGCCCCCAGCCTGGGACACATGGCAAGTGCCCTCCGGAAACAGAGGTTCCCCCCCCAAACAGCCTCCCCTTGGGGCTTTAGAACTGAAGAGGGTCCCCTGGCCTGGCCAGACCTGGATTCCGCCATCCCTGGCTGTGTGACTTTGAAAAACTCATGCAGCCTCTCTGGCCCCGGACTTGTCATCAGTACCAAGTGGGGGAAGGCTCCTAACGTGCAGGGGTATTGCCAGTGTGGGGCCCACACGTTCCCAAGAGACTGCAGCTGCATCCTGGTTGTTATTTTTGTTATTATTATTGTCGTTGCTGTTGTTGCTGGAGGCCGTATCCATTCTGCTGAACAGCCGAATCCCTTCTTTCCCCAGCTCTGGCCAGTCACCAAGCTTCTCTGAGGCTGCCTCAGTCTCCCAATAGAGAAAGAGAGGTTCAGAAAGCTTATGTAGCTTTCCCAAAGCCACACAGCCAGGAAGAAACATCAACATGAGTTGGCGACAGCTGAAGAGCCCTGAGGGCCAAATCATGAGGCATCTGCATTTTGAAGGCCTTGCTGGCTTCCTCAAGGAAGGGCGCTTGCTGGGCTCCCTCAGCCTGACCTGGAGTAGGGACCGTGGGACAGTCATAGCCTCTTCAGACTGGGGGGGGGGGCACGGCCGGTCACCAGGGCATCACTTCCTTCTGCAGTAGAGAGACGGACAGATAGACAGACAGACAGAGAGACACCAGTGACAACCCTTACGGGAAACGGTCCGAGAGGTTCCGGGCTGTCTGGGTGACGCTTCAGGAGGGGAACTGGGTTTTGCCCAAGTTTAGGAGAGGCCTCTGTGAAATCCACACATCAAAGGCGCCGGCTTCAAAGGCACAGAGGCCAGGACTCTCTGTTCTGCCCTCAGCTCAGGTCAGGGCCTGCTGGTTCACTCCCGGCCACAGCCAGAGGTGTGGAGGGAGGCGGAGGGGTTGGGACGAGCCCCTCGCAGTGGTCCTGAGCACGTGCCCGCAGCCTGGCACAGCTGGTTTGCATCCACCACGCCCCTGGCTTGGGGTCCTTACCGTGGGGCCCCCACATCCCCAAGGGTTCCCTGGATGGAATTCAAGACATCTGCAAATCTGGACAAAGAAAGCACATGACATTGTTGTCACTGTAGTGGGTGGAAGTTCGGCATTTCTTCCCGTTATGGATGGAAGCGACCAATACACAGGAAAGATGGCAGTGTTTTTAAAACACATTTTTTTAGCAGGGGAGTGAACCCCAGGGCCTTTACACCAAGCTATGTCCCAAGCTAGTCCTTTTTTTGTCGCTGTTGTTTTGTTTTGAGACAGGATTTTGCTGAGTTCTCCAGGCAGGACTCCAACTTGCAATCCTCCTGCCTCAGCCTCCCAGAGTGCTGGGAATACAGGCCTATACCAGCACACACAGCTCACTCTCTGTAACTTTGTCACCAAGAGAACTTGCAGGTATCCAAATGACATTACAGATGTTGCAGAGAACTTGACATCCCTTATCTTCACGAGGCCTCTGCCACTGCACTCTTGATTTGCTCTACTGCTAGGACCTGTAGTTCCCTGCTTGATAAGCACACATGGGCATCTCCGTAGCAATTTTTTTTCCCTACTTGAGGACTTCCTTCATTATTTATTTTATTTCATGGATTTTAAAGCACTATTCTGAGAAGAGAGCCTTGGATTTCAGCAGATTGCCAGTAAGTGTGTGTTACACATACACACACACACACACACACACACACACACACACAGAATCCTTGTAATAGCTGCTAACCCGTGAGCCTTAGTTTTCTTATCAACGAAATGGTCCTAAGAACCCTTTACAAGCACTGAGAAGACATACGTGCATGGGTTGGAGCCCAGCACGTAAGAAATATTCAGTAACACCTGCCTTTCTCATTCTGGTCTATGGTTACCTGCACACGACCTGGGCCAAGCGCTGGAGTATTTGATACCACCTCCATGGCCCTGCAGGAGGAGCCGCTCCCTACCCCCCTTCACCCCTGTGTCCAGGGATAAAATCCCCCCTGGCTGCCTTAACACACATCCAGTGAGAAGCAGGTTGACAAGGTCACAAATATTTGAACAATCCTCGGGGTAACACAGGGCAATGACCCCAAAGTATGTGTTGCTTCTGCCAAAAGTTTATCCTAGCATAACAAACGTGACAGCCAGTGAAGTGGGGGGGAGCAGATAAGATAAAGAGTGCTGGGGGTCCAAAGGCCCAGCTTGTGCAAAGAGAGAGGGATTTGGGACTGAGAGCAGGATGGGGAGCAAGGCTGCAATGCAGCGGCCCGTTTTCTAGAAAGTTTCCAGGGCCTGGGGCCTGGCGCCAACAACATGTGTCCCCCTGGCTTTGTAGGCAGGAGGCACCAGGTGAGGAACTGGACCCACAGAGGACGCTGACCCTCCTTACCCACGCCTGGCTCAGCTGTACGGCTCTGAAGGTGCTGAGCCTCGAGGGGAGGTGGAGGCACTCGCAGGACACAGGAAGCCTCAGCGAGCCTTGCCTCTGGCTCCTGCACTTCCTGCTGCCTCATGGTGACGATTTCCAGAGCACTGCCGGGCACAACCCCTGCTTAGCTGTGAGCGTCCACCTCGTCCACCGAAACTTCCACCTCGAGCCGCTTTGGCTTTCTGTGCCTCTGTTTAGCACCTTGTAGGGAGGTTGTGGGAAGGAACTGAGATACTACGTGAAGAGGGCTTAGGATGGAGTTGCACACACAATAAACACACGACAACCGTCCTTGGGAGCAGCGGAGGCGGCAGCGTGACGATCACTGTCACCGCCAGCATCAGCATCACTGTGACACGTAGGAAGAAACGAAGGAAGAGAGAATGGCTTGGTGAGGTGGAGACCTAGGCCAGCGGGAGGCAAACTGTCTGCCACCTGCTTGTATAAATAAAGATTTATTGGAACGCAACCACATCATGGAAGGCATGGTCACATATGCATTATCTATGATGGCAACTTCTCTCACACAACAGCAGGAGGCAGTCATTGCCACAGAGGCCTTACAGCTGGCAACACCTGAGCTATTTATCCTTGGGTCCCTTAAGAAAAACTTTGTCAACCCATCCTGTGAGATATGCGGGTGTCATTTTTTGTTGTTTTGTTTTGTTTTGTTTTTTCAGACCTGAGCTACATGCTTGGCCCTTTCTTGTTTTTAATATTGAGACAGGATCTCACTAAGTTGCCCAAGCTGGGCTCAAACTGGGGATCCTGCTGCCTCAGCCTTCCTGAACACTGGAATTATAGGCGCGTGCCACCCAGCCTGCACAGCTAGAAATGGCGATACCCTGACAAGACAGCCCAGGGGGTGCTAATGAGCCATTTGACAGCAGTTAATTTTTATTTTTCCGTGTTTGTGGATTTGTCCTGCTACAAAGAACAGCATCCTTTCTTCTCTCCATCTGCCTAAATGTCCAGCCACTCACGCATTCTGCTTCAGTGTGGCAGATGTTGGGAAGGAATAGGCGCTGATCCATACCAAGGTTTGTTGGAACTGGAAAAAGATGCCCCCGTCGGAGCACTCAAGGCTTGGTGAACCAGTGGACCTCATCTCCCATTGACCACTTTGGCCAGATCGTTTGCACAGTGCACAACTCACACAACCTTCCGTGGCAGGCCTGAGAGCGATACCACAGTGGGCAAATGGAGTCTGGGACGTGCAAGTCACACCAGGAAGGAAACCCACATAGAGCTGTCACAGGAGGCTCCATGGAGGAGGAAGTGGGTGCTGAGTCTTGGAAGGCGGAGGTGGGGAACGCAGAGAAGGGGGTCGGGGAAGACATTCCTGGTGGAGAGAAGGGTAAGCTGGGAGAGATAGGCAGAGACAGAGAGAGACAGAGACAGGCTCACAGCCATCCCTGCTCAGAAAGGTCACCAAGAGCTCCCTCACTTGCCTCTGGCTTCTGCCTTTGCCTTTCTATGGTCTCCAAACCCCAGCCCGAGAGATGCTGACCCAAGTCACATTGCGCTGCTTCTCTGTTCCACCACCATCTCTTTCAGCAGAAGCTGAAGGTGCTCAGTGGTCCGCAGACAGTGCGGAGCCTGGCCTGGGTTACACCTCCTCCTGCATCTCTCTCTGACCTCTTCTTTCAGCCACTCCACTTCTAGAGTCACTCTTAAACCCTTCACACCTGCCCACACACTCCCACCTCAGGACCTTTGCACGTGCTGTACCATGCCCCGGGGGATCCTTCTCACAGATCTCTGTCCTGTCTTTTTCTAACTCTCTCCCCCTCCTTGGGGACCTCACTCAAATGTCACCTTCTCATGCTCATCTTCTCTTTTAACCTGTGTAAAAGAGCAAACTGCCCCAACTCCAGAACTCTTTCCTTTCTCTTATCCTTCTTTACCGCACATTTTGACATAGTATACAATACAACTAGTATTCTGTTTACATCCAGTTTCCATTACCTTGGAAGCTCCACATGTACAAGGCTTTAGGATCTGTTTTGCTTACTATAATATCCCCAGCCATTAGAACAAGACATGGTGCATAATAGATGCCCAATTAAATTCTTGGGAAATGAAGAATCCTCCTATACTGCAGCCAGTAGACCTTTATTAATGCATCCATCAGCCACTTCGATGAATTCGTTAGCCGTGTCACATGACAATGCACGCTGATGTCTTTCTTTTCTCTACCTTTGCAATATGTGTTTTCCCGTGTGCTGCTGTGGTGACTCAGGGAAAATTCCTGTGCTGCCAGCAGCCAGTGGTGTAGACACGGCTAACCCTTGGCCTTACTCTTCCTGGGCATCTGAGACCTATCATCCATCTTCCTCAGCTCTGCTGTGGTTTGTTGGACTTGGACTGTACTTCTCTCTCTTGTTTGCCACCCTGGGCCTCTGGTTTGAAGTCTGCCGCCCAATGGCCTCGACATCATCACCTCCCCTCTTGCCACCTGCCACACTCCACGCGCCACCGACACTTTGGCCAGGGCGAGGGGACAGATGACTCAATCGCTGCTGGTCAACACCCAGCCCTGCCGGCCCGATGGACGGTGCTATCGATAGTCTGGCTGACCCTTGCTCCGTAGGCCGCACCACTCGTGGTCCACAGACCGACGCTGGATGCGTATCAGAGACTGCAGGGTCACCAGAGAGCTCATAAAAGCAACAGAGACACAGGCGTCCTGCGGCCCCTTCCCCTCCCTTGTCCCTTGGGGGCACCGCCCAAGAGAACCCCGGGAAGCTCCTAACGCCCTGATCAGAGAGGGGTGGGCGGAAGTCGCTGCAGTCCTCCAGTGCTACCTGCATCCTTGGGGGAGTCCAGGATGAGTGGGCAAAGCAGGGTCCCCGAAGTGCACTCCTCCAGGGGGGAGCGTTTGGTCAGCGGCCACTTGGACTCTGATGGCATCGATCACTACTGGGTGTACGTGACTGAGGGCCACCAGGACCAGCCGTCTTGGCACGAGGCAGAGCGCCCAGTCTGGAGTCCGCACCCCAGGCAGGAAGCCCAGCTCGGCGGCATCCTAACGCTGTGGCCTTGGCTTTGTTCCTTGGCCGCGCTGAGCTGTGGTTGCCTCGACACTAAAAGACAGATGAAACAGCGCCGGGAGAAATGCTGCGAAGAGCAGCCGGTGATTCCGAAGCCCCGCCCCACGACGAGAGAGCCTGCGCTGTCCCACCTGGGTGTAATTCGGCGTGGTCCCCTCTCTGGGCCACTTTTTTTGACATCTCAAATATGCTACTGACTGTGACTCTAATGCACAGTGTCAAGAGACTCAAGCTCCTAGGCCTGATGCCACCGAGTCACGACAGCCTGTGTGGGGCCTGAGTCACCCCAGCTGTGTTAAGCGGTGACTGGAGGCACGTTCTTACGAGGCCAGACTGGAATAAAAAGATAGAGACACTGCAGACAAGTCACACATGCTCCGGACGGGTCACCAAGCACATGGGGCTGACTTCCTATCTTACTGATCTCATTTCACAGGGGCTTTGAACTGAGAAATGAAAACGCATGGAGCTGCAAGTATAGTGATATCAGGGCAATTCACTCAAGTCTAACACTTGTGGCCTTCAGTGGGTGGGTTGGAGCCTTTCGCTCTCAGCCTCAGTTTTTCCATCTGTCCAATGGGCACACTGATGGTAACCCCCCCACATAGCGTTGCTTTGAGGATTAAATGATTTATCTCACATCAAATGCTTATGAAGGGGTCTCATATGGGGATCTCCACATGGGGAGATTGTTATTATTCAACGCCTCTTCCCCAGATGCCTCCTGACGTGCAGGACCTGTAGGACTGAGAAGTCCATGGAGAGGGAATACAGAGACCCCAGCTTTGCTGGCCTCATGCCCTCGCTGAAGTGACAGATGCATAAAGAAAGCAGTGACATGGGAACCTGGGTGTAGAGATGCTTGCTGTGTGCCAGAACCAATCTAAGATCTTAAGACACAGCAGCAAGCAAAATAGAACAAGCACCTGGCCCGAAGAGGCTGTATTCCAGCAGTGAGGGAGAGTCAGGAGGGAGGAGGGAGATAAAGTGTGTTAGCAGGTGCTACGGCCATCAGACAGGATGACAGGGCCTCGGGAAGGGGTTAGCGAGGACACTGTGTGGGCGAGAGGGGACATCGGGGGTGGTTCCCGTCCTCACTGAGCCCCTGAGATCAGGGAGGAGACAGGAGTCACCCTTTCCACGGGATGGAAGGGAAAGCTCAAAAAGGTACAGACATGATTCTGTCCAAAACCTCCCCGGGATGGATACAAAAGCCAGGTCAAGAACCCAAGTTTTAAGTTTGAATCAGGTCTGAGCTTGAGCCCCCGCTCCATCGTTTAACTAATCATGGATTTGCAAACGCCATTTCCACTCTGTGAGTCTCAGTTTCCTCATCTGTGAAATGGAGATGATGACATGTGGCCGCTCAGCACGAGCAGCAGGTGAGCTCACATCTACAAAGCACACAGTGCGGTCTCCTGGGTGGGGGAGCACCCCAAAAGGGCCCCGTTCAGCCTTTGTGCTCACAGGCAGTTTCAGACTCCTGAGAAATGTACACGCAAGGATGTGTGCATGTGTGCACATATGTACGCAACTCCCACCCGAAGGTGGTTACGTGTGATGTGTGTGTGCATGTGTGTACATATCTGTACGTGTATGTGTACCATCTATGTGCAGCTGCATGTGTGCATATGTGTGTGTGCATACTCTATGTGTGCACGCACTTAAGTGTTTATGTGTGTGCGTACCATACATGTACATATGTGTATTGTGTGTGCATACTCTGCACGCATGTGTGCACGTATGTGTGCATGTGTGTGTGTGTGCATGTACACATGCAAGAGTGCGTTCTCAAGTTATTTTCCTCCTTGGGAGGCTGAATGAGTCCCAGCTTACCTGGCCCCAGCACGCACTTCCACAGAGCCCAGGCGCATCGGGAGGAGATGCCAGACCACTTGCCGACTTTAGAGGAGAGGCCCAAGGTAAAATGGGTTAAAGCTTCGATTTTTAGGCCCCATAAGGTTACCGCGGCTCTCGGTCTTTCCCCTCCCTCACTCTCTCACCCTCTTTTCCTGCCTCCCAATGAAAAATACGCTTCAGCTTAATAGAATTACTCCCAGGGCCATCAATGCAAACGCTGTTTCGGGGCCATCTCATTCGAACAAATGTATTTTTACTTGAACAGTGCTACTTGAAAAATTAAATCGCCATGTCTGTTCCCTCCCCTCCCCTCCATCCATGTAGCCCCAGCTGTGTGGGGAGAGGGCAACATCAGAGAGGAACGTTTTTTAAATGAATTTGATCTGATTTAATGATTCCCTCTGCATTAATTAACAGTAAAACCAGCCAATATGTTGTGTCAATCAGAGCCATGTCCACAGGCATCCGCTTTATTTGGGAGTCTATTTAAATGCATTGCTTACATTTAAATGTAACGACATTTCAATGACAGGCTTACTGTCATTGAAAAGTTCAGGGCTGGGTTAGAGAGGGGCTGGTGGAGACACAGACACAGGCCTGTGTCTGCATGTGCAGAAAAGTGTGCAAGCCTGTGCACAAGTGTGTGAGCTTGGGAACATCTGTGTTCCAGTGAGATGGGGAAGCTGCCAAGAAGTTGGTACCAGAGAGATCTGGGTTCGAATCTTGACTTGAATGCCAATTACTGCTTCCAGTTACTAGAATTCCTTGCTGCCTTATTTTCCCTTTTTGTACATTGGGGATAAGAATTGTAATCACCTCCTGGGGAGCTCATGATGGCAGGTGCCTGGACAAAACCTGTGGGGGCTGGAAAACAAAGATGTCATCGCCTGCATCGCAGGACCCACAGGCTGGCTTCTAGTGCAGGAGAAAGTCAGGGAATCTCCCCCTGCTAGCCCACATGGGAGAATGTGTACCTCGATCTTGTTACGGGACCACAGGCTGCATTCGGAGGGGCTCCACCTTTAGGGTGATGCCTGACTGTCACCACCTTAAACGCAGTAATTTCGTGCTTTCCAAGGGAAGGCAGGTGGGAGCACAAGGTGAGGAAATCCATGTAGCGTGCACCTCTCTCTCCATTCCTTGTTTCTGCCTTTATGTGGCATGTTTCCCATTCCTGGGCTGAGTATTTTTCTTTTTAGAACAAGGGACCTCACCTTTTCATTCTGTCCTTAGTCTTACACACTATGTAGCTGGCCCTGTGTAGAGAAACAGGGCTCAGGTGATCGTCTGTTTAAAGATGTGGTGCCGATGTGCTTTTAAAAAGTGATTAGTGAAGGTGGAAGCATTGTTGAGCACCTACTGTGTGTTAGGCATCATACTTGGTATCTCCTATCTCATGCATTTATGACTTGGAAGTTTCCTGAAGTAGATATTTTATGCTCACTGTAGAGGGAAGGGAGGCGTGAAAGCATTAAGTGATGTGGAGAGCACCATAGGTAAGAAAAGATGGTGCCAGATGATATCTCGTCTACCCTCGAAATATGTACTCACTTTCTCCTCCCTTTCTTTTCTTCTTCCTGTCCATCTCTCCTTTTCTCCCTGCCCCTTTGTTCCCTCCTTTTCCTGCCTTTTCTCTCTTTTTTCTTTCCTTCCTTCTGCACAGGAAGTGCCCCTGGAGTACAAGGAAGTGAATCACACCCATCGTGGCTTGACTTTCCACTTTCTCTTGGGAGCCTCTGTCTGACTGCTCTCTGCACTTCCTGGGGCTGAGGTCTAAGCTGAGTGTCAGGCACCACATGCCAATCAAGAATCATGAAAGAACAAGTTTGATGAGCAGGAAACTGATGGATTTAATGCCAGAAGACCCCCCTACAGTTCAACTCTTAAAAGGAAGCAGATGCTTTGGTGGAATGAAAGTTTTTTTTTTCCTTTCTGATTTCAAATGGAGCCTTGCTTTCACTTAGTGCCTTCTAATACGTACATTGAAACAATTTTCTCAGAAATGCTCGTGGAATAATAATGAATTCGTTGATTGATCTTTTTGGTCGCTAGAACAATGCCACCTCTCTCTATAAATGTTGCTCAAATCAAAACACCCTATAGATCCTTTAAAGCAATTCCTGCTCTATTTCCCCATAGAAACATCCAGCTCTCAAGGCAATCTGTAGGGACTGAACTCAGACGAGACAAAAGAACAGGTCGAGGTATAGAATTTGAAATTATGGAAACGAATAATAGTTAAACTCTATCCAGCACCTACTAATGTGCTAGGGATTTTGAAGACTTTTTTCTCTTAGTACCATCAGCAGCCTCGGTAGGTCTGGTTAACAGCCTCATTTAGCCGATAAAGAGATGGAAAGTCAGAGATGGCAAATAAGCTGCCCACACAGCCAGGAAGAGGAGGCACGAAGCTTCCCAGCCACGTATTTTAGATCGCAGAACCAATGCTCCTAACCGCAACTCATTCTGAATCTACTCTTTGAAGGCAGTGAAGGACGGCTCTTCCAGAGGAAGGAGTAAATGACGGTGTTGCCATCCCCAGAGGTGTGACCTTTCCAAATCAGCTAATTATTGTAATGGTAGAAGCAGCTCTTATTCACTGAAATGTCTCCTCCATTTGATGTGTTCATTTGTGTCCTCTCCCCTCTCTGGGATCCCCATCCTACTGTCTCCACAGTTCCATCACCCCCTTCATATGTCTTCTGGCAAGTTCTGAGTGTAGCCAAGTTGATTTGGAGCCCCATAGACTTGGGTTTGAATCCTAGCGCTCTTCCTTATTAACTTGGATGTCTTGAGATTCATACCTTGCCCCCGTACCTCTGTTTCCTCACTGTAAATAAGAATGGCAGTTTCTGTAGTGGACACTGTGGTGTGCTGCCAGGGTCCCATTCAGGACGAGGGACCTGTGCTCTCAGCTACTAGGGTCACCTGCTAACCCTTGGCTGCCAGTCCTCTTGGGGAATTGCTTGGGGGTATGGAGTCACCTCATCAAGTGCCATCTTGGGGGACAGTCTGAAGGATTCTCTGGCCTCAGTGCTTCTCATGAGGCTGACTGAGGCCTTTTGTTCAGATGGTGTCAACCCAACTTCTCCTCTGGCTACTCCTGCTTCATTGCCTTCCATTCCCCCCCAAGGTGTTGAATCTGAAACTTCCCTCTTACCTCCTGCATGTTCAACTTCCCCTCAGAGACTGCGTCCAGGAGAACCTGCCTCTTCACAAAAGCTCTTGGAGTAGTGATAATTCATTGTTAGTCATTGTTGTTGTAGTTATTAATTTGGGGGAAAATACACTTACTAGCCTTCTATGTGCTGGGTACGGTACACTAAGCATAAAGGGTAAAAGGCAATGTTTAAAAGGCTTGGAAGTCATCTTTTAAATGATGCAAAAAGCAGAGCCAGATCCTCTTGTTCCTAGGTTAGTTCTTGTTTGTAGTCCCTGGCCTCCATCTGGGTGTCCCAGGGACGTTCCTCTCTCATATCCTATCAGAGAGGCCTATGCCAAATGTGATGTTCAGCATTCCAGCAGCCAAAGACAGTGGCTGAGGATGAACTTTCCCAAGAAAAAGGGCTTATTTTTTTCATCACCACCATCACCATGATCATCACCATCATCCCCATCATTATCACCATCACCACCATCATTGCCATCACTACCAATCCCACCATCATCATCATCACTGCCATCACCATAGTCACGATCCTCATCATCAACATTATTATCTTCATCACCATCGTCATCACCATCATCATCACCATATCACCATTACCACCATCACCATCATATCATCAACATCACCTCCGTCATTATCATCACTACCATCATCACCATCACCACCATCACCATCATCACCACCATCGCCATCATCACCATCACCATCATATCATCATCACCACCATCATCACCATCACTACCATCACCATCATCACCATCACCATCATATCATCAACATCACCACCATTATCACCATCACCATCATATCATCATCACCACCATTATCACCATCACCACTACCATCACCATCACCATAATCATCACCATCACCACCATCATCACCATCACCATTGTCATCACCATCTTCGCCATCACAATATCACCATCATTACCATCACTGTCATCACCATCACCACCACCATCATCACTATCACCTTCATTATCTTCCTCACCATCACCTTTATGATCATCATCATTATCACCATCACTGCCACCACCACATTCATCATCACCATCACCCCCATCCTCACCATCATTATCATCACCACCATCATCACCACCACCATTACCACTGTCATTGCCTTCATCACCATCACTTTTGTCATCACCATCAGCAGCACCACCACCACCCTCATCACCATCATTTTCATTACCATCACCAGCAGCAGCAGCAGCAGCATTACCATCATAATCACCATCATTATTGTCATTGATGATTAGTTTATCATCTCACATTTTGTGTTAGCTTTCTGTTACTGTGACAAAATACCTGAGATTAACAAGTTAAAATAAGGAAATATTCATTTTGGCTCACTGTTGCAGAGATTTCAGTCCATGGTCACTTAGCCTTGTTGCTTTGAGCCTGTGCTGCCCCAGTATATCATGGCAGAAGAATATAGCAGAGGAGGCATTTGACTTCAATGCCCCTTTCAAGGTCACACCCCAAGGGACCTAACACCCTTCCGCTAAGCCTCATCTACCTCCCAATAGCATCACAGGCTGCGACACAGCTTTAAACACATGGGCCTTTGGAGACATTCAACATGTAGCCATAACACATTCAGTGAGTAAGCACTCTTAAGACCTTATCCCATGTAATCCTCCCAATAAACTATGACATTATTAAGACAAAGACTAAGAAACCAAAATCAGGCATCTAAAAAAGAGCAGAGATCAGATTCCAACCCAGGGTGCTAAAGCTACAGGTACGTCTCTTACTCATTAATTTACACAACCCCTTTTTCTAACTTTTCCTTATGTTAATTAATAGAAGAATTTCAGTTCTCAGACCTGCAGAAGAAGCTCTTATCTAAAAACACTCAGGGGCATGCAGTGGTGACAAATACTGAATTAGAAGCCAAGAGCACCCCACACCAAGCTCTCCCCACTATTTACCTCTGATTTTTGCATCTATGCTTAGCAGGTTCTTAAAGAAGAACAAAGTTGATTTGGGGCCATAGGAATTTGTATTAGAAAATTAACATTGCTTCTTCCTAAGTACCCTTGGGCCATTCATCAGCTGCCCCTGCCCACACCCCTGCCTCAGTATCCATCCTTATAAGTAGAGATGACAGCGCCTGGCTGAGGATAACATCACAGTGAGTGCTGGATGCCCAGTGCTTCACTTTTCTCCCTAGCTTCTAGAACCAACTGCTCCATGAGAAAGAAAACAAGCATTTTCAAAGTCATGGCCTCAAAACGCATTCACTGAGCCTACGGTGTTACTGGCGATTGGAGGGGGACCTCACAGCCAGGGGTAGTTCTGAAGCCAAGACTGAAGACCAGAAGAAGGAGTGTCCTGGACAGGAGGGGGACGTCATTCCAGGTATTTTAGGCTGCAAGGACTCAGTGGAGATAGGCGATGGCCATGGTGATAGGATGCTGGGGACAATATGTCTCTGTCTTGAGTGTTCAGGCAGGGTGTGTTGACTTTGTTCCGTGCACCCTGGTGTGACTGTAAAACTTTGGTCAGAAGGCTGGAGATATCGTGTCACTAGCCAGTGACATAATGGCAAGCATGGGAGGCCACTAAGCCCCCTTGTCTGCCAACGTAGAGCAGAGGATACTGTAGCTCTTGGCCTGGGATCCCTCCAGTACGGGCTATGGGCTCCTCTTGGGTCCTCTCCAATATAGACCACGGGCCTTGCCCAGGACTCCTCCAATATGGGCTGTAAATTCCACCTGGTACCACCTCCAGTGTGGCGTATGGGTTCCTCCTGGGTTGTCTCCACCATGGGCTATAGGTTCTACCCAGGGTCCCTCCAATATGGGCCATGGGTTCCTCCTGGGTCTTCTCCAGTGTGGCCCATGGATTCCTCCTGGAAGCCCTCCATCTGCCCTAAGGGTTCCACGTGTTCTTCTCAGCTTCCAGGTACTGCTCTTTCTGGGGATGGCATCTCTGATTGTCTTGGGAAGGCTGTCCCTCGTGCCCTTGAATCCTCCATGTCTGGATGTGACTGGAACTTTGTTTCCCTGGGGAGCCCCCAGCCACTCTTTGATTTTCCTGTACGAGAGGATGAGAGTCCTTTCCGCAGGCAGAGGTAAACTCCGAGGGGCAGCTTACCTCCCAGAGTGGCCCATGGATCTGGAGGAAGCCATCTCCCAGAGCCTTGCCTGGTTTCTCCTCCTTCCCTCACCTGCTTCCCCCACACTCTTAAGAGCACCTCTGGTTTCTCTTTTTTGGGGGGTGATCACTGTTGCTGTTGGTCGTTTGTTTTTGCAGTACTGAGGGCAGAACTGAAGGTTTCACATGTACCAGGCAAGTGCGCCGCCACTGAGCTACACCCCCGACACTAGTATTTCCTCAGTAAATCACAGGTTCCTGAACCTTACATTAGGGTTAGGTAACCTCGTCTTGGAGAGGTGAGAAGGAACACACTGCTTTAGAAAAATTAACAGGAGACAAAGTGAAAGATGGTCCGAGCTGGAAGGAGTTAGGAGAGAAGGGGCTGAGGAAACCGGAGCGGGGCACTGGGCCTCTTTCAAGGCACTTAAGGCTTTGTATAACCAGGAGCCCTCTGTGCCAGCTTTTCAGTTGTGTGGCCCTCTGCTTCCTCCAGTGCCCGATACTAACTGAGACCGTGCTATGATCCTTCCAATCTCTGTGCATCTAGCCTTTCTTTCTTTTTCTTTCTTTCTATCTCTTTCTTTCTATCTCTTTCTTTCTTTCTTTCTTTCTTTCTTTCTTTCTTTCTTTCTTTCTCTTTCTTTCTTTCTTTCTTTCTTTCTTTCTTTCTTTCTTTCTTTCTTTCTTTCTTTCTTTCTTTCTTCCTTTCTTTTCCTACCTGGAATCATTTTTTCTTCTCCTCTACCTGGTAAACTCCTATTCATCCTTTAACATCCAACTCAAATAATTTCTTCTCTAAAGTCTTCCCCACAATCCACGAGGAACAATAAATCTTTCTATTTTAGTCCCTTAACACTTGGCCTCAAACTCTAACCTGGCTGGGAGGCTTGCCACTCTGCAAGGTTGGGGGTTATCAAAACAGAGAAACAAACCTCGATGCCCTCTGGTGCCCCCTAACTGGGCCCAGTGGCCGCTTCATAGGAACAGCCCCTTCCCACCCGCAGTGGGTCCCTGATCCCTCTCAGTTAGAGCCCTGTCAAGGAGAAGGTGACCATCCATCTTCCCAGAAGCAATGGCTCGCAGCAATGCACCAGGTGAACCAACAGCCGGCCGGATGCTTCTCTATGGTCACCGTCACTGTCAGGACTGGGTCCTGTGGAGGAAGCTTAAAGTCCAGAGTGGAGACAAGAGAGACACTGGGCAGCTGTTTGTGAGGAACAGGACAAGGCCCCTGGACAGGGCAGTGGAATGGAGATGCAGAGGGTGTCTCCTACTAACAATGATAGTGACACGAGAAGAATCTTTGCAAACTCATAGGCCACAGTAAGTGAGCTGCACTCAGGGCTCCTGCTGTATGTGACAATCTTACGAGGTCAGACTGCTATTTCCCCACTTTACAGATGAGAAACTGAGTCAAATATTTATCTCGGGGTCATGGCAAGATCAGAGTGCGGGTCCAAGTACTCCGCCCCTGAGGTGCTGCCCACCCCTCACCACCCCCAAGTCCTGCAGCTTCCTGGGAGCTTGAAATCTGCAGCCCCAACCCCACTTCACATCTTTTTTCTAAGGGTGTCTGTGCTGACAAAATCCAATGGGAAGATGGAGCCACCATTTGTTTGTTTGGTCTTCTATTCCACAAATATGTGTTCATCACTGACCATGTGCCGAGCACGGTGTTCTAGTTACTGGGGGAGATGAGAGAGGAGCTTCCTGTTTTCTAGGAGACAGTGGAGCTAGGGACAGTCAGACATCCAACACCATCCAACACCCGGCGCACACTTGCAATCAGCAAGAAGGAAGGACGAGGTGCTCTGAGCACTCAGCAGGGCTCCCTAAGGCAGGGGTGGTGGCTCTGAGACCTGCAGAGGTTCAGAGAAGGAAGAGCCTGACCAAAGAAAGGTGGAGGGTGTAGTGAGCCCTTCCTGGTCCTCACTGAAGTCTGGGAAGTTTATATTTGTAATCCCATGGAAAAGTTATTGGAATCCTAGAGAGTTAATTCCAATCTACCACTACCAGTGTGACACATGGCGAGAATAAAGACACTAAGGCATATTTGTAGTTGTGGGGAACAAAAGGTGTCCTAAGTCCAGCTAGGGTGAAGGTTAACCAGAACAAAGGCCTCAACCCAGGGCCGAGCCCGGGTTTTATTCATTCGTGAAGAAAGGAGTGGCTTGGGGTTGAGTGACTGTGAGAGAGGTGGGAAGTATGTGAGTGTGAGCTGGGCTAGGTTGGAGGCCTGAAATCACCTCTGCAATATGCAGAGAGAAGAATATGCAGAAAGAGTAATCTGCATAACACAATTTGAGGTAGTAGCTAATGTTTTGGGGTCAGTGCTTTGGCTCTGATGTGTAATCTTCTATGCCCTGGAAGTCATAGCCTCTTATCTCGAGGCTCGATCCCAGCCGACTGCATGGAGCATGGCTCTCCCTCCCGACTGGCTCACATATGTTTCTTAGGAGCTACAGGATCGGGCAACACTGACCTGCCACCTTGCTTCAAGGACTGCACATCAGCACCTCGGCTGGACCGATTTGCATTCCTTAAAGACAATTGAGGGGATAAGGAAAAGTCCGAGCTAGCTCTGTACATATCAGTACATGGAAATAGGGCCATGTTTAGCCAAAATGGAGATAATCACTCTTCTTTCAAGGACAGTGTCCAGGTGGTCCTCCACAGGGGGGAAAGGGCAGAGGGCACCCAAGGACTTGAGGGTGCCAGCGGAGCTGGAGTACTGTGAACAGGGCTTCAAGCAGAAGACAGAAGCCCCGGGACCGTGAGCCCTGCAAAGCGCCAAGCCCTCCATCCTACAGCAGTAGTGAGCCATTGGGCTTAGCAGTGACTGGCCGGATGTGCGTTCCTAGTAGCAGATGGTGGGCAGAGGAGTGCAGCTTTGGAGTGGGTTCCACCATCCTGAGCAAAGCAGCCGTCTTCCCTCTCAGGAGGGACCTGGGGACAGGCCAGAGAGCCCAGAGACAGGCAGAGAGGAGAGGGTAAGCCTGCTGGATGTGGGAGCGGACAAAGAAATCCGGCCCCCCCGCTTCTGCAGCCCCTGTCCCTGGATCTTGGGCTGGAGTGTGCAGTGTGGAAGCCAGGCTGCCACAGTTCCCTGGGCCCCTGCTCCAGCCTGCAGGGGACAGGTCTGGTGCAAGTAAAGCCCCCACGTGGCTGGGCAGCAGCTGGGTGTCTACCTTGGAATTGGCTCCTGTCTCCCACCACACCCCAATTCTGGGGGACAATGGGGCAGCCTGGGCTGCTCCTTCGTAAGCCCCAAGTACCAAGGATGAGACGTCACAAGCATCACACCAAGCACCTTCCTGTCTTCTGTCGCAGGGATGCTTCCCTTCCTAAGATCATGTATTAATCTACATGTACATGTCAGGCTTCTAGGACACAGAGAGGTGGTATAATTCACTAACATCACACGGGAACACAATAGGATGGAAAAAGAAGAAAAGAGGTTTTTTTTGTTTTGTTTTGTTTGTTTGTTTTTGAGACAGAGTCTTGCTATGTAGCCCAGTCTGGCCTCGAACTCATGGCAATCCCCCTGCCTCAGCCTCCCAAGTGCTGGCCTGGAAAAGAGATTTTAAAATAAAAATCAGCTACAGCTCTTTTTGCTTTCTTGGGAAGTGGCATTGTTTGATGATTTCTATCTTAAGATAAGTGATACGTAATGGCAATTAGTAATAATGACAAAATGAAGAAGGAGGAGGTAGACAAGTAGGAGGAGGAGGAAGAAAAGGAGGAGAAAGGAGGAGGATGAGGGGCAGGAAGAGAAGTGTTCCAGGTACTACTGCTTTATCATAAAATGCTTCAAGACATAATGACATAAAACAATTTTATTCATGCACGTTCATTCTATGGGTTGGGAATTTGGAAAGGGGACAATAGGAACAGCTTTCTCTGCTCCACAATGTCAAGGGTCTCAGCTGGAAGATTTGACAGCTGAGCATGATCCCATGGCTGAGGGCTGGAGTCATCTGGAAGTGTCCTCACTCATGTGTGACACTGTTGATGCAGGCTATTGGGACACTGGCCAGCACATCTACATGGGGCTGAGGTATCTCCCTGTGGTCTCCCCATGTGGGCTCCTTTGGGCTTCCTCACAAGATGGCGGCTGATTGGCCCTCCAAGTTTCAAGAGGAAGCAATCCAACATGCAGAGATGCTTCAAATCCTTGAGGTCCAAGGGTGAGCGTCCCATGCCACAGCATGAAAAGCTACAGCACATTTCCTAGCTTACCACAGGCCCTTCCTTCCACCATACAGTGTTCCTTGGAAGTCAGTGGCTAAGGCTGGCCCATACTCAAGGAGAGGGGATTTAGAATCTGTCTGGAAGAGAAGTGTATCAAGGAATCTGCCCACTTATTTTAAAACTACCACCAGGTGATCCAAGGGGCCCTAGCCTCAGAAGTGTCCTGCAAAGGAAAAGCACATGGAAAAGAGATTGTTTTCCAATTCAGTTTGGAAACTATTGGGAGAAGCACAAATAAACACCTTTTGGTTGGTTTTGCTTGTTCTGCAGTTCTTTTCAGGGCCTTTAATACACTAATATAGACTGCGATTTTTCAGGTGGCCAAGGTGAGAGACATAGAAGAGCATGTGTAGGGTAAGGAAGTAGGCAGGCCTCAATATATCTGAGCACAGAAGAGATAGAAAGACAGGTTACAGATATCCAAGTAGGTGAAGGCATAGGTAAGTAGATGGATGTATGGATAGATAGATGCATGGAGGACGGATGGATAAATGGATGGATAAACGAATGGATGGGTAGATGGGTAGGCTAGAAATGCTGCCTAACTCCAACCAGGACAGAGGAGGACAGAGATGAGAGACAAGGTTCTTGTTTGGAGCCCTTTCTGTCTCTTTTTTTTTTTTTTTTTTTTCCTTTATGTGGGTTCCGGGAGTCGAACTCAGGACCTCGTGCTTGCCAGGCAGGCGCTTATGCCGCTGAGCTATCTCACCAGTCCTGGCTCTTTTCAAGAGAGGGAATGAAAAGAAGCTAATGACCCTGCCTCCCATTAGTAGACACCTCTACAAGTCTCATTGGCTTTCATATCCAAACAACTCCAGGAGCTGGGCTAGGTAGCATCATCACTTTCCAGAAGCAGAGACTCAGAGTGGGAGCAGGAGTTGCTCCTGATGGAGTCTGGCTTTCAAGCCCCAGCTCTGCTTTCCCTGGGGTCCATCCTCTTATTTCTAACCTTGTACTTCTCCGTCCTGTGAACTGTGCCTGTCTTTAGCTTATATAGGAGAAGCTGGTTGCCAGTGAGGTTTACACCCATCTTAACTGCTCAATAAAACCTCACGAGACTTCCTCGAATCCAGAGAAGTTAAGTCCTGACACTTTAACAGCTCGTTCCCGATACACAAACCAGATGGATCTGGCCCTTGCATGCATTTTGCGCCATCGGGCAGCAATCACATTACAGGCTCCCTGCGTGCGTGGCCTGGGCACAGGACCCTGCTCTTTGTTGTGTCCCAGACACCCTGGAGCAGGGGTGGAGGGTGCCCATTTCCTGTCTTGCATCTGTTTGAAAATGTGCCACCAAAGGAGAGGGGCTGTTGGTCTTTTCTTCTGGATTTAAAACCATTTTAGCCCTTCCTGAACCAAGACGGGTAAGATTTTAGAAAGCTAGCATCCCCTGAGGAAATTATCTAGGAAAGGTCTCCTTGGTGAAAGCATCCATGCTGTAAAAGATAAAAGTATAACTTTTGGCTTTTCCACTTCTAGGAGTGGAGGGTTAGATCACAGATGCTGGATTCCTGAAGACCTGGATTCAAACCCAGCTCACTGCTAATATGAGGTGAAAGACTTCACTTTTGAGCCTCTCTTTCTGCCTCTGTAAGATGAGTATAGGAATATATGAATGCATGAAGGGATTAGATGTAGGGTAACAATGAGAAGAACATAGCTGGGGCATAATAAGTGCTCAGTTTGTGGTGGTGACTAAAGCTCCAAGAGCTCAGCAAGGCACCCTCAGAAATTCCATTCATGAAGTACACAGCCTACCACTGCCTAGAAGGTGATCCAAGAGGCCCTAGCCTCAGAAGTGTCCTGCAAAGGAAAAGCACATGGAAAAGAGATTGTTTTACAATTCACTTTGGGAGCTACTGGGAGAAGTACAAATAAACAGCCTTTGGTTTGTTTGTTCTGCAATTCTTTTCAGAGCTTTTAATACAATAATACAGACTGGGATTTTTCAGGTGGCCAAGGTGAGAGATATATAGAAGAGCACGTGTAGGGTAAGGAAGTAGGTAGGCCTCTAATATATCTGAGCACAGAAGATGATAGAAAGATAGGTTACAGATATCCAAGTAGATGAAGGCATAGGTAAGTAGATAGATAGATGGATGCATAGATGGATGGAGGATGGATGGATAAATGAATGGGTGGGTAGATAGATGGATGAATGACCAAATAAATAGACAAACAAATGGGTGGATGGATGGATGGATGGATAAATGAATGGATGAATTAATGGATGAATAGATGGATGGGTAAATGGATGGATGGTGGATGCATAAATGGATAAATGGATGAATGGATAAATGGATGAATGGATGGATGGATGGGCAGATATACAGAAAATATGTTCCCTCTTGAAATCTCCTTTGCCATGTGACAGGCCACTAGCATTTTGCAGAACACAATTTGAGATTATCTGGCATAGAGGACACATAAATTCCCTTTAAAAGGAAAGAAAGATTGAGTGATGCTCAAGTAAAGGGAGTTGCACTGGACTAGAGAGGGACTTCCCTTTTATTTTGGCAGAAGGAGAAGAAGAGATTTTAGAATGTAAGTTATGGTTGGTGCTAGGATTCAGAGAAGGAGGGACTGAGCCAAGAAGTCATGGCTGTAACTTTTCCCTGAAGCAGGTGACCTCTGAGAGCAAAAGAAGAAGAGGACCTAGGGGCAGAAGAAGGGGATGGGGTTTGAGACTCAGCCGAGCAGGGGCAGGGTAACTACAAGAGGCATTCCCTTGGGTTTACAGAGGGACTCATCATCAATTCTCACTTATGACAACTCTACTTTTTTGCTCCTTACCTTGAAAAAAATTATAGACTGAAGTGGTGCTTACTTTTCAAAACTATAGCTTTCTTTTAGTTAAAATGTATAAAGAAAAGTGTACGGGAGTCTTTCCTATCATAGCTACCAAGATTGGCTGGAAGAAGCAGAAATGATGCCTACTTCAGTGATACCAAGTGCTTACGTGTTGGAAGACAGGCACATGCTATGCTGAATGAAGGCCTTGGAGACATTCAGTGCCTAATGCTTGGAGCCAGTGAATGTGTCGCCTTACACACTGACAGCAACTCTGCAGATGTGATTAAGCATCTTGAGACGTTGCAGTTATCTGAGATTATTCCAGTGAGCCCTAACTGTGAGTAAATGTGGGCTTAGAAGAGAGAGAGGCAGAGGGAGAATTGACTGCAAAACAGGAGAACGTGTTGTGTTAACAAGAGCAGAGATCACACAGTGATGCAGCCCATCTCTGCCACTCTTCCATCACTGGGCACAACACCCAGAACCTGCAACTCAAAGGAAGAGAGGTTTATTCTGGCTCACGGTTTCAGTTTATGGTCAGCTGGCTCCAAGACACAAACAGGATAGCAGAGAGGCCTGGCAGAGGAAAAGGTGCTCGATTAATCCATGGCAACCAGGAAGCAGAGGGTAGGGGGAAGGAAGGAGCTGGGGAGGGAGATATACTTCCGGGTCACTCCCCTAGAGACCTGTCTGGGACAAAGCCCTGGCTGCTAATATCCATGGACTGATCCACCGATGACTGTAGCCCCCACCCCAATGAGCCAGTCACCATCCAGACACATGAGAATTTGAGGAGACATTTTATATCTAAACTATTACCCAGCCCCAGTCCAAAGAATGCCCACAGCCACTAGAAGCTGGAAGGCACCACAGATAGACTCTCCCCTGGGTCCTCCAGAAGAAACCAGCCCTGCCAGCACCTTGATTTTAGCCTTGTATAATTCACGTGCACTTTTGGCCTCCAGAACCATAAGAGAATGAAGTTCCTCTCATTTTTAAGTTGCTAGGTTTGTGGCAATTCATCATAGCAGCAATGGGAAACTAGTATAGTGAATATGTGTGCGTACACAGGCGTGTATATTTGCACTCAAGAATCTTACAATAGAAGCTACTCTTATCGGTTCCTCTCTTCAGGTGGGGGTATTATGACAAGGAGACTTCCGGACCTAGTCCTTACACCCAAGGAGTGGGTATTCATGTCTATCCTGGGCTGCCCCTCATGGTGTTAAGGAGTATTGGGAAAGTCAAGGAAAAGGGTTGGTCAAGAACATAGGCTGTGTAAGGTAGCGTTGAGCCTCAGTTTCCCCATCTTAAGGATGTGCCATGAGAGTGACAACTTCATAGCATTATTGCAAAGATTAAATAAGGTCATACGTAAAAAGAGCATGGAGCAGGGCCGACATGTAGCAACTCCCCAGTAGTAACCTATTGTCATTAATTTTATTGGTAACACATTAAATCACATAGCCATTCACAGTGATGTTGACTTACGTCAAAAGAGACTCATGACACTTTAAGTACAAAAAGATTCAAGGCTTAGAAATTATTAAATTCAGTGTATCAATGCAGAAAAAATATCTACAGGGGAAAGAGCAATTTTTTTAGGACATAAAATTCCTCTCTTTTGGCTTTTGTTCTTTAAAAAAAATGTGGAAATACTCCAACAAACAGATAACCAGTTTTCTCAACGCCACTTGTTTAATAAGTTATCTTTCCTCCAATACATGCTTTTGTCCCCTTTATCAAAGATCAGATAGCTGAATGTGTCTGGTGAGGTTTCTGTATCCTCAGTTCTGTTCCATTGATCCATATGTCTGTTTTTGTTCCTGTACCATGCTGTTTTTATCACTTTTGCTTTGTCATATAGCTTAAAGTCAGGTATTGCTATACTGCCTGCTTTGCTCTTATTGCTCAGAATTACTTTTGCTGTTCTGGGTCTCTTCTGATTTCATGCAAATTTTAGGACTGTTTTCTCTAGATCTGTAAAGTATGCTATTGGTATTTTGATTGGGATTGCACTAATTCTATACAATAGTTTGGGAAGTCTGGCCATTTTGACAATATTGGTTCTGCCTATCCAGAAGCAGGGAACATCTTTCCATTTTCTGATGTCCTTTTCAGTCTCCTTCTTTGTGACACTGTGATTTTCTTTGTGGAGGTCTTTCATTTCCTTGGTTAGATTAATTCCTAGACATTTCATTTTTTCTTGAAGCTACTATGAATGGTATTGTTTTCATAATATCCTTTCTATCCTGTCCCTTGTTGGTATATACAAATGCTAATGATTTTTGTGTATTGATCTTTTATCCTGCTACTTTGTTGAAGTTTGTTACTTATTCTAAGAGTCTTTGGTGGAGTTCTTTGGGTCTTCTATGTAGAGTATCATGTCATCTGCAAATAATGGTAATTTGAGTTCTTCCCTTCCTTATGTGTATTCCTTTTATTTCTTTCACTTGCCTAATTGCTCTGGCTAATATTTCAAGTGCTATGTTGAATAGAGGAGATGATAGTGGACATCTTTGTCTCATTCCTGATTTTAGGGGGAATGCTTTTAGTTTTTCCACATTTAGTATGATGCTGGCTATTGATTTGTTATAAAAGCCTTTATCACATTCAGGTATGGTCTTTCTGTACCTGTTTTCTTCAGACTTTTTATCATGAAGGGTTGTTGGATTCTGTTAAAAGCCTTTTCTGCATCTAGCGATATGATCGTGTGGTTTTTGATGCTGCTTCAGGTTATGTGATGTATTACATTTATTGACTTACATATGTTGAACCATCCTTGCATCTCTGGGATGAAACGTACTTGATTGTGATGTATGATCTTTTTTGATAATGTGCTGCGTTCTATTTGCTAACATCTTGTTGAGGATTGCAGAAGAATGAAACTGGAACCTTATCTCTCATCTTACAAAATTGAAATCAAAATGGACCAATGATCTAAACATTAAAACAGAAACAGACAACATTCTGGAAGATAAAATAGGTAAAACACTTGAAGGCATAGGTGTAGGAAAGGGTTTTCTAAACAGAAACTCAATCACACAGGAAATAGCAGCAAGAATCAACAAGCAGGGTTAAATCAGACCAAAAATCTTCTGTACAGCAAGAGAATCAAACACTGGCGTGAAGAGACATCCTACAGAATTGGGAAAAAAATTTTTGCCAGCTACTCCTCAGACAGAGGACTTATTTCCAGAATATACAAAGAACTCAAAAAAATTTAAACCTCCTAAAATGAAAGACCTTGTCAAGAAATGGGCAAAAGAAATAAATAGACACTTCACAAAGGAAGAAATACAAATGGTCCAGATATAAGAAAAAATGTTCAACATCTCTAGCCATTAGAGAAATACAAATTAAAACAACCCTAAGATTCCATCTTACTCTAGAAAGAACGGCAGTCATTAGGAAATCAAATAATAATGCTGGCAATCAAATAAAAGTTGGCATGGCTGTGGCGAAAAAGGAATCCTCTTTCATTGTTGGTGGGAATGTAAACTAGTACAACCATTATGGAAATCAGTATGGCAATGTCTCAAAGAACTGAATTTGAAAATTCCATATGACCCAACTATCTCCCTGTTCGGTATCTTCCCCAAAGAATGTAAATCATCATACTACAGCAATACTTGCATACCAATGTTTATAGCAGCACAATTTGTAATAGCTAGATCCTGGAAGAAGCCTGTATACCCATCAACATGATTAGGTAAAGAAAATGTGTTATCTATATATGGTGGAATACTGCTTGACTGAAGAATGACAAATTTGAGACATTTGTAGGAAAATGGATGCACCTGGAAAATATAATATTGAGTGAAATAAATCAGACACACAAGCTTAAATACCGTATGATATCTCTCATCTGAGTGAGGCAATGTACAAAGAAAATGGTATAGGATGGATAGAAAGGGACAAGGGAATGGATCTCTAGCAGTAAGGTAGCAGCCCAAGGGAAATTGGATGAGAGGTGAGAAGGAGGGGAAGGGAAAATAAGAAGAATAAAGACATGCCACGTACACAAACCTAATGACACCAGTTAATATAAATACTATATGCTATAACATGAACTAAGACAAATAATATCAACAAGGATGAAAAAGGGGATAAGGGAATCACTGAGGAAGGGGAGAGGGGCAGAGCAGCGGAAGGGAAAAAAAGAAACAAGCTGTAATATGTGCATGTAACCACTCCTAAGATGATTGTAAACTGCATGAATTGCAAACATATACTAATAAAATTGAAAAAAATTGTGTTAAATGTGGAAATAGACACAGAACATAAAGCTTACCATCTGCTATGGTTTGGATATGATTTGTGTCCCAAAATTTCATGTGCCTGGAAAGAGGTCCCCAGGGTGGTGGTGCTGGGAACTGGGAAGCTTTAAGAGGCAGGGCCAAGTGGGAGGTTCTTAGGTCATTGGGGGCGTGTCCTCAAAAGAAATTCTGGGATTTGGGTCTCTCTTTTTACTTCCTAGTTTGAGGTGTGACATCATCTACTACCCTCAGTGGATACCAAACCAACAACTGTGAGTTAAATAAACATTTTTTCATAAGTAAATTGTCTGATATTTTACCACAATAACTAAAAGCACTTTTAATCCTACAGTTCATTAGTGTTGAATATATTTACACTGTGTATTTTGTCCTTTTTGATATTTTCATATTTTTTGCATTCTCAGCAGTGATCACAAATTGCTTTGATCCTGGCAAAGAAAGGGGGGAGAGAAAAAGAAAGAAGGACAGAGGAAAGGAAGGAAAGCAGCAAGGAAGGAAGGAAGAAAGGAAGAAAGAAAGGAAATATCCTTATATGCACAGAGGAACATAGACTTGTGGTCTATTGTAACATTTGCACATTGACAAAATTTGTAAAACAACCTGGAATTAATTGAAGATTGGTTAAATAAATTATGGCATATACAGATGACAGAATATGAAGTAACTGTCTAAAAATGAAAATGAAACATAGGTACTGACTTGGAAAAATGCTTCTGATGGTATAGGTGAAAATGCAAGTATCAGAAAAATGCATGTAATCTGCATCCTATGTTTAAAAATAAAAACCATGCAAAGACTACTGACTGTGAGTATGCATTTTTAAAAGCCTACTAAGATTTATCCCAAAATTTTAACAGTAGTTATCTGTGATAGCAAGAGCGGGATTTGCAGAGCAAAGTAAAAGGAAACTTTTGACTTCTTTCTTGCTTCAATCATTTGGAGTTTTTTAGATTCACAATGAACGTGTAATAATTTTTACAGTGCAAATAATAACAATAATAAACCAAAAGCATGCGGCCCGCTGTCAGAGGAGAGTTTTATCACTGCTGAGCATTTGTGAACGACCTTGGAAACAGATGCAGCAGACCAACAGGCTCCCCAAAGAGGTCACAGATCCGCAGCGCCAGTTGGAGCCAAACTCTTGCAGCCCCATGACCATCCATCTTGGTCTACACATCAGGAAGTGACTTCCACTGCCTCTCTCAATAACTCATCCGGGGCTTAATCATCATCCCTCGCAGGAAGTTCTTCCTCCATCGAAGCTAAGTCCTTCCTGCTGCCCTGTCACCCTAATGGATGGATCTCCTTGCTCTCCCCAGCTCTTTGGAGTCAAGGGCCAAGAGTGAGGAACAGGGCAGGGGACACATGGACTGTCTGCAGTTTGTCACTTTGGCCCCTTACAGTGGCAAGACCCCTGGGACCGTGGCACGGAAGTGCCCATCCATCTCTTATAGCCCGAGATTGCTGTGGCCTCTCTCTGCAACCGAGCTCCAGCCCAAGGGGGTCCCTGAGGACCCCCAATCTGCCCCTCCCCACTCTGGATGCTGTGCTCTAGGTAAACTCTGCCTCCTTGGCCTCTTTCCTGTCATATTTTATGCATCTTGATGGTCACTCACGCCAAGATTTACGGAATTCATATCCTTTTGAGCCAGAGGAAAATGGGAAACCCAAGATTTACTGTCCCCCCAGGAGACGCTAGGGAGAGGTGGACCCAGGAGATGGGGGAGGGACAGGAATGAGCTGGGGAGACAGACAATCACTTATTTGGTCACGGCCTTCGCAAGTGGCGCCTGGGACGCCGCTACTCCGGCAGCGAGCACGTTTTCTTCCAGGTCTTCTCTGCTGTCAGGGTGCTTGAGAGAGCGCAGTGCAGTATCGCACACCCAACAGACAGACTCCCTTCCTCCGCCAGCCTGGGGGTCCCAGACCGAAGGAGCACATCAGTGGTTCCAACGCAAAGCAACACAGACGTTCAGTAAAGTCCTCAGCCCGTGGCCTGTTGTTTGATCTCATGAAACCATGGTTGTCTCCTCTGCAATGTATGATTGAGAACAACGCCTTCTTTGCAGAAGTTATGTGTGCACGATAAAGAAAGCCTCCAGACCAGACTGTGCAGGTTAATTCGCACTTCTGGACTCCGTAGCTTGGGAACTTAACTTCTCTGTGTTCCTGTTTTGATATCTAGAAGATGGGAAATACCTTAGCAATATTACCAGTGCTGTAGAGCTTACATGAATTTACATACGTGAGGTGCTGAGGACCATGTCCAGGACAAATAGATGCCACGTGTATTTGCAATCAGTATTAATACAGTGGATGTGTTAAGTGGTGTCCAAGAATTTCAAGGCAGTTTTGAAGTTTGGGGATTAGCTGGCATGGCTTAGTGGGTTAAACACTGAGGCTTATCCATGCGTAAAAATTCATCACTGTACGTAACGTGTATGCACTTCGCTATACCTTATGGTAGGCCTTCATAAAAATAAAAACATAACAATTTTAAAATAAAAATAAGAGTGCAGGCTGTGTAGTGAGATTGTTTTGTAAGTACCTCAGATCTACCACTAATAGGAAATTTACATAACTTTCGTGCCTCTCTTTCTGCAGCTATTAAACACAAATGATATCAGCAGATACCTGCAAAGACTAAAGGAAATAACACATATAAAACTCTAAAAAGAATTCTTGGTAAGTGCTATGTGCTCAGTATTAGAATCTTAGTGGCCTTTTCTCCATCCTTTATTATTCTGTTTGTCTGCTTTGCCTTACTCAAGTGAGAGATGCCATACGGTACTTAAGCTTGCATGACTGATTTATTTCACTCAGCAGTATTACTCAAAAAAAAAAAAAAAAAGAAGAAGAAGTATCTTAGTGGCAAAAATAGTGGACTCTTAGGTTTGCGCACAGCTCTCTCTTCTTAGTGCTGTAGCTTTAGGGTAGTCTCGTGTTCTTTCTTAGCTTCATATTCCTGTTTATGCTCCTGTTTTAGGACATGAAATAATAAGACCTGATCCCAGGGTCAGGGAGGATGTATGCAAAACTGCACTGATGAGCATTCAGTGCACGGTAATGGATCTCTATCCTCCTCCTCGTCTCCATCGGGGTCTGCATCTTCATCAGGCAGGAGGCCATTGTTTAGGTTCAAGGTGAAAACACACTTTATCAAGATGGGGCCAGGCTCAGGAATGGAATTCTGGGGAGGCAAAACCAGAGCTACAGTGGTTTGAAGGATCCCTCCCTGAGGCTGTGTCCTCACCCCACATAACCCGCCACCACTTCTTTATACTTAACCCAAAAATACCCCAAGGAGAGACACACAAGGCGATCAAGTGATCTGAACGCCCTTGGGACAGGGTGTGATGGATACACCTCGTCTCCTCTCTCTACAAGCCTCAGTCTCCAGCTCAGCAGTGGAGCTGGGAGAATTTGAAAGTCTCTGGAGCCTGTGTTTGGTGCCTGAACTCCACGCATCTCCTGGACTGAGAACCAATTCAGCTCTCAGGACTTCTCAGTACAGTTCAAAGAGATCAGATCTGCAGATCACCATAAGACAATAATAATAATCAATAGTACTAAAAACAATGCCTTCTATGCAGAAGGGATTGAGTCAGTGTTTGTTGAATGAATGAATGAATTGTTTTAGCTTTTACCTACTGAGTGCTTATCTGTTAGACAATATGCTAAGGATCTAACACAAATGGTCTTAAGTCTCATGCAAGCAGTCCATGAGTGGTTTCTATCACCATCCTCATTTTACAGAGAAGGAAATTAAGGGTCAGAAAGGTGAAGTCATGTGCCCATGGTCCATGCAGCTAAAGAGGAGCAGAGGAGGCCTTCAACCCACTTGCTGTTCACCTGTCACCCCCACCCTTCCAACCCAGCACTCAGCTAAGCGTCCTGAACCCGACGAGGCATCCAGAAGACTTTCAATAGCTGCCCACTGAATGAATGAACAAATGTCAGACCATCTGCTGAAGTCTCCCTGGGAAAATACGTCTTTTTCAACTTTTACCGAGTTGAAGCATCTTTCCTCACCAGCTCCCTGGGGCCTCTTAAAACTTCTGGAGGACGCAGCAGCTCTCAGGCACAGGAGTCCCTGATCGGTGCGAGATTAACATCCAAACATGACAGGGCATCTGGCTGCTTTTCCTCTTCAGTTCAGAGCCCCAGAATCTGCCACGTTTACATCAAGTGACCCCAAGACAAAATCACTTTCATGCTTATGGTGTCCACCTTGCACCTAGAAGGAAGCCTGGTGGCACCTGCCCCATCTCCCTTACAAGGTTTTGTGAGGCCAAAATGAGAAAGTTGGTTTAGAATAAGCAGGATATCAGGAGGCCCAGAGTTCAAGTCCCCACTCTGTCTTTTTTGCTGTCTTATGTATATGCAAGACAATCTTCCCAAGTCTCAGTTCTGCATTTCAAGAAGGAGAATGTCGAGGTGGTAACCTGCAAAATATCAGTAACACTTGCTTTATCAGCTGTTGTGACGCACATTGGATGCTGTCAGGAATATAGTATGTGTTAAATAAATGGAAACTATTCCTGCTCTTTTGTTTTGTTCTAAGATGCCAGGGATTTAAAAACTACTTTTGTTTTATGGAGGAAAATGGGAGACTCAGGCGGCTGTAAGTGTGTGCAAGAATTGTAAGGCATAGCTTGGTTTCAGGACAAAAGAAGATGAGAAGGAGTGTGTCTTGGCAGGAAGGATGGAGAGCCTCATTAGAACAGGATGACTGTGGATGCACTTTGTTAAGTATTTTAAAAAACCGATAAACAAGGAAAGCAAAGAAAGTAACCAAAATGGGAAGGTGGACCTCATCACACCCTTTGTGTGTCAAAAGACCAAGACTCAGGGCCGGTGAGATGGCTCAGCGGCGTAAGCGCCTGCCTTGCAAGCGCGAGGGCCCGAGTTTGACTCCCGGAACCCACATACGAAAAAGGGGCCGGTGATATCGCTCAGCGGCACAGGTGCCTGTTGGTGCACAAGGTACTGAGGTCAACCCCCGGTACCCACAAAAAAAAAAAAAAAAAGACCAAGACTCAGAGAAGCCAGTGACCTGCTTTAGGTCACAGAGCAAGTGAGTCTCAACTTTCTTTTTCATTATTCATTTTTCTTTCCTTTGTTTTGCTTCATTATATTTTACTTTATATTTTAATTTGATTTTTAGCTGCTTTTATACTTGAGTCTTGGCTAAATCCATTTCTCTAAAGGAATAAATATCATGCCCTGTTATTATCTGGTCCATGATGAGGGATTGGTCCATTCTTTTGTGTGGATCTCAACCCTGCACCATTGGAAGTATGTCCTTGGAGAACTAGGTTAGAAGAGATTCTTAAATTCATAGCTGAGGCCAGTGGAAAGGCTATTATTACGGCTAGTTGTGTCCGCTATCATTATTAACTAGTGATGTCTGCTATTATTATCAACTAGTGATATCTGCTGTCATTATCAACTAGTGATGGCTGCTCATTATCAGCTAGTGATGTCTGCCCCAGGTGCTAAATGGAGGAGTGACATGGAACACGCCATGAACTTCCTGTGTCTGGAGTGGATAGCTGAGATCAACACAGAAGCATGTGCTCATAAAATCTAGAGCAGCCTTTTACAGATCACCTGGTCCAACTTTCCCACTGTATCCACAAAGAGACAGCGTCTTTGTACATAAAGAAGGCAAACATCTTGAAGACACACAGAGATGCATCCAGAGCCCACCGATCATCCTTCCTCTTACGCCATGGAGACTTAGAAAATGGCTCACAAGTCACAGACACCAGCCTGTTTAGAGCTGCCCCATCAGCTTCACGCCCTTTGCAAAGGCCACCCTGGAGAGCCAGGGAGCCCATTTTGGCCCTGCTGTGTGACTTGGCCAAGCTGGACCCCCTGACAACATGTCAACTTGGGCAGAAGCTCCTGAAGGGATTCGCCTCTCAATGCCCATCACCCTCCAAATTCTGGCTGTGTTTATTCTGCTCACAAAGTGGCTTCCTGGTTCCAAGAGGAATGAGTTTTTTAAAGGGTTATAAAGTGATTCAAAAGGCTTTTTGGACATCAAATGGCTCATAAAAAAGGAATGTTTCAACAATTTCAGCATAAATGAATGTAAAACAAGCATGTGCCTCCTCCTCTTCTGTTACACCAAAATGTTCTGGCAGGAGACAGAAGTAGAAGTGGCAAGTGCTCCGGGCCTCACTCTGACTGGGACTTGAGTTTCCAAAGCCCAAAAATGTAGCTTTTATTGTAGGCCAGAGCATATTTGAATAAAAGGTTGCTTCATAATGAACTAGCTAGAAATAAAGGGAAATATTTCCACAGGTACTTTTAAAGTCTGTTCTAGCTCACTAACCTGACTCTATTGCAGAATGTTTTTGTTTGTTTTTGTTTCTGTACTGAGAATTGAACCAGGGCCTTTACATTGAGCTACATCCCCAGTCCTTTTTTATTTTTTATTCTGAGACAGGGTCTCATTAAGTCAAATATTTGCCCAAGGTAAGGTCGAATTTGAGATCATCCAGCCTCTGCCTTCCAGAGTGCTGGGATTACAGCCATGAACCACTGTCTGGTTCATAATCTGAAGCAGGATCTATGCTCAGCATGATTAACATTGGGCTGGATAATTTTTTGAGGCAGGGTGGTCCTGCGCACTCTGGCGCACTGAGCAGCACCCCTGGGGTCCACCCACTCGACCCAGTGACATCCTCCTCACAGCTCTGACAACAAAATATGCCCATGCTCCCCAGGCACAAAGTAGCCCACCCCCCATTGAGAACTACTGTATGAGACTCAGAATTCATTACTGTAGAAGGTTCTAGATGCAATAATTTTTGGGTAAACGTGGGGGTAGATGAATATCTGACCTTCCAGAAAAGAAAAGAAAATTCAACTCTCATAGGAAAATTAAAACAGAATAATTACTGTCTGCATCTCAGTGGAAGACACGTGTAGATTATTATTTGCAGTCTTACAGCCTTTTTATTACAGTAATGTAGAAAAGCCACTTAGGCAGCCCACATAAATGTCTGGACCACAGTCGCAAGACTAAAGTTGACTGAACTATCATTGTGCAGCCATAAGAATGGTCATGAAGACTTCACTCATGTTCTATGCAGAGTCTAATTGCATTACGTTTATGCAGAAATATGATCAGCTTGCAACAAATTGTAATAGACCAAAAGAAATGTAGTGTGTGTGTGTGTGTGTGTGTGTGTGTAGCCTGAGATTCTTATTTTAGCACTAAAATACCTTTATCATAGGTTAAATTTAGATCTAAAATATACCCCAAATGTCAGGTATTCAGAGGTAGAACTTCGAGGAGGTGATTAGATCATGGGGGTGCTATACTCATGAGGGGATTCGTCCATTGATGAGTCCACGGCTGAATGTGCTATTAGGAGGTGGGGCCTGGTTGGATGGGTTGAGTCACAGGAGGTGTGACCTGGAAGGATGTCTTCTCCTCCTTGGCTTTTCCTTTCTCTCTGTTTCCTGGTTGCCATTGGGCTGAGCAGCTTTCTTTCACCATGCTCTTCTACCATGCCACTTCTACCTTGGAGCCAGCCAACCATGGACTGAATCACCAAACCAATGAGCCATGTTAAGCCTCTCCACCTTTAAATTGTGGGTGCTGGGTATCTTGTCCCAGTGACAGGAAAGCTGACTAATACACTCATAGAAGCCAGCAGACCAGAGCAGATGATCATCATAGTAGGACAACAAGAGAGTTTAAAACAAACACGCAGCTGTAAGGTGACTATTAACAAAGAGAAATGATAATGAACACCCCCACACACACAAAATCACTCACAAAGACCGACAAATCCTCGGTATATAGCATCACTTTGTGTAGGAAGCAGCATTCTCTATCAAGACTTGTGAGCATTCTTGAGTTTGTTTTAGTACTGCATAGTGACTGCAGCAGAGCAGGTCCTTCCACAAGGAATAAATATCAAGTCTTATAAGTAAAAATGATGAGTCAGGAAGGGCCAAGAACTCGTCTCTCTAGAGAAACCTCATGGTTTAAAACAGCAGAGCTAATAGTGATTTTTTTTAAAGCAACTTAAACATGGTAGGAAAGCATTGGGGTTTTACTTGTCCTGCTGCATCTACTTCCTTTGTTTGGTGGTAATTTTGAAAATGTCAGCTACAACCCCAGTGTGGATGCTGGGCCCTGGTTCTGGAAGTTGCAGAGTAAACTTTATTCTCAAAGAATTATGTTTGCCAGTTCTAATCTGCTTGGGGCAACCTGCAAGAATAATTAGGCTGCTTACTTTTACTGTGCCGAATTTGGCACTGCCTCTGGACAGGAAAATGACCACTCAGAGGACGTTGTTTTAAAACATACAACAAATGAGCAACTCTCTGCTACCTAGGACAAGACACCATGAAGGTAAGAAGTAAGTGTGCAGAAAGCCTGTGAGGACCCACAGAGGATTTCTTTGGGAAATTAGGACATTCAGAAGCAACCACAAACACTAGGGAATGCATAAAGCCATGTGCATTCCCAGGGAAGGATGCACACTTAGAAAACATCTAAGAAATCATCAGCTTTAACCTCTGGCTGATAACTAGGTTTGGTACAAACAAGAAGTGAAAACTAAGGCACAGCTGTAATGACTTGATACAAAGCCAATCTGTAAAAAATGACTTATTTTTGTCTTCTTTATTACTGTCTTTTTCTTTCTTTTTTATGTGGTGACAGAGAAGCAGGTTCTTAGCGGTGAAGGGAAATTTTTCAAAACACTCTCTGAACTCAAATTGAAGGAAAAGAGGCCTCAGAGATAACGCATCACAAAGACTACAGAATTTACATGAATATTTTAGAGAAGTCACCAAACAAGAAGTTACAAACATCAGGTGACAAAAATTCTGAAGTAGGGGGACATCGGATGTCCAGAGTTATCACATTATAATATTCAAAATGCCCAGCTTCCAATATAAAATTAATAAACATACAGGGAGTAAGAATATGGACTGTGAGTAGAAAAAACAAACAGAAGTTGTCCCCGAGGAAATATAGACATTGGATTTAAGTCTATTTCAAACTCAACCAAGACCTTAAAACAATGTCTTAAATATGGTTAAACAATAAAGAAAAGCACGGGGAAAAGCTAGAGAAAACCAAGAGAAGGGGGTTCCAAGAAACTGAGAATATTTATAGAAATTGCACTGTGGAGCCAAAGAGAAACTCTAGAGTTTAAAAGTAAAATAAATGAAATAAAAATTTTATTACGGGACTTCAATAGCACATTTGTGCAGGCAGAAGAAAGAATCATGAACACGAAAACAGGTCAACTGGAGTCATTCTGTCTGAGTGCAGATAAAAGAGGGAATGAAGAAGAATGACCAGGCCATGAGAGAAGTATAGAAAACCACGACAGATACCATCTTACACATAAAAGGAGTCCCAAAAGCAGAAACAAGAAAAAAGAGATACAATGACTGTTTTAAAAACTACTAGCCAAAAAGTTTTCTAATTTGGTTAAAGACAAGAGCAACCCAAGAAATTCGGTGAAAAATAAGAAAGATAAATGCAAAGAGATCCAAGCCAAGATCCATTACAATCAAACTGTGAGAAGCCAATGACAGCAAGAGGAAAGAAATGACTAGAAGGGATCCCAAAAAATATTAACACCAGTTTCTTATCAGAAGCTATGGGGGCCAGAAGGCAATGGCATGAGAATTTTACAGTGCTGAAAGAAAAGGGGAAAAACTGTCAACAAGAATCTATATCTGGCAAAACTATCCTTCAGAAATGAAGGTCAGCCAGGTGTGGTGGCAGATGTCTGCAATCCCAGCACTCAGGAGGCTGAGGCAGGAGGATGTCTGCAATTTCAAGGTCAGCCTGAACTCCTTGGGAACAACACAGCAAGACCTTGCCTGAAAGAAAGAAAGAGACAGACAGACATTTTGAGGTAAACAAAGCCAAGGGATTTTTTTCTCAATTGAAGATCCTCCCTACAAGACACGCCTAACCCTTAGAACATAAGACTGGGTTCAGCAGGCCCATCCCTTACTTTTCTACTGTATGTTTGTACTTCAATGCAATAGTAGCTGCCTGTGCATCTTAGTGCCTTTCTCTGAGGGATACAGGAAGCAATCTTTGTGTATGACAAATGGCAAGGAGTGCGCACATGTTCAAAAGTGTCAAAACTGGTTTTGGACCCACCTTTATGCGCCATCTAACTGGTTTTGCATATGTTTTCCCAAGCATCACAGGGGGTCCAATAGACCCACACCACACCACACCACACCAGGATTTGTTTTTTTTAAAAAAGTATTCTTTTGATTTTTCTGGTAGAAATAGCACAATTCAGTACAATGACACATGAAAAACCAGATTTGCAAGTTTTGGAGGAGATCAAAAATGAATCATCAGATTACTCATGCATGGATGATGAAGATGATCCATTATGGTAAAATACATGCTTTCATAACAAAGAGTGGTGTGGGTGGATGATGATGATGATGATGATGATGATGATGATGACGATGACAACTTTGATGTTGGCCATGTGAGCCGAAGTTCTTGTGACAGTGAAATGGAGCAAGAATCTACTGAGACAGACACAGGGAATGCAGACCTCCTTGATTCAGATGAGGAAGAAAACAGCAATGTGAATACATATTTGACTAGTCAAAATGTTGCAAAATGGCCAAGCAACCAAATGGAATGATCCAATGTTAGAACTATGTCCCAAAATATAGTGAAGTTCTTGGCAGGGGTGAAACATATGCCACAGAATGCCAGCACTGCCATTCAATGTTGCAAATGTTAACAGACGAAATGCTACAAGATGTTGTGAAATACACAAAGGCTGAAATGCAACCAAAACATTCTTTATGCACCAATAGCCGTATTCAAAAACGTATTTAGTATGACACCTCACTGGCTGAACTGAAAGCATTCATAGGTCTGCTGTACTTAGCACAGATTTCTCAAGGTGATCGCAGGAATGTAAAAGACTCATGGAAAATTGATGGATCAAAATATGGCATAAAAAAGTATGCCCTTGTAGATGCAAAGACTTATTATTCTTTCAATTTAGACATCTATCCTGGAACTCAGCCATCAAGTCCTTATTCATATAGCAATAAACCAGATGATGTTGTGAACAGATTTGTTGCTCCCATCTCCCAAACTAATTGACATGTGACATTCGACAATTTTTTTTACTGGTTTCCAGTTGATGTTACATTTGCTAACAGAGCACAAGTTGACTAGCACAGGAACTGTACACAAGAACAAAGCAGCAATTCCAAATGGAATGCTGCAATTTCAAAAAAGAGAATTGTATAGTACAATCTTTGAATTTCAGGAAGATATGGCATTGGCTTCCTAAATGGCAAAGAAAAGAAAACTGATACTGCTGATGTCAACATTTCACCATGATGGAAATATTGATAGGGAAACCTTGACAAAATGGAAGGCTGAGATGGAAACTTTCAACAACAAAACCAAATGTGGAGTAGTTTTTAATGAGTTATGCAGCAACTATGATGTCACTTGAAACACAGAGCATTGGCCAATGGTTGTGTTTTACTGGATCCTAAACATATGTGGCATAAATAGTTTAATCATTTACCAAGAAAATAACAAGTGCAAAATATCATGGAGACATTTTCTTAGAGGATTGAGACTGGAGCTCATAAGAGATCATTTACAGCAGAGGAAAAACAAAATATTTCTGCCCAGGGAACTATGCAAAAAAAATTGTGGAGCACACTGGTGAGCTGACAGGTGAACAGGCAGGTGCAACTTCACAAAGACCTACTTCAATAATAGGAAAACCAAAAAGATGTCAACTGTGCCCTACAAGAAAGTACAGGAGACCAAAACATATGTGCTATCAATGTAAGTGATACTTGTGCATGGAACATGCAGTTGTCATGTGTGAAGACTGCCTTGGGTGTGAGAGTTGAAGCAGAGCTTATTTTTGTGGTAGAACTCTATTGGTATTTTCATTTTTGTTTATACAGGAATTTATTTCTAATGTTATCTTTTAGATTTAGTCAGCAAGTACACAGCTGATGAGAAAATGTTGATGTCTATTCTAAACACACAATACATACTAAGAATTTAATAATTTATTTTACTGATATTTTATGTTCCTGTTAACTACACACTGTATAATTTAATAAGAACCTCCTGACAAAACAGCACAACCACTGAAATGTCAAATATGTCATACAAAAAGTCCAGGAAAGCAAAAGACATGTGCTTTCAGTGTAAGCGATACATATGTATGGAACATGCTGTCGTCATGTGTGCATACTGCCTTAGGTGTGATAATTGAAGCAAAGATTTTTTTTTTTTTTTGTGGGTACTGGGGGGTCGACCTCAGGACCTCGTGCGCCAGCAGGCGCCCGTGCCACTGAGCGATATCACCGGCCCCTTTTTCGTATGTGGGTTCCGGGAGTCGAACTCGGGCCCTCGCGCTTGCCGGGCAGGCGCTTAAGCCGCTGAGCCATCTCACCAGCCCGAAGCAAAGATTTTTTTGTAGAGTGCTATTGGTATTTTCATTGTGGTTCATGCAGGAATTTATTTCTGATGTTCTTTTTTAGACTTTGTACACCAAAACACTGTCGATGTTGAACATTTTGATACTTTTTTATAAATACTCACTAAACATTAAAAACTCAATACTTTATTTTTGTGACTTTTTTCTCATGAAGTACTCATTGTTTCATATAATAAAACTCATAAAATTAAGATTAATAATTCATCAATAAAAATAGTCTAAAGAATAAATCAAGGCATTTATTCACGTTGATGACAAAATTAGTCTTACACTCCAAGAGCTACGGGAATCTTTCAGGCTAAAATAAAGATACCAAACAGTAACTCAAAGCCAAGTGAAGCTATAAAAGTCCAGGAAAGGTTGATCAGGTACACAATTAAATACAAAATCTGATAATTTTTTTGTTTATAACTCCTCATTTTGTATCGTATAGAATTTTAAAAACAAAATGATAAAACAATAATTATAAATGTATATTGATGGCAAACAGCATATAAAAGCAATACATTATGACAGTAATAACATAAATAGAGAGCTTATCGGAACCAAATTGGTGTAATGATATTGCCAATGGAATGTACAAAGAAAGTATCTTCTACAAAACACTAGACAGGTGGAGAGGGAAAGAAAAATAAAAAAGAATCAAGGTGTGTTACATACATGTACCTGCTTCCCAAGATGAATGTAAACTTCATGTTTGCATACACTAATATACTAACAAACATATGCTAATAAAATAAAATTTAAAAATAAAACACAAAAGGAAGTAAGGAAATCAAGATGGCATACTATAAAATTTCAATTAAATACAAAAAAGGCAGTACAGCAATGGAGGAACTGAAAAGGTATAAACCATACAAAAAAAATTTTTCAAAATAACAGAAGCCCTTCTTTATCAGTAATTTCTTTAAATGGAAATGGACCAAATATCCAATCAAAAGGCAGACATGGAAAAATGGATCTTTAAAAATATGATTCAACTGTGTACATTGCCTGCAAAAGACATTAAGTCCACATATACGAATAGGCTGAAAGGGAAAAGATAGGGAAAGAGTATTCCGGGCAAATTGTATCCAAAAAAGAGTTGAGATGGCTATACTGATATCACATAAGACTCTTTAAAGCAAAAACAAGGCTACAAGAAATACAGACAATCATTACATATTGACGGAGGGGCTGATTTATCAAGAGATGTGATCATTATAAACACACATGCACACACACACACCAAACCATAAAGCCCCTATATTTATAAAGAAAAAATTGAAGAAAGTGGATATGAAGAAGACAGCTCTAGGATAATAGCCATATATTACAATGCCCTGCTTTAAGTAATGACTATATTCCCCAACAGAAAATTAGTAGAGAAATAGAGAACCTAACACCATAAACCAATGGTACCCAAAAGACACACATAGGTCCTTTCATTCGACAAGAGCAGGAGGATACATAGAGTCTTTGCCACAACAATCCATATGTTGGGACACAAAAAAGTCTCAATAAATTTAAAAATGTTGAAAATATATATTTTCTCTAATCACAGTAGAATGAAGCAAAAAATCAATAACAGAAGGAAAACTGGAAATTTTGCAGATATGTGGAGACTAAACAATACACTCAGAAGACAAATCACAAGAAAATTATAAAATACTTTGAGATAAATGAAAACAAAAATACAACATGCCAAAACTTAGGAGATGCGATAAAAGCAGTGCTTAGAGGGAACTTAGAACTTTATAGCCACAAAATCTACATTAATAAAAAATGAAGGTCTCGAATTAACCAAATTTAAACCTAAGAAATTAGGGGGGAAAGTGAAAACTTAACAAAAGCTGGTAAAAGGAGAATTAAAACCAGAAGGGAAAAAAGCCAAAGAAAAATAGCTGAAAGAAACTAGAGAAACAATAAATAGAATGGAGAAAGTCAAAGGTTAGTTCTTGGGAAGGATCAGCGACATTAACACACCTTTAGTGAGGCTGACAGAAATGAAAAGAATATACGCAAGTAATTAAAATAAAAAATAAAAATAGACACATTACTAACTACTTTATAGAAATAAAAAAGGATTATAAGAAAGTACTATGAACAACTGCATGCCCCAAATTAGGTAACTTTAATCAAGCACAAAAACTCTTATGAACACAAAAATTAACAAAACTAATTTAAGAAATAGAACATCTGAACTGACTTTTAACCCAACAGGTAAAGAAATATGACCACATAATGGCTTCACTGGTGAATTCTAACATTTAAAGAAGAATTAACATCAATTCTTTTCAACCCCTTCCAAAAATAGAAGATATATACTGGCTTATTCTCTGGCTTATTTCTGACACTAATATTACTACTATGTTACCAAAATCAAAGACACTACAAGAAAAGAAAACTATGGACCAACAAATAGAGGTACAAACCTTCTCAAAAATACTAGCAAACCAAATCTAATGTCATATTAAACCACGACCAGTTGAGATTTATCCTAAAACTGCAAGGGTGGTTCAACATACGTAATCCAACCAATATAATGTAATATTCTAATAGAACGAAGGGAGGAATGCCTGATAATCTCAACTGCTGTAGAAAAACCACTTGATGACATCCAGTAGCCTTTCATGAATTAAAAAACACTTAGAAAATTAAGAATAAAAGAGAACTTCTTTAAATTGATGAGACATTTATGAAAAACCACAGCTAGCATCACACTGAATTATGAAAAACTGAAAGATTTCTCCCTAGAATCTGAATGAGATAACAATGCCTAATTTTACTATGATCATTCAACATGCAAAGTTTTAACCAGGGAAATTAGGCAATTAAAGAATGAAATAAAAGACTTCCACATTGGAAAACAATAGTAAAGCTATCTTCACAAATATATAGTTATTAGGTAAACACAAGTCACAATCACAAGCACATACCATTTTGAACATACTGGGGTGTTTGTAATAATAATGATGATGAGAATAACCAATGTTGATGAGGACTTAGAGCAATTGGAATTCATACATTGTGAATGGCAGTGTAAAATGGTGTGGTCATTGTAGAAACTTTGAGAGTTCCTCAGTAAAATTAAACATAGAATTAGCATATGCATTAGTCACTTCCTCATCGATGAGTCAAAGAATCAACACCTGCAACTTAAAGGTGGAGAGGTTTATTTTGGCTCATAGTTTCAGTGCATGCATGGTCAGTTGGGGCCACAGCGGAAACTGCATGGCGGAAGAGCATGGCGGGGAAAAGGTGCTTACCTCAGGGTGGCTGGGAAGCGGAAAGAGAAAGGAGGAACTGAGGACAGGAATATACTTTTCCAGGTCTTGTCCCCAGTGACCCACTTCCAACCGGGCCCCAACTCCTAACATCACATTCAGCTATGACCTCATCAGTGGGTGAATCCCCTAACGAGTACAGCATCCGGATGATCCAATCCCCCTCCAAACACATGAGACTTTGGGGGACATTTTATATCTAAACCATAACAACGCATGACCCTCCAATCCATTTACAGTTTTATACTCCCAAAATTGAAAACAGCTATTCAAAACAAATTTTTGTACATAAATGTTCACAATAGCACACTCATAGTAGCTAAACAACGTAAACAGCTATGGAAGTGACTATCAACAGATGAGGGGATAAAGAAACGTAAAATGTATATATAGTGAATACTCACCCGCAAGGACCAATGAAACACTGTTGCCTACTACAAAATGGAAGGACCATGAAAATGTTATCCTACCATAGGAGAGAGACCTTGGCATGATTCCATTTATATGAAATATTACACACTAGGTAAATCCGTAGAGACAGAAAGGAGAGTGGTGTTTCCAGGGCCTCTGGGGAGGGAATATTAGGTATAACTGCTCACCAGGTACAGGGATTCCTTTGGAGGTAACGAAAACATTTTATAGCTAGATAAAAGGCATGATTGTGTAGTATTTTGAGTGTGCTAAATGCCACTGAATCGTTTACTTTAAAATGGTTAATTTTAAGCTACGTAAATTTTGTGTATTTGCTTCAGAAAAAAATAAAATGGGTGAAGTCTTGTTACATATATTCTTTGTCTACAGGTAGGAAATATTACAACTTATAAAAATGTTTTCCAGGCAGAAGTCTCAAATTTGAAAATAATTATATTAATTTGGATGCGGAAGAATATAAAGTTCATTTTGGAGCGAAATCAGGAAAAAACTGGGACAATTGATCAACAGAGTAGTATTTCTGTCTTTTCAGAAGCTTTGTTTTTTAATCACAATATTAATAACATCGACCACAGTGACATTTTATGGAGTGTTATCAGACACTATGATAGACACATTGCAGATATTACAAGTCTGAGTCCTCTCAAAAAAGTAGATTTAGGGACCGGTGAGATGGCTCAGCGGCGTAAGCACCTGCCTTGCAAGCGCGAGGGCCCGAGTTCTACTCCCGGAACCCACATACAAAAAAGGGGCCGGTGATATCGCTCAGCAGCACAGGTGCCTGTTGGCACGCGAGGTCCTGAGGTCGACCCCCCAGTACCCACAAAAAAAAAAGTAGATTTAGGCCCAGTTGACTGATGGAGAAACTTCTCACACAGGCATAATTTTAAAACAAGATTCAATCTCTATGAGGGGAAAAAATCAAATTTAACATCAAGTATTACAAGACGGTGTCATGTGATTCTGCCAAGAACTCTGCAAAAAAATCTAAGCAACCCAATGTTAAACCCATCCTTGCTTGTCTGATGATACCATCAAAGGCAAATACACCCTTTGTCCTGGAGATTCACTGTCCAATGCAGTAGCTCCTAGCCACCTGTGGCTGTTTAAAATAATTGAAAAAAATAAAGAAAAATCTAGTTCCCAGTTGCACCAGCCACATTTCACATGTTCAACAGTCATGTATGACTCATGTCTGCCATATTGAATAACTCATCCATAAAACATCTCCATCCTTACAGAAAGATCTAGTGGACGGCATTGCCCAGCAATGTTATCCTTACACATTTTTGACGCTAGACTAATTACCCTGTGCCTCTTCTGTTCTCTTGCCTCTTGGGACTCTTCCCATGTCTTGGTAAACAATATGTGTACATCTCTTGCTTAAAGGAGTTGGACTCACAAACGGAGCTAACCCAGGCAGTTCTGAACAGGCATGGCACAAACACTCCTGGCCCTAAGTTGATTTATCTTGATGTTTGGTTGAATTCTTCACATTTTGGTTCTCTTCGGTAACCTTTTCACCCCGTTCTTTTTTAAGGTGGCTGGCTAGCTATTATAATTCATCATGAATGTATCTCACTCCAGGCCTAGCTCCCCTGACAAAAAGAACAGCCGGTCTTTGAGAGGTCAAAAGCATTTTTCTCCCTTCGTCTTTCTCAGTTTCCAGCATAGATTTGTCTCTCTAAGAAAGCATGAACTCTGGATTTGATGTACTTTAATTGATTTCACCCTCGACAAGTCAGACTGTCCATCAGCTCGTTTCTTGGGCCTCCCTGAACTTTCCTTAAGGCTAAGGTTTTCATCTGTCCCTGAAACCAAGCTGTCACCAAGCAATTTACTCCCCCTCACCAGCTCTCAGGACCCATTTTATTTTCATTCCCATAACTCTCCTGGGAGAAGAAGGAGAGATGGGTAATAGAAAAAGAGAGAGAATACATGAAAAAAAATCAGGACAGGAAAAAAGAAAAGAGAATAGACTGTTTTGTCCAAATTGTTAATAAGGTAAGACCAGGGAGAAGGATGGGTAGATGTAAGAAGGGATGGATGATGGATGGATGGATGACAGGCTGACGAATGGGTGGTTAGATGGATGCTTTGATTAACTAATGGCCAGGCACAGAGGCAGACACACAGATGAATGTATGAAGAAATGGAAGAATAGCAAACACAGTCGTGAATAATTTGATTCAACAGAACTTTAACATTTTTATGTATTATCTCATATGCCAGAAATGTGCTTGAAGGATGAAAACCATACACAGTCCTTGTTGCCAAAGAGCTCACACTTAAAAGAAACGCATATAGAAGTAAGACATCACAGGGTAATTTCTATTAAGGACATTTAAGTATTGCAAGAATAAAGAGGGAGGAGTGAGTTCCAGAGAGGCCCCAAAAATAATCTTAAGCAAATGTATTCATGAATGTCAAAGTACTTTCTAGGACTGGAAACCCAAGTTGTTCATTTAGGGCTCCTCCTAGGTCAAATTATAAAGCACAATATTTAGGTGCCCCTAAGTTTCCTCCGTCTTCTGCTCATTTGTGAGAAGAGGGTGGATTTATATACTTAGTTTAGCCTTCAATTTTATTGCAGGGAAACTAAAATGTCCAGTTATCTAAAACCACCTGGTGATTTGCTAGATGGTGTCTGCTGGTGACGCTGACAAATTGTCATTGTCAAGGACTCGATAGTTAGTGGTGGAAAGTGGTTACTCCAGCATAATTTTCCAGGAGGACCAACTTGTTTTCTCCCTCAGTAAGACCTGATACGTAATTATTGGTTTGTCTCACGAGGGAAAGAATGTCCACTGCCTACTCTTGAAGGGTGGAGAAAACACACGAAAAGCTGGGTGCTGTCCATGGTTCCACATGAATTGCGACATGTTGTCAATTTCTCATATGAAGAACTCAAAAGTAGCCAAGAGGACAACGTACAAACTTCTTCCAAAGAGATGATTTCATATTGGCGACCAAAATTGCTGTAAGAAACATAATGGCTTTGGGTAGGAAGATAACCTTAGAGAAGGAAGCTGTAAGACTGAACTTAATCCTGAGTTTGAATATCACATTTATTGTCTCTCTGAATCTTAGCTTTCTCTTCTGTCAAACCCTACTTTATGTATTTATTGTAAGAATTGCCTGAAATAATAAGAGAAAGCATAGGTTAGTGGGGGAGATGGAGGATTGGGGCAACAGTCAACATGAATTTGAATTTTAACTGCCATACCCAAGTTTGTAATATAAAGAAATTTACTTCTTCTTTCTGTGTGTTGCTTGCTTCAGCCACAAATGCAGATGTGATCGCATTAATGCATACATCCTAGACTTTCTAGATAAGAACAAAACACGTCAGCTTATGTAAAGGAACACAGATCAAAACAGCGTACAGTAAGAGCTCATTAAATGTTTGTTATTATTTGCTATTATTATGTCATTTCTGCATAGCATGGGTTAGTGTGCATCTAGACACCTTGCAAAAGAGATCTGGATTTATCACCCATATTTACTCCTTCAGTTATTTCCCCATCCACTCACTCAGTTCAGAGAATATACACCAAAGGTCAACACAGTATTCTCGCCTTCCAAACACCCATTACAAAGTCTAGCATTTATGCAGTGGCACTCTTTGACAAATACTCACTGGGTTAAAGAGTAAATGTTGTTACATAATGTTATTTAAAGTTATTTAAGGACTCCTCCAGTTTATTTCCTTAAATTGAATGTGCTAAATGCATTGGTATAGAATCTTTGAGCTAGCTTTGGTTCCAGTGGTGTTTTGTATCATGTATGCCTGAATTATTCTTATGGGCTCCATTTTTAGTGGAGACCTTGAGCAGTTTAAAACTAATTAGTACATTGTTACAGTTTAGATCTAAAATGTCCCCGAACACCTCATGCGTTCAGAGGTGGGACTTTTGGAAGGCGATTGCATCAGGAGGGCTCTAACTTCATCAAGCGGATTAATCCACTGATGAGCACATCATTTGGTAACACTGAGAGGTGAAGGAAAGGGGAGGTGTGGCCTTGGGGCAGGGACTGGATCATAAGGGTGTGATCTTGGAGACTGTCCCCAGTCCCTTCCTCCATGGCTCTTCCCCTCTTTAACTGCTTCCTGGATGCCATAAAGTGAGCCCTTCCCCACACCACGTCCTGTCCCCGGATGTTTTTCTTTGTCACAGGCCTGGAAACAATGGAGCCAGCCAACCATGGATGGAAATCTCTAAGAGTGTAACCCAAAACAAATCTTCCCTCCTCTAAGTTGTTTTGCTCAAGTACTTGCTCACAGCATGAAAAGCTAACATGTACATTAAGCATAATTTGAGTTTCTTCCATCTGGGCCAGAAACAGAAATATGCAGCATATACATTTGGTGCATACTTGAATGAATAAATTCAAAGATGAACGATTTGAAGCGGCTTTTTAGCTTCTATGTCTGCTTCTGTTTGTTATTAGTTTTCTGAGCTTGGAAGCCAGGGAGAAGCTGTGGTAACAATGTAACAAAATTCCAAGCTGGCTTCTAGAAAGAGTATGTGGGGGAGGGGGGTGCTGAGTAATAATGTACCCCAGACCCGCCTTCCTTGACTTCTTTATTTCCGGAGACTCCAATTCAGGGATTAATTTGTCCAATTTATTTGTTTTGGCCTCAGAAAGCAATCCCTCTTTCCATAGGGACAAAGGATTAAAATCGCCGGAATGAATGGCTCTGGCTAATTGATGTATCCAAAAGTCTGTCCGTCCAGCAGCCGCCGGATCTGTCTGCCTTTGCTTAGAAAGGGGCCTCCCTTAACTCGCGCCTTTTGTACTTTTTCTTTGAAATGGTTCCACGTTTTGGGAGAAAGGGTCTGGGAGACAGTCACATCTTCTTTTTTGTTTTAAAAAGCAAAAATAATCCCACTCACTGAGCTTGAATAGAAGTGTACTTTAACGAGACCCTGGGAGCTTATTTTCCTCGCCTTGGCAAAGCGCTCGCGGTGTCCGTCTCCGCGCTTGCTGAGTCTGCGAGCGACCGGCCTCAGGTCACCGGCCAGGGACGAGTGGCAGTTTTTAATGTGTCTCCACGTTGGGCGGCCGAGGTACTTTTCAAAGTAGATTTATGCTACATTTTAAAAACCCATTATGCTACATTATGGGCTTATTGTCAATCCAGATAATATTGATCAACTTCAGACTTCCAAAATCTGCATTTATAATTGTGCCATGTAATCAAAATTATTTATGTTTGTACTTTGTCCAGACATTTATGAAGCTATAGATTGGAATTATTTATATACATTGAAGATTTTTTATTATTTTGAATACCTGATTTATACCACTTCACACTGTATATTTTTCTTTTCTTTTCTTTTCTTTTTTCTTTCTATTTCTTAAGATTTTGTGGGCTGATGACTTTATTTTTCTCTATAAAATATACTTTTCAGACAGCTTAAAATTAATCCATATTTGACAGATTATTTTAAGTAATACATCTTGTGTGGAATGTTCATAAACAGAAGTGTTTATTCATTATGGACAAAATGTCACACAAAAAAATAGACTAAAGAAAAAAATTAAAATCAACCCAAATTACATCCCTCAGATAGCCACTGTTATTTTTGTCTATTTTATTCTGGTTGTGTGTGTGTGTGTGTGTGTGTGTACACATATGTGTTCAATGTTCACTAATTAAGATCATGTTACCTTTGTAGTTTTGTATCCTGCATTTTTTCCATTCAACTCTATATAGCGCTTATTTTGAACTTTCAAATTTTTTTTAAAGCATGAAATTTTTAATAATGATAAAATACCCCATCTTATAAATGCATCCCAGTTAACTTAATCATTTTGATTGCTTTGTACACACAGCTTACACCAGGTCGCTTGTGCAAATGTGAAGCTACGTATGGTCAGAGTGCTTGTCTGTTTGGGTCTTACATCAGTAAGCTTTCCCATCACTGGGGCAAAACACCTGACACCCACAATTTAAAAGAGATGCGATCTATTTAGGCTCATGGTTTCAGTGACTTTAGTCCATGGTTGGTAGTTCTAAGGGAGAAATGGCATGACAAAAACCATGGTGGAGGAAAGCTGCCCAGCTGGCCAGAAAGCAGAGAGAAAGGAGCCTGAAATAAAAATACACCTTTCTGGGTCACACCCCTGTGACCTGCTTCCTCCTGGCAGCACATTCAACTATAATCTAGTGTCCCAGTGACCCAGTCATCTTCCAAAAGGCCCACCTGTGAGCACATGAAACTTGGAGGGGTGGCATTTTAGATCCAAACCATAACAAGTTTCTAAAATTTAAGTCCTAGAAAGATAAATTTTAAGACCTTGATATGTGTGTTTGGCCAGTTCTGCCCCACCTTTCTAATAAAAATTATCTACTACTCTTCAGTTGATTGAACTATTGGCCCCAATCCTAAACATTTTCCTTGATGTGTACTCTTTGCCCATCTAACTTTGCAGTCAGATGCAAATGCCAAGTGTACTCCTTCATCTACTGACATTGGCTTAAGCTGTGTCACTGATCTCAAGGCAGTGGGATGCTATTAGGTGTGGTCCAAACAAGGACTTGAAACGTGCCTGCACAGCATGGCTTGCCCTCTTCACCCTTCACCATCTCCATGGGAAATACAAGTCCCAGTTACATCACTGGTCCGAAAAGAACAATGTATGCCTGGAGCAGAGATGCCTGGCTGCACTGAGGGCTTCCAACTTGCATCAAAAACCATTCAGCTAATCTTAGCCTAGATCTGCCCACCCCCAGAAAGCTGGCAGCTACATATCAGCAAGCTCAGTTAATATCAGAAGAGATGTCCCAAGGAACTTGCAGATGAGTGCAATAAATGTTTCTTGTTATCTACCACAGAGATTTGGGGATTATTATGTAGCAATAGTTAGTACACCTTTGGTAATTCGATGAAGAAATTAACTCCACTTAATAATGAACCAAGCTGTGTGTGACATACTGATCAATAAAAGAGGCTTTGTGGTTATGCAGTCCTAGGTTTCAGTGACCTTAGGCAAGTTGCTTAATATCTGTGCACTTCAGTTTTGTGATCTGTTAATTGGGAAAATTATCAGTACTACATTAGAGAATTGCTACTAAGATTAAACTAGTTAATACTAGTAAAGTGTTTGGTGTAATGCCTATGTCCAAAATAAGTGTCAGCAACTGATTTTTATTGCTCTCCACTAGAGAATGTAAACTCTGTGAGGTCAAAGGCTCTAATTTAAGCCCTTAGAGAATCTTAAGCTAAAACACTGTCTGCTATTCAATTAGTATTTGTTCATCAGTTGTTTATTTTTCTTGTCCCTCTACTTAATAAAATGAATTGGATAGAGAACTGAGTAATACCTAGTTGTTCTCTATACTGGGGGATCTCACAGAATTTCTTCAGCAAAAATAATAATCTACCTGAGTTTACCCATCCATAGTGACAGTCTGGAAACAAATGGGTATGTTGTATAGACACTGAAGATTGGGAAGATCCATGACAATGTCCCCCTCTTCCCTCCTTATTTTTAGCATCCAACAATCACCTACACTCCACCATGGCTAGTCAAATGAAAAGCACTGTAGATTTTTATTTCTCCTCTCTGCTTAATGCTATTCCCATACATGCCACCTTGGCAGCATTCATCCCATGAGCAAAGTGTTATCGAGATCTTTCCATTAGCCAGGCATCATGCTAGAGACCAGTCTGCAAGAGAGAACAAGGTACAGTGTGACACCTGCCTGGTGACTGGCTGCTGACCTGGCAGGCATCAGAGTGACCAGATGAGCAGGGACAGTGCACAAGCATGTGTCAGACTGAACTCACATGGAGTGGGGCCAGCAAGCTTTTGCATCTTACAGCAAACTTCGGGCCAATTTTCTTTTTTCACCTATGCAAGAAGAAGCCCTTGCTTTTTCAACATGCACCCTATGAGTAGACTAATCTTGGAATCTGTGTTCTCTAAGCTGCTCTAAAATATGATGCTTGGCGATTAATCCACAGGCTGCAGAAAGAGCTCTGATGCCAGGTGTGAGCATATTTTTTAAAAAGGAAAGAGTGCTTCCAAAACCTGCACCTGGGAGCCACTGATTACATTTCCCAGTGAACAATGCATTGGGCGAATGGAGGGTTGGGTGCCTCTGCTTTGATTCCTGCTGCACTCCGATTGGCTACAGGTCTGGCAATTTTGTTTCATGGACCAAATGGTACTCGTCAGCCCATCAGGAGGACTTGCACCTGCCCTTGAAGGAGCCAAAGCTGCTAGTGCCCTTGCCCCTTTTGAATGCTCTGGATCAGCTTTAGTTCTTAAAGCCCCAGCCTTTGTCGGCTTAGATTCCACACCATTTGGTGGGCAAAGGGGTGTGCACTCCAAGCAAACTGCCAACTCCCCCATCACAGCTGCAGCCCTCCGCAGACACTCTGCTGCAGAAATGCAAGGAATTTTGCAAAAGGGTTACCCTAACCTCACCCTGTCTGTGAACCCGGGTTCCTCCTGCTCTTTGCTTTGCTTTCACAGGAGATCCGATTTCTCCCTGACTCAAAATTTGTCAGGGCACAAGGATAAGTAGCTGGCTTCTTAGGCTCCTAGAGTCTCAGCTATATAGAGCAGGCATGGAATGATTCAAAAAAAAAATGTAGGGGGAGCGGTGTGTGTCCATGGCAGACATCAATAATCAACCACAGAACTTTCGTCCCATACCTGGATCTGTGTTCCAAATTTGCTCAGGACAATTGTCATTAATAATAATCATCATCTCAGTGGAATACTTTGACCTACCTGCTGTTCTGGTCTAGAACAGAACCTTGACATAAAATAAAAATCCAGGGAGGAAAAATGATCTGCCCGTCTTTGAACAGCGTGTGTGAGTCAGAGCTGAGATCTGAATTCGAGCACTCTTAATTCCCAGTCCTGTGATCCTCCATGCCAAGAGTTCATCATGTCCCTTGCAGTCTCTAGATATTGACTTCACCTCTTCAGATTAAATAGATCTAAAGGAATGAGTTGTGAAATATCCCAGTGGCCAACTTTCATCTCCCTCTATTGTGCAAATTAAGTAGGATATTTTCTGCAATGGTCATAATAAAACTTTGTAACAAATCATTCTACAAACCAATAACCAATAGCAACAAGTATTTATTCTTCCATCCCTGAGTCTGCAATCCACTGAGTTCAGCTGAGGTGGGCTTGGCTTCGTTGCCTGCTTCCACATCTGTTGCATGTATGTTTCTCTTGGAGTCCTGGGTGGAAGGAAGTGACCACCTGGCTCACGCTTTTCTCATGGTAGATTTTATAGCACAAGAGGGGCCAGGGATGTAGCTCAAGGGTAGAGTTTGCAAAGCATGTGTGACGCCATACATTCAATCCTCAGCACCACAAAAATGAATCAATTAATTAATTAAAAGAAATTATGATAGCTCAATAGCCAAATCAAAACAAGCAGACATGTTCAAGAATGTTGCTTATGGCCTGCCCCTGCTATTACCTTAATCAACATAAGCCCATGACCAAGTCCAAATTCAGTGGCATGGGGTAAATATTCTTTGCCCACAATAGGAGAAGGAAGCCGGGAATATCTGCTGAGCAACAACATGACCTATAAAAGTGGCTTTTAAAATTATCAGTAAAACTTTGAATAAGGTTAGGAGAAGCAGAAGCCTCTGTTTTGAAAGCCAGACTATACCAGGCTCTCACTAGATAGAGCTGATAAGCTTCTGAGCATCTCACTGAATTCCTGAGAAAGCTAAACGTGTATTGTGTTCATATGAGCTGACTAGTTTTATTGCTGATTCCTCTACTCTAAGGAAAGCCTGACACAAAAAATTTTATCCAGTGAAAGACAGATAATGAATATTTTAATGGCTAGACAGTGAACTCCTGAAGAGTTATCTTTGTGTCTTTCTTAATACTACTTGACCCTTGCTGGTGTTTTGAAGATATAAGTTGCTTTTGAAAGAAAGTGTTGAGTAAGTTACAAAAACTTGGTAGTTAAGAATAGGAGTTTGGTAGCCAGGTGCACACGTGTAATTGCAGCATTCTGGGAGGCTGAGGTTGAAGGAGTGCAAATGCAAAATAAAAAATATTTTTGAAAGGATGGAAATGTAGCTCAGTGCAAAGTTCATGGGTTCAATCCCAGTAATAAAGAAAAAAAAAAGAGTTGGGATTTGGCAATAGAGCCATGTTCAATACCGAAGACATCATTTACTTACCAAGTGACCTTGAGCATTTGTGTAACTCGCATTTCCCTCTGTGAGGCAGAGGTAGCCACTTCTCTCTTGCTGGGTGCATCTTCAATAAAATGATATATGCAAGGTACCTGTCGATATATTCTAGCTTATGTTTTTATCCAGTCTCTTAAATTGCTAAGTTCTGCTGGTACAGGAGCCAGTAATGTTTAGAAATACCATCAGGGATTTCAAATTGCCTGCTCCAAGGCACCTGGAAAGGCCACAGTTCACTTTTAAAGTCAGGCATGGCCTGTGACTTGCACTGGCCAATGAAATATGAGCAGAAGGGACACGTGTCACATCAGAGCCATGACAAGTGATTTGCCATGTTCATTTCCCACTGCCATGGTGACTGTGAAAGTACACATCAAGATAAATCCTGTCTCAGCCTGGGTTGCTGAGAAGCCAAGGAGCAGAAACTCCTCAACCTACTCACAGTGTGCAAGCGGCATGAAAGAGAAATAAACTCTTGTTATACAAAGCCACTGCAATTTGGGGTTCGTTGTTACTGCAGCATGGCTTACCTTACTCTGACCAATTCCCCTGGTACTACTGAATCCATTCTCCTTATAGAATGCTCTGGATTGAGAGCCTTTTAGAGAAAGTTACCTTGCAAATAAGTCAGTCATATTGGTCACCCCCGTATACTTCCTCACAGCTACAGGGCAGCCCCAAAGTGTAAAGGACAAAAGAGGGGCCTGAAACTCAGAGAATGAAGATTCTGCTTGCAGGGCAGTCTTTCCTCAGGGTTTATGATCTGGGGTGAGTCATTGTCCTTATTAAATTATCTGCATCCTACCAACACAAGGACTATTGTAATGACTTAAATGTAAATGTTATGTAAATGACAGAGACTGAGATCACAGAAGCTCAAGATATGGAAAAGAATAATTAATACTCTGATGTACACGGCTAAAACCTCCAAGGGAAAAGAGGGAGTGTGCTTCAGATACCGGTGGGTCAGAGGTCTCCTTCCCCATCCTCTCTGCCCCTTTGCTCCTCCAATCCATCTGTCCCCACATGCTGCCTTCTTCTTTCTCCCTCCGTGCTTTTCCATGTAACAAGAAAGTGGCCTTATCTGGTGTGTGCTTACCAAGCTATGCATCACCAAACTTCCACATGTGACCTATGAAGGACTGTGGATGGGCAGAGTGACAAGTGGCATTGTAGGTAGCCCCAGCAGACTTATTGGGTTGGAAGGAGGGAAGGACAGAGAATCCAAATTTGGAGGCAGAGGGAGAGATGCAGAAGTCATGCACACGGCCACGAGGGAATGACGGGTCCAGACAATGCTCTTCTGTAAGTGGGAATAATAACCCGAGACTCGATGTCCCTTAAAACACAGAGCAGAAAAAATATTCCTTTCCTCTCCTTCCAAGCCTGTAAAAGGCTCTGAGCTAAAGATCTGCAGGTTGTGAACACCCACCACACACCAGGTGTTGTAGTCAGGGTTTGCAAGGGAAACAATACAATACAGGGCACATAACTTATAGAGTTATTTTGTAATAGTCACCCGAAGAGTCATATACAAAAGAGTGCAGGAAATCTGTCCACACACTAAAGATCCAAAGAACCCAGCTGAGGACCTGGATTCTACAGCAGTGTCCTGCATGAGTCCAGCTGAAGACCTAGAGCCCATGGCAATGCCTCCACAAGTCCAAGTAGAGGCCCAGAGCCCACAACAATGTCTCATGCAAGGATATTTCATGGATCTACGCTGGGAAGGCCCAAAGGTCAGCGGTGGAAGCTAGAAAGTCTGCACTGGAGGGATGAAGGCTCTGTGCCAGCAGGCTGAGGGATCTATCCCGGAGCCAGGAAGCGACGCTCAGAGTAAGGACAAGAGCTCCCCCGAAAGTCACCACAGCCATCCTCAGCGACAATGAGGTCCCGAGCTCCTCCGACGATGAGAACAGCCAAGTTCCTATCAGGAAAGCCAGCGTGACAAGCTCCTCAAAGAGAACCGACAGCAGCAACTCTTCCTCTCCAGTTCTCCTTTTTATGTTGTTGGCAACAGTCCTCAGGTGGGCCCTCTACACCAGGCACCACACTGATTCAATTCAGCTGGGTTTTACAAGTTGACCACCAATTGTCAATCCACCACACCAGGAGTCTTTGACGCTGCAGCAAATGCCATTGCTTGGCCACCACGGCTCATTCCCAATGGCATCTCTTTCTACGACTGAAATTCCAGAGGACACCAGTGCCAAACACTTCCTTTATCAGCCTCTCATTCATGCAGCTGAGTGTTGGTGTGAGACACAAACTGGACAGTGAGATGGGAGCGGGAGTCGCCAGCAGCTTCCAGGGAAGACTTCACTTTCCTAAAAAAAAAACTGACATTTCTCCCATCCTGTACCTTGAATGTGGGTATGACTTCTGGAGCCATAGCAAGTACTTTACAGCCATGAGGTAAAGGCCCAGAGAATGGCGAAGATGTCATCCTGACATTGTTCTTAAACCCATCCCACCAAAGACTGATTCCCAGGTTCCTTATTGTGTGAGACAAGTAAATGTTCTTATGGCTTACGTCATCATTGAATTTTCTATTACTTGCAACTGAATGAATTTCCATTACATGCATGACCCGATTTAGTCCCTGTAGTAAAATAGGCAGGATCATCCTCATTCTTCCAGTAAAGGACTAGATTATTCAGAGAAGTTGATCATTTGTTTGAGATCACAAATCTAGGATGTAGTGGGACTACAATTCCAAACCATATCTGTGGGACCCCAAGGCTTTTCCTAAGAATCCTACCTCCCTTGATGGCTACACTAATTATATTCCATTTCTTAGGGTTGTGTATTTACGTAACAGGTGGGGGAACAAGAAATACAGTGCCTAGCACCCAGAAGGAAATGATTGTGTTCAAATGAAAGTTCTAGCCAGGTGTGGTGATGTACACATATAATCCCAGCACTAGGGAGGCTGAAACAGGAGGATCACCACGAGTTCAAGGCCAGCCTGCACTACATAGTGAGTTCAAAGCTAGCCTAAACTACAAAGTGAGACCCTGTCTCAAAAAAACAAAAGAAAGAAAGAGGGCTGGTGATATCACTCAGTGGCACGGGTGCCTACTGGTGCGCGAGGTCTTGAGTTCGAACCCTGGTACCCACAAAAAAAAAAAAAGAAAGAAAGTTCAACATCTGAGTTTTACTAAGCAAAGGCAGGAGATTAAAATCAATATTGAGGAAATATTTGAAGACTATATTCCACAAAAGTTGGGGCCATCTGAGTAATCTTTATTCTTTCTACTTGTATCAGTCAGATATTGCTGTGTAACACAAAGCCCTAGAATTTAGTGGCTTAAATTGACAAGCACTTGTTAATTTTTCATGAGTTTATGAGAATTCTGGATGGTTCTATTTATGTTGGTAAAGTTCATTGGTTTTAGGGCTGTCTTGATTTTGTGGATGCAGTTAGCTGGGGGGTTGGCTGGGGCTGGCTGATCTAGAATGGCCTTGGTTGGAACAACTGGGCCATTTGCCATGTATGTGTCACATGTCAGTAGCCAGTGCTTTTCAAGTCTTGGCTTCTATGGCATCTGCTAAAACCCAAGTAAGTTACATGGCCAAGCCCAGAATCAAGGGGGTGAGGCAAATCAGGATATGAGGAAGAGATGAGTCCAGGACCCCAAAACTATGAATCTCACATAAATCTCCATAAGTAGGAAGTAGCTATGACCTAGGCATGAATAAATACTGGTCTTCTTGAGAGGAGGTCAGACAATAGAGAGGGAAGTTCAAGAAGCTGTGTCCAGGGCAGTCTACTTAGTAAGGTAGGAGGAGGAGGGCTGTGACATGGAAGACCTGAATTTTGAGTCCTGGCTCTGTCATTCACTTCCTTTATGTGACCTTTAGGAGACACACCACTTCCTTTCTGTGCTTTTCAATTGCTCTACCTGGAAAACGATGGAGACAAACTGTTGAGTGTCAGCAACTAGAGGCCCACAGGCTAAATCTGGTTGGAATATTTCAGAGAGAAATCTGGATTTCTGACTTTTCTCAACAAACCTGGGACATCCAGCCAAGTTGGGCAGATTTTCTAATATGGCAACCAATGGACTTAGCTAAACCTCACTGGGGACATACATCACACTTTGCTGTCTGTTTTGCTATGACCTTTCATCATATCATCTCCTAAACACTATGATTTTTCTTACACTTGTTGGGGTTCACTTATTTATATTCACCATCAGTTAATGCAGACATTTGAATTGAGGTTGCTAGACCAAATATTAAGATAGTTGGACTTTCTAAGCCGATGACACTACTTTTTGGCGGCTCAGTTCCTCCAGTTTAGAACATCTCCCACAAGTTCCCCTTGAATTTAAGCTGGTTGACTTGGAGATTCCATATCTGAAATTCTGCTGATGTTTATGAGCACTTTGGTGAGAAAACAGGGTCACATGCAGACATAGTATACAGCACTTCATCCTTGTACCCCAATTAGCATAAAAGGTGCAATTTGTCTTCCCTGTCGTCTAGGGTAGACTCCAAGTTGTCCATGAAAATGCTCCCACCGTGCCACTGTCTAGATAGCTTTGAGATCTATTCAGGACTCCAGGAAAGCACCACCCCACCCCATGAATTTCTTCCAGCCAAAGGTCACCGTCTGGTCCCAGTTCCCTCCCCAGCCCCCATTCACTCTTTCAAAGAACAGAGAAAACAAGCAAGCCACAGCCAAGTGACCCACACCGGGAGGAGTGCAGGGGCCAGCCGGGCCCTGACCCTCCGTGTAGGTAACAAATTGGACGCCGTGTTTGCCCCAGGCCCTGCAGGGAGAGAGGAAGGGGGAAGTGGGAGGGAGGGGGCAGCATGGGATGGAGCTGGGGTGACAGGGGTCAGAGCCTGCACTTCAGGCGTCCACACAGCAGTCTCATCCACCCTTCCAGGAAATGGCCTCTGCTGCGAGGCATGCGGAGTAAGCAGCTGGAGGTCAGCAGGGGCTGAAGCGTGCGCACACAAGTGTGTGTTTGTGTGTGCGAGTGTGCGTATCCACATCCAGCCTAGGGCGGCGAGTGGTGCTGAATGGAATTCTTTTAAAAGATTCTCTTTTAAAAGATTCTGACTCAATCCCAGTTCTTAGATGCAGAAGGTATAATTACTTCTTTCTCTCTCTCTTTCTTCCCTTGCATTCATCAGAAGGCCATGCAGTTTGGCTTTGAAGTGCAGAGATTCTGGAGTTAACTCCCCGAGTTCGGATCCCACCCTAGCTACCTCATAGCTGTGTGATTTTAGGGGGCAACTTAATCTCAAAATGCCTCAGTTTCTCATTTCTAAGGCCAAGAAGATGCAGCCAGGATGGTGGCACATACCTCTAATCCCAGCACTCCAAGAGGCTGAGGCAGGAGGATGGCAAGTTTCAAGTCCATCCTGGGTAATTTAATGACTTAGAGAGACCCTGTCTCAAAATAAAAAGTATGTAAGGTCTGGACATGTAGCTCAGTGTGACAGCTCTGGGCTCAATCCCCAGTACCATATTTAAAAACGACAAAAAAAGGCACTCATAATGACTTCCTCATTTATTTGTGAGACTTGAATGTTCACACGTAAGATGTTTAGAAAGATAAGTGCAAGCTGCAATTATTCATTCAACGGACACACAGAGAGGCCCTTATACATGTTATATGAACATCTACTATGTATAGAGAATGTTCATTATATGCAAATTACATCATTTAAAGCTCCACCCCCAAGTCCCTAGAAGGAGATACACATTTAATCTCCACTTGACAGATGAGGAGACTGGGGTTCGAGGAAGTTAGGTCCTTTGCCTGTGTTTCCCAACTGAGAAGTGATGGAAGCAACCAGGTGCATCCCATTCCAAAGGCCAGGCTGAGGACCAGTTCACTACGATCTCTGGTTTGCCCTCCTGCTCCAAACCCAAGGTCAGTGTCTGATGCCGAAGGGACCAAATGGATGCGTGGTTCTGCCACGCTCCCTTCCCTGCCCTTCCCGTGTTTCCCTGTGTGCAGCAGCTCCAGGGAAAGTTCTGCACCCCTCGCACACATGCGTCTCTTTCCCCCTTCCTCCTCCTGGACGCTAGCCCAGCAGTCTCCATCGTCACCTCTCCCCTTGTGTCCGTCTCTCCTCCCAGCATCCCCTCCAAAGTAAGGCTCCAGATATTGCTCCTGTGTCAGAGGAAACGCATTCTCTCTGGTCTAATTCGCCCTGTCTGGCCTTAATTGCTTTGCCCTGTTGTGCGAGAAGACCTCCCATGGTGGCGACAGTGTGGAGGATGGACGGTGGGAAGGATGCAGGAGGAAGTCCGGCAAACTGCTGAGCTGGGAGAGGATTAATCCTCCGCCAAGGCGGCAGAGGAAGTTGGGGTTCTTGGAGCATGCGGCTCCAGACCCACCCTTGGTCATGACGTTTACGATTGAACTTGGGCAGGGCCATGTGTCTGGGGCTACGCTGGCCTCCCTGGCCCCTACCTTGAGTGTTTGGCCCTGCAGCTCATTAAGCAGTGACACTTAACACATCATCAAACTGCTTTACAGTTGCAGCCCACACAGCTGCTGGCCTCTGGCGTCCATCCGCAGGTAGTGGGGATGCTGACCTCCCAGCAACTGGGCTGGGCCTGGTGGACACACAAGGGGATCAAAAGCCCTCCTAGGAAAACCAGACCAAGGACTGGATTAGGGAACCAGGACCCCTGACCTTTCACCCCTGGGGATGATAAAGACCAAGGTCGTTAGAGAACAGGGAGTCCAGTGCGGTGTCTCAGAAAAAAAGTGACATTTGATGGCATGTGAACACTCTCAAATCCTGGGCTTGCCACTTCCCAGAAAAGGCTTTTAACATCTCTGACTCTTTGTTTCCTCAGAGGCCAATAACACCCACCCCAGAGGGCTGTGGCTGGAAGGACTGGGATAAGACATACAAAGTGGGTAACACGGAGCAGGCAACAAAGAGCAGCTGTTTGGATTATCTACTCTCATTTCCTTACTCTCTGAAGAGCAATGAGTTCAGGAGAATTGGGCTGACCACGATTAGATTGTACTTTACCCAAGTTATCTTTTGATTTTACCAAAACTCACAATAAGAAAGGCAACCAAAAAAATAAATAGTAGTTCCGAGGTAGTCCAGTGTAAGACAGGCACACTCGGTGTAGACGGATGGATGGTAGATGTGTGGGCTCTGAGTCCTCATTCTTCCAACGCTGCATAGACCTTAGCAGGGGTGGTAGAAAAGCACAGTAATGACATCCAGTAGTGATCAGGGCAGATCCTGGTCTACTTCTCCTGTCCTGAGCTCTCAGAGGTCCATTTGCCAAGCCCCTGGTTTCAAGCCATTCTTCTGGAGCCTCAAATATTTCCTAAATCTCCTTGAAATAGCCCTAGTCAAGAGGGGCTGCTTTCACGGTTGATGTGTCGTAATGAGGCAGGGTTAATACCTCATTAGGTCATGGTGCCATTTTGCATTTCATGGATATTCAGTAACACAAGCAACAACAAACATATGGGTTCCTGGACCTCACTTGCTGAGGAGGTGAGGGACCCAAGATAAGGGCCCCCGGACATGGGCAAGGGAAGAAAGACCATGCCCGGTTCCCCTGATGTGTGGAGGAAATGCTCCTGGCCATGGGAACCATGCTCCATCCCGCCTCCTGCCGCCGAGCCCATGTGGCCTGTGAGCCTGTTTTGTGCTTGGACCTCTGAGAGTCAGCAATTCCCTCGGTTTCCCTACAATGTGAGTGTAGCTTGCAGAGATACTGTATTTGCTTGCTAGATCGACATAACAAATCACACCAGCTGCACAGCCCAAAGGCAGAAACGTGTTCTTTCCCAGTTCCAGAGTCTAGAAGTCTGAGAGCAAGGCGTTGGCAGGGTTGGATTCTGCTGAGGACTCGTCCGTGCCCCCACAGGTCTGGCCAGTAGTTCGCTGGCCATCTTTGGTGTCCTTTGGCTTGGAGATGCATCTTCCTCATCTCTGCCTGCCTCTTCAGAAGATGGCACCCTGTGCGTGTCTGTTTCCAAATTCCTTCCACCTTTTCATATGAACACCAGTCATATCCAATTAAAGCCCACCCTAAAGACCCTCTGTAAATACCCTGCCTCTAAGTAAAGTCACATCCAGAGACACTGGGGGGTCAGGACTTCAACTTAGAAATTTATTCAACCTGTAACACATGTGCTCCAGGAGGCAACAAGCAGTGGGATAAAAGTGAATCCATAAAGCAAAGGAAGATAAGCAATGCTGTATTTATGATGGCATCAAAAAGCAGCTGAACCAACATAAACAACCACCTACACTCTGTGGTATAGAAAAATACGTATTTCAGCCACATTTTCAGTTCGCTTCTACTTGTGGTTGAATACATTCCCAGTGGGTATGGTAGAAAATCAGACCTCAAAGAGTCAAGAGCCAAGGTCATTCTGAAGTCAAGGGAATTGTTACTTGGGTAAATCTTGACTCCAAAGCTAGAGTTTTGTGACAAGACAAAATTGGACAATGTAGGGAAACAGGTTTTAGTGGCTGGAGATTATCGAGCAGATAGAATGGATGACCACTCAGTTTTGCAGAAGAGTTGGGTGAGACAAGAAAAGGCTCTAGGAGAAAAGGAGACAGTGAACCTTTACTCTCTTTCTCTATAAGTGTGACTAAGCCCTGTGATAATCAAATAACATATGAGAAAACAAAATTATGCACTGACAGTGACCCTTCCTTTGGGGACCTGCTGTAAAAGCAAGGTGTCCTTATCGCATCCTATCAAACACTAGATTCTTGGAATCTGAAATGGTTTTCATTTTAGGTCCTCAGTAATTGGTTTCAAACAATTACCAGTCAGGGTGTTGAACACTGGGTCAATCTAACGATATACATATGGACCCAGTTTCTCAAGCCAATCCACAAAGATTGAAGCACAAAAATTTGACATGATTTAGAGAGTTCATGGAGCTCTGGAACACAATGTCTACAGCCGCCACATCAGATCTCTGGGAAGACATCGAGACATCCGAGGGAGGTCAAAGAAAGCAAAGGAGAGGATGTGAAGTGCTGGCTTTGATTTCGAAAGTAAGGTGGCAAGTTCAAGTTGGAGCACGTTGAAAGAACACCATGTTACCCTGCAATGTTCTAGTCCAAATTCCTAGCCTGAAAGGGAGTCAGCAGTTCAAATTCAGAACACTTTATTTCTTCCTTTCTCTCTTCTTTTGTATCTCAAATATTTTTTGTGTGCCCGATACATGCCAGATTCTGCACTAGATACTAGAGACATCAGAAATAAAGCCAGAGGCATCCTCAAGAAGTTCCCAAGTGAATGTGAAAGTCAGAAGTGGGGAGGAGGGGAGAAGCCACGATCTAACATGAGAGGCATTACAGCAGAGGACAGCTAACCAGTGTCAATGTGGGTAGTGACGTGAATGCTAGACACTGATTTGGTAAGAATCGTGCATAGGAAAAAAATAAATGAAAATTCTATTAATGCTTCGGAGAAGAAGTAGGGAAGAGATTGGTCTTCCAGTTTCTAGCCACAGTCCTCCCCTATTTTTGATTTTAATGATTCTGATGAAACTACTCTTCCCTGGAAGCCAACAGATAACAGATGGTAGAAAGCCAATCGATCAAAACATCAGAGTCTTCCAGGACCAATGAATGGCTGGAGGAAAGTCATGTGACTAAGTCAGACCAATGGAGGAAACCAAAGGAAGGCAAAGTGGGTCAGATTTGGAATTTTGCTGAGGCAGGAAACAGAGCTACCTCCTGAGTTTTTGAGTAATATGAACATGCATTTGCAGAGAAGGGTATAGGTCAGTATATACAAAAAGGGGTAAGTATACATATGTTAAAGCAATTTTAATGGGATCTTCTGACCCTTGTTATCAAAGCATTTCTGACATAGTAGTTTCAGTTAAGAGGTTACATTTGAGTTAGCACATGGAGGGCAACTGGAAGGGCATCTGTGCAGAAAAGGATGCTAGTCAAGGAAAGGAGGAGTTACCCAGGAAGGACATATACCGAAAGAGGAACTGAACCAGACCAAGGATAATGCCTGAATAGTGCTTGCACCAATGCACTAAGAACATGAAGTGGATTCTTGGCAGGAAGAAGAATGGGGGTCACCCACGAGCCAATGACTGTAGTTGAAGGTAGTCCTCATGCAGGCGAAAATAGAGGAAACTCAAAAGATTTAATTAATTGCTAAATACATTACAATTAACTAACCAAGTTTAGCCAACTAGGGTAAATTCCTGGAGTCCTGTTGAAATTGTCTGAGGAGTCTTTCACACTAGGATGGCTGAATTTGTTATAAGCTGGGAGTTACCAGTTGTCCATGCAGCATCACAAAAGGAGTCTTGATAAGAACAGAGTCACTTTAATGAAAGAAGAACCAAAGAGTAAGTGTTACATACCAAGTCCTGAGAACACTCCTTCAGCCCCTAGATCCAACAGTGCCTGAAGCTAATACAAACTTAAACTTCTCCATCAGTTAAGTCAATGAATATTTACCATCTCAGGGCAGACACTGCGGCTCACCCGCTGATATCTCCTTAGCAGTCACATTTCTGAACTGAATATTCTTTAGAGATGACACCTGTGACTCTGCCTGAGGGTCCTTCTGTAGCCCCTGTCCACAAAACTAATCTTGGCATCGTGCAGGAAAAGCCAGGTGTACCAAGTGGTTAAAATTCCAGCAAAAGCTCTCAACCAGTAACTAAAGAATTAAAGACATAGCTTCCCCAGCTCTCCTGACCCTCAGCTGAGATGATCACACTGTCACCCAGAGCTCCCAGAGAGCTAAGCTCCAATGGCTTACACTGATGACTGGCTTGATAGCTATTTTATTTCTTGTATTTCTTTCCTTTCTTGCCTAATCATCCCAGTGTTTCATCATGGCTTTCTAAGATCATCTCCCAGATAAACTGTTTGCACCATCTCCTTGTCTTAGGAGGGATCCAAAATAAGACCCACACACCATTTTGATCTAGTTCTTAGGTCAGCGCAAATTATGTTTCCACATCTTAGAGAGCATCTCTCGAGTGCTAATATCCTAGCCTATGATAAAGGACTCAGACGTGTGAGCTCCTTCGTAGCACACTGCACATTCTTATGTAGAAAGTTCTCCAGCTGAGGGAGAAGGAGAGCAAGGCACGATGGCGTCACTGGACTTAGCAGACACACAACAGTCTTCCCTGGTGAAGACGGCTGGTAGCATTAGCAGAGAAAAGCAAGGTGCCTGGATCTTTCCATCCCGTGGCAAGCAGAAGCCTTGGATCTTGTGAAAGGTCCCATTTTCTTTTCTCATAAATGTTGCAGGCTCCTTGCTCTCTATATTGCTGTTAATAAATTATACTCCACCCCTCTTTTAAGGCCCTTTTGTTATACCTCGGGCTCCCAGTTCCATTAACTCTCCATCATGCGAACACTTCATTAGGACATTTTTTTGCAAGCTGAGAGTATGGCTCCTGCCACCCTCAGCCAGGCAGGAGGCAGAGATCAAAATGGCCCATTAACTTCCTGTGGCCAATGCACGATTTTTTTTCCCAGAGTCTATTTTCTGCAGCTTTTAAAATAATGGACTCAAATGTTTCCCTTCTCCAGCAAACTCCCCAGTATCGTGCCAAGGATGGAGCCCAAGACAGAGAGGTCTAAATGGCCTGAAAGGCAACCGTTTCTTCATATTCCTAATTTTCCCACAGAGCAAGGTTTAATTCTTGTCAAGGCGAGGCCACTCCTTTGGGCTATTGGATGAAACATGCAATCCAGATCGTTATGGATAATGTTTTAAAGTCCCAAGCATCTGTTGCCAGAGTGTGGTTAAAAGATGTTGAAGAGGGGAACGCAGACCTTGGAATCCTGCAGGCATCTTCCAGAGCCCAAGCACTCCATGCTATGCTTCCAAGATGTCACCTCCTGTTCCTTGTTTCTGGTGGCTTCCTCAGGGAACACACGCCAAACCACAGGGAATAAAGCAGTTTGAAAAATACAGAAGGAAGGACAACATCGGCATGTGACATTTGCATATGCTGCAGACAGGAAACGCATGTAAACTGTATGCGCCAGTGCAGGGCTGGCGTACACAGGCCCATGCTTCATGTGCCGGGCTTCACCGCAGCTTTCTATCCACTCTTGGAGTCAGAATGAATGTCGTACAATGGATTCTCTATACCCACACGTTCCACATCCACAGATTTAACTAACCTTGGATCAAAAATGCTTTTCCTTGTCCTTATACCCTAAACAATGCAGTACAACAACTACTTCCGTTGCATTCCCATTGCGTTAGATAATATGAATCCTCTAGAGATGATTCGAAGTCTACAAGATGATGTGCACAGACTCTGTATAAATACCGCACCACTTTACAGAAGGGCCCTGGTTGCTGCACATTTTGGTATCTGTGGGGGCCTGGGAGCCACCCCCAAGGATAGTGAGGGCTGACTGTACCTATTTTCCAGAAGAAAAAACCAAGTTGCAGAGAGGATAAGTTACTCACTCAGGATCACACAGAGGTCGAATATTCCAGTCCAGAGTGGATTCGAACCTCTTCTCTAGAGCTCACACCTTCGAACGTATTGCTCAGATATTCTCAAGTTTTCACGGAGGTGGAACTGGACACAGGTGGACGAGTGTATTCATCCGCTAAGCTCGTCACGCACTTACACAACTACCCCAACCTCATGGCAAGCGTGTTTTACAGGCACACTCCCCTGCAGGCTCGCTGCGATGCTTCCAACACAAACAGCATAAAAAGAAGTTCTTTTATTTGGACAAGGCCTGGCCGTTTACAAAGCACTTTCACATACATTAACTCATCAGCACTGAATTCGCTGACAGGGCCAAGACGAGAAATGGACAAGGGAAGTATAATACATCATTGACCAAAATAATCATTTGGCCCTTTGGATAGAGGTTTCCATCCAAGGATAGATTACATCTTTTAGCCACATACAGGCGGGATCAATAGTCATATAATCTTCATACTGGAAGGGATCTTGGAAAAGACTGTGTCAATCCACTTGGGCACCATAACACAACACCATATTCAGGGTGATTTAGACAACAGAAATTTCTGTCTCATCATTCTGCAGTGTGGATTGGAAACCTCAGGTGCCAATGTGGCCAGGCCAGGTTCTGGTGCGTGGCCTCTTCCTGGCTTGTGGATGGCTGCCTCCTTGACAAAGCAAGCACCCCAGGATTGAGAGAAAGGGGGTTCTGCTCTCTTATTGCCCTTAGAGGGACACTGATGCCCTCTCCTAAGACCCCCACCCCCACGACCTCATCTAAACCTATCTACTCCCCCAAGACTCACCTCCAGACGCTACCGTCCTAGAGGTTCAAGCTGCCACATAGAATTTTGAGGGGACACAAACATGCAGTCCATGACCTGGGCCAGACTCAGACCTTCCAAATCCGAAGCCCTGGAGGAAATGTGATTTCCTGAGGTCACGAAGTCAATTAATGGCAGAGAAGGCTGCTGGCGTACAGCATTTTCCACTCAGCCACGCAGTCTACAGTATGTGACCACCATCTGCAAAGTAAGACAGTCAGAATTCAGAATATGCCACTGGGTGACTTTGAGTGGGTTTTTGTTTCTCTAATTCCCAGCCTCTCTATCTGTAAGACGAAATGGTTGACTATCCCAAAGTAATATCTACGAAAGCCTAGTTTCATGGGCGTTTTATCCAAAGTGTCGCATCCTCAAAGATCTTTGGAACATGCTGCCTTGTTTGGAGGGAAAGATGTTTCCAGGCTGCAGGACTTTTCAGTTTGTTTAGTGTGCTGAAGTCCCTTTTTGTTTTCTAAGTTGATATTACAGACTATTGTCTAAATGTGTTCGATAAATACAGTGGAGCCTTGATTCACAAATGCCTTTGTTTGCAAACAATTTGGTTTGAAAACAAAAGCATTTGGGGCTGGGGATGTAGCTCAGTGGCACAGCGCCTGCCTGGCAAGCACAAGGTCCTGAGTTCGATTCCTGGAACCAAAAAAAAAAGAAAAAAGAAAACAAAAGCGTTTGGCAAAATTTTGTTTTTGTTTGCAAACTCTGCATCAGGTGACAAACACAACCACAGCCATCTTTCCCACACAAACACAAACGTGGCTATCTTTTCCAAAATCACGGAACAAATTAAGTTTGTGAACGGAGGTACCACTGTATATGGACCATACCATCTGTGTGCTATCTTACGGGATTAAGATGATGCAGAATCAAATGTGGCCAAGATGAAAGTGCTAATATTTCATGATCTTATGAATTTGAGTGTTTTATCTCTTGACTTCCTTCCTGACTACTCTGAGATATGACATCAGTTCCTAGGACTGCTATGACAAAGAATCAAAAGCTGGATAGCTAAAAACAATAGGAATAGATCACCTCACAGTTCTAGAGGGGAGGAGAAGTCCAAAATCAAAGCATCAGCAGGGCCACACCCCTCTGGCACCTTGTTGTAGTCAGGGTTTGCAAGGGAAAAGACATAATACAGGACACATAAGTTATAAGATTATTTTATAATAGTCACCCAAAGAGTCAAATACAAAAGAGTGCAGGAAATCTGTCCATACACTAGAGACCCAAAGAATCCAGCTGAGGTCCTGGATCTCATGGTAATGTACTGCACGAGTCCAGCTGGAGACCTAGAGCTCATGGCAATGTATTCTGTGAGTCCAGCTGAAGGCCTAGGGCCCACGACAATGACTCATGAAAGTCTGTTCTACAGATCTGTGCTTGAAGGCCCAAAGGTCAGTGGTGGAAGCTAGGATGTCTGTGCCAGTGGGACAAAGGATCTATGCCAGCAGGCTGAGGGATCTGCATTGGAGCTCCTCCGAGCTCCTCCGATGATGAGAACAGCCAAGTTCCTATCAGGAAAGCCAGCATGACAGGCTTCTCCAGGAGAATCAACAGCACCACCTCTTCCTCTCCAGTTCTCCTTTTTATGTTGTTTTGGCAACAATCCTCAGGTGGGCGCTCCACACCCGGCACCACGCTGATTCAGTTCAGCTGGGTGTTACCAGTCGACCACCAGTTGTCAATCCACTACACACCTGTAGGTAGAATCCATTCTGCGCCTCTCTTAGCTTCCAGTGATGGCCATCAAGCCTTGGGTTGCTTGGCTGGCAGCTGTGTGGCTCCCATTCTGCCCCTGGTGTCCCAGGGCATCTTCTCTGGGATGTCTGTCTTCCAGTAGGGCCCGCACTACTCCAGTTTGATCTCATCTTAACTAATTGCATCTATGGTGGCCCTATTTCCAAGTAAGATCACATTCCAGCATACCAGGGGTTAGGACTCCAATAGATCTTATTTTGGGGTGGTGGGGCACAATTCAACCCATAAATATTCAACCAAGACCTTCATGGAAATATGCAAAGAGTTGAAATAGATTTCCCACTTTTCAAGAAACAAGGAATAAAAATCATACAACTGATTGGACCACTTTGTAGACAATTGACTAAAAAATAATTGGATTCCTGTGTTCAACTGGTTGGATCATTAAAGTCAACAGTCCTGATTGTGTCTCCGACCATTAGCTACCTCCTCAATCCCCTGTATACACGTGCACCATTTTCTCCTAGCTTTCCTGACAACAGGTTCCAGCAGGCTAAGCTGGCAGATTGAAAGGTCAGGATTCAGCTCTTTCAGTGATCAGAAGTATTAACTGAAGGGCCAGGGATATAGCTCAGTGTCATAGCGCCTAGCCCGGCAAGCATGAGGTCGTGAGTTTGATTCCTGGTACCAAAAAAAAAAAAAAAAAAGAACCTGGAAGAAGAAGTATTAACTGAACTGGTTCACTTTGGTTGTGTTCTCAGACTGGACACCGGACTTCGAGGCCAACCACGTCTTCACGCAGTCCAACCAGGCATCTTTGCCTAGCTATTGCAAGGTTTCCTTGGTCAAACTAGTGGTTGCTTTTGGTGCCTGTGATCATCTTGCTTCCGATCTCAATATTGTTTAAATAACTGACCAGCCTGACTCCTTCACACGAACACCCTGTTAAAAATAAGTTAACTTGGGCCGGTGAGACGGCTCAGCGGCTTAAGCGCCTGCCTTGCAAGCGCGAAGGCCCGAGTTCGACTCCCGGAACCCACATACGAAAAAGGGGCCGGTGATATCGCTCAGCGGCACGGGTGCCTGTTGGCGCGTGAGGTCCTGAGGTCGTCCCCCCGGTACCCACAAAAAAAAAAATAAAAATAAGTTAACCACACCATCTGTGTGGTGTATTGTGCAAAAAAAAAAACAAAGCCCTGAGTTCTACATGTGTCTTCTTTTCTCCTTCTCATTTCCCTTTCTTAGCCAGTTGTGTAGATAGGAGAATGATGACAGGAGAATTGCCATCCTAGTTTTGGGGCAAGAAGAAAAATGAAGGAGCACCTTTTACACTGGGGACATTCATGGGATCTCAAAGTTTTCCCCAAGTAAGCAGAAAGCCAGAACCTTATTGATTTGCTGCATGGTTCATTCAAATAAAAATGTGCTGTGAGCTACGTATGCAGTTCAATAGCTTGTGCCAAGGAGCTGGGGATTGGGAGGGGATGGAGGGATGGATTCAATTGGATTCAAATTGGTTTCTGTCCCGGGCTGAGCCCAGCCTCTGAATTCTAGGATTCTTCAAACCTCAAAAATGGAATCCCTGTTCTCTCCAGTCCTGGGGTGGCTGGATTCCAAGCCCTTTGCAGCCAAAGCCTACAATGTGACTTGACTTTGGAGAATTCAAATGTGGCTTCACTTTCGAGAACTTGGCCCCAGCTTAAGGAGGATCTGGTGAATCACTTGGAAAATGAAAAAGCTGAGCTCTTTAAGAGGCCACCGGATCTCACCCAGGGCCCATGGCAGAGTGGCCCAGCCGGCCGGACTCCATCCCGAGGTGTCTGCCTTGTCCTCCAACACCTCACCTTAGGGAGCGAAGCCGTGCTCATTCTTTTTTTTGGAAGACTCAGCGCCTTCGTTTGCCTTCCTTTCCCACTGCAGCCTTGAGACTCTGCGGCGAGGCCACAGCTGTTTATGTGCTTAACTTTTCTTGGGAGTTTCGCTCAACTTACTGGGGATTTTTTTTTTCCTGAAATGCTTTTTCTTCCTTGGCCAAATGAGGTGCGCTAACCTCCCAATATCTCTCCAGTCAGGTGCCGCACACCTACGTGATCATGCAGAACACCAAGGAAATGAGAAGGCTGGATCCACAAACGAAGGGCATGCAGGCTTCCTAAAAATAAAATTAAATTAAAAATTCCGGCGATGACTTTGAAAAACAGCTGCAAGTTTCCTGATCAAAAACGTCGCCTTCTGGGGTTATGTGCAGGCCAGGCTGCCTGCCAAAGGCTGTGATGAATTCTAGGCTCCATATGGTGTGGCCCATAGAAGGGAAGTTTGGCACCAGTCAATTCCAATCCACAACCTGCAGTTCCACTCCCTGCCCTCCTGGAGACGTGGGTTTGCAAGTGCTGAGTCCCAAGACCATCTCCGGCTGAGGGTCTTTCCTGAATTCTAAGGAGGATTCCCAGGCAGACCTCTGATTTCCAGTGTGGGCTGGAGAAAAAGCCCTGAGCTTTGCAGTCCTGGATTTGTGAGAATCTTTGAATCTTTGTCCTTTTACTTACAGACAACCTATGTTCAGACAAGAGGTTTAGCCTCGCTGAAAGTCAGTTGGTTTAAGAGGAAAATGATCAAACTGATCTCATATGACAGGTTATCTATTGCAAATGCACGGTACTAATCTGATATATATCAGATATGCAAATTCTAGTGCCTATCCTTATATGATACCGCCTTCATTTTTCCCTGGTGGGATGTAGAGCTAACTGTCAGTCCAGAGAATCCCATGCCAGGTACCAAAGTCACTAAAAGTCATGGGCGGCACCTGAGAAATCAAGATGCCTTTCAGAAACTTCTCTGAAGCATTTGCTTTGCCTCAAGCCCTGTTCAGTGTCCTGGGGTTACAGAGACAAGTCAGACACAGCCCTGTTCCCAAGGAGTCCGGGGTAACAAGGGAAGTGTGTGTGTGTGTGCATGTGTGTGTAAACTATCTACTGATGTACATTTCCTCCCCCACCCCCATGTTCCTTTGCCATGAAGTCAGACGCACAGTGTGATTGTCTCAAGGTCTGGGAAGGCAGCTGTCACCTGGGATGGAGAACTCCACAGAGTAAGAGCGTAGGAGGATGTGATCTAAGGGGAGTCTTTCCCAGGCAGGAAGGGGTGAAAAAAAGTTTATTCAGTGCTGTGCTGCCAGGGACAGGAAAGTTTGGGTTCCACCCCTGGCAGCAGTCTGCACCTTATAAAAGGGCCAGAGGAGGTGGGGACGTCCAGATGGGTTTGGAGGATCTAACTGCAGCTGAGTGGTGGCCCCAGTTCTCTGGAATAGAGGTGTCTTGGTGCTTGGCATAGAAGGTGCCTTCCATCCCCCAGAATCTGTGGGGGCATCTAAGGAATATGGGAAGCGCTAGGAGAAAAGAGACCCAGGATGGACCTGGAGTCGGACTGTGGGAGGTCTTCCAGCATGGACAATGACAAGGGCCAAGGTCCACCTGGTGGCACGGCACCTCGCAAACAAGCCAGGCTGGTTCCCCAGGGCCTAGCTGAGCTCAGTGAAGATGCAAGCGCGGCTCATCTCCCTCAGTGGAGGGGGCACCCACTGTCTCCACACTCACAGGACTCCTTGGTGTTGAGGCAGGGAGCAGAGACCCCTTGGAAAAGGAGACACAGCCCTGCCCAGGAGTTTGAGTTCTGAATTAGCTGAATATTTACTAAAGAGAGCACTGCCTCTAATTGGTAAATTTAATTTTTTATGCACTTCATGGAAACAAACACCCAAAGGCAAAGTGAAAATGAAGAGAGCTATTTTGTTTTGTTTTGAACCTTTAGGGTACATTTCATCCTTACATATGAGGTTTGACCCTCCCTGCACAAGTCCATTGCTATCTGAGAGAACAGCAGTTAACGGAGATGGACTTTCCCAGAGTCTCAGGTGACAGGGCGAGCTTCCTGGAGAGAGAATGAGCTGAGATGAGTCTCGAACCCACCCCTGCAAGGGGCAGGACCAGAGCAGTTTGGGGGGAGGGGACAATTCAAGGCAAGAACTGCTATGGAGCACTGTGGCTCAAACGATTTCTCCCAAACTGTCAGAATTTAATTGCCACCATGGTGTCTTCAGAGGAGAGGATTTGTGAATGGCTTAGGCTATTATTGAAGCAGTAGGTTACTTTAAAAGGTAGGGGTTCAGCCTCTCTTCCTCTCTGTCTCTCTTTTTCCCACATTCCCCGTTGTCACGTGATCCCTCCGGCCATGTTTTCACACAGGAAGAAGGCACTCAGCGAAATCCATAAAGGCCCTCAATTTGGACTCCCCAGGCTGCAAAACCACAAGCCATGTAAACTTCTGTTATTTTAAACTTACCTGATCTCTGGTTTTCTGTTATAGCAGCAGAAAACGAACTAGGATATGGGTCAAGGTAGAAAACAGAAATATATGTGAAGGAGGCCAAGTCTGCACAGTTTAAAAGTAATGAAATGCCAAGTGCAGTTCTTTCACTATGAATTGACCACCTATTGTGTGCCAGGCCTGTAGTAGGAGGGCTGGGAGCGTGTGTGATGGGGGGTGAAAGAGAAGTCATGGCTGGGACCTTCAGATACCCTGTGACCCTGGAACAGGAAAAGGGCAAGTTGTATCATCCAAAGTCTCTTTAAATTCGAGAAGCATGATGAGAATGTATGATCAGATGGACATCTTATGTTTCTATTTCATATGCCTGGGCACAGCCTGGCACTGCTGGGAGGCAGGCAGTGGAGAGATGGGCTGACTGGGTTCTTGTCTCTCACAGTAACCCTCCCAACTCCTGAACTCACTCAGGCCACCTGGCGAGACCAGAGCAAAGACTCTTTTCTCATAGCATCATCATCTTCCCCGGGGGGAATGCTTTGCCTAGATGTCTACCAGGCCCTGCCTGTTTCGGGGACTCTCGGGGTCTCTCAGGGACTCCCAACACACCAAGCCAACTCCATGCGGACACGGAGAGCACGCAAGTGGCTGAACCTCATTTTCTCTCTTCCAGCTCCTTTTCTCACCCAAGCCAAGCCTAATATAGGAAACAAAGAAGTAGCCCCCAATTCCCCTTATGGGCACTGTCATTTACCCATCTAGAGATGGACACGAAGATGAGGCTGCACAGCATAGCATTGCTTGTCGGAAGCAGTAGGACATTACTAATGGGACACAATGACTGGCCATCTTGGTACACTTTGTTCAACCCAGGAATTTGGTTATGACTGAAACAATAATACCATTATCTTTTTATTAAAAAAGGTAACTTTCATGGCAAGAAAATGCTAAGCCCAGGCATCGGACATATGAGGGAAGGAAATTTCAGAGATGGTTCCAGACCCCAGCCCTGAAGAATCTTCCCAGGTGAGATGGGGGCATCATAGAGCAGAGACAAAACAATCCTATTGTCCTGATCCATGAACCTGACCCACAGAAACCATGCATGTAATCAAATGGTTGTTGTTTTAGGCACTAAATTCAGGGTGGATTATTAAGCAACAACGGATAACAAAAAATACCAATCTCATCATCCTCATCAAAGGTTCTTGCTCAAGGAACCATTTGGTGGCAATCTTTATTTGATGCACTTTTATATACCAAGCATTTGCACCACAATACAGTCAGTGTCTGATCTGAAAATAAGTCTTCTCCAGCAGATATCGAATGTTTTTTAAACCAGTATTCACGTTTGCAGAGCCTGCAGATAAATGATAAACTAGTAAGCATGGGCCTTACAGCTCCCAACATGTTTCCAGGAACTTTTATAACCTATTAGTGTAATAACAGATTTTACAGGGAGCTGTGACATCTAATTATAACCCATATTATGTGTCACTGGTTATAGCTTGAGCTTACTTCTCTATTAAGATATAGGATTTTATACTAGTTGCAATGGGAATTAATGGCTGCTTCTGGCTGTGAAAAATTTTGTTTGTGCATCGAGGACCAGGAATAGTGAAACACATAGATGACTGTCTTTGCTACTATGCTGGAATCTCTCACAAGGCAGGAATGGAGCATTACCTTCCTTTCCCTCCTCCCAGGGCCTAGTGCTTGGTCTCATATACTTGATGTGATCAATAAATATGGTGACTGTTTAAATTTTTTAAAAATGTATTACAGTAAAACACAAATTGCCACTAATCCTCCACAAAATACTCCCCATCACTTTGAACATACTAATCCTATTGTTCTTGCCACTTTCTGAAGCCATTCTGGAGGTCCTCTTTCGTGAGTGTCTTTAGTTGTGCTGTGGTTGCCTTAATGTCCTGAATTGAACCAAATTATTTACCTTTCACAGTCATTTTGACTTTGGAGAAGAGCCGGAAGTCTCGTGGTGTCAGATTTGGTGAATAAGGTAGAGGAGGACACTTATACTCTTTTTAGGAGCCAGTCTTGCCTTGGATGGGGCTTGACTGCAGCATTCCCTGTATTTTTAATCACACCTTGTAAAGAGGACTTCCAGGACTGTATCAGAAAGTGGCAAGAATGTTAGGATAAGTGTGTTTGATGTGAGGGGAAGATTTTGATGGAGATTAATGGCAATGTGTTTTTTACTGCAATGCATTTTTTATTTAAATGCACACTGCATGCTTTGATCAGCCCTTGTATGGTAGGTATAGGGGGGTATAGCAGCCAGGAAGATGTAGCACTCGGATCTCCCTCAAATAAAGAACTATCCATTCAGCTCCAAAGTGAGCAGTTAGTGGGCGGCCCCCAGGTGCAGTGATGATAACTGGAAGTGAGAATTTAGGAGGTGGTTAAATTGTGATGGTAGGGCCCTTATGAATGGGATTAGTGGCATTACAGAGACAGCCAGTTCCCTCACCCCCTCTACCATGTGAAGACATAGCTTAGCATTGCTTCTACCCTCTTCTTCCAGACTCGTAGATGTATTTCTAGAAAAATATATTCATCCCTGAATCTGAGATGCCCCCAGATATTCGTCGTTGTGGGAATTTATGTTCCATCTTTGATGTGTCAAATGAAAGGTAATCACCCAAATCGCCTAGAAGCGAAGGGCCTAAGACATGAAGAGCTACACACGGGCTCAAATCTTGCTCCCCCACTTACTATCTGTGAGACTGAGGCCTCTGTGGCTTTGTCTCTCTGTCCTCCATTGTTTATCTGGACAAAGAGGGTGACATAAAAACATCACACTGATTTCTTGCAAGGAAAACAAGATAATGATTACAAAGGGCTTAGTGCAAACTCTGGTGCCTGTTAAACTTACAACTCCAGGTAGACAAAATAATGAAGAGGAAGTAGGAGGGAGAAGAAGAGGAGGGAATGGAGAGTAGAGTGGATAATTGAGGATACTGATGTGGTTTTGAACCAGGCATCAAACTAGGAATTCTACCCAGCGAGCTGGACTTCATTGCATCAGAGCTCCCTGAGTCCCTCTTAGACTGATGTTTATTTGCTCCCTGTCTTCCTGTTTCTGTAGCTTACCTGGGTGGAGCCACTCTGGGAATGCTCAGGGAACTTCCTCCTTTCTCTGAAGCTACCCAGGTGGCTGTGTCCACTGTCACAGGCAGGAAGGAGGTAGGAAGGCAGAAAGTAGGTCTTTGGTGGTCATCATTTGGTGGATCAATGAATGAACAGGCCTGTAAACTTTTGCCTGCCATAAAACAGCCTTTAGTTTTCCATCAACAGCAGCATAGCAACTAGGAATCTTTGGGAGCCTCGCTTTTTCGCAAAATCCACATCTCAGCCACAGAGAAGGAGGCCTGGGAGTTATTAGAGAGTCCCTTGTTTGTTTGTTTTGCAAATGAAAATCAGAGCTGAGGAAGCTTGCTGTAGCCAGCTGCAGGCTTGGCATTAACCCTTCACTGTCTAGGGAGCCTGGTCTGCTCTTTAGGATTTGCCACTGGCAGGGAGGAGCCAGAAGCAGTGGGAAGAGGGTGGGACCAATTGGATGGAGGCCAGTTCTCCAGGTTGAAGGTTCTGGCCATCTGGCTATGCCTCTATCAGATTGTCAGAAAAAAAAAAAAAGCCCTTGATTTCTCTACACGTTAGTTTCTCTGCCTAAAAATCACAAGATCAAGATGCTTAGTCTCCTAGCACTTCTCATTTCCACCTCCCCAACTCCAAAATCAGTCTGTGCCTGAGCTGGGGGTGGGGCAGTACATATGTCTATGGTGTCTGTAATACAGCAAAAGGAGGCCTTTTCTTCCTGTATTGGACAATAATCCTACAAATTATTTTAATAATAATAGCCATTAAATGAATGTACTCTGTCTGCCCAGCAGTGTGTCAAAATGTTAGGTGGATTATATTTTAATCCCCACTGTGACTCTACAAGGGTAGTGCTACCGATGAAGAAACTGAGGTACTGAGCAATTACATCACTGACTCAAGTCTGAAAAAGGTGCAGTTTTGGTGTGGGATCCTTTGCTTTTGCCCCTTGGGTTCCTGATGGGCTGTTCTCCTAGGGTTGCCTGTGTCTAATCGGAAGTGCCTTACGCTTTCAGAGACAGGGGGAAGCTGTTGAAAAGGGTAGTGAGCTGTGTGTGAGAAGACAGAGCATCTGCACTTTGGCTCTGGTCCTAACTATCCCTGGGCTTGGGGGAGTTCTTCCAAGATCCTTGGGCCTCGGTTTCCCCATCTGTCCATCAAAGGAGTCACCCATGAGAGTACCCAGGGATGTTTTCATCCTGGTTAGTGATGGGGTACTCTCACACCAGAACAGTTTCCGAGAGCGTAAAAACTCCAAGAAATCGTATGAAAACATATCGGGTGTGGCCATTTAGCTACGGAGGCAGAAGATCAGTAGTGCACATCAATTTCTCCAAGCTCAACTTCCAGAAATCTAGAACACTACGGCGCCTGCAATGCAGACACTTAACAGCTAACAAATTAGAGGCAAGTCACTCCTACAATCGTGGTGTCTAGGATTAACATCTGGTAGTTTGAAAAACAGCCAAACAATTGACATCATTCGATTGTCTTCTAATGTCTAGGAACTTCTAGAACAGAAAGCTATCATCTAACACTCTTAGGCTTAAAATCTCTCCTGCACGTAGGAGGGGTTCCTTCTTTTCCCAAGAAGGAAGGTCTGCCTTGTACCCATTCCCTTTGGAGAAAGCTAGGTATCTATTGTCACCTGCAAGTGGACCAATAGAGAAGTGTCACTTGGAGGAGATTCTGAATAGAGAGCCTGCAGAACGAAACAAAAACTCCAAATGTGCTTATCCAGATGCTTTGGTGGAGAAGCCATATGTGTGTGTGTGTGTGTGTGTGTGTGTGTGTGTGTGTGTGTGTGTGTGTTGGATGGGTGAGCCATGCAGACACTAGCAAAGGACATTGGAGAGGCAAAGGCTAATACCTCAAAAACACCAGATGGCGAATCCATCAGACATGGAATCCCAGCACCTCTCCTTATCAGCTCATTGCTTTAGGTTCAGCTCCTAAATTCTCTGAGCCTCAGTTTCCTCCATGTAAAATTCCAGCAATTTCACAGTGCCGCTCCGAGGACTTAATATGGTAATTCATGTCATAAAGAATTCATGGATCGCAGCTGCCCTGTACCCAGTAGTAGCTCAACATATGGGAATCCAGATGCCTGAGGGATCTCGGACAGTCCTTTCTTCCTTTCTGAGCCATAACTTCTTCATCTGCAAAAGAGAAGGAAAGAGGCAGAGGAGGTTGGTTTTTTAAAGCACTCTTTTCACTGTGGAGCTTTGAGAGGTTTTATTTTTCCCACCTCTCAAAACAAAATCTCATGGGGAGCCCCAGGTATGCAAACATTAGAAACAGCGGCTGAAGGTCAAGGAGAGACAGCAGGCGCCAGCGGACAGCATCTGCCTGACCCACTCTCTTCCTGATGCACCTCACAAGCCCTGGCTGCTGCGACCAGTGAAAACCCACACGCAGCCTTCTAGCATTTCCCAATCTTCCTTCGTCCATGCAGCGAGCCCACAGCATTTTCCATGTTTGGAACCATTTGCATTGTTTATTTGCTTAATATTTTTCCAGCTCGACTGCTTACTCTATGCTCAAATTTTAACTTAATACAAAAGGAAGCTATACATCATGACCACCAGTGAAAGGCCAGTACCTATTTTCATAAACACAAGGCCACATGAGTCAAGCATGTCATAAATACAGGGAACAGTTGTTGCTGTCGCTTCTGACCAAGAAGAGGATGCCACTGTGTCCCTTAAAAAGGATGATGTTAGAGGCACCAGCACCCAGCAGAGACTTCCTCCTTGAAATAATCAGGGTGGAAAGAGGGGTGACAGGAGGACACAGCTGTGTCCTCCCAGGTCCCCTTCTTTGGCTCCCTTCTCCACATAACATGGTCATTGTACTGGGTTTAATGGTGTCCCCCCAAAAGATACGTCCCAACACCCTCTCCCAATAAGTGCAAATGGCACTTTTTTTGGACGGGGAGGAAGTAGGATCTTTGCAGATGTTAAAATCTCCGGATGAGATCACCCTTGAGCTAAGGTGACCTTGTAATTCGGCGTCCTTGTAGAAAAGGAGCTGAGGATGTGACACGCATAGGGGAGAAGCCTGTGATGACAGAGGCAGAGGCTAGAGCAGTGCAGCCACAAACCAGGGAGCACCCGGGGCCACCAGAAACGAGAGGAGGTGGGAAGGGTCCTCCTGAGAGCCTTTGGAGGCAGTACAGCCCTGGCGACACCATTTCAGCCTTCCGGCTCCAGAACTGTGAGAATAGATTTGGATTGCCTTGAGCCATTTAGTCTGGGGTCTTGGTTGCAGCAGCCCTAGGACACCGATATTGTCACCAAACCTGCTCTGTCTGTATGTGACATCATCAGCCTGACCCAAGGCACCCTTTTCTCCTCACCTCTGCCTTTTCAGGGGCACCCAGAAGCCATCTCTGTTCCCCCAGCAAGCAGGCGTACCCAGTTTCTCTTAAGTGGCAGGAAAGGTAAAGCCAGGAAGCAGGCCTGGCTGGGAGACGTTTCTGTATTCTCAGCCCTCCCTGCCTTGGAAATCTCTCATCCCCGCCCTCTGTCCCTCCTTACACCCCCAACCCAATCCTAGCTGTAAGATTCCAGGAGAAAGGAAGGAAGTCTCTATTTGGTGAACCAAGTTTTGGTTGCCTATTAAAAAGGGGAGGAGAAATTTCATGAATAAACCGTGTCTAGTAAAATTTGTTTACGCTATAATTCCAGAGCCAATCAACACTTGGAACTTTACAGCTCAATATGAGCCAGACTCCTGCCTTCTCTCTCTCTCTCTCTCTCTCTCTCTCTCTCTCTCTCTCTGCTGCTTTCCCTCTTTCTTTTCCTTGTACCAAAAGCTGTCTGCTAAACTTCTAAAACACCCTTTGCCTTTTTGACCCTTCAACTTGTCTTGAACTTCAGAAAAGATTGGGGAAATGGCACCGAGTGAACTATATATAAGTCTTGGGTGTGTGGGAAGGAGGGGGAGAGGGGGCTGTGTGGGGGAAGAGACTCGCCATGAACTTGGGGCCTCAGATATTCACTTGGGAAAAGAAGAAGAAGAAAGAAAAGGGAAAAAAAAAACACTTCTGTTAATGGAATTAGTAAATATTTGTTGCTCTGTTCAAGGCTAGTGCCCCAGGGGGAATATCTGGAGGAAGGAAAGAAAAAGGGGCAAATAAAAATAAAAGACAAGCTACTTCTCTGCTCCTTTTCCCTCCAAAGACACTAAACAGACAAGTCAGAGGATTAGAATGAGGCCTTGTGTGGCTTCTGGGAGCAGGAAGCTGTGAGGGGGCTTTGGGCTGGGAGGGCGGTGGAGGGAAGCTGCCGGCCTGCTCTCTGGTAATGGGAACGCCATTCCTGTTTAATGAAATGATTGCTGGCCAAGTTCCTGAGTTATGGAGCAGCATGCACAGTCCCTGGCTGCCTTCCTGGAGCCCAGGGACCCCAGGCTGGGGCTGAACCTCATGTGCAAAGAGCAGGAATAAGACACTGACAGAGCGAGGTGGGGAATGAGGACATGGTACCCAAGAAAGGGAGCAGGGGAACCAGAGACCCATGGGGAGATGGAGAGAAAATGACAGAAGCAGAGGCAGAAACACAGAAGGAAAATGGATGCAGGCAGACAGAGGAAGAGGCAAGACAAAGAGTCTCTGTCAGGTTCAAGGAGATGGATGGGAGAGCGAGGCCAAATGGGGAGGGAGAGCCAGAGAGGTAGACTGGGCTGGGCTATGGCTGAGAGATGGATGAACAGGAAGAGCCCAGGACACAGAGGGAGAGAGAGACAGAGAGGGAGAGAGATAGAGTTGAGAAAAGAGAAGTCACAGGGAGGAAGATGGGGAAACAAGGAGATCCTGGCTGTGAGGAAGGGGTGAGAAAGCCAGGACCCCAGAGAGCAAGGCACACGGGGAAAGGTGTTCCACTGGGTCTTTGCCAAACCCCATCACCTTGACACAGAACAAGGCCAATCAGTCTCTGATTGTAAAGTAAAGATCCTATCCAAAGTCGGCCACATAAAGGAAGCAAGGGAATGGAAAGACCCAATGTCCTTCCAGATTACTGCGAGAATTCTCTGACATCTCCATCTTCCAAGAGATCCTAGGATCAACCCATGGATAGCATGGAGTATTTACAGCTCATGTGCCTTGTTTATGATCATCCAAGGAAGACATGAGGACTCCCACTTTTTTCAGTAGAAGCTGAGATTGGAGAGGTGAAGTTCAAGGCAAAACAGAGGAGGGGTTTGTATTGGTCACTATTCCATTGCTAGCACAAAATATCCGACACCTGCAATTTAGAGAAGAGATTTACTTTGGCTAAGGTTTCACAGGTTTCAGTCCATGGTCAGATGGCTCCAAGGCAGGAACATCATGGCGGAAGGACCAGCCAGGAAACAGAGAGAAAGGGAAAGAACCAGAGAAGGAATGGCCAGGACCAGATATAGTCCCCAAGGTCATGGCCCCATGACCCATCCAGATTTACACAGAGTTGTGCTTTATTAATCTCCTTGGCTCCTTCCAAGCCAGTCAAGTTGAAAGTCAGGATTAACCACGACAAAGGTAGAGTGGGGACTCCAGTCTGGATTGGATGAATGCTGGAAAGGGGAAAAAATTGGAGGGCAATTCTGAGAGCCTCAGATTGTTCAGCAAGAGGCTAAATGAATTATTGCATTGATTATAGTAATTAATCAAGTGCATAGTGAGAATTCAAGGTACTTATTTAAAGCAGAGAAATGAACCCATATTCTCTAAACAAAGAGATGGAAAAAGGTGAGTGGGGAGGAGGAGGCAAATAAAGTCTTATAAACCTAATACAAAGTGAGAAAAGACAAAAAGAAAAAATAGGAAATTATAAGTTGTAACTGTTGGTAGGAATACAAAATGGTACAATCCCTTTGGAAGAGTTGGTGGTTTGTTACAAAACTAAACATACTATTATTATGCAATGTGGCAATTACACTTCTTGTTATTTACTCAGAGGAGTTGAAAACTTCTGTCTACACAGAACCCTACTTGAGGATATTTATAGCAGCTTTATTCATAATTTCCCAAACTGGGAAGCAACCAAAATATCCCTCAGTAGGTGAATGGATAAATAAACTGTGGTATAACCAGGTAATGGAATATTATACTGTACTGAAAAGAAATGTGCTATCAAGAGATGAAAAGACTTATGTGTATATTATAAAGTGGAAGAAGCCAATCTGAAAAAGCTACACAATGCATGGATCCAGCTATCTGACATATTGGAAGAAGCAAAACTACAGAAATACTGAAAAGATCAGTGGCTGTCAGAGCTGGAAATAGGGAAGGATCAATAGGCAGAGAACAGAAAATCTTTAACGCAGTGAAAACGCTATGTATGATACTCCAGTGGTGGATACATGTCATTATACATTTGTCCAAATCCATAAGATATACAACACTAAGAGTGAACACTATTGTAAACTATAGATCCAGGGTGATAGTTATGTGTTAATGTGGTTCTCCATTTTAACAAAGGTACCGTTCTGAAAGGGACAAGGAAAATGGGAGAGGCTGAACAAGCGTGGAAGAAGGAAGTAGATGGGAAATCTCTGTACCTTCTGCCCCATTTTGCTGGGAACCAAATATTGCTCTAAAAACTATGTTTTGAAAATGTAAATAGCTCAGAATCAGAAGAGAGCCATTGATCAAAACTAACTGGCGATCACATTAATCATAATGGGACTTAAACTCTTCAGTTAAAAGGCAGAGACTTCGGGACTGGATTACTTTTATTAAAAAAAAATCCATATCCTTTTTCTAAGGCACACATAAATTAACAGCAATGTTAAAAAAGAAAGAGTAGAATAAAGATATTCTAAGCAGAGGCTAACACGAGTAATCTGGTTTTGTAATATGGATATCAGATAAAATAGTATTTGTGGTAACCCAGCTCCCTCTGACACCAAATGTGGTTCTCACTCTACTCAATTCTGGACCTGTATGTGTGTCCTCGCAGACCCTCGGGGGCATCACAGGACTGTAGACTTTGGAACTCACATCTAGGTGTTTATGAGGTGTACTTTGGGCAACCACTTCTTCTTACCCTTGTTTTTTGTTTTCCCAAAAAGTTTAGATCTTGGATAGTTTGGATCTTGAATTGGAGGCAAATGTCTATGTTTTAAAAGCTTGATTTCCAGTGCTACTGGCGGTGGGAACTGAGATGAGGCCTCCTGGGAGGTCTTTAGGTCATTGGGGGCACGCCCTTGGAGGAAATTGTGGAATGCTGACTCCTCCTCTTCCTCTTTCTCCTGCTGCTTGGCCACGAAGTGAGCAGATTTGTTCCTCTCAGGGCTCCTACCATGATATGCAGCCTCACCACCCAAATGCAACAGAGCCAATCAATCAAGGTCTGGAACCTCTAAAAATATGAGCCAAAATAACCTTTTTCTCACTAGAAGTTGATTAGCTTGGGTATTTTGTTACAAGGACAGAAAGCTAACAAATACACACACCTGAGCTGTGAGATTTATTTTTCAGTAATGATGCATCACCAAGAGGGAAGACAAGAAAAGCACCTTGTGGAAGGTGAGTCCCAGCCGGGTGGGGTGGCACATGCCTGTTAATCTCAACACTTGGGAGACTGAGGCAGGAGGATTGCCACAAGTTCAAGGCCGGTCTGGGTTACACAGTGAGTTCAAGGCCAGGCTGGACTACATAGCGAGACCCTGTCTCAAAAGAGAAAAAAAAAAAAAAAGAGAGAGAAAGAAAGAAAGGTGAGTCCTAGAGGCACAGAAAGGATTAGACACTGGGGAGAGAAGTGGGTAGGGATAAGTTTCAAGGGTTTAGGCCAGCTCTTCCCCTAAAAGGCTGCTTTTCCTAGTGGTAAAACACACCATGCCTTTCCACCTTTCCAGGTTGCTATGAGTGTGAATTACAACTTCCTGTTTCTGCATTTATTCAGAAGGCAAGAGCCAACCTTTTTTGGAGACAGTAATTATTTTGGGTTCTTACGGTGTACCTGACCATGAACCAAGCAGTTGCCAAACACCGACCTCCTGCTCCTGTGCCCAGGACAGAGCAGAGCTTTGGAAGAGAGATGTGGTGGGGGTGGCTCTCTGTGTCCAGGCACATCCTCAGCTTCTGGTCCTCCAAAGCTCTCTGCAGCTTTGCCCACGAGGCTCACTCTGCTGAATGCCTTCCTCACCCTGTGTTCCCACTCCCCTTTAGTCTTTCTATCTCCCTGTCTTCGTGCCAGAAAGTCCTCTCTTCTGACTCTGGAATACAAGCCTTGTTATAATTTAGATCTACAATGGCCCCCCAAAGGCTCATGTGTTCAGAGGTAGGACTTTTGGAGGACAATCACACCATGGAGGTGCTAAACGCATCAATGTGTTAATCTATTCATAAGTTCAGAGTTAAATATACCCTTAGGAGGTGGGTCCTGGATGGAAGAGGTGGGCCACTTAGGGCGTGACCTGGAAGGGTTTCCACTCTTCACATTTTACTTCCTGGTTGCCATAATATGAGCAGCTTTTCTGACCCGGAATTGTTTCTTCTCTTCACTTTCTGCTTCCTGGCTGCCATGACATGAGTGGCTTTTCTTCAACAAAGGCTTTGGCCATATTCTTCCAGCTTTGGAGCCTCCTGACTATAGACTGAATACTCTAAAAACCATGGGCCAACGTAAACTTCTCCTCCTTTAAGTTCTGGGTGTTGGGTGTTTTATCCCAGTGACAAGAAAGTGTCCAAGACAAGCCCCTTCTCTGGATGCTTGAGCTCATTCCTGTTAAAATAGGTATTGTGAAGCTTTGTTGGAGCCCAAGAACTTGGTTTTTCCCTCCCACTCCCTTTTCCCCAAAAGGTGCAAAATCCAAGAAGGAAGACAGCCCATCTCTCTTCTTCTGTCCTTTGGAGCCTTTGTACCATGTACACAGTAGACCAGGGTCCACCGTATTGGAAGGACAAACAGTGGACTAAATCCACAACTGAGGACACTTGCTGACTTGGGCAATGGCACCAAGAACTACCCCATAAGCCACTCACAAAGCCACTGAGGTTTCTGGGACCTATTCCCTCGAGGATCGGACAACAAAGCTGAGAAGCACCTGGAGGGAAGCTCTGTCCCTTTGGTCTATAAATGAGTTCAAAATGCCTCTCCTTTACTCTGTCAGCAGAGCCATCCCACTTGCCCTTTGTTTATGTTAAGCTTTCTGATCAGCCGCATTTGAAGAAAGAATCTGCAAGTTTTTTTTTTTTGTGGGTACCGGGGGGTCGACCTCAGGACCTCGCGTGCCAACAGTCACCCATGCCGCTGAGCGATATCACCGGCCCCTTTTTTGTATGTGGGATCCGGGAGTCGAACTCGGGCCCTCACGCTTGCAAGGCAGGCGCGTACGCCACTGAGCCATCTCACCAGCCCAGAATCTGCAATTTTTAAAAATTTCCCAAGCCACCATTAATCTTGTCCAAAGATGCCATTTTACAGAATGGACCACTGAGGCCAGAGAGTGGAAGAGACTGGTTCAATGTCCTATCATGCAGCTATCTGGCACTTAGCAGGGGTAAAATGTTGAACAAAAGACTTAACCTCTTTAACCTTTAGTGTTCCCATCTGTAAAGGAGAAGAGAGCGAACCTGTCTCATAAGGGGTTGTGGGTTTCAACCAAGTGAGTTAAGCCATGTCAAGAGTATAGGCATTCAACAGGTCACAGTGGCACACACCGGTGACCTCAGCTACTGAGGGGGCTGATGCAGGAGGATTGCAAGTTACAGGCCAGAGAGACCCTATCTCAAAAAACGGGCTGCAGGTGTAGCTCCGTTCTCCCTGCATTGACTCCCCAGGATAGATAATAAGTAGGTAGATGATAGATGATAGATGGATAGATAGATAGATAGATAGATAGATAGATAGATAGATAGATAGATAGATGATAGATAGATAATAGATAGGTAGATAGATAATAGATAGAGATGATAGATAATAGATATGCTAGATAATAGATAAATAGATGATAGATATGATAGATAATAGATAGATGATAGAACGAGCGAGCATTCACCTATCACAATGACACCCGTTGTTATTAGGCGTCACCCATCTGCTTCCATCCAGTGCTATTTCTACTCTGCACATCTGGCTCTGAAACAGAACGTGAAATGTCACACCGCAGCCAGAGGTTGAGGAAATGAAACACAAGCTATCGCCACCCAGCCGTCTGTTACCCATCTGCGGTTGCCCTGGGAACGGTAGAAGAATCTCAGCATGAACCTTCTCCATCTCTGGGCCGCCGCAACCAGAGACACTTAAATTTTAAATGTTAAATGCGAGACTGCTCTAGAAGGAAAGATTGTGCAAGGAGGCACCGAAGCCTGTTGTCTCAGCTTGCTTTACCCTCCTGCCTACCGCCTTTCTCCCAAGCCCACCTTTCACTCTGATGGGAAATCTCTCCCTCTGGAATGGGGTGCTGTGGGGGCATAGGAAACCCCAGCTTCCGCTCCACCACAGAAGGAGGTGGGATCAGGTGAGGGACAAAGAGCCCAAGAGCACTTGTTTAAGAAGCTCTTGGTGGTGGCTTAGCTGCAACTAAACTTGAGCTCTACCTCCATGCTTCAGCCTTGGCCTTGCCCTGGGCTCTCCCTCAAAAGAATAAGACCACCTGGACCACCACACCCAGGTCTGTCAAAGGAGCACTGCACCGCGGTAGCACATGGGGTGTTATAGGTAGCCACGGAGAGGCATTTTAAACATATATGTATTTGTTTTTAAATGCATTCCTAAAAGGTCAACAAACAGCACATTAAACACTCAGGTCAACAAATTTTGTAGCTTTGTAGATGGTTATTTAGGCTACAAATGTGAGGCAATTCGCTAAACAAGTGTGTAATAAATTTGGTGGTTTGCCAAAATGACAAATCTGAAAATGTCAAGAAAACTCTCTTCTTATTTGACAGATGGAGAAATAGGAGTGCAGGGGAGGGAAGTCATGACCCAAGGTCATCTTGCAGGTTGGAGGCCAAACTAGGCCAACAGCCATGGCTCTTGACTGAGTTCGGGGCCCAACATTCTCTGTCCGGACTCTGTCTGTGATGCACCCTGCAGGTAACCAAGTCAGGTGTCTGGGGCAGTGCCGGCAGGCCATGGATGTGTCTGAGATGCAGGGATTGCAGCCTGCAAAGTCATCCGTGAGTTCAGTGCTGTCTGCCACGCAGTCTTCCTACAGATCTAGTGTTTAGCCCAAGTCTTGTTGATTCCCCTTCCATGCCAGAAGAGTCAGTATCAGAAAGAGTGGGCATCAGAGCCACATGGCCAGGGTTCTGGATTCAAGATCACATTTGAGTGCTTCACTTATCTGTGTGGCTTGGGCAAGTCACATTCACTCTGAACCTCTGTTATTACGCTCATCTGTGAAATGGATATCAATGCCTACTTTACTTGATTTTTGGTGAGGTTGAAATAAAATAAGATATAAAAATCCCACAGCACAAATCTTGGCACACTATTGTTGCTCAAGAAATGTGAACATCAAATGTGAACACTACCGAGTGTGGATATATACCTGGGATTTTTTTTTTCTCCCCTAGAGGAGAATGTTTCAGTTAGCTATTGCTGTGTAACAAGTTAACCCAAAATTTCAAAGCTAAAAACAATGTAATTCATTACAATTCTGTGAGTCCAAAAATCCAGGCAGGGCATAGCTGGATGGTTCTTCTGCTCCTTGTGGTATCAATGGGCATCGTTAGGGGCCAGGCTGGGCTAGAAGATCCAGGGAGACTTCCTCCCATCCCTGGTTCTCCAGTGCTTTTCCATGTGGCCTCTTCCCCATGGAGACCTCATGACTTGGTGGTGGTGTGAGCCTCTGCTCAGCCTGGCAATGGGTTTTCAGGGTCCAGGTGGAAACAGTTGGACATGCCGAGACTTAGAACTGACATTGCATCACTTCCTGTGCCTTCTACTGGCCAGGGAGTCACTCAATTAGAAGGGAGGAGAAATTGGATCTACCTCTTTCTGGGTAGAACAGCAAGTGTGTGTGTTCAGAGAGGAAGTCAACAACCATGAGTGTCTTTGGAAGCTCCATACCTGCTGAGCTTTCCTTGGAACCCAAGTGGTCCAAGCTACCACACTATACCTGCTCCAGCTTCTATCTCTTTGACCTAGTTGTTCACTTCGGCTTCCTCTCCTCTATCTGGCTAACTTGTCCTCATCATTCTTAATTCCCATTTCATCCATTGCCACCTCCAGGAAAGCTCCAATGGTTCCCTATTTTGATGTGATACCTGTTGTTTACTTCTGGAGTATCCTGTGCCTCTCCTTCCTACTCATCACCCTTGGAAGTAGTTGCAAATCCAGCATCTCTTATCTTCCAAACATGGTCCCAGGAGAGCAGGGACCCCATGAACCTTGTGGACCACTACATTCCCAGCTCCTGGTTCCATGCCTGACACCCAGCAAGCACTCAGAACCTGGTCATGTATGTCACCAGCAGAAGACTTGGCACTCCAACTTTGCCTTGGTCCCTTTCAGTTTGCATGGTGTAGATGTTGTAGGTTCCCTGGGAAGGAGATGCTGTGGTGAACATTGATGCACAGAATATTTCTTGGGGATGTAAAGGAAGGAAAAGAATTAGGGGATATGGGACATTTTTACAGTGGAGCCAATGCCTAGAGAGGGCTGGGAGCTAAAGGCATTTGGTTGGCAACATGAAACCAGGGGCAGTGAGTCCTTCAGTCCTGAAATGGATCTAGTAGTACATGATACAATCATGCACTTGGCCTTAACCTTTCTAGGCCTCCCTTTTGTTAAAATTATCAGATGGAAACCATTCCATCCTCTTCTCAAAGAAGGACCTAAAATAAAATTTAAAAAAACCTGGAGCTGCTTTGGAGAGGTTAAAAAAAGAAAGGGAAAATGAGAAGAGCAAAGATCTCGTGAGTTATCAAGAAGGGGAAAACCATGGATGCAGTTCAAGGTCAATCCACAGTAAAACACACTGAGCTCAAACACATCCAGGGGTGCAGGGCTGGTTCAGATAAAAAGGCCTTGTCTTGAGCAAGTCTCCATATACCGATAACCGTGCAGCCCTGTAGAGAATGACTTGTTTGAAGCCGTGGCCAGCTCGGAAGCCATTGTCCCCCTCCATGGGCCACATGGGGCATCCCCTGTCTACACTGATTTCCCAGGGTGAAACGCCAGCCTGCGTTTCTCTGGCCACTGCACCAATATTTACACAGACAGGCTCTTCCTGGACTAGGAGTGAGGACTGTGGCTCCAGGCAGACACCCCCGATCCTGGAAACGTGTGGGTGACGTTTGGGGTTGTGCAGAGAGTGGCCTTGATGAGAACCCCCCTGGTGAGGTTTCCACTGGCAAACCACGGTGGACACACTGAGGCTTCTCTTCTCAGACCTATGTATGTTTTAAATTTTTTATCTTTATTAGTACATGTTTGCAGCATACAATGATTAAATTCATTGTGGGGAGTTGGCACACGTACATAACCCCTCTCAATTCTTTTGCCACCCCCTCTCTCCTCTCACCCCTCCCTCCATCTCTCGGTCCCCTTCCCATTTGCAAAAGATCTATCTCCTTGTTTCCCATTATTTATCTTTTATTTTGTTCTTTAATTTATTTAGACTTTGGGTTTCTCACCTATGAAAAACCACGCGATATTTCAGTATGTGTGCTGATTTATTTCACTTAACATTATGGTCTCAAGGTGCATCCATTTTCCTACATGTGACTTTAATTTAATCCTTTATAACAGAGCAGTGCTCCATTGTGTGTAAATAACACATTTTCTTTATCCATTCATCTGTCGATGGACATATAGGCTGCTTCCAAGATTTAACTACTATGAGTTGTGCTGTTATAAACATGGATATGCATTATCACTGCAAATATATGAGAAAATTTCAATATATCTGGCCATTAGAGAAATATAAAGTAAAACACTGAGATTCAATCTTACTCTGGAAGGAATGACAATCATCAAGAAATCCAATAATAACAAGCTAGCGAGGACCAGTCTACATCCTTGGTGGGAATGTAAACTAGTACAATCACTATGGAAACCAGTATGGAGGTTCCTCAGAAAACTAAAACTAGAAATTCCATTCTACCTGGCTACGCTCCTTCTAGGCATCTTCCCAAAAGAACTGAAGAAAGACCTGCATATTTTGCTACTGTTTCTGCTCCCAGGCCATGATGTAACAGAGGCTTTGGTGGGAGTGTCATGTGTGGGCGTGACGTTAGTCCCAGACACCAAGACACCAGCAGCTGCTGGCCTGAATACAAGGGCTATCCTGTGTCTTGTCCATCCTGGCACCACAGAGAGGGAAGAATTTAGATTGGGAGGCAGAGCCTGGGCACAGGGAGCCAGTAAGAATAGGAGGAAAGAGGGCCGGTGAGATAGCTCAGCGGCATAAGCGCCTGCCCGGCAAGCGCGAGGGCCCGAGTTCGACTCCCGGAACCCACATACGAAAAAAGGGCCGGTGATATCACTCAGCGGCACGGGCGCCTGCTGACGCGCAAGGTCCTGAGGTTGACCCCGGTACCCACAAAAAAAAAAAAAAAAAAAAAAGAATAGGAGGAAAGAAACACAGACAATCCAAAAAGAGGATGGCACAGGCTGAGACTCACATTGACTAGACTTCACTGATGGCTCCTCGCTCTGCTCCAGACACTTCGTAAAATACAGCAAGTACTTTGCCCTGTTTGGTGCCTAAGACCACCTCGTTCCCACTTCATGGATGGAAGAACTAAGGCTCAGAGAGCAGCGGGCTCCACAGTGAATGATTTCAAAAGGATTTGGAGCCAGCTCTCCAAAGCCTCGCTCTTAACTACCAGATATACCACGTAGGCTGGCCACTGTGCTTAAATTGAACAAATTCTAAAATGAGCTCTGCCCTTTCTTGTGTTCAGCAGGGCGTGTGATGCTACAGGGACTCAAAGAGCTGCTCAGGAGCACAGAGAGGCGACTCAGACACCTGGGAAGGCTTTAGCAAAAAGAAGCCATTTGAACTAGGCCTCGACTTGGGAAAACAGAACCCACCAGGCAAAGATGAGAGGGAAGACTGAAGCTGGAGAAGCCAGAGCACAGGCAAAGCTGTGTGGAAGGAAAGAACTTGGCAGATGGGCACAACTCTACAGTCGGCGGAGGTGGAGGGCAGGAATGGAAGGTGGCAAAGCTCCAGAGATAGCCCGTTTGGTTTATGACAGGTCTTAAATGCCATACTCAAAGGGCCAGACTTGGTCACATGGGCACTGGGGGGCCCCAGCAGATATTTAAGAGAAGAGGAGAAGAGATGGTTTCATGACGAAGAATCACCGGGCAAGGATGTGCAAGACGGACAGAGGACAGGAATGAGTGGTCGGTGGAGAAACCGGAAGCCACAGAACCACGTCAGAGGCTGCTCAAGTCCTTCCAGGCAGGCAGAGGAGGGCTTTCTGCTCCCCACTTCCTCTCCCAGCGCAGTTGAGAGGCCACTCTTTGCCCTCGGCAAGCACCTGCCTCTGTGAAGCAGACAGGACAAGCTGAACTGAAAAAGGCGGGTGGTAAGTTGAAGTCTGAGGCCGCCTGGGCTGCAGAAAGCTTTCTCTAAGATCATTTTACATTTCAGAGCCCACTATGTATTCTGACTTAACTATTCCCAAGCGGGTGTCTTTGCAGTTAACTTTATTTCCTTCCACGGCCTGCATCTAGGTTCAACAAGCTTTGGGCCAAACAACCCCATAGCTGGTTTGTCCCCAAGGTCCCCCAGCAGAGAGGAAAGGGTCTGGCAATGACTTCTCTCTCCTAGCCGGAAACACAAGACAATTTGGCTGGTGTTCGGAGCTCTCAATTTCTCCAGCCACCCTCTCCAGCAAAGCCCCAGTCGCCATTAATACTATTACTTGGGATGACATTTCCTCTGACTGTCGTCGTCTCTTTTTTTTTCCTCCTTCTTAATTCCCTAATTTGTCCTAATATGCCCATTGCCTGTGTATCAAGTCATCCGTGAAGCCGCCCCATTTCCAGGTTCCTTCCTCCCCATCAGCTGAGTCTCCGTCTCCCACAGAAATTAGAGGGGGCGGCTGCACGCCCGCAAGGGCAGGAAATAGAATTAGGGGACGTATTAATTGGGACATCAAGTCGGATTTCATTCCAGGCACTTCCTTCCGTTAACCACTTTGAAGCTTCCCTCCGTGGCTCTGTTTCTCATTAGATGGGGCTCTTAATGGTGACTGGTGTTTATGCGTGGTGCAAATATGTCATGCCCCAGCCTTCGGACTGGCAGCCCCAGCTGATTGGGGAGGCCAAGGGGAGGAAGGGGCCAGCCAAGGCGGTCAGGGTGGCAGAGGGTAGAGGTGGCACTGAGAAAGGGGCTCAGGGTAAAACGAGCCCCAAGGAGGTGCTCTGTAGGCTGAAGAGCAACCCCGCCAAAGCGCGGTATTTTAAGCGGCGCCTTTTGCAGTTTCCAAGATCTGTGAGTTCCTCGGCACAGCGCATTCCTCTCTTTTTCTTCTCCTTTTTGTTATAATGGTGCTTTTCTCAGCCAGCCATGGATTTGCCAGCTGCTAGTGTTCACAGATGTCTTGGCCAATGCTTTGCAAACTGGTGAAACAGAGTCCCGCCTGGCACGGAGAAGGGAGCCGGAACACCTTGGCTCGCCCAGCCCTCCTCACCCTGCCAGCTTCTGTTTTGACAGCATTTCCACCGAGGGACACTCACTGTCTCCTCTGTCCCCTAACCAGCTGGCCCACCCACCCCGCATCTCTGAGGTGCTCGCTCCCTGAATGTGTGGGTGGCCTGTGTCTCTGTTCTTGCCCCCCGGGAGGCTGTGCCACAGCGAGGTCAAGGTTGCAAGAAGAGGTCGTCCATGGAAGGCCATTTGTTTGTCCATCCAGGCAGCCCCAACTGCCACTGCCCCTGCTGGGGGTGAGAGGGGGGAAACAACGGGTTTGCCACACTCTGGAGCGGCAGCCCCACAAGCGAACATTCCTAGGAGATCCCTCTGCTGGGGCCGTTTTGTCCTCATCCCCAGGATGAGGAACCCCAGGAAGGAAACTCCTGTTGCATGGAAGGCAGAGGTCAGGCCCTTCAACCCCCTGTAGCCAGTACAAATACCACAGCCCGTCCCGGGCCCTGCCAGTCCCCCTGAGCCACCAGAAGTCGAGATAAAGCCATTGAAGCCAGAGAGAAGGCAGGGGGGTGATCCTCAGCCTGAAGGGAACCCAAACTAGAAACGACTGCCCCAAACCCCATTCACAACAGCCAGAGCAGAGGGCGCTCATTTCTTTCTTCTTCAATTGAGCCCAGGGCTTTATGCGTGCAAGGAAAATGCTCCTCCCCTGAGCTACAGCTCCAGCCATTTTTATTTTTATTTTGAGACAGGATCTCATGAAGTTGCCCAGGCTGGCCTGAAACTTGAGATCTTCCAGCCTCAGCCTCCTATGTACTATATGTAGCTGGGTTTACAGCCATGTAACACTACATCTTGCTCTTCCTTGCCTGGACAAGGGCCAGGAGGCTGTGACACCAAATCTCCGGGCGTACATAGCAGGATAGTTTGGGATGTCGTTAATGACATAAGCCAATTTGTGTTGCCTTGGGAGAAAATGTTGGATAAATTGTAGAGTCAGGGTCATATCCAGGAACTGTAAGAACCTCAGCACTCCACGTCTTTCTCTCTCCATTTTTCTTCTCTTCTCTTCCCCTCCTCCTCCTCCTTTCCTCCCGCTTTACTCTCTCCCTCTCCCTTTCCTTCTCCCCCTCCCTCTTCTTTCTCTGCTTGCTCTCTTTCTTCCTCGTGACTGCCTCCTGGTCAGAGGACCAAAGGGCTTCCTGCCATGACCACACAAGCATGTTACCTCCACACCAGAGAGACCTGGAGAATCTGTCTCCTCTCCACGTCCATCTTCCCGGGGAGGATATTTTTAATTTGTGCCCTTGGACTAGATGCCATTTCTAGCATCAGTCAGACAGCTGTGACCAAAAGGGATGAATTGTGTTGGACAAGGCAGGTACTGAGAAACCATGGTGGCAAGTGGTGGGAGACACATAAGGACACCATGATCTGCCGCAAGACACCCTGCAATTCTCCATCCATTCTGGTAACTTCATGTTTATTTCATCAGGGGCATTATATGTATCTGTTCATACTATTTGTTTCTTCCTTTATTCATCAAATACTTGTGGATTTCCTATGACATGTCTACCACGTGCCATTTGCTCTTTTTTCTTTCACGTTCTTCCCATTTAACTATTTACTCAATCAATATACCTACTGTGTGCTTGGGGTTACGCCACTATCCAGACTCACTAGCAAGTCACTATGATCTATAATTTTATTCTAGAAAAGCAACTCTAATTATTGCACCCAAAGTAAAACTTACTTCCGTGAGCCATCTGCAGACGAGGAGCAACTTTCTTACTCTTTCCATCCCAGCTGACTTGGCCAGGGAAAATGAAACTCTTCCCGCTCGCTGAGTCTCCTTAGAAAAGCCCAGCATCCCTGTCCATTTCTGTGTGGCGAAACGACTGGGTCCGCAGGGTGGCCGGGAGAGTTCCTTCCTGCTCTGGAGCTGGAGAATGTTGGATCAAGTCTATTTATCAGACCAGTGACAAAACCATTAAACTGTTAGCCAACACGCAGACACACGCCTCTGGCAGGCACCGAGGCTTGCGGCAACTAATAAGTATGATCCCCATGGAAATGAATTAGGGGTCGAAGCAGAGTAATTTCATAACCTCTTCTCTTGGGAGGGAGCGCGCTTGCCATGTGCTTTTCTCCCTGCTTCCTAAATGCCTCGGGTATCTGACTCGTAAATCACCTCTGCGAGGCCTTGATTGAACAGGTGCTCCTCAAACACAAATTACCTAAGAACCCTCACAACTTTCTGGGCTGAGAAATCAAAAACAGAGCTGCCGATGCAGAAAGACAGACTGATGAGCAGCAAGACAGACCTTCCAGGACATTTATATTGGCCCAAAGTCTCCACACAGCAAAATCATCCCACAAACATTTCTTAAGTCCCTACTGCATATTTGGCACAATGCTGGGCATCTCCGTATAATCAAGGAGTCAAAGAAGTAGCACTCGGCCATTTGCATTTGGTCTCGAAGTTCATAAATGCACCACGTGACAAAACATCTAGAGGAAACCAGCAGAGGACGAAACGTATCCAAAAGCTGTGCACATAAAAGGGGGAAAATTCCATGGTGCGATGGGATTTTCAGCTGTACTGTAGGAAAAAAGACTTCCTCTCTGCCTCCCAGTACAGCTAATTTTTTTCCATAAACCTAAAGTCATGGCAAAATGACAGTGAGATTCAGCCAACATGGCAGATACGGTGTTGCTATTCCTTGGAAGAATTTTGCTCCTTTAACTCTCACTTCCCTTGCTCAGCGCCAGAATATACCTCCCCTTTTCAGGACCCCCTAGACAAACAGGAAAGGCACTGTAAACTCTGAACCCTGCGGACTGTGAGGTAGGAGGCCTCTATGCACCAGCAGGGCAGTGACAGAGGAAGAATAGAAGCAGTGGCTATAGTTGACTGCATATCCATTAGAAACCCTAGTCACAATGGTAATTTTTTGCTTAATGTCCATGTTCACTCAGTGAGGCCCAAGTGGGCAGGAATTGCATTTCCCTCATTTACTGGTGTGTCTTCCGAGCTCTCAGCCCATCACTGGAACATGGTAGATGCCCGATAACCATTTGCACAATGAATGGATCTATATACATTTGCCTGATTGAATACTTCCTGCAAGATCTAGTATTATTGTCCCATTTCCCTAGTTACACAACAAATGGACTTCACTCATCTGGGTAGGTATTAATAGCCTCACTTATTTTATAGGTCAGGAACTTGAGGCTCAGAGAAGTGAAATGACTCGCCAGTGGACATTCAGCTAAGGAGAGCGCCAGCCTTTTCTTATGAGCGTCGCTGTATATGCAGCATCTAGAACAGTCTCTGCCATGGAGGAGTAACTCATCCCGTGACTTTGCTTAAATTGAATACAGACAAGTACAGAGCAGGGATTCGGGCATGACGACATCCACTGTACCACACTGTCTCTCCTCGGGTCCTGTGTCTTTATTATTGATATCCTATTAGATTTGTCCTCTGTCAAGAGCTGCAAAGGGCACCGAGATGTTTGTACCCGCAGAAGCAGTTGGATGCTTGGCCTTTGGAATTGGACAGATGTGAGTTCCAGCCTAGGCTCTATCCTCAGGCAGCCTTGACCACACCTGATTCAGTCTCTCTGAACCAACCCTCAGGATGCGCTTCCCAGGGAAAGACCAGTTACGATTCCCGGACCTGGGAAATAGAGCTGCCTCTGGGCTTTGGGGATTCCTTATTTTTTTCTTTAATTGTTATTGTTTATTAGTAAATGTTTGCAGTACATAATGATTGCACTCATCATGGGGTGGCATATATATATAACACATATTAATTCTTTTTACATCCCCTCTCCTCCCCTTCCCTCCCACTCCCCTCCATGTCTTGGTCCCCTTCTTGGGGACTCCTTACGTCCCAATAAAAAAGTATGGAGTGAGAGTAGGCTGGTATAGGTGATTCTCTTCATCAAAGGAAAATAGAACTCTGAGTGACAGCAGGAGCTGGAAGAGTATGATTGGAGCTCAAGGGACGTCATGGTGCACCTCACCCTCTTACAGCCATGTCCCCTGGTCAAAGTTAAGGGAAAAACTATAGCAAGTCCTTACAAAAAAGGACACCAAAGATTTCATCCTCTCAGAAATAAAGAATTGATGGGGCCGGTGAGATGGCTCAGCGGCTTAAGCGCCTGCCCAGCAAGCGTGAGGGCCTGAGTTCGACCCAGATACGAAACCCACATACGAAAAAGGGGCCGGTGATATCGCTCAGGGGCATGGGCGCCTGCTGGCGCGTGAGGTCCTGAGGTCGACCCCCAGGGACCCACAAAAAAATAAAAAAATAAAAAAAATAAAGATTTGAGTCACCTCGCTGGCACATAACCACTATCAGGGGGTACAGAATGGGTGGTGTATGCACAGTAAGCTCTGGCCATGGCCTTATGAATATTTGTAGAAACTGATTACATTTTGTTTCCTTGTATCAGATATGTGTTAATATATTTTAAGTAAGTTTCATCCTCTTTCTTTTGCCTTTTGCTGACAATGGCCTACCGGGGTGGTTAGATTTACCATGTCAGAGGTTGTAAGATGTTGAAATAAATTCACAAAAAAATAGAAGACTAAAACTGACCCGGGAAATAAGGATGTGTGGCTAAGTGCATTCTCTGACAAGATGTGGATTATGGCTCTTCAGGGAGAAGGCAAATCTGTCTCTGTTTGAACAGGGAACTGTGGGTGTTGGGTAGAGCACATCTAAAAGTGCAAATACGGGGGAAAGTCAGGTCGGGCCAGTGGAAGGATGGACTGCCTTAGCCATGTATGTGTCCGGCTGCTTGGTTTCTGCTATGGACTGAATGTCTGTTCCCCCAGAATTCATATGGTGAAATCCTAACACCCAAGGGAATGGTACTGGGAAGTGGTGACTTTGAAGTCACAGGGGGTGGGCCCCAAAAGCTTTTTCACCCTCTGTCTGCCATATGAGAACATGGTGAGAAGGTGGCCATTTTCAAGCCAGGGGAAGAACTCTCACTACAGTTCCACCGTGCTGACACCTGGACCTCAGACTTCTCAGAAATGTGAGACCTACACTGCTGCTGTATAAGCCACCCTGTCTATGGCATTTTTTTTTAACAGCATCCAGTGCCCATTCTTAGCAACATTCTGTCTGAGGTCAGGTTTCCCAGGAGCAGAACCTGAGCTGGGAACTCCTGAGGACATCTTCTCACCTTGTAAGGCAGCGAGGAGATTAAGACAGGGAAGGGAGAAACAGAAAAGGTGTGTTTTCAGTGCAGCATGCCCTCAGCCTGACCCTGGGGGAGCTCTGGAGTGTAAATTGCACCAGAGGGTCAGTTCCTCTCAGAGATAAAGAAGTGGGCCAGTGAACCAGTCAAATCAGCATGCCACCAGTGGTGGGATGGGGGTAAGGACATAGTTCCCAAACACCCCCAGGAGATACAGTGTCTGACAACACACAAGACAGTTCCCTGGGGAAGATGGCAGCTGGGAGTCCTTAGCAACAGTACTTATAGGTGTCCTCAGCAACAACACCTGCAGGGGTGCTTAGCAACAGTGCCTGCAGGCATCCGTAGCGATAGACCTGCAGTCCTTAACAATAACACCAACAGGTGTCCTTAGCAACAGCACCTACAGAAGTCCTAAGCAACAATACCTACAGGAGTCCATAGCAACAACACCTACAGGAGTCCTAAGCAACAGCCCCTGCAGGAGTCCTAAACGACACCTGCCAGTGAGTCCTTAGCAAAGACACCTGTAGCAGCCAATTCAAAGTCTTTCCAAGGATCTGGGTTGGACTCTGTTCTAGTTACCTATTGCTGTGTGACAACTCACTCCCAAACACAGCCACTTCAAATAATAATAGATATTTATTTTGTCTCACTGTTTTTGTGGGTCAAGAATTTGGGAGCAGCTCAGCAGGGTTGTTCTGGCTCAGAGCCTTTCATGAGGTAGCATCTCTGATGCTGGCTGTGGTCACAGTCTCATCTGAAAGCCCAACCAGGTCTGGAGGGTCTGCACTCAAGCAGGGTAACTGGCTGGTGCGGTCACACTGGCTGTTGGCCGGAGGTCTCAGTGTCTCCCTCATGGGCATCTCCATGGGCTTCTTGCTCAGGCTTGGTATAACAGCTGCTTCTCCTAGGGTGAGAAACCCAAGAAGCCAAGGAAGCAGCAAAACATCTTTTAGGACCTAACTCCAAAGCCTCACACTCTTTCCTCCAGCATTTTCACAGACTAACTCTGGTACTACGTACAAAGGAGCTCTACAAGGGTGTGGGCACCAGGAGGTAAAAACCGTGGATCACTGGATGCCCACAAGGAGTGTAGCTCCTGCCATGTTGTATTCAAGGCTTACCCCTCCCTTGATGTGCATCAGTGGCTGGGTAATTCCAAGCATCCACCTTTAACTGTAGGAGTCAGAGATGTAGCTAAACAATAGTCACGTGACCTCAGTCCAGCCAATCAGATGCCCTCCCCAAGATTCTGCATCCTTAGCGATTAGTAAATGAAACAAAAGAAGAGCAGCCCCAAGCTCATTACCATGGCAGAGGAGCACCCCCCCAAGATGCCCCATTACTGTGGCTGTGGCTCATGCCCTCCCACCTCCTGCAGCTTCCACGATTCATTTCCAATTTCTAAACCTAGTTTGCAAAACCTCCTGCCAGTTCTAGGATATCCAGGCTATGCATCGAATAAATTAAATTTTGCTTAAGCCAGTCGAGGTTGGCTTATGTTTCTTAACAGTCATGTCCCCTGACTGAGACACGCTTTTTCCACATTTTCTGGAATGAATATATGTTTCTTTTATACTTGAATGGGGGCAGGGTGTGGAGAAAAGTCCTTTTTTAAAGTACTAAAGTACTCAGGCCAAATTAAAAGTCTTCCTAAGCACTCTTTCTTCTTGCCTGAATAACATATTTCTCACCTCATTCAGACACAGACATACACAAAGCCACTAAGTTAAAACGAAGGGGGAAGGTGTAAGACCTGTGGTGTGTTGGCAGTGAGTAGAATTACCATTCGGTCAGTCGATTGTCACCCGATACTATGCTTTTCTGAACATTGGCAAAACACCGCTTGTGCTGATGGCTGGAGATAGAACGTGAGATCCCTGGAACATGCAAACAGTCTTTTGCCCAGTGTCTGCCTTTCTCTTAGAAGCCATGATGCTTTTAAGGCCAAAGCCAGCACATCAACTGAAAGAAGCTGCGAAGGCTGTGGCTTGCTGAGATCTGGATTTTGGAGAATTAAATACGGTGGTCTTGTCTGCACAGTTGTACACAGTCAGGCACCTTTCCTGGCTCTCAAATATGGAAGGAGATTTTTAATGATGGGGGAGCAAAACTGCCCTGGGTGGGCTTGCAGAGCAGAGACATCAGCCTTTGGTCAGGGAACATCCTGAGGGAGATCCGAGGATATGTTTGTTCTGCATTCAGGTTGCCCTGAACCCCCACTCTGCACGTTGTCGTTAAGCCTTATGCAAGAGGCGATCCCTCTGTCTGTCTCCTTTTACCCGATAATCCCCCAAACTTGTAAGATAACTCCAATCAGTTCCTCATAGACTACAGAACAAATGCAGTCTGAGTGAGGGTTGGGGGGTCCCCCAACCCCAGTCAATTTGGAGTGCTTTTTCTTTTTCTTTAGTAAATTCGCAATGATCCAGAAAGGCAGGTGATTTCCTTTTTTTTTTTAACTCTGACACAGCGAGACCTTCCCGCCTGCTGGAACGACAGCCTCTGAAAGTTAAGCACAGACAGGAGGTTTTTTTTTTTTTTTAAAGGCAAATTTCAATTGAAAGAGAAAGAGAATTATAAAAATACCCCAGGGCAACTGAAATCCGTCATCCAAACATCTGAAAATGTTCCAGATAGTTTAGCGATAAGCAGGAAATTGCTGAGAAAACCAACAGTCCTAGAGGAGAAAATTGCAGTTAGAAGGGGGGATTGAATTGAGGTAAGTGTTTGTGTCATAAAGTTTATTATTTTATTAGTTTTAATAGTTGGGTAGATAAGCTAATAGCAATAGGATTTACTTTAAAGATCAACACTGTAGTCTCTGCTGTTTATTATTTGATAGTAATGTGTCTCCAGTGAGGGAAATATTAAATCTCACGAAAAGCCCTGCCTGCAGTCAATCCAGGCCCTCTCTACATTGCACGCACATGGATTTTCCCCTCTTAGTTCACATCTCTGGCAGGAGTTTTGTTTGGATTATACTTACAGGGACATCTGCTCCTAGGGACTCCATGGGAGCCATTTCAGTTCCCAGTTTGGGATCTGCGACCAGAGGATGGAACTGGGGGTCATCTACCTCAGAATTCTTTTAGCAAGTAGAGATGAGCTCATCCAGGTCCGGAATATATTCGTATGACATAGACGGGAGACTAAGTGTGAAAGATGGGCCAGCCGAACCTCAGAAAATGAGTGTGAGAGTTCAAAAGAAAGAATGCATTAAGGCACTTAGCACGGTGCCTGGCAAAGCCTGAATTGCTGCCAGCTATAGAGGGAAATGGTAAAGTACAGCAGATGGCTGTAGATTCTGCAGTCAGAATGTCTGGGTTAAACATCCCAGTCCTGTTGTTCCCAAAGTTTCAAATGTCTCCCCACAAGATGCTTAATTGCACAGAAAAAAAAAAAAAAGAGTCACTTAACAGTGGAGGCCACCACCACCCTACCCAGATGACCAGTGCCAACCTCACCCATCGCTGCGTGCACTGGCCAGCATGTGTCTCCCGGTACGACACACTCAGAAGGACACAGGGTCACTTCTGTGCTGTCCCCATCAAAAGCACCTAACATAAACCTTATGTGACAAATCCAAATGGATGAACGTTCTGCAAAACAACTGACTGTACTTTTGAAATCTGTCAACACACGCAGTACAAGGAAAGATGAAGGGCTCTTCCAGATGAGTAGAAGCTAAAGAGCCGTGACAACTGAACCCACCAAGTGACTCAGCTTCCTTTTTCTTTTTCTTTTCATTTCTTTTGCTCCTTTCTCCCTTTTTCTTCTTTTAGCATAAAGTGAAATATTGGAACCGTTCGTCAGCTGGTGAAATGCGAACCCAGTCTGTAGATTTGATCATAATAGCATATCTATATCAATACCAGTTCCCTGACTTAATAACTATATTTCTGTTATGTAAGACACTGCTCAGTTTTAGGAAAAAAGCACTAAAGTATTTAGAGCGGGGGGGGGCATTAGGTCTGGAGTGATTCTCAAATGGCTTGGTGGAAAGAATTTAAAAAGCAAAGAGGATAAAGCAAATGGGATAAAGAATAAACATTTGGAGAAAACTGAGTGAAAAAGATGCAGAGATTTTTTTTGCACAAAGTCTGAAAATTATATCAAAATAAAAAGTTCAAGGAAAATAACCTCAGCTCTGCCACTTGGGGACTCCACATATTACTTGCTTCTGTGAGCCTCTTCGTCCAACCCAAAATGGGGTCTTTTGTACAAGGGTATGCAATATTTTCTGGGCAAAACAGCAAAAAGCTTTAACTGCTTAGCCTTTTCTGGAATGAAGTGATGGGCCACAGAGTCAGGAGTAACGAGATGTCCATGGCATGGACTACACATATTTCCTCATAATAAAAACCATGATTTTAGGGCCGGGGATATAGCTCAGTGGCACAGCGCGTGAGGGCCTGAGTTCAATTCCTGGTACCAAAAACAAACAAACACACAAATAAATAAATAAAGCCATGATTTTACATTGGCCGTGCCTATTCCTTCCACGAAGCTGTGTCAAATTGGATCAGAGAATCCCCCTTGGAAGTAATTCTTCCCTTTCAGGGTTGCGGTGGGAATTAAGTGAGACCATTTCTGAAGAGGACTACACACAGTGCCTGGTGCATGGTAGGGACCTACGTCACAGAGGTGACTCTCATGGCCTCCATTGTGGTTGTCATTAATGAATAAGTATCTGCACGCTCGCTTCCTGATTCCTGGAGGATAGGAAGCCTCCGCTGTGCCTCTTCACCGTGTGCTCTTCTCACGCCTGCTGGTCAAATGGAAGCTCCTTCTGGAAAATCAGGTTTGCTGAGTGAATGATGCTCTGGCCAGGGAGCCAGGCCCGTGATTCCACCCAGCAGCCTATTTGTTTCTAGCTGGGTGGTTGCAGAAGCCAGGACAGCTCAGAGCAGTTTCCTTAAAGCCCCGCACTTGGCCGAATGTTCATGGTGAGCAAATGCAAGCTAAAGGGACGGGGGAAGGGAAATTGGTATGAAATTAACAGGGTCATGATTGAATTCTTTGCAACCAGAGCTCTACAATTTTCTGCCTTTTATGAGAATTCCCTGTGGATTTCTTCCTACCCCTTCCTCACAAGCTCTCCCTACCCCTACCACAGCACACATGCAAACACACACACACACACACGCACACACACACGCGCACACACACACACACAGGAGCAACCTGTCTTTCTATGCTCTGAAAAGCACTCACTTGCTAAGTCATCCAACCCTATTTTTTTTAGTCCTTATGTTTCTAAAACTCCTCTGAGAAAAGTTCCCACGGCCACCCCACAGGTGGCAGTCATTCCTGGGCCACACAAGGAGAGAGATTCCAAGGTCTTAATGAATTGGACTTGGGCCATTAGGATTCAGTACCCAAGGGGCAAGGCCAAGGCTGGGTCCCTTCTTGGGAACTGAGACTTCTGTAAGCACCAAGGACCCAACACCACTCACAAGGCTCTGTAGAAAACACAGCAAAGCATTCATGCTAATGGTTCACTACCCAGAGTTCCCAGCGGAAGTCGATTAAGGCTTACTACAACCCTACACACTTACCATTCTCTCTGACTGGAACATATATAGCTACCTTCTCCGCCTGGCTAACCACCCTTCCTCCCTTATGCTCTGCTTCTGCAGGGAGACCTTTGTCCCCTAAGGCCCTAGACCAAATTCCCTCCCATATCCTGTGCTTCCTGCTGCTGTAGGTACCCATTATCCCTCACTGCCATTGCTAGTGGGATTGATTAAGTCTCGAGCTGCAAATGCCCGAGTTAACTTTTACAAGTATGTACTGTGTACCACATTTGATGTTTTTTATGTATTTTAACTCTCAATCTCTCAATAACTCTCTGAAGTCAATGCTACTATGACAATCCCACTTTACGGATGAGAAAACTGAGGACTAATGAAGTGACTTGTCCTAAGTTCCACAACCAGCAAGGGACTAACCCAAGGTGACAGGCAGGCGGTTCCATTGCAGTTCTGCAAGGACATCTGGCTCTACTATCCATGGTGACACCTCCCTCAGATGGTGCCACTTTCAGAAGCCAAAAGAAAACAGTTATGGAGAAACATCGGTGCAGGTCAGAGCAAGAAACACCATGTGTGGTGGGTGTCTGAGCTTGGTTCCAATATCTTCCTTTCTCCCCTCCTGGTTACATGAGAGGTGCTCACTTCCTGGGCCCTTGTATTTGGGTGGGGTCACGTGACTACTCCTGACCAATGGGCTATGAGTAGAAGTTCCTTGTGTCATGTCCAAGCCACACTATCTAACGGCCAATGTAAAACCTTCAAAACCCTCTTACCCGCTGCCATGAAAACTGTCACCACGTGAGATGATGGCTCTTTCCTCAGCCTGGGTCCCTGTGTGAGATCTACGACAGTAATGGGACTATAAAATAAGACTGTTGTTTTAGGCCGTGGGGATTTTCTTAGGTTAGCATAATTGAGCATGTATCCTGTCTGATATATGATGAAAGCGAAAAGATATAATTAAATGATAGTGGGATGCTTTTAATTATATTAAAGTTAATATAATTATACTAAGTTCAAGTCTCTGAGCCCAAGGTCTGCTTTCTCTTTGTCAGAAGGGATATAAGAAGTTGTAGAGAGGAGTTACATGCTAGCACCAAATTCCTTATTGTTATTGGAATGATTCAATGAGAAGAGATTCATTTTCTCACTTGTGATGCAACTTTATTTGATGTACGTATGACCAAAATCATACAGTGGCCAGAATCCCACAAATAGAGTTATGCTGATTAATTACAACCAGGGCAATGCCCCTCCTTGACCACATCTTGTGACCCATAGACTGAGGGTGAATTGGGATGTGGGTGGAGGGCAGGACCCTGTAATATTCCTTTTCTCTTCCCCCCAGTCTTCCCCACCCTTTTCCAAAACTTCTTTCAATGCACTCCAGGAAACCCTTATTAAAAGCTCTGAGATGTTCTAGTTCTAAGAATTCAAAAGTGGTTATGAAAAACAACGTTTTATTGTATGTAAGAGGTTAAAACTCTACTTTTCACGAACCCAAGAATTTTCTTAATGGCCCCCTCCTTGAAAACTTCTGACTCATGGGCCATCCATCCAGTTTCTAGTCTGGAGGAAGGTCCCCTAAAATAGAATACTTGACCACCCCAATAAAAACCACTGGGAAGTCTGTAGAAGAATGCAGATTTCTAGATCCACTGAATCTGACCATTCTGCAGATGGGCATCTGGAAATGTCCCTCTTTTCTGATTATCTACTTGTGTGATTACAGGCAAAGAAGCTCTGTTCTTCAACACCCAGGCTCTAAATACTTGAGGGAAAGCCCAGGGTAAAGGGAAAGCCCAGGACATTCTGATGGTGGATATGATATGTTGAATTGCTGGCCTCCTTGAGCACCAAGCTGTCCAGGGGAACAGGATGGAGACCCCACACCTGAGCACCCTCCCCGCAGCATCCCATCTCAGTGCCTGGAGCAGACAGAAGAGCCCAACCAATCACCACACAGCTATCCTTGTCCACTGGTACTGGCCCAGGGTTGGAGACATGGGCTCAATTACACAAAAAGCAAGGATCTATAGCCTGAAGCTGAGAGAAGATCACGCAGGGAAAAATTTCCATTCTTTTTCTTTCCAAGTGAATTAGTGAAGAACGGAGAATCACTTGCTGTTGGCAGCCTTCTTGCAAACAAGAGGAAAAGAAAAGAGAAAAAGAGAAGGAAGGAAGGAAAGAAGGAAGGATGGAAGGAGGAAATGAGAGAGAGGAGGATGGAAGAGGGAAGAAGGATTTTTAAGTTTGTTGGAATCAGAGATTCTGTTATTTATTGCCAAAATATTCTACCTGCTGTTCGTCATCAATAACGATAGCATTGATAAGGGCTAGGGCAGGATTCATTTTTACCCTTAGAAGGCAGGAAGTTAGCTTGTCCTTGCTCAGTACATATTTCCTGCCTTATTCTGGGAAAATGACCCCGTCCTAAAACCTATATTGCAAAGGGAATAAAGGTAGAACTCAGAACTGGTCCTGGTTCCCAGCTCTGTCCCCAGCCCAGCATATGACAGAAGAGGAATCCCGAGGTCCCTTTTCCACATCTCTGGGAGGAAGGAGAAGAGAAAGAAGTCCTCTATCTGCTCCCAGAGATTTCCATGGGGGATGACAACAGACATCCCAGGCCACCTGTAGTAGCCACATTTGTGAGAGGAAGGCAGAGCTCCCGGACTACTTCTGAAACTTTGTATCAGTCGGTAATCTTTCAAAAGGCAGATTGTTCATGAAATCCAAGGTTTTGAGTTTCTTTTGACAAATCAGAATAGCTGTCAGCACTGGGCCAACATTTACACATGGCGGCAATTGGCAAGGGTCAGGAGCTGCTCTCCTGCACTGAGGCACCACTGCTCCAGTTTCCCCCGCTCCTTATGACTCCCCGTGGCCCCTCGTCACAGAGACGGGGTGTCAGCTGCCTTTTATCATCTTGCACCCAACTTGCTGACTACCTTACATTTCCTGCCAGGCCTGTGAGGACATTGGCTTTGCAACCCCAGAGCTAAGACAATAATCTAAGGGTTCTGGGATCTAAATTCTCCAGGGCCTTTTCAAGCAGACAGCTCTTGTCTTCACATCACGCCCTCATCCAGAGCACAGAGCCTCAAGACTTTGAGAAGCCCCCCAGGAATACTCACCCAGGCTTGGTTTACACATGTTCACCCCCAAGGGCCACCTTGTTTCTGGTTGTGTTTTCCATTTCCTCTCCGGACACTTCTGCTCTTTCCTGACTTGAGGTCTGCGTTCCAGCTCACGGGTGGTCAGTTCATGGGGCTGGATGAAGCAGGATTTTTCCATTATCACCACCTCTCTGGAGCCAGTTTGGAGCTCGGGATTTACATTTGAATCCTCAAGTTATTCACTGCCTGGGAGTTGGCACTTTGCAAATTTCTAGAATAAACAAACACATCCGCCTTTCAAGCACAGATTGAAACAAATGTTCCTCCAAATATTGGCCAAATCTATTTGTTCCTAACACAGTCTTAAACAATCAATGTGCTCTCTTCAGTTATTTGAAGATGTAATTCACAGTAACAGAGCTGCAAGCTCTGCTCTTTGAGCTGGGTGATTTGCAGTGGAAAGTATCTAGTTCCCTTCTTAGAGATTCATAGTATGTATCATGAGCAACTTGGACCCTGGGCTGGACACTGGATCTCTTTCAAGATTTCTGATCTAGACTGGGCAGCACATCTCTCCCTTTACTGGCCTCTGCTTTCTCCTCTGGAAAGAAGTGACTACACTGAATGGATGGCTTATGTGGTGTGTTTCGTGCATCTTGGACTTGTGTGAAGAGCCTTTGTAGAGAAGATAAGAAAAGCTGGTTAGGAGGACAGTCAGTGGGCCATCCTATTCAGCCTTTGGCACTTTGCCGTTTTCTGTTTTATGTATTTCAGTAGTTAATTGGGAAAGAAAATGTATTGTCTCATGAAAGAAGAAAAAAGAAATTAGTAAGGAAGGAGGGAGGGAAGAAAGAAGAAAGGGAAGAGGGAGAAAAGGGGGAAGGATAACATTTACACTGGATGAAATGACTCTTCTAATAGCTGAGGGTCTAGAGATTGTTTTGTGGTGGAAACCAAATATAGAAAATTTAATTCATTCTGTCTTTAAATTACGGTATTTCTGCTCTGTCCCAAAACAAAGAGCCCATATAGTGACTGAGAGTATGGATACTGAAAGTAGACTTCCTGGACTCAAAGCTGAGAAATTTTACTTAGCATCTGTAGCTTTGGGCAAGTCCAGCAGCCTCCCAGTTATCTTCCCTGAAAAGTACAGTAATACTCCTAATGGTACCCACTAGTGATGAAAACTAAGTTAGCCCGTGTAGGAAGCCAAAAGGGCTTCCTGGCCAGTAGGATGCTTTCTTGGGCCAACATATATGGACCCTTTACAAGCAGGTCTGGTTTCATCAACACCATTTTTCCAGTCATTCATCTATTTGAGTGAATGTTCAGAACAGAGTCTGGTTCAGGCACTACGCAACTAATGCAGATGGCCAAAACGGAAATACGCATGCTCCAAACATGTTTCTAAGAACTCAGAGTCTATGAGGAGAAAGCATACAGTGTGTAAGTGCAAGAAATATTCCAGAAGCTGAAACTATCTGGATGGAGCTCAGTTGGGTGAGGGGAGGAGGGAGTCAGATAAAGTTCCAATAACAGCTTCAACGCAGGCCCCACGACAGGCATCCTCCATGCATCCTCACAGCAGCCCTGTGAAGCTGGAATTATTATATTATCTGTACTTTACAACAGAGAAAACAGAAGGGATAAAGTTTGTCTAAGTTTATTCTATAAGCAAGCCAAAGAGCTGGGATGTGAATCTAGGTTTTGCTGAGACTTAAGTCTATGCTACTTAGCATTATCAAGAAGAAAACTGAGGCCTGGATGCTTGGTTGTCTGCATATCTGTTCTCCACCGCTCTGAGGAAGCCCTGCTTCTTAGCTAGGCATAAGAATCTTGATACTAAAGACTACACTACCCAGCATCCTTTGCGGCTGAGCAGTCACATGCCTCGACTCTGAGGAATGATTGTAGCCTTACATAGGAGGGAACAGGGCCCTACTTCCCTCTTCTTCTCCTCTTTCTTGTGACTGGAAAATGGATGTGGTTATGTGTCATCCTAGGTTATGTGATTAAGGGCAACATCCCACAACTGGCAGAATAAGACAGAAGGAACCTGTGTTTCTGCTTGGCCATCTGGAATGGGAAATACCCTGTGTGAAAGAGAAACAAATGTTTATCTTACGTAACCCTCCTAAAAGAAGTGGATTTTATATCCTAATACTATAGTTACACGCCCATTATTTTCCTTCAGGAAGTTGTAACTTCAAGAAATTCAGGCGTTAAGTATATCTTGGGGGTACCAAGCATGAGCTGAGAGACGCCTGCTGTGTAACCAGGCCAGTGTCTCCAGAATCTCCGACCCCCAGGAGTGAGAGGCAAATCGCCATGAAGACAACCTCGTTGCAGATATAAAACCACTTCGCCAACTCAGTGAAGCTCTAGAAAGCTCTTATAGCTGTGCTCTAATGAACCCAGGGTACAAGAAATAGAGAGTGAAAGATGCCCTGCTCATTAAGCCAGAGACAGAGTGCCCAGTGCCCACGCTGCCCCACAGCAGTCTGGCTGCTTCTCCTTTGTTACAATTACTGCTAAGTTGTGATTATTGATACGATGGCTGTCACTTGATGAGTGCCAGCTTTACATATAATCTGCCGCATTATAGTTTCAATATAAGAAAAGGTTTTAATGCCTATTTTGTATTTGGTGAAACAGAGAAATTAATGAACTTTCTCCAGGCCACAGAGTTAGGAGCAAAGTGACGAATCCTGGTTTTTCTGAGGGTAGAGCCCCTCCTCGCTCCGCCATGTGAGACTATGACCTGGAAGAGCTGGGTCGGCCAATTGCACGGCCCTTGACCCACTCTCCGGGAGAATGTGAGCGGCCCAGCTGAGCGGTGCTTGAGTGTCGCCTAGAAGCAGCCCTGTGCTCCTAGCTCCCTCCCTCCTGGACTTCTTTCAGGAAGATAATGGATTTCTCACTTTCGAAATCACCGGGCGTGTTGAGGATGGACCGGGGTCTCTCCTGTGTTTTAAAACCAGGAAATTCAAATCCAAATTCTTTATCTTCCTGGTCTCCAGACACTAGTGAACCAATCCCAGCTTGCTGGGCTTTGTCCCAAGTTCTGCTTGCTTAGTTCTCAAACCTGGCCTGTCCTTGTAAAGTGCAAGTCCAGGATGGCTTTTTGGAGATGAGCCTTGCACAGGATCCAGCTGTACACTCTGATTCGCCCCAACCTTCTGAACCAGGCTGAACCCCACTTTGGCTTCCTCCAGAAACCCTGAGCTCCTGACAATGACATTGCAACTGCCACCCCCGCTCCCCGCTGCTCATCTTGCATCTTGGCCAGCTCTCAGCCTATAATTCTTTACAAACTCGCCTGTATAAAATAATCATGTACATGAAGTAAAACAGGAGTCTCATACACACACTTAATAACTCTTGCGTACTATACAAGAGGGAATTCCACTTTATAACCCCCAGAGCTTTCGCATGGTTCTCATTTAGCTCTACATTCCTGGTGAGAGACCTAAAACTTCTCCCTTTCTGCCCCAGCCTCTTGCTGCCTTTTGAAACTGTTGTGACCCCAGATTCCTGGGGATCATTTCATCTCTAGCTGTGCTTCTAACTGGGGGATTTGAGTATCACTAGTTGGCCCTAGAGTTATAATTGGCAAGGTTCCACTTCAAAGCCTGTATTTGGGGCACTGATCGCATTGTGCCAGGAAATCTTCGAGTGTGGCCTTGTCAGAGCGAATGGAGGGAAATGGGCCAGCTAAGTCCCTCCGGCCACCAGCTCGATGGCAGGGTGAGGATGTGGGCTCCCAGCCTAGTATTTGTCAAACCCCCTGTGTGATGTTGGCCAAGTCACTGGCCTTCCCCAGACCAGCATCCCAATTGTCCCTTCTGTAGAAGGTGACAATTCTCCTACTTCTCTAAGCAGTTAATAGCTGGGCAATATTTACCTTCTTCTAAGACTTAGACTTTGGGGGGATTAGTCAATATCAAACCTTCTCTTACACTGACCCAATAGATATGACCGTATGTGTCGAAATAATAAGAACAGTTCTATGGTTTGTATCGTCTAAGTGGACCCCCAAAAGTTCACGTATTGCAAGCTTGCTCGTCTGTTTAGCAATGTTAAGAAGTAGTGGGTCTTTTAAGAGGCGGGGCCTAGGGGAAGGTCACCAGGTCACTGACAGCAAGTCCTGGAAGGGATATGTATTCTTCTCAAGGGACCCCATTTGCCTCTGGCTTCCAGGCCACCGTGTCCTTCCCATGCACATTGCTGCCACGAAGCCATCCACCGAGCAGTGACATAGCCAAGAGACCACACCAAAGCTGGCACCATGCTGTTTCAACTGTCTGCCTGCAAAACCTCAAGCTAAATAAACCGCTTTTCTTTACAAAGTACTGAATCTTGGGTACTTCGTTCTAGTAATGGAAAATGTACTAATACAAACAATACACAGGGTGTCTTGCATATTTATAAAATGTGCGTGAATAATGACAAAGACTACAGAGAAGAGTAAGCAAGAGATGCCGTTAACTAACTTCATTAATTCAGAACTTCAGCCAATATCCATGGTGCCTGAGCTCTGACAGACATGGCCCTTGACCACGAGAAGACAGACGAACCGGATCCAGCCTTCTCTTTACACCTGGACTTCATTTCACTTCCTACCTTGCCGCACACTCAGCCACACGGGCTTGCTTTATGCTCTTTAAGCGTACCAATTGTTTTTCCTGCCTCTGTAGGTACCTGCACTTGGTGTCCCTCTCACCCAAGAACCGCTCCCTGTTAACCAAGCAATGCCTTTTGAAACTCAACTCAAATAGCTTCTCCCAAGATATGGCTGGCTTCCTTTACCAACCCTTCCTCACCCCACCTTCATCTCCCTGTTCCGTCATCTTCACGGTGTACCTTTCCATATGAAATCATGCTGGATGTGTGGTTATTTACAGGATATGAAGAGGATCCTTCTCCCCCACTAGACTGTAAACCCCTCGATGTCAGAGGCCTTGTGCATTGTATTCACCTGTTATCTTCAAAGTCTAGAACAGTGCCTGACATGCAGAATATTTAATTAACAGATGAATGAACGAATCTATAATCCAAGGAGTTTTAGGGTTACATTTTTTTTTTCTTAAAACACATCTAGCTAGATCAGCCAAGCTCATCCTTAATGGTTCCCTTCAATTACATCAACACCACATTATACAAACACTTCTAGAACAAAAGGAAGCCCACATGTAAAGTCATTACTGTGAAATCCTGGGTGCAGTGGTTGAAGCAAGAGCAGGGCTTGTGTCTCCAGCCGTTTCTCTCCCCAATCCCTACTTCTTTCTGCTATATGGCAGGCACCTTTGTACTCCCTCCCCCACACCCAGAGTAAATTTTTATATATTGCTTTGAGAGAAACATTTTGAAGTTCTTAAAAATGTTAGTAAGTATGTCATGACCAAAAAGGGAGTTTCTGTGGACAAGGCAATTTAGGAGTGTGTGATTATTTTTAACAAATGTGTAGAAGTGTGAACCACATCTCGGAAACTGCTGGTCTCTGGGTACAACAGAGAAGACAGGCAGAGTTCCTGCCTCCAGGGTCTTATAATCTAGGGATTAAGGAAAGTTCTCCTGGGATAAAGACCGCCAATGGGATTTGGTCCTCATGGGCCATGCAGGGCATGGGCTACCATACCCTGGGATCCGCTGGGCCTACGCTTTGCCTGAGATTACGGAGCACATCTCAGGTCCAGCGTTCCATAAAGCAGGCTCTGGGGAACCCTGGTCAGGACCAGGAAATAACCAGGTCCTGTTAGCATCACCAGGATATGAAGTCTACACCATTAGCAATGTCCAGGGCATCCTAACACAAAAATGGAATATAATCCTGGATGAATGATCTGCTTGATCTCTGACGATTCGTAAGGCATTCCGAGAGCGCCTGCGTCCTGCATCACCCTCTGGACTTGTGTTATCCTTGCAGTTGGAGCACATGGATGCATCCTGTAAGAGAACTCAGCATCTGGCAGGGCAGCTACAGGGGGGTCCTGCTCTGCACTTATATCACTGTGTGGCTCTGTCCCTTATAGTGACTTTTGTGGCCATTTGTAGAAGAATGAACTTCACAGAGTAGAAATGCTTGCAGGGAGATTTTGGCTAACAGAAATCTCAGGCAGAAAATTCCAACTAAAGGAGGGAAACCCGTCCGCCCATGCCCTCCTGGGGACAGAGTCAGCGGCTCCTTCCTGTACACTTCCAGAACACTTGTGTACAAAGACCTAGAGCACTTGTCACAGTGATGTCATGTGTGACAACCATGCAGTATTCTCTGACACTTTCCAAAATACTTTCCACGTCTTATTACTTCTCCTTCCAACACTCGGGACAGGCTCCAGATAGTAATAATATTCCTATTTTAAGGAGTGGAAGAATGAGGCTCAGGAGAGCTAAATCACTTGCCAAGGCAACATGATAAGTAAATGGATTCCAAACTTGGAACCAAAGTCCACATCGCCCCCAAAGCTACACTCTCCACACTTCCCTGTTAGTGGCTTACGGGTCCCTTACACCCAGGTCTCATCTTCAGCTTCTTGAGGGACATCTGCAAGTTTCACACATCCTAACACAATTTATGTCCCCAGTACGGGTCCTGCAAATCTCATTGAATTACCTCTAAGAGGCAACATAGTACAAAGGAGAGAGACGTGGGTGAGAAAGCAAGAAAACTCTAACCTTGTTCAGAGTCTGTAATTATTCACTGTGTGACTTTGGGCAAGGCCCTTCCTTCTTTCTGGACCTTGGGCTTTCCGTCTGTAAAATGGGAGAGTTGGAAGACATGATTTCAAGTAGGAGCCTTGACTCTAGGTGAGGGACAGTGGGAGCTGGCGCCACTTCATTCAAAAGCCATCAGGACTTCCGAGATGATAGAGAGGGCGTTGGGGGTGCTTAATCTCTTCAGTACTTAGCAGAGCACCAGACACGGAGTCCAGTTCATCCGTACTCACAGGGGGAATGAGCAGATACTGACGTCGTTCTAAGCTGTGCTGAGAATGAACTAGGACTGCCTTACAGACCCCAAATCCCAGAAAGAGGCAAAATACACATCCTTGTAAGGGAAGATAAATGTGCCACTAAACAACAGCACTGGCCCGGGCCTTCCAGAATGGAGTGGGTGGAACCCCGCCATGGGGGCAGATGGATAGTGGGGTTAGGAGGCCTCCCGGGACCCCCTCCCCGCCACCCCACACGTGACCCTTAGATTCCTGGGTCTGATCTTTCATCACCCGTCCAAAGCCTCTGGAAAACATAAAGATAAACGGTCCAAATCTAGTGTTCATGGACTCACCCCATCTCTCACTCTTGCTGAAATGGAGGAAGAAGAGAGTCAAGAAGCCAGGAGACTCGACATTCTAAAAATCCCTCTGTGGGAAATAAATAAATAAATACATTCGATCCAAGAGGTAATCATTGTAGTTAGAAAAACATATTTTCCTTGCCTGCTGACCTTCTAGCATTGTGGAATTTGGGGAGTTGACTGGGTGCCCGGCGTCCATGAACCTTGCAAGTTCATCACTGCGGCCTTCTTGGCTGTGAAATCTTAACACTGGTTGCTGGAAAAGTGCACTGGCTTAAAAAAAAAAAAAAAAAAAAATCTAGTTTTTTTTTTTTTCAGTCACGCATGTCACTGAGCTCCTATTTTGGGACTATGTGCAGGATTTTGTCAGATAGACAATTGATCCCCCTAACAGACAGCCAGAGTCTTCACACAGATCCCATGGGATTCACCTGAAAACTTGTGGACTGTTTATGTTCTAGTGGACTTTTAGTCAAGCCACCCAGGAATTCATATCTGTAAGAAAACTGACAAATCTAATCAGGTCTCCAGATACAGTTCCGTAAAGTCTGATTCATTTGGATGCCATCAGCTCAGAATTTTTGGATAATTCAGACAGTCTGGATAAAAGTTTCATCTTGCACAGCTCCACAAAAGAGAGTTTCCTAACAAATTTATAATGCAAAGCAGACTGCTGGAGCTGAAAATGAATTGTCTTTCACATGCTTCGGAATTGCCTCCACTGACAAAGCAATGAAGGGTTAATTGCAAATTACTTTTATCAAGTAATTAAAATGAATCCCAGGCAACTTACCCTACCTTGGGAATCGTATGGTGGCAAATATGAGCTTTCAATCCATCCATCCGGGCATGTGTTCAAATTCCAGCTATGCAATTCATGAGCTTAAATTACTATGCATAAGCTACTTTACTTCTCTGAGCCCTAATTCTCACATATGGAAAAGTTTGCAGTTGCAGGATGGACGTAAGAATTGGAACTCACATAGGTAAAGACATAGTTTCCAATACAATGCTCAGAAGGATTTTAAATCCACAAGATGTTAACACTTATTGCATGAAAAAGAGATCCATGATTGAATAAACTTGGGATAAACTAGGCTAAAATAGTTAAATGTGCTTGCTTGCTTTTTGGTATGCAGGCCTTCTCAGAGCCTTTAATGTTGTGTTTTATGTTGTGAGTCTCTGCAAAGAAGATGTATTAAACAGATTTCCCCAAATCTCTTTCAGCAATAGATTTTTTTATTTTTTGAACATTTTTTGACCTCTTATAGAACTCCCACTAAGCCTTCTTTGGAAAATAAGATCCTAGAATCTGTGGTTTGAGCTGTGTCTCTACTGGAAGGATTGAGCCCTTATGGAGACATCCACCTCTTATCTCAAAATGCTGTTGGAACCAAGGCCAAGTCTAGGTGTGGCATCCATGACCAAGAAAAGATAGGCTTGCTCATAGTCAATGAAGCCAGAGTCTTAGTGACTTCCTATAACCCAGCCTGGAGAAAGCAACTTCTGGGCATTTCTCAGAAGTTCTTAGAAGCCAATATATCTAGATGTGGAGATCAACAGCATTACTGAAATGCAGCCCTGTAAGTTTCCAAAGATTCAAGACATGGGCTAGGGAAAGAAATATGGCGGCTGGTGAGGAATCCAGTGACTGGATTTAGTTGTAAGGGGCCTTCGTAAAAGCATGTTTTTAAATCACGAAAGAACAAAAGCAAGCAGAAAAAAATGAGGCTGGCTACCAGTTTGCTCCTGGGAAATTAGGTTAATATGGCTGTCACAAGGCATAAAAGGAAGGGCATCTCCAAAAAATTGGGGTGGTATTAAAGGGTGGATCCAAAGGATGTCAAGAGTCTGCCCTGATAAGATCAAAAATGAAATAAATGAGCCAGGGCCAGCCCTCGGCAAACCCAAACAGAAGGCAAGGGGCGGGAGGTCCCATTGACAATATTCATAGACCTCAGGTTCCAGAGGCATAGAGCAGCGTGCGGAGGGGTAGGGGGTGACATGAGGGACAAAAAGAGGGCTTGGGGACAGAGGCAGTGTTTTAGACAGGGATGGTCCCAACGGGAAAGGGGCATTAGGGTGAGAGCTTTGAATGAGTGTTGTCATGGGCTTTCCAGAGACATTTCCAGGGACAGAAAACCATTTTTTTTAATTTTTATTTTTTATTAGTGCCTGTTCACAGTACAGAATGATTGCATTCCTTGTGTGGAGTTGATACATGAACATAACACATCCTAACTCTTCTTCCACCCTCTCCTCCCTTCCCTCCCCCCTTCCTTCATCTCTTGGTCCCCTTCCCTCTTACAAAAGATCGATCCCCCTGTTTCCTATAATCTATCTTTAATTTTGCTCTTATACTTTGGGCAGCAACCTTTGGATCCTGGGATCTTAGGACATGATTCAATAAACAGAGAGGAGATCAGTGGCGAGGAGATACAGAGGAGGGCAGCAGTGTCCAGAAGTGGGGTCCTGGCTAGCAGCAATCAGAGCCTGGACAATAAAAAAGGAACAGGAAAGAGAAATGTCTGATCCCTGAAGTTGCAAAGAAGTAAACAGAAGGCCCTCCTTTAAATGCATGGAGGGGTTCATGTTTGAGGCAGAAGAAATGACATAAAGAGTGCCACAGAGGTACAAATTCACCCCATACGTAGCGGACTGGAAGGCGACCCATCTATTGGCCCATCTTCTGATGATGTAAACCATTTCTTCTGATCCTTTCTTTCTCCGTCTCTTTTTCTTTCATAGCTTAATTGAGAAATTAAAAAGTATTAATTTTAACAATCTAAGTAAAATTAAACAATATTCACCCATGAAAAGTATACAACTAAATTGTTTTTAGTATATTTCCAGAGTTGCACAATCATCACAAGGATCTTATTCTAGAACATTCTCATCACATCCAAAAAATCCTTACCCCCATTTACAGCCACTCCCAGCCACAGGCAACCACTAATTTCCTCTGTGCCTCTCTAAACTTGCCTTTTCTGGACATTTGTATAAACAAAATCATACAATATGAGGTGTTTTACATCTGGCTTCTTTTACTTCACATAATGCCTTTGAGGCTCATCCACATTGTAGCACATATCAGTACATGGCTCCTTTTCTGCCCAATGGCATTCCATTTCACAGCTGGACCACGTTTTACGTATCTGCTCACTAGTCAACAGACATTTGAGTTGTTGCCCCTCATTGGCTATTACAAACGTTCATATTCAAGTTCTATATAGTTGCATGTTCTTACTACTTTGGAAATACCTAGGAGTCAAAAACCTAGGAGTGGAACTCTTTGATCCTGTGATAAGTCTGTGTTTAACATTTTGAGGATTGGCCAGTTCTCCAAGGCAGCTTCACCGTCAACTCCTTGTCTTAAAGAGTTTATCGAATGTTAAGCGTTTTCATCTCTGTCCACAAATGATTGGACCAAACAGGATCACATGATCCATACTGGGCCAATCAGCTTTTCTTCCCTGAGATCTTGGTATTAGTGAACACGACAGGATATGTTTGTATGTGCTGTAGGCTTGATGCTAGCAGTAGCCCGTGTGAAAGTAAACAGAGAAAAGCAAACCACAGAGGAACGTTGACCTAGAGAGGGAGAAATAGAGTTGAGAATCTACATGAACCAAGAGAGGCAGTCTCAGGTCTTTCGTCTCCACATTCCTGGTGAGGTCTAGTGTATGACTTTGCTCTTGCTTTCTTCAGCTCCCCAGTATCCTCCAATACATCCCCTTTTTGTATAACTTTACAGTACGGTTTGCCTTCAACAGCTAAAACTTCTTCATGTACTTCATCTCATTTGGCTGCAGTGATAGATGGGTGAAAAATGGAATCTCTCTAGCCCCTAAGCTATAACAACTCAAGCATCTATAAAATACTGAGTATGTGTCTGGCTCTTTAGGACTGTAGCGTGTGCTGGCTTTCGAGTAACACACAGCAGAATCATAAAAGAAATTAGCAAATGGAAACAGGAGGAACAGAGACGAACATTAAGTAGAAAATGAACAACTTTTTCAAAACGTTGTTCAAGCAGGTCACTTTACAATTTAATTTGAAAAATAATAATGTTGTGAAAACTGCCGGAATTATGGAATTAGGACTCATTATGTGCTGAAAGAGCCTGAAATAGGAGACTCCCCTTACACCCCAAGCTTTGTAATTACACACTCCTCTAAAGAACCTCAGTCCATCGTCCCAGTGACTCACCCAATTGCCTGTCAAGAACTGAAGATGGAGAAATCGTCCTAGTGTTGGGTTGGATTGTCTAAATCTGGGGTCTGGCTTGCTGCTTAGCCTCTCCCTCTAAGTTCTTTAAGAGCTTGTCTGAGTGACAACAAAGATTTTGTCACCAAGTGCTTCTCTGGCTTTTCCAAACCTTGCCTGGGAGGGAAAGGGAGAAAACCAAAGGAAAAAATAGCATCTCTGTAGGAAATATATGAAAGATCATAGTACACAAGCCCAACAGATGGATTTCTTATCGCAGACTCTACATGCTTCTTGTTATTTCTTTGATGTTGCGATAGAAGGGAAGCCCCAGGAGGGTTAGGGACTGTGCTGGGCTTGGTTGCTGTTGAATCCACCCTGTCCTGGGACAGTCCGGCTACATAGTAATGATTCGGCTACTGTTTGTCCAATGGGTGAACAAAAAAATTAGAACATTCCTTCTGTATTTCTAGTTGATGTCAACTTCAGATCTCACCTGGGGCATCAATATAAGCAAAATAGTCCAGGTCAGAAACTACAGAATCTCTGACAAAATTAGGGCATATCCAAGGCAGCCACTTACATGAGATGGAATATTTTAGCAACTGAGAAACCCAGCATGGAAAAATATATATATATATTTCATTTAGGTTATGTAGGTATATTTATATCTTCATCCAGTTGTCATTAAATGAGGACCTGGTATGTGCTGGGTTCTTGCTAAGATCAAAAATGATTAAATGGTAAACTCTTTTTCCACAAGAAGGACAGTGATTTACTACACGCTGACCCAGGGGTAGCCAATAGAAATCTATAAGGCAAGCCACATTTGTAATTTTTAATTTTCTAGCGATCACACTTAAAAAGTGATGAGTAACAGCACATTTGTTTTAATAGCACATTTCACGTAAGCTAATAGATCCGGGGTATTATCATTTCATCATGTGATTGATACAAAAATCATTAGTAAGACATTTTTCAGTCTTCAAGATCTGATGTCTATTTTCTCCTCACAGCACTTTCATTTGGGCCCTAAATTTTCATTGGAAATTATCTAGAATTCATAGGATTCACAGGTGAAAAGAGATTTGATACCGAAGTTTTTCTAAACCCACTTAAGCCTTTCAGTAACTGAATCATATCAGATTAATGAATAAACATTCAATAAAATTAAATGTCAGTTCTTCAGTGGCCCTGCACCACTTCTAGTGCTCAGTGGGGACCATGGTAATATTTTAGACAGCAGAGGTGCAGAACATTTTCATCGCTCCAGGAAGTTCTATGGGACAGTGATCTTCTGGTTTGTCTGAGAGGGATACAAACATTGGGAACAGGTGCACGATCTAACTCTGTTTTGTCTCCTGGCATTGACTAATACATGAGAGATGTCAGTAAATGCCTGTTGAAAGAATTGATTAATTAATGACACTATTGTCACATGACAGAGATTGGAGAGTTTAGAGAAGACTTCTCCCCAGAAGGGACATATATTGTTGGTTCTGATGCATGAGTAGGAGTTTGCCATGCATTAGGAAAGTAAAGACAGAGAGATCTCCTAATGCATAGGTGCTGAATTATGAAAGAATCTAACATGTTACCGAAAGGGTGATTTTTATTGTTGTTGTTCATTGGGCTTGCAAAAGCAAGATGAAATCAGACATTTTCTGCACTGTTCTTTCTCTGTTTATTCTTGTGGAAATCACCTCATGTCTCTTAGCCTTAGTTTCTTCATCTTCCGCACATGAGTACTAATTTCAAAGGGTCCTTTTTAGCATAAGGAAGTAAAATAGATGCAGAGCATTTACTGCAGCACCTGGCACATAGCGAACAATCAAGCATTAAATGTTGGCCAGCATCGGTGAGAAGTGGACTGTGGCAGGACATCCTCCCCAACACCTCTTCTTAGCGTCCGAACCCCAGCTTTCAAGAGTGCAATGATGCCCTGGCTGAAAACCTCCTTCTCTCGCTCTTCCTTCAGCTACTGGAGTCCCTGGGGCTACGTTCGGTCAATAAAGTTTAACTGGAGGTGCTGCATGTTCTTGCCAGGATGTCTCCTTAGGAGGAAGCAGTCTCCCTTCTGCTCTGCTCCTTCCTGCTGTGGGAAAGCAAGTGGCGCACTCAAGTTGGCAGAGCAGAAATTTGAAAGGGACCTGAATTCAGGTGGAATGGCTGTAGGCAGGTAGCATCTAGCCTCCTTTCCCTGAAGAACCAGCTTGTGAAGGACCAGCTTTTGGGGCTATTGTGGAAAGAAAAATATACTTCAGGGCAGGGGTTCCCAACCCCTGAGCCACAGGCTGATACCAGTATGGGTCACACAGCAGGTGGGCAGCCGGGCAGAGAGCGAAGCTTCCTGTGTATTTACAGCTACCTTCGATGGCTCCCATTACCCCCTGAGCTCTGTCTCCCAAAGATGAGCGGGAACATTAGACTCTCATAGGAGCATGCCAGGGATCTAGGTCTCATGCTACGCTCCTTTGAATCATCCAGAAACCAACCCCCTTCCATCCATGGAAAAATTATCTTCCACCAAACCAGTTCCTGGTGCCAAAAATGTTGGAGACCACTGAGTTAGAAGGTCTGGAGGGTATGGCGAAGTGGGTTAGGGTTCTGACTCTTACAGGCTTTGGAGGGATGGTGGCGTCCAGCAGGGCAAGTTTGTGAGGTCAAAGGGGCAGTTGGTGGCTTGCTGGCCAGCAGCAGGGTCTGCTTCACCATGTGGAGTGGGTTTGTAATTTTTCTGCCATGTCTGCAGCTGCCTGTTTATTGTGGTTCTCCTGCTGATTGTCAACTGACATTGGACACTAAAGAATGTGGCCATGTCTCTCGAATCTATTGTGGCTTCTCATAAACTGTTGTTTGTTGTGGCTGAAATACAGAATGATGGGATTCTTTTTGAAGCTGTTTGATGTTCCTAAGAGCACATTTCCTTGTGTGTTTTTAAACCATCCTAGCTGGTAAAGTCAATAAGTCTCGCCTCGCTCTCCCTCAGAGAAATTCAATCCTAGCTTTGGACAAAACTTTTTTTCTTTTTTTTTTTTTTAACTTTCTACCCAACTTGGTACATCAAGCCAATTAAATTAGAATTATTCACAGAAAGGAAAGTATCTTTTAATCCCCAACTAGGTTGTAGTATCCTTCATAAAAGAAAGTAGGCATCATTCCAGATACTCAACAGACTTTCATTACTATAGCCTAGCACAGAGCTGAAGTAATTCTGTATTCGTAGAGTTTTTTCTTTATTCTGGAACAGAAACCAGAAATTGGATTGCTTGACCTGTTGGCCAGAGATGGCATTCAGAGGAAATGAAAAAGATCCATGATGTCCCATGCTTGGTGGCCCAGGTGAGCACAGAGTTTACAAAGCATACAATATAAGGTTATCAATCTGTTAGAATTACTATTGTTAATTACAGTGAAGATGATGATTTTTGAGACACCCTGACAACCTATTTTGAGTGCTAAGAACAGACAGACATTGGCAACTTCCTGTGTGCATGATGCTTTATGTAAATCATCTCAACTCTCCCACCAATCCTGGAATGAGGCAAGATTTGTTATTAATGGCGTTTCACAGAAAAGGAAACTGAGGATCAGAGAAATTGCCCAAGAACACGCAGCTGCGACTGGCATCAAGCATAAGACTGCTCAGGGTCACAAACTGAACATGCGATGCTGGGACCACTACTTAAGTAGCTGCTCCCAGCCAAATACTGCGTGTATCACTCCACATGTTAGCAGCCACATGGTTTAATCTTACTCCCTAGGCAGGGCAATTGAGAAGAGAATTGTTTCTGCAATGTTTTAAAACAACGTGACCTTCCACTCTGCTTTCCACATCTTTAAAATGGGGGGCTGACTTCGACAACGTGTCCTAAATATTAACAAGGCAACAAGAAGGATTCAGAAGTAGGGGCAGGAGGCTGTGTCCCGGCTAGTGGGATTTGAAATGGTTGGATTCCTCCACCCCCATCTGAGCTAGTTCTTTCAATGGACATTTGGTTTGAATTCAAGGGGAAGAATACATTTTCAAAATGGAACCCAATGCTGCTTAACTCGACACAGTCCATACCAGTTTAGGCCTCCTTGTTGAGGCCAGTAGTCCCTGGTTATTCATGATCCTTTCTGTTAACCACGTACACGTCACAAGAACACAACTGCCAAATTCTGCGAGCTGAGCCATTCCTGGTCCCCACTCACAGACACATATGTGTAAGGGTCTGAAGAGGGGCTCCAACCCCAGCAGGGCCTCTCACCCAGGGCCCCTCTGGTGCACAGCAGTGATACTGGGCTGGGCCATCCCAGTTCTTCAGAAAGCATCATGGCTTTCCAAGTCTCGGGAAATATTAGCCAAGAATTGTTTATCTGTTTTGATTTTTGCACTCTTTCCAAGCTGAGGACATCTGTGAAGTGTTTTCTTGATTGCAAATATGGACCTCGTTTAGTGTGCCTGTATGTCATTCCACTTCTAGAAGAATCGCCACAGAGAATATAGGTCATCTGGAGGGAAGAGAGGCTCCCCTGGCAGGAAATAAAATAAGAAAAAAAGAAGAAGGGCGATGTTGCCTCCATAATGCTGTATTCTGCAGACCTCCCAAGGCCACATGTGTGTCCCTGGGCAATGGAGCTGGCGTCACATTGCAGAGGGAACACAGACGCAGGTCAGAGGGAACTCTGTGGAGCTCTTGGCTCTGCTGTAGCCAACTGTGCACTCTCGAGGTGGTTACTTAACCTTTCTGAGCCTCCAGGAGCTTCTCTGCAAATTGAGAAGAGGGAGGGTAAATAATATTTGTAGGCTGTGCTTGCTGAATGTTCACCATGTACCATTAGTTCATTTAACTCTCATAACAAACCCTGTCATCCCATTTTGTGGAAAACCAAGACTCAGAGAGGATGAAATAACTTGCCGAAAGGCACAGAGCAAGTGGCAGGACCAGGAAAATCTCCCCAGGCTGTCTGGATCTGGAAAATGTACTCCTAATCTTGGAGCTAATGCACAGGGTATGGTGAGAACTCACTGAGGAGATTGGAGAAAAGCACCGCCTCCCATGCTAAGAACACAGGCAGCAAAGGGAAAGACTAACAGGCGGACCCGCCCCAAACTCAAAAGTCCTGCACAGCAAAGAAGCCATTGACACAAGTAAACAGCAGTCTAGGAATGGGAGGAAATATTTGCGAACCGTGTATCTCATAAAGGGTTAATAGTTAAGGTACATAACAAGTCCTACAACTAAATTGCCCAAAGACCAGTAGCCCAGTTGAAAAGTGGGCAAAGGTCCAGAGCAGATTTCTCCAAAGAAGACAAATGTATGTCCAGCAGTTCCGTGAGAAGGTGTACAACATCAGTAATCATCAGGAAATGTCAACCAAAATCACAGTGAGATAGCGCTTCACACTCGCCAGCATCAAAAAATAAAGGATAGCCTGGCATGGTGGCACAGCCTGTGCTCCTAGCACTCTGAGAAGCTGAGGCAGGAAGATCATAAGTTCAAGCTGAACCTGGGTAGTATAGTGAGATTCTTTCTCAAAAAAAATTTTAAATGAAAAGCATGTATACCAGTGTTTTTAGCAGCACTATTCATAATAGCTAAATCTTGGAAGCAGCCTTTATGTCCATCAACAAATGAATGGATAAAGAAAATGTGGTCTTTACACACAGTGGAGTACTACTCAGCCACAAAGAAGGACAAGTTTGAGATATTTGTAGGAAAATGGATACACCTTGAAAACATAATGTTAAATGAAATAAATCAGACACACAAGCTTAAATACCATATGGTTTCTCTCACTTAAGTAATCCAAAGTGCAAATAAAGAGCAAAATAAAAAACCTGATTAAAGGAAACAGGAAGATAGATCTTTTGCAGATGGGAAAGGGACCAAGAGACTGAGTGTGGGATGAGGGAGGAGGGGAAGGGGACATAAAAAGATTTAAGATGTGCAGTGTGCATGTACCAGCTACCCACGATGAATGTAATCATATGTCACAAACATGAACTAAAGAAATAATAACAATAATAATGAAAATGGGGAAAGGGAATCTAGAAACAGAAGGAAGGAGGTGGGTGGAGAGGGGAAGGAGAAGAAAAAGGTTAAGTACATGTAGCCACTCCCTAAGGTAGGTGTAAACATGGTGTACTCCAAACATATACCGATAATATAAAATTGAAAAACCGAAAAGAAAAAAAAAAAAAAGGCTGGAGATATAGCTCAGTGTGAATGTCCCCAGGTTCAATTCCCAGTACCAAAAAAGGAAAGAAAAACAAGGGGTACCAAGTCAGGCAAAGATGCGGAGAGAAAAGAATGCTTGCACATTGTCGGTGGGGATGGAAACTGTTGCAGCCCCAATGGAAAAAATTTCCTCAAAAAATTAAAAATTCAGCTGTGTATTATTAAGAAATTCCACTTCTGGGTACATATCCAAAGGAACTGAAATCAGGATCTGTAAGACATGCCGTGGTGTCTCAGTTCACGAACGTATTCTTTCCATGGTTCTGGTCACAGAACTCGTTCCACGATTCTGGTTGCAACCGAGGTCCCACTGTCATCTGCACTCTCGTGTTTACTGCAGCATTATTCACAATCATCAGGACATGGGAGAACCTAAATACTCCTTGACAGATGAATGGGTTACAAAGTGTGGCATAAACGTGCAGTGAAATATTATTCGGCCTTCAAAAGAGAAGGAAACCCACCATCGGTTATAACATGAATGAACCTAGGAGACATCAGCCTAAGTGAAATAAACTAAACACAGTAATACAAATACTCTATGATCCCCTTCCCAGGAAGAAGCTGAAATACTCAATCTCGCGTTAGCAGAGAGTAGAACAGTGGTTTCCCAAGCTGGCAGGAGGGAGAAATGAGGAGGTGTTGGTCCCAGTGCCCAGGTTTAGTTATGCACGATAACTAAGTCTTAGAGATCTACAATACAGCGTAGTGCCTATAGTCAGCAATTCTGTATTGTATACTTTAACACTTTCTAAGAAGAAGCATGCCTTAAACATTCTTTTCACACACACAAATATGGTAAATGGGGGTGGAAGAAATTTTACAGGTGATATATGCTTTTACTGAATGAAAAGTGGAGATGGTTTCATAGGTGTATGCTTTTCTCCAAATTCACCAAGTTGTACACATTAAATTCATACAGCTTTTTGTAGGTCAGTCATACCTCAACTGTGTGGTTTTCTAAAAAATTCTACCTACTTTAGTTTTTAAAAGAAAAGTGCCACTTCCAGGGCATAACATGTTCAATTAAAATAGATTGAAGGATACATAGATAGAGTCATAAAAACACACAAATACACACAAAGAACCTGCCCCCACCCCCACCAGAGCTGCAGGAAAAGGAATTTTGAGAAAATGCAGAGCATCCACCACTACAATGAGACCATTGATACCCACTGTGGAAGGGTCCATGGGGAAAGAGATTTGATGGAATGTGATAGATGTGACAAAAGACTAATAAGACCTCTATTCTTCCTGTGACCCCGGCCACTGAGGCATCAGGATGTGATATGGAAACATCAATTCCAGGGGGCCAGCCCGTCACGACTGTCAGGAAATACCTGTGCGTCAAACTTCCAGGTATGCAAGGACTTTACATTATAGAGCCTGTGACAGCAGAGAGCTTCCCAGCATCAGACGCGCACAGATGAGCTTTGGAATTGGTTCCTTCTTATCCTAGATTCTCAGAAGGTATTCTCCCCTGCAGTTTGTGGAGGCGCTGCACCATCTACTGAATTGCTGCTATTCGTGAGTCCCGAGGCAGGTGCTACGAAAACAGGAATTGGCGGCCAACTCTGCAGAACTTAAAATACAAGCAGGGACAATGTAGAATTCAGTTAGTAGAATTAAAATTAAGAGTGAGATGAAGGTGTAAAATCTGTGAATGACAAGCACCATCCACACACAAACACTATGAAAAAATAAATAAAATTTAAAAAATAAAATAAAATAATTAAAAAAATAAAAGGCCTTTAGCCAGTCTCAACTAGTCTTAACTGTTTGCTATGTGGTATCTTCAATTTATGGAAATTCCTTCCTCCTATCTCTTCTTTTTTTTTTTTAACTCTTTTACACTACAGCCTTTATTCTTTGTGTGGATTCACCAGCCACTCCACTCAGTTTTGACCCTTGGTTCAAAACCTTCTACGTACTGTGAAGAACTTTTGCAATGATAAAAAAATGTTTATATCTGTGCATTATAACACAGTCATGTAGTCATGGAGGATGATGGCCCTAAATATATGTCCATGTCCTGATCCCCAACTCCTGTGAATATTACCTTATATGGCAACAGGTGGGATTAAATTAAGGTACATATCTAAATACATATGTCCAAATTAGGGTATATGATTAAATCATTGGTATATGTTTGCAATACATGGTATTTACCTTCATTTTGGGGAATTGGTTCATATATATATATATATAAAACATATCTTAATCATTTTCAATCCCCTTTTTTCTTCCCCTCTTTCCCCTCCCCACTGCTATTTCTTTTAGGAAAAAAAAAGGAAGTGGATCCAAAGAATAAATGAAGCTGGATTCAGAAATTTAGTCAAGAGAAGCTTGGGGCATACTCAGCTTCATTTCTAGGGTCTTTCAACTTTGTGTCTGCATCTCTTGAATCTACATTTGCCAGGCGGTGAGTTCTATGCTCTCAGCAGCTACATTTTCCTGCTCACTGCTGCATTCTCCATGTCTAGCAAAGCCCATAGCATTTAGGAAAAGTACAGTAAATATCGGCTGAATAAATACTGACGCCAAGCCTCCCCTCAACACTTGATCATCAAAGGAAGATCTCTGGCCAAAGTGTGGAAGACTTTCAGAAGTGAGATATGCGACATTAACAGTAATCACACATTCTTTGCTACTCTTCCCAGTAAGTAAAGCAACCTAATTCCTCTCCTTGGGATCTGAGCTGATTTTAGTGACTCAGTTGCCCAATAGAAAATGGCAGAAAGGCTGTTCTCAAACTTTTGAGGCTACACCACAAGACAGCCCTTGAGTTCCACCTGAGGTCCTGAAGGAATTCTTTCCGTGAGCCTCCACCTGCCATCAAATTAGTTCCACTACGCTGGGTCTCCAGAATGGAGAGAGGCACCTATAGGAAAGCTTCAGACCTGAGCCAGCCTCTGAGAAGACCCTGCAGGGAGTGAGAGAAGTGACTGAAACCACTGGGGATCCCTTAGATCATGGATCAGAAATTTTTCTCCCTAAAAAGCCCAATATTTTAAGTTTTGCAAGCCATAGTTTCTACTGCAATTAATCAACTCTACTGTTATAAACCTGAAAGCAGTGACAAGTAAATGGGTCTGACTGTGTGTCAATTAAACTTTTATTTACAAAATAGTGCCAGGCTGCCTTTGGCCAAATGCCATGGTTTGCTAACTTCTGCTCTAGACCAGCTTGAGTAAACTTGACCTTGTTAGTGCTATGTGGAACAGATGAATCAGCCAGACGAACCCTGCCCAAACCCCTAACTTGCAAAATCATGAGGTATAATAAAATAGTTGTTTTAAGCCACTGAATTGTGGGCAGTTGTTTTTGCAACAACAGAGAGCTAGAACAAAAGGGCTGGAATCCCCCCAAAAAAGAGGAGGTGGGTGGGAAGAAGAGATAATTCTCATTCAACTCCCCGTAAGCCCTAGCATTGATATAACACTGAGAAGAAAATAAAGGCATTAGCACCAAGCCGTGGAGGAGACCAGAGATGTGGGCTCAGAGTTAAAGGAGGTGCTGAAGAAGGGGACAGGCACTGGGTGGAGCAGCAGAGGAGTGAGTCACCCCACACCAGGGGCGCTCTTCATGTGGCAGTTGTGTGAGTGGTGCCCTTGGAGATGGACATCATGGTAGCTTTGAAAAGAAAGAGCAAAGACAAGGTAGTAAATAGGATTTGGAGTCGATGGACCCAGGTTTACATCCCAGCCCTGTGTCTTTCCAACTGCGTGATGCTGAGCGCGCTGCTTAACCTCTTTGAGGTTCTTTTGAAATCATTCTTAGCTCATAGAGTGCTTGCGAGAATCCAATGAGACACTGTAAGTAAAATTTCTGGCTTATACGTAAAGGAGGATAAAGTTGAGTCATCTGTAGAAAAAATGGATGCACCATAAGAGCATAATGCTAAGTGAAATAAATCAGACACACAGGCTTAAATATCACATGGTTTTGTTTATGTGAGAAACCCAAAATATAAAAATAATTTAAAGAACAAAATGAAAGATAGATGATAGCAAACTGGAAGATGGGAAAGGGATCTAGGGATGCAGGGGAAAGGGAGGGAAAGGAGGGAATGGGAAGGAAACAGGGTTAAGATGCAACATTTGTATGTATCAACTCCCCACAATGAATGTATCTATTATATATCACAAAAACCTAAATACGTGCATAAAAATTCCTGACACATCATAAGCCTCCAATAAATAGAGCTTGGATATATGTATATGTGTCCGCTAATGCACATACATGTGCGTGTGTGTGAGTGCCTCCAGAGGGTCCATGGAGTCCCAGATGGTTGGAATCAAGGGTTTTCTAGTACATAAGTTCACAAAAATCATCAAGTCTACACAGAGTCCTTGCTCAGAAATTGTGCAGCAATTTCGCATATTATCTGATGTCAAAGTGTTTAAGAATCATTTGGGGTCCTTTTGAAATGCATATTCTCCCTTCCCTCAAGAGATCTGGACTCAGCAGTTCTGGGCTGGGGTCCAGGGATTTGAGCTGTTAACAAATGCCCCAGGGTTGACTAGAAAGTCATCTGGCCTCACTTTGAGAGACTTCTTTCTGGAAGCCAAAGCACAAGCAACTGGCTCAGAGAGGGAAGGTGCCTGGCCCACCCCGCCCAGCCTGGAAGTGACAGAGGCAGATCTTTGGTTCTGTGTCTTGAGAACACCTGCCTACAGACCACGTGTGATGGCTATTGCTATTCTCACTGTGTCCCCAGGTACCCCCACTCCCAAGAAAAAACCTGATACTGACCATCAGCCCTGTGACTGTTGGTTGAATAGAATTAAAGGGAACCAAGTGCTAGCACTGAGAAGGAGTTTGGGAATCTCGCAATTCAACCACCCTGTTGTACAGATGGACAAACTGAGATTCAGATGGCAGAAGGCAGTGGCATTCATTTGCACAGAGAATTCAGACTTTGCACCCAAAGGGCATGCCGAACAGACCTGGCATGCCTTCCAGTCAATGGCAAACGGAAATCAAGCGTGATCAAATCCTACCTAGTTTCTTGACGCTGTAAACCTCCACTCTGTGTTACACGAGGTGGAGAAACAGAATTGCCAAAGTCATTGTGAAATCAGTCCTTTCTTGGTCTGGCAAAATCGCTCTCAGCCTGTCACTCTATGATTCCATGTTACGGCCCTGGGATCAGTCTAAACAATCCCTCTCTATAATTAAAAAGGGATTCCATTGCCCATGTTCCCAGCTCCCTGTAGCGAGGGCAGCAGCTGCTGGGTGGGATAACAGCGTGCTGGACGTGCGATACGGCAGGGCGGGCAGCACAGTGAGCTATTCCGAGTTCCGTTTATTTTATCTGGACAGCACTTCTTAGAAAAAGGGAATTAAAGGCCGGAGTGTGGGCCCTTAGGCTTCTCTGGACAATGCACGGTCCATCCTTTCTTACACAAAGGGCTGTTTCATGGCCCATTTGGGCTTGTAGTCGTAACTCCCACATTTACTAGCTAGGAAGCTTTGGGAAAATGACATAGCTTTCACATATCTCGGTTTCCCCAAATGTAAAGATGGGGTGGTAACAACAGCATCCATCTCTTGGGATGGAGAGATTGGAAGGAAATAATCCAGGTAATATAGCCCTGAGTAAGGTCCAATACATGTGTGTGGGATGTCACTTGCAGTTAGCAGCTTGGAAATGGGGCTTCTCAGCTAGTTCTTTTTGAGGCCAGAGACTTGAGGTCTGTAGATTCTTCAGCATAGTTTCCAGGTAACTTACTTTGACAAAGCTGACTCAGAGTGTGTTTTGCTAAGGGCATAGAAAACATCCAGGGTGCAAGAACCAAAAGCAAAGCTCTCTTGTGACCAACCACCCACCCTGGCCTTCTGTGCTTCTACTCCCTCCTCACGTTTTCTACTTAAAGCTGGGTGAAGCGCTGGCTGGGGTGTAGTTTGGCGGTGGAGCCCTTCCCCAGCATGCATGAGGCCCTGGGTGAATCCCCAGTACTGCTAAAAAAAAAAACAAGAAAGGCTGAGGGAAGTTGAGAGGGAGTATCAGGAGTAACTGAGACAGAGAGAACGAAGAGTGCTAAGGCTGTCTGGGGGCTCAGGCCGATCTAGTCTGGGGATGCTCAAACCGGGCTTTGCTGAAGCCCATGTTAAACAGATCTGCAGCTGGCACCTGAAAATCTGCACTTCTGCACGGTTTCCCTGGGTCATTCTGATGTAGAAACTCTCATGATGGTCTTTGGGAGCCAGTGATCAGCTCAATTACAGCAATGGAGGAACTGAGGCATGGAGAAAGAAACGACTTGTCCTGAGCGGACCAGTGGCATGTACGGGATTCCAGCCCAAGCTTCTGCTCCTCTATGCTCTGACTCTCAGGACCACTTCTAGAGGAAGCTAACATATTTTCTCAGGTCAGCTTTGTCCTTAAAACAAACATCAGAAACCTCAGCCCCTTTTCTTTCCTCTCTAAGTGGTGGAGAACCACTGGAATTGTAGGAGAGACCAGGCAGACCTCCATCCACCACCATATCACCATTTTCCCCAAGAGTCCCTCCATTAAAACACCACTCTTCTGCCTACGCAGAACTCAAAAGAAATAGCTAAAGCCAAACAGGAATAGAAGATTTTGCACATTTGGAGAAGCAGCCATTAAAACTATTAGCAAACCATTAACATGGACATGAGTAGGGAAATTTTTTTTTTCTTTTTTGAAAGGCTGGGATGGATCTAGTATCTTTGATTATAACCTCTGATTTGAGACACAAGCCTGGCCTTTAACTCTGCATTTATTGGTGCAACCTCTCCCTTAAATGGCTTTTAGACCCTCACTAGCAAGACAGCACTCAGCACTATCAAGATCTTTAATCTCAAAATGGTACAAGACTGGGCTCTTTCCACTCCGTCCTTTGCATGTGGCTATGCGGCACCTAGGAGTAAATGGGGTTAACGTTTCAAAGCTCTTGGAGATGTTTGGATAAGCACACCTGATCGTATAGGTTCTGAGGGCTCCGGAGACAGAGCGTTACTGTGTGTGCACTTTATGGGGAGACTTTGTTACGGCCCTCATAATGCAGCTTCCAATCAGGGCAGGAAATAAGATTGTATACAGAAACCCCGAGATGGAGAGGGTATCTGGTGACAGGCCATTCTCCCCGTGAGGCTGGCACTCCAGCAGACTTGTTGGAAGGAAAAAATAACGAGAAGCACAAAGCAAGAGCGTGACCCTTCGGTCGTCTGTTTTTTAACCTTCCTTAAAACCTTGGTAATGGAGCGACACTAACAAGTCTCGGGGGGTATTTAGCACAGTGCAACCTATATCTCTCTGCATCCAGTTAGAGAACGTCCAGTTCCAGGCAAGAGACGAGCAAAGCGGAAGGTGACCATGCAGAAACAAGAGGCAGACAGACTTGAGGTTGGTTGCTACATCACTTCTGGGCTGTGTGGCCTCAGGCAAGTTGTTGAAATTCTCTGAACCTCAATTTCTCAGAGTACGCTCAGCATAGTGAGACATGCAGGAAGTGCCAGGGAGTGGACGCTCCACATTCCTCACCCACGGTGGGAAAAGGCTGTGATTTCCACAGCGCCTCCTGGAAGCCTGGAGGACCAGCACTCACCCTGTCTCTGGTGCCTCCTTTCCTGGCTGTTTCTCCTCCCTGTCTTACTCCCCGCTCCTTTCCAGGACTCCTGGGGCCAACACAACCTCCCCACCCCATGTAATACTCATCATTGCTCTCAGAAAGTCCTGATTCCTCAGGAGAGGAAAAAAGACCTTCCCAAGCTCTGACCTCAACGGGATGCTCCCCAACGGAGCGGGAGAAGGACTCCTTGGAGTCCCCTATAACTTCGTCTTGGGTTCCACCTCCAGACCTTTGAACACACTGCGCTCCATTCTTGACCCCTGTCAGACCCTGGCGTTTTGATCTAGTGAACGTTTCCCACTGGTGGTGAGCACGAGGATACGTTTGCCTTAAAATCTCTTCCGAATCCTGCCTCCTACCCCAACCCTGCAGGCAGGTGAATCCTTGCTCCCAAGGACTTCCCCCTATGCCGCACACAATGGACTAGAACATGCCCGCTCCAGTGTGCTCCGTGCCACACACACGCCTTCCCGTTAGGCAGGGAGACACTTGAGGGTAACTAATGATCCCCCCCTTACTTTATCTTCACATCATATGCTACACAGTGCTTGTTCAATGAATTAAGGGGAACTCTGAAGAGCTCAGGAAACATGAACACCCATTCCCCCTCCTCTTTTCCCAGCGTGCTTTTTGACAAAGAAAACAAAACAAAACACAGTCCAAAAGTGTTCTGAGTTTGCTAACACTTCGGGGTGGTAAATGTGTACAGGACCACCTCGCCCCACTGACTGGAAAGTTCACATAGAATAATGGTGATAACAAATGCTTCACAAACAGGTTAGCACCAAGGAGACTCGTGGTGTTTTTATTACAAATACTACGCACAATTTACAAAGAGAAAATGAGAGGCTGAGTGCTTTGCCCAAGGTCACTCAGGAAGTAAATAGGAAAGGCAGATTTAGGATGCAGTTTCTGACTCTGTCCCACTATTTTCTACACATTAATGGACAACGAAACATGGCCACAGGGGTAGGGGTGTAGCTCACCAGTAGCACAGGGTTCAGCATGCTCGAGGCCCAGGATGACCCTCGGCACCAAAACCAACCAATCATTTAATCAGTCAGTCATAGCCATAGATGGGGGAGCAGCAGACAGCTCAAGCTTTTCCCAGAATTTGAAGAGAGAAGAGTTCTTGAGAGCCTAAACCAGGCTTTCTGCATACATTACCTGTGAGATTGTAACTAATTTTTTATGAATATTTTATCTCCAGCTTACAGATAAGGAAACAGTAATTTATAAGATTTAAGTCTCTTCTATTGGGAAGTAGTTGAGCTCAGATTCTAACCCAGATATGGCTCATTCCAGAACCTTCCAGAACCTTCCATCTCCTACATCTTCCACCTCTCAGAAAAGAAAAGCAGACATTATGAAGCAGCTTTGTACCCCAGGCTGTGACTTACGCAGTGCTCATCATAAGCCATAAGCCAGCGAAGTAGCTTCAGTTATAATTTCCCCAATATTGCAGCTGAGAAAACTGTGTTTTATGCAGCTAAGTCACTTCCCCAAGGCCAAAGGTAGAATGAGAACTTGGCTCTTTCAGACATCAGAGGCCATGTGGTCTCCACACCTTGCTGGCTGTTCATCAGAAAACACAAAGAACTTCGTGAAAACTCTAGGTCTCCAGAATCCCTCTTCTTGAAGGGATGCAGTCATCATCTCCACAAAGAAACAAAGATGGAAACAAACTAGGTAGATTAAGGAAAAAAACAAGAGGAGCATTGGTTCTAGATGAAGCAACACCAAGAAATCCAAACAGGTCCCGCCATCTTGCTGACATCTTTGCAACTAAAGAGGTGGAAAGCTTTATCCTAAGAGGGCTGTGGCCTGAAAGCCAGGAGAGAAAAAGCAATTAAAATGTGAGTTCACTTTCAGGTGGGTATTTCAAAGGTGTCTCTCTTGAATGGGCTAAGAAAGCGATAGCACAGCCCCACCAATGGCTGCTTGAAATGGGGTGATCTTGTTCTACGTTCATCCACATGGAAAGATGTCCAGGGCATGTGACAAACGGCAGGTTGGGAATCACCACGAACAGCATGGTCCTATTTGCCTCTGCAGTTGGAACCTGCTGCTGTGCTTTTGAGAGCATAATTGTCTACGTTACAGGTGTCGTAGAGAAGATATTGTGTGTACATGTATATATAATAATAGTACTGTGTTTATTATACATATAAAGTGTGAAGTATTAGTATTACATAATAATCTAGTATGGTCCCATTCTGTATGGAGTTGAGGATACATACATAGAGAGAAGAATGTTTACCAAAATGTTAATAGCAGTGGGACTTAGGGAGATTTTTCTTTTCCTTCCTTCCCCAGATATGTTTTGAGCTTTACTTTATACCAGACACCATCTTTCTTCCCCGTACCTTTTTTTAAATTGCTTGCTTGTTTTAAATGTAAATATTTATTTTTTCCCTTGGTTAACAGATAATTTGAAAAAAATAGTCTCCAAGAACCACAGATAGGAGCGTTGGCGTCACTTATAAGGAACCCAGAAGAGAAGACAGAGAAGAGGAGAAGTGAACATAGAATCCCGTGTCTCCCTTCTCCGGCCTCGGAGCGTAATTTTTTTTTTTCTTTTTTAGTCAGGGATCACCATCTGTAGATTTGTTCTGCACAAAAATAAAGCCATCCATCTCCCTTACCATGGTGTCAAGTAAGCGAAGAAAAACCGCAGTGCTCCAGGGGCCCAGGGTGGGAAAAACACTTATCCGCCAGTGAGGTCAGCGCTCCCCCCAAAAGGCATCCTTCCCTACCCTCGGGGGTGGGTTTTGTTTATCCCCTGGCACACAATGCAGCGTCGGAACACATGCTCAGGCTGAGGTGGGGCCTGACTGAGGTTAAAAATGGAGCAGCGCCTTTGATCCCCAGCCAACACCAATGACGCTAGGGTTTGGGGCCAGAGTGAGACATCATGTTCCCTTGCTCTGTCTCTGCAGAAGGTGCAGACAGGCCCCTCCTGACTCCAAAAGCAGACAGGGCCCCAGACTGGAAAACGGACGGGTGACCCCAGAGGAGGAGCTGTGGCTGGGGTGCTGGGAGAAGCAAGACTCCTTTGGATGAGGTTTTCCTGGGAGAAGCTCAGTAGAGAAGTTCATGATCTGATGGATGATACCAGGCCTTGGAATAATCCTGTGGGGGCTGCTGCAGCGATGTGGGCAGGTCAGGAAATCTCAGGCTTCCGGCTAACAAATCTAGGCCGTCATTTTGTAATCACTTCCTCAATGATTTCTCTGGATTTCCCAGAATTTCTGTCTTTATGCCACTAGTGGTTCCCAAACTGGGCTGGATGTTGGAGTCCAACATGAAGAACATCCGGGCTCTGTCCTGCTACATCGTGAGGCCTAACAGCAAAGAAAGATATGGAAAAGGCAATTGCAACGTGACAGGTAAGTGTTCAGGAAAGTGCGTGTGGGGAAGGGCAGAGAGACTCCTAAAGAGAGATGGAGGTATCTACATCAAGGCCTGGAAGATAAAAATAAGAGCTGACTAGGTTAAAAAAAAAAAAAAAAAAAAAAAAAGAGGGCATGAAGAACAAGTGCCCAAGTGCAGGTATATCATCAGTCTGAAGAAAGACAGTGCACACCAGAATGCTGAAAGAATGAAACCCAGCTGCAAGATAAGAAAGAAAATACCATCTGATTTGAACAAAAATGAACTGGCTGGCTCCTTTCGTGGTTATTTTTCAATCAAATTGACCAACTGCTTCTCAGAGTTTGGGTGAGGAAACTTGTCTTCATCTCATTCAGGCTGCTATAAACTTGGTAGCGTATAAGCAAAAGAAATGTATTTCTCAAAGTACTGGAAACTGAAAAGTCTAAGATCAAGGCCCCTGCAGATCCAGTGTCTGGTAAGCGTCCTTGTCTTGATTCATAAATGGTCATCTTTTCACCACATCCCACAGGAATGAAGGGACAAATGAGCTCCTTTGGGGCTCTTTCATGAAAGCACTAGTCCCATTCATGGGGGCGGGGCTCCCTCCTCATGATTTAACCACTTTCCAAAGGTCCCCATCTCCTAATACCATCACCTTGGTAGTTAGGGTTTCTGACATAAGAAATTTAATGGGACACAACCATTTAGACCACAGCAAAGCCATTGTTCTAAACAGAGTCCATGCAGAGCCAATAACTCTTGCAGGTACAATTTCACTGCATTCTTACAAAAAATTTCATCAGCTGAATCATTGAAGGTCAAAAAGGTTACATAAACCCATCAAGGCTGTGCAGCAAGTGTATCCAAGTCAGGAGGGAGCAACATTTGAACCTAGAACCTGAATAGCTTTAAATACAACTTATTGTTCTCATTCTACCTTAGCGGAAATAGATTTCCTTACTGTGGTCCATTTTGCTGAGGGAATCATCTTTCAGGTCACAGATGAAGACTTCGTTCTTCATCCATCCTCTCAGTTGATATCTGCACACACAGTTACCTTCTTTGGTACATCTTCATCTCTCTCTGTCTCTCTACATTACTTTCTTCCATACTAAGCCCCTGGAATATTGTCATACCCCAAATAATGAGAGACCATCTCACTCTTACAAGACAAGATGGCACCTCAGAGATGAAACTGTTTAAGGATTTTCTCTGTGGTGTCGCTTAAGCTCACATGTTGATGTTTGGTCAGCTTCTTTAGCTGGGGTTATACATCAAAGTCCATTTGGAAGTTCCTCTGGGCCAGGATTTGGAATATCTTTGTGTAATGTGATGCTTGAAGGCCCAAGTCATAGATCTAAAATTTTAGAAGTGGAAACAAACTTTAAGATTACCTAGTTCATCCTTCTGGTTTCAAATTTCAAAATTAAGGTACAAAAAGGAGAAGCAAATTTCCCAAAGATATGTGGATGTTTGATATAATGTTTGTTAAATGGTACTTGAGATGTACTTTGCTATAATCTACTAAATCTTGGTAGTTATTCCCTGTGCATAGGCATTTAAAATCTTGAATGCATCTGAGAATAAGCTTTATTTTATGTTTCCTGTTGGTAACAGCAATAATGAAATTCTCCATTCTTTCTCCTCATTGGCTTCCATAAATGTAAGATATCTATATAATTTCTTTGTGCTCTGAAAACCCTACAATAAAAGAAAGGTAAAGGCTGCATTACAGTTATCATTTTGTAACCAAGATGTGAGCTACGGAAAAGAAAACGAAAAAGACATACGTATATCCCTCCATCATTGAATACTCTGATATAAAACAGAGGATAGAGCTAGACCCAATAGTCATATCATGATGGAAAATGAGCTTCAAAGAAGATTTGTTATCAAAGACTTGACATGACCTCTGTATGCCAGGGTATGATGGCCGGTCCAGCGCTAAAGGGATTTCCCATCCCTTGTGGTCATGGAAGCCTTTGAGAAGTTAGTTTCAGACATGACCATTCCAGCCTGGGCCCAGTAGAATGGAGAATGAGGACAAGGTGCAGAACATGCAAAGACCACTCCATATGGAGTGATTTCTCTGCCCCAGTAAACAACTAGAGCCCTGCATTATTGGGCTCAAATTTATTAAATGCTATCTGGGTGTCTGTCCTGTTCAGTGGTTTATCAACTTCCTGTGAAATCAGGTCCATCTGGTTTCCTCTTGGGTGTCTACAGTCTATCACAATGCTTAACACATGGTAGATGTTTAATAAATAATTATAGAATGTAATGCCAAGTGATTAATAGGATTACACAGGAAGAGTGTCACCAAGGAAGATTCCAGAAGTTTCTTCTCTGTAGTTTTAATATTGGCCTTTTGCTAATCATTAGCCTTTCTAAAAACTTGACCGTGTTTCTCATAGTTAGTATTGTTTGCCTGTTTTAAATACAGGTTTCATTTATCTGTAGGTCTAGGGAAGGCAGACAGATAAACAAGAAGGTCCCTAATGGAGCCTTCACACCCCAGAACTCTAGATCCTTGTCTCAGAGGGTGGTGCTCATGAAAGAAATCTGGAAAGGTTCCTTTAAAAACCTTGCGCCCTGTCAGACACAGAGGCGGGAGGAAAAGGTCAGGGTCACCAACAGAGTCACCATTCAGAGGGTGACAAAATACGACTTTGTCTCCCTGTGACAAGTGACGCCACCACACCAGTGCCTCCCTAGCAAGAAGCCAGAGCATCCCTTTCCTTCTTCTGCAGCTAAGCCACCATCAGCCCTTCTCAAACAATGCAACTTTAGCACCCAAGAGATTTCACTTCCAGGGCAATCTCAGACCCCGTCTACTATAGGAGCTGGGTGGTGTGGACACACACAAATGGCTCCATGTGAGAAAAAGGAATAAGAAATGAGAATAGCTGGGGGATCACCAAAGAAAAGGGTTCCCAGACACATTGAGACAGAAAATTATTGGTCCATGACTGCTCCTTGGACCAGAAAATGTGGGTTTTGTACAGTTTGCACTTTCTCTCTGCTGGGGTTCTCTGTTGGTCTGTAGAGAAGATAAGAAAATCACGATGAGCCATCGTGGTAGGCGTAGTAGCCCACTGCATTCACTTTCCCAAGTGGAGCTGCAGCCCCAAATCCTGGAGTTTCTGTTGCCGCCCTCTCTGCCTGATGGAACTGTGGCACTTTTATTCTTTTCTGCTAGCTTTTGGTCATAATATTGTTGGCTGGGAGGATGGAACTCTTGGGTTGGTCCAAGGAGCATGAAACTTTGTCACCTCTAAAGCCCCATAGTCTTCATAGGTGACATGGAGATGCTAATTCAAACATCACTGTATTATTTTAAAGATTTGATGAAACAGACGAGGTAAAGGGTCTCATTCACAGAAGACAAATACTGACTTCTTTCTCTAATCTGCTCCCTCTCTAAATCCAAATTCTTTTTATTCACTGCCAGAAACACTCCTTGGAGTGAAAGACGACCAAGATTTGGGGAAGTTAGCACATCCTTACTTTCTTGTCTTACTTCTGCTGCATTTTCTCTTCCTCAATAATCAAAACTATGGTAGCAATGATATCCTGCATGTGAGAAGCTACTATACTACTTAAAAATCACTCCTAACACACAAAAAGGGAAGACGGAAAAGAGATAACAGGAAATTTTCAATTTTGCACAATGGCATTAATTGGGCACTCATAGGATAAAAATAGAAATAAAGTAATAGCAATAAGAATAGCTCCCCTTTCTTAGGGGAGCATGTGTTGAGCATTATGTGAAAGACTTTATACAAGATGGGGTCAAAAATACTGTAAATGTTAATATTTTTTGAGTATTACTATAAAAGGCACATTGCTATTAATCCCCCTGGAAACACTTCCTCTCACTTTGCACACACTATTCCAACATACTTACCATTTTCGGAAACAGTTCTGAAGTTCTCTTTTGTGAGTGTCTTTAGTCATGCTTTCGTGGCTGCCTTGATGTCCTATGTCGATTTCAAATATTTACCTTTCATGGTCATTTTTTTTTTTTTTTTTTTTTTTTTTTTTTTTTTTTTTTTTTTTTTTTTTGTGGGTACCGGGGGGACGACCTCAGGACCTCGCGCGCCAACAGGCACCCGTGCCACTGAGCGATATCACCGGCCCCTTTTTCGTATGTGGGATCCGGGAGTCGAACTCGGGCCTTCGCGCTTGCAAGGCAGGCGCTTAAGCCGCTGAGCCGTCTCACCGGCCCCATTTTTTTTTTTTTATGCGGGTACCAGGAGTCAAACTCAGGACCTCACACTTGCCAGGCAGGTGCTTATGCCGCTGAGCTATATCACCAGCCCTTCATGGTCGTTTTGACTTTGAGGAAGAGTCAGAGTCACACAATGCCAGGTCTGGTGAATAGAGTGGATGAGGACACATCATCATGTCTTTACAAGTCTGCCTTTCCATGGCTGGCACTCGGCAGCGGCCTTCACTGTGTCTTTTCTCACACCTCGTGAATACACTTGGGATAGAGGACTTCCGGAACTGCTTCAGAAAGTGGCAAGAGCAATGGGATAAATGTGTTTGAAGTGAGGAAGAGTATTGTGAAGGGGATCGATGGCAATGTGTTTTTTGCTGAAATAAAGTTTTAAATTTCCATCTTCACTATTTATTTTGATCGCACGCGTGCGTGTGTGTGTGTGTTCTCACATAATTATCAATTCAAGCTTCCAGGAAAGGTATGATTATTAACATTTTACTGGAGAGGAAGAGGTAGGCTACCTTGCCCTCAAGCACGTCCTAGCAGCCAGTCAGTGAGAAAATCAGTCCTTCTCCCTCCAGATCTGGGGTTTTAACCTGGAGGCTTTCGGATTCCCTGGGAAGCTGTTTTTATTCTTACCTTTTGGAACTGTTACAAATCTCTCTCTTATTCCATCTGTCTGCCTGCTTGTCAATGACATTTCTTTTCTGTGTTGTTCAACGTGTTCCTGCATCTTTTTCTCCATGTCATACACACACAGACAACATACCAGGACCCCTCCACCACACACACAGATGCACAAACACACACACAGAACACACATCCACACTGCATATATAACAAACATACCACATACACGTACACCCTACCTTCCCCACACCCTGACACCATGCTCACACAGAACATGCATAACACATGCACCAGATGGACACATACACAACACACATACATGCACATCCACACATCCTGGACACACACAAACGCACACACATCATACAGTCATACCACACATAAACACCCACAAACACATAAATTCCCCACACACAAACCCCATATACAGCCATCCGCCTGCGTGGATCTGCACACACAGCCTGCAGACACACATATCGTACACACCTGCACTCTACCCACACATGGTGCACACACACAAACCACGTGCACATAACAGACACCGGCCTGACAGACACACGTTCTACACACACACACTGTGCTGGCCAGCAGTTTGGTTGACATACTTGTTCCCTCTATTTTTATAACCCCACATTTCAAGGCCAGCCTTGAAAGATGAAATAGATAGCTCAGATTTCTAAAATTTCTATTGCACATTCTGTATTTAAAAACCTCTAATATGATTCTTGGATAGAATCTTTTTAAAATTCTATGAGTTCTACTGGTCAGCTTTTGAAGTTGGTTTGCATTTTTGGAGATTCTCTTAAACTTTAAAGGCATAGACACTTGTTTTCTCTGAGAACTAGAAAATCAGGGTTCTAGTATTGGCTCCGGCAGTAACCAGTTTGGAAATTCATACCCTTTCTCTGGGACTCAGTTCTGAAATCTACATAAGGGTGGACCTGCCTTCCCCCCTTTTCCTCCACCATTCTCCCCAGGGCTCCTCTCCAGAACCGTGGACCTTCACTGAATAGCTTGAAAATTATGAGTCTAACAGATCCCCCAAATCCCTCCAGCTCTGCAGATTTACAATATTATGATGTTATATAAAATTAATAATAATGACCAGTATAATAATAACCATAATGAATATGGAAAATCTGATTCAGAAAGAAAACCGTCACCATACACAATCCAAAACCAAAGATAAATGACACCTTGGATATTCATTTTTGTATTATCTGTGCTAAATGCCTCCTGATGGCTTGGGAAATTAGGGGTTTCATGATGTGGCTTTGGCCAGCCATCAGTAATTTGTACTTTTGCATCCACAAACTCAACCATACAAATATTCCAAATCCCAGTCATCTGACCCCACATCTATCTTAAGCAGGAATTAATGGCTGGAGCAAGGAGAGATAGTCCCTGGTACAAAACACATTATATTTTGCCTATAAAATACAGCTTAGCAGAGGACAGTTGTTGGTGGCCTCGAGCACTGCTCATCCATAAGTAACTTAGTGTATGTGGGGAGGGAGGCCACAGCCCGAAATTCTCCTTGTCCTGATTTCACTGCACACCGATTCATCTCACCAAATCAACCAGTGGCACAGTCATGTGACCACCTCGAGAAGGTTGTGCAGAAATCTCGGATAAATACTTGGGTTTGCATTGGGCAAGACCATGAGTAGCTGTGGTGAACGGTGATGAACTTGTCAGCCCTTACAGACCTAGCCCTGGTGTGATGCTTCAGGGTGGGGACTTGCTACCTGCCTCTCCGATGTGACCATAACTGCTCATCCGTAACCGGAGCTGTTACAGGAAGCAGGGCTGGCTGTGAGTTAAATGATAACTGAAGATAAGGGAAAAGAACTCCAAAGTCAAAACAGCAGTGCTTCAAGTAATCAATCAGGAGGATCGCAGGACAGATGCTGAATGTGGCACCTCCGAGCAAAAACAGATGGACTAATGTGTATTGATCGCCGATGGCTTGTTGACACCCTTTGAAATAGAGGCAATAAAGGACATCGTGGGGGTGGGGGCACACTTTAAGTGGAGAGGGTTAAACCATGGGGGATTTAAAATCCTGTGGCAAGGATACTTCAGTGAACTCTGAGCCTCGTGTTCAAATGTCACCCTGAAGTCTTTTGAGGTAACAGCTGGAACTTAGAGGAGGCTAAGGGGAGCTTTCTGTCCATTACCACCCTACCGATTTCTCTACTCTTATATGTTGGTTTTTATTCTCTTACAACATCAGCTTCCCCAGCTCCTCCAGCTTCTCGATAGATCAGCAGGAATAACACGCATCTCACAGGCTTTTCACAGAGGACTCAGCCATCTCCCTGACAAAGCATGCCTCACCTTTCCAAGAGGATCCCGAGTCTGCCTCTTGGTTGTGACAAGCGGCCACACAGTTTGAGTGGTAGGCACAATCTTCCTGCAGGGATGCTCTGTGCATCTGCATCACATCTATGGGTCATGGCCATTTCCCTCCTCTGTAAAGATCCAGAGCCCTCAAAATGCTAACATTATGTGGCGAGCTACATGGAAGTGAGAAAATCTGCGGTGGCCTCTTTTTCTGTATGAATTAACCACCCAGCAAACTGTGCCCTTGGCCAGGGCTGGCTGGTATGTATATAGATGGTGCAGGGACTGAGCCTTGCAGGAGAGTAAGTGTTATAAGATTAGCACTTCCTGACCCATGACAGTGCAAGAAGGTCTAGGCAGTGAACAAATAGTTTGCTCACCCTGCATTAGGAGGGAAATCTTCAGGCACTTGAATCTCAAACTATCGTTGCAAACCTTGGGCTGGGGAGAGATTCTGATCATGCTTTCTGATTCCATCTCTTTTTCCTATTTCCTTCCTCACTTGGTCCTGGGTGAGGGGAAAAGGAAGATGGCCCCTTTGGTGTTCTGTTCAGTGTTGTTGCTAAGTACAGCTGAGTGGTTACTCATGGGAAAGTAGACATCATGTTGGGCACGAGAAGATTTCTGAAATAAGGCAGATGATTTGGTGCAACACTGGATACATCTGAGAGTAAGGTTGCTAAGAAACATGGGCCAAGGTATTTGTATGGGTTGGTGGAGGAAGGAGAGGAAGCCTCGGAACTTTTTAGAATGATAATACTTCCTGACTGAACCCACACCATCCAGTCACCTTCCTGCATGCCAAGCGCCAGCAGTTTGTTTTATCACCTGCTAAGTGTATGAATGACCACTTGGTGTGCAGGGACGAAGGTCTCTCTTGGGCTCCTCCCACCTCATCCATCACTCAAGAAGCTTTGCAGGTAAATCACCACATTAATACCCCAGCCCAAGAGTTATGGGCTGTAGGAAAGCAGGAAAAAAATGTCGAAATGGAATTCAAGGGTAGATGGAGGCCTGGGGTGCAACATGAAGGGGAAACTCACAGACGGGAAGGGTACAGTGTGGAGGGGTCTTTGTGAGACACAAGGGGGTGACTGCACAGCAGTGGGGGCAGGAAGTTCACCCAAAACACCGACAGCCAACTTGAGACTGGCGAAGAGAGAGAGTTCAAGGAAAGCGAAAAAGAGTGAGTTGCTTAAAGAAAAGAGAGCACCATCCCATGTAAGGGTGAGGTGAAAGAGGTGAGCTTATGAGGTCTGAAATGGCCCCTTCACACTCACGGTGGCTTCACTCCCGGGTAAGACCCCAACTGGCAGACCCTTGCTCCATGGCTAGTGGGCGCACCTCCATTGATTTGGTGAGTTGGAACAGAGAGGAAGAGAAAACCAAAGAGGAAGGACAGAGATTCTTGGCTTCCATCTTTGCCAGAATTCTCTTTCATTGTGTGTGTGTATGCATGTGTGTATGTGTGTGCGTGTGTGTGTGTGTCATGTGCAGGCAATGTGAGATAGGAAGGAAACATCACACACCTATTTCTCTGACACAAACTCAATTATTGAAAGAGAGAGAGTGAGTGAGGACAGCAAGCGACAGAAGCAGGACTGCTCCCACTCTATTTGGGAAACACATGTCCCACAATGGGTGTGAGATATGAGATTTGCCTTTGTTCCCATAACTTGTCCGATTCCCCGTGCATTTTTCCTCATGTGGCAATTTAATTGATTTTCAAAGATAATCTCATGTTATCATATTTTTGCACTGGCTTCAGACCCAGCTTCTGTGTCTGTGTGTTTGTGTGTGCACAAAAGTGTGCTGGCAAATGTACCCAGCACTGGGTTTGGATATGAGTGCTGTGAATAAGCACACAGGCATGGCTGTGTACCATTCACGCTTGGAGTGCGTGTGCAAACGGATCGTGTCTGTTGCTGAGAACCTATTATCGCACTGTGTACCATGCTCATGGGTGCTCTGTTTGTTGGTTGGATGTGTGTGTGTTGAGGGCAGAGACAGAAGGGTTTAATGCTGATAATCAGAAGATCAGAAAAGATGAAATTCTGGGAAATTCTCAAATGCATTTTCTCCCTTCCTCTGAACACTCAGGCAAATATTTATGGCTGAATTTATCCTCTAGTGATGCGTGGAATTGACAGGTGTGTGTGTGTGTGTGTGTGTGTGTGTGTGCATGCACTCGTGCATCTGTGAGTCTGTGTCCATTAATAGTCTTTCTCAGTTAGATTAGAAACATAAAAGTGCTGTGATTGCCCTCTGCGGATGAAGGGCTTCTTCCCCGCATCTCTGCAGGTGCCGAGGATGGTCCTCAGCTCTCCGCTCTCGATAGGACTCTGGTTCTGAGGATGGTAGTCCACACGCAGTGATTGATCAACACGAGGGTGTGACATCAGACCCCTCGCCCCAACTTGGGACATCTTGAAAAGACCATATCTGTTCCTTGGTACCCCGTGGGGCTAGCTAAGACCATCATCCTGGGACCCACTGAAGCCCAGCTTCCTCAGGGTCCTCCTGGACCCTGGCCTCTTCCCCTTCCTCCCAAAAGTATTGATCCCAAGAGCTCTCCCTAAAAAAAGTCCTATGCCATGCTAATTTCTATCTCTGAGTCAACCTCCAGGGTCCCCAACCTGCAATGACATGGCTGAAACCAAGTCGGGAATCCCTGAAGCATAGTGAGTAGTAGATATTAAAGGTCATCTCCTCCAACTTCTCCCAGTCCTTTATACAAACTCATTCATCATCAAGGTTATAAACTCAGAGTCTAAAAACACACGTTTATTTTTGAATCCTAGCTCTCCGTAGCCAAGCTTTAACCTTTCTAGAATGCATCCACTCTAAACTAAGATGATAGTGCCCACCTTCCAAGGTTTCTATGGGGACTAAACTGGATAAGACAGGCGCAGTCCTTCGTCAAGAGCCCGACACAGTACAAACAAACACCCAATAAATATTAGCAGCTATCGCTATCATGTTCCATGCTTAGCTGGTGAAGTTACAAGATTGCAAATGGGAAAATGTATAGAGTTTCTTGGGATGTTGAACTATGGGTAATAAATCAATCACAGAATAAGTGGCATACCAATGTTCGTGTTGTAGATTTGAAATTCCCTTAAGTGAGGATTTGAGGACCAAATTGCTGGAGGCTGAACAGAGAAGGACAACTGTGTTCACCAGTACTCCACTCCTGCTACTTCTTCAGCTGCGAGTTTTGAGAGCTCCTGGTCAGTAAGAATCCTGTTTAGCAGAGAAGAGAAAGACAGGGCAAAGAGACTCACTGTCTGAATGATACAATGATGAATTAGACATGTGGAGAGGAAGTAGTGAGGGGATCCTCAGGTCATTACACTGTAGAGGATAATAGGAAACAAGGTTCCTCTAGGGTAGCCAGCCTCCAAGACGTGCCTCACAAGTCTTTGCTTTTGCTATTCATATACTTTCTTTTTTTTTTTTTTTTTTTTTTTTTTTTGTGGGTGCCGGGGGTCGACTTCAGGACCTTGCGCGCCAACAGGCGCCCGTGCCGCTGAGCGATATCACCAGCCCCTTTTTCATATGTGGGATCCGGGAGTCGAACTCGGGCCCTCGCGCTTGCAAGGCAGGCGCTTATGCCGCTGAGCCATCTCACCGGCCCTTCATATACTTTCATGTTGAATAGGATTGACCTGCATAAGCAACAGGTTGGTGTGGACGTGTCAGTGTGAATTCCAAGACTAAGTCATAAAAGGTGATGAGGCTTTTCTTCACTTTCTCTTAGGTAATTCTTTCCAAGAGAAGCTGGCTGCAATGCTATGAACACATCCAAGCAGCTCCGGCAGAGGCCCATTTCATGAGGACCAGAGGCCTCCAGCCCACAGCCATGTCTGTGCGCCATCTTGGAATTCAATGCTCCAGCCCCAGGAGTATCTTCAGGTGGCCGCAGCCTGGCTGACATCCTGCCTGCACTCTCAGGAGAGACCCTGAGCCAGACCCACCCAGCCAAGCCACCCCCAAATTCCTGACCCACAGAAACTGTCAGATGATGACTGATTGCTATGTTAAGCCTCTACATTTTGATATGTTATGCACCAATGGATGACAGAGAGACCATCCGTTCTCTTATTTGGGAGAAGACACAATTTTCTCAAATGTTGATTAGCTTAAACTATATAGATTAGTCAAGAGTGGACCATTTTTAACCCATAAATTGGCAGCAATCTGTGGTACAACCTCTATGTTGATCTAGAGTGGGCCTCAAGGTTCTGGCTGAGTGTAAGTCTATTCACAGGGCCACAGACGCTCTGTTCCCACAAAGGTCCTTAAGGAGGCCCTTCTGCAGGAGCAGGTTGTGTTTCTGGAAGGCAGCACCCCGTGGGTGGGAGAGTGGAACCCACCCAGTTCTCCTGGCTATGCCTGTTCTCTCCTTCCCGGCGAGGCCCTGGAGTGAGCAGGGGTGCTCGAGGTCCTCCTCACAACTTCCTCCCTCTTTCTCCATCTCACCGTGCTGCCTTTCATAAGCACCACTGTTCACCGAAGCCGCAAGTCCCCAAAAGATGTCAAAAGGCATCTTGTGGCAGATAATTAGAGAGATTGGTTCACGGGGCCCAGGACGCAGGGCTCCAGCCAAGCCTCAAAGAGTCCCTGGCGAACCATTTGGCGGCTTTAATTTCTCAGGCCTTGCCTCAGCAGGTGGCCACTAGCAGAGAGTCAATAGGGACCTTCTGGCCAAAGACTGGAGGCTCTTTGGAGAGGTCAAATCCAGAGGCCAGAGGGTATGGCTCAAGAGGTCACAGGGTCAGGACCCATCACAGTGACAGATGAATCTGAGCTTCTCTCTCTCTCTCTCTCTCTCTCTCTCTCTCTCTCTCCTTCCCTCTCTCTCTCTCTCTCTCCCTGGAAGCAGGGCCAGGCCTCTTGAGACCAGAGAGTGGTGGGGGAAGGGTGTCGGGAGAAAGGCGGGTCTGGTGTCTGGCCGGCACCTCTCAACTGGTCTTCATTAGGAGAGCCCGACAGCCCTCTCTTCTGCCGCCCTCTGTCCCCTCTGATGGGGCGCTGTCTCCAGACCTCTCAACTGTTCCTCATTAGGTGGAACAGTGCGCTTTTGTCCCGCATGAAGCCTTCTTTGTTCCACCAGCCCGGCCAAGCTAGAAACCCAGAAACTGATACAAAACAATGCCACTCTATCCTGAGGGGACCCCCGCCCTCCTCCTTCTTCCTCCCCTGGCTGGACGAGGAAGGGCGACTTCTCCCCCCGGCCGGTCGGTCACATCCCTGGGTGTCTGGCTGAGGACGTGATGCATGGAGCAGAGGAAACATGTCAAGCATAGACTAGTGATTCCCAACCTCAGGGTCCCCTGGACATCTTCAAAACAAGTCTATGCCCAGACCCGCCCCCCAGGCATTCTGATGTGACTAATTTGGGGGCCCCTCAGGTATCCGTTTGGAAAATGTTGGCAGAGACAGAGCCCACACTATCAAATGGCCACGCCTGCCTGCCAGTCTTTGTAAGCCTTAAAGCCAGAGGTGGTCCAGAAAACACTTCACCCTCTGCAGGTGCCACCTGGCAGAACATGTCCCTGTTGTCCAAGCAGGAAGTCCACACCTGTGTGTACCTGACAGAGACCTGCTCCATCTAAGAAGGCAGTGTGGACGCAGCTGGCTCAGATGCAGAGCAGTGATTTAATTTTGGCTTTCTGCATCTTAAATTCTGCACTGGTATTTTAAGATCTCCTGCTGCTGTATCCCTCTTCCTCCTCCATGCTCCTTATGGCTGTGTTCTCTCCAACAAAAAAAAATCCTTATCCTCAAAGACCTCAAAGATACAGCTGGTGACAGGGAGGTTTGTTTGGCTAGCCCTCATTCCTGCAGCAGTGTTGAACGGGTTATTTATACAAAAGCTATTGAGCCCTGATGGGTCTTGGTGCCGGCTACTTGTCTTATAGGCTGAATGGGAGGATGAGGTGTAACTTCAGGACAAACAAAGGCGCTCTTTTTTCCCATCCCGGCAGACCCCAAACTATTTCCCCTCCCTGGATCTACTAGTAAAAGTCTCACCTTTTTGTCATCTAGTCCTGAAATGGCTACAGTGCAGATTTATATAGATTCGAGCCTCACAACTTTGCTTTTAAAATTGGATATTAGGAAGTGATGCCAGATTTGACAGGTACGAATACAAGACTCCTACTTAAATTTGAATTTCGGATCAACAACTGAGAATTTTTCGTGTAACTATGACCTTTACAACAATGAATAATTTTTAGGATAAGTGTGTCCCATCGACTACTGGGAGCCATATTTCTACTAAAAGTTCTTGGCTGTTTATCTGAAATCCAAATTTAACTGGGAGTCCTGTACTTGACCTGCCAACTATAAAGTTAGGAAAAAGTTAAGAATTGTTTGCACATTGATGCCAATTAACCCAGCTACTTTGTTCTTCGCTCACCTGATAATAGTTTCTGATGGAATGGGAGCATCCAAAAGGGACAAGGAGGCAACAGTTTTGGCTTTCGAAGGCCTGGCAGAAAAGAATTCTAAGGCCACAGCAATAATTAAGAGAAAGCATGCTGTGATTGATTAGCAATGTCTGCCATGGATACAGGAGGGAAAGTGCATGTACGCGAGCTCTTCATTTGTAGCCGTAGGTCAGCATCTTGATACCATGCAGCGTCACTGGGGTGCTGAACTTGGAATATTTTTTTTTGTGTGTGGGTACCAGGGGGGTCGACCTCAGGACCTCACGCACCAACAGGCACCCGTGCCGCTGAGCGATATCACCGGCCCCTTTTTCGTATGTGGGTTCCGGGAGTTGAACTCGGGCCCTCGCGCTTGCAAGGCAGGCGCTTACACCGCTGAGCCATCTCACCGGCCCAAGAATCATATTTTTTAATAAGGAAGAGAGAGAGATAAGCAAGATTTTCTAAGGAAAGTGTAAAAGAAATGAAAATGTGGCTGTCCTTAAAAATAAGGAGTTATTCACTCCATAAAACTCTCTCTCTCTCTCTGGTACTGTGGATTGAACCCAAGGTCCTTCACACAGAGCTACATCCCAACTTCTTTTTTTTTTTTTTTTTTTTTTTTTTTTTTTTGAGACACAGTCTTGTTAAGTTGCCCAGGCTGGGCTTAAATTTGCCATCTTCCAGCCTGGGCTTCTATTTCTTGTTCTCTTCCCCACAAGGGCTCTTCATAAGCTACCCTCCCAATAGGAGCTTGACATATGAGTGTTAAACCCTGAATTATCAGTCACAGCAGGAGATGGATGGGCTCTCAACAGATTTGGGCCCTGACCACCCCTACTCCCATCATTCATTTTGACGGGCAATCTAAGGTCATGTGATGGCAAAGCCATTGGTCCTGTAGAAAAAGTCCTCTTGGGGCCTTCACGTCAGTGAGTGTCTCTACCCTCCCAGGGTGTCCAAAGGCAATGACTCTTTGCCCACATATCTCCATTCTCCTGCCATGCTAAGAACCATGGCTTCTTCTGGGCTGCAGACATTGGACAAAGGAGGAAGTTGAGAACCACCCTTGGATGGGAATGTACCCACCTCTGAGCGCATTCCCAGTGGCAGGAGGAACCCATCCATCAGACTAGGAAAACCCCTCCTCTCTCCAGGAAGAATGGCCATGAAGTGCTTGTAAATACACGTCTTCAGGTTTAAACAAATTGCATCATTATTTTTATTTCTCTAGGGGAGTCCATCTCCAGGGGACAAGAGGCTTGTTTGTCCTGTAGACAATGCGTGGCTGGATCGTGGGCCATTTCCGTATCTTCTGCCCAAGCCAACTGGCCAGTCTCATGGCCTCTCAACAGGAGAGGGGTGCCAATACCTAACATTCTATTTTCATACTGTTTGATGATAAAAATCGCCCCGTAGGACAAATGGCAGTGAACAAAAACAGGAAGCAGCCCCCTGATGAGATAGGGACAGGGTGGCTGGTGGAGTAAAAAACAAAATGACTAAAATGATAAATGAGTGAACCATGGACACTGCCATCTCCTTCCTGAGTGAGCCAGGAATAGATGGAAAGAAGAAATCAGAGAAGTAACGACTTGGGTTCCAAGTGGGGGCAATGATGACCGTCTCCATGGCACAGTCTCCAGGTACCTGCCCTGACTGCCTCTCTGGTCAAGGCCATTGAGACACTTACCTGATTTCCAGTTACTTCCTATGAGGTTCTTGCTTAGGTAATTTTGCTCCTTGTTTTGGCATTTGAAGAGATCCTTTGCGAGATACGGTCTTAGAGCCTTCCTCAAAATAGTCAGGGACTATTTTGTCATCTTGTTCCTCTTGGGTGGTTGTGCTCAGTTGGAGGAGGGAGTCAGTCTGTTCTTCTGGGGATATGTGACAATATCTACAGGTATTTTCAGATGGTGCAACTGATGGGTGGTACTATTGACATCTAATGGGTAGAAGGCAGGGATATGGCTAACCATCTGATAATGCCCAAGATAGCCCTTTACAACAAAGGATTATTTAATCCCAAATGTCTATCGTAGAAAAGTTGAGAACCCCCTGGTCTAAGATAACTTAAAATATAGAAATTGGGCTGGGTGTGGTTGCACATGCCTATAATCCCAGCACTTGGGAGGCTGAGGCAGGAGGATCACTGTGAGTTTGAGGCCAGCCTGGGCTATACAGCATGTTCAAAGCCAACCTGGACTACATAGTGAGACCCTGTCTCAAAAAAAAAAAAAAAGAAAAAAAATTGGTATAGGTAGAAGTATGGGCATGGACCTGGGCATAGACACAAACGTAGATGTATAATGAATTTATTCTGCAAAGAAAGAAAGAAAAAAAGACTCAGCTTCATTTCAGGTAGCAAAGTCTTCACAAGGATAAATCATTGGAAAAGTGGAACTTAGGCACTCACTATGTTGGTCGGGTTTCCATTGCTGTAACAAAGCACCTGCTTAATCAATATGAAAGGAGGAATGGTTTATTGGGGCTCATGGTTTTAGGGGCTTCAGTTCATGGGAATTTGGCTGCAGTGCTTTAGGTGGCACAGTAATCATGGTTGGAGCACATAGCAGAGGAGGCCTGTTCTACTCATGGCAGCAGAGAAGCTGAGAGAAAGAGAAGAGAGTTGAGGTCTGCATGTCCCTTTCAAGGGCATGCCACCAGTGACCTAACTTCCTTCCACTAGCTCTTGGCTTGCCCTTAGTATGGCCTCATCTGGTCCTTCAAACCAGGATGTCTCAATGAGAGAAATTGTTCAGCTTCCACCTAAACACACCACCTGTGTGGGCTTCAGCAATGTTCTTATTCTCTCTGAATCTCAGCTCCACATCCATGAAGTTAACATCATCTTGACGATATGTATTTGTGGTAATAATTCAGTAGGATTGCACAGCAGTAGTCAATACATTTCCTGAAATCTGGCTGAGTAAACATTCAAGCCACTTCATCTGCTGTTACTGTTATCGTTATCATCGACAGCAACAAATCGTCATCTTTGGATTTTCACATTTTCCTAGTATTTTAGCTTAATACCCAACGGGATCTTTGCAATACAGAAGCATGATTTAGGGTACCAGGGTGCTAAAGTAGCACTTTCTGTCTTAGTTTGAGCAGAGGCCCCCAGGAAATCAGGACCAATAGATAAGCTCAGCAAGTGGTTTCCTCGAAGGCTCCCCACTGTGGAAAAGGGGGACCGACTGGGCCCGTGCTGGGAGAGAATCACTGTGCTAGATAGAGCCCTGCGCATGCAGCACAGTCAGGGTGTTGGAACCTGCAGCAGGGTGTGTCCCCCAGTGGTGTCACATGCCACCCAGGAGCAGGGGTGTCACCCAGGAGCGGAAGTCAGCCACGCCGACCTTGCTGGAGGGGGGATGAGCCTAAAACCTTCAGGAACCCCACAGAGGAAGTGTTAGAAATCTGACTTCCACTTACTCTTTTGGAAATTCCATCCAGATCGTCAAGGCTTGAGAACCGCCCTTTGGACGGTGAGGATGATTGGACTTATTTCTTTCATCCTTTAGCCAAAACTGGGTCAGCTTCAAGCACAGTCCTCATCCCAACCAGATCCTCATTCAATGCTGGTTGCACTGGGATGAATGAAGAACAGAACTCGAACTGAACTCGTACAGTGGCAGGGACGCCATGCATTTTCATAACACTTGGAATTGTAAGTGACCGATCAGATGACAATTAATATGCAGATGCAGGGCTGGCCTGGCATTCCTGACCTGCAACTCCTCACCACTGATGCACAGGCCTGATCATTGCAAGAGCCTCGGACAGCACAGCTCTCCTGAGCATTTGCTTCCTGTACAAGTAAGTCAGAAAGCTCTGATGCGCGCTACCATGGAGTTGTATAACGTTGAGGTTTGAAGGTATTGATGAGTCTTGGTGCTGGCCAGGGTCCTCGGCACATGTTTGACCCTCAGTATAGATTTATTGAATCAACGAGCAATCATGCTCTACCCAGCAGAACTGGAGATGTGAGTCTTCTCCATTCAGCTTCAAATGAGGGTCCCACTATCCCCACTGTCTTACCCTCATAGATCAGAATGAAAAAGAGGTCACTGGCTGCCCATGCTCCCATGGAAAAGGCAGCAGGTGCTGGGGTCCTAGCACCAGATTGGTCCAGGGACATCTGAACACTGACCAGTCACCTGTGTGTCAGGCAGGGCCCTGTCAACTGAGACAAGACACAGGCCATAAATCCTGTTCTAAGAATTTAAAACTGGAAAACCAAGTGTCAGTGGAGGAGAATCATCTGCAGAGAGAGGTCGTGATGGGGAGTAATGAGGCCACGAGCCCCGGGCACCGTGAGCAGTGATGGGCCACATCGAAGAAAAAGAAGAGGGAAACCTGGAGGACATGATGCTAATTAAATTCAGCCAGACCCAGAAAGATAAATGCTATAATATCTTACTTAACTATATGGACTCTAAAGTAGTGGATCATAGAAGTAGAATATAAAATGGTGGTTTGCAGGGGGCTGCAAGAAGGAGAAAATAGACTAAAGGATATGAAGTTTTGGTTGTGCATGATACCTAAATTCTGAAGGTTTACCATATGGCACTGTACCTATAGGTAGCAATCCCGTATTATACATGTAAGCTTTTCTAAGAGGGTAGATCTTATGTTGTATTCTTATCAGTGATAATAATAATAACAATAATAGATAATAAAGGGGGTAAAAAGAAACCTTGGACAATGGCATAAATGTTTATGGCTTCATGGTGATAGTTTCATGAGTGTCCACCTTTTTCCAGACTCATTAGCTATATACATGAAGCATGTACAGATTTTATGTCAATCAATAAAGTGGTTTCAAAATAAAAACAAAATAATTTTATTATTAGAATTCTAGAGGCTCTATCACTGATACAGTTGGACTCTCCCCATGAAAATCATATCTTAGCTAAAAATAAAAATTGAAAAAGCTCCGTGTGTGTGAATCAAAGCCCTGTTTCCAGGCCAATTCAGGTTCCCTTCGGCGTCCTGCTTAAAACAAATGGCACAGCACCTTAGGCATGAGCAAGAGAGGCACTAGCGAGCGAGGCAAGCAAGGGGACATTAGGTTGGGGTGACATTTTTCTGTCCCTCCTGGTTACTTCCAGTTCAACAAATTAGTGATTTTTCTGTGCCTGCCATGTGCCAGGTACTGCCATGTGCCAGGTGCTGACACATGTGCCAGGTAGTGACACAAAGATAAACAAGACAGAATCATTATGTCCAGGAAATCCAAGCCAAATAAAGTTATCTCAATATGTGGAGGATGCTATGAGGAGGGGAAGGGAAAGCTTTGTGGAAAGGATGTCGGGAAAACGGTGGGGGGCATTTATAAACGTACGTGAAAAATAACCAAGCCCGCCCCAAAGCTATTCTTGTTTTAGGGTTGGCAGGTCATGCCATCCTCATGACCCTCTTCTGAATGTATCCATCGCTGCCCCTTCTCTTGGCCCTCCAAAAGCCACATGGTTAAATTTTGCTACAGAACAGCGATCAGCCGAAATAATTGACATAGATTAAGCTACAGACGGGCTATATAGATCATGGGCCCAGATCTAATTCCCACCCAGCCCACTCAATTACACAGGAGCTCCTTACTGGAGAAATGGGTGTAGTTACTGTAAATAAGTTCAGCTTTGGACACAGATGTCATCGGGTAACTGCATTTGCCGTATTTGGGTGACACATAAGGAAAGCATCAACGGTAGGATTCCGGAGCCTGCAAAGACATAGTCTGTCTTTCCTGACAGCCTGGCGTCCTCAGTGCAGGCTGAGATAGCAGTGCCTGGGAGAGCTATGGAGAGGCTGGGGCTCTGGTCCATATTGCACTGTGTAACCTTGACTTACGCTCTTTCCCTTTGCTAGGTCTCGGCGTCCCCTTCTATAAAATGAAGGAATGTGATTAAAACTTCAAGGTAGATGAAGAAGGCAGAAGAATGGTGCTGGGGTTGGGATCTGAAGTGTCCTCGTGTGTTCAGATCGTGGTGACTGGATTGTGGGGCCGGTATACGGAACGTACTGTGCGCTGCCAGGAGTCTGGGCCGGGTTGAGAGTGGGTCACCGTGGGTGTGACCGGGAAGAGCTTGTCTCCCTCTCTCACACCTCCCTTCACTCTTTGCTTCCTAGTGCCCTGACACTGGCAGCTGTGGTCCACCCGGACCCTCGCACCATGCCATTTCTGCCTTGGAACCAACCAGCCATGTACCAAAACCGTGAGCCAAAACAAACATCTCCTCCTTTAAATTGTGAGTGTTGGGTATTTTTTCCCAGTGACAAGAAAGTGATTCCGATGCTTTCTATATCTCAGTATCTGAACCTAACAGACCTAAGTGTGAGTCCTGACAATGCACTGAACCACTGTAGGTCTCAGGGGTGTTATCTGTACAATGGAACTCATAATTGTACCTACTTTTGTATTATTCCTTGATAAAGACAATGCCTAGTATAGGCCTGGCACACAGTAGGTGTTCAATAAATACTGATAATCACCATGACCATTATTAAGATTCTGAGGTCATTCATTATTTAACAAGGTTATAGAAGTATCTTTGATATTTCAAGTACTACATTACTTTCTAGAAGGAATTACTTATCTATTGCTTATAACATCACCCCAAACCTTAGTAGCTTAAAATAAAAGCAAATGCTCGTTATCACATAGCTTCTGTAGGTGGGGCCTTAACAGAACATGGGGCCGAGCCACCCGGGTCTTCTGCGTAAGGTCTTCCATGAGGCTGCAGCCAAAGTAGGAGCTGGGGCCCTGGTGTCATGGGAAGGCTCAACCGAGGAAGACTGTCCTGGATTTGAATGGCTGAAGCCAGGATGCAAATCCAGATCTGCAGGAAGTCAGAGCTTAAGCCCCTATTAAAATCAGCTTACTTCCTTTCCCTCCTGCACCCCAGCCCTCGGCCTTTCTAGGGAACGTGACGTGGCTGGTCCGAGCCACGTGGGCCTCTCCTTAGGGCTGCTCACCAATTGGTAGCTGATTCCACCAGAGACAGAGAGCTAGAGAATCAGAGAGTCCACCAGGAAGAAGTCAGACCTCTTTGTAATCCAGCCTTGGAAACGATAGGCCGCATTTGTGTTGTATTCCGTGCCCTAGAATGAGTCAGTAAGTCCATCCTACACTCGAGGAGAGGGGACTATGTATCAGCGCCCAGTGCTGTGGGGTGGGATTGTTGCACACATGTTAGGCTGGCCCCGGGCCTGACTCCCCACAGCGGAAGCACCCAGCTCCCAGTAGACGTTGCAAGGGCCCATGGGTGAATGTTGTAGGATCTCTGACCTCTATCCCTTCCACCCTCTCCCCATTTTAAAGAAGAAACTGAAACTCTGGACTATTGAATCCTTTCTCAAGGCCCCAAGAATATGAATTGGCAGAGCCGAATTCAAATCTAGACCTGAATAAAACCAGATCTTGTGTTCTTATTAAAATCAACACACTTCCTTTCCCTACCTTCTCTGGTCCTTGGCCTTTCAAGGTGACATTAATTCATTTCGAATTTTTACATGAGACATAAAACACTAAAATAAAATAAAAGCTAAGGCAAATGACAAACAAACCTGAAGAAATATTTGTAACATATATCATGAACAAAATGGCAATTTTCATCATATATAAAAAGTTCCTAGAAATAAAAACAACCAACAACCTGGTAGAAAAAACTATCAATGGACATAAAGTTTATTTTTAAAAAATCCTTGAACATCCCACGTAACAAAGGACATTACAATGAAAACCAAGGAAATACAATTTTTAATGTATTAAATTGATAAAAACTTTTGACAATGCCATTTTTTACAAAGCTGTGAAAGAAACAAAAGCTGTAATAAAAGATTATGAGGTTGGAATAGTAGAGTCAGTCCCTATTACATATCCATGGGAATCCTGGCTCCCCCGTGCTGTGGTTCTGTGGTCTTGGAGAAGCGACCTTCTCTAAGCCTCAGTCTCTTCATCTGCAGAGTTCGGATGTTTTCCACTAGGATGAGATGAAATAGTGCGGGTAATGCTCTTCACGCAGTGCCCCGGACACAGTAAATGCTCAGCAAACGTGAACTTCTGGCGGTGGTGATGGTGGTGGCCAGTGCTCGGCAGAATTGTCGCTGCTGTCAATCAAATCAGCATAGGAGCAAATAAATGAGACTCTGCCCATTAATCTTGATCTGGTACTTTTAAGAATTTTAATCACTTAAAAATTTAAAATGTCAGGACCATAGATAGCTAACATGAAAACATTCATTCAGTGAAAGCTATCAACAAACAGTTCCAAAAGCTGCCCTCCTGGGGAAGTAGTCGGGAAATGAAACCGGTCGGTTTTCTTTAGAGCTTACTCTTCTGGACTTCTGGCCATGTTCTGAATAATTCTTACGGTCTCTCAGCCAAATCTAGCAACATCTCCCCACCTCCCTGCCTTTCCCAGGTTTTAGTAACTATTTCTTCAATGCTAACATGCAAGTATGCACTTTGCAAAATATAAAGGATTTCATATTTATTCTTTGACATCAGGCCAGCAGTGACTCATTTGTATAGGAATGATTAACTCTATTCACAGATTTTTTTTAATGTAAAGCTCAAAGAGGTTATGTGACCAACCTGATGTTACACAGCCAGTAAACACTCAGAGCACTAATATCAGGTCTGAACCATAACTTCGGTATTTTTATCACAGTTTTGTCTCACGATCCCATGATTATTGTAAGCCTGCTATTGTCTGCCTTAGGGTTTGTTAATGAAGGCAACCATTAAATAACTAAGTGGTTCTTATTTATTCTTGCATAATTCTCTACCAATTTAAAATTCAGTAATGAAAATAAAATGGACAATAAGCTGGTCTTCTCAGAGTATGCATCCTTGATCACTTAAAATTATACCAATCAAATTCACTCCTTCCCAGTTATCTTCTTTATAATAATCATAGCTACTCTCTGTTAACTGAGGTCAAACAGCACGCTAGGTCTTTTATGCACCATTCAATTTAATCTTCATAGCCACACCATACAGTGAACACTGCTGTCCCATAGCAGACCAGGAAACCAATGGTCAGACAGCATCAGTCACAGTTCCAAGGGACTTTTAACTTAGTAACAATCTGAGAAGTGACTGCTTGATTTGGATCTCAAATCCCTGCCACAAAGTCTCCCAGTGTCTTTCCTATGCTTAGTTAACTTGCAAGAATCAAAAGGGAATATTTAGGATTAAGAAAACGTGACACGACCTAGGTGTGGTGGCACACACCTGTAATCCCAGTACTCAGGAGGCTGAGGCAGGAGGACTGCCATGAGTTTAAGGCCAGCCTGGGCTACATACTGAGTTCAGGACCAGCCTGAACTACATAGCAAGACCCTGTCTCAAAAAAAGGAAAAGAAAATGTGTCACACATAACACATAAAATGAAATATCTTTTGGCCATAAAGAAGGAAATCCTGCTATTGTAGCAACATGGATGACTCTGGAAAATACTAAGGCAAATAAAATAAGCCAGACCCAGAAAGCTAAATACTATGTGATTCCATTTATCTGAGCAGTCTAGAAAAGCCAATCTCACAGAAGTAGAGAATAGAATGATTGTTGCTAGTGGCTGGGGGAAAAAGAAATAAATGTTATTCGATGCATATAAAGTTTTAGTGATTCGAGATAAACACATTCTAGAGATTTGTTGTACAACATGATACGTACAGTTAACAAGTGGCCTCGTACGCTTAAAAATTTGTTAAAGGATAGATTTCAAGTTAACTGGTTTTTTTACTAGTTTTTTAAAAGACACAAAGGAATCTACTCTCACCAGGGACTAAGGGCTGAACCTCAGTAGCAAAATGTTTCATCTTTCTAAACCTTAATGTCTTCATTTATTAATTGGGGGTAAAAACAGAAGCTACTTTATAGGGTTATCTGAGGGTTAAATGATACAACTCATGTAACTTTTGACACAGTGCCTGGAATATGGCAAAGTCGCAGTGAAGGTTCCTTGTTATTATTTTTGTTATCATCAACAGTAGCAGCAGCATCATTACTCCAGTGCCCAGAAGAGCTGCCAACACACTTCACCCTGCACAAAAATCCCTGTGGCCAGCTAAAGCTAAGAGGCTGACAGCAAGTCAAGGCCTCCAACTCTACCTTGGAAGAAGGAATATTCCATAAACTTCCCAGACTGATAAAACATTCAAAGGACCCTAGGGATTTGAAAACTCTTCAAATTGAAAATTATAAAATCAAGTTGTTTTATCACATCTAAGCATAGTTCAGCTATAATGTCAACAATGTTCTAATAAGAACAAACGAAGCTTGAGTCAAGTTTTGGCAAGTATTTCAAGAACATATACTCGTATAAATTACATGATACTGTAATATGACACATTCCCTTCGCATTTGACTTTCTGCAACAGAATCGTAAAGGAGATAATTTTTTCAGAAATACTGGAGGGTTTCATCAGTTTTCTTCAGAGCCCCTCTTAATCCTTTGGTACACAAATCATTCTTGTTTGAAGCACCTGCTGTGTCAATTGACCTGATGTTACCAAGTTGCCAACAGTCAGATGCTTTGTCTGTAATCAGAGCCACTCTCCAGCAAAATTTTCATCCACTTTATGAAATGCTGCATCTTTTGCAAGATTTGCAACTCTGCTTTGCAATCCTTTTGCATTGCATTTGCATAGTAGTATCAGATAGCAACAGCATCTGGCAATCTGTGAGGAAATGTCTAACAAAGGCACTGATGCCCATTTTGGGTAGTTACACTTGTGTAAAGGGGGGTTCAATTTGGGAACAGAGAACATAGGTTTAAGGAAGGAGTTTGTTGGTAATCATTTTCATATCATGACAACGTTCACTTTCTTACACAATTCTGTACAGCATGGGCTCAGATATTGAATTCTCATTTAATGAGATCTTGCTATGATTTGAATGTATCCCTCAAAAGTTTATGTGTTGGAAACTTAATCCCCAAATCATACATTAATAGATTTGGAGGTGGAGCCTCAGGAAGTAATTAGAACCAGATGGAGTCATGCAAATGGAGCCTCTAGGATGGCATTAGTAGCTTAATAAAAAGATGAAGAGAGACCTGAGTTGGTTCCCTTCTCTGTCTCCCGGGGGATGCCCTCCACCATAATCAGTCACACAGCAAGAAAGCCTTCATCAGATGTGAACACAATCCCCTTGGACTTCTCGGCCTCCAGAGCCACAAGCCAAATCAATTTTTTCATTATAAATTATCCAGTCTCAGGCATTTTGTTATAGCAACAGAAAACAGCTGAAGACATATTTCCTATGTGTTGTTTCTATCCTTGAATGGACAGAATATCATCTGGCAAATGCTACACAGTTAATGCTCTTGGCTTGAGCTACATTAACTGAGTTTCTGTCTATAAAAAGTATGTCTTGACTTTTCCAGACTCCAGACACTTGAGTAATTCTCACACTTACTTTTCATTGTTTCACATAAATTATTTGCTTCAGACTTGTTGGAATTGTGCTAATGTGAAAAATGGTGTAATATCCCTAATACTTAAATAGCACTGAACATAACAAAAGATGTTTGCATGCACGGAGTCTTCATTACATAAGAATTTATTACCAGTTCTAACATAGTAATGAGTTATATCTAGATGCAAAAAGCCATTTATAATACAAAAAAGGTATTCACAATTGAATGGCTGCTAAAAAATTAATGGCCATTCCAATCTCATTTTCCACATCACCTCCTTAGGTGAGCTGGAGTAAATTATTTCACCTCTCTTGTCCTCCATTGCTGTATGTGTAAATTGGAGGCAAAAGCATACCAAATTGGAGATTTGCACAAAAGATAAGAGGAAACATGGAAAAGTTCTTCAATCAGTAAATTGAAGCATAAAGAAAGGTATCTGCAAATAGAACCAGAGAAGTGTCTCTCAATATGCTTTCCTTTTCTACTGTATAGAGACAATTGAATTTTAGCTGGGCTGCCCATTTCCAGACTCCCTTGCAGCTAAGCAGGAACATATGATTAGGTTCTGGCCAATGGGACAGGTAGTAATGCATACAAAATTTCAAGGTCATGCCTTTGGAGTCTAATATGTTTTCTTTTCCACCTTCATTTTCCTCTTTTCATTAAGTGGGATGCATACTTAGTGGTGAAATACATTTTTAAAAAGCATCAATGATGAAAATACCCTAAAGATGATGGAGAAAAAAATAGGAGTCCAAGCCCCTAAAGACTCCAGGATGCAAAGCCTCCATGCCAGCACAATCCTTGATTTACAAGAGAAGTAAGTAACTATGCCATCTCAGTGACAGTTACTTGGGGCTCTTCCCTTATCTGCTGAACTATATCTTACCCTAAATTGGATAGTTTTTTCTTTTAATCACTGCACAATTAAATATACCTTCACTAGGCAACACCCATGTACAAAGACAAAGAAATAGAAGGCAGAATCAAGGATAGGCTAAAGGTATGAGTTCTGAAGTCAAATTGTCTGTCTCCAGATCCTGCCTTTCTTGGCAATATGACAAGTGGAAGTACTTTAACTCATCTAAACTTTGGGTTGCTAATCTATAAATCGAGTATAGTAAGAGTGGCTACCACAAGAAATCCATGTAAGTTTTAATGAAATAACACAAGGAAAAAAATTAGCACAATGACCAGCCCATCTCAAGCACTCAAAAAACATTAGACATTATTATTTCAGGGAAAGGTGTTTTCTGGGCTGAATGACACTCCACTGCTGAGTTCAGTTTGGGAATCTAACACTATAGTAATAGCACTGGAAACACACTCATCCAAGTTTTGCTCATCCAACAAGTCCATTTCCTTCTGAAATGTGAATTTGTTTTCCACTGAACAAATGCTCAAATTTTCAGATTAAAAAAAAAAGAAATGAAAGAAAGAAAGAAAAGTAAGACCATCATCTCTCACCTTTAAACTCAAGTTGGGTTTGAGAAAGGGTATCGAGGTCATGTGTGGGGCCAAACAGGTGATAATTGACACCCACATCTTTCCACAAGACCACAGACTGCACCACACCCTTTGGGCCCATATTTTAATTGTGCAGCTGTTTTCTCTCAGGCCCATTCACTGCTCTGTTCTCTTCTGAATCACAGTGAGCTCCCAAACTACTTTTTCTTCTGGCTTTCTGGTTGGGTCAGCCAATTGCAGACAGTGATGGAAGACTTGGGACTGGAAAGAGGAAACCATCTGACTTTTTCTCACTTTACCCACCCATTGTACTTTGGCAATAGCAACAGGTACCATATCCCCCTCTCCCCAAAAAATAAGACTAGGTCTTATATTAATTTTTGCTCCAAAAGATACAATAGGATTTATTTTCATGGGATGTCTTATTTTTTCATGAACTACAATCTACATTTATTCATGCACACAAATCTTCACTTATTCAAATACGATAATGTCATCTTTTTTTGGAATGTTGTCATAACTCTCTAAGCCCCAAATTCTGGCCTGAATTTCTTGTGATTCCATTTCCTGTACAAATATTAGCCCCAATCTCTCATGTCCAGCAATAGAGCTCTCCTTAAATGAGCACTTGTCCATGTAGCCTGCTCACAGTGTGTTGGCAACACAGCTGTCAGTGATTTTATCCCATGAATTCTTCACCCAAGTCATGACCTCTTGCAGGCTAGGCTTCACAAAGTTTCCATTAAATCGAGTGTTAATTGAAGACTTATGAGACGGGAGTGGCAACAAAAATGATGACAGTTAAGAATGATGGTCCACACAAAAACAATGAAAAATTGTGGGCACAAAAATTCAGAGAACGTTTCTTTATTTTACATGAGTGCATTAAGAATGTCTGTTATAACACACAATGTATTGAATTATGAAAATTCATATTAGACACAACCATGTCCCTTCATTATGAGGTGCACACATCATGAATACATTGATCTGTACTCTAGTCATTTGATCACAAGTCTCAAGTTCATCTATTTACATAGGTGTTTACCTTTCATCCAAAGGTGCCCACTTGGGTATTTACAAGTACTTAATTATAATTTTTATTATCATTTATTTTAAGGATTAATGTCAATAATATCATTTATTTATATTTAACTATGTATCAGTGTTGTTATTTTATAATTCAATACATCTGTCATGTGTTGCAAGGAATGTACTAAGTGTGTCCATCTGGTTGATCATCTTTAACTAGGGCTTATTTTGGGGGTAGGGCTTATACTATGAACATCCTAAAAAAATCATGTTAAAACCTATTTTATGGTTAGGTCTTATTTTGGGGGAAATACAGTACTATACCTAAAGACCTTGGCACCTAGATTCTGACAATACAAACTCCTCTTCTGTTCCTTTCCCTAGTACTGACTTCCTGCCACTGGTAACTTCTGAAAAGCCTTGCTTTCTGCTGTTTGCTTCCTGAGCTCTTCCTTCACCTGTAGATTCAATCCCCTATGTTGAATCCTCTCTGCTTGAAAGACCTTTAGTGATGTCTATTTTCTGTCTAGACCCCAATAGACCTAAGATGGCAACTCCAGGGCCAAATGTACTGTCTTATATGTGCTGGAAATTCAATGTATGTGTGTTGAATGAATGAATGAATGAATGAATACACAGAGCAGGGAAATACTGACATAATTACCCTGAAATCAGTCAGTCCTCTGATCACTCTAAGGAGCTATGAGGGTGAAAACACCCACACCACTTCTGAGATATTTATGTCTGCTCCCAAAGTCTCTCAGCTGGCTGAATCACTGAATATATCAAAACATTCATCCTTCACAGCTCTGTTTCTGCTCTGGGTCCCCAGAGTAGTGAACCTCAAGCCCTCACATCCCGACCTCCCAGGGTCAGTAAAAATTTTCTTTGTGGACCTTCTGATTATGAGATGATGACCTGGCTGAGAGCAGGGTAGATGAAGGGGGCTGAGAGGAGAGGGTGTGGACAAAAGCACAGAGATTTATCTCCAGGCGGCCGTGTCACTGCTGGGAGCAGTTCAGAGCTCATAATATTTGTAAATATCTGTTTGGTCCCAAAAGTTCTCTCCCATGGAAACAGCTAATAAACCAAGCTGCTTGCATTTGTTTGTCATGCTGAGATACATTCCAGGGTCTAATTACATTGTTGCTTTATTATGGAAAAGACGAGAGAGAGAGAGAGAGAGAGAGAGAGAGAGAGAGAGAGAGAGAGAGAGAGAGAGAGAGGAGGTAATGGGCACTCAGAGTTGAAAGCTGGAAAATTGGTTTTCCTGGCCAATGAGGCTTTGTCAAAAAGAGTTTGATCTAAAAATGAAAATTAGGTTTGGCACCAGCTGCCTCCTTAAAAAGGAGCCACCTTTGGCTTGCACTTCCAGCAAACCCAGGCACCTCTGGCTAAGACAGCAGCCACTTTATCAAATCACCAAACAAAATCTGCAAAGGGGAAGTAGGTGAGCAAGGCGAGAACTCTCTCCAAGAGAAATAATAACCCAGGTGATGTCAGGCTTGCTGGCCTGTGGACCACACGTTGAGCAGCGAGGTGACTCATGCATCTCTCCTTTATGTTTGACATTAAGAAGCCAAATCCCAAAGCAGCAAGGCACTTCCTGTATATGAGCAAGGTAGGAAGAGGCCAGCCCACGTTCTGCCAGAGTGTCCCACCTTTTCCAGACCTCACATTTCCTCCAGATACTGAACCCTGAACCCTGGGTTTCCTTGGATACTATTTGATTTGCCTCTGAGATGCCCATTGCTTGTATGATCTAGGGACACAGCAGAAAGAAAACACAATGAAGATCAACTTCGCTACTTCTTAGGAACTGAATTTAAATCACCAAGGAAACTATTGTATATGATTTTTCTTTCCATTTCTTCCAAGCCAGCAAGACTCATCACTTCGTCTGTGATGACATGAGAGCTAGAATCATAGGTATTTAGACTTGGAGGTGACTCCAAGTTCAACTGCCTCCATAACAATGGTGACAAAACATACCCTTTGCCAAGTACTTGCCCTGTGCTTGGCACATAGATCCAACTGATTCACCTCCTAGATTTCCTACAAGGTGTGCTCCCAGTCTCACACTATGCTCTGCAAATTAAAAATCCTGTGATAAAAAAAATTACAGAAATGTACAAACTCAGAGAGAAAAAAATCATAATGCCCATGAAAACACAATGGACTCTAAGAAAACCATTGCACTTTTTTAGTCATTTGTTTCTAAAACACCTTTGTCCATGAAATCCTTATTTCCCAAGATCCAATTAGCATCTTGATCCTTTTCCTATTAGTTAGAAAGTTCAATCTCCAGTTAATATTCGCTGGCCTTTTTAATGAAGATGGAGCACCCTCTGGTATCTTCAAAAGGGTTTTCAGCAAGGAGGGGGATTAGCAAAGAACACTTTCTTAAACATAAAAATGATGGCTAAGATTTGCTCATTTTGGGTAGGAGATTTACAATGCGCTCACGGACATTTCCAAGGGAATGGATGAGATATCTTCCAACACATCATTCGCCCAAGTCAGCCTCACATGCATTATAATCGATATTTAAACAACTACAAAGGTGAAGGCTGACCCACCGCATCCTTCCCAGCCATCCCCACGGTCCACTCGAGATGTTATCTGCAAGGAGTAAACAGGCTCGTCCCGAAAGTCTCGGCCACCCGGGTGTGATATCAAACAGCTGCTCAGCAGCCCTTGAAGCCAGCTCCCATCTTCCCCCTGCTGAACTCCCAGTGAGCTGAGCTTCCTGGAGGGCTGTTCTTTGATGTCCAAGAGGACCCTGTGTACGGGATGTGTGGGAAGCAAAACCAAGATTCCTCTCCCTCTCAGCCATCTTTTCCCTGAGAACACGATCTCCCAGGAAGCAGAGGTACAACTCAGCATCTCCAATGATAAAGCAGTAACCAAGGTAACCCACATGACATTCACTAGTGTCCCCCCCCAGGAACACTTCCTACCTTTTTTAAGAGCTCATGATGAGGTAAGAACTCTAATCCTTCCCTTTACACCGATGGGGAAACTGAGGCTCAAAATGTAAGTCCAAGGTCACCCTAGAAGTGAGCAGTGCCATTTGGTTGTAGCTTGCTTCAGAACTGATTTCCCAGTCCCCCAACTGGGTAGAAACCAACCTCAGCTCTCCAAAGAGTGGCTAAGGACTAGAACTGAGGCTGTGAAGGCCAAAGGCTTCAGAACAATTATATGGGCTTTTAACTCCCGTGGCGGGATTGGCCTCCATTTTACACCTTTATACGTGCTTCTTCACTCTGAAGTGTAAATGTTTGCCTCCTTTTCTCTCGCCACTAAGCTAAGGGCTCCTTGAAGCAGGCACCGAAGCTATTAGCCTTTGTCCTGGTGGCAATGATCGCCATGATAGCTAGCAATTCCAGAGGGCTTATAGTGGGCCACACCCTAGGGCTGATGTGGGGCCAGTTAGTCGTGCCTGGTGCCTACTCTGACTCTTTATGTGAGCCCCACTGCGTGTTAAGTCATTTTGGCCTTGCTGGGCATGATGGTGCGCAACAATAATCCCTGCTGTTTGGGAGGCTGAGGCAGGAAGATTGCAAGTTTGAAGCCAGCCTGGGCAACTTAGTAAGATCCTGTCTTAAAATAAACAATGAAAAGGGCTGAGGATGAAGCTGCCGTGGTGCACACGGCTGTGGGCAGGGGGACATTAGTTCTCCCCACATGGACCACAATGTGGGGCTGCATCAGAGTCGCCACCGGTCAGCAGCTGGCTGTCGTCCTGGCACGAATGGCCCATTAGAAAGCATGGTGAAAGTGGCAGTGTTTTATGACCTGGTGCAGATGTTACACAGCATTATTTCTTTTTTTTTTTTTTTTTGTGGGTACCGGGGGTCGACCTCAGGACCTCACGCACCAGCAGGCGCCCGTGCCGCTGAGCAATATCACTGGCCCTTTTTCATATGTGGGTACCAGGGGTTGAACTCAGGACCTCGTGCTTGCCAGGCAGGTGCTTATGCTGCTGAGCCATCTCACCGGCCCCACAACATTATTTCTGTAATGCTTTTTGGTTACACAGGTCAGAACTCTCGGGTGAGGAAGGGGACCCTCCTATGGGCTTGGAAATCCGGAGGATCACTGAGGGTCACCTTGGAGGAGACTACGGTAAGCACCGAATCTGAGCCACCAACAGATTGAAGCATCTGAAAATAGAGAGCTCTTGGTATAGAGGGGCTGACAGATTTATATGGTCACACAAAGGAATAGATGATTATGCAAATGACTGGGAAATAACAGGCGCATTGGAGTGTGGAATGGAGGAAAGAGCCAGCCCCACTAACAGGATGTGGCCACGGTCTGAGACTCTACATAGTACTTTCTAAGTGCTTTTGAGTAGGGATTCAGCCCCTCTGTCTCAGCCTCCGGTGGAGAATGGGGACAATGTAAATAGCTGCAAGGCTGCTAAAGTGTTGGGTACATCTGGAGTTCCAAGATGGCTATTTCTTGATTAAATGCATTCAAACACAAAGGATCCTCCCCATTTCAAAAATGTATTTTGGTGCAGCCAGATTCTTTCTTGAGGATTCCTCTGCTTATATTTGCCATGAGCTTTGTCAGAGATTTTATTTATTCATTCAACAAACATTTATTAAGTGTCTACTCTGTATTCCATCCCTAATCCCCTGTGCTAAGCACTGATAATATATCAGAGAGCAAGACAAACATCCCTGGGCTTCAGGACCTACTGTGTGGCCAGAGTGTAGGGAGGGGAGGATGAGATTCACCCGGCATGGTCTCTGCTCTCGCTGAAAGTGTCCGGAGCTCACCATGGATCCCCGTATTTCTTAGCATATGAACAAAACCAATCAGAATCAAGGAATGGACCAACAAGCCACAGTGTCACCCTGGCAGCCAGGGACAGGAGTGCAAGAGCAGGACCACCTGAGGTCCTCAGGGTTCTGGAAGCCCCTTCACCCTCAGCACCATTCAGCGAGTTTGTGCCGTGGCAGCTGTGAGTCAAGGTCCCTGTTCCTATTTCCAGAAAGCCTGCTGCATTCAGGGCAAGCCAATGACATTTCCTAGTCTCAAATTTCAAGTCAAAAGCCCCTAAACCCATGGAGTGGGAAAGCACTCAGGAAAACCTGACTTTGGCCAAGATGTGGACCCCAAGAAGATACAGTGAAGTCATAATGCCTGGGACCTGTGAATGTGACCTTATTTGGCAAAAGGCTCTACGCAGATGTGGCCCAAGTGAGGCTGTGCTGGAGTCGGTGCCTATGATGCAGTATGACGTGTGACTTACAGGAAGGGAGGCCCAGGGACACATGCCAAGAGGCCGACACAAGCAAGATCGCGTGTGAAGATGTAGGACAGATTAGAGGGCTGCATCTAGCAGCAAAGGACACCAGGGTAGCCAGCTGCCACTGGACGCAGGGAAGAGACGAGGAAGGAATCTCCTCAGCGCCTCCAGGAAGTGGCCCTGCTGACACGTGGACTTCAGACTTTCCCTCAGAGGTGTGAGAGAATCCACTTCTGCTGTCGTGAGCCACCCACCCACTTCGTGGCCCATGCCTCCAGCAGCGCAAGGAAACTAACACGGCATCCAAACGCAGGACCTCGAAGTCCTTTTTGAGCCAGCATTTCCATCTCACAGAAAGAGACTTGGAGGAAAAAAAATGTTCCCATTCTGTGGGCTCCCTCTTCACTCTTGCTGGCCTCCTTTGCTATGCGGAAGATTTTTTTTTTGTGGGTACCGGGGTTCAAACTCAGGACCTCGCGCACCAGCAGGCGCCCGTGCCGCTGAGCGATATCACCGGCCCCTTTTTCATGTATGGGTTCCGGGAGTCGAACTCAAGACCTCGCGCTTGCCAGGCAGGCGCTTATGTCGCTGAGCCATCTCACCGGCCCGCAGGAGATTTTTAATTTGTTGTGATCCCATCTGTTCATGCTTGATGCTCTTTCTTGTGCAACAGGGGCTCTGTTTAGAAAGTCCTTGCCTACACCTGAGTCCTCAAGAGTTTTACTTATTATCTTCCAGCAGATTCGATGTTTCTGTTTCACTATCTATGTGAAACAGCTTATTTATTTAAATAAATTAAATAAATCACACACCCAAGCTCGGCTCTTGCATAACTTCTCTTACACGACAAATGCAAAGTATAAATAATTTTTTTAAAAATGAAAGATAAACCATAGGAAACAGGGAGATAGATGTTTTACAGATGGAAAGGGCATCCAGAGGTGGGAAAGAAGGGGCATAAAGGAAATTAAAGGTATGTTAAGTACATGTACTTACTCCCTAAGATGAATGTAAAAATTATGGATTGCAAACATGTACTGATAAAAAAAAAATTAAAAAAGAAAAAATAAGAGGCCCAGGGAAAGAAGATGCCCATAGTCACCCAGTACGAGTCAGCCAAACCTGAGGTCTTCTCTTCTCTCCGCTCAGGGCTTAGGAGACACCTTCCCGCCTTTTCTTAGTTTCTGGTCATCGGGCAGGCCTCAGCCATCTGTGACGTTATTATCATTTATTATTTCTGCAAGAAACAAGCAGCCCAGAGTCTGTGTGCTTTCCAGCCCCTCCAGGCAGTCTGTTTTTGCTGGCTGTGCATGAAAACGGCCCGGCGGTTGCCTCTGCAGGGCAATAGGCTGAGTTGGGGTGTGATGTGAGCTCTAAGGACGATGACAAATGGTTCCAGCGACAGCACTGGGCACAGACTAGCGAAGCAAGCCCAAAAACCACAGCCCACAGGAAGTATCTGCCAGCGCCGTGCGGTTTCTGAATGCTGCTCTTTGCCCTCTCTGCCAGGGTGCCTAGGAGTCCGGGGGGAATTCGCGAAGCCTCCCTATGATGCCATGAAGGGGAAGGTGGTGGAGGGGAAGGAGGGATGATTTCTGCTTGAAGGCCTCCAAGAATCCACTTTAGGACACATAATTATAGTCTTTCTTGCCAGCTCTGATTCAAAGGTGCGTAATTTTTGATGCGGCCGTACAACATGAAGGATGAGCCTGGTGACAATGGGAGATGGAAGAAATAAAGAGCTGCTGGGAGTAGGGGCTGGGCCTAGAGCCAGGAGCCTGCTCCTCGGAGATGGCCTCGGGCGAGAGAGGACCCCAGGCCCAGCACCAGGAAGGTGCCCTCAGGAGACCAACCTTAGACCCGAGTCCAGGGGTTCCTGGTGTGATTCGGGGCAACTTCAGGGTTCCTTTTGCAGGCAAGAGGGAGGAACCCGGTGTGCTGAAGTCAGTCCTCACTTCAAAGTCACTGTGAGCCAACTTTCATTCCTGGCTCCATTGCTAATTTGCTGTGGGACAAAGTCCACTCACCTCTCTGAACTTCAGATGCTTAGTTTACAAAATGGGATTTGAATATGGCTGTGGTATAAATGCATCCCCCAAAGGTCTGTGTGTTGGAAACTTAACCACCAAATTCAAATGAGCATGGTATTTGGAGACGGGCCCTATAGGGGAGCTCATTGGGATTCAGTGAGGTCCCATCATGGCATTGGTGGCTTTAGAAGGAGAAGAAGAGAGACCCCAGCCACCTTGTTAGCCCCATCTCTTTCTCTGTGTGATGCCGTCTCCCATGTCAGATGCAGCAGGAAGGCCCAACGCCAGTCTCTTGGACTTCCCAGCCTTCAGAACTGCTATCTAAATTAACCGTCCTTCGTGAATGACCCAACCTGAGCTGTACTGTGAAAGCCACAGGAAATGGACTAGGACAGACACCTCCCGTGGAGGGCTATGACGTCATCAGAAGCTTCAGCGTGGGCCCTGGAGTAGAACTGGTGATGTGCAGCCTGACCCCCATTTCCCAGCAGGGGGGGCCTTTGAGAAGATGCCGACTCATTTCCCATGGAACGAGCCCACGGCCTCTCTACCATCCCCATGCTGGCCAACCCAATGGCTGCCAACTGCAAGGACCAACGAATGTTTGCCTCAGCGACATTTTTGGGCACTCAAAACAGGCTGGGAATGGCAGGAAAGAGACCCTGAAGAGCTTCCACCATGATCACCTAGACGAGGCACACAGAGACAGCTCTGGGGTGTATCCTTCATAAAGGTCCCCACGGGGCTGCACCCCAATGGCCACACAGGGATGCTGGTGATATGGGGAGAGGGCTGTACTTGGGGGGCCCCCAACCTCTGATCTTCCTTCCCCACATCTTCAAGGATGCCCCTTGAGATCTGTTCTGTGGGGCTCTGTTGTCCGTGTCATTTTATCTTCCAGCAGATGCAGTGTGGACTCCTTCTTGTGGGGTCCTGGTCTCAGCGCAACCACGCAGAGTGACCGTGACGGTTAAATGACAAAAAGAAAATTCTTAGGAGAATGTCTGCCACAGAGGAGGGTCATGATAAAGTCAGCCTGATTATTTCAAGGATGTAAATAAGCCAGCGTGTGACGCGTATGAAACACCTTGACATAGAGCCAGGCACAAACATGAGCTTAAACCAGGCCGGTGACATTTGACAGATGTGGAAACTGAGGCCTAGAGACTTTGAGCCACTTTCTCGATCTTGCACACAGTAATGGGAATTTCAGACGTAAACTCAGGTGGCTCCCTCCCGTAGAACCTCTTCCAAGAGGCACAAAGGGAGCAGAGCTGCAGCTGCAGGACGAACGGTGTTGCCATCTACCAGGAGCCACCCCTTCCGTGGTTTCCTGAGAACCCAGGAACTTGGCCAAAGGCAGCTTTGGGGCCTCAAGCCCTGCAGATGCGAGGCAGCCAGGAACACAGCCGAGCTTCAAGCCCTGGCTGCAGACCCTTCCCCCCAGCCATTTATCATCTTGATCAGGGATTTTATGCACCCTGTACGCCAATCACCTCTTCAATTACCTCACGGGAGGAGGGAGCAACCCAATGGCATCTGAGGTCCCATTTGATTTAGGGCAAATCACACTTAAGAGGGCATCTGAGGTTAAAGAACATGGAATTCTGGGCCTGTTTATAAATCAACAGGCTTGAGGTTTTCATTATTCACCTTCCAGAGCATGGAGCGATATGACTCATTGGATCATAAAAGAGATCAAATAGCTTTGTTGCTAATAATTCTTTCCCTGACCCATTCTCTGGCACATTTGGTTTGTAAACAGAGTTTTAATGGCATCCCTTGGACATAATAACATCATTTCTTTATAGCACCTTGGCCGCCTGGCCACTCTTGGCTGTAATCGGGTTTAGGTTTAAGCCTCCCTCATTTGTGGGAGCTAATGTTGTTTGGTGTTTTAAGAACTACTTAGGGCGGAGGATATTGCCCTTTGAGAGGGTGGAACCAGCCCCTTCGCTTCCAAAGCTCAGCGCTCCGGTGAGTCCGCCTCAGGCCCTGACCTTTCCCCCTAACCCTCTGCAGGACCCAGGATGCTGGGATCCCTGACACTTGCCCCACCCTGCTCTCCCTCGGTGCCCTGGAAGTTGGTCTCTGCGAGGATCAGGAATGTCAGATGAGCTCTCAGAGCCACCAATCACGCTATGGATAAGACAGATCGTTCGCTCCCTAACCATCACACCCAAAGACACTGTGCGCTGGGGGGCACTGAGGAGGTAGATCATATGGTGATAGTAAGGAAGGGAGAGAAAGCGTGAAGAAAGAGCTGAAGGGTTACTAAGGGATGGAAAACACCTTTCAGAACACTCTCCCGAGCTTGAGTCATCTCTGCCCTGCTCCACAACTGAAGTCATGTCTGAACACCCGTCTTACTATAATTCACTTTGGTTTTGCGTGCCCGAATGTGTGTGTGTGTTTATGTGTGTGTGTTTGTGTGTGTGCGTATGTAAACTGACTCGCTTTATACACTTCAAAATGCTTGTCATAAATAGCAGGTAACCATAAAGAAAGAGGGCTCCACAGCCCCTAATCCAAAACCCCCAGGACCAGATATGTTTCAGAATGCAGAACCCTGGAAAAGAAATGTGGCACCCACAACCCCCCAAGACTGCGCCCTGATTAGACACATCCACGGTTCTCCTGGCCACACTTACATGAAGACAAAGTTTTAAAGGTTATAAACAATCTCTTCTCTATTTGGGTTAGGTATGCCTATCAAATGATCTATGAAAAAATTCTATCTGCAGAGAATTTTGGATTTTGGCGTGTTGCATATGGGATTGTGAATGTGTGCAGGGGGGAGAGACAAGCGTGATTGAATTCCAGATGGATGTGGTGACAGGTCTCCAAGAAACGAGGCAGAGGGAAGCATGTTTCAACATTCTAGCACCAAATTGAGCCTCTCTTCCACGCACAGTGGGAAACAGTGGATGAGAAGCGAGAAGACAGTAACTCACTCAGGGTGGGTTTCAAAGAGCCCTTTGGTCCTGTCCAGAAATCCCCGTAGCACTTCTCTCTGCCACTGTGGTGCAAAAGCAAGGAGAGAGGATACCTAAACAAATGAATGTGGCTGAGTCCCAGTAAATATTTATTTACCAAAACAGGAACCCTTAATCTGGCCCAGCCTTCCACTTAACACTTGAGGAAGCTCTCCCAGGGAAGGAGAGGGACTTGTCCAAGGTGATTAGCAGCAGAACCAGAACCAGAAGCCGGGTCTCCTTTCCGTGTGAGGATCATAGTCTGGAGGAATCAGAGAAAGGAGAAGAGAAACTCTCAGCTGCTATCTTCCACCCTGAGAATACTGTGAAGGGAAAGATGCTCAAGTGTCACGCTCCACTTCCAATAAGATGTAGTAGGTTTAAAGTTAAGCAGAGGCGGAAGTGAATATTTAAATGACTTGCTCGGGCCCCAGGCTCATGGCTGGAAAGGCCAGCTGAAGGGGCTGGCGTGGACACCCCACATTCAGGCACCTTCAGCAGGAGCATCCCAGGCTGGGACTGATTAGCTAGAACCTTCCTGTCCCAAGCAAAGGGGACTTCACACTTCTTCATGGCTACAGAACAAGCTGATCCTCTTAGGGAGGAGTAGGAAGTGAAGATTTAGTCTCGAAGACCCCAGTGAGGAAGATATTATGTCTCCACTCCATTCCACTCAGTAAATATCGGTCGAATCCTGACGTGGTTGCAGGCACTGTGCAGGCCCTGCTGAAGATGTAAATATGTGTGGAGTGTGGTCTCAATGCTAAGTAAATTTGCAACTAAGGCAGAATGTGGGACTGGGCTATAGGTCAGTGGTAGCACGCATGATGTCCTGGGTTCAATCCCCAGCACTGCAAAGGAAAACCGAAGGAGTAATACGATCGCTTTTCACCCTCGAGGAATAAAGTGCTGCAATGATAGACGAAAGGTGGTTTCAAACGTTATCTTGAGAGAAAACAGCCTTTGCGTTGCTACATTCATGGCAGAGCGTAGTGATGGACAGAAGATGATCGGGGCAGGCCCGTGTCGCTCTCCAATCAGAACCACATGGTTCAACAGCCTTTGGTGGCTTTGATGGCTTCCTGGCATAGCCTCGTCCAATGGGAAATGTGGCATTATTGATCCCCTCCTCCCAACGTCCTTTTGCCCCACATCCAGGTGAGGGAGCAGCAGACACAGGGTGTTCTCGTGCGCCAGCTGAGGGGAAGGGGTTTCCACGAGGGAGATGGGCAGGGAGGGAAGGAGACAGGCAGAGAGAGTTTGAGGAGGAGAAGAATAGGACAAGATGAGGAAGAAGGAGGAGGAGAAGGGAGACAGAGAAGATTGGAGTGAGGAGGAGAAAGAGGAAAGAGAGAGAAGGAAGAGGAGAGGAAAGAAGAGCTGAGACAGTGGGGGCAAAGATGAAGGAGGAGAGAGGGGAGGGAGGTATCCTGGAAGCTGCCATCCACTCCAACCACGAAGGACACAGGGGGCAGCGATGTGGGCACCAGAGGGAAATCGTCTGGCAGCCCTAAGGGGGGACTTGTGTGTCCCACTTACGCTACGAGATCCCCCCACCACCTTCCAGGGACATAGGCCGCAGGAGGCGGAGTGGGAACAGCAAGCGGGCATTGTCTGAGAGGAAGATGGAAGGCAGGGGCAGAATCAAGGAGACGGGGCTATCTGTCCTGGGACAGTGATGTATTGTGGGGGCCAGGGGGAGGTAAGACTTGCCACCTTTGTCTCCGGACCCAGGAAGGTGGTGTTTCCTGCATCAGGAAGCAAAAGAAATGCAAGGAAGTCTTGGGTGTTTAAGAAGGGAAGAGAGGAAGAGGCAAGGCACCAGAGTGCGAGGCACTAGGACGTACGCCATCTCGCTCAATGCTGCCGACAACTCCTTGGGGTAGGCACTCATGCCCACCTTACAGATGAAAACGGGGTGCAGCGGGAGGCTCCAGGGATTAGCCCAAGGGCATGCAGATGTGGGTCCAATCCCTCATTTCAGCTCCAGGGTCTGTAACTTTTTTTCTTTATCAGAAAGACAAACTGGAAGATGTTTGTGGCCCCTGCTGCAATCCCAGGTGCCACTTATGGGAAAGATGGAGGCCGTGGTCTGGTAACGATGGCAATAAACAAATCCCAGGACTCTTGGGACACTAGATGGTGGGCTCTGTGTCTAGTTTCAAGCCCAGGTCTTGCTGAGAGATGGGACTCCCCAGACATGGACTGTAGGGGATCCCTTATTTTCTCATGCCAGAAGAGGGGGGAAGAGAGTCTGGTTGTGGACAGTTCTGTGCCGCAGGCCTGGTTGGCATCTGGGGAATCAGGACTCCTGGGAGGAAACAAGGTAGGTCAGCCAAGTTGCTAGGATTATATCCCTCTCACCTGAAAGCCACTGCCAAATGACCCTAGGGGAGAGTCAGTGCCATGAAAGGCAGGCGCCCTCCCCAAGGAAACTGGCTTCTGGGGCACAGGGAGTCCCCAGGAGGCTGAAAGGAGCCACCTCCGAAGAGGGCAGAGGAGGGAGAGGAAACCCAAGGTCGTAAGGATAATGACAGCTCACCACAGCGGCACCTTTCATCTGCAAATCTCAGAGCCGTTTAAAACCACACAATTAATTTTCTCAACACCCACTACACCACCAGCCCCCAAAGAAGGTGTCATTACCGTCCTTTTATGAGCAAGGAAACTAAGAGGTTATTTGGCTGGCTCCAACCCACAAAACAGTTGTGAGGCAGAAGCCAAATTTGGGATGATTACCTTCCTCTGATCACAAGGAACTGGAGAGAAAAGATCCATTTGTAGGAGGAATCATGATTGCCACTGTTAGTCATCTACTTATTCACCATCCATTCAGCCATCCACCCATCCATCCATCCATCCACTTATTCATTCACCTATCCATTATTCCTTCTATTTGTTTATCATCCATCCTTCCACCATCTATCTATCCATCCATTCATCCACCCCCTTATTCATCCACCTATCCATCATTCCTTCTGTTCATTTATCATCCATCCTTCCACCATCTATCTATCCATCCATTCATCCATCCACTTATTTATTCACCTGCCCATCATTCCTTCTATTCATTTATTATCCATCCTTCCCATCTATCCATCCATTCATCTGTGTCCTTATTTATCCACCTGTCCATCATTCCTTCCATTCATTTATCCATCCTTCCTTCCACCATTTATCCATCCATCCATCAATTCATCTCTATCCATTCTTTCTTCATTCACTTAACAAACATTATTTGATACCCTGAGCAGTTCTGGGGATTAAACCATGACCATGATGAAGTCTCTGCCCATCACCTCATGATTCTCCAAAGAATGGTGTTTTTCCATTTTTATAGGACTTCGCAATTTAAAAATATTTCACCTTGGGCGGGTGAGATGGCTCAGCGGCATAAGCGCCTGCCTTGCAAGCGCGAGGGCCCAAGTTCGACTCCCGGAACCCACATACGAGAAAGGGGCCGGTGATATCGCTCAGCCGCACGGGTGCCTGTTGGCGCGCCAGGTCCTGAGGTCGACCCCCCAGTACCCACGGAAAAAAAAAAATTTTTCACCTTTATAGAGTGTGTGAAAGAGTATGTGAGTATGTGAAATTTCTGATTTATGTTTTGATTTGTTTGTGTTTCTGAGTATCCATCCTAAGACCCCAAGCATGCTAGACATATGCTTACCACTGAGTTAAACCCTAGCACAAAAACAGGGTGTTTTGTTCCTATTTCATTGCTGATGACACTAACGTGCAGGTGGCCCCAGTGACTTCCCAGAGCTGGGATATGGACCAAATGCTCCTGGGCTCTCTGTACATTCAAGCTTCCACAGTAAGCTTCCAACCTCTTCCTAGTTTCTGGGGCATCTCCATGAGGCCCTGAATCACTGAAGGACTTTGCACACCCTTATCTAGCAAAAAGTCATCTTATCAACGAAGCTTTGATTCGGATAAGGAAATGGCTAGACCAATGCAAGTACTGGAGTGGATTTTCATGGGAGCATGTAAATAAAACCATAGGCCAAGAAAACATCAAGTTTTATGAAAATGATAAGAACATCCAGGTGTGAGTTAAACCAGCCTAGATCCGGAGGGCGTGTGAAGCCATCAGCTGGTTGAGCAGTCTGCTTTGTCTCCTCTCTGACACGGGTCAGTGAGAGGTGGCCATTTGCACAGGTGCTTATTAGTTTTCCCAGACAGAGCCATTTCACCAGGATAGAGAAATGAGACCAAAGTCTGCCTGGCCCCCAGTGGTTTGTGTCTTCCGAAAGCAGCAGGTGATGATGTTACCTGTGATGAGATTCCCATCATCTAGCAAACCGTGCATCCACTGGACCCTGGGCTCCTTGAGGATAGAGCCATCTTTGCCTTATTTAGCAAAACCCAGGGTTTAAGACAGTGTCTGCCACACCAAGAGCACTCCACCAACATTTACGGAATGAATTAATCAACGAAAAGCGGTCCTGCATGGAAAATCCAAATTCCCCAGAGAGTAAGGAGCGAATCTGCATGTCAATGTCTTGATTGAGTGATTAACCCAAGAAGAACATCTAGGAGACCTAAGATGCTTGTCCAAAACAATCCACCCATTCCCTCTCCTTAAGAAAGGTACCAAGGAGGAGCTTTCATCCCCCAAACCCACAATCTTAGGCTATTCATAAGTAATACATCAGAAGTAAGGGGGTACAGGCTGGGTGACACACAATGGCTCTTGTCAACTCCCCTAGCCGTGGGGAGAAATATTTTGCATGGGTCAGAATGCCCAAGCTGGTAAGGTTGCCATTTTTCTTGTGGGAAGACTGGAGACACCGTTCATTCATCATTCATTCATTCATTCATTCACCCACTAGACATTCTTTCTCTGTCTCACTTTTTCTAAACTCAGACAATCTGTCTTCTTTTAAGTTTTATCTTAAATCAAGGCTCATTTCCTCCTTTCATTTAGGTTTTCAATGATGATTTAGAAAGAATCACTATGAGCAATACTCATGGAACTCAAAATAGATATTGATGGAGTAGCTAAATCATGTTCTTTCCTGTGAGTTTGAAGTTTTTCATGATACCAAAGAGGCAGTTGGAAAATTCTCAGCTGCTGACCAGTGCTACCAAAGGTCACGTGATGTAAGTTGACATTGGCCTTGAGAGGTTCATATCCTTAGCCAAGTGGTGATAAGAACAGCAATTCATCTCTGCGACCTTCTTCCCCCAATCCCACAATCTTCAGTTTATCACAAGGAAGACATCAAACTAAGCCCAACTGAGGGACCTTCTACAAACACAGACCAGCACACTTCAAAATTGTTAAGGTCTCAGAAACAAGAAAAGTCTGAGAAGCTCACAGTGCAGAGAAACCTGAGGAAGCCTGGTGACCTTGCAATGTGATATACTGGATAGGAGACTGGAACAGAAAAGGGGCATTTGGGGGAAAGAAAATCGGAAGAATAAAGTATGAATTGTAATTAATAATAATATAACAATAATTGTTTCATTTACTATGCATTCATATTAAGATGTTAAACATGGAGGAAACTGGGTTGGGGGGCAAGTGGGAAATCTACACTATCATCACACTTTTGTATAGTATATCTAAAACTATTCTAATACAGAGCACCTGTTAAATAATTAGTTGTGAACTGTATAATGAAAAGGGAATCCAAGAGAGAAAGAAAGTTTCTTTTCTGCTCTTTTAGTTGCAATCCCACATAGGTTGAAGCTTTCTGAGCCTGGGTGAACATTATCATGTGAAATGTATTCATCATCCATCCATTTCTTGTATAGGTAGCTGTTGGATTTTCCTATGCCACACTTCCAAGCTCTTGGGATCTCCAAGGCATTGATGGTCATCATCCCTTCTGCAGAAACACAAGAGCCATATCAAAGTGAAGCCATGCTGGGGTCCTCAGCACCCTCCTGATGTCCTCCCTCCACTCCTACCCTGAAGCCCTGGCCAAAGGGCCATGCATCGGTGCAAGCATATTTCTTCCACACAGGAGAACATACCACTAAGGAGCAATGGGGTGAGATTCCCAGGAGAAGCCCCGGTGGCCCATTTCCTCTACTGCCACAGCCAGCCTCCTGCGGGGTACAGCCTGCCCTCTTAGCTATTTCCTGAGTCAGCGATCACTATGGAGGCTGCCAAGTGGGAAAGATGGGGAATCCTAAATTAGTTCTGCAAGTGCCTCTGCCTTAATAACCCTTGGCTTTCCCTCACACCTTTCATCCAGGGAATCTCAAAGAACTTGTCCAAACAGTAATTAATCTGGCCCACAACACCCCTGCTATTATTAAGCCCATTTTACAGATGAAGAAACAAACATGAAGCGATGCCTATGCAACAACTTAGGCTCCAGGAGGAGGGACCAAAGTCACCGGGGCAGCTGCTGGCATGCGGGGTCTTGCCCCTCATTTCCTGGCAGCCCCTCAGAATCTGATGTGGGTCACAGGGAGCAAAGAGGCTTTGGGGTCAGGCAGATCAGGGTTTTGCTTTTGTGGCTTGGTTGTGCACCGTGGCTTCTCCCAACTATGTACCTCAGTTTCCCCCAAGTGTGAAAGAGAGTGACAAATATTTTTTGCAGTGCACAGGAAGGGGGAGGTCATTAGAAGACTGTATGTTCAAGTCAGCTTTGATCCAGCCCCATCCACCAGCAAAGAACAGGGGGCTCTGGGAATGGTGGTGCCCTGAGAGGTCCCCAAGGGCTGCCATGGGAGAAGATGCCCAGAGAAAAGGTGATCTTCTTCCTATCCATCCTCCTGCTGGCCAGTTTAGGGCTGAAGGGTCCAGTTGGTTCTCAGGCATCAGGAGGAGCAGGGTGAAACTTCTTTCCAGCTTGGACAAACATGGCACCTGGGGCTGGTTCTGTGTATCATCCAGTCTGGGTGGTCAGTGAGGATGTGATGGGCTGGAACAGCCTCCCCGTCCACTCGGACCCAGGCCCTGGAAAACAGCTCCCACACATCTGCTCTATCGCTGTATGGTATGTACCTAACACACACACACACATTCAGATACATGCATACACAGGCACAATGACACACACACTAACACACATACATACATAATACATGCACATATAGGCATTCACACATATACACACTCACACACACCCTGACACTCAGACCCACATCTGCACACACTCATATACTTGCACTCACACTGCATTTGCAGGGGCTGTGTACACCGCCAGCTCCTGAGCTCCGTGCAGCACGCAGGGTCCCATGAAGGGCTCTCATAACCCTGCACTCACAAGCAGCCCTTGCTTTTATCTCATTTCCTGCACCTAAGACTTGGTGTGGAGAAAGGTGGGGTCTGAGAAGCAGAGGACGAGGAAGGGAAAGCTCTGCCCAAGTTACCTAAGGAACAGCCCACCTCTTGAGAGACATCAAACAGACCTTGTTGAGTTACGTGAGGGTCTCCAAAAGTCACGAAAGCACCCCATGCATCTCCCCAGCCTGACACGGCCTGGATGCACTGCAGAGGCTGCTGAGTCCCGGAGGTGAGTCCCGGGGGTGACACACGAAAGCCACGTCCAGGCTGCAAGACCTTGTTAAAGGGAGAGGTCAAACAGCAGGGCCCGCTGTGCCATGCGAGATGGGGCTGACACGGAGGAATTGGGTGCTGGAGAGAAGGAAGCGCGTGCACCCTAACAGAAGAGCATCAAACTGCACATCGAGGCTCACCCACAGGGCCTCAATTCTGGTGGGTGCTGCCTACCTGCAAGGAATGCTTAGGCCCAAGCCAGAGCCTAGTGTCCCGCCCTTTCCCTGCCTGGGTAAATGCACAAGGTGCAATCAAGATGCAACAGGCAGGATCTGAGTAAGTGAGCTTCAGGTACAGTCATTCATTGGTCATTCATTGATCATACTGAAAGCCTACCCGTCCCGGGTCCAGGGCCAGGTGTGGGCACACAGGAGTCAACAAGTGTCAGGTGGGACACTCACATGTGCACACATGAATAAGCAGGGTGATGTCAGAGCAGTGAGCACTACAGCGAAAATAGTTGGGCAGTGGGGCAGAGAATGATGACCAGGTGGCAGCAAGACAGGTGCCCAGGGGGGGCCTCCGAAGAGGTGGCATTGGGGCAAAGTCCTAAGTGACAAGAAGGAGCTCACCATGCAAGAGCTGGGAAGAGCATCCAGGCAGTGGGAATGGCAGACGTAAAACTTCTGAGTGATAACAGCATGCATGGCATAGCCGAGGGCACGGAGGGGTCGGGGGAGCCCAGGGTCATTCTGCACCAGTGATGCTTACAACAGCTACCATGTTCCCATGGCAACCTTGGGAAAAGGCTGGGCACCTCTACTGGATCTGAGGTGGGCTGAGCTGGGTCAGGAGGTGGCCGTGCCTCACTGTAAGAATATGAAGGCCCGTGAACAACCAGGTCCCAAGTCTCAGACACAATAGCCTTTCACATGGCAAAGAGCCTAAATGAAGGCAGGTGAGATGGCTCAGCAGCGTAAGCACGTGTCTGAAGCGCGAAGGCCCGAGTTCGACTCCTGGAACCCACATACAAAAAAAGGGCCGGTGATATCGCTCAGCCACACGGGCGCCTGCTGGCACGCAAGGTCCTGAGGTCGACCCCCGGTACTCCAAAAAAAAAAAAAAAAAAAAAGAGCCTAAATGAATGCTGCATGTGGCAGAAACGCAATACCTGGCTGTTGAATGTGAAAACCTCCAAGGACAGAAACGTAAAGGTGTACAAGAGAGGGCAAATTGATGACATGCGCCATGCAGCAATTCTCACTTTGCATGCAAGACAGTGACATTGGGATTTTATTTTTATTTGTTTCAATTCAGAAGGAAATGAAAGGATGATAAAATACCTAGTTAAAACTAGAAGGAAAACATAGCTAGGCATTGTAGCACACGCTTGTAAACCCAGCACAATGGGAGACTGAGGCAGGAGGATTACTACCACTTCAAGGCCAGCCTGAGCAGTTCAGCAATTTACCTTATCTAAAAATTTAAAAAGGGCTCAAGATGTATGTCAGTGAAAAGGTCTTGGGTTCAATTTCTAGTACCACAAAAGAAAGAAAAAGGAAAATATGTTTAAAAGTAAATTCCACATGCAATTCTATGATCATATATCTGCACTAAGGTGAGAGCTAACTGGTAACATATAAAAATGGAAACATCTTTGCTTTGGGGTGTTAGGATTGTAAGTGACAATTTTTTTTTTCTTTTGGCAAAATATTTTCAATATTGTCACACCATCTTTCCAATTTAAAGGAAAAAAGTATAAACCCATTCTGGCAAATCTAAATGGACCCTGGAGATGAAATTGTAGCAAGGGGGCCATTTCACAGCTTGCCTTAATTTTGTTTCATTCTTCTATACCCAGAGGAGGCCATTCATCATTACCTGGCTACAGAATTGAATAGGTGTGAAATGCAAGCTGATAGCAATACATCACTCCCCATTGAACTTCAAAGCTCAGGCCAAACTGCCTATAAAAATAGTTTTCATACCGAGCCTTAATCTCTTTCATACATTTTTCCCTTTTTTCCTTTCCTTTTTTCTTTTTTTTTTCTTTAAGTTTTACCATCCCTTCGTTGAATACTAGATGATAGTTACACATAGCATAGTCAAAAAAAGGCAAAAAAAAAAAAAAAAAAAAAGCCCAACTTCCCAAAGTATTAGTTTTGGTTCATCATGAGGCCAATCCTTGACCTTATCAGACACCTTTGTTAAAATGAAGAATCATTGCTAACAAGGTGTAGCGATTAAAAATACACAAGCGCAAAACATGGGAAAGGGCACCATAAATGTGTTAACAACTGTTTATCAACCACTGAAGATAAACCATGAAGCTGTGTTAGGACGTTTCAAACTCCACTGCCTGAAACAAAGAATCTGGAAAGCGCCCCCTGGATTTAGGACCCTGATGGCGAACCAGGTCCAAATCATGGCCTTCACCCCAAATTCCCTTTGATACCTCACAGTCTTCTCTGAGAATCGAGTGGTCCACTTACTACCAAGTTCTTGATATTACTAATGTTTAATTATTAACTAGAATAAATTACGGAGCGCCAGTTTCTGAAACCTGAGAGATGTTTTTCTATTAAGGGAAGAAATCAAGATTTCTTCATGCGGATGTAGAAGGAAGTTGTAAAGAATAACCACAACAAAAGAAACAAAACAACATTTTTATAGTGTTATAATGGGTCAGGACTATTCTAAGCACTTCTGCATTGATTGATTGACTTCTTTTGACCACTCTTTGAGGAGGACACTATCATCTCTCTATGGCTGAGGAAACTGAAGTAACAGAGAGGTGAAACCACTTGCCCAGGGTGACACAGCTATTAAACAGAGGAGGTACAATTTGAACCCAACCAGGCTGGCTCTAATCTAACCATTGTTTCTCATTTTCCAAAGCCATTAGTATTACTGATGAATAATGTGTGAGACAATTTGCATACTGTTCCTTGTACTTCCATGGCTAGGATAAAAATGAACTGAGCAGGGCACAAGTCTTCATTTCACAGATGAGAAAAAGTAACACTCAAAGAGGTTAAATGAAGTTGTATCTGTAGTCGTATTCATCACCCCAATCCACCTCTACATCACAAGACTTGGGCATGAGATCAATTTTCTAATTGTATTATAAGTGGATAAATCTAAGTTTTTCTGGTTGGATGTGTAGAAAAGAGACAAGAAGGTGCAAAATAAATGACACTGGCTTCAGACTAAGAAAAGGAGAGAAAAGAAAAAGGATGCTTCTCCAGGGGCAGCCATTTTTCAGAGGAGACCCAAAATGGCGGCTGTGTTGAAGAAATAGAGAGGTGCTGTGCTTATCCTTTAACTGGTCAGTTGCTGAGGGTCAGGGGAAAAAGGGCTGAGCAGGAGAGTTTGGAGACAGGCTTTATGGAGTGAGTAATTACTGTGTGGAGTGGGCAACTCCCCCAGGAAGCAGAGAAAGTTGTAACCCTGAGCATATTTGAGGAAGAGGGAGACAGGCACTTATAGGAAATAAATGATGTGTTGTTGGGGAGGGAGACAGGCACACAGAAATTGCAGAGACCTCTGCTTTCTGCAAAGGCTGCTTTTAAACAGTGAGTAGGAGCTGGAGCCAAAATGGCTAGATAAGGGGTAGGCTCATGCTGATGCACTCAGTTATGAGTCAGTATGAACCCCCTTTATAGCACAGTCACAGTCAGAGAAGAGTTCAAAGCCCCAGATGTGGTGTTAAACTCTCTTGCAACTCTGCCCTGACCATTTCTCGAGCATCCTTGCCCGGTGACTTCCACACCAATGCAGACTATTTGCTTGTCTTCTGCATGTATCATTCCTTTCTAGTTTCCCTACATTTAGACCTGCTATACCCTCTTCCCACCCTAGCTTTGCCTGGAGTAACCTCTCTGTCCTTTGTGTGACTGGCATAGTGTAATTACTCAAGGGGTCCTGGAGATGTCTCATTTTGAGGGAGAAGGGAGGGAGGAAGGGAGGAAAAGAGGGAGAGGGAGAGAGAGAGAAAAAGGAGGAGGAGGGAGGGATGGAGAAAGAGGAGAGGAGAGGGGAAGGGAGGAGGAGGGAAGGGGAAGAGAGGAGGAAGAAGGGAGGGGTAGGGAGAGGGAAGGGAAGGGAAGAAAAGGGAAGAGAAGAGAAGGGGTATTTCCCTGTCTGTTGCCTCCTACCCCAACCCTATTTAACATCATAGGTTAGAGCATTTGCATTTTCATATGGCACCTGTTCTTTCCCCCAACTCAATAAGAAAACCCAGAGGACAGCAATCAAGCATGATGCAGTTATGAGCACTAACTGTGGTTAGATCACCATGTGGCCTCAAGCAAGTTCTTTGATTTCTCTGCACCTTGATTATCTCATCTGTAAAATGGGCATAATCACAGTGCTTACCTCGCATGATTGTTGTTAAAATCAAATGAGTGATAATATATTTTAGCAAAGTAATTAGCACAATGATTCACTCTCATTATTATTAATGCATCTTTAAATCCTGCACCTGGCTCCATGATTGCCCATAGAAAATATTTAATAAAATCTACGTGCAATATTTTTTTGACATTTCTTTCATCAGAAAATATTTTTGTTCAGATTTAAACTTAGATTTAAAAACCGTACAGAGAATTTTTTTAGAGCATCAATTCTGAGACTAGATGACCTAGATTTGATTCTTGCTTCTGACACTTACTAGCTACATGGTTATAGAAAGGTTAACCTCTTCATGCCTCAAGTTTCTCACCTGTGAAATGGGGATAACAGTACCAGTCTCAAGAGTTTTGTTGAAAAATAAATGAGTTAATCTATGGACAATGCTTAGAATAGTGCATTTCCCATAAGCCACTAGATATTATTAGGGTCCCAGTATATACAGGAGTTAAAGTAGAGAAAGAAGGAAAGGGAAGCTGGGACTTTAGCCAATCATCTTCTACTTCCATTCCCAAAAGAGTCCTAAAGATAAAGTCCTGCTTGAAAAGTAATATGCATTAAAGAGACTTAGAAAGTTCCCCTCACTAGCCCAAATCTATCCATTTCTTATCCACCACTACCCTGCCTCAGTAAGATAGACGACCAGTCTCCAAGTAGACTTCTGTTCTAGTTATCTGTCACTGTATAACAAACCACCCCAAATGTACTGACTTAAAATAACAACAGACATTCATTTTGCCAACAAATGTGCAATTTGGCAGGAACCACAAGAAAGGGCTCATCTCTGTCCTAGGCAGTGTGAGAGGGAATGGTCGGTGGGGAATGGAGGAGTCACTTGCAAGATGGCTCATTCACATGGCAAGACTGCCGTGCCAGCCTGGGACTCTGGGTCCTCTCCCTGTGGACTCCCTCATGAGATTTCTTGGATTTCTTCACAGCATGGTTGCTGGTACCAAGAACAAGTCCTTCAAGAGGCCCAGGAGGAAGCTAAGAAGTTCTTAGAGCCTAAGAGTGGAGATTCCTTGAGGAGTTGGCTGGTTGGTTTGTTGGTTGGTTGATGTTTTGAGGCACTGTCCTTGAACTCAGTACATAGCCTAGGCTGACTGGAACTCACAGCAATCCTGCCTCAGCCTCCCTGAGTGCTGGGATTATAGATGTGCACCACCATTCTTACCACGCTGCATTAGGCAACAGGTTGATGAAGTCAAACCAGGTTCAGGAAAAGAGGAAATAGATTCCATCTCACAAAATAAGGACTACCAAGGAATTCATGGCAGTGTTTAATCCACCATATCTTTCCTTAGTGGCCTGACCAAGCCAGAGACCCCACCATGAGCCTTTGTAGCACATGAGAGACTTCCATCCCAACTCTTCCAGGGCCTGAAATATCTCCTTTGGTGTGGGTCTCTCTGAGAGGCTCCTCTTGAATCCCGTTGTGCAGTTTTAGGTAAATAGTAACTGAAGCATCCCAAAGAATGTTCTAGAACAGCAGTTCCCAGCCTTTTTGGCCCCAGGGACTGATTTCAATGGATAGGGGCAGGGGTGGTTTCAATTGCCAGCACAAGCTAGGCCCCGCGCACGCGTGGTTCACAGTAGGGTTTGCTCTCCTATAAGAATCTAATACCATGGCCGATCTGACAGGAAGGGGGCATAGGTGGCAATGTGAGTGATGGCGTGGTTGTAAGTACAAAAGAGATTGTAATGGGACATAGAGAAGTATCAGGCATCCCTAGTGACAGCACAGGAATAATTAGTCCATGTAGTAAAATCTATGTATGCATTTGAAAATGATGATAACAAAGAAGTAAAAGGTATATTTCTTATTCTTGGAAGATGTATAATCTAGTGAAGACGGAGCTATCAATAGACTAAAAGCACTATGAAAGTTAAGAACCGCTGGAGAAGAGTCGTAGATTAAGCATTTGAAGTCCTGGATTTGAATCCTGGTCTCATCATTTAGCAGCTGCCTAATCTTGGGAAATTGACTTAACCTCCTGAGATGCAGTTTCTCTTGCCTGAGTTTAACTTCCTCAGTGAAAGAAAGTAAAGTCTGATGCTGTAGAGGAACATGCGCCCCTCCCCAGTGCCTAGACTAATGCAGGGGTCTGATAAATGTCTCCAGTATCTCATAGCCGTTATCATTAAGGAAGCACCCTAGAACATGCCAGGTGCGCATCCAGAAGAACTCAAACACCAAAACTGGCTTCGATACAAGGATACCGTGTTCTCATTCTCTGGTAATTCCCGGAAAAGAAGGGCTACGTCCATGATGGGTGGCTTAGAGGACAGTGGGCTTGCTGCACTTCATGGAACTCCTACAAAATACATATCATTAGGCCCCAGGCAAGTCCCCGGGTTAAACCATCACCTCCTAAATATAAAGAATGGACCCCTCCACCCACCTCCTGCGCAGGAGACCAGGTACCCAATTTCCATCCCGCGCCTTCCTCTTTCCTTGTAGCTCCTACATGCGACGATTAGATACTCACTTGTGGAATCCTGTATTTAATACGTAACACACGGGGCTCTCAGCTTCCCATGAAGACCAAGGCCAGGCCTGTCCCACTCACACATCCCCAACGTCTCCCTGCCTCGACACACAGCACGCCCCCGTCCTGTTGGTTGGATTAAATGATCTGACCCTTGAGAGAGCTTCCCGCTGTGGGCTTCTCGGCCCCCACTCCAGCCATCCGACCAGAATTAAGAACAGGAGGGCAATCCGGGTGGAGGCTTCCGGACTGCAGACCACGGCGACATGAAGTCCGCACAGCCCGGGCTCTGCTCCCGGCGCCACTCTGAGGTCCCACGGAATGCACGTGTTTTGCATATGGAAGCCCATTGACGTCACTGGGAATTTCACGGATGGAACAAATGAAGAGGTGGCAGGAGAGCTCTGCAGCATGAAGCTGTCAAGAAGAGTTGCTTTGTGACCAGGAGACTAAAGAGCTTGTCCCCCAAACAGGAGGACAAGCAACATGCTGACGCGTGGTGGTCACTAGCTGCCCTTCTGGGCACACTGGAGTGGAGATCTACGGGGCCCCTTTGGCCCCCAACATGGGAGGTTTGGGGGTTCACACCAGCAGCCTGGTCCTGTGTCCCTTCTTGCTCCCGGCTCCTCACCCTTGGCCCCTGGCCCTCCACCTCCCTCCCACCAGTCCCCAGACAAAAACAAAAGGCCCATTACAAAGTTATTAGCTTCGTCTCGTGTATCCCGTGGGGTGAGACAACTGCCAATCCCACTTGGACTTCAAATGTTGACCAGATTTGCCCACATCTAATTTCTGTCACTGTGTTTACAGTACAAGGAACCCAGAGAAGAAAGCCGTGGAGAAAAGTAGTAGGGCTGGGATTGCAGGGGGACAGCAGAGGGGGCAAAAATAAATGCCAAAGTCCTTCAAAGGGCGACATTCCTGCCTGTGGTTTGCAAACACTTCCTCTCTCCCCGGCCAGCCTGTAATCACGGCCCGGCCCCGCGTTCACCAGAGCACTGTTTACATCCAACACCATTACCGGCGGGGGAGACGCCGGAATTAAGACCTCTGTCTCTGTTCTCCGAAGCCCCATTATCTTTCCCTCCCCAACCCCTTTCATCAAACGCCTCCAATATATGAAGGGGTAAAAGCCTTTAATGGGATTTTGAAGATCTTAAAAGCCAGGCGGTTTGTTTAAAAAGGAAAAAGACCAAGAGTGGGATTCCTGGGTCCACTTCTTTAAAAAAGCGGGAGGGCGAACTTTTTTCTATCTTTCCTCCCGTCTGCCAAGTCAAGTGTTGGGTTTGAGGTTTGTCTTGGATGGACGGGCAGACCACACAGAGCTGCCAATGGACAGACATCTTTCCAGCGGTGCTAAGAGCCCGAGTCTGGCCTGGCCTCTCAGCTCCAGCGCTCTCTCTCCCTCTATCTCTCTTTCCCTCTTTCTCTCTCTCTCAGACTTGTCTCCAAGGCCTGAGCTAGAGCCCACATCCTGCTCCTGCTTGACCAAGTCTAATGGTGGCTGAGGGAACCGAAGAGAGGGGACAGAGCAGTCAAGGTTGGAGGAAATGTTACGTGTTGGCCCATCTGAGCACTGGATGTTTGGTTTCTTCTTTCCCTAAGGCTGGGAAAATCCCAGTCATACACGACCACAGCGTTTGGTTAGGAGAGAAACTGGGTTTTCCAAAGCCATCGTTCTGTTTGGTATTCTCTTTCCATTTCTTTAGGCCAGTTACACATTGCTGAATCAGCACTGGGCTCACTTGGGGTTGTCCTGAGGAGCAGTGCCAAGGTGAGGAGTGATTTGTTAGGAACGGGTACTTGGGGGTACCTCGTGTTGAGGGGTGCTGTATGGAAGATGCTGTTGGACGTATGGGCATGATGGAGCAGGGTTCTGGTGTGCAGTCTTGTATTGCCACAGTACCATGTTGATCCCTGATGCCATGTGGGCAGTTACTACTGTGTAAGATGTTTGGGGATACAGGGCTGAGTTGGTTTAGGGGTGTCATTGAGTTACACTAGGATGTAGCACTAGGGCATGGTACTGTGCTGGGAAGGCAGTCGTCAAAGCACAGCCCAGGTTGACCACTGGCTGGACACCATGCCTAAGTCCCAAGTACCCCTGTGTGAAGGGCAGTGGGGTCCTAAAAGAGTGCCTTTTCTGGGTTCCCCACCACCTCTTAAAACGAGCTCCCCTCTGACTGCACAGAGCAGCCAGGCAAATCTTAAGCCCCTCCTCTCCCCTTGTGCACATCACAAAACCTCCTAAACTCACTGGGACGCGGGCACAGGTGGTCCAGCTGGCAGTGATGACAGGGTGTTACCTCTCCCTCCTTTCATTGAAGACTGCTCTCTGCTCATTGACAGGTGGCTTTCTTCCTCCCAAAGCTACTGTCAGCAAAGCACCTCATTCTTGGGAAATTCAGCATTCTGACAGCACTTTTATACTAGAACCGAAGCTTAATCCCAGCATTCTGGGAGGCTGAGGCAGGAGGATTGCAAATTCAAGGCCAGCCTAGGCAACTTAGTGATGTAGTGAAACCTTGTTTCCAAATAAGAAATAAAAAGGGCCAAGATGTAGCTTCATGTGAAGGCCCTGGGTTCAATCCTCGGTACTGTACTGCAAAAACAAAAACAAAAGGTCACAGAGCCACACTTTTTTTTTTCATTAGGACCATGTTTTATAACAGAACTCACTCCAAAGACAATAACAAAAATCACAACCTTAGCAGCTACCATTGCTCACATACACACAGTATCTGAACAAAATCCAGGCCCTGAACTAAGCATTTAACATGCTTCATCTCGTCCACACCTCAGAGGAGTTGTGTACTGCAACACCCCTGGAGAGGGAGGTGTAGGCTTTGCTTGAACTACATGCAATGCAACAATTCATTCAACAAACATTTTCAGTGCTGGTGAGATAGCTCAGCAGCATAAGCACCTGCCTGGCAAGCGCGAGGTCCTAAGTTCAACTCCCGGAACCCACATAAAGGAAAAAACGGGCCAGTGATATCGCTCAGCGGTGCAAGCGCTTGCTGGCAAGCACGAGGTCCTGAGGTCGACTCCTGGTACCCACGTAAAAAAAAATTTCTTTTTTTAGGGAAACTGCTGTGCGCCAGGCACTGTGCTTGGCACTGGGGGTGCCATCGGGGACAAAACAAACAAAAATCACTGCTTTTCTGGAGATGCCAGTCTATGTAAGTCGCTCGTTTGTCCTTTCTTTTCTGTAATTTTTATGTATATTAGTACACATTAGCAGTGCGTGATGATTACATTCATTGCGGGGAGTTGGCACAGGCACAGAGCACATCTCAGTTCTTTGTACGTCCCTGCCCCCCCTCCTCCCTCTCTCCCTCTCCTCCCCATCTCCCTGCTTCCTATTAACTGTCTTTTATTTCCGCTCTGTGATCTGTCCTTTAAGGTTGCAGTGACTGGCTTTGGTTTTCTGGGGTTTCGTCTTCACTATCAGTTACTCTGCCCCTAGTGTGAGCCTCTGGGTCACCGCCTCTCAGTTACAAACACAGATACCATGGCGCGCTCAGCCTCCTAGGCTCTGGGGCTGCTGCTCTCCTGGGGCCGGGCTGGGGCTGCGTCCACTGGAAAGCGCTGCTGGGGAAGAGAGGAGTAGAGTCCCACTCCCTGATGGGTTGTTGGTGGCATTTGGAGCTCACCGGATATTCCCAGAGTTACCAACATGTGACAAGGAGCAAGGGAGAAATCCTGGCTGGAACAGTCCTCTCCCAGGCCAAAGATGGTTGCTGTCATGGAAGAGGGAGCATTTTGTTGTTAATTAGGGACGGTTTGTGCAGTAGGTCAGGGCTTCCCTTCCTCTTGGGGCTGCAGAACAGTGAAGAGGAGGATGAGAGGCGAGGGTCCCAGTCCTCTTTGTGCCTTTTCCGGAGCCTGGCCTGGCCAGTTTGCTTCTGTGAGGTTTACATTTTTCATCTGTTCAACGAGCGCGTTTGGAACACCTCATTGGCAGAGCTGTGATAAGGGGGTGAAATGGGAATATTTGTGAAAGCCGCTTTGCACATTACACAGAGATGCACAAGTGTTACACACTTCTCCAGACTGCCAGAGACCAACCCTCCAAATAGGAGCAACAAAATGCAAACCCAGCTGGGCATGTTGGTGCACGCCTGTAATCTCAGCACTCTGGGAGGCTGAGGCAGGAGAATCACGAGTTCCAGCCTAGCCTGAGCAACTTAGTGAGACCCCGGCTCAAAATTTAAATAAATAAATAAATAAATAAATAAATAAATAAATAAATAGGACTGGGGATGTAGGACAATGGGAAGGCCCTGAGTTCAATCCCCAGTACAGCAACCAAAAAAAAAAAAAAAGGGAAAGAAAGAAAGAGAGAGAGAGAGAGAAAGAAAGAAAGAAAAAACAAAGCCCTAGCCTAAAAACTTTGGGGAGGAATCTAGGTCAAGCGAAGGTCGTAGGAAAAAGAAAACGCAGGTCTTGTGCACATTTTAATTATTATTAGTGTATGTTTGCAATACATAATAGTAACGTTCCTCTTGGGGAGCTGGTAGGTGTAAGTAGCATATCTGTGCATGTCTCAAGCCCTGCGTTTAGGAATTGCGTGCACTCCGTGATTTCATTTTGGGTAACCATGCTATCCTCCCTTAATGGCTGGATAAGCAGATGCTCAGGGAGGTCAGCTAGGTTCTCAGGGTTACCAGGCTCCCTCCTCCAAGAAAGGAAACACTGGCTTTCGAACTCAGAATGGCCACTCTCCTAAATCTATGTTGTTCCCACACTTTGTCACCTCTTTTGCCCAGTGTACACCCTGAAAGAAAACCTGCTCAGCTGGATTCACATCTAAAGGCTCCCCATCTTCAGTGCCCCTCTCCTCAAAATAAACAGGCCCCCAACCCTCCGTCAGGCCATTTTCCAAGCCCTCCGTGGAGGCTGTGCGAGAGGCTCCCTGAGTCGGGCAGTGGTGAACTGGACCCGCCTGAGTGTCCGTCTCGTCCTTCCCCACACAAGACAGTCACCATGCACTGCCCAGGGTGGTGCTGAGATGGCCCCTCTGCCGTGCTTGCGTGCTGGGTCTCGTCTCCCTAGCTAAGGGACAACAGCCTTGCTGTGATAGTGCGCACGCTTACGTGGGTCCGGCTCCGCTCTCAACTCTAGCTCTAAGCTCTTCTCCATTTATGAGAAGGACCTTCGTGGAGACAGTGCTTTCCTCCCAGATGTCTCCAAACCCACAAGCTCCTGGCTTTAATACTCAAAATCTCATCTCTCGCAGGTTGTCCTGGTGTCCCTCATTCAACCTCCACCCAGCTGCCCAAGCCCACAAGACAACCTGGACCTTTTCTTGTCCCTCTGTCTCCAGACCCATTTTCTGTCAGTCTTCCAATTCATGATCTTCCCACGATCCCCAGCGCCACAGCTGTCACTGCCCATCCAACCCTTCTCACCACAGACAGAGGGAGAATTTTCCACCTGTAAATCCATTCATCTTGCCTCTCCCATCAAAAACCTCCCTGCGGTTCCATGTCGCTGGAATGTAATGGGCCAAAGTGGTGACCAAGTCTGCCCTCCAGCCTGGGTTCTTGCTAACTCTACGCTTGCGGCTACAGATGCCTCAACCTCTCAGTGCTCTGGGTTTGCAGGCCTGTAGACCAGGGCTGCTGCGAAGATTAATGAATAAGAACTCTTTAGAAAGATGTCCAGAGAACAGTAAAGGTTCAGTGAATATTAGCTGCTATCGTCATCCTCCTATGGATATTATCTGAATAAAGTCCAAGCCTCTTACTATGGCACAGAGAGATGTACAAGGTCGCTTCTTGCCTACTTATCTGCTGCTGTCCCTTTGTCGCAGCCCCTATTTTCTATGTACCAACCATCCTGAAATTCTTCAGTCTTTGAATGCAACACAGGGACATGATTTATGTGTAAAGATGTTCATCGGATTGGCATTTATAATAAAGATCTTGAGGGGGTTGATACAAGGGTCTCTCTGTGTAGTCCAGGCTGGCCTTACACCAGCTTTACAAGGCTGGCCTTGAACTCGCAATCCTCCTGCCTCAGCTTCCCAGATGCTGAGATTATAGGCAGGTGCCATCATGCCCAGCATAATAAAGTTTTTTTTTTAAGTGAAATATCCATCAATTAAAAACAGGTAGGTAAAATCATGGTATAATCAAATATATCACCATCAGTTTAAATTATGGCTTCAATGAATATTTAATGATATGAGAAAACACTCATGGTGTGTCAGTGTATGAAAAATGATTCCAAGTTGTATCTGCAGTATTATCTCGACCTGAAGGAAATAAACCAATGTGTTTAACAGTGGATATCTCTACACTGCTAAACTAGAGCTGATTTTTTTCTTCATATTTTGCCCATTTGCCAAATTTTATACAGTCAGCGTGTATGCCTTTCATAATGGAGGGGCAAGGGAAGCTGAAGACCGAAAAAAGAAAGAGACAAACTTATCTTTTTTTGTTTTAAATGAAAATATTCCAGATTTAAAAGTTAATTTCATCCAAACTCACTCCTCATCCTCAACCCACACACATATAATTCCCACCATTTTTCCCTTTCCTCTGTACATAAAAACAATTTCACTTCTGGTCTTAAACAATTGAACTGAAAACATCAAGAAAAACCAATTCCCCTCCAAAGGTTAAATTAATTTGTTAGGCTCCTGTCCCAGGATAATGAAAATCTTGAAATGAGGGGAAAAAATTACAATCTGCTTCATTTTAGAATAAAATCCAAAACAGATTTCAGTGGCAGGGGCAAATGCATATTACATTTTGAAAAAGGAAGACAAACAAGTTATATGCTTTTATTCCAGGATTTTGGGGTATCGTCTCTATACCTAGCTTAGAAATTATTGCCTGGTTCACGTGATGTATCTCTCAGAAGACCAGATAACTCCATGTGTTGTTTGGAGATTGTAGTAGGATATGGGATGTATGAGTGTGTGTGTGTGTGTGTGTGTGTGTGTGTGTGTGTGTGTGTAGGAGGGTGTTGGGTCGACCAGATGTTCTGAATGTACACAGACTTCATCTCTGTCTCTGAGATGTTGGGTTGACCAGATGTCTAAACTCTTTGCACAAGCATATGCGTGTGTGTGTGTGTTGAGAAAAAAAAAAAAGGAACAAAGTACACAACAACCTTTTTCTTTCCAAAGCAACTTTGATAACTCTCTGCTCCAATAAATTATGATTTCCTCCCAACCCACTTCCCCTGTGGGAACAGGAGGCTCCCATACCAACTGGAAGGGAAAGGGGGGTGGCCGCGACCGCCACTTGATGGTCTGTCAAGATACACACTCCAGCGCCTCATTCTTCTAAAACTGTTTTCAAATGAAAGAGCTTTGCCCCTTAGACAAAAAAAGGAACTAATATGAGAAAGGACGTCATCACAAAGGATGCAGGATAACATTGCTAATATATCCTTATGAACCTTTAATGAATGAAAATATTATTCAAATTTTCCTGTGATTTTATGCTCAGTTATGAAGCATCGTAAGAGGAGGGAATGAAAGAGGCGAGCACCACGGCTGGCATTGTAACTTTGACATTACAAATAACTGTATTTATGACAGTATTTTACAGTTCATATATTTCCCTCTACCATGCCAATAAAAAGATGGCATTTCCCAGCGTCTGCTCTCTGCTCATGTTTTATGTCTTACTTTTCTCCAGGGTCTGTGTGCTCTTAAGCAAAAGAGCTAATTCTTCACAGTGGTGAAGGGGAGGGGAAGTTGGCTCTTTTTCTGCCACTCAACTGCAATTTTCTTATTAGGCCTCGGAAAGACAAAATTTTGTTCCTTTTTCTGTAAAGGGAAATGCCACACGCATGTGCATGTTCCAGACAGCTCACATTTTTTCAGAGCTCTGACTGCCTACCAGGAGCCGAGCTTGGCACATCTTGCTTCCATCTACCTTCCTGGCCATGTGAAGAGGCAGGAACTCTGGTTTTGCCCATTGTGCAGATGAAGAGACTGAGGTTTTTGGGGAACCCAAGGATGCTCAGTGCAATCCAAGGCTCTGCTTCCTTAACATCCAAGCTTCCCTTAAGCTTGTCTCCTCTCCCGTCCTATCTCGCTGTGGGGGTGTTTGTGGCTTACGTTGGGTATATGTTCCAGGTGGCAAAACAGATGCCACTCTAGCAGGGCCTTCAACAAGGATGGGGAGGAAGAGGAGTTATGGTTGCTTCTTCCATGGATCTGGTGGTATGACCTTGGATAAATAACTTGACCTTCCCGAGCATCAGTGATATGATCCACAAAGGAGGAATAGCGTAGCTTCACGGTGGCACAGAATTTGTGCTTAAGAACTATTATTCACTCATGCAAATACTATTTACTAATTTCACATTAGGAGGTGGAAAGATGCTGTTTGCCAAGGACCAAAAACATCCACAGCCCTTCCTCCCACTTCGCACAGGGTCTGGAGCAAAGACAAACACAGAGGCCAATAACATGGACTGTGGTGAGTTCTTTGATGGTGGTGTCATAGCGTAGCCGCTCAAACCTCTAACCAACGACTACATAAAGCACCAACAGGCAAAAGAACTTCTGAGTTACCCAGAAATGTTTCATCAGAAATGATCCCCACTAAAACAAAACAAAAGCTAAAAACTCGTAGAAATCAGCAGGACTTCTGCAAGTGACAATCGGGGATACCGAATGAAGCACACATTTGCAGTATCTCAGCAGTGAGCAAAGGTTATCACGTCAACAAAAGCCCGCTCCTGTCGATCAATATCTTTGTTTCGCTGTTGTCGTTTTAACAAATATATACTTGCATGTCTGGGCATCAATCAGCAAAACTGAATGTGAGAAAGGCTTGCTAAAGCGATAGCCATCCAGGAAGAAAAAATACTTTTGCAGTACTCAGCAAGATGAAACTCTTCAGCCCCGATCCATCTTCCTGTCTCCTGGACTTTGCTGGATGGACTAAAATGGACTCCCTCATCCTGGGCACGAGGGACACTCCGGGTCATATGGTTCATAGGGGGACCGCCCCATGCAATGCAGGGTGTTTAGCAACATCCGGGACCTGAGTGCACTGGGCACCAGTAGCACCCCCACCCCACTGCCTCATTGTGACAGTCAATAGTGTCTCCAGATGTGGCCAAACCTCCCCCAGGGAGGAGGAGGAGACTGTCCCAAGGTGAGAACTATGGATCAAAAACCAAAAGCGCCTCCACATTTTGAAGGCGTTGAGATCAATCTAGGATCTGGCTGACCCTGGCCTGGCACCTCCTAACATAGCTTTTCTTTCTTCAAGCGAGGAGGTATGGAGGAGTCTTGAATATCTCCTTCCTCCCCCCACCCTCTCGGCACCCCCTCGTTTGGCGGCACTGACTGATGGACGGTGGGGGACTCCAGTGCACCCTGGCACAAAACCATGGAGCATTTTAAAGACACCCAAGAAGACACCACCTGGGATGTGTGCTGAAATACCAGAGCTGACCGAACCGCCCAGTTCTCACCCTGACCCTGGGCTCTGTCCCGAGCCAGTCTCTTCTCTACAGCGGTCTCATCACCTGTAAAAGGGACAGCATAGGTACATTACAAATGACAGCAGTCATTGGGGGGTGGCCTTCATAACTGGTGCCCTAAGGGGCTGGGGGTGTAGCTCAGTGGTAGAGCGAGTGCTCAGCATGCATGAGGCTTTCACTCAATCCCCGATGCCCAAAAAGAAAAAAATTAGAGAGAAGCATAGTGGCACCTGCCTACAGGCCCAGCTACTAAGGAGGCTGAGGCAGGATTGCTTGAGTCCAGTAATTTGGAGCTAGCCTGAGTTACACGTGAGACCCTGTCTCCCAAGTAATAATAATAATAATAATATTGTTGCTATATTTGCCCTCTATGTAATCATTTATTTATGATCTGGGGCATCCTGGTTATTGAAGCTAGGACCTTCTCACTGAGCTATATTCTGATTCCTTTTTATTTATTATTTTAAGTTGCTAAATTGCTAGACTTGTGATCCTCCTGCCTCAGCTTCCCAGAGTGCGGGGGTTACTGTTGTGCCTGTATATTTCCAAATGCCTTATCTTCCACAGCCTACTGTGCGGCCTCATGTAAACGACATCACCATTCTGAACCTTGTTTTCCTCAGCTGTAGAATGGAAATACCATAGTTGACCCTCAAAGTTGTGAGGGGTTAATAACATACTTAAGTTGGCTTTGATTTCAGTTTTTTTAATATAACATCTCAGCAGAAACAAGTCTCTCAATTATCTTTGTAGGTGTGCTTGGAGAGACTCTTCAGAAGCAGCATAGCAAAGCAAAGCAAAAGTCCTTGAGCTCGCTTGCTTTGAGCTACATGGTCTCAGCCATCATCCAGGTCCGCAAAGCCCCAGTTTTCTTGAGTAGAACAGGCATGGGTATAACTTGGTTTCTCCTATAGAAAAAATCCAAATTATAGACGGAGAGCGGATGAAGGATGGCTGGCGGGAAGTGTGGAGACAGATCTTTCTCTGGTGGGAAGAAGCTGGAGGGAAGGTGACTGGAAGGGGGAGGGAGAGGGACGAAAACAGGGAGGGAAGGGAGGAAAAGGAGAGGGAGAGGGGGATTGGGATGCATTGGGTGCATGTAGGCAAACACGTACTAATAAACATAACTTTAAAAAAAAAAGAAAAGAAAAGAAAAGAAAAGAAATACTCTCCTGCCTGCTTGTCACAGAAATCACATGGAAGAATTGAAATGTCTTTGTGGCCCAGAGTAGTGGTACATGCCTGTAATCCCAGCTACTAGGGAGGCTGAAGCAGGAGGGTTTCAAGTTCAAAGGCAGCCTGGGAAACTTAGTGAGACTCTCCAAATTTTAAAAGGGCTGAGAATGTAGCTTAGTGGTAGAACACCTTTGGCTTCAATCCCCAGCACCACAATAAAAAAAAGAAAGGAATGAAGAAAGGGTGCTCTTCAGCTGCTTGGTGAGGGCTGCACCTATCCTTGTTGACCCAGAGCCACCAGGAATAACCTGCCCTTGCCTCACCTCAGAGTCCCCTTTGTGCCCAGGCAGGCGATGGAGCTGCGGGAGAGGGACGCACCCAGGCGCGCTGTGAGAAGGAGGTGCTTGTAACTGGGGTAAAAAGTTCTTCGGGGAGACCAGGGAGGGAACAAGAGGCCAAGCCCAGCAGTGGGAGAAAAGAAATGGAAGAAGGCGTTGCGAGCGAGGAAGGGGTGACTTCGAAAACTCGCCCTCTGGCATCAGGAATCCTGGCAGGCACTGCACTTTTGAGGTTCAAGTTTGTTTATTCTTGGCAAAATGCAACTGCCTGTTTCTAAGAGAAAAGTCTTTAAAAGGCTTATAAAATCTACTCAAAAGGCTTTCTGGACATCAAATAGCTCATAAAAAGGAACATTTTGATGAGTTAAGTGTAAATGAATCAGAAACATACGGATTCCATTTCACCTAATCTGCCATTGGATTTAGAAATGAAGGGGAAAACTGCTTAAAGCCAAATTCTTCAGGGGCTCTGCAGACCCTCGAAACCTTTGAAAGCCGTTGGCAACGTTAGGCCAATCCTTTACGGAGCCCCACTTTGCCCTCTTGGCCTCCAGGCTCCAGGAAAGACCTTGCTACAGGCTGGCTCTGACGACAAAGGAAGGGAGGGAGCGCGGCACGTGTACTACGTGCTGGGACCTTTGCCTGCCACAGCTACTACTTGCTGAGCAGGGGGACAAGTTAATGTCATCTGACACAGGGGGCACAGATAATGGAAATACTGCAGAGATGGGGTGCCAATCCCAGCGCCCCCAGGGACCAGTTTCATGAACGTGACCGTGTTAAAGTCACGTCTCCTGGCCTCAGCTTCCCCATCTGTAAAATACAGCAAAAGGGGTCTTGTAGACTCGGGCATAATGGCACATACCTGTTTTCCCCCACCACTCAGGAGGCTGAGGCAGGAGGATTGCCAGGAGTTGGAGACCAACCTGGGTTACATAGTGAGTTCAAGGCCAGCATGAACTATATAGCAAGACCCTGTCTAAAAAAAAGAGGGCCGGTGATATCGCTCAGCGGCACGAGCGTCTGCTGGTACATGAGGTTCTGAGTTTGACCCCTGGTACCCACAAAAAAAAAAAAGAAAAAACTTAAGTAAAATAAAATAAAGGGGCCATCTGTGTAGAACTTATGGCACAGGTCCAACTAAAAGTGCTGTAAACATCTTATCCAGTGACTGGTAAATAACAAGGTCTTGGTCAAGATTGGTTGTCATGATGATACATATACCCTATGGACATGTTCTACTGTTATCCTCATTTTTTTGTTGTTGTTTTTTTTTTGTTGTTTTGTTTTGTTTCAGACAAGGTCTCACTATGCAGTCCAAGCTGGCTTTGAACTCAGAATCCTCCTGCTTCAGCCTCCCCAGTGCTGAGATTACAGATGTGTGCCACTGCACCCAACCTGTTACCCCCATTTTAAAGTCAAAGAAACTGAGCCTAAGAATAATGTGCAGAGACCCAGGGCCCATGTTCCTCCAAGTTGGGGGACTGTGATTTTGACCTGATACCTCATGATTCCGTATCCAATGGTCTTGTCCCTATATAGTCCTCTACTTCCCCCAAAGCACTCATGGGTCCCAGTAGAACTGATCAGACTGAAGACCTGGAATTGACTTCCCTGTAAGGTTGGTGCTGGGGGCCTCCCTCCAATCCCCTGTGGGTGGCTGGAGGTTACCCAGAATACCCCAGGGCTTTCCCAGATGCCCCCGGGCTTTCTGATTGCAGGACCCTGTGCTGGAGGGGTGGAGAAGCCTCCCTGGCTTCCAAGCTTTTGTCTTCCTGGGGTGAAGGATTAACGGAATTACAGAGAAGATGAAAGCAGGAAGGAGATTAGGACTCCCGCTACATTTTCCGTTACAGCCATAAAAATACATGGAGCAAAAGCTGAAGGCAAAAGCACCCAGGATCCTGTGTGTAAATGGGCCAGGTGGATGCTGCCTGGCCCACTGTGTGCATTTTCACACATGGTTCTATCAGAGGGGATAATTACACTGTGTGGGATGGAGCGTGTATTGTTTCCACATGAGACAGAGAGTGTGAGAAGCAATTAAAACAACTTCAGGATGTGGAATGTTCTTGGTATGAAAAGACAGCTTGTATCCAAGAATTACACTGTGTTTGAGCAAGAACTGCGGAAATTGCTCCGATGTCCTGATGGAGGGAAGGCTGCTGAGCATCTTGTTGGCCGAGCCTCCCTGTCAGATGTTGGATGAATTGAATGGGCCCCCTCCGGTCCCCTTCTGCACCCGACTTCTTCGAGGCTCTGTATCCATCTCCTTTGCCAGGGGCAGAAAAGCGGAAGAGCCAGGAGCCCTGCAAACAGGAACAACCTGCTGAATGCTGGGCAGAGGACTTGAACACACATCTTCCCACAGAAATAACACACGAAAGGTGCTCGACACTGCATAGTCATGGGGGAAATGAGACTCTACTCTGCGCCCACTAGTTAAATGGGAAACAACAAGTGTTGGTGAAGAGGTGGGGAAATCGGAACTATTTTGCCAGGAGGGGATGTACCCTGGGGCAGTGGCCATGGAAAACAGGCTGGCAGCTCCTCAAAAAGTTAACGTGATGAGGGGGTCTTGTGTCAGCCAGCAATTCCATTCCTAGGTGGATTCCTGAAAGGGAAAAAGGAACTCCAACAAGTATTTGATCACGAGTGTCAAATTCACAATAGCCAAAAGGAGGAAGTAGCCCACGTGTCCAACAGATGAGTGGATAAATAAAGTACGGCATGCCATGGAAGGAAATGGGGTTGGGGATGTGGCTCAGAAACAGCACTTGCCTGCAAGTGCAAGGCCCAGGGGCCGTCCCCAGTCTCCGGGGGGGCGATCAATGATTCATGCTGCAACATGTGCAAAACTTAAATAATGCTGAATCAAAGAGTCAGCCCCAAAAAGTTACGTATTGTACAATTCCATTGATGAAAAATATTCACAATAGGCAAATACTGCAATGGTTGCACAATACTGTGAGAGTATTAAACACTGCCAAATTGTTCTCCAAAAAGGTCAGCTTCACGTTGTATGAATTCCCCTCAATAAAAAAATAATAGCTGAGTGTCGTGGTGCACACGCTCACGATGTGGCCCAGACTGGCCTCAGGAGGCTGAGGCAGGAGAATCACTGGAAGTTCAAGGCTAGCCTGGGTTACAGGTTGAATTTAAGACCCTGAACTAGATAGTGAAATCCTGTCTCAAAGAAACATAATAGCCAGGCATGGCAGTGACAGCCTGTAATCCCAGCACTTGGGAGGCTGAGGCAGGAGGATTGCCATGAGTTCCAGGCCAGCCTGGGCTACACAGCAAGACCCTGTCTCAAAAAAAAAAAAAAAAAAAGGCCAAAATGGTAATAATAATACTAAAAGCTGCAGTCCAACTGCCAGACCCAGGGACACTTGGCCTCAGCCTCCAGCCCAGCACCAACAGCTGTATTTCCCTAGAGCGGAACTCCTCTGGCCCATGATTCCTGTCTTGAAGCTAAACTGCATGGGCCAAGACCTGCTTGTTTCTTGGAAGCATTTTATTATTTTATTTTATTTTATTTCTCATTAGTGTGCATTGCAGTCCATATTAAATGTGTTCATGTGGAGAGATGGTGCATGCACGTTTCCTGTCTGCATCTGTTTTTCTTCCCCATCCTCTTCCTCCCATCTCTCTCTGTCCCCAGACCCTCTTCCCATCTCTACAAAGTCCAGTTCCCTGTTTCCTATCTTTTATTTTTAGGATGCAGCTGCAGGAGACCTGGGTCCTTGCCGCCGATCTTTACCTGCATTATCCTCTAGAAAAATAACTCTGAAGGGTACAGAGGAAGCAGTGGCTCAGACCTGTGTCTCTCAGGATCCCAGCAAGCCGGCGTGATCGAAGGGGAATTGGCATCATTTAGAATTTGGTATCCTTACCCTTCGGAGGTGACCTGCCCCATGCTGATAGTTACAGTTACAGAGTTAAATCCTTTCTTGTGGGAGGCTGAAGCAGGAGGATCACCACAAGTTCGAGGGCAGTCTGGGCCACATCTTTTTTTTTTTGTGGGTACCAGGGGTTGACCTCAGGACCTCGCATGCTAGCAGGCGCCCGTGCCACTGAGCGATATCACCGGCTCTTTTTTTTTTCGTGTGTGGGTACCGGGAGTCGAACTCAGGACCTTGCGCTTGCCAGGCAGGCGCTTATGCCGCTGAGCTATCTCATTGGCCCTGGGCCACATCTTGAGTTCAAGGCCAGTCTGAACTACACAGACAGACCCTGGCTCAAAAAAAGCACAAAATAATAAATAAATAAATAAATAAACAAACAAACAAATAAACAAATAAACAAATAAATCCTTCCTTGCTTGTAGTCACCATGGGCCCCAGGGCAAATACTTATCTTGCCTTCTTTATCTGTAAGGTGGGGTAGCAACACCTCAAGATGTCGTGAAATTGGCATAGATCTGGGCATATAGGGCAGATAATTGCCCAGATCTGGGCATTGCTCCTGTAATGTCATTCCTTTGCCTTTCCCACCATCCTGGCCTGGTCTAGGAGGTTTCATGTGCATAGGATCCGCCCTTCACTGTGCTCCTGAGAATGCTGCTTCCCAGAGAGGTTAAGTGACCTCAGGTACGTCACACAGCAAATAGGTCCAGAGCAAAAATTCAAACACAAGTGCCTGAAATTCCTGCACCCCTCACGGTGTACAGGGTGTCATCTAGAATCGAGGGTTTAGGAGCCTTGGCCCAGTTCCGTGGATGCCGACCCCGCGTGATTTTGGGCTCTCCGTGGTCAGGCACAGGACCACCCGGGGTCCTGTGCAGGGTCAGAAGTGACACATGGCAGAGTGGAGGAAACCTTCCAGCTGGAGCCTGACTCCTGTCAAGCAAGAAAGAGAAGGAAGGCTGTCTCTCTTTCCCTTTTTTTTTTTTATGTGGATACTGGGAGTCGAACTCAGGACCTCGCGCTTGCCAGGCAGGTGCTTATGCCTCTGAGCCATCTCACCAGCCCTCTTTCCTTTTTAATAATCTCCTCTTTTAAGTATTTATTTCCTAGAATTTCTTCATTCAACAAATATTTATGGATTTCTTACTCTGTCCCAAGTTCTGTCCCCTAATCCCAGAACACGAGGTCCCTATGCACTCAGAGCTGACATGCCAGTGGAGAAGATAAAAATGAACCCATTGGAGAAAAGTCAGGAGAGTTTTGGAGTCAGAAGCACTAGAAAGACAACAGGAATGGCAAGCTAAGTGTCAGGAAGGCTGTCCTGGAGGGCATATTTGAGCTGAAGCCAGCATGACCAGAAGTCGCTCAGAAAGACCCGGAGGAAGAGTGTTCCAGGCAGCTGGAGCAGCATATGCAAAGGCCCTGGGGTGGGGAGGAACAGCCATGTTTGAGGAGCAGCGTGGCTAGGATGGAGCAGGCCAGTGGTGGAGGCTGAGAAGCGGGGAGCAGGACCCTACTGACCTCAGACTACACAGGAAACACAGTTTACCAAGGTGCCTTCCACAACACCCATGAAGTGAGTGATGGAGGAGATGGATCATTGTCACCCACAATCCCAACACCAAGACCAGCCAGCAGCACTTTGGTGCATACCCGTTCAAACATTTTATTTCCTTTGTGTATAAATAAACAAGTACACATTTACAAGAGTAGGATCATATAATACAACCGTGAACTGGCTTTTAAATTTATTTTATTTTGCTTTATTATGTATTTATTGCTTCATACATCATAAACATCCACATCAGTACCCTTAAATGGAGGAACTCTGACACGTGGGGACTCAACAAATATGTGTGCGAGGGAAGAAGGAAGGAAGGAAAGAAGAAAGGAAGGAAGGAAGGAAGGAGAAGGGAAGGAAGTCAGAGAGGAGGAAATAACTTTTAGCAGCCGCCTAGGCTTCCTATGCCTTAATACACCTTCCCCTTCTTGATCCATCTTCTGCCTTTTACACTGAGGTCACCAGCTGTCACCTCCACCAGCTGTGCTGCAGTAGTGACTGTCCTCGCACCTCCCTGCTCCTCCAGTGGCATCTGTCCTCAGGGTCAACGCCGCAAAGCAAAATCTCAGGGGAGAGGTGTGTGCACCTGGGAGGAACTGACCATCCAGCGGAACCCATCCATCCGGCTTCGCGTGGTTCCGGTGACTGGGAACCGACCGGATCAAAATCATTTTTGGTCCAAGGTGTCCAGGACCAAGTCTCTGAGTATCACTGGATTTCTCAAAGGTCCTCTCATCTTGCTCAGCCCACGAGCGTCCCTCCGCCCTGGCAGGTGGCTGTCCCTCTCCTCCCCTCCCCGCTCCTTGCGACCCCTTCCCGGCCGCAAGCAACAGGAGCCGCGCCCAGGGAAATCTGTTCATCTCTGGCTCTGGCGCTACTGCAAGTCCTGTCCCGGAAGAGATGCGCCCTTCTCTTTGCAAAATTAACAGGTGCAAAAAGATTCCTGGAGCAGCTCGCCAGGTCCTTTCGTAACCCACTGGTTTCAATATTGCTCTGGCAGCTGCAATAATGATTTCTTTTCTTAAAGCGCAGAACCGGGAGGCCAACTTGAGATCGTGGCCATGAACCCGGCCTGGCTACGACCGCTAACAACACTTCACACCCCCCTGCAGCCCTTCAACCAAGACGCCCCTCCAGCGCAGCTACCTCTCTCTCCCTGTCCCCAGATTCCCAGGTTAGGGAGGAAAGAGCAACCAGAAGCGAGGCGGGCCCATCCACAGGTACACTGAGGTCCCCAGTCGGGAATGCGTGGGGCCACAAGTGCTTTGGATTTCAGATTGTTTTGAAATTTTGCAGTATCTGCATAGACCTAATGAGATCTCTCAAGGATGGGACCCAAATCTAAACACAAAATTCGCTTACATCTCAGGTATGCCTTCTCCGCATAGACTGAAGGTAATTTTATATAATTCCATTCACAATTTTGTGCACAAAAAGAAATGTTTCGTGATGTAGAATTTTTCACTTGAGACATCATATTAGAACTTACCAAGTTTTGGGTTTGGGAGCATTTCAGATTCCTGATTTTTCAGACTAGGGATGTCCAGCCTATGCTTCTAAAGGCACGGACTTGGGTACTGATGTCCTTTGAAATCGTCCCATGTAGGAGAAATGTTATTGTGCCCAGCTTGAAGATGGGAAGGGAGGCACAGAGTGCAAGAGAACTTGGATGCCAACTGGGACTGGAGGGAGCCAGAAATCGTGGGCTTGGAGAGACCACAGAGGAGAGAGCCAGAGCTGCTCCCCACCATGTCCACGCTGCCATCTGAGAGCTGTGGAGTCTTTTTTCTTCTTCTTTCTTTTTTTTTTTTTTGTGGGTACCGGGGGGTCGACCTCAGGACCTTGCGCGCCAGCAGGCGCCCGTGCCACTGAGCGATATCACCAGCCCTTTTTTCATATGTGGGTTCCGGGAGTCGAACTCAGGACCTCGCGCTTGCCAGGCAGGTGCTTATGCCACTGAGCCATCTCACCGGCCCGAGCTGTGGAGTCTTGTACAAAAACAAAAACCGAAGTAAAGAAAAACAAAAATACAGCTTTTATTTTGACATACAGAAGAAAAAGGAGGAGGAAAGAAAGGAGGAGGAGAAGAAGGAAGAGGAAAAAGAAAAGAAAAAGAAGGAGGAGGAGAAGGAGGGGAGGGGGAAGGAGAGCAGCAACATCTGGAATTGGGAATTTTGGTGTCTTCTCCCCTACAGGCCCGTGCTTCAAACATCCCTGTAACCATGAGCCTTTCTTCAGCAACAGGTAACTGAGAAAGCAGAGCCATCCAGGAAAAAGCAGATGTGCAGGGGACGCACTTAGAAAAGCCAGACATGAGCGGAGAAAAGGAAAAGAGAACTCTCTCCTGCCATTTCACCAACCCAATGAGCTGTCCAGTCTCCCCCACCCCCACCCATACCGTGGATGGAACCCCAGGCCTCCACACTGAGCTACATCTCAGCCCTTTTTCTATTTTGAGCCAGTCTCACTACATCACTAAATTGCCCAGGCTGGGTTTGAGCTTGCAATCCTCCCGCCTCAGCCTCCCAGAGCGCTGGGATTATAGGTGCACATGGAGTGCCTTTCTGACCCCATGGCCCGTGCCTCGCTTTTATTTTCCTGTGGTTCTGGTGGCTTTGCCCACACCCTCTGGCTCACGCATGCTCACACACACACACACACACACACACACTTGCTTCCCTCATATTCATTACCTATACCTGAAAGGCCAGCAGCTGCCCTCCCAGGCCTCATCCCTCCAGGCTGGCTCCTCTCCACCCTGTGCCTGCGTCCAGGGTCTGACGCTGGCCTCCACGGAGGCCACAGCCAGGAAACGCTCTCTCCATGCCACTCATGCCCGCACGCCAAGAGCAGACAGAGAAGAGAGGCTGGGGCCCGATTTACCTAGCCCAGTGAGGGCCACATGCGCAGTGTCCCAAGAGCCCTGGACACGATCCGCGCCTTCCTGGACAGCTCCCTGCAGGCTGTGCTCGGATCTGAGGAACCTCACGGCGGCCGGAAGTCTGACCGGGCCAGGTGCTGTGACCCCGGGTTTAGTCTCGTCCTACTGCTGAAGATACTGAGGCTCGGGGAGATTAAGAAACTGACCTGAATTCCCCAGTGGAAAAGTGGTGGCACCGAACTTGTCCTCAACCACAGCCTGGTCCTGGAGCCACGAGAGTCGATATGGTCACCAAAAGCCACGCGTGGATGCTTGAAATGTGGCTGGTCCAGATCCAAGTATTCACTATGCACAGCATGCTCACTGAATTCCAAGCCTTCATGTATTAAAAAAGAATGGAAAATGTTGTTTTGACATTTTTCCTGTACTGGGGATTGAACCCAGGTCCTTTGCACTGAGCTGCAGCATCAATCCTTTTTGGGTTTTTTTTTTTTTTAATTTTGAGACAGGATCTCACTAAATCACTGAGCTCCCCAGGCTGGGCTGAAACTAGCAATCCTCCTGCCTCAGCCTCCCTCCTTTTTCCATTTTTAATCTTTTATTGATTATGGTTTTATATGTTTATATTGATTACAAGTTGAAATGATATTTGTTACCTTGGATGAAACAAAACATATTACAGTGACTGTCTACTGTTCTTTTTTAATGTGGCAAACGGAACACAGGGAGCTGGCTAGACTCTTGCTGTTGGAAGGATGGACCACAACATTAGCATCACCACAAAGCTTTGGGGGACACAGGCTCTCAAGCCCCGCCCCACCCTGACCTGAGGAAGCAAAATGTGTACGCTAACAAGATCTCCAGGAAATTCCTGCACCCGTCCAATGTGAGAAGCACCGGAAGTCCATGGCTCCCCACAAGGTTTCCACGGGCCACTAGTACCTGTGTGGCACAAGGTTTTCATATATTTTTAGAGGCAGCCATAATTTACAAAGTGTAACAGAGTTCTCGGAGTATGGTGATGCACATTGGTAATCCCAGCACTCGGGAGGCCGAGGCAGGAAGAACATCACAAGCTCGAGGCCAGCCTGGGCTACATAGTGAATTCAAGGTCAACCTGAACTACATAACCAAACCAAACCAAAAAATAAAATAAACAAAGTTGACAAGGCTCAAGATAAACAGAATCTTTGTGAATTCCCGAGATGCAATATATATGGGGTGCAGGGCTCCCAAGCTTTATTACGAACTGACTATGTGAACTTGGGCAAATTACTTCCTGTGTCTCGAGGGAAGAGACCAACAGTCACCTGAAACACCCAGGCACTTGAGTTGAGAAATGCCCTCAGAGTCTCATTCAGATCCACGTCAGTGCCCAAGCTCACCAAACTCACCGAGAGTCCCCAAACCTCCTGAGACCATAGAGCCCCTAATTGTCATGACGGGATCTCAGTACATGGCAAAATGTTTTTTTTTCAGTGAGTCCGAAGTTGAATACCTTGTACACAATGAAAGTGAGTTGCGTTAAAAATCATTTTCAAATTAGATGTGGGTGAGATAGATGTAAATTATTGGGGAAACGTTCGTAAAATCCTAGAAAGACTCTTCTTTTGGGAATTTAAAATGCTAACTGATGCATCATGGGTAGATTGAAACGAGGCCCTCATTTTTCAGATGGCCCTGGTCTACACCTATTATATTAGTGAAATTGGTAAAGAGGTCCCCTTTCATAGACAGATTACGTCACCCCAATATTGAGCATGACTTATGCAAGAAACTTCACTCAGCAGACCAGAGCTCAAGGCTTTAGCCCCATACCAATAGGACAGCGAGCAAGCATACATTTACAGGTTAGGACGTGACGCGTCCTGTTGTCGATATCCTGCTTTAACTGATATTTCTCAATACCCTGGTCACCTCACCAGCTGGGTTGGACACGTGGCTCCTGTTGGTTTGTCCAGAAGATTGAGGCGAGTACACGCCGTGGACTTACCACCGTGTCTGACCAGACGTGAGCCTTTTCCCGATACTTGGATTGGAGATAACCGGTCATTCTATCAAAGGGAAACTGAGGGCTGGAGATAGTGCGTGATTCACTGAGGCTACTCAGCATTTCTGTGGCAGACCCAAGGCCCAGCCCCAGCCCCAGCCCCAGCCCCCAGACCCAAGCGCAGTTCTCCAGCACCACTGGGACTCCCAGCCCTTAGGGGAAGAGGAGTTTAGAGGTGCAAGGGAGAGGCGTCTCCATGGCCTCCTCTGTCACATTTTCACCAAAATGTGCATCTTGGTTCTAATCCAAGGTCCCATGGCTGCACCCAAGTCCTGTGGGAGGTTCTCCAGGCCAGGAGTGGCTTTGGAAGGGAACAAGGAGAGAGCCGAAGGGGTGACATTGGCTCACATTCTCATCAGCCTGATCTCTGCTACGCCGCTATTGTGTTTCCGTCACGATGACAGTGACACATATCGAGCCCTTGCTAGATTCCAATTCTAGGGCCAAGTATTTTCTGTATAACCCATTTCATGTGGCCCACGCAATAGCCCAATGAAGCAGTTATTATACCCATTCGGTAGTAAAGAAACTGAGGCACAGAGAGACAAAGCAACCTGCCTCACACAGGTCCTAAGGACTGGCACCCAGGGAGTCTACCTCCTGCACCCCCTCTTATAACCTCTCACCTGCCTGCAATAATCTCCAGCAGAAGTATCGTAAAGCTTCCTTCCAATCCATGACAAGATGTGGTGGCCAAAGCTGGCCTCTACCCCTGGCCCCACTTCCCAGCCAGACAGGGCACTGCCGCTCCTGGGCAGCATGTTCTCCATCCATTAAATGAGGAGTTAGATCAAACTTTTATGAAGAGCTCTGCGACATTCTACAACATTGTAGAATGTTCTAGAACACTCTAGAACATTCCAGGCAGGAAGGAAAAGTCCTTGTACCCAGCATCATCTGTTTTAGAGACTGCGTTACATGTTTGTTTCCTTGGAGAGAAAAAGCAATGTTTACAAAGCACTAAACAGGAATGCATCTTGGAGCTTTCACTGCCTACACAGTGGGTAAAGAAGGGAAGAGGGAGAAGGCAGTGGCTGAGAGATGAAGACCAAAAGGAAGAAGCTTGAGTCAGTCTTCCCATGTCAAACAGCAATGGGGCTTTAATCTGAGCAGCAACAAGATGGGAGGATGGCTTGCCCAGGAGTTAGAGAGGAGGGGGACGAACATCATGACACCAGGACAGAGTGACCAGAGCTCTGGTCCTACGAGCAGAGCCTACAGGGCAAAAACCACAGCTCACCGCCTCCCAAACCCTCCATCCCTGCCCATCAGCCCATTTTACAGATGATAAAACTGAGCTCTAGTCAAGGCACGTGGCTTCCCAAGTTCACTCACTTGCTCACACACCCATGCAATGCCCAGTCACAGATCACCAGCCAGGTTCTTGGAAACCAAGGTCCGAGTCCCTTCTGTATTTAGCAGCTCCTAGAAATGTTCCCAGATGAGGCAAGGTCAGAACAGGATCACACACGAACAGGGTGAGGCTCCGTGTTTACCGTAACAAATCCTCACCAACCACCACCCCCAGGAACAACAAAACCACACAACTGTGCTCACGAGATCATTAAAGGACCCATGAAAAGGCAAAGGATGCGCATGTGTGACTCTGTACACGACATCCTGCCAATATGGCACGAAAGTTTAGAGTCTTGTGACACATGCCGTTTCCTTGCTAGGCTGTCGGGACATTTCTGTACCCAGATGTGTGACCATTTGGGGATAACCTTGGACATCAAAATCCCATGACTACGAGGCCAAGGTGGAACAGCTCCCCGATGTAGCCTGTAAGCCCCACCTTTCACGGGACAAGTGGGGAGATGCGTGCGTCCCCAGAAGCAGACACAGCCTGGTTGCTCAGCACTGGGTCAGCACAGCTGAAAGACGACAGCAAACAAGAAAAAGATACAGCTCCGGTCACAGCTGTCCCCTCCACAAGCCGCCAAGTCTGGGGAGGCTGCTCCTTCCAGACCAGCCTTGGCCCCTTGCTCCCCCAGATGGACTGCAAGCATGGGGCGCCCTGTGACTCTGCAGCCATCCTCCCAATATCAGCCTGCACTCCTCGAACCAAGACCCCCATACACCCCAAAACACCCCACGTTGACAGCATCGGAACATGAGAGCAAAGTTTGACTCCCCAAAGCCTCTTGTCTCAGCAAAGCCAGCTAATTCAGGTTTAACCTCCCTCGTAATAGTCCGCGTAGCCGAGCCTTCTAATTAATACCACATGTTCCCCTCAGCTGTCACCCTGAATAAATGTTTACAGAACTATTAACAGACTGTATTTGTAAACCAGGACCGCGCGGCTTCGGGGAGTCATGTGGTATACATTTTCTCCTCAAAGATGGAAAAGGCTTAGCAATAATAAATACATTGTTTTGCAGGGATGGGAGCAAGGCGTTGCCTGAAAAAAAATTTACTGCGAGCTTCCTGAGACAGCAGGGCTGCATGTACGTGAGGAATCGGAGCTTTTCCCAAGTTCATGAGAGCAGCAGGGGGCCGGGTTTGGGCCAGGTGGGGGCTTAGAGGGGGTGAATTCCAAGGGGAGAGAAAAATCCTAGCTTGAGGCCCGAAGGCCCTGGCTCTGATTGCAGCCCCTTCGCCCACCAGCTAAGTTTTCTTCTCACAAACTCAGTCTTCCCGTCTGGAAAATGGGAGGTTGGGATCTATAAGAACAGTTCCTCTTGGATCGAGGATTCTTTTGCTTCTCCCATCTGCATACAACAGCTCAGATGGTTTTGTGTCAATTCTTCAAATGTACCCAGGGCCCTAAAAATAAAGCCCTAAAGCCAGATGTGGTGGCGCACACCTGTAATCCCAGCATTCAGGAGGCTGAGGCAGGAGGATTACGTAAATTTGAGGCCACCCTGGACTGCATAGTGAGACCCTGTCTTATAAAAAAAAAAAAAAAAAGATAAAGTCTTAATATCTGAATGTGAACTTTTGGACCCAACCTCATGGGCTCTGCGTACCTCTCCAGCCCTGTCTTTAGCCCTGTCTCTGATCATTCCTGCCCCCAACGCCAGCCATGCTAATGTGTTGTCCCTTTCCTAAAAGGAGAACTGCCCAGTCTCAGCTCTAAGCTTTTGCCTGTGTGGTTCTCCTGCCAGGAGCACCCTCTTCCTCATGTCTCCTCTTCTATTTCCCTGTCCCCACATAGAGTCTCAGTTACCCAAACTGGACTTGAACTTGAGATCCTCCTGCCTCAGCCTCCCAGAGTGGGAAGATTACAGACTTGTGCCGCCATGCTTATCTGAGTCTTGGTTCTTTACCACTATGACACCCTGACTGACTGGGAGAGATTCATACTGCATGTGGCCAGCCCAAGAGAAGCCCAAAATTCAAAAAAATCAGTGGACGGTTTCTACCAGATGCAAATGACTGTGAGTTGAATCAGTGTGAGTTGAATGACTGTAAGTCAATACTTTCAACCAATGTTGCTGAATGAGTGTGGGGTGAAGGGTGATAGTGCCAAGGCAGCAGCACAAAGGATATTGCAGGGACCTTTCTAGATGCTTCTCATCTCCAGGATTCCTGGCTCATATCCTCACCATCTTGCAACATCTTTTCTGCTTCTCTCTATAATAATAAGGAGCTCAGAGAGGTTAAGTATCTCATCAAATATTATGATGTCTGGGATAACAGCCAGGATTTTGTATTTTATTATTTTATTTTTTGAAATGGGAATCTTGTCACAATCCTCCTGCCTCAGCCTCCTGAGTAGCTGGGATTACAGACTGGAGCCACCGTGCTCAGCTACAAAAGCTGGGATTTGAACCAGGACCTTTGGTCTCTAAAAGCCCAGGCTCTTACCCACAGTGATATCCAGCCCCCTAACAGCTACCAGCCCCAGTCACTGCTACCCCTGTTCCCACCAGTCTGGAACCTGACCCCTCACACTTGTGGATAGAAATGGCCTTAGCATGCTACTCCAGTTCTTTCTCTCTCGATTGTCATAATGGATCCCTGGACGGTGCCAGCCACAAATCTGCATGTAAGTGACAGAAATCCACTGTCCTCTAAAACAAACCCAACACAGAAAACAGGAGCGATAGCAACTCTCCTCTCAAACCACAGAAAAGGCAAGGGTGAAAGTGACCTTAGAAATGCCCAGACCCAAGGACTTAGACTCTGAAGGTCTTTGTCTGTCCTCCTCCTCCTCATCCTTTCTCCTTTTGGGGGTCATTTGATTCTCCTCAGTCAGCTGCCACCAGGAAGCTGGAATTGCACTGCACTTGATGGAACAAGTATTAACTATTCCATGAACAAAGTCCTAGGGAAGCATTTTGATTGGCCAAGGCCAGAGTCACATGCTCATGACTGGACCAATCATTGTGGTCAGGGGTGTAAGACTGTGATTGGCTGCTCCTGCTGAATGCCCCATGTTTAGAATTGGGCAGGAAGGATTTCCAGAAGGAAGTGGATAAAGATGTGACTAGAAGAGCGGGTGCTGAGAAAAACAAACCATCAGTTATTTATGACACAGGGCCTGAGCAGCCTCTTGTTCTCTTGCTTACACCTCTGGGGAGAGGACAGACAAGTCAACACTCGACTCAAACTCACTGGGTGACTGCTACCACACAAGAAAGCGAACAAGGGATTTGTTCCCAAGTAAACCTCAAAGAGCAATGTTTGAAAGAAGAGACAGCAGAAAAGCGAGAAGAGTAAAAAGTGATGAAAGACAGAACTATCTGTGATTTCGCTTACCACAACACATAGTAGGTGCTCAAGAGATGTTTGCTCAAGGAATAGATTAGTGAATAAGAGCAGTGTATCAAGAACAAGGAGCAGAAGGTGTCACTGCTTTGTCACACAACTCGAGAGTAGCACCAGCATGGGTTCCAGCACCCACAAAAGCAGCAGACGGCGAAAATCACTTCAGCTACCAGAATCTCGGCTTCACAGTCGATCTCCATACATGGGAATTGCACCCCGACCTCCTCCTTGGAGGATGGGATTAAATACCTCCTTCAAAAACCCCTGGGATGGTGCCGGGACACCATGATGTTCCAATCTGGGGCAGAAAACAGCTGATACTCTTTATAAAAATCCCACTTCCTTCCCAGGGGGCCAGATCGCTCAAATCTTCATTACATAGAAGTTTTACTTATTTACTTGTTTCAGCTCAGCTCCGGGAGAGCGAGACAGAAAGGAAAACAAGCAAGTCGAGGCTTTTTGTAAGAGCTGATGTCCCTTACAACAAAACATAGTTTTCCTGCAGAATCTTCGTGGTGAATTGAAAACGGCTTTGGCTGGTTTCCTTCCAAGCAACAGAAACCATTGTTACCGACCTCGCAGCTCTGGCCATCCTGGCTGGCCTGTTAGTATGTTTAAAACGAGTGAGAAATACCAACACTGTTGAAATAACAACGCTTCTAAAATTGCTGCCGACATCCTAGAACACAAAGCCCAAAAGGACGCAGCCCTGACGCTTTGCTCTAAACACCGCGTACGTTCAGCATTTTCATGCTCGGAATCCAGAGCCAAGAGTTTTCCAGATATTGGCAACCACCAGAAGGTGAGAGAACAACCAGGCCAAAAAGGATGTTGAAACTATTTTGAGGGTTTTATAAATCCACATTAAATTTCTTTCTTTTTTTTTCTTTTTTGGCTCCATCCTTTCTCTCTCGCTTCCCCACCACCACCTCCTGCTCGCTACACCTCCCTGTTCCGTGGCAATGGAAGTGTTCACCACCCCGAACTCGTCACCAAACCAATATCCAGACATGCGTGGGACCACTTTAGAGAATATCTTTGTCTTCCACTCCTTGTGGTACTTCAGCAAAGGTTGTCTCTTGGGCAATCTCCTAGCTCTCCTAGGTTCAACATTCCTGGACCAGGGATTCAGCCAGACAAGCTCTTCTTTCAGCTCCATGAAAACTGCACCTCTCACCTCAAGCCTTTGAATTCCTGGCCATCCCTCAAGTGTGGGTGGTATCAGGGCCCGTACTGTCCTCTGGCCAAGGAACCCGGACTGAGCCAAAGGATTGTTCCTATTTCAAACAGTGTTTCCCAGAGCCTGGGCCAGGGCCCGTTTCCTGGGCACAGGGCCTGCACAGTTGCAGAATCCAGTACTTAGAAAAGAAGGGTTCAGCTGGGCGTGGTGGGGCATGCCTGTAATCCCAACACATGGGAGGCTGAGGCAGGAGGATCGCCGTGAGTTTGAGGCCAGCCTGGGCTACATAGTGAGTTCAAGGCCAGCCTGAATTACAGAGCGAGATGAAAGGGTCCAGTGCTTGGCTTAACACTCTGCAATCGCTGTATTAAAATTCATCACTCTTGAGCAGGAAGCTTCATGTGTTCATTTTGCCCTTGGATTTGCCATGTGCACACGAGGGAGTCAGTCTTGCCTAACACTCATAGCCAGGCACTGCACACACGACGAAATTTAGTTGCTGTCCAAGCCAACATGTGCATCCTGCATGTCTCAGACCCAGCATGGGACTCAGTGGATGGTGGCCTGTCTTTGTGGCTATCAGGACTTGGGTAGTGGGGCAGTAAATCTGCTGATGGAAGAAAGTAAGTTGAGCTGAAAAACAAAAAACAGGAAGTGAATTAACTACAGATGGTATTCAAATGTGGCAAAAAAGAAAAAAAAAAAATGGTGAGGGAAGCAAATGAATACTCCAAACTTCAGAATTGCTAATTTAAAGGACCACAAAAGACTTTTTTCTACCACCATCAAGCCCCGGACCCCAAAATATCACCCTCACCAACTCAGCACATAGAGTTGCATGGAGTTCCCAGAAGGTACCGATTAACCATGTGCTTTGGGATAAGTCCCCGCCTCATCCTGAGCCTCAGTTTACCCATCTATGAAGGAGGCCAGCTATGTCATCCTGGCAATCCTGGCTTCCCCTGAGTTAAATGAATGGTTTATAAATGCTGGTCCCAGCACCAGCAGCATCTGAGCCCCAGGGAAGGTCATTAAAATGCTTGTCCTCAGGCCCTAACACTGGCAGCTCTAATTCGAAAGGTCAGAGGTACAACCTGGGGATATTTTTAACCAATCCCCTCAGTCAATTTTGATCAGCAGTTCTGAGAACCACTGGGATGAAGTATTAAGAATCACTCACTAACAATTCAACAAACACTTACCAAGGATTCCCTCTGGGCCTCGTCTAGCGCAAGGTAACAGACATCCTAAGATCTCTCTACCTACAGGGACCCTCCAATTTCTGGTTGCAGGAAGAACTTCAATAACAAGCTGATAGCGTGGATTTCCTGTGTGCCAGCTACTGCTCAGAGAGCTGTATGCACATAACCACGGCACATTGGACTTTCCTTCCTAAAAGTGGTCACAGCAATATTGCCAGTCCCCTGTGTCTTCCAGAAGATTGCCAGGCCCCCAACAAGCAACAGAGGCTGTTTCCACTCCCCATTGAAACTGGCCGGGATTGGAATTTTGTGAGCTCTTTGGTGGCCGGAAAAAGCCGAAGTGACCCTCTTCGACCTCCAGATGAGTCATACGAAGCAATTTTTCTTCCGCCTGTTTTTGTCTGTCTTGGAATGCCGTTCCTGGAGATCTGGCCACCATCTTGTAAGAAGGCCATGTAGCTGCATGGAGATGCCATGTGTTGTCTTCCAGCTTTCTGACCCAATGGAGGCCTCAGCAATCTGCAGACCCATGAGCAAGCAAGCCTCTAGATGACTCCAGTACCCAGCTGTCACGAGAGGGGTCTCCTTGCTGAGCTCTGCCCAGCTTGCAGATTTATGAGCAAAGTCAATGTAGCCACTGTTTTAACCCACTAAGAGTTAGGGTGTTTTTTTACCTAGCAACAAAAAACCATAACATGAACCCACTGAAGCTTACAGCTCTGTGAGACAGGTACAATTTTCCCCCGTCAGCAGATCAGGAAACTTAGCAACAAGGTGAAGCCACTCGCTCCTCGTCACCCAGATAATAGGCCACAGAGTCAGAATCTGTCCAAAGTCTTTCCAGCTTCAGAACCCACATAATTTATTGATGTGACGGTCAGTGAGTGGGCCAATTTGGAGGGCGTTGCACCGGGAAAGAACTGGAAAATATCTGGAGCAATGAGTCAAGGAATGGACTTAGAGAAAGGGAGGGAAAGCTGGAAGAAAAGAGCAGATTTGCCATAGATGGATGGATGGATGAGTGGGTGGGTACATTAGGTGGGTGGATGGATGGGTGGGTGGTTGGGTGGATGGATGGATAGATAGATGATAGATAGATAGATAGATAGATAGATAGATAGATAGATAGATAGATGAAAATGAAAAGTGCCATGCTAGACACTCAGCAGCTAACTTTATGGACCACCAGCTACTCTTCCAAAAATCATCACTTGTTATGACGATCAGTTAGCACACAACCCTGCGAGATCTTGCCACCCCTTTTTAGGCCCTGTGGCACCCCCCTTTCAACAAAAGGAGACTGAGGCATCAAAGGGACATTCATCCAGTGTCTCACAACCTCAGAACGGCAGAAGCAGGGCCCCAGACTCCATAATCCCCCCCTCCGTGCTCGTGGCGCTGTAGCTTCTTGCTCCCCCCTCCGTGTGCTCTTTGGGGTGCCCCAGCCCCTGGCTCATTTTCCCTCTCCTCTGGCTCCTGTGCCCCATGACACACAAGAGCCCAGGCATTATGCAGAGGCCTTTGCACTTCTTCGACCAACAGGCTCGTAATACTATTACCGCTGATGGCTTTTCATTCCCAGTGCCAAACCTGATTTGGAGTTCACAGGGCTGAGGGTTTCAATCCCGGCTCTGTGGACAGGCTCCGGGAGCCCTAAGTGACTGTAGCTTACAGACAATCCAATTGTTATTGACATTTGTGTCTGATTGTTCATCAAGGAGGCGCTGTCTTGTAGGTTGCATCATTCTATTACCAGCCCCCCTCTCCAGCTCCTCACTAACGACAAAACCCCTACACGCCACAAGCGGGAGGCCAATCAATCGTAATATCGTCCACATCTATCAGAGTCGCTTTTGTGGGCCTGGCTTTGGGGGTAGCTGGAGGAGGGGGAGAGAGACATGAAAAAGAAGTGTGGATCTAAATTCTTGTGCATTGAGTTTGAAAGGGAAGCAGTTACTGAAAAGAGAAAAGAATAAATTGCATTGTGAAAAACAGATCTAAGGGAAAGGAAGGAGGGGAGGGGAAGGGGAAGTAAAAAGAATTAAGATTTGTGATGTCTGTGTACCAACTCCCCACGATGAATGTCATCATTACGTGCTGCAAACACGGACTAATAATAAAAATTTAAAGAAGTAGATATAAATGTAACTGTACCTACATTTGTATATATACCTAGATGCCCAGGATTTGGGGGTAGGGAACTATTAAGAAAAATGCCACCTTGTGAGCTCATTCTGCTCAATTGTGTCTCAGGATAATTTCCAGCTTTATCTTAACAGACATTTGATCACAAGAGATCCAACAAGTTGGATTACCCTGCCCCCTCCCCCCATAAAAGCAGCTCTCATTTATATTATGAACCTCCCCACCCCCATTTTATTTAACTCTGTTTTCCCCAAGTCCTCCATTGGCCAAACTGCCCACTTGACCTTGAGAAAGTACAAACTGCCAGTCTTCCCAGGTGTTAGCTGCACCTGATGCCAAGTGCTCTTATAATTCTTCATTAATTCCAAGGACGCGTGAAGACCTCATACCACCAGGAAGGCCAAGGTCATTTTGCAAACAGTCAAGGAAGGTTTGTGCTGATCCATCCCTGCTTTCTTTGACTCTTAACAATAACACAGACTTGTGGAATAGTGGCACATTGAATGGTCACCATGGGGATGCAACAGTGACGTTGGCCTTCTCAGCAATAGCATTATGCTAACTCACAGAGACCAAGGCTCTTCTTTACCCAAATAAATAAAAGTGGGACACTAAAACTACACTGAGATCTATACTAGAAAGACTAAAACTAAAAAGAGTGATGACATCAAGAATGGACAAGGATGGGCCGGTGAGATGGCTCAGTGGCGTAAGCGCCTGCCTTGCAAGCGTGAGGGCCCGAGTTCGACTCCCGGAACCCACATACGAAAAAGGGGCCGGTGATATCGCTCAGAGGCACGGGTGCCTGTTGGCACGTGAGGTCCTGAGGTCGACCCCCCGGTACCCACAAAAAAAAAAAAAAAAAAAAAAAAAAAAAAAAAAAAGAATGGACAAGGAGGTGGAATGACTGCATTCATCACCTTTCCATGGCTGGGACAAAATACCCGACACACAGAAGTTAAAGGAGAAAAGGTTTCTTCTAGCTCAGGTTTCCATCCATGGTTAGGGGGCTCCAAGGCAGCAACATCATGGTGGAAGGGCCTGGGGGAGGGAGGACGCTCACCTCATGGCAGCCAGGAAATAAGAGAATAAGGCAGAGTGAGAGAAGACAGCCCCCAGAAGACAGTCCACAGTGACCCACTTCTTCCAACTGGGGGGAACAACCATTCGGCTAGGAGCTCATCAATGGGTTGGGCCATCCACAAGATTCGAATTTTGGGCAGCATTTTAGATCACAACCATGTGAACATCCAACCACTGACGTGGTTACTTTCAGGGAGGACAAGAGGAAGTGGGGGAAGTGGGGGGGAGAGTCAACAGTAATCTCTTCATGTTTTATTCAATATTCTTCTCTAACATTTAAATTTTTGTAAAAAGAATGAATTCATATATAGTATAATACTCATTTTTAGCCAGAATGCCCATGTGAATGGATAATAAAATGCTTCTCATGCCAGCATCTTCTTAAAGTGTCCCTTCTCTTGTTCTCTCTTCATTCATGTGTGCACTGGCTCCAAAGTCTTCTTTAAAATAGGCCTTTTATCTTAGTAGTCAATTTTGATGGTGGCGCACGCCTATAATCTCATCACTCTGAGAGGCTGAAGCAGGAGGATCACAAGTTCAAGATCAGCCTGTGCAATTTAGCAACTCCTTATCTCAAAATTTAACAGGGGTTGGGGGTAGGATAGAGGTCATTGCAGAGGCCCTGGGTTCAATCCCCACTACAGAAAGGAAAAAAGAGCTCCTGGCACACCACATCATTCCAATAATGATGGCAACAATATCCAAGGCCAGAGAAGCAGAAAAAATTTGGCTGACATTTCTGTCAGCTCCGAGGTAGCTCCTTGACCAAAAGTTTCATCCACTCAGGGCTGCCTTACTCTGAGTTGGCACGGTGGTGGGACCCAGAGGAAGATGAGAGGAGATGGAGACCCGTGGACCACTTCCGCCGCCAAGGAGGGGTTAGAAAATGCTTAGTGACAGAACAGATGGATTGATGTTAGTTCCACGTTTCCGTGACCTTAGAGGGTAAATATAAATCCAATCAACTTCAATTACAGTGAAAAACACCGAGTTCCTCTGGAATGAGGCTATGATCGGGACTTTGACTTTGCAAATACTCACTGAGCGGGCAGCACTCAGCTGTAGGAGTATGTGCAGCCAGGGCTAGATCACAGCCTGGCGTCCTCAGCATCCCCTTCCTGGAGCAGATCCATCTGGGACCCACCTTGTTCCTGAGGACATCGTCCCAGGTTTTCCAAGCTCCCTGAGTCGTGGGAAAGGAGGCTGGAAGACAGCTAAGCCCTTGAGTTCCAAGCTTTCCCTGGGCCCATTCTTTTTCCCCAAAGAGAGCCTATATATCACCTTGAAAACCTTTCCAGGTGATGGTATAAACTTGATGATCTCGCTGAATTATTTCTGGGTTGTTTTTTAAACTGGAAATTGTAAGTCAAACAATGAAGAAAGTACCTACTTGCCAGCAAAGTCCCTTGGCATTGTGGGGCTAAATGTCTTTACCAAACCCTGAAATTTTCTTTTTCCTACCCTATGTGGGGCTGGGTGAGAGAGGATTCCATTAAATTTATGGTCAGCTAATTTTACCTACCAGGGAGCAAAAACTGGAGGTTTCGTGGACCCTCTGGTCTCTGTCACAGCTATTTAGGTCTCCTGCCATCCAAGGTACACGCCTCCTGAGAAACCAGAGCACAGGTTAGCCAAAAGACACTTGTAAGGATGCCCATAGTCATCCTATTTGAAATGGCCCCAACGTGGAAATACCCCACACGGGCTAGGTGTAGCACAGCGGAGGTGCTACACGGCCAGGTGTAGCACAGCGGAGAAATCAAGTGTGTCACCTTGATGGGGAGATGGGGAGATGTACACACACCATTGAGGAGATCGGTACACAGCCACATGCAGGAACATAGCTGGCGTTCATGGTGAAGAAGCCGGGCACAAGCGTACAGTGTGTTCTGCCACGACGTTACACACATCCCTAAAACTCACTGTGCTCTGCACAATCACGCAATTAAAAGAACCACAGTTTATGGAGAAAGGGTGCAAGAGGACAACACTGAAAAACTTAACCGGTGAAACATTTTTTAAAAATAGAACTTAATTAAAAAGTGGTGTGGTTTTTTACATGTCAGATGTTCGTAAAACGCATGCATAACTACCGTGCGTGTGGTGTTTTAGAAAAGCCCCATGTTTGCTTGCGGAGTTTAGCCGTGGGCTCTGGGAGGGGGTAGAAGGAGGCTGTCTGTCAGGCAGGGACACCACAGGTGTGGCTGGGTGTGGCACAAATGGATGTGGCCAGCAACACCTGAGATGTGTGTATTTTGCATCTCCCTCCGTGGCCCAGGTCAGCAGCTGCAGCATTCTACATTTATGTAGTGTTTCCGGCAACAAAATGGAGCAAAGCTGCCGCAAACTTTGCCTTCTGCTCAAATCGTTCTTCATATCAATCCTGCTTGAACAGATTCACATTTTCAGAGCAAGTGCTCAGCTGCATCAACCGTAAACATCAAACAAGCCTGTTTTGTAGAAGTTTCAAAACCAGGTAAAACTCTACTGGGGTGTAAGAAGTCACGATAGCAGTTAGCCAAAGCGGGGTGAAGTGATGACTGAGAGGAGGTGGGGAAGGTGTTGGGTCCTAGTGGCAGGCGGATTTCACTCTGTGGACACCTTTCTGGGTGGTGCCCTTACACTGCGCGCACTTTGCAGCACGCACGTAAAGCTAGGATGGGGCATTCACTAGGGAAGAGGGAAGGGTCCTGTCTTCCAAAGAAAAAGCAATGGTGGCTGGGACCAGGGGAGGAGAGGAAGAGGCGGCCAAGACGGACTGACTGACTGAAGGCTGCCTGGGTGGAGCAACTGGCTCATGAAGACCCCATGGTGACTCCAAGTTCCCTTCTCTCTTGGGTGAGAGATGCCGCTAACCATTGGAAATGAACCCCTCGAGGGTTCACACCTGTCATTGTCACAGAGTCTCGGGGTAGGGTTAACCCCCTCCGGGCCACGTGCACTGCACACCTGACATCCAGATTCTACTGAGTGCATGGAATCCATCCTCGGTCTTGAAACACAAGGATGACAAATTAATATTCTCTTAAGAATGCATGCTCGGGCCAATTATATACCTCAGTGGCATAAGCGCCTCCCTGGCAAGCACGAGGTCCTGAGTTCGACTCCCGGTACCCACATTAAAAAAAAAAAAGAATGCATGCTCACAGTTTCACTGAGCAAGCGCCACAGTGTGAGAAGGAGGGTCTACCAGGATCTGGGCATGGATTGTCAGAGAGGGAGAGAGAGTCCCAGATCCCAGCAGTAAAATGACATCTGCTTGTGTTTCTCTCTCCACCTTTCAAAAGCTATCTTGTTCCCGGCTCCACCTCCACATGGTAAATAACTTGGATGGTAAAGTTTCAAAGTTGGAAAGTTGTAAAGGAGGAGAGGAAATCAAAGTCTCCTCCATTGCATGGCTTGTGATGACTTACAGCTCTGTGGACTGGAGTCTAGAAAGAGTTCTTGTTTAATTGATTTCTAACAGCGTACGCCGTCCCTGTGCTTGCTGTATCAAGGGTCCGCTCTGCAGAGACCCCCAAATCAGCCTCTCGCTTAATCGTCTTCTTTCTGGGAGGAACGGATGAGCATCGAGTGCATGTGTCATGAGATTCCAAACTTTCTCAACGAGAGCATTTGGCGTCTGAGTGAGTTAAATTTCAAACCCTCCTGGGGCCCAGGACTTATCTTCTTTATCTCTTGTAAAGGGCTGAACAGACTGTGGGTATTCAACAAGTCGTAAATAACACTCGATTATGTATCTGTTGCATGTGCAGTCTGGTAGGGAAAAGCCGATTCTGATCAAATCAAGGCCCAACCATCACCCAAGACTTGGGCTTCGGCCAAATGTGACCTCATGGGAAGAGTTTGCGAACAGGGAGTGAGAGATGCGTCTATTGTCTTGCACTTCGTCTGTCCCTACAGATGTCCCTGGGGGGGAGGACAAGAGTGTTTCCTAACAGAAGGGGTTTTTTCTTTCTACATATTACCCATGACTTCCCAGGTTGGCAGTTAGTTGACCTTCAATTAATGCCTGTTGAATAATAATAATAATAATAATAATAATAATCATAGCTAACATATGAAGTGCTTACTCTGCACAATTATCAGACACTCTGATAACTGCTCAACATGCAACACGCAGCATCTCGTTCAGCCACCATACTGGCAACAGGAAGTCCGTGCGGCCCGAGCAGGTTGGCGCACACCTGTAATCCCAGTACTCAGGAGGCTGAGACAGGAGGATTGCCGGGAGTTTGAAGCCAGCCTGGGCTACATAGTGGACCCTGACTCAAAAAAACAGAAAACAAAGAAAGAGGGAGTCAGTTCAACGAGTACCCCCATTTTAAAGATGGGGAAATTAAGGGTCAGGGAGATTTAGTGATTTGTTTAAGTCTCCCTGCTAGTGAGTGGCAGAGCAGGATTTAAACCTGGGCTCAGAAGCAGACTCTGGAACTCTCTATAAATCAGAAGCTCCCTGGGTTGTGAACATACCAACCTTTGTGCCTGACTTTAGACAGACAAGGGGGAATTGTTGAGACTTGGGGGAAGGCAGAGCGTGCTTGGGGAAAGTAATCGAGGCTGTACATGTCACAGCTGATGGGACCTGAGTGTTACGAAGCTTCCCCCATGTCACGGCCACTGGGAATTGAGCATTGAAAAGAACTTCTGACATTATGTAGTCCAACCTCTTAGCCAAGGGGAAATTTTCTTCTGCTTCCTTGCTTCTGGGGCCGGGAAGCTCACTACCCCCAAGCACCTGGGGTAGTTGGAAGGTGGGGTGGGCTGTTCGTTCCTCACTTTTAAACCTAAGCAAGAAAGTGGTGCCTAATTCAGATGTGCCCACCCAAGTGCACACTGCTTGATTCATTCCCTGAAAAGATGGAACCCAGTGAAACCTGCTGCCGACCCAAGTCCTCTATTCTACTCCAGCCCCAGTATCCAGCTCGGCCTAGGCAATGAAGTGGCAGTGTCCAGGGTGTATCCTAGGGTATGGGGGTATGGAAGGTGCTGAAGGAAACATCCAGCAGCCTCCAAATCCCTCCAAGCCTTGCTCATCTCTTGCCAGCACCTGGATCTTTCTGTTTCTCTGAAGACTCTGAGGCTCCCACTTTGTAGACTTACTGTATTTAACCAGTTCTTCCTGCCTAGTTATCTTTCCTGATTTCTCAACATTTTATTTTGTTTTACTTTGAATTTTTGAGACCGGGTCTCTGTATGTAGCCCAGGCTGGCCTAGAACTCATAGCGATCCTCCTGTCTCAGCTTCCCAGGTGCTGGGATTCCAGGTGTGTGCCACCACACTAGGCATCATTTTAATATTACAACTTCATTATGATTAACATCTTCGTACATTCGTTGCGTGGATGTCTGTGTGTATGATTTATTTGCAAACTTGTCCATTTCTTTCCTGGAAGTAAAGAAATGCCTAAGCCTCTGTTGTTCCCTTTAGGGCTTAATAACACCCACCTCAGAGGCAGGAGCCCACGTGCGGGTGCAGCATCTGGTCCTCAGCGTGTGAAAAAGCTCAGGAGACAGTAGCTGCTCCTGGTGGGGTACACCAGTGGTCTCCGCCCTGGTAGATCACTGGAGTTTGAAGCAGCCCAAGGTGAGCGCTAGACACTCAGCTCGGCACAACAAGCTGGAAACTTGGCTTCCCCGCTCCCGGGCCTCCCTCTCCTCCCTCACATCTGTGTGCTCCTCAAGCCCGGTTCTTCCTTTGTTTCACCCAAGAACATAGACTGGAAGTGGCAGCTGCAATGTTCCAACCCTAGTCTGTGTGATGCCGGCCGGCCAGGCCCAGACCTCCCCGAGGTGGAGCCCTGACGTCCCCCAGGACAGGGACACAGAGGCCTCATCTCCAGGGGACGTGGCCCCCACACCTGCAGAAAGAGGAGTAAAGTGGGTCTCGCTTTGTTCCTCTTCCCCAGCCGTCTGCAGGGGCAGCGTTTTGCAAGACCGCAAGCTCAGAAGGGTCTGTCCTTCCTACAAGAAAAGGATTGAGGCTACTTTCAGGTGAACCCCCTTGATGGCGGCTGGTTTTCTTTTCTTTTCTTTTTTTTTTTTTTTTGTGGGTACCGGGGGTCGACCTCAGGACCCCGCGCGCCAGCAGGCGCCCGTGCCCCTGAGCAATATCACCGGCCCTTTTTTCATATGTGGGTTCCAGGAATCAAACTCGGGCCCTCGCGCTTGCCAGGCAGGCGCTTATGCCGCTGAGTCATCTCACCGGCCCTGGTTTTCTTTTCTTAAACCTGGATAAATGTGCTCTTTGCAAGGGGACCGTACTACTGGCCTCCTGGATTCCAGCTCAGAGCTGGGACTGACAGCCCTCCCCCTTAACAAGCAAGGTGAATGCATGGCTCCACCACCTACCTGCTGTGAAATACCCACGTATAGAGTCTCCTGGCTAATAATGTGACTCCACTAGGGCATCAGCACCTGGCCAGCAGTGGCCACGTGTGTCCCCTTCATTGCCATATGTCCCCAGTGCCTAGAACACAACCTGCCCTCCATATCCACAGCTTCAACGAACTGCAGGCAGAAAATATGAGATTCCAGTAATTGCACCCGTGCTGAGCACAGATAGACCTTGTCCTGTCATTGTTGTTATACTGAAACAATAGAACAGAACCACGATCTACATACCGTTTCCATTGTATGAAGTATCATAAGTCATCTAGCGATGGCGTGAAGTGTGTGGGGGGATGAGTGTATGTTGTATGTAAACACTACTCCAGTTTCTTAAGAGACTTGCGCATCTGTGGATTTTGGTATTCATGAGGGTGCCAGATCAGATTCCCTACAGGTGCCTAGGGCCAACTGCCTGTACTTGAGTGAGTGGCTGAAGAGGTAGGGGCAGCTCAGCTTAGTTAACCGTGCAGTTAAGGCCAGAGTGTCTGCTTTTGGCTATGGTAGGTGCAGTAGGGACGCTTACGTGTGAAAGAGCACGCAGGAAGACTGCCACGGTGTGTCTGGTACACAGGTGCTGTTTAAAACAGACCCTCAAAGCCAGGCATGGTGGTGCATGCCTGTAATCCCAGCACTTGAGAGGCTGAGGCAGGAGAATCGCTGTGAGTTCAAGGCCAGCCTGCCTGAGCTACATAGTGAGTTCAAAGCTAGCCTGAACGACATAGCAAGACCCAGTCTCAAAAAAAAAATAAATAAATAAATAAACAAACAGACAGACACATAGCCGGGCACGGTGGCATACTTAGGTAATTCCAGCACGCTGGAAGGCAGAGGCAGGAGAATTGCAGGTTCGAGCCAGCCTCGGCAACTTAGCGAGACCCTGTTTCTAAATAAATAAATAAATAAATAAATAAATAAATAAATAAATAAAAGGGGTCTGGGATGTAGTCCAGTACAAAGGCCTTGGGTTCAATCCCCAGTACTGTAAGAAAATAAATAAATATAAAACAGACACACAGCACACAGATACACACAGACAGACAGGAAGACACAAAGACGAGCACAGAGATTCACACAGGTAGACATCCAGACACACACACACACAGGGACAGCAATAGGAATCCATCCAGGCTGCAGCTGTCTCCTTCCTCAGAGCCGCCTCCGCCCCCTGCGCCCCAGCACCTCCTCACTCCACCCCCAGTCTAGTGTTTGGAAAGCGGGGCCAGCAGGTGGCTGCGTTGGCTGAGCCCCCTTCCGTGGTTTGATTTTTCCGAGTGCGGTTTTAAAGTGACATGGGGAGTAGCGAGAGGAAATGGTTCTGCTCGTTGTTGAACATGCAGCTCACGCCTCGGTAATGTGCACGGCAGATGTGTGGGGAGCGGTGTCCGCATGGCAGCCCTGCCCTGCCTCGGGAAAAGATGGCCCAGCCGGGTTGGCACCATGGCTCCCTGCAGGGCCGGGACCAGAGGTTTGCACCCGCAGCCCTGATGGCACAGTGGCATCGCTGGCAGCCTGGTTCCTCCCGTGAAGAACCTCGAGAGGCTGCTCCTGCTGGCCCCTCAGATATGCACAGTAACCCCCAGTCAGGTTTAAAGCACAAACAAAGCTTTAGACAAAGCAGAAGCCACTTCATGGAGTCGTCCAGATAAGATGGGACCCTGGGGCTCCCTTGGTTCATAACTGTGAAGTTAGGCCTGTCCCTTGCTTTCTGTGAAATCCATCTCATGCCCCCACACTTTTTTTTTTTTTTTTTTTTTTTGAGACAAGGTCTTGCTATGTAGTCCAGGCCGGACTTGAACTCACTACATAGCCCAGGCTGCCCTCGAATTCACACCAATCCTCCTGCCTCAGCCTCCTGAGTACTAGAACTACAGGTGTGCGCCACCATGTCCATCTCATGTCCCCTTTCACTGACAAGGCCACCCTCACTCTATCTGGCATGAACTGCCCACACTAAATGTCTCCCCTGCCTCTAGGTCCTCCCAGCACTTGAGTTTTGAGTCCCAAATGCTTCTCTTATCTCTGTTCTAACTAAAGAGACTCCAGGCAGGGGTCAAGGTCACGGCCTTTCTCCCTGAGAAGCCAGCAGCTTCCTCCAGTCCAGAGGCTTAAAACTAAACTCAAGATTGCAATTGGTTCTGTGGCTGAGCCAGCCCCTGCCTTGTGTCATGTGGTTCCGAGCATGTTGGCACACATCATACTTTTTCTTTTTTAAATTGATTCATTGGCCAACACTTCAAAATCTGATGCTTTCACATGGGAATTCCGGTTTTCCAGCTTTCCCTAAAAACTTGAAAGTCCTGGCAACACGAACCCTACATGTCTCCAAGGCCATCATCACGAGCTACAGAGGTGTGGCCACTCCCTCCCGCACCTTGCACAGTGTTTCAGGGTCCTAGCTCTTTAGCTTGGTGGTTCTTGCTCTTGCTTTTCTTAGAGAAGAATTAAACAGATGGTAACATTGGTCTTGTGGCCACATCCCGTTCAAAAGTGGGGGGAAAAGAAGAATCAAAAATACCACCTCAGGGGTGGGTGAGATAGCTCAGCGGCATAAGCACCTGCCTGGCAAGCGTGAGGTCCTGAGTTCGACTCCCAGTACCCACATAAAGGAAAAAAAGGGCCAGTGATATCACTCAGCAGCACAAGCGCCTGCTGGCAAGCTCGAGGTCCTGAGGTTGACTCCCAGTACCCACATTAAAAAAAAAAAAAAATACCCTTACTGGGGGCTTTTAAAGTTTATTATAAGAATAATGTATTATATACTTGAAGTTTGATATGAGATGAGACCCTAAGTATTCACACCACAAAAACTAACCCTGTGTGAAGGATAAACTTGAGTCATGTGTAGAAAAAGGGATGGACCTCGAGACCATAAGGTTAAGTGAAATCAATCAAACACACAAGCTTAACTGTTGCATGGTTTCTCTTACATGAGAAACCAAAATTATAAAGAAAGCACAAAATAAAAGATAATAAGACATAGGGAGATGGAACTTTTGCAAAAGGGAGGGGGACCAAGAGAAGGAGGGAGGGGGAATGGAATGAAAAAGAATTAAGATTCGGTACATGCCTGTGCCACCTTCCCGTGGTGAATGTGATCATTACATATTACAAACGTACTAATTGAAAATAAAACTTTAATCTAAAAAAAGGTAACTGTGTGATGGTAGCTATGAAAATTAGCTTAAACGTGGGAATTATTTCACATTATGTGTGAAAATCACCCCACTGCACCCTCTGAATATATACACCTTCTATTTCACAAGTGTAGCTCAATAAAGGTGAAAAAAGTTAACAAAATAGAGCACGTTGTCGGCATCATTACCATCCTCCCATTTTTGAGAATGGGAAGCTAAGACATGGAGAAGTCAAGGTAGGCCAAGGCCGCCACGGGACATAGTTCACTGTGGAAACAAGCCCTGTCCTAAATACCACATTAAATACCTTCCATTTTGTCCCCGCTGACCCACTCTCCACCCTGCCATCTGTCCCTGGATTGATTTCTGTGGACCAACCCTTCTAGATCCCTTCTTGGCTTCAAGCTGGACTCAGCCAACGGGAGATGTGAGAAGGGTACTGCTGTACGTTTGTTCCCCAGCCCCCTGGCCATGGCCCAACTGGGCATCAGCAGGCCGGCTGTGCCCAGGGTCACAGCTCCTGCACAGGACCTCACCATGGAACTAATTCTCTTCCACAGTGTGACTTTCGGCCTCAGGGTGGTGGCTGCTAGTCCTCACTGTCACTAATCTCACCATCCTTGTCTGTTCCCCACATCTTGCCTGGACACCTGGAGACAGTCCCTCAAATGCCTCCCCTCCCCGGCCCAAGGGGATGGTCCCACGTGTGTCTGCCAGCCCCCTGCTAATCTCCCGTTGCTCAGTTTCACCCATTCATGTCCCCGCCCAACCTACGACATATCTCAGTTTGTTACCCCTGCGCTAAACAGGAATTTCAAAGCAGACACAGAGGAGTCCAGTGACTCGCCCCCATCTGTGACTCTCGGAAAACTTGTTTTTTCTTTCCTGCACCGGATTGGCAGAATCATCTTCAACTCAAAAAAGGAAGCAATTTCTCGAGTCACATTAACGGGTTGAGAGACGCTGTGGGTCACGGGGGCGAGCACAGGGGTCAGGAGTCTGGGCATCCAGCAGGGCCTTCCCGTCCTAGCCTCCCAGGGGAGAACGCCCCTCCCCAGGCCCCTCTCCCTCCTCCAGCTCTGTCCCTGACTCCCTTCCCTCCAGGCGTACCCCTCCACCCCCCAGACAACTGCAGAGGGGCATGCACAGTGGAAATGTTTTTCTTGACAAAACAGAATCTAAACATTCTTTCTATGGGAAAAGACAGCCTCTTTTAGCAGAAAATCAGTATTGTTAATAAACTGTGTACATGCTATTGAGCATACGTGGACCCCGCAAGGCCCATCAGGTCACTTGGCACCCCTAAAGAATACTGCAGTTCTGGATACTCCCAGAGGCCCAGGCCAGGCTGTACCTGCAGGGCTCTGAGACCATTCCATCAATCGCACCTTCAAGCAGTGGTGAGAACAGAATTGTGCAGGGGGCACCCCAACACTGAAGCCTTCCTCAGCTGGAAGCAGAAGAGGGAGGAGCTGAGCTGATTCATCCTGCAGCATGTGTTTGCTGAGGACTTGTTCAGTGCCCAGCCCTGACCTCCGTTCTGGAGCAACAGAAGTGAAGGGAGAGGCATTCTCCTGACTCTGGGGGTCCACATTCCTCTGGGCACCCACAAACTCAGAGCCCTGCTTGGAGGGAAATTCCAGGCAATCACAGACACTGCAACATGCAGGGTTAAGCAAGCACTGGAGGAGGGTGCTCTGGTCAGTGGGAGGAGCATATCCAAATGCATGGAGATGAGGACCCCAGGGACCCTAAAAAATTCCTGCATTGCTGAAGGTCAGGAGCTTTAAAGACCAGCATGCATCTATCCACCACATCAGAATACAAACTCCCTGATGGTAGGGAGCCTCTGTCTTGTTCATGATGATAGTCCCCAACACATAGTAGCTGCTCAATAAATATCTAGATAGCTACAGACAACATTCTCAAGCAGCCACTTTCCTAGGGAATGAATCCCCTCACAGAAGATAGGCTGGGTTCCCAGGGGCTCAGAGGCAGAGCAGGTGGTTCCAGGTAATAAGGAAAAGGACAAAAACTAAGATATGGGAGCAGCTAAGGTGGACATTTTGGTGAGAGAAGAACCTTGTGATGGTGCACATCTGTAATCCAAGCACTTTGGGAGGCAGGAGGATTGCCAGTTCAAGCCCAGCCTGGGCAACTTAGCAAATTAGTGAGACACTGTCTCAAAATTTTAAAAATTTAAAAAGGGTTGGGGATGTGCAGAGGTCCTGGGTTCAATTCCTAGTACCAAGAAAGAAAATAAAACGAAAGAACCTTGAAGAAAGTGACACCTCAGCTGAGACCAGGACAGAATAGGACTCTTGAGACAGAATAGCACTTGTCCAGAAGAGATAAACTGCTTTAAGATGGGGTGGCTTCAGGGGCACAGAACACGACTGCAGGAGCACGGAACACGACTGCAGGGGCCAAAGAGAGTGTCCATCAAGCTGGACACAGGAAATGAGTGAACAGATGAATGAATGAATGGGAAAGAGCAGGCTTATGACTGGTCTTTCCTATCTATCCATTCATTCACCCAATCCCCACTTGAATTCACCCCACTAACCAAGCAATCCCAGGGCACCCCAGCTGAGCTTTGAAGGCGTGGGTGCCATCTGTTTCCCCCGTGCACAGGTGAAAATACTGAGGGTCTTGGCTGCCAAGTGACCCCACACACGGCCCTATGGTTTGGTCATGCAGCTGCCTGAGGCTTGAAGCCAGGACATGGAAGTGATGGAGGCCTGAAGAGATGAAACGGAGACGATGAGAAGGGAGAGGAGTCGCTCTCCTGACACGCGTGTCTTACTGGCTCTCGGCTTCGAGAGAGGCTGGGGTAATTACACTGGAATGAAGATGGGGAGACAGGAACCATGGGGCTCCTCCACTGCTGGGAGTACAGTGGTTGCCATGGAGATCAGCCAAGGTGATGGGACCAGAGGTCAAACGCTCCATGATTTTTGATTTTCTTCTCAACTCCAGTTGAAGGATCAATGGTGGTCACATTGGAGAACCAAAGAACACCGTTGTTCCAGTTACCAACAGGTAGGCTTTTAATCTGGGTTTTTGGGGGGTGGGGAGAGCTGGGGTTTTTTGTTTTTGTTTTGATATAGGGTCTCACTGAGTAGCCCAGGCTAGCCTCGAACTCATGGCAATCCTCCTGTCTCAGCCTCTTGAGTGCTGGGATTACAGGTGTGCACCACCATACCCAATTTAGAATAAGCTTTTATGGACTTTCTCAATCTAGGGATGGACAAATAGGTCCCTACCTGTTTGTTTGTTCATTTGTTTGTTTGTTTGTTGAGACAGGGCCTCACTATCTAGTTCAGGCTGACCTTGAACTATGTATCCCAAGCTGGCCTCAAACTACCAGTGATCCTCTTGCCTCAGCCTCTCAAGTGGTGGGATTCCAGGCGTGTACTACCATGCCAGGCCTCCTACCCTGCTTTAAAGGAGAGGCTTTGGAATTTTGTTGTTCCCATCTGCTTCCAGCTGTTGCCCCAAACTAAGCCAGAATAAGAGGGTTCCCTGGAGACTGTAGCATAAGGCCAACTCAGAGCTGGAACATCTGGACAGCTGAGTCAGGAAAACATAGAACCTGGTGGGCAGGTATACAAGCCCTTGAATGTGATTTCCTCGACCCAAATCTGGGCTCTGCTCTGCATCTACCTGGGATCTTGGGCTAAGTGTCAGTGTCCTCATCTCTTAAAAGAGTACCAGAGAGTCTGCTCCACAGGAACCCTTGGCGACGTAAATGACAAAGCCCACAGACAGTAGTCCCTGGGTACCTGCAGGGGAGGCTTATAGGACCCCTCTGGTACTGAGCTCCCAGGACCTCACACCCCATGCATACAATGGCACAGCCTTCAAAAGGAACCCGCCCACCCCATAGGCCTGAGATCACTTCGAGATGACTTACGACCCCTCCTATGGGGTGGATGCTGTGTAAGTACTTGTCACACCGAATTGCTTAGGGATAACGACCAGAAAAACAAAGTCAGAACATGTTAGGTACAGGTGCTAATGTTTTCAAATATTTTCTCCCTGCAGGTGGTCGAAGGCAAGAATGCGGAGCACACAGACACAGGACCTGCCGGGTGGCACAGAGGGCACAGAGGGGGAAAGTGCCCATGCAGCCTCACTATCGCCATCGTATTCGTCTTTCTGCTAGGATGACCCTCAGCTAAGCCCCTTCTCCTCCATCCACCCGCAGAGTACTGGTAAACAGTGAGGCAGGAGTCCTGGCTGTTCTGCGCAGGCTCCAGAGCTGTCTGCCATCCACGAGTCAAAAAGCAAAGATTCTCTGAACTTCAGGAAGACAGATTTCCCTAGATCTGCAGAACGCAGTGGCCCCTGTCCTCCTGCTTCTCCAAAGCCCACCGCAAACACATTTGCAGAGATGACTGGAGACCAGCAAGTCACCGGAGAAAGCCTAGTGGTTGGCTCCCCTCTGGGTGCGCTCCAGGGTGGTGCACACAGGTTCCAGCAGAGGGGACAGTGGATGACATCATAGGCCAAGGTACCCTGGGGACCTGGCCATGTCTCTCTCATCGGATCTGCAAGCCCATTCCTTCAGCTCCCCCAAGGTTGCTACGAATTCCTCCAGCTTATTAAACAGGTAAGACCCATCTTTTTCCTATAAAAACAATAGGCTGTGTACCGGGCTGGGCTGAGACCTAACAGAAAATAAAACTCAGCACCACAAAGTCTATCACCTCCAACGCACATCTGGAAAGCATTTTCTATTGATATAAAAATGGATGTGCGTCTAATGCATATGTGTGTTTATGAATCTGGTGTATTAATCACTAAGGCCACGGGATGACTTTCGGGTTAGCTTGTTCCAACGAGGCCAAAAGCTGAGCGAGGAAATGTTCATATACACACCCTCTGCTCCACCAATCACGATTCCAAAACCCCAAAGCCAAATTCTGCCTCATTTCCCCCAGTATCTTGGAGGAGACGCAGCCAGTAACTGAAAAGTCCAACCTTTTCTACTGAAACCTATTACTTGATTAAAAACCAGGTCGCTTGGAAAACTGCCTTTTCTAAGAGAGCTGGCTGGTTTGCGTGGCTTCATTAAAGCGGGGATTAGCAGGAAGAGAATGGCAAAACCAAGCTGCTGGGCTGTGAAATTGTGAGTCTGTGGTGGGTTCCATGGATCTGAGGTAAAGGGTGACGGTGGCTCTCTGAGTGTAGCAGGGCTGCCCCTACATGAATAATGTCACGTGCACAGCAGGAGCATCATCTGTAATATGGTGAAATGTTTGGGCTGCTCCTAAAATATATGGTGTGTTAGCTAAGAAATGCAGCTAGCTGTAAGCAACTGCTGTAGGCATTAGAAGTCAGTAGATTTACTTAGAATATGCAGTTCTCCAATAGCAGACTCTGGGGCTGGAAGCAAAAGAGTGACTACAACCATCATGAGGATGCCTGAGTTGACTTCGGGAATGTGGTGGGCATTCCCGGGACAATGTGGGGCAAGCGGATCCGGGCCTTACAGAGATAGGCAGTCATTCTTCAGCATAATAACACCACCGTACATAGAAAGGCCATGCAATCTACCACGCTGTTTATCTATCATGAACAAAACAAAGTCACATACACACACACACACACACACACGCAAAGGTCGTGGATTTTTAAACCAAGCTTCTCATATGAGCAACTACATTTGGTACGTTTTAGTGTGATGCACAGCAAAGAGCTATTCAAGGAGGGTTGGTTATTGTATCAGTCAGGATGGGCAGCGTTATGCCACAGTAACAAGTGATCCCCAAATAAGTGTAGCTAAATTGACAGAAGTCTACTTCTCACCTTCTTTGCATTTCTTTTGGAATCAGCTGGATATTCTGCACGGTGCTGTCCACACTCAGGGAGCCAGGCTAAGACAGAGTAAGAAGTCACTAATGGACGCATGATGGGTCGCCATGGGAAAAGAGAATATAGTGTCGTTATGCAAACCAGCGCTCAACACGTCCATCCAGAAGAGACACACCTCACACTCATCACTGAGCGAGGCCAGTGCAGATCTATGGACGCTCAGCAACTGGGAATGCAGCCCCCATGTGCCCAGAAGGAGGGACACTGGGATGTATTTGGTGGACACTAATTTTACAAACTTTTTCAAAAAATATGATTTTCCAAGTAGGTGCACAAGACCTTAGTAAGAATTGTATTTAGCACTACAAAATGTTGCCATTTTCAAAGTGCCATTATTAATATCATGACATTTTAAACCTCAGAACAGTATTTCAACATGGTATTTTGGTTTGTTTAAAAGGACAATGCTAAGTCAAGAAAGGTGTTTAATTTATTCATTAAAAAATATATTTCGAGCTGCTTGTGGTATTGCATGCTTGTAAGCTCAGCTACTCAGGAGACTGAGGTGGGAGAAATACAAGTTTTGAGGCCAGTGTGAATAGCTTAGCAACTTAACAAGATCCTGTCTCAAAATAAAATAAAAATGGCAGGGTGTAGCTCAATGGCAGCACACTTACAGCACAAGGCCCTGAGTTCAGTCCCCAGAACTGACCTGTAAGAGAATGCCAACCCATTTTTCAAAGAGATTGCACCATTTTATATCCCCCATTTGCAAAGAATTCCAGTTCATCTACATCCTTGTCAGCACTTGTGATTAATATTTTTCACTCACTCAGTTTTTGTTTTCAGTTTTTGGGTTGGTTGGTTTGTTGGTTGGCTGGCTTTCTGGTTGGGTTGGTTGGCTGGCTAGTTGGTTGAGATGGGGATCCACTAAGTTACCCAGGCTGGCCTTAAACTTCCAATCCTCCTGCCTCAGCCTCCGGAGTAGCTGGGATTACAGGCGTGTACCACCATGCCCCAGTCATCCACTCAATTTTAAAGCATCTGTGCAGCTGGTGCAGTTGAAGGGTCCTAGAACTGCCGTCTAGGAGGGAGAGAGTAACAGCAAGCAGGAGGATTTTTTAATTCAGGGGCACCAAACTTGGTGTATTAGGCAAAGACTAGCTGCTGTAACAAATAAAGCAAACCATTACAATAGCTTAACACAATGGAAATTTAGTTTCATACCCACTGAAGGTCCCCTGTGGGTAGCCCTCCCTGTGATGATGCAGGTGTGTTCCATCCTACAAGTCCACCCTCAGGACCTCCCAGTCCTCTGTAGCGACACCCGGCCCAGGAGAGGAGCGTGAAGCGGTCCCCCAGTTTTCTAAAGTCTGTGACCCAGGGCTAATGAGATAGCTCAGCGGCATAAGCGCCTGCCTGGCAAGCACAAGGTCCTGAGTTCGACTCCCAGTATCCACATATGAAGAAAGGGCTGGTGATATCACTCAGCAGCATGGGCACCTGCTGGCACATGAGGTCCTGAGTTCAACCCCCGGTACCCACAAAAAAAAAATTAAATAAATAAATAAATAAGGTCTGTGACCCAGGAATAGCCCACATCCACTCATATTGCACAGGTAGGAAGGGCCAGTCATATGGGCATCCTTGGGTGTAAGGAGAACAAGAAATATTGTCCCTGCCTAGCCAATCACCCCCAGGGGACAACTCCTGAATATGCAAATGGTGAGAGGTCATAAGTGTTTATCAGGCACCTGGCCATCTCTTGCACACCCGGGCTGACCTCACCTTCAGAAGCACAGATTCTGACCCAGCTCCAGCAGGACCGAGTGACAGCCACTGTCCTGACCCCTCCTTGAGGTCCCCTAATGTAAGTGCTGGTGTTGCTTTTCTATTACAGCCTAAGGCCTGTTCTGCCAGGAACCAAAATACTAAATTAGCATTTCTGTTCCCATGGAAGGGAGTAAGGTCTGCGCCAAGTTCCTGAAAAGTTGGGGCTGAATTCACATTTTGGTAAGAGCACATGGGAAAAGTTCTACCAGAGACAGAGATTTCCAGACCTTCCGAACATGTGAAGTTGACCAGTCATGGAACTAACAACAGCCACTCCCGTCAACCTGCTACTTCCTGCAGCCCTGCATTGTGCCAGACACTTCGAGTGCACTTTTGATATTTATTACAATGACCTGTATCCCTAAACTCATTCCATAGATCAGAAATACTGATCCAGCCCTGTCAGTGGACTTCCCAGTGTCGTTTGGCCACTAGCAGAACCAAAATTGACCCAGGGCCACCGTATTTCAAAGCCACATCTTATTTCTCTATGCTACATCCCTTTCTCTAAGTAATCGGGCATCAAGGGAAATATCCCAGCCTGCCCTGGGAATATCAGCAAACTCCCCATTTACCCATGGACTTGCCAGGACCCTTGGTAAGCTGTAATGATCTTGGTAAATTTCCTGGATCTCTTCAGTGGTTCACTAGGAAGGTGCAGGGTGAGGGGAGAGAGGTTACAAGACAAGTGGTTGAAAGACACTGACTTCCTGGGGCTCGGGATGAACCAGAACTGTCATGAGTGGTAATTCAAAGGGTTTTGGAGCATTGAAGACACTCTTCTGGGACCTGAAAGAGCTGTTAACAAGTCCTAAATGGAAGAAGTTTGAGATACATGTCTACTTCCAGCCTGGCCCAAATGTGTCTCCAGAGGAGAAATCCACTGAGGACAAGCCATCTGCAACTCACCGAAGGATGATGAGGTCCCCATGAATGTCCCTGCCTGAAGATATGCCAAGGATTCATCACAAACCCCAGGAGAAGTCAAAGGAAAATATTTATTCTAATGCCTCAGTTGTTCTCAAAGCCATTAGACGGTAAGATCTGTGCATTTTAACAACAGCACCATGTTGGTATCCATGACATCCTTTATGTTTCCTGCAATAGAGTAGATGCTTAATGAGTGTTGATCCAGTATAAGAAGCACCATTATATGAATCAAACACAGCAACCAGCTGGGGGATGAGGGGCTGGCAGCCCTAATATGGAGTAATAACAGCAGCTACCTAGTTTGGAAGGTTGGTTATTGTATTAGTTAGGGTTCTGTAGAGGAACAGAATCAATATAAAAGACATGTATAATTATACAAAGGGATCTATTAGACAGACTTACAAAGATCAGAGGCAGAAGAATCCAAAATGACCGCCTGCACATAGGCAAGCAGGAAGGTCTGGTAGCAGTTGGAGGTTGAAGGCCTGGATGCTTACTGGAGAGTCCATGGTGAGTCTGCACTGGAAGCCTGAAGAGTGTGTTAGAAGGCTGAAGGAACAGGAGACCAATGTCCAAAGGCAAAGGTGAAGACCCACCTCCTCCAAAAAAAAAGGAAGCACTTCCATCTTCTTTCCCTTTTTATTCTGTCCAGGCTGCAAGCCTATTGGTTGGTGCTATCCACATCCAGGGTGGGTCTTAGCCCTTCAGTTTGCTGGCCTACATGTCAATCACCCACAAACATGCCCAGAACTTTACTAATCTGCTAGGTGCTTCCTTCTCAAGTTGACATATCACAATTAACTATTTCAGCTATGTTTTAAATACTGTTTTTCAAGTACTTTGCATGCATTTGTATATTTAATACAACAACCCTACTTTGTGGTTGAGGAATCTGATGCCTTCCTTGGTACATGAGGTGACACGCTCAAGGTCACACAACTACTAAGGGGCAGAACTCATTAGGATTTTCCCTCACAGATGTCTATAACTCAAGCTTCTGCCACTTTGGTTTGCATTTGGGTCACTGGGCTGGATGGGCTTTTACGGAAGTCTCTAGATTTTCGCCTGTACCCAGGAAAGTGGTCTGCGCTCAGTAGGCACTCTATGGTTGCCCAAGATGGTCGAGAAATCTTGACAGCTATTAAAGAATAGACAGTGTGGCTGTTGCAAACCCTCCTGCTCCTGCCTGTGGCTGACACTGCTCCTGTATCCCACAGGCTTCCAGCGGAGTTTGAGCTGAGCCTTGAGTCTTTTGCAAGAAACAGGTAGTGGTCTCTGCTAGCATTTGATCAGACAGGGCTTCTGCATTCTGGAAAAATCAGCCACTGGCCTTACTCTTGGCCCTTTGAAAGGGTTATACCAATTATTTCCTGGCTGCTTTTAAGATTTCCCTTTGTCTTCAGTTTTCAGAAATTTCACTGAGATCTACCTAACTGTGGTTCCTTTTTTTTCAACTTGCTTTGGCTTCGCAGAGCATCTCAGCTGTGTGTTTAAGTGTCCTCAGCTTTGGAGAAACCTCACACACAATTTCTTCAAACATCACTCTTCTCCCATCCTTTCTTGTCTCTACTTCTGGTATCCTTTGGTTATATTCATCTTGGGCCTCGTGCATGTGCCTTCGTATCGTCTACACTCTTCTTGGTAGCGCTCATCATTATTTCTTATGCTGCCATCCTGCATGTTCATCTTTACTCATCAGTCTTAGTTTACTAGTCCTTTCTTCCTCTGAAGCTAATCGATAGAACTATAGTGTGGTGATCCACAGCTACTCAAGAGGCTGAGGCTGGAGAATCACAAGTTCAAGGCCAGCCTGGGAAACTTAGTGAGCCTCTGTCTTAAATTTTTTAAATAAATAAATAATGGAGGGGAAGGGCTTGGGGAAGTAGCTCAGTGATAGAGTACTTGTGTAGCATGTGTAAGACCCTGGGTTTAATTCTCAGCAGGAAAGAAAGGGAAAGAGAGAGAGAGAAATAAAGAAAGGGAGGGGGAAAAAGGAAGGAGAAAGAAAAAAGGGAGGAAGAGGAAAGAGAAAGAAGAAGGAAGGAAGGAAGGAAAGAAGGAGAGAAATAAAGAAAGGAAGGGGGAAGAAGGAAGGAAAAAGAAGAAAGGGAGAAAGAGGAAAGAGAAAGAAGGAAGGAGGGAAGGAAGGAAGGAAAGAGAGAGAAAGAAAAAAGAAAGGAAAAGCGGGAGGGAGGAAGGAAGGAAAGAAGGAAGGAAGGAAGGAAGGAAAATAGCTCTAAAATGTCCTCTTGACTCTTTTATAAAAGTAGATTTTAGTTCTGTTTTAAAATTCTGCTGGGCGAGGTGAAGCACACTTGTGATCCCAGCACTAGGGAGGCTGAGGCAGGAGGATCACTGCAAGTTCAAGGCCAGCCTGAGCTACAAAGTAAGTTCAAAGCCAGGCTGGACTACAGAGCAAGACCCTGCTTAGAAGTAAATAAATAAATAAATAAATAAATAAGTTCTACATCTTTTGGGGGGGTGGCAATGAGCCAGGGTCTCATCTAGGGCTGATCTCAATGGGTCTTGGTCTTCCTTGTGAAGGTTGGCATCTGTGCCTGGTTCACGGCCTCCAGGGTGTTTGCCATGGGGCTCCGCCTTGGCAGGCACTCGTGCCAGCATCTGTCTGTGTCCCCAGAGTCACAGTAGCTGGGGATTCCTGTGCCATTTCCCTCTCCCAAATGTTACTTTCTCCCATGTTTATGGACATCTTTCTCCCAGTGTGCACAGCTCTGGAGTCAGCAACACCTCGTGAGAAGCTGCACACACACTTTTGGGGTCCCATCTGTGCTGCCTCCTCTCCACAATATGCCTACAAAGCTCCAGCCACACTGGAGGCCCCATGTCAGCCTCTTGCTCCCCAGCCCAGGATCTTCTCTTCCTTTGCATCACAAATTAACCAGAGTCCTCAGAGAAAAGGATGGGGTACATTTGAAGAGCTCCTCAGTATGCTTCCTCTTCCTCCAATGTCATATTTCCACAAATTCTGCCTGTGTTGTTGCACCCCAATTCTAAAAACAGTCATTTCATGGATTTTTCCAGTTTTATCAGTACTTGCTAGAAGGTTTGTTTTAAGATAAGCTACATGGGAACAGACTTTTGCATGGAAATCCTTCCCCATCCCCAGTTCAAAACAATCCCTATACCACAGTGGTTATGTGTCCAAACTCCAGAGCCAGGATGCCTGGGTTCAGTCTCTCCTCTGACATCTTCTGCTCTGAATCTCACCTTGGATTTCTCACTTTTTAAATTGGAGGAGAATCAGGCATGGTGGTGCACATCTGTAATATCAGTACTTGGGAGGCTGAGGCAGGAGGATCAGCAAGAGCTCAATGCCAGCCTGGGCTACATAGTGAATTCAAGGCCACCCTAAACTACACAGCAAGACTCTGTCAGAAAGATGAAAGATGAAAGAAAGAAAGGAAGGAAGGAAGGAAGGAAGGAAGGAAGGAAGGAAGAAAGTAAGCAAGCAAGCTGGGCATAGGGGTACACACCTATAATCTTGGCTACTTGGGAGGCTGAGGCAGGAGGATCACAAGTTCAAGGCAAACCTGGGCAACTTAGAGATATAGTGAGACCCTGTGTCAAACTAAAAATAAAAAAAGAAATGGCTGAGGATGTGGCTCAGTGGGAAGGCTCTGGGTTCAATTCCAACAAGAAGGAAAGAAGGAAGGAAGAAAAGGAGAGAGGAGGAAGAAAGAGAAAGAGAGGGAGGGAGGGAGGAAGGAGAAAAGAAAAATAGTTCCTATCTCATAGAGTTGTGAAGGTTAAAAAAACAATGTAAACCCCTTAGAGCACTGTCTGATATGTGGTAGTCTCATGAGTGTTTTGTTATTATTTATTTAACAGATGGGAAAACCAGGACCCAGCTTGATACATGGTAAAATAGAGACATAACCTAGACCTCAGGTCTCCTAACTTCCAGCCCGAAGCACATAGGAAAATACTGGCGTGGAGATAATGGCTGTAAGAATGGTGATTCTTCAGTGCACCCACCAATATCATTAACATAAAATAATTAAGCCTTCGGCTGACCTTTCTCTCAGAAACTAGAACATCAGCAGAATGGAAATCGGGTAAGCCTGTTTTTCTGTTAACAAAATGAAGGAAAAGTCTAAGGAACAGGACTTGGAACCATAGAAGGCCCTGCTTAGCCGGACTGACTTCATCTCTTTCCTCTTTCATCCCAGCCTGCACTGGGAAAGAGCTCATTTCCCTCGTAAAGTTTCAGCTTAAGCCCCGGCTTAAAGCTGAAACTCCAGGAGCAGCCTGGGCCGGGTGTTTCCCCACGGCTTCCTGGCCTCTGCAGTCCCCAGCTGCCCACACCCCCTGCAAACCCACGACAGCCGTGGCTCAGGTCTGGCCCAGTTGCTTTCCGTCCCACTCGGCTCCTCCAGCCACCGGCTGGGACACAGGAGACCTGGCCAGAAACTGAGCGGGCGCCAGCACGACTCTGGCACCGCTCTCGGCTCGCACTGTGGCCCTGGGAAAATGATGGAACTCCTTGTTTCCCTGATGCCAGAACAGAGACAATAAAATCCACTTCCCAGGGAGCCAGGGGAATTAATTACTTGAGCGTTTATTAAGTGCTTTGAAGACGAATGTGTGAAGCGTTCACTTTTTCCCGTCCTTGCCCTCGGGTTTTCCTAAGAAGGACGAGGAGTCCGGAGGAGCCAAGTCCGCAGCTCCCATGGAAAGTTCAGGGCATCTCCTCAGGGCACGAGGAGCGCATTAACTCTCCCTGGAGTTTCAGCCTGTGCAGTGCTGGGGATAAAATGAGCCGTAGAAACTCACAGAAGGAAGAGTCCTGGCTGGGTCCCTCCCTGGCCCTCCCAGGCAGGTTGGAAACTTATGCGGAGCTGCTTTCGTGCCTTCATTCACGTATCCAGCAAGCGCGTAGCTTGCTGGGGACTCTCCCGTGTGCCAGGGATTCTTTCGCAGGCTCGGAGTACAGCAGTAAACAAACCAGCAAAAATCCCTCCATGACAGAAGTGATAATCTGCTGAGAGGTTAAAGGAGATACACAGTAAACAAGAAAGACAAGATTTGTACACACACACGCGCGTATGTAAGATGGTAAAAGTGATGAGAAGGAAACCAGAGGAGACAGAAGACAGATTCTCATTTGCTGAAGGGTGATCGGACAAGACAACATCTGAGTGAAAACGTGGCAGGAGGGAGAAGGAAGGCTAACGTACAAGGGAGGAATCTTCTAGGGAGAAGAGACATCATGTACAAGGCACTAAGGCAGGAGATTATCGAGAGAGGAGGAGAGCCCAGTGTGTGTGGAGTGCAGGGAACTGGGAGAGTAAGTGGAGGTAAAGGGAGAGGGCTCATAGTGGGAAGAGGGACAGTACAAGTCATAGAAAGCCCCACAGCTCATTAACACTTTGGCCTTCATCTGAGTGTCACAGAAACCCCCTGGAGGTGAATGTTTGGGTGGATGGGTAGGGGGATGGATGGATGGATGGATGGATGGATACATGAATGGGTGGGTGGGTGGATATTCAGATGAAGGGGTAAGGGAGTGGGTAGATGAGTGGATGGATGGATGGATGTTTAGATAAGTAGGCAAGTGGTAGATGGATGGATGGATGGATAGATGGATGGATCAATGAATGGATGGGTGGGTGGGTAGATATTCAGATGAATAGGTGAGTGAGTTGGTGGATGGGTGAATGGATGGGTGGATATTTAGATGAATGGGTAAGTGGTGGATGAATGGATGGATAAATAAATGAATGGGTGGATGAATATTTAGATAAATGGATACAAGCGGTATGGAGGGAACAAAATGAATGTTTGGGATCCTGGGTATCTCATTGAATACATGAGAAATACTTGGGTGGAGGACACAGTTTCATGACAGGGTCGTGCTGGTGCCTTTGGATTGACTCTGGGTCTACTCTCTGCCTTCCCTGCCCCACTCCAGGCCCAGGAGCTGACCTGAGTGGCCTCATGCAGTGTTTTCTCTGGCTCTGGCAGGAGATCAGAGGGAGCGAGGAGCGTGTTGACAGGGTGTTTATGCCCCCGGTCCACTCCATGCCAGGTCACCAAAGTCAACCCTGTCCCTCTAACAAATGCCGCAGCTATTTGCTCCCAGCTCTCACCACCCTGGGTCCAAGGGTGGAGCTATTTCCAGCCCCGTGGTCCCATACCATACCTTTTCCCACACACAGCCCACACTTGTGTTAATAACTTCTTCATGAAATCGTCAAATTCCCAGGTGGGAATATGGCCTTGGTTTCATGCTGTTTCCTGCTCCTGTTGGTTTATTCACTTTGGAAACACCTCGTGCCCAGAGAACACCGGTTATATTAGCACAGCAGGGAAGTGGCGGTTGAGGGAATGTGGGAATAACAAGGTGGAGGTTCAGATGGACAAATGTTCGGTGAGGGGGAGGGCAGGTTGGCGGATAGTTTTGAAAGAGTGATCAGGATTCTCAGTTGCAACCAACTCTAACTCTAAAAAAAATATAAATGACACCGGGTGGCTCATGGAATTGTCAAGGACGACACCAGGCAAGAAACAAGGGAGGGCAGGTAGCAGGGGCAACAGTATATCAACAGCAATTAACAAGTCAGGGTGCGCAGCGCTGAGGAATTAACTCTCCTATTTTGGAATTTCCCTCAAATAAGAAAGGTACTTACATGCTGCATAGATATATTAAGGTGAGTTTGATTAAGTGGTTTTGGGAACAAATAGCCCTTTGAAGCATATACAACAATATTCCAAGCCTGGTCTCTTCCCTCAGCAAGCTTTCTTACTGGTGCACGAGAGAGAAAAAGACACAAGAAATGCGGGCCTTAGAGATCAAATCAACCCAGTAAGGCAGAGTTTCCAAAAATTAATATCAATTAAACTACTGTCTCGGCAAGAAAAATGTTCGTGATCAATATCGCAATCTCATCAATCCTCTCTTAGAGATGCATATTAAACATTACCATATTAAAGTCTCTGAAAAGCCCTGCAGGCAAAACATTGTTAAAAAACCGTTGAATTTTTTCTAATTCCAAATGTATCCACACTGCCATCATTTTTCATATAACAGCCCGCAGCCTTAGTGGTTTGTGGAAGGGAGGCAGTTATCAGATGGTGGAAGAATAGAGAATATGTTTGGGGCAGAGCTCTTCAGGGAGCAGACTTCGTAGGAGAACCGATTGCTCACTGTCGCAGGCGGGGCTCAGTGTAGAAACATCCCCAGGAAGATTCTGGAAGATTTCTGGCCGATAAGGAGGCTCCGTCGAGATGCAAAAGGAGACACCAAGAGATGCTAGAAAGCAGAGCTTGAGCAACGCTGACTTTCCGCGGGGCCTGAGCACTCACAGAATCGGGGGCAGGTCTTGGGGAACAAGTGGGAAACCCCCAAGTCCAACCTCACTCCTTGGGGAAAATGCAGGTGACAGACACAACTCGAGGGAGATGAGCCTAACCGATCCCGCGTGGAGGCTCAGCCTGGTCATGCGGAGAGGCGGCTGGGACAAATTCAAAGCATCTCAAAATTAGAGTCCCGTGGACTTCACAGGTCTGTCCCATTTTGAACGAAGAGTGGCTTAAACACAGCTACACACAGTATCGTGGGGACAGGACTTCTCTGGAGCCTTTAATACACAGATGACTTTTGCCATTCATCAGTGGAGATGTAGAGGACACGCTCTTTCCCTACTGTAGTAGATGAACAACTCTCTGAGAATAAACAGCTCTGAGAATAAACAGTCCATAGGACGCACTTTAGAAAACCGATGATAACCCAGGTCCCTCATTGTACAGATTGGGCAAACTGAGGCCCAGAGAAGGAATGAATGTGAAGCTGCCTCTGCTCACACATCCAGAGGAGAAGCCAGGCCGCTCCCCTCTTCCCAGTGTGCTTTGCAGTAAGGAGGCCTTTGCTAAGTGGCTTTGGATCCCACTCCAAGAAAGAAGCGGTAAAAAGCACAGATTTTATTTGTCATTGGGTGCTTATGGATGAAGTGCCTCACAGTTGCTTAGTTGCATCTCACATTATCTTTTTGGAAAGATAATGGAATTTGGTTTCCAGCCGTTGCTCAAACTCCAGTGTGGGCAGGAAGGAAGAGATGGCCGTGAGCTGTGAGAGGAGGCGAGAGGGTCCTCACTCAGGAGGACAGACTGGGATTTCCTGGTCTAGAAAGGCTGGAGGGCCCAGTCTGGTTTGTCATAGCTCATGGCTCTGTCCTCTGTCCCCCAGCTTCGTCCTCACTGCCACTGCCTTCAGCCCAGGCCTCCGCAAGGCCTGTGGACCACCGCCTCTTCTATCAGTGCCGTCCCTGCCCCAGGCCCTGCTGGCACTCCAGGCTGACTGCGTCACTCCACACCGCTTCCAGGGCAAAGCCAAGTCCTCACTGCCGAGTGTGCATGAGCAGAGGTTTCAAGCCACATCTCCCGTGCCACATCACCGCTGCCCAACTCTAGGACCCTCACCCCACCCTGTCGGCCAAGCCCCACCTACTACGCTCAGATCTCCCTCTAGAACCTTTGCGCTGAGCTACATCCCCATCCCCGTTTTCATTGGAGACAGAGTCTCGTTAAGTAACTAAGTTGTCCAGGCTGGGCTGCAACTTGCGATCCTCCTGCCTCAGCCTACCAAAGAGCTAGGATGACAGGTGTGCACCACCAGGTCCAGCCCTCCGTGCTTCAGGCTGTGATCTTGGCTGTGTTTTATATTCCCTCCTGCCTTCACCTGGAGAGCCCCTCACCCCTCAAAGCCCACCTCTCATGCTTTCTCCTCCTTTCAGTTTCCTTGTCAGAGAGTTCTGGGGACAGGATGCTGGGCATGGCTCCAGCAGGGCCTGCACTGGTGCCTTAGCTGCTTCAGTACCACGGTTCCTCCTCCAGGGCAGAGAATATCGAGGTTAATAATGTGGCTGATCAACTGCAGGCCAGGCAGGCGAGGGCCACAGACGATGGTTATTAAGCTCTGCCTGATGCCAGATGAAAAGTGGCTTCTGACGGAGGCGTGTGATTAGGGTGCAGCTGGGTCAGGGCTGGGCTGAAGGCAGTGGCTGGAGAAGCCTGGGGCTCCGTCTACATGAAAGTGTTGCTGCAGAGCAGGCTGCGACTCGTTGGCACTGTCATTAGTTCTCCAATTGCCACCTTGTCTGGCCTTCATCAGGCAATGGCTCATAAAACACCCTCGCTGGGCCCCAGGAACACCCATGGTTGTACCCCCCAGATTTCTCAGCAGGAGTTGGGCACCTACTATGCACCACACATGCCCCACCTATGGTGTCTGATACAACAGCCTGGCGTGCAGCACTACTGCCCCATCTCGCAGACCAAGAAACTCAGGACAAAGTGTGAGGTGATGGCTAAGGGCGAGCCGAGCCAGGACTCGATCCCAGACCTCCTGATGCCCAAGACAGAGCTCTTCTCACCATGCTGCACGTCCCCATGAAGATTCCGGGGCAGCAACTGAGTAAACGGAGAAAAGAAAAACCATCACTCAGGAATCTTGGTCTCATCCTCCCCTCCCACATCCACCAGTGGATTCATCTCCCACTAAAGGATCCACCCAATGGATTCTCCCACCAGTGGATTCATCTCCCACCAATGTGTTTATCTCCCACCAGTGGATCTATTCAATGGATCCTCCCACTAATGGATTCTCCCACTAATGGCTCCATTCACTGGATCTGCCCACCAATGGATTCTCCCACCAATGGATTCTCCCACCAGTGGCTGCAAGGATCTTCTGGACTCCATCAGCTGTAGAGATGCCATGCATCTTTCCCAAGGACACAGCATGGTAGGATCTTCCCAGCTCTCAGAGGGACAGCATCATTAGAATGTTCAAGGCCTGAATAGAAGAGAGTCCTTACATAGACTCAGGAAATATTGGGGGTTTTCTTCCATCTTTGATTCTCCTTAACTACAGACCTATCCATCATTTGCCCCAAGGCTACCAAGTCTATTCCACAATACCTGGGACTTTATATAAGCCCTCCCCCATCTCCAGAATGCTGCCTCATTTTGCTCATCTGTAACATGGGAACTCCCTTAAGGTTCAGAGCATGAGAAAATGCTTCTTTCTCTTTTAATTTCCCCTTTATAATCATATCAAGATAGGCCTCAGCCAGCCTTCATGGATTCATTCCTCGATTCAATAAATAGTTACTGAGCCACGTGTGACATCTCACACCTGTAATCTCAGCACTTTTGGAAGCTGAGGCAGGAGGATCACAAGTTCAAGCACAGCCTGAACAACTTAGTGACTTAGTGAACTCTTGTCTCAAAATAAAAAATAAAAAGGGCTAGGGGTGTATAGCTCAGTGTGAAGGTCCTGGGTTCAATCCCCACTACGATCAATCAGTTGATCGATCAATAAAAATAAGTACTGCCCAGTGTGCTTTAGGGCCTGTAGATAAAGTCAAGGGTAAGCTCTGTATTTGATCTATGAGCAGAGGATCCATAGCTTCCTGCAGAACTCCGAGAGTTTCAGTGGCCCAAAATTAACAGGCCCCAGTGCTTGCTACAAGATGAGAAAACATTCTTCTATCCTGGAGTGTGTTTTAAGAGTAGCATTTTTTACTTGACTTCATTCAGCTAAGAGCCCCTGTGTCTGCACCCACCTCTGAGTGCTCAGACAGGGCCACAACAATGCTTTCTGACCCCCAGGCTTTATGAGCCCCTGAGCCGCCCTCCTTCTGCTTCTGTTTCTCCATCTGTAAAGTGATATTGATGATGACCCCCAAGAACCGCATCCAACGCCTGAGCTGACGACGCCACGGTGCTTTGCGCTAGCTGCAGAAAGCTGAATGCACCCGCTGCCTGGGAGAATCGGGATCTCTTTCCCGCTCACAGGAGCCCAGGCAGGGCGAAAGGGAGTCGAGGCCCCTGGGCAGAGCCTGCACAGGCGGTGGGAAGGGGTCAGACCCCGGGTTAGGGACAGAATAGAGGGGCTGATGTGTGCGCATTTACTTCCGGGTCACTGGCTTCAGGGCAGCCCGGCAGCTCTCACCCGCGAGTTGCTGCCATCTGCTCGGTGACCTCAATCCATTGCTACCATGCACATTGCAACTGGCAGCCCCAGCAGGCAGACTGGCACCGACCGAGGTGGAAAATGGGTCACTCTGCAGAGTCCCTGGAGTGGGGCTGGGGGCGAGCAGGGAAGGCCCGGACATGGGAGTGATGTGGCCCAAAGTCTCCTCCTGCAGGGAGCGCCCAGACTCTGCCCGGGACCCCAGCAAGCCACACCACGCGTGCTCTGCGCTACACCCCTGGGGCGGGAGCGTCAAAGGGCCAAGCAGGGATTAAGCTTTCGACCCAGGTCATCCCGTGCAGTGGGCAGCCCAAACCTTCCTGTGCAGAGGACGACAAATGTCGCACAGCATTAGGTGGGGCCGGAATTTGCACCCAAGACTCTTGAGGAGTTTCTGCTGAATGAAAGCAGAGCCTCGGTTTAGGGTGATAAAAAAAGTTCCACAGGTGGGTGGCAGGTAACGCCACTGGACTGGACAGTTAACTCGGTTAAAGTGAGAGTCCAGTGTGGTGGTGCAGGCCAGGGATTCCAGCACTTGGGAGACCGAGGCAGGAATATCTCCAGTTCAAGGCCAGCCTGGGCAACTTAGACCCCGTCTCAAAAAAAAAAAAAAAAAAAAAAAAGGTTAAAATGAATTTTACTATGAGCCTAAAATTGCTCTAAACAATAAAGTCCAGTGAAATTTCTAAACGGTTAAATGGTAAGTTTTACTGCACTGTAATTAAGAGATCCTTCTCAACGGAACAGTAAAGTGTCTGTTCCCGTGGGACCCAGGGCTTCCATTTTACCTCTCTAGCCAGAGAAAGGTGAAGTGTACCCCTGTTATGGGAAGCATCAGAGAGAAGTTACTTCCAGCATGGTTTGTGATAATGAACAACTGGGAACAACCTATGTGTCCATGCACTGAGACAGAGTTGATAAATGTGTGTGTGTGTGTGTGTGTGTGTGTGTGTTCATTCAGTGGAATATTATACAGCAGAGAAAATGCAATGGCTCTATAGCAATGGCTGCCCAACTTTTGTGACATCAGCCTCCCCAACTTTTTGAACTGGTTTTTCTGAAGACAATTTTTTCACTGATAATGAAAGGGGATTTGTGGTTGTTGTAGTTTCTTCTTTTTATTAGTATATGTTTGTGATGCATAATAATTATATCCCCCAATGCTACTATCATCACCTCAGGTCACCTCAGATTATTAGGCATTACATTACCACGAGCAGCTCATGACCTAGATCCCGCACATGCGCAGTTCAGCAGAGTCCACACTCCTGTGAGAATCCACTGCTGCTACTGATCTGTCAGGGGGTGGGGCTCAGGTATGAAGCCAGCGAAGGGCGCTTCCTAAGCTCAGATGAAGTTGTTCTTGCCAGCTGTGGCCCGGAGTTGGGAATCCCTGATCTAGATTATAAATATGGAAAGATCTCTTAAGAATATTGTTGGCAGGCATGGTGGCCCCTGCCTGTAATCCCAGCACTGGGGAGGCTAAAGCAAGGGGATCACTTAGAGTTCAAGGCCGGCCTGGGCTACATAGCGAGACTGTCAAAAAACTGAAAAAGAAAATAACAAAAGGTAAGATGGCAAATTTTATGTTATATCTTTTTAACCTCTATTTCTTGTGGAAAGGAGATAATGTGCCAGGTGGGATGGCTCAGGAATACAGCAACACACAGGCCGGCCGCAGCTTCTAGGATGGGCGGCCCGGTAACACCGACTGTCGAGGGCACAGTGCCCCATCCGGGGGCCTAACAGGAGCCTGGAGTCAGGAGGGCGCAGTAAATAACACACTAACGACTTGGCTGCCGCAGGGCCAGGAATGCAGAGGCCCGCACCGCTGTGCCCCTGAACGAGCCCCGAAACCAGATCCCAGGTGTCGTGCACCAAGAAGGTGCCTGGGAAACCCGACCCAGGAGCAGGCGCGACCTGCGTGGGGAGCAGGGCCCGCTCGCCTGCCACCCGCAGACAACAGCGCCAGCTGCTGGGGTGGCCCGCGAGGATTTGGCTGAGGGGGAAGCGGGGACACCTGGCCCGGGGCTGTGCCCTGCTCCGCGTGACCCTCAGGCGTGCCCTGGCCCGGGCCACGGCTTTCAACCTAATCAGAGTCCTGGCCCTGTCGGCGGCTGGTGTGGCAGCACTTGGGCTTCCAGCCCTGGATGCACAGCCACAGGAAGGGAAGGCAGAGCCTGGGCACCGCCCTGTCCTCCACGACAGAGTGGCTCCTGCCCGTGCCAGGCCACCTCCAAGCCCAGGCCTGTGCCTTTCTCTAGAGATCATAGCCTGACCCCAGCTCTGCCTCCCTGGCCATGGGGGACAGAAGCCCTTCCCGCTGACTCCTCCCAGCCTGACTCGGGTACCAACCAAGCTAGGAAGCAACACAAGGCCTGCTCTGTACGGACCTGCTGAGCTGGACGGGGACACTCCTAGGATGCAAAAACCAGAAGCCAGGTGTGGTGACGCACACTTGTCAGCCCCGCACTTGGGAGGCTGAGGCAGGAGGATCGCTGCAAGTTCAAGGCCAGCCTGGCTACATAGTAAGTTCGAGGCCAGCCTGATACCTGTCTCAAAAACACAAAAATTAATTAATTAATTAATTAAATGGCTAATTTTATGTTAAGTGAACCCCACCCCAATGAAAGAAAAACAATTTCAGGACTCCAAATGCATCACTAGTCTCCCTATTTCTAGAGACCTAAATGAAGCACCCAAAACCACATCCTCCTTTTCTTTCCTAGTTGGTGAAATTAAGGCCTAGAGAGGAAACAGAAATGCCCCTACTCACAGAAGTACAGCTAGCGCTGTCCTGTGCTCTTCTAACCTCTCTTCATGACACTTCTTAGGCCTTGTCACACTCCCAGGAACATCTGTCCCCTGCCCTGCCCAAGCTCTCTCCTTTTTTTGTTTTTGTTCTTTTGAGACAGGGTCTCATGATGTCACTCAGGCTGGCCTGGAGCTCACAGCAATCCTCCTGCCTCTGCTTCCCGATGGGTGGGATTACAGGCGTGTGGCACCATGCATGGCAAGATCCCTCCTGGACCTACTTCCCCATATATAAACTTGGAGGCCCCAGCAAGACGTGATCTCTATGCTATCATTTACCGTAGTACCTGGATGAATACTAGTTTCTATTCACATAGTTACTGTGCTTTAACATGTGCTAGGAAAAAACACAATTAGCAAACCAAGCTCTCTGCAGCAGAGACTAAAGGCTATGCCTAACATGGGTTCCCTTCTCTAATTTTTGCATTAATATTTGTTTGCCCTTAAGGGGTCACATTGTCCACACAAAAGCTAGAGGGGTTTTTCTGCCTCTTTTCCTGCTGAGGGAAGCACATCCATGCTAGCCTTGAAAGAGACTTTTTTTTTTTTTTTTTTTTTTTGTTTTTTTGGTGGGTACCGGGGGGACGACCTCAGGACCTCGCGCGCCAGCAGGCGCCCGTGCCGCTGAGCGATATCACCGGCCCCTTTTTCGTATGTGGGTTCCGGGAGTCGAACTCGGGCCCTCGCGCTTGCCGGGCAGGCGCTTAAGCCGCTGAGCCATCTCACCGGCCCGAAAGAGACTTTTTTTAAGGGAGTCAGTTCAGAGGAAAATACGGGAAGAATAATCCCGCAGGTGGTGCAATCACAGAGAAAGAGCTAAGAAGGAACGTGACTCTCCGAGGGTCAGGACTCGCTGAGTGGCAGCTGTGACATTCTGTGGCCCCATGACAAGCCTTAGGCTTCCCCTGCACTGAGCACGGCTATTTAGGGGCCCAGCTGAGCTTGGCGATGGGACAGGTGGGCTCTGGAGGCCCCTGCCTGGGACACAGCAAGGCTTTGTCTGCAGCAGCACAACTGTAGACCAGCACGTGGGCCAGGCACTGGTCCCTCCCTTGCCTGGTCCCCTCTCACCTCCCAGAATTCCTGCACGTGTCCCCGGCCTCCAGAGCCCTGCTGGCACCCTCGGACCAGGGACTTTGAGGAAGGATGTAGGTGAGACCTCAAAATGTCCACACTGACGCCGTGCCCCCCAAAAAGTCCTTAACTCAAGCCCAGGGCATACCTCGCTGATGGTGGAATTTGAGAACTCATGACAGGTGTCAGGAGGAGACATTTGTGGGCAGTGTGGGACCTGCCAGTATCTTTCAGGCACACCCCCGAGGCAGCTGGTGAGACCCACATTTGGACACGCATGGGGTTCTTTTCCTGAGCAAATTCACCCCAGGGCGGGTGGGGTCAGCCTGCAGTGTTGGCTCCCGGCTCCCAAGTCCCCCCCACACACCCTGTTCCCTGGTCGCAAGGGCCACCAAGCACCTGAGGTAGCAGCAAGAACAGACTTAGGAGCCAGAAAGAAGTGAAGTTCAGTCCAGCTGTCCTGCTCTTCGCTTCAGGATGGGCTGAAAAACTCCAGCCTGCAGAGGTTCTGGGCGCAAGTGACTCCGATATGTGGTAGGCAGCACATAGTAGGGGCTGGGTGAACGATAACTATCTTTTTTCATTTTACTTTTCTGCAGTGTTGAGGCTTGAACTCATGGATGCTCTACCACTGAGCTGCACCTCCAGCTCTTTTTATTTTTTCACTCAGAGGCAGGGTCTCACTAAGTTGTCCAGGCTGGCCTTGAATTTGTGATCCTCCTGCCTCAGCCTCCTGAGTAGCTGGGATTAGAGGCGTGTGCCACCACACACAGCAGTAACTATCATTTCAAGGAAAATATGAATTCTCTTTTAGACATACCCATCAAAAATATGACTTGGGGACTAAAAGGAGCCTAACAAAATATAATCTGTGTGTGTGTGTGTACAGACATTCCTTGTTTAACAACCGAGTTAGTTCCTGTGGTTCAGTCATTAAATGAATTGCTCAATAAATGAGGAATTGTATATAGTATGCGCATTACAATATTCAAAACAAAGAAAGGGTCAAAGGAAACTCTAACTTGTGGGCTTTGCTTTTATTTGCATAACTCTTACCTGCAGTACTGTAACACAGAACAGGACGTGAAGCCGCCATAAGGCCACAGTGGCGCTCACATTCCTGCGGTGTCGTAAGTCTGAACAGTCGTTAACGAGGGAGGTTACACGTGGTACCTGTGTGCATTTTTGGTGGGGGAATGGAGAGTACAGTGAGTGGATTAAGAAAGAGGAGAAGGCATTTCTCCAAATATATTTTTAGCCTTTCAATTATTGAACCAGGCAACATTATCACTTACCCTAAAAATTCAATTTAAAATATGCATCTGACCAGATGTAATGGTGCATGCCTGTCATCCCAGCACTCTGGGAGGCTGAGACAGGAGGATGGCAAGTTTGAGCCCATTTGTGGGCAACTTAGTGACTTAGCGAGACCCTATCTCAAAATAAAAAAGGGCTGGATTCACACTGACACTCAGTGTGAAGGCCCTGGATTCAATCCCTAGTACTACAAAAAAAAATTTTTTTAAGTGAAATAAAATAAAAAACAGTGCCATGCAGAAGACCCGTCTAATTCCCAGGTCACTTTGCCCCCTACCCCTGCCCTGACTTCACACAAGGACATTTCTTTGTCCTCCCCCAAGGGCAGTTAGCACAGAGTCCAAGCCAGAGAGACAAGGACACAGTTCTGGGACAGAGAACAAAGTTAAGCCAGGTGGGTTTTTCTTTCCTCTCCTGGCCTGGCCTCCTGCGGAATCAGCAGACACCAAAGGGAAACCTTGTATCTGCTGGGCCGGCCTGACCTTAAGCCCACAAAACTCATTAGCACCGCAGAGGGGACCCCACCCCCACACCGCACCTGTAATAAAAACTCCTTGAGTGCAGGGTAAAGAGGTCCCTCGCTGCGGTGACCCCGCCTCCTCGGCTCCCGGCCCCGCCCCTTCCAGGTCTGGGAGTTTTGATCTGTCATAACATTGTGTCTGCTTACCCGAAATGTTTCCACCCACAATGCCTGTTTGTGCAACCGCATGACATGTTGATACAGCTCCTGACAGCTGAGTGAAGGGGACTGAAATAAAATACAAAGTAAACACATTTGCATACAGTTTACGCACAGCCTGTCTCAGGAAGCGAGGAAACTCAGGGACCAGAATCCCTTATCTTCCATCGCCCCCACTTCCAGGGTGCCACCCCGGCTTTTTTCCCCCCGGCTCTCTGCTCCTGGAATGCATCAGGGGCGAAAGGATCGGCCCAGCCCTGGGTTCTTGAAACTTCCTTTCTACTTTCTACCTGGTCTGCCCCTTCCTGGAGTGACTGGCAGATTCGCTTGCCGGAGGGATTTTCCTAAAAGATCTGAAAGTCTCAGCCCCAGGGAACCCAGACCCAAGTCAGACAAGGGTTTCACTGGAAGTGGTCACTTGGGATTCTCCACTCTCATCTGCTGTGTCCATCTCAGATCCTCGGGGACACCACACTTTTTTTTTTTTTTTTTGTGGGTACCAGGGGTCGAACTCAGGACCTCGCGCTTGCCAGGCAGGCGCTTATGCCGCTGAGCCATCTCACTGGCCCGACACCACACTTTTAACACTTGAGATGTCTTGTGACACCAGGGTTCCCTTCTTTACATTCCCCCACCCCAGTCCTCAGGAAATCAAACTCCACCTAATTCCACATTCCTTCCCTCTATCTTCCTAAGAGAATCGTAAAGTAGCACTCAGAAAGTCTAGGGACAGCCAGGTGTGGTGGCAAACACCTGTAATCCTAGCACTCTGGGAGGCTGAGGCAGGAAGATTGTAAATTCCAGCCCAGCCTTACAACTAAGTGACTTAGTGAGATCCTGTCTCGGGATAAATTTAATAAAAGGGCTGGGGTGTATCTCCCTGGAAAGACCGAGTTCAATCCCCAGTACTGGAAGAGGAAGAGGAAGAGGAGGCGGCACCCATTTCCAACATCTCGTTCAGCACAATGGTTCTCAAAGTGGGGTCCCTGGTGTAGCAGCAGTGCAAGGGATCCAAATGCATTTCTCACAAGCTCCTGGTTAGCGCCGCTAGACCACGCTTGGAGTAGCCTGGCTGTCCCTGTCCTCATCTCCGCCCCAGATCCAGATGCAGCCCACCTCTGGAGGCCACTGGCAGACCCACTTGTGTTCCTTGTCAAAGAGGCTCAAATCTGCAACCCACCAGGCCTGCGGCACCTCCCAGAGCACGGGTCCAATTCCCAGCAGCGTTTGCATCCTCCTCGAAGACACCAGGATCAAGCGCAGCATTTACCTAGGGAAACCCAGGCATCGGCTAGGCCAGAAGAGGAACCCAGGCAAGGCCCTTGGCATACAGTCGCCAGCCTCCGCCACGACCCTGCTGCCCTGCAGGTGACAGCGCCACAGTTATACCTGGCCAGGGGTGGCAGAGCCCAGGGCGGGTGCTGGGAGTCACCGCCTGTTCAGCCGACCCCTCCGGGGCTCACTGAGAGCCGCTCCTAAACCCCAGCCTGGGCCCTGAACCTCCACCCCGGCAACAGGTGGGAGGGTGGTGTCCACCACAGAGGAGGGCGGCAGAAGCTTTGGGGTGCAGCTCAGGAGCAGAGTGCTTGGCTGGCATTCACACAGCCCTGAGTTCAGTCCCCAGCACAGCAAAACCAAAACAAAAAGAAAACAGAAGAAAAAAGTGGGATAAAGACTCAAAGCTGAACATCGTGGCACACTCCTGTAATCCCAGCTCTTCAGGTGGCTGAAGCAGGAGGATCACTCACTGAAGGCCAGCCTGGCCAACTTAGTTAGACCCTGTTTAAAAAAAAAAAGGCATGCTTGTAATCCCAGCACTCAGGTAGCTGAGGCAGGACGATCACCAGGAGTTCGAGGTCAGGCTGGGCTGCATAGAGAGACACCCTCTCAAAAAAGCAAAACAAAATAAAAATGGATGCATCAAAGCGGGTAACACCTTTTCACACTCGGGAACTTCACCCTTGTTGTTCTTTGGACCCAGAACACCTGTCCCCCTCCCCTATTTGATGACCTGCGTCAGAGCCAGCGTCTTGTCACCAGACCTGATGTGGACAGAAAGTCTCATATGCTACAGCCCCAAGGAAGGCTGTCACAGGGTCAGCTCATGACACAGCCACCAGGGGCAACTGCCAGCCCTTTAGGACAGATCAGGTAGTAGAGACTTGGAGAGGGAAGGCAGCCTGCCAGAGACCACGTCACGTGGCAGAGCTGAGATTTGAAGCCCGGTCAGTTGAGGTTCTTCCAGCCCTGAGGCTCACTACAAGCTTTCTGTCCCCCAAGAGGTCTTCTGCAGTCACTCTCAAACATGCAGGCCCTCCTATGAGTCCCCCAAGCACCTGCCTGTCACGTGCTCTGACTTCACACCCCAGGGCCTTTGCACCTACTGTTCATGCCACCTGAGACATCTTCCACAGTGAGCCACAGGCTGCCACCTCTCCAGATCCCTGTCAGTTTCCTCTAGCTGCCCTAGCAAAGGACCACCAATATACTGGCTCTAAGTAAAACACACATATTATTTCACAGTTTTAGAGGTAATAAGTTTAAAATGGATTGGCCAAACTGGGTGCAATGGTGCACACCTGTAATCCCACCTACTCAGAAGGCTGAGGCAGGAGGATCACGATTTTGAGGTAAGCCTGGGTAACTTAGCAAGACTCGGTCTCAAAATAATTTTTTTTAAAGCTGGGCATGTTGCTCAGTGGCAGAGCACTTGCCTAGCATGTGTGAGCCCTGAGTTTAATCCCTAGTACTACGGATGGATGGAAAGAAAGAAAGAAAGGAAGAAAGAAAGAAAGAAAGAAAGGAGGGAGGGAGGGAGAAAGGTGTTACAGCTTGTGTCCAGATGTCCCCACAAAGCCTCATGTACTCATAGGTGGGGCTTTTCAGAGGTGGCTGAATCTAGGGTGTGTGAACGTAGATTAAGGGTGTGTGGTAACGGAATCAAACCACTCATTAGTGTACCATATTTCTGGGTGTGGCTGAATGGATTTACTGAAAACAGAAGCTGCACCCTGGGTGTGGGTGGCACCAACCAACAGATTTGGTAGCCTGAATGGAATTAAAGGGAAAGGGAGGCTCGCTGCTTGCCACTACTTGCCGCCTCCTGCCTGCCTGCCATGGACTGTTTCTCCTCTGCCACGCCCCTCCGCCATGCCTCTGTGCCTTGGAGCCAGCCCACTCAGAACAACACAAATGTATTATCCAACTGAAACCTCTACAAACTATGAGTTAAGATAAACCTTTCCTTCTTTATTGGGTGTCAGGTATTTTGTCCCAGCAATGAGACAGAAACTAAGACAGACAGATATGTTCAATGATAGATAGATAGACAGACAGACAGATAAATAGATAGATAGGTAGGCAGGCAGGCAGACAGATGGATAAATGGATGGACAGATTGTCCCAGCTATGTTTCTTGGGGACAACTAGTTTCTGTGCCTCTTCCAGCTTCCAGCACCTGCTGTTCCCTGACTGCAGCAGGCACCACTTCAGCCTCTTCTTCCATCATCGTATCTCCTTTGCTGACACCAGTCTTCCTGCCTCAGCCCACCTGGATAACCCAGGGTAATGTCCACCTCATGATCTGCACTGGGCCGTGTGGGAACCGTCCCTTTCCCACAGTGAGGAGCTCACTCCCGGGCTCAGCACAGGAAGCGATGTCCCCACTCGGCCCCCGCCCAGCGCTCCCTTTTCCTCTCTGTCGTTACTTTTGCTTCCCTCCCGGAAGCACCACCACCTGAGCCACCCTACAGCCCGCTGCCCACCTCTGCCCAAGGCAGGGACCTTGCTTAGAGCAAGGCAGTGCACAGCAGACGCTCAATAAGGGCTCAATACAGATGAGAAGTGGTTGCAGTCAACCAGGATCAAACCAGAGCTTGCCTCTCTCGTCTGAGGGCCAACTTGACGATGTGAAATGAATCCACGAGCCCCTGAGCCCCAAGGGACACAGAGGGAAGCCAGGCCTCTGTAGCAGTGAACGCTGCTCTGAACGGGGACAGTCGGAGGACAATAGCGTGTTGGCGCCACCACACCTGCCCTGAGCATGCTCATCTGGCCTGGGCTGCACTTACCTGGCCCCAAGTTCTTTCTCAGCCACACAACTTGCAAAAAAAGCATGTTCCCAGCCCCCAGCTGGGCATGGTGGTGCACGCCTGTGATCCCAGCACTCAGGAGGCTGAGGCAGGAGGATTGCCGTAAGATTGAGGCCAGCCTGGGCTCCGTAGTGAGTCCAAGGCCAGCCTGAATTACACAGAGACTGTCTCAAAAAACAAACAAACAAACAAACAAATAAATAAAAGCAGATTCCCATCATATTTACCTATGCATAGGTCGAGGCCACAGACCTGCCAAGTTCCTGTCCCCAGCACGTGGGGGATGAAACTCTCCTGGGAGCAGCGCTATGATCTGCTTCTGCTCCCGAATTCCCACCCAACTTATACCTCCAGGGCCCAGCCCAGAGCTGGTGACTGAAAATGGTATGGAAAAATGCAGGTGAGAAAGAAGAAGCTAAATCTGCTTTGTCTCTGCACAAGATGCTCTGGGGCTGCCACTTTCCTGGTTCTTTCTCGCACTGTGGCCATGGGAAAGTTGCTTAACTTCTCTACGGTTTGGCTTCCTTAACCAGGCTATGAGGATAGTAATAGTGTCTTCACCCATTGTGCTGCTGATGTAACAGAAGACCACAGACTGGGTAGTTGGTAAAGAACAGAAATTTATTTCTTGCCAGGCATGGTGGCACACTCCTGGAATCCAAGGACTCGGGAGGCTGAGGAAGGAGGATTGCCACAGTTTGAGGCCAGCCTGGGCTACATAGTGAGACACTGCCTGAAGAAAAATAAACAAACCGTGGAAAGTATTCTGGCATTTCCTCAAAAAGTTAAACATCAAATTATCATGTGACCCAGCAAGTCTACTATAAGACAGATGCCCAAAAGAAATGAAAACTTATATCCATACATGGGATGTGAATATTCAAAATGTTGCTAAGGGTCTTAGACAAAAGCAGGAGACAGCGCAGACGTCCACCCATGGGGGAAACAAAATGTGGTCCGACCAGACAACGGGATTGTTTTCAGCCATAAAAAAGCATGAAGCCCTGACACCTACTACATGGAGGAACCTTAAAAACTATCCTCTTGGGCATGGTGGTGCACACCTGTAATCCCAGCACTCAGGAGGCTGAGGCAGGAGGTTCATCATGAGGTGGAGGCCAGCCTGGGCTGCATAGTTGTAATGGTTGATACATTGTGTCAACTTGGGAAGTCTAGAAGTTTAAGTAACTCAGCAGTTCTACATCCTAGGGTGTAGAGGACACACCCTCACCCCTCTAGGAGGTTGTTCATTGTGTCAACTTGGGAAGTTTAAAAGTTTAACTAAGCGACTCAGCAGGAGGCCAGGATCCTCACTTCTTCGTAAACATCCTGAGCCTGTGCAAGAGGAGGGCATGGAGATGGTGTGAGTGCTGCACCTGCCCAAGCGTGGACAGCCTGCTTACAATATAAGGGAGGAAAAGAGGATTGTCCCCCCCCTTTTGCTCTTGCTGCTTTTGCTGTCTTCTGCCACCATGAATGGTTGTCCCTCTGCCATGCCACCCTGCTTTGGAGCCAGCTGATTACAGACTGAAACCTCCACAAACTGTGAGCTAAATAAACCTTTCCTCCTTTAACCTTGGGCTTCAGGTATTTTGTCTCAGCAACGAGAGAAAAGTAACCAAGACAATAGTGAATTCAAGGCCAGCCTGCACTATATAGCGAGACCCTGTCTCAACGCCCAATAAAATAAAACTATAAAAATAAAACAGCTGGGCCAGTGAGATGGTTCAGTGGCTTAAGCGCCTGCCTGGCAAGCGCGAGGGCCCGAGTTCGACTCCCGGAACCCACATACGAAAAAGGGGCTGGTGATATCGCTCAGTGGCACCGGCGCCTGCTGGCGCGCGAGGTCCTGAGGTCGACCCCCCGGTACCCACAAAAAATAAATAAATAAATAAAACAGCTACTCTTCCCCAGCCAGGTCCCCTGGCCACCCCTGCCTGGGGAACAAAAGAGGGTGCTCTCCCTTGATCAGACACCCAGGCTTGAAGGTGCGCTGGGCACAGGGCCTGGTCGTCCTCCCGCAGTGACCTTGACCGATGCCCTTTCTGCAGAGGTGAGCGGTGGGCGGAAGCTGGCAGGGAAGGCGGGGCCACAGGGTCAGGGCCTGATAACCCGAGATCAAAGCTGCCGGTCGGCAGTGGCAGCTGAGTGGCCGCCAAGAAGCCACACGGGCAGCAGCAGCTTTATCTCCCACGGGCGGCGGAAAGGGGAGCACCACGGTTCCTGGAAACTATTTCTGGAAACGCAGGAGGGAGCGCTGGGGCGGGGTCAGGGGCCGAGAGCGCTCCCCCCACATCCGTCCTGTGGTGGTGGTTGCTGTGTACCTGCTCTTTCCCTCCTCGTTCTGCATTTCCATAGATCCATGTGTGCGCGCACACATACACACACACACACACACACACGGAGGGGTGTTCTCTCTTCCCTGCCACATCTCTGTTCCTGCTGCCAGCTGCCCTTTCTCTTTTGCGGGCTCACCACACAAAAGACAACAAGTAGCCCGGTGTGGTGGCGCACGCCTGTAGTCCCAGCACTCGAGAGGCTGAGGCATGAGGCTCCCTGTGAGTTCGAGGCCAGCCTGGGCTACATAGCAAGGCCCTGTCTCAAACAAACCAAACCACACCAAAACAAAACAAAACAAATAGCTGTCTCTCCCTCTCCTGCGCTCTCCCATTCTCATGACGTCACAGGCACAGTTACTGCCCCTTCCCACATCTGCACGTGTGCGCCCACACAAGCACGCACGTACACACAAGCACATGTGCACATGCGCACATACACACGCACGTGTCAGATTGCAATCTCCAAGTGCTCTTTTAAAAAGAGTCCTGAGATAGCTGCCAATTAAAGCAATAAAACCTCCTCACTTTCCATTCAGTGGTCAGGAGCTCTGGGACCATTTCCATCACCACCTGATGCCTGGATTTTGTTTTCTCCCTACAAGATGTTGACTTCTTCATTTGCAGCTGGATGGAGCAGGCTCTGCTCTTCTCCAGCTGGGGACCCTCTGGCAGCTGGGCCGCATGCAGCTGGCCAGTTTCAAACATATCCAGGGTAGCCCAGCTACCCCAGCACTTCTGAAAAGAAAAGGAGGCAGCCATGCAAGGTGGCATATGCTTGTGATTCCAGCACTCTGGGAGGCTGAGGCAGGAGGATTCCAAGTTCAAACCCACCTTGGGCAACTTAGAGACCCTACCTCAAAATAAAAAAATTTAAAATACAAGAGAGCTGGGGAGCTGGGTATGATGGTGCTTATCTGTAATCCCAGCACTCAGAAGGCTGAGGCAGGAGGATCACTGCAAGTTCTAACCTGAACTGCATAGCAAGACCCTGTCTCAAAACATATAAATAAGCAAAAAAATAAAAAGATCTGGGAATGTAGCTCAGTGTGAAGGCCTTGGGTTCAATCATCAGTACAAAAGAAAAAAAAAAAAAAAAAAAGAGGAAAAAAGAGAGGATGGAAAGTCTACTCTCCCAGAATATTATTTGAGAGATTCAGCTTCCCCACACCAAAATTTTACATTTTCGTCTCCGGTTTTAACTCATAGATGGTCTCTTCTTTCGTTCAAGATATACTGTAGGAAAAAGAGACAGACAGACAGGAACAGACAGAGAGAGACAGAGACAGAGGGATAGAGAAAAAATACAATTGTCTTACAGGATTCTCAAAGGAATACAGGATCCTCTACAAACAGACCCTGCCCGCGACTCCCATAGGCTTTCGATCCCACCTGGATTACTTATAAAACCTGATACAATGTAAATGGCACATAAACGATTATTATACTGTATTGTTCAGAGAATAAGGACGAATAAAAGTCTGCTGTTCAGTACACATGCAACTTATTTTGTTGTTGCTTTGGTTTGGTTTTGGATTTTGGAAGAGGTCTCAGGATGTAGTCCAGGCTGACCTTGAACTCATCTTGTAGCACAGGCTGGCCTGGAGCTCCTGGCCATCCTCCTGTCTCAGCCCCTCAAGGGCTGGAATTACAGGCCTGTGCCACCATGTGCTGGCTTCAGATGCAACTTTTTTTCTTTTTTTTTTTTTTTTTTTTGTGGGTACCGGGGGGTCGACCTCAGGACCTCGTGCACCAGCAGGCACCCGTGCCGCTGAGCGATATCACCGGCCCCTTTTTCATATGTGGGTTCCGGGAGTCGAACTCGGGCCCTCGCGCTTGCAAGGCAGGCGCTTACGCCGCTGAGCCATCTCACCGGCCCAGATGCAACTTTTTTTGAGACTTTGTTTCCATCCATGGTTGGTGGAATCTGCAGCTGCTGAGCCCAGGGTGGAAAGGGCCAGCTGCATATGCCACCCTGCCTCGTGTACCTGTAGGCTTAGAAAGTCACCGGGGCAGCCAGGCGTTGTGGCACACGCCTATAATCCCAGCACTCAGGAGGCTGAGGCAGGAAGATTGCTGTAAGTTCCAGGCCAGCCTGGGCTACAAAGTGAGTTCAAGGCCAGCCTGAATTGCATAGTGAAACCCTGTCTCAAAAAGACAGGGAAAAAAAAAAAAAAAGAAGAAGAAAGAAAAGAAAGTCACTGGGGCATTGGGGCTGGCAGGGTGGTCGATGGGACAAGAGTGCAGAAGATGACTGCAGGAGCCCAGCCACCACCCAGTGCCAATGAGAAGGAAAGGAGCACTTACGGGGCCCCACCTCGTGCTGTGTGCACCCCTCTGAAGCACTTCGGGAAATGTTTTGGGGAGGCTATGGGTTCTGCACCTGGCACAGAGTAAATACTCAATCCCAGCACTCAGGAGGCTGAGGCAGGAGATCACCGTGAGTTCCAGGCCATCCTGAACTACATAGTGAGACCCAGCCTCAAAAAATAAAAAAAAGTAAAAGTAAAAGAAGAAGCAAAAGGAAAGAAAACTAACGTCAGAACACAGGTTTGCAAACATCGGAAGAGTTGCAACCATAAGATGTCTGTCACCCAGAAGGGAGTGAGTAAAATAGGTGTTGTGACTTTGAAAAAAATCTTCATTCCCAGTGCCCATAAATAATCTAATTCCTGTCTTCCAGAGGCTGCTCTTGTCCTTCTCTACCTGCTTTCGTCTTCATGTATTTGTTTTGCTTTTTTCTTGCGTAGATTAAATAAACACAGTCATACATGGGGAGTCCAGGCCAAATATCAGCACTTATAAAAAAAGAGGCAAGGGGCCGGTGAGATAGCTCATCAGCATAAGCGCCTGCTGGCAAGCACGAGGTCCTGAGTTCGACTCCCCGTACCCACATTAAAAAAAAAAAGCAGGGACAAAGACCAGTGCGGCTCAACTATATTTAACTGCGAGCAGGAATTACTCAAGGAAGAGGAAGTGAGCCAGGCATGGTGACGCACACCTGAAATCCCAGCTGCTCAGGAGGCTGAGGCAGGAGGATGTCAAATACGAGTCTAATCTGTGCAAATATGTCTGAAATTTTAAAAAGGTTAAGGATGTAGCTCAGTGGTAGAGTACTCACCTAGTGTGTGCAAGGCCAGGTTCAGTCCTCAGTACTACAAGAATGAGGGAAGGAAGGAAGGGAGGGAAGGAGGAAGGGAGAGAGGAAGGGGAAAGGAAGGGAAGGGAAGGAGAGAAGGAGAAGGATGCAAGGGAGGGAAGTAAAGAGGGAGGGAAGAAGGAAAGGAGCTGGGTGTGGTTGTATACACCTGTTATCTCAGCATTCAGGAGGCTGAGGCAGAAGAATCGCCATCTAGCACAGGGCCTGCCGAAAATCCTTGTGCACCTATTATCTCTCTGTCACTGTCCTTACAAACTGGCTGGCTCCAAAATCAGACTGCCAGGAGAGAAGAGCATCCCACCCATCACTAGCTCAGGATGGGATCAACATGCAAATCTCAAGGCCTAGCTCCAGTTGATTGTAGGTCACTGTTGCATGGTGCTAAAGTGGACAGACTGAGCCATTGCAAAGCCCAAAGCCGGGCTGAGCGGGTCTTCTTAGAACTTTCCCTGGAGCCCCACCCTGACCTCCTGCCTGGGAGGGTCACCCGAGCTGTTAATCTCTGAGTGCTGCTTCCCCTCCTGAGGGAACTCCCTGAGGAATTTCTGTTACTCATCCCCTGGCAGGTAAGGAGCTGATAGGGCCCAGTGTCAAGGTGCCTCTTTGCAAATGTGGGACCAAAGGACTCACACTGAAGGGGAAGAAAGCTTAACAATCTTGTTTTCCTCATGACAGGATGGCTTATCTCCAGGGAAGGGGAGCTTTCTAAATTCTGTAGAGACCTAAGATAATGTGTGTCTAGAGCTTCATGCAGGGGTCAAAACAATGCTATAGTGCTGAGTTATCTCTTCCTTGAATAATTGCAGCAGCTGCCTCTCCTCCCTGGTTTACTGCCTTTTTAGCCCAAGAATCTATTCTCGACCCTGAGGCGAAGGGAGTATTTTAAAATGTAAGGCAGGGTGAGGGGTGTAGCTCAGTGGCAGAGAACTTGCCCAGTATGCCCGAGGCCCTAGCTCCTATTGGCAGCACTGCAAAATATTAACGACATGAAAAAAAAAAAAAAAAAGTAGCTGGGCCTGGCAGTGCATGGCTGTAGTCTCAGCACTTCTGGGAGGTTGAGGCAGGTGGATTGCAAGCTGGAGTTCAGCCTAGACAACTTAGTGAGACCCTGTCTCGAAATAAAGAATAAAAGAGGGCTGGGGACATAGCTCAGTGTGAAGGCCTTGGGTTCAATCCCCAGTACTGCAAAATAAACAGATAGAAAGAAAGGCAGACGAAAGCTAAAAACAGCTCTGATGTCCATTCACAAAAGAAAGGTTAAACCAACTGTGGTAGGTCCATACAAAGAACAACTACTCTATGATTTAAAAAAAGAAAAAAGAAGAGGAAGCTATTGACACAAGATTTTTCTCCTCCTCTAGTTTTTAAAGACAGACTGACAGCCCTGTAGCCCCAAGGTGAAGCTGGTTTTGTTTAATTTTTTCTTTTTTTTTTTTTTTAAAGACAAGGTCTCACTATGTAGTCCAGGCTCGCCTTGAACTCACTATGTAGCCCAGGCTGGCCACAAACTCACAGTAATCTTCCTGCCTCAGCCTCCCGAGTGCTGGGAATACAAGTTTCAGTATGAATGAATCTCAAATACTCTATGCTCAAAGAAGCCTTACACAAAACTCTCTGCCATGTGATTGCATATCTCTCAAATTTCGGAACATGCAAGAGTAATGTGACAGCAACGATCGACGGGGGCAGGAAGGGTGGGGATCGCAGCCTCTGTCCGGACAAGGGTGGGAGATGCGTAGGTTCACTCGCTCACCGCTGTGTATGCTTTCTGCAGAAAGCAGCCCTTGAACTCTGCTCAGTGGTACGCATGCTGCAGCGCTTGAGCACTGATCACTGACACTGGAGATCCCCTGGGAAGGTGCCAGAGCCACGAGATGCTGGGATATGGCAGGCAGAACCAAGGGGCGAGCGCAGCATCCATCACGCAGGTAAATGCGTGGTCACCAGACATTTTTTCCATTTTTTTTTTTCCAATACTGGGGACCGAACCAGCAGCGCATGCGTATGAGGTAAGCTCTCTACAGCTAAGCACCACCCTGGCCCTGGGACAACACCTGATTATTTATTTTGAGACAGGATCTTAGTTATTGTTTGCCCAGGCTGGCTTCAAACTCTGGCTTCCAACTCTCAATCTTCCCACCTAAACCTCCCAAGAGCTGGAATTACAGGCGCACACCCGTGTGCCCAGCTCAACCTCTTAACATGCTTCGAGTTTGTCATGGTACAATCTTTGGGTGGGAGGGGACCAAGAGACACAAGGAGGGGAGAGTAAGGGGACAGAAAGAGAATTAAGCTGTGTTAAGCACGTGTACCAACTTCCCACGAGGAACGTGACCACTGTGTACTGCAGACGAGCACTAATAAAATTATAATAAAAAATAAAATCCCCGGGGAGGTGAATGGTTAGGGAGATGTATCACTCCTTTTGAAAAAGAATTTCTTTCATTCAGACAAAAAAAAATTTACATACCAATAAATTTAATTAAATAAAAAAAATCAGTGCTCTTATAACAGCACGTGATTCTGCATGATCTGGACTCCTCCCCACCCCCAAAATCTCTGGGCTTGTCCTCTGTGTGTCTTCCACATGTGTCTTCCACCAAAGTGACACTGTACTTCCGGTCACAGCTGACTCCCTGCCCGTCTTCAAACATACTCACCACACTGGCCCCAGGGCCTTTGCACATGCTATTCCTCTGCCTGGACTATTGTCCCCCTCATCTTCAAGAGCCTAATGATTCCCTGATGGCTTCTGGCCTCTGCTCTAAAGTCACCTCCTTGCCAGGTGTGGTGGCACATAGCTGTGATGCCAGCACTCTGGGAGGCTGAAGCAGGAGGATCACTGAGAGTTCAAGTCCAGATTGGGCAGCTTAGTGACTGCCGATCTCAATGGCGCATGTAGTAAACACTGGGCAGTGGGAAGTACAAGTAAGCTTTTACTTCTGTTATCTCATCAAATTCTCCCCAAAAATTCATCACTGCTTTTACAGTTGAGAAAGAGTTAGAAAAATTCCACGATTTAGAATATGTGATTTATCTAAAAACCAGTGTCAGGGTGGGAGAGTCAAACCCAGTCCTTTTAACTCCAAATTCCAGGAGCTTCTGCCTCGCCACAGGGCAGGGAGTTCTGCGAGGACATGGACTTGTCGGTGCCACTCCATTGCCCTAACCGCAGGTGCGAAGACCAGATTACTAGGAGCTTTGGACCCGTCAGATTGTCAGTGGTCAAACTTCCAAAGGCACTTTGTTATCTAGGGGTCCCAGGGCTGGCAGGCATTCCTGGGCTTCCAGTGTCACCAAGGCATAGCCTCTCAGTTGCAAAGATGGACTTAAACACCTCCTCAGATTCTTTCTTGTGTATGTGCCCTTGCACACAGGCCGAATCTATTGGCCTTAAACTAAAAGCACTTCTTCCTTTCTTTCTTTCTTTTTCCTTCTTTCTTTCCCTTTCTTTCTTTCTTTCTTTCTTGCTTGCTTGCTTTCTTGCTTTCTTGCTTTCTTGCTTTCTTTCTTTCTTTCTTTCTTTCTTTCTTTCTTTCTTTCTTTCAGAAATTGAACCCAGGGCCTTCATGCTGAGCTATATGCCCAGTCCTTTTTCATTTTTGTGTTTTGAGACAGGGTCTCACTAAGTCACTAAATTTCCCAGGCTAGACTTGAACTTGGGATCCTCCTGCCTCAGCCTTCTAGAATGCTGGAATCACAGGTGTGCACTACCATGTCCAGTTTAAGAGCAATTTTTTAAGTGAACATATCACTCCTCTCATCTGAGAATAGAAATATCCAGTGTGCAATCTTCATAGAAGTACTCAAATCTTAGTTTTCTCTGTAACTAGTCCATATCTCCCAGATTCAAGGTATGAAAATATGTCCACGCCAGGTATGGCAGGGCACAACTGTAATCCTAGCACTCGGGAGGCTCAGGCAGGAAAATCACTGTAAGTTTGTGCCAGCCTGGGCTGCATAGTGAGTTCAAGGCCAGCCTGAACTACATAGGGAGACCCTGTCTCGAAAACAAGGCAAGAAAGAAAGAAAGAAAATATGTGAACAGCATCTGTAGTTACTCATAGCCGATCCGTCTGTGAAGGGCTATTCGAGAATTCAGCATGTGCCGTGCATGTATTGAGCACCTGCTCTCTGCCAGGCGGTACACCAGGCCCTTTGTGAACAATGTGCTATTCTTTTGCCCTGGCAGAGCTGTGTGACCTTGGCTGAGTTGCTTGAACACTCTGAACCTCTGCTGGGCCACCTGGGAAGTGGCAATGATTATGTATCTTAGAAAATACTAGTCTATGAGAAACACAGACAGTGTGTGTACAGGGTCTAGCGTGGTGGTTGGGACACAAGGGTCCAGGAAAAAAGATGCTAAAGATTCTCACTCACTTCCCTTCCCCCACAACGTAGCACTTTTATTTTGTATTTTTTTTTTTTTTTTTTTTTGTGGGTACCGGGGGGTCGACCTCAGGACCTCGCGCGCCAGCAGGCGCCCGTGCCGCTGAGCGATATCACCGGCCCCTTTTTCGTATGTGGGTTCCGGGAGTCAAACTCGGGCCCTCGCGCTTGCCGGGCAGGCGCTTAAGCCGCTGAGCCATCTCACCGGCCCTTTTATTTTGTATTTTGAGACACAGTCTCTCTAAAATCGCTCAGTTGTCTAAGCTGGGCTCAAACTTGAGATCCTTGGGATCCTCCTGCCTCACCTCCCAAGTGCCAGGATTACAGGCTTGTGCCACCAAGCCCGGCATCCACTTTTGTGTTATGTAAGAATTACCTTTTATTGCTTTAGAAAATACAGGGGTGTCTGCAGGCCGGGTGACCGCCACGCTGCCCCGAGGGACAGCGCATCCTGGCTGCTTCTGAGGCTCCTCTCCGGCTCCCCAGCTCCTGGTTGTGTGCACGGAGCAAAGGAGGAGCTGGGCACGGAGGTTTTTTTTTCCTTCCTGCACTGTGTTTATCCACCCAAGAAAGTATTTTAAGTGCTTTGTTTCCATTATGCTATTCTGAGCCCGTGACTTGGTAGGGTGATTAAAGATTGCTTTGGGCAGAGGAAGGCAAGACACTGTTTGTTACTCCCAGGACGGGAGCCTTTCCCAGCGGCCTTCACAGGGCGGACATAAATACGACCCGCAGGGTACACATGGCTCTGTGCAGGGCTGCGGGCAGCATCGAGCCCTGCAGCTTGGCCAGAGTCCGAGAGAAGGGACGCACAGCAGAGACAGGGCTCTTCCTGCGGCTCGAGGGGGACTCCAGGCTCTCGGCCTTCTTTCCTGGCTGTGACTCCTGGGCCCCTTGGGAACTTCTAGGCCAGTGTTTGGATGCAGTCAGGGACAGCGCAGATGTGTTCTCTAGTGTAGTACACAGATATTAATTAGAGGTGGTGCATGCCAAAAGTCTCAGCGCTCTGGGAAGCTGAGGCAGGAGGATGGCAAGTTTGAGTCCAGCCTGGGCAATTTGGCAAGACCTTGTTTCAGAATTAAAAAAAAAAAAAGTTTAAAGAGCCGGAGCTCAAACTTGGGATCCTCCTGCCTCAGCTTCTCAGAGTGCTGCTCAGTGCAAAGGCCCTGGGTTCAATCCCCAGTGTGGGAGGAAGAAAAGGAAAGAAAAACAGAAGGAAAGGGGAGGGGAGGAAACCTCACAGCCATGTTTCAAAGCCAGAGAGGTGGGGGCCTGAGATGAGGCTGCATCTGGAAGAGCCCCTTAGATATGCAAAGCGGAAAGATAAGCAGGGTGGAAGAGGCCTATGGACCAAGTGAGGAGAGGAGCTGCCCTTCCAGGGAGCTCCGGGAGCGGCTAATGTGGGTGGAGGGGTCAGTGCCTGGCATGAGCATAGACCGCGTGCCGGCCCAGAAAGCTGAGCTGAGCGTGGACAGTGGAAGGGTCCCTGTCACTGCGGATTCAGGATCCAGGACCTGATTTCTTATCTCTGCAGCTGCAGCCAATGCTTAACTGTTCACACCGACCTCTCTTTATCTGTCCACAGGCATCGTTAGTCTCCTCCTGGAGCCCAAAAGGTCAGCTTCCTGCTTCCTTCCCAGGTCGCTTTGATGAGCTCCACTTGCCTTGTTCCACTTAGCAATTTTTTCCCCTGAAATTTGGGATCAAAGCCAGGGCCTCCCGTGTGTAAGACTTGTACTCGACCACTGAGCTGTACCTCCAGCCCTTGCAGAGAATCTGTTTTGTGGTGTTGCTTTTTGTTTTTTGTTTTTTTTTTAGTTTTCTTGAGACAAGATCTTGTTACATAGCCCAGGTTGGCCTTGAACTCATGGAGATCCTCCTACCTCAGCCTGGGGGAATTACCAGGCATGCACCACCACACCAGGTTCCTGCAGAGCATCTTGCGGGAGGCTGAAACACCCCACACCATGTCTGCCTGCTTGCTCATCTGAGTAACCCCCAGGCCCGCCCGTCTCTCTGGCCTGGTACTTAGCTCCAGGCAGGCACGGTTGTTCAAATCCCTCACCGGCTACCTCTCCGGAGAGATAGAGTTTCTTTGAAGTGGCCAGCTGGTCACTCCCCAGGATCTTGGGGACATCACCCTGGCCTATCTCCCAGACTCCTGTAACAAGTGGATGAGATTAAAGCCAAAGGGTGTGTGAGGCCCTCAAGCTGGGATTCCTGCTCCCCTCCCTAGGCCAGGGAGAAATCCAGAAGTCCGCGCCCGCCTGAGTTTAGCAGCAGCACAGGCGCGCATTCCCTGGACCTCCTTCTGCAAGGCCCGGGCCCCCGGGATTCCGAGTGACGCCTGCAAGTCCAGCCTGTCCAGAGCGTGGACAGGGCGGGGGCGTCGGGGGGGCAGGCAGGCGCCCCGGACCACTCTCCCTAGCACAGAGAGAGGCAAGGTGCAGGCTACTTCGTTTGCTGTGAGAGCTCTGCTTTCTTTTTTGGTGCTGAGAATTGAATCCAGGGCCTTCACGCTGAGATACATTACCAGCCCTTTTGGTTTAGTTGGTTTTGTTTTGTTTTGCTTTGTTTTGTTTTGTTTTGTTTTTTTTGTTTTGAGACAGGGTCTCCCTATGTAGTTCAGGCTGGCCTCAAACTCACTATGTAGCCCAGACTAGGCTCGAACTCATGGTGATCCTCCTGCCTCAGCCTCCCAAGTCCTGGGATTACAGGCGTGCGCCTCCACATTTGGCCCTTTTATTATTTTTTACTTTGAGACAGGGTCTCACTAAATTGCCCAGGCTGGGCTCGAACTTGCAATCCTCCTGCCTCAGCTTCCCAGGGTGGCAGGATTCCAGGCCTGCACCACCACACCCACTTTGCTCGGTCCTTGTCTGTTCCCCTCTCCCTTTCATCGCCTCCCCAGTGAGACACTGTCTCGAAACAAAAAAACGAACCCTACAGAATGGCTGTTGGCATCACTGTCCCCATTTCACAGGTGAGAAAACAGAATCCAAGAAAGGAGCATCTTCACTCAGGATGCCGGATGAAAAAGGGTGTGGCCGGACCTGAAAGCCACTCTCGCTGATGCCAAGCTCTTGGCCACCCACCGCAGCCTGCTTCTCTGCTTCCGTACTTCCACAGGGTCCTTGTCCTCCCGAACCCTCAGGCTCAGCCCGCGCTTGTGTGGTCCTTGCCCCCTCCACCGCCAGGCCTCAGTTTCCCCAGAGGGAACTGGACTGGACAAGCCCTGAGGTTCGGTTCATGCCCTGATCACCGCGTCCCAACACAAAAGTAATCCTCTGCCCCTGGCTCTGTGGCTTCTTCCTCCTTAGGACATTAGGTCCTCCACAGGAAAATGACAACGCCCACAAACTCACTTTCTCCCCTGACTTCAAAGGGGTGGGGAGATGGGAAGGGACAGCTGGGCTTCTTTTTTGTTCTTGTTGTTTTGAGATAGAGTCTTGCTAGCTAGTCCAGGCTGGTCTGGAACCCACAGCAATCCTCCTGCCTCAGCCTCCCAAGTTCTGGGATCACAGGCATGCGTCATCACAGGCATTCGTGTGCACCAGGTGGCCCCCGGGTGACACAACCTGGGAGTCCTCCTCAGTTCTTCCCTTTCTGGGAGCCCCTGTAGTGGTCTCCTGCCTGGATGTCCTCCTCATAGCCTAGCAGAAGAGTCTGAGTCTCCGGGGTTGGAATCCAGGGATGCCCTTCAGGAATCTGGCCCCACCTTGACCCTGGGCTTTCACATGGGCTAGAACTCTGTCCGTTTGTTTGTTTGTTTGTTTGTTTTTAAATTATCCCAATTCTATCATCATCAAAGTTGTTCTTTTTTTTTTTTTTTTTTTTTTTGTGGGTACCGGGGGGTCGACCTCAGGACCTCGCGCGCCAGCAGGTGCCCATGCGTCTGAGCGATATCACCGGTCCCTTTTTCGTATGTGGGATCCGGGAGTCGAACTCGGGCCCTCGCGCTTGCCGGGCAGGCGCTTAAGCCGCTGAGCCATCTCACCGGCCCATCAAAGTTGTTCTTTGAGCAATCAGCCAGATTCATTGCCCAAAGAGTTCTTCTTTCTCGAAAGAATAATTAAACTCAGATCCTCCTGCAGCCCAACATCACACAACTCTGGTAGCAAAAAGTTATTTCCTTAATTTATTTGTTGGCTGGGAAGCTGAGACAGGAGGATTCCCAGGGCTACACAGTGAGTTCAAAGCCAGCCTGAACCACATAGCAAGATCCTGCCACAAAAAAAAAAAAAAAACAAAAACAAACAAACAAACAAACAAAAAAAACAAAGAAAGAAGTCAAATGTAAAAATATTCATACTGGTGGGTTCCATTTATATGAACTCTAAAAATGATCATGTTCCTCTGTAGTGACAGAAAACAGATCTATGGTCGCCCAGGGCCACTGGGTAGAGGTAGGGACAAGTAGATGGCTGGGAAAGACAGGAGAGGACTCGGAGCATGGAGAATATTAGGGCTGGGGTACAGCTCAGTGACAGAGGGTCCAACTCCCAGCACTAAACAAGAATAAGAATAAAGATAGTAACAGTGCTCTGCAGTGCCACTGTGCTGTGGTTACACTGACACAAACATTTATCAAAATTCTTTGAACTGTGCATGTGAAATGAATGTTTTATTGTGTAAATTACAGCTCAATAAGTAGACCTCAAAACGGTGTGGCAGTGCATGCCTGTAATCCCAGCACTCAGGAGGCTGAGGCAGGAGGGTCACCTTGAGTTCGAGGCCAGCCTGAACTACATAATGAGTTCAAGACCAGCCTGGACTACACAGAGAGACCCTGTCTCAAAAAAAAGTTGACTTCAAGCAAAAAGAACAAAACCCATGCTGGTGAAAAGTGGTTCCCAGAGCTGCCCGTGGTGGTGCATACCTGTAATTCAAGCTTCTTGGGAGGCTGAGGCAGAAAGATTGCAAGTTCCAGCCCTGCCTGGGCAACTTAATGCAACCCTAAAATAAAAATTTTAAAGGGCCAGGGGTGCAGCACAAGGGTACAGCACTTGCCTAGCATCTTGGCTCCATCCTCAGTACCAAAAAGACAGGACAAACAAAAAACTGGGCAGACAGGGGACTTGAAAACAGGAGGAAGTCGCAGGTGCCAATATTCACTGCTGTGGGTCTGAGAGTGTCTCTGCTGCCCTTCTGCCTTCTCCCCCGACCCGGGCAGGCTGTGATCTCAGACAAAGGACCAGCCCAGAGCAGCCTTATTCCAGCTGAGTCAGCCCAGGGTCGTCATGGGAACAGAGGCTCCGCTTCCTGCTGAACATCTCTGGATGCTGACAGGCACACTCCGGAACCCCACCACCGGCCAAGGTGCCTAGGAGCACTCCCGCCGGGCCACCCCAGCTCCAGGGCTCTGCCCTGGTCCCCAGCCCCTCCCCTCCTCTCCAAGCCTGCTCCTAGAACTGGGGCTCCACACAGTGACAATCACTGCCTCCAGATTTACATATCTTCAACCTGCGTGTCTCTGTGTCCATTTCTCTCTCTCTCTCTTTTTTTTTTTTTTTTTGATACAAGGTCTCTCTATGTAGTCCAAGTTGGCCTTGAACTCATGATCCTCCTGCCTCAGACTCCCAAGTTCTGGTATTACAGGTGTGCGCCACTATGCCCAGCTATGTCTCTCTCCATGTAAGGACAGTAGCCATTGCGTTGGAGCCCACATTGGTGCAACATAACCTCTTCCTAACTTGATCCCATCTGCAAAGACCTATTTCCCAACAAGGCCGCCCTGGCAAGTCCGCGTGTCCAAACATGCACGGATCTTCGAGGGACACAGTTCAGCCCAGCATGGGGACATTCTTTCCCTCTGACATCAGATTATTCCACTGGAGGGGGGGCGAGCCAGCTGGCAAGAAGGGAGTGGGGCAAGAGCGCTGGCCTGGGAATCGTAGAGACCTGAGTTCCAGTCCCAAGTCTGCCTCTAACACGCTGTGTGCAGCTGCTCAGTCTGTGACCCATATCTGGGCCTCAGTTTCTCCACTCAGGATCCATTCATCTTGGCTGGACACTGGGGTCGAGAAGTGACAAATCTGATTAGCGTTTATGGATCACCTGTGCTGAACCAGGAAGTACTGTGCACAAATCATCATATTTAATCCCACAGTGACGTTAGGGGCAAATGACTTCTCACAGATGAAGAAAGCACAGCTCAGGGAGTCAGGTAACTGGCACCCCCTCCTCTTACCCCCAAACGTTTGTCTCTCAATTCCTCCCTCTGCCCCATTTTCTAGAACAAGACATCACCGTTTCTTAAAGTAGCCGCCATGCTGGGTGTGGTGGTGTGGGCCTGTAACCCCAACACTCAGGAGGCTGAGACAGGAGGATCACTGTGAGTTCAAGGCCAGCCTGGGCTACATAGTGAGACCCTGTCTCAAAAAAAACCAACAAAAAGGCTTAAGATGCCTCTTCCTGCAGACAGCTCCCCTTGCTTGCTCCTCTGGTGTAACCCAGGCCTGCTCAGCACCCCAAAGATACTTCCTGTCAACCCTGCACTGAGACAGTGCCGTTTCGTTGCTTGTGAGCATGGCCCCCTCCTCCAGGCAGCGGTGAATATGCACAGTGTATTTCCTATTTGTCAGATGTTGTGGGCCACACAACTTCAAGGACGTTGGGAAAAGCCATGGTTGGGTGCTATTCTGTCCACTGTCCCACAAGATGTTGGTGGAGGCACAAGCATCTGTGTGGACCAGCAGACCTCAGAGAGGTTGAGGTCACAAGGGCTGGGTCTGTCTTGAACAGCAGAGAATGCCTCTGCTTCCCCTCCTGCATCCATGGCAGGCATTACTAGTAGATCCCCACACTCCTGCTCACTGATTCCAGGCTGGGCACAGGGCTCCAGCCAGACTCTACCAATTGACCCCAACTCGCCCCTGACTTGAGGTCAGCTTGCTGGTGTGAGTTCTTGTCCAACATCCCTGCTTTCAAGCAAGAATGATGAAGCAGTGGAATCTCTCTTCTACTGGTTCATTGCTCTTTTCCTACCTGTCTTGGCATCTGCAGCCCAAACCCTCATGCTGTGTGGTCGACTGACCCTCAGGACATCTAAAACACAGAAGCGCTCTTTTGTTGTTCGTTTCTTCATTTGTTGTGGTACTGGGGATTGAACCCAAGCTCTTCCCACTGAGCTACGTCCTCAGCCCTTTTCGTTTTTCATTTTGAGACAGAATCTCACTAAGCTACCTAGGCTGGGCTTGAAATTGCAATCCTCCTGCCTCAGCCTCCCAGAGGGCTGGGATTACAGAAACATTCTTGTGAAACTGGGCCAGATGACTCTTGGAGGGCTCTGAAGCTCCAAGGACAAGAGTCCTTTCCTGGGATGGCCCAGGGGACTTTCTTTCCTGACCTTTAGGACTCCCACGGGCAACTCTAGGTCTCCGTCTCTTTCCTGGGGTGCACCCAGTCACCTTCTTGGTCTCCACCACAGAAAGCCGTACACAGATGCGTTGCCCACTCTAGACACAACAAGACCTCCAGGCCGAGCTATGCAAGATGCGGCCTGCTTTTCCCCTTAGCGTAAATAAATATTTTATTTTACCATAAAGACAGGACAGCTACACCGACAGTACAGGGAGTCCTTGCATACTCTTCGCTGTTCCCCACTAATGTCATCACCTTGCATTTTTCTTGGGCTCACTGGTCAAAGTGAAGAAACCACCATTGCTGCTGTAGCCCTTAGCTAAACTTTCTGAGGTATTTCCGTTGTTGTTTGTTTGGTTTGGTTTTTTAAGACAGGGTCTCCCTGTGTAGTTCAGGCTGGCCTTGCACTCACTATGTAGCCCAGGCTGGCCTCGAACTCCTGGTGACCCTCCCACCTCAGCCTCCCGAGTGCCGAGATCACAGGCGTGCCGCACCATGCCTGAGTCGTCCTTAGCTCAACCGCAGCATTTCCGCAGATGTCACCCATTGTCGGTTCCGGGACCCGCTCAGTACCCCTCGTACCTCACAGCCTTCCTGCGGGAGAAGCATGATCTCTAGATCTCCCCCTTCTTCTGGTGCTACCCCCGCCACTCTGAGGCAGATTTGCTGGCTGGTCATTCTGCGCCACTCTGGGGCACTCCCCTGCCCTGTGTTAAATATTACGGTTTGTGGGGGAGCAGTCTCCCAATTATGTCTAATATCGTAAGCACCTTTCTCTGCCACATTCATTTTTCCTCTTTTGGTTTTAAAGTCTAGTTTACATCACTAAAACGGCCAGTGGCACTTCCTGGAGAACTTGGCAATGTGTTTTACTGTATTTCTTTATTTTTTTAATAGTTCAGCTTTTTCTTTCCCTAGCCCCCCCCACTCCAAACTTCGTTTGTTCTTTTATGACTAAGGATATTTATCTCCTGCTCGCTTTAGAAGTTTATGAGCTGCTTTTCCTTTGAATTCCAGGCCAAGGTCAGAAGGCCTTGGGTTGTGGTGATGTCATGGCCTGTTGCCATGGTTACCATGATGACATCATCAGACAAACCTGAGGGCCTGGAGGGTGGAGTGGGTGTGGGGGAGGGGCCTTGAAACCGACTACCTTTCTCATCTACCGCTGGCTGTTGCTTTTGGAAATAGTTTGCGGAATTGTGAGAAGTTAAAGGGAAAAAGATTTATTAGGCCCCCTAAAATGCCACCGACCCCTAAAAGTCAGGCCATAATCAAAAGGCAACAGACTTTGAAGCAGGGAAAGGCTAGAGGAATAAACGCGTTCCTAGAGACCAGAACCCTGTATTTGTGAAGAGGCCACCAGCAAGTCACAAAGAAACACACACACACACACACACACACACACACACACACACGCACACAGAGCCGGCTCGCCCTGGCGGGGTGCGTTTCACGAGGTGTCCCCTGGTCTTTAATCTAATCTGTCTCTCCCTGGGCATAAAAGCAAAAGTAAAAGAAAGGAATTACAAACCAGGAATGCTTGGTTCAAAAGGTTTTTTATTAAAAGAAGGAAAAGCAAAAGAACAAAAGCAGAGCGAACATTCGGCAGACAGTTTTTAAACGGCGTCTTGAAAATTGTTCATCTTTTTTTTTTTTTTTTCTTCTTGTTTCCCTCCCTTAGGGTCAGGGGAAGGGGAAAAAATGTGTTTTTATTGCGACCATGTGTCAAGGGGACTTCATCTTATAAATGCGGTACCCACAATAAGTATATTTGCGCAGTAATTAATGTAAGATCAGAGACGTCAGTTTGGCTAAGAGGCCACTGCCAGCCTGGGGTCTATTATTTGGGTCAAGAATTCAGTTTTCCAATGTGGTATGCATTGCGCGCGCTGTATTTAAGTGTTTTGTCATCTAAGGACGCAGCGAGCAGAGCGGCTCCCAGACCAGATTATACCTAAAACACAGTTTCCAAATGTTGCTTCTTGGCAAGTCTTTTAAAGAAACTCTACACGGAAGGAATGTCAAGACATCTGTAATTAGATCCTGGAGAAAGGATAGAGGATTGCTGGGGACAGTTTTTATTTTGTCTCTCTCAGAGCCCCCATGTAATTCCGTATCCTGGCTGTCAAGGGCCCTATCCATCACGCATAGCCTCCCTGGGTCACACTCAGATCTCTCTCTCCCTCTCTCTCTCTCTCTTTCCTTTTTTCCTTTTTCAGCACTAGGGATTGAACCCAGGGCCTTCACATTAAGCTACATCCCCAGCCCTTTTTCATTTCTTATTTCACAACTGGATTTCCCTAAATCACTAAATTGCCCAGGCTAGGGTTGAACTTGTGATCCTCCTGCCTCAGCCTCCCAGGAGTGCTGGGATGACAGGCATGTGCCACCATGCCTGGTAATATTACTTATACTTTATATTCCTTTCTTCTAGCACTCGCTCTGCAGGGCTCCCAGCTCATCACTGCCCGGATGTAATCTTGGGGTATTCACAGAGAGAAGCACACCCCAAATCTCAAGCTGGGCTGGAACCTGGGGAGTCTGTGTGAGGAAGAGGGAATGGGGAGGCTGCAGCTAGGGAGCACCCTGCCTCCTCCTTGGACCCCAACACAGGAGCGATTTTCCCTTGGCACTAAACTGTCACACTGACTGGGGGCTGGGGCTTTCTGTCTCCTCGATGACAGCCAGGAGCAGATGTGCCCCACTTTATAGATGCTGGCCAGCTGAGCATCTGCAGCCAGTGTCCACAGAGCTCATCCCCAAAGCTGAGGCCTCGGGACGAAGACTGGGGCTCTTCAGACGTTTCTGTGACCTGCTCCCTTCCGGAGGGGACCCTTGGCTTCCCCAAAGGAGGATGTTAAAGAAAACAAGAAACGACATAAAACATCTATAGCTGCCCTGCCCTTTTTTTGGTTGCGGTTTTGTTTTTTGAAACGGGGTCTCGCTATATAGTTCTGGCTGTCCTTGAACTCACTAAATAACCCAGGCTGGCCTCAAACTCATGGCGATTCTCTTGCCTCAGCCTCCCAAGTGCTGGGATTGCAGGTGTGCTCCACCACTCCTGCTAACATCTACAGCCCTTGCTGTTGGCATCCACAGCTGCATTGCTGTCCACAAAGACCCCAAACATGAAAAGGAGAGGAGCTGGGGTCTTTGGAATGAGATGGGCCTCATGTGGGTGATGGGAGTTCAGGAAAGAGGTGTTCGACACAGCTGTTCCTTTTTTTTTAATGGCACTAAGGAGCAAACCCAGGGCCTTCACATGGAGCTACATCCCCAGCCCTTTTTATTTTCTTACTTTGAGACAGGATCTCATTAAGTCACTAAGTTCCCCAGGCTGGACTCGAACTTCTGACCCTCCTGCTTCAGCCTCCCCAAATGCTTTTCCTTTCAATGGGCAAAAACAGGCAAAGTCTGATTGTCACACATGTAGATTATCTTTTCCCCTCCTGAGATGAAAAGGGCCGTTTGTTTTGGAAAGCCTCAACCCGGCATGTTGGTGTATTTCATGTGTCCGTTTGCAATTTGCTGTCCCTCCTAGGGCTGCTCGGGGATCACAAAGACAGGAAATTCAATTTAGCACGGGTCCATGACAGCCCTGGTCAGGGAGTGTGTGTGTGTGTGTGTGTGTGTGTGTGAATCAGATCTCTGCTTTACTATTCTACAGCTTTCCACACAGCTGGCAGGATTCTAGAAGAATCACTTGAATAAAGCTGCTCATAAATGTCCCCTACAAGATTCTCAGAGGAGCTGAATCTGCAGCCTTTGCATTTCCTTTTTTTTCTTTTAAGAAATCTTTCAGATTCTCCAAATGCATTCATTTAAAATGGGTAGCCCCCCACCCCCAACATACTCATAACTTTTTTCTTTCTTTCTTTTTTATGTGTAGTACCGGGGCTAGAACCCAGGGCCTTTGTACTGTGCTACCTCCCCAGCTTTTTTTAATTTTGAGGGTCTCACTAAATTGCCCATGCTGACCTCAAATTTGGGATTCTCCTGACTCAGCCTCCCAGAGTTCCGGGATTTACAGGCATGACCCTATCCAGTTCCCATATGATTTCTGACTTGCGTGTAACATCCACAGAGAAAGACACACAGAAGTGGGCACAACTCTAGATTACAAAACAGACATCCTGGGCAGGGGCGTGGCTCAGTGGTCGAGCACTTGCTTAGCCTGTGCGACATCCTAGGTTGGAATCTCATCCCCAGCAAAACAAAACAAAACACATCCCCAAAAGTGCCCACGGGGCCTCCCCCAGTCTCTCTTCTCTTCTCCCCCAACAGGGCAACCTCTCTCCTGCTGTCTAACCAGGTAGAGCAGCTCTGGCCAGCCCTGCACTGGATGTCAAGGGACCCACACAGCATTTTACTCTGGCATCTGGCCTCTCTCAGTGGCAAGCACGGCCTTGACCTGTCTTTTCTCTTTTTTCTTTTCCTTTTTTTTTTTTTTTTTTTTTTGTTTGTTTGTTTTGAGACAGGGTCTCACCATGTAGCCCAGGCTGGCCTCAAACTCAGGATGATTCTCCTGCCTCAGCCTCTCAAGTGCTGGGATTACAGGCATGTGCCACCACGCCCGGTGACACATCCCTGTGCATGTGGGGTCCGTGGTGCCCAGCCCGGGGTGACTGTGTGGCCCCAGGCACTGCAGAAATGTCAAGACACATTTCTCACTCATCATGACCTGGATTCACCCACTGGGTCCCGACCAAGGACACTGTACACCACCCTGCCATGCACACGACAGTCGCAGCAAGGAATAGCCCAGCCCCATTGCCCACCGTGACAAGGCTGAGAATCTCGTGCAAATCAGTCATGCTCTTGGCTCAGCTTTGATTTCTTCTGAAATCTCTTTTTTTTTTTCCATACTGGAGATTGAACCTAGAGGCTCATGCATAGTAACCAAGCACTTACATCTCAGCTGCATCTTCTTGTCCTTTTTATGATTTTCTTTTTCTCTTTTTCTTTTTTGAGGCAGGATCTGGGTAAGTTGTCCAGGCTTGCCTCAAATTTGTGATCCTCCTGCCTCAGCCTCCCAAGTAGATGGCCTCACAGCCGGATACCATCTCACCTGGCTGAAATGCAGTCTTTAATGTTTCTTGGAGGCTCCTGCAGCCATAGCTGAGTGAGGCTGGACTCAACCTCGAGTTCAAAGCTGCATCGCAGAGGTGTAATTTGTGGACCCCTCGGTTTATGGCCAGGCAGGGGCAGGGAAGGTGGCAAAGGAATTCAAGCGTGGACAGGGAGCGGCGGCAAGCAGGGAAGGGTCAACCTGGTGGCTGCTGACTGGTGTCTGGGGAGGAAGCCAACCTCAGACATCCCCAGCAAGACACACGCTCCTCGGGCAAGGCCAGGGAATGCGGCAGAGCAACCGATGTACGCTGACAAAATCAGACAAGCAGGCGAGATCAACGGCCCTTCCACAGCTGAGAACGCAGACCCACACACACACGCACACACATGCACACGCACGCACGCACACGCCAGGCAGCATGGCCCACGCTGGATAAAGGAAAAGAGAAAGGCCCACGCTGTCCTCAAAGCGACCCTCTCCAGCCCAGGACTTAGACAAACACTAGGGAGGACCAAGCTCAAGGACACCAGCCGGGGGGACCACACCCTCCCATCTGTCCACCGCCACACCCTTGGCTGTCTGAAGCAGTCCTCAGCCTTGGCCCTGCGACTATGGCAACCAGGTGACCCTTTGTCCCAGGGCTCGCCCAGGCATGGCAGGACGCTGAGCAACATTTTCAGCCTCCGCCAACCAGCTCTGCCTCAAATTGTGACAACTGGCATTGTCTCTAGGGACTGCCCAACATCACACCCAGCTGAGAATTGCTGCCCTCGCCCAGTACTGGGTTCATTGAAACAGACCCCAAATGCAGTGTTTATTTTTTGGAGGTTTTTTGTTTTGTTTTGTTTTTTAAACAGGGTCTCACTATGTAGCCCAGGCTGGCCTTGAACTCCCAGCAATCCTCCTGCCTCAGCCTCCTGAGTGCTGGGATTTTAAGCATGTACCACCACACCCAGCTGAATAAAATGTTTGTTGATTGAATGAGTGACCACTCTTGCTCTCCCCCTGACAATCAGTGGGCCCCTGAGGAGATTTAAGTGATCTCTTTGGTCCTCCTTATGCCAAAGTCAAAAATACACAGAATACAGATGGCCCTTGGACCCCAGTATCTGAGGCTCAGGCCCAGACAAGGCTCTGCTGCGGGCTTGATGACAGCCTTGAAGAAACGGCATCCAGGGAGATGCCTGTGCCACACGGGCCACGCCGACTGGCTGAGGGACAGTAATGTGGTTTGCCGGACGCTGACTGTGTTTTAAATCGAGTTTGGAGCAGCAGCCCCCCCGCACCAGCTACACTGGCTGCTGCCGGCCAATGTTGTCTTTGCCCATCCTCCTCCTCCTCCTCCTCCTCCTCCTCCCTAAGCTGCTGGGGGCGGAGCGGGCCATGTGGACCACAGAGTACTGTGGGAATTTTCCACATGCGCTCTAACAGGGTCTGGAGCTTTCTTTACATGTGTGATTGGTTGGTTGGTTGGTTTGGTTTTGAGACGGGGTCTTGCTACGTAGTGCAGGCTGGACTTGAACTCGAAGTGACCTTCCTGCCTCAGCCTCCCCCTGCCTTGGCCTCCCAAGTGCTGTGATTATAGGCGTGTGCCCCCACATCCGGCCTCTTTATGTTTTGTTTGTGTTTGTTTTTGACAGAGTCTCCCTATTTAGCCCAGGCTGCCCTGGAACTCAAGACAATCCTCCTGTCTCAGCCTCCCAAGTGTTGGGATTATCACAGCGCCACACCCAGCTACGCCCAGTATTGTCTCTACGTTTTAAACCTCCCAAAGACCCATGGGTCTGTGCACAGCTGTAGGTTTAGGTGTCTACTGTCTGCAGGCGGTGGGCAGCTCTGCTCCCTGCCGTCACCTCCAGCACCTGAAAGTCATGAGGTCATGCATTCATTCAGCAAACATCCTTCCTATGCCTGTGCTGACCAGATACCAAAGTTGCAGTGATCAAAGACCTGTTTGTCATCTTCAAGCAGCAAGGGAAAGACAGACAGTGACAGCTCATCTGGTTTCTACAGTGTGCTACACGCTCTTTTGTGGGCTTTAGTAGTATGCATGCAAGTAACCCTAACAATACCCTATGTAGGTCCCATTGTGACCTCCAGCTCACAGTGAGGAAACTGAGGCTTCATCAGGGAAAGCAACCTGACCAGGCAGACATGGTTCCTACTTGACAGAGTCAGGTCTTGAAATCAAGCAGTGATTGTGCTGGGGTGTGGCTCAGTGGCAGAGCCCTTGCCTGGCGTGCAGGAGGCCCTGGGTTCCATCCCAGCTCTGTGAAAAAGAAAAAAGAAACTTTATACTGATGGAACAAAATACCCTCATCTCCCCAATCCTTGGCAGCCAACCGCTTTTTATTCTCTCCTAAGAACTCCTGGCAGCCCTCCTGCCTCAGCCTCCGGAGTGCTGAATGGCAGGTGTGCACCACAACGCCCGGCCCTTCTTTTGTTTTTGCAGTGCTGGGAATTAAACCCGCTGAGTCACACCACAGCCCCTCGTCCAGCTCCATGTGATACCACGAGCTGCTCGTTTCCATCATGTCGACACCGTGGTCTCTGCGGAATGAAATCGTGAAGTGATCGCCGTGAATCCAGCCCTGGCTCCAGGCTTCAGGTTCCCTGCAAACCTGAGTGGACTCCGGGCAGCTTCCAGTCTCTGCCCTTGCCTGGACCTCGGGGCTGCGACCTCCCCAGGAGCTGTGGGGCTGGGGCCAGCTCCAGAGCTGCCCGTGCTGCCCCGCCACACCACAGAGGTCTTCGGGAGCAGGACCCAAAGTCACCCGGACCCTCCCAGGGAAGAGTCCCAGGTCAAAATTGAGCCACAGACCCTTGAGGAAAACCCTGAGGCCGTTCCTTGCCAGCCCACACCTATTAGACCTGCAGAATAACCCAGTTAAAAATGATGTCCCAAGCTGGGCATGGTGGCACACGCCTAGGATCCTAGCACTCAGGAGGCTGAGGCAGGAGGATCGCTGAGAATTCAAGGCCAGTGTGGGCTCCATAGTGAGGCCCTGTCTCAACAACACAACAGGAAAACAACACAAAACAGACTAAAGATGTCCCTAGGCTCTCTCTTTGTTTGGGTTTAATGCACAGGAGTTGTGCCCAGCTCTTTGCTGGAAGCTGGAAATTCAGAGAAGGAATTCTGGCCCCACCCAGTGGGCCCCAGGCCAGAATCCAGCTTTGCAGGAACCAGCCCTTCAGTGACCCGGCCCTCTCCACACCGGGGAAGCATCTCCCCCGCAGCGGACAGTGAGCAGACAGTCATGTCCGACATGAGGAAGTCAAAGCGCATCTCCCGAACCTAGAGGCGAGGCCGGAGGAAGACGAGCTGGGGACAGAGATCCGAGATTAGGAAAGACCAGGGAAACCAGGGAGTCAGAGTAACCGGCTGGGGCTGGCTGGGTGGAGGCCTATTCTTGGTGCTGGGGGAAATGTTCAGCATTGCTACCAAACCACCGGGCAGCTGATCCAGCGTCACTCTCCCTTCCTGCCTCCTACCGTAGGGTATAAATCAAAAAGAGCCAAGCGTGGTAGTGCACATCTGTAATCCCAGCACAGGGAGGTTGAGGCAGGAGGGTCTCCAGGAGTTCAGGGTTAGCCTAGGCTACAGACCCAGTCTCAAAAAACCAAAATCAGCCAATCACAGAAGATTCGCTTTCCTGATATTCTGGTAGCCAGAACTGGCTGTGGTACATACCTGTAATCCCAGTGCTCTGGGAGGCTGAGTCAGGAAGATCACAAATTTGAGCCCATCCTGGGGCAATTTAACAATTTAGTGAGACTCTGACTCAAAAAAAAAAAAAAAAAAAAAAAAAGCAAACCTTTTTTTTTTTTTTTTAGACAGGGTCTTGCTATGTAGTTCAGGCTGGCCTCGAACTCGTGACAATCTTCCTGCCTCAGCCTCCTGAGTGCTGAGATGACATGTGTGCGCCACCATAACCAACCTCAAAATAAAAATATAAAAGGGCTTGGGATAAAGCTCCAAGCAAAGACCCTGTGTTCAGTCCACAGCGCCCCCCCAAAATATATCAATAAATAAAAGTAAGCAGAGATCTCCAGGAGGACTCCAGAAAGAATTTTGTCGTTTCACAAAGGTTCAAGAAGAAAGGCTTCTGATGTTGGTCCTTTCTCTTTCTTTTTATTTTTATTTTTTTTTAAGCACTAGGGGTTGAACCCAAAGCCTCACGCTGAGCTACATCCCCAGCCTGTTTTTTTTTTTTCACGTTTTTAAGATAGGGTCTCCCTAAGTTGCTAAATTGCCCAGGCTGGGTTTGACTTCGAGATCCTCCTGCCTCAGCCTCCCAGAGGGCTGGGATTACAGGTGTGCACCACCAAGCCCAGCTTTTCTTTCCTATTTTAAGGCAGATGTGGACCCTGGAGCTGAGTCAGTCATCTTTGAAGAGGACAAGCACGGGAATAAAAGGCCAGATGCGAAGGGCCATGGTGTGACAAAAAGAAAACTGGGGTCTCAGTGACCTAAAGCAGCTGGCTCAGCATCAGCAGTTGCCCATTCCAGGACTGCTCAGCCTGTGAGAAAAACAGGCCCCTTATCGTTTGGGGATTTCCATTTGTTTGCTTGTTGTTTTGTTTTTGAGACAGCCCAGGGTGGCCTGAGACATGAGATCATCCTGCATCATCCTCCCAAGGGCTGGAATTACAGGTGTGCACCGCCACTCTGGGTAGGACTTCCTGCTAGTCAAAACCTCCTCAGGGGCCTTGCTTGGGTCAGTTGTCAGGGGGGTGGACACCTCTCTTTGATTGGCTGTGGTGGGACACAGATGTCATCTGCTAAGCCTCTCCGACAGGTGACTCAGGCAAGAGGAGAAGAATTTTGGAGACTTGGAAGCCATCTAAGTGTCCAGCTGCGGGGATGTGTGAGCCAAACCGGGGGCATCCTTACCACGCAGCACCGCTGAGCTCCAGGAAACAGTGGTGTAGACCGATGCATTTACACCAGTCAGGAATCCCACTCTGCACTCTTAAGACATTTGTGTGTGTGCGTGGCCCTGGGAATTGAACCCATGGTCCTTGCACTGAGCTCCTCCCCAGCCCATTTTTCTTTTCTTTCTCTTCTTTATTTATTTGTTTGTTTGTTTGTTTTTAATTTATTTGGAGACACGGTCTCACTATGTAGCCTAGGCTGGCCTCAAACTCATGGTGATCCTCCTGCCTCAGCTTCTTGGGTGCTGGGACTACAACTGTGCACCACCACGCCCAGCATGACCTTATTTTTTTATTAAAAATCATATACCAGCACAGTATAGGAGCATAGCTCAGTGGCAGAGCACTTGCCTGGCATGTGTGAAGTCGGGGTTCAATCCCCAGCACTAAGAGGTAGAAAAAGAAGAAACAGAAAGGGAAGGGGAGGGGGAAGGAGAAGAGGAACCAAAAGAAGAGGAAGGAGGAGGAGAAGAAGAGGAGGAAGAGGTGAAAGAGAAGGCATGATGGTACACACTTGTAATCCCAGCACTCTGAGAGGCTGAGGCAGGAAGACTGCAAATTGGATCCCAACCTGGGTAGTTTAATGACCCAGTGAGGCTCTGTCTCAAAATTTAAAATTAAATTAAATAAGGGTTGGGGACGTAGCTCAGTGCAAAGGCCCAGGTTCAACCTCAAGTTCTTTTTTTTTTTTTTTTTTTTTTTTTTTTTGTGGGTACCGGGGGTCGACCTCAGGACCTCACACACCAGCAGGCGCCCGTGCCGCTGAGCGATATCACCGGCCCCTTTTTCGTATGTGGGTTCCGGGAGTCGAACTCGGGCCCTCGCGCTTGGCGGGCAGGCGCTTAAGCCGCTGAGCCATCTCACCGGCCCCTCAAGTTCTTTTTTAACCTCAAGTTCTGAAAGAAAGAGAAGAAAGAAAGACAGACAGGAAGGAGGGAGGGAAGGAAGACAGGAGGGGAGGAAAGATTGCTGTCGCCTTTGCCTGTCAGCCTGGGCAGTTGTAAATACACTGCGAGTGGCGTCCGAGTGGGATTCCGGGTGACACTCGTTTCCTTCTTTTTCCTTGTCTGCCCCCTCTTCTTTTTCCATAATGAATATATATTACTTGTTCAATTTTTCTAATGTCATTTAAGAGCTGCTCATCTCAGTACGTTGGCCAAAGCCTCCCAGCCTCCGCTGGGAAATTCGCTAATCCAATCAAGCCCCTCCCGTGCTGGCCTCAAACCTCGGGACCTGCCTGCAATCGCAGGCTTCCAGGAGGACCTGAAGGGAGGAGAAAGCTGAGCCCCTATTTCCTGGCCTTTGTGAACCCCCAAAACTCCTCCAGCCCCCCAGTCAGTGTTGCCTTTAAACCCCAAGGCAGAGAGGGAACGGAAGTGGGAAATCCCAGCTTCTGATAACTAGCGATGAGATTCTCCTCACCCCCCCATAAATCACATGACCCACATTCCGTGGAGCCCCCCTCAGAAGAAGAACCCTAAAAATGCAGAAGGCTGGAGCATCTGTAAGAGCGCAGCGGGACGACACGATGACGGGAAGACAGATGACCGCCGCAGCAGACAGAGGTGGCTGTCAGTCGAGGGCCCTGCACAGATCAAGCTGGCCTCAAGCCGATGGCTCCCCAGGGGGACAGAGATCTCCCCCAAATCCCACCTGTCACCTGATGTCGGGGGCAGGAACCCCCAGGGGAGCGGGAATTGGCTTACCCGTGTCCAACAACCCTAGGGTTGGATGGAGGGGACTTGGCCAGTGATTTAGGGCTCCGAATCGTCCAGACAGAAATCCCCCCGGTGCCCCAGCCCAGAGAGGGATGAGGGAGAGCAAAGAAGCAAACTCCAGGCCATGCGGGGGTGCGGAGGGCCCAGTCGCTGCCGTCTGGTAGGGATCATGTCAGACCCCAAACATGCATGACCCCAGTACACATCAGCGCCGCAGATCAAAAGGAAGCACCCCTCCACCGCCTCCCCAGGCCAACCCGCCCGGAGGGGTCGAAGCTGCAGCCCGCGTGGCTGCGTGGCTCCCATTAACTTGGGAGTTGGTGCCGGGGACTCTGGAAGAGTCGCGCATCCGACATAATGAATCACGAGGTTCCAACAGCTCAGGCCAACCCGGTGACCTTTAATGCAAGATAATATTACTTAAAAAGAACATCGCTGGGGAACCAGTTAGATAAACAGAACCGGTTGGAGCCCAGCAGCTCCCATGAAGACAGTGGTCTGGGAGACTCGTAGATACGTGGTCCCCCTCTCCAGGATTTCTTCAGCCCCCACCTCACTGGGCCAAGCCCTTCATTTGTTCCTAGATAAATAACAAAAATGAGCCGGGTATAATGGTGCACGCCTGTGATCCCAGCACTTGGGAGGCTGAGGCGAGAGGATCCCTGGGAGTTCGAGGCCAGCCTGCACTACATAACGAGACCCTGTCCCCAAACAGCAACTATGAAGCAAAAATGATGCCACACGTGGGGCTTATGAGACCACTTCCTCTCTGAATTGACAGCATCGAAACCAATGAAATGTTCTTGCTGATTTCCTGCCCACTGCTGGGGACACAAATAACTATCGACACTGCCTCACACTGAGCCTCAACTGGGATCCAAAACATCATAAAAGACCTGAAAGATACCATGCGCATGTGTGTGTGCTCTGAAATCCAAAACATTTTTTTGTTGTTTTTTGAGACAAGGTCTCGATATGTAGTTCAGATAGGTCTTGAACTCACTATGTAGCCCAGGCTGGCGTCAAACTCATGGCAGTCCTCCTGCCTCGGCCTCCTAAGTGCTGGGATTAGAGTTGTGCACCACCATGCCTGCCTTTGTCTGAAGTTTTGAGCTCCCATAGACAGCATCTTTTGAGACCATGATGGAATCCTCGCTTCAAGACCTCGGGTCAGCTTAGGGCTAGGCCAGCCTCATGATAGGGAAACCAGTCCTGGCCAGGGCTGGGCGAATATTTGCCAGACAGACGGACTGCCCCCGTGCATGCTCAGCTCCGACGCGCACGCACGCACGCCTGCACGCACTAAGTTTTCCCTTCGCCGTCATAAAACTTAAGACACTTATATGAGGGTGAAAGGCCGGGCGGGGGAACCTCATCTCTGTTATTGATTATACCCCATCCATTCTACGAGGGCCGCACTCGTCTTAAAGTTACAGCTCTTTTTATTAGGGAGCCTCCTGGACAAGTACCAGGGATTCTGGACCGAGACAAAGGAAATCACAGGATGGGAAAGCGGGGTCAGGCTCGTGTGTCCCCCTGTCCAGAGCCCCGCCTGGCTCTTTCTTGATACATTCTTCAAATAGCTCACCTGGCAAAGGCCACAGGACCAGGTCCCAGCTCAAACTCAGTCCCGAGAGGGCAGCTGCAGGGGGGTAGCCAGGGTTCAAAGACAGGAGTTCAAGTCCAGATCTGCATCCTCCCCACCCACCTGTGGGCTGCCGCGCGTGGGATGCAGCCAGGCAGGGCAGAGAGTACCGGCAATCAGGCAGATGGCGCCCCGGGGTCAGACAGGAGGAGGCCTGGGCCTCTGACACTCGTGCCTGGCCAGAAGATAAAACCCAAATGGTCGCCAGGGAAATAGATACTTAAGAATCCCCAGCCCGTGGAGATTACAACCTCTCAGGGTGAGAAAGGGGCTCAGCAAAGAGACCAGACTAGGGATCAAAGTCAGGCCCAGGGACATACTTGCAATCCCAGCATTTGGGAGGCTGAGGCAGGAGGCTGTCGAGTCTGAAGTCAGCCTGGGCTACCTAATGAGAACTCCTCTCAAAAAATAAAAAAAGACTCGGGATTAGCCGGGGGAAAAAAAAATCCAGGACAACAAAGCCTTTTCCTTGGGCAGGCTAGTAGCTCTCTCTGAGCCTCAGTTTCCCCAATTTGGAAACCAGGAGAAATAACATCATAATAACATGGGTGACACTGGTATCCCAAGCAGCAATGATGACATTAAAACAGCCGAGACAAACAGTCACGAAGCCACTCCACCCTTCCCACGGACTGTGAGATAACGTAAGAGCAGCACATTTGGGGCCCATAAATCGCGGTGCAGATATAATTTATTGTTATTAATATGATCTGCCCTGTCCTTCCCCGGCCTCGGGCTGCCAGGAGAGTCTGTGCTCTGTCATTGTGCACTTGAAGACAGGTCGTTTGGCCCCCCTCTCTTCTTGCTTCTAATCACAGTGTTCAAATTCTCTGGCTGAGGTTGAATTCAATTCCCGGGCCATATATTACCCGCTGTCGGGATGACAATCTGGTTTGTGTCTTCGGAACACCCAGGGGCCACTTGCTGGGTGCCCGCTGAGCTCAGCCTTCAGCGAGATCACAGGTAAGGCCCCAGGCAAGGTATTTGCATGGTTCCCATTTTATTTTATTTTTTTAAATTTTTCTATTTTCAGTTTTTTCAGACAGGGTCTTGCTATATATTCCAGAGTGGCCTTGAACTCACTGTGTAGCCCAGGGTGGCTTGGAACTCGTGGCGATCCTCCTGCCTCAGCCTCCTGAGTGCTGGGTATACAGACATGAGCCAACACGCCCAGCCTAGAATGTTTGTTTTACTCCAGAGAAATCTGAGACCCAGGGAGAGTGTCCCCTGCTGTCTCCTGAGCTCAGTTAAGGCTGCACCAGTCTCAGCTGTGATTGCAGTGAACACCGAGGGGGGAGAGGAGCGCAGGAGTCCCGGAGGGCTTCTATCCGCACATCACAATGTTTCCTGGGGGTTCTGCCAAGAATTCGGGCCTGGGGCCCCACTGGGAATCCTGCCAAGGAATCCTTTGATCCTCTCCACCCTCCGTCCTCCCTGACGGAATCCTCGGGAAGCCCTAACATCCAATTTGTGATCTCCCTACAGGGTCTCCAGGGCGGGTGCCAGGGTCACTGGCCACAAGGGAGGGCGGCACGGGGAGACAGGCCAAGGCCACTGCTGTCCTGGCTGCTAGCGTGTCCCTCTTCACAGGTGTGGGTGGCATCATGAGCGTGGGCTCTGCCCCACGCCATCCGCCTGGCCCCTCCTGTCTCTGTTCTCCGCTCTCTCTTTCTCTGGTGCCTGTATTTTCTCTCCTGCCTCTCTATGTCTCTCTCTGTCTCTCCTTCCCTTCCTCTTCTCCTTCTCTTTCCCTTTCATTCTATCTCAGATGCAACCTCAGATTCTTCTCCTTTCTCTGTCCCTCTCTCTGTCTGTGTCTCTCTCTGTGTCTCTAAGCAGTCTCTGTCTCTCTTTCTCCCCCTGGGTCTATCGCCTCTTCCTCTGTCTCTCAGGGCACCAGGAAAGCCCAGTCATTCTGAAGAACGGTTTAGAGACAGCAGCTGCAGAAATCAGGAGCTGGAAGTAGTACTGTACACCTATAATCTGAGCTGTCTCGGAGGCTGAGGCAGGAGTATCGCCACCAGTTTGAAGTCAGCCTGAGCTACAGAGAGAGACCCTGTCTTAAAAAAAAAAAAAGCAAAACAGAACAAATAAACAAACAAATAAATAAGTAATTAAAAAAATTAAAAGGGCTGGGGGTGGAGCTCCATGCAGAGGCCCTGGGTTCAAACCTCACTACCACACACACACACAAAGAACTGGGTTTTGTCTCTAAGAGCCAAGCGTATGGTCCTGGGAAGCATTACGCTCCTGGGAAGACCCTAGCCCAGAGCAGCATCGGGATTTCCCTAGAGAAAACTGCTTTGGGGCTTGGGAAATGTGGTTTTCTTCTTGGGCAGTGCTGCCAACTTAGGGCCGCAAGGCATTGTGGATATTTAGCTTTCTTTTTAAGGCAAATTTGGCATCCAGGACAGTTTCCTCCCTTATTAGACTTTTCAGAAACTGGATCTCTTTGAAACATCCAGTGGGGTCTCTTTCCCCCCAACCCCCAGGGTTTCTATCACTGACTCCCACACAGGCGAGGCCCAAACGCCTGGTTGTCGTCTGGGACAGCGTGGGGGAGGGGCGCGTCGGGACATAGAGGTCGAATCGTGCGCAGCCTTTGGAAGGATCTTGAGCAAATCGAGTTTGTCTAAAACCCATCCCGCATTTAGCATTTAATAGGACCTGATGGAGTCAATGCGCCCCGTGCCTGGGCGGGGGGCTCCTTCCCCCAAGGGCCGGTGGGCGGTTGGTGAAGGAGAAAAACACTTGCTGGGGTTCGGAAACCCAGGGACAAACCCCATTCATCAACGCTGAGATGATCTGAATCCTGTGGCACATGCTCGCTGGGTCACCTCTCTGATACGCTACCCCCGTCCCTCGGAAGATACAGACGTGATTAATGCCACCTGTGACCACCCTGTCTCCAGGCAGGATCCCCCCAATCCCGGCAGACAGATCCGTTTCAGAGGGGACAGGGCCCGGCCGGCCGGGGAGGGGGCTCGGGGGCTCGGGGGCTGAGGGGCTTGGGGTGCCTGGCCCGCCTGGCTGTCACGGGCAGGAGATGGAGACCAGAGCCGGTGGGGCCCGGAGAGGGGCTCGGGTTGGGGGCGAGGCTTCCGCCAGCGCAGGCCAAGCAGCCTGCGTCTTGGAAGGTGTTTTTCTTTTCTTTTTTTCTTATTTGTTTGTAGTGAGAATTGTTGCTGCTTCCTTCGAGTCTTAGGGCTGCAGTCAGGTGTGTCTGCCCTGGTCCTCAGCAGGGAGGAAATGGGGGGAGAAAGGGTGGGAGACGGTTGATCAGAGCTACTTTGATTGCTTTGGAAGTCGGCCTGTTCCATGCGTGTGCACACACACAAACTCACGAGCACACACCCGTGCACACACACGCACGCACACAGGGTTTTTGCCCCTGCTCCAAGTAGTCTCTCGAGTTATGAGCCATGCAACGGGCCCATTCCCTCTTTCGTCCTTCTTTCTTATCCTTTCTCTGCCCCCGTCTCCTCCCATCCTTCTTTTGGTCATTCAACAAACATTCTCAGAGCGCTGGAGGCACCTCCGGGAGCACGTAGGAAAAAGATAAGTGTGTACACTCAGTTTTGGGAAAGATCAACAGCATAAGATAGCAAGATTTCTCATTTCCTCGTTTGTTTGTTTGTTTTTCAGCCACTTCCAACTCAGCAGTGCTGCCAAAGAAAGTGTGTCAAATCCCACTTGGTGAGTCCCTGCTTTGTGATTTCTGTCTCAGTGGTCCACCGCAGCCCCTGCCCACAGCACTGACCCCTAGAGACCACCCCAGGACGGCATCCAGCTATGGGTGAGCTCTTCTGTCTCTGGGTCCCTGGAAACCCATGCTAAGAGCCCGAAACCTCACCCCCTGCCCACACCTGTCGATGTCAAGTAACTGAGTAAAGATTGCCACACAAACTTTCGGTTCAGCATCACCTGAATGACCTGACAACTTGCTCATTAAAAAACAAAAATAGTAGCTGGGTGTGGGTGTGGGTCATGCTGGCTGCAGTTGAGAAAAATGAAATGGAGGCCAAATGGGGCAGAGGACAGGAGAAAGAAGTCAGGAGGCCACATGGGAACAGAAGTTCCAGAGCTTTCTTTTGAGCACAGGCAATCCTATGAAACAAGAGTTTAGGGGCCTTAGCACATGGATGTGTTGGGTGTCATAGAACTGGTAGGGATTTCCAGAAGGCTAAACTCACCCCTTCCTGAGTCTCACCTTTTCATGGAAAGAAGGGTTGTTAAAATCAGGAAATTGCTAGGCGTGGTGGCACACACCTATAATGCCAGCACTCTGGAGGCTGAGGCAGGAGGATTGTAAGTTCAAGCCCATCCCAGGCTATTTATTTATTTGTTGGTTTTTTGACACAGAGTCTTGCTATGTAGTTCAGCCTGGCCTTGAACTCGCTATGTAGCCCAGGCTGGCCTGGAACTCGCAGTGATCTTCCTGCCTCAGCCTCCTGCGTGCAGAAATTATAGGCGTGTACCACCACACCCAGCATCCTGGGCAATTTAGAGAGACTCTGTTTCAAAAATTTAGAAAAAAGGGCTTGGGATGTAACTTACTGTGGAGGCCCTGGGTTCTGTCCCCAGTCCTGGAAAAAAAAAGAAGAATCAGGAAATTGGCAGTGGAAAGTTAGAATGTGCTTGGGGGGTGGGGAGAAGTACGCGAAGGAGAGAAAAGAAATCTACACCCTTTCCTTTTTTTTTTCCCTCCTCCCTCTGTTTCCCAAGCCCCACAGCCTTGATCCCAGCAGCCCCTCCCCTCCCGAGCGTGCAAGGCACTTCACAGGCCCAGGCTGCAAGAGCATCTGGCCGGCCCCTGGGCTGTGGCCACAGCAGCTGTTTGCAGTGCCGCCCTCGGTAGTTTTACTTCTGCTCCGCAATGTAGTATAAACTATCCTGTTACCCATGGGAGGCTGGGCCCAGAGCATGCTGCAGCCGGCTGCAGAGCAAGAGCAGAGGCAGATGAGCCCGGCGGGCTCACAAGGCCCCTCCACAGGCAGAGGGCACAGCGGTCTCCGGGGAAGTCCTCTCTCCAGCTCGGGCCTTGGCTGTTGGAATCCTGGGCTAGCTCCTGGCTGACCCCTCGCACAGACACCAAACACTGCCCCATGCCTGCACGCTCACGTTCAAAACCACGGCTACATCCTGTCTGTTTCTGAAGGCTTCAGAGATAGTTTGGAGCTATTTGCTACAAGGCTGGTTGTAAATTAAAAGCTTAACTTCCAGCGGGCGTGGTGGTGCACGCCTGTAATCCCAGCACTCAGGAAGCTGAGGCAGGAGGATTGCTGTGAGATTAAGACCAGCCTGGGCTACACATTGAGTTCAAGGCCAGCTTGGACTACATAGTGAGACCCTCTCTCTCTCAAAAAAAATAGAAAATTATTATTATATAAATAAATAAAATCAAAGCTTGGGTTCTGACTGACTGACTGTGAATTCTTGCCGTAGGAGCTAGAGCAAGTGCTTTCACCTCCCTGGGCCTAGTTCCCACGTCTGTAGACTGGGAGTCATCATCATTATATCCTCGGCTCAGAGCTACTGGGAGCCCTCCGTGAAGCCATGTGCGTGGGCGCTAAGCAAGGCCCCGGGGTGGGATGTGCACCCCATAAATGCGAGCTGCTACCACAATCGCTGGGATGCTCCGTGTGAAACCCAGGAAAGACCAGCCAGTGGCACCAGGGGGTGTGGCTCAGTGGTAGAGGGCTGGCCAGAGGCCCTGGATCACAAGCCCAGCATGGAAATAAAAAGAAGAAAGAGGAGGGGAGGGAGGGAGGGAAGAAGGAAAGAAAGAAAGATCCGCCAGCACTAAGCACACAGAGTGGGTCCCCACTGAAGGCTGAAGGGTCAGGCAGCCCTCTATGCCGATTCCCCAAGAGAACGATGTTGGGGGCAGTTAGGCATTTCATGCAAGGCCTGAAACCCTCAGCTCTTGTGTCTCACATCGGTGGAGGAAGTTGGGGTGAAAAAGGCCAGAATCCGTACTCTGGGAGGCCCTGAGCTCAGCTGGGAGGTGCTGTTGTCCCTCGCTGTCGCGGGAGGCTGGACTCCACCCAGCTGCAGACAGTGGCCGGTGGCCCTCAAGGTGGAAGACATGCACACTTGCACGTACTGGACTCGTGGGTGCCGTGGGATGCGTGCATGTCGCATGGTGGCGTGAGCTGTGCATACTCGTGTGTGCACACAATCACATCCCCACAACTGCTGGGGTCCCCACTGACAACCCATTCAAGGCCCAGCCGGGCTGCACAAACACAGACCCCGCTCCCTACCATGCAGGATGAAAGTTTAAAATTGGGGAGATGAAGTGTGCTGGTGCAACAGCAGACAGAAACCCCGAAACGACACCCAGGATTTGGAGGCAGATTTATTTATGTCAATGGGCACTGATGGGAATCATTCCCAAAATATCAGGCCCTGATCTCTGCTGGTCTAGGGCTTATATGGGATAAGCAAGCAGGAAGTGAAGAGGCAGAATGGCTTGTCAATGGGGATTGGTTTATACAATGTGCATCATAGTGATCAGCTATGCATCGCAGTGAGCAGCCGTTTCTAAGAGACAGAAGCAACCGGAACTAGAACAGGAACTATTACCTGGGCAACTAACAAACTGAAGTATACTGGCTAGGGTTGGGGGGGCATTTTCTGCTACACCGGGATGGGGGTCGCAGATCATATTTAAAAACACTTAGAAAAGCCACTTTGGAATGAACACTGATTGCATTACAAAATGTGGCTGAAGACCTTTATAATGAGTATTCGTTCCCCTAGTTGAGATCCAAATCACATGGACGGTCTCTGCATCCTCTCTCTCCACCCCTGCATACTGTGAGTGTGCGTGCATGTGCGTGTGTGTGTGTGTGTGTGTACACGTGTGTGTGATCTCCCGGCCTGCCTGGGTGCCCTCTCCAGCACCCCATCCCATCTGGTGGGCTCCCACCCACCCAGCCTGGACAGCTTCACTCAGCGGCCCCACCGGTTCAGCATGGTCTCTTTGTTCCCAGCTCCCCGTCGCTGCCCCCCAGCCTGCCTGGCCCACAGCCCGAGGACCCGTCCTCCTGCCCAGTGCCCTCCCAGCCCACAGTGCACAAAAGCACACCCATGCCTGGCTTCCCCACAAGCACAGGGCGACAGGGTGATGAGGGTCAGAGTGCAACTGCCCCCACCCGACCCTCCAGCCATTGAAGGGACAGACACCCCATCACTACTCCCTCCACCCCACCCTGCAGAGCAGATCCCCAGGCGAGGGCAAGTTCATGATGACAGGCTGAGATTGGAGGCCAGACACCATCCCTGCCTCCTGAGTGGCCTCCAGCAAGTGGACAAGTTGGTGACCCTCTCTGGGTCATGTGACTCTAACAGATGTCACAGTGCACCAATTTAATTGGTGCTGTAGTACACCTGTCCTGTTGGCCTCCCAGTTCCCAGTGGGGTGCCTGGCTACTTGTTTTTGTTTTGCAGTCCTGGGGATTGAACTCAGGGCCTTTTTACTGAGCTACACACTTAGCACCTTTTTTGTTGTTGTGGTTTTATTTTGAGATAAGCTCTTGCTGAGTTGCTAAATTGCCCGGGCTGGGTCTGAACTTTGCAATCCTCCTGCCTCAGCCTCCCCAAGTGCTGAGATTACAGGCATGGTAAGGAGTTTTTGTTTGTTTTTTTGGTTTTGCAGTGCTGAGATGGATCCCAGGACCTCACTCTGAGCTGCACCCCAGCCCACCATGGGGGGCCATTGATCCGATGACTATGGGACCCACGACAGTTATCTCAGGGCCTCTGTCCACACCTGGGCTCCATCTCTCACCTCAGCATCCTTTACCCTCGAATCTCCTGCAGCAAGTGAAGAAAGCCTGAAATTTCCACAGTGAAAGTCCCCCCCACACACACTGAATCATGAGGGATGGAAACTTCCAGATAAATCCACCCTCAAAGTGCACATTAGCACATTCTGCAGATACTGTTTCCGGAAGAAATGATACCAATCATCGCAGAAGAACCACTTCTGGGAGTCAGGACTTGGGCCGTCTTTATCCATCTTCCTGTTTGCCCCTGGGCTCCTCCCTGGCTGTGTAACTTTAGGCAAAGTCTTCACCTCTCTGACCGCAATTATGCTGCAAACTGTGCCACTGCAGCACACGGCAGGGTCTAGAAAAAGCACAGCCCTTAAATTCTAGCAGTAATGATAATAAGGGTGGTCCAAAGGGCCGCGTCTCTGTGGGCTGGACATCGAGACCCTCCCATGAACTTCAAGGCTTGTGTACATCTGCAAGCTTCAGTTAAAAGCACTGAGGCTCAGAGGCCCCCAGGCCAAGCCTAATCCTTTCAGGAGACCCCTTCTCCACTCCAGCTCCTACCTGGAGCAGAGGGACCCCAAGAACAGGACACTCCATACCCAACCCCATGAGGGGCTTGTAACCCACTCCTCTCATGGAAGCCAGGGTCGCTCACCTTTGACCAGGACCAGGCACCTGAAGGTGCCTGCCAAAGGAGACCTGTGGGGCTGGAGACCCTTGGGGCACCACCACCGCTCTGGACTTACTGGCTGAAGGACTCTGAACGAACGGCTTGACCTCTCTGAGCCTCTTCCAGGGAATGAATCAAAGTCCCTACCTATACAATCGTTAGTGCAAGAAGAGAACTTGGTCATACCCAGCATATAGTAAGTGCTCAATAAATGCTGCTTGCTTAATTTTTTTCTTACTAGAACCACCTGCTTCTTGTTTTCTCCTCCTGTAATTCCAAGATCGACACCCCCATCTGGACACCTGGTCTGTCCCTGGATTAAGAGGAGCTTTGTCCATGGTGTCCCTGGCGGGCTGCCCAAAACCAAGGCCGGGCACACAGTGGAGGCCACTTTTGAAGTCATCGCCTTATGTAACCCTGCCCCTTCCCATCTTCTGTTGTGTTCCCAGTGCAACCTTGGAGCCCCAAGCCTGGGGCTTCTTTCCTGTGACTCAGGCAGGAGCTGGGACAGCGGAGGGGATGGATATTGGTAGTCTGGGTGCCTCCACCTCAGCTTTATTCTTGCAAGCTGTGCCTCAACCTCTCTGTGCCTCAATTTTTCTGTCTATCATGGGCAAAGTATGAAAAGATGGGAGTAGACAGCTGAGACAGCACAGCCAGGAGAGGTGGTGCTCGCCTGTAATCCTAGCACTCAGGAGGCTGAGGCAGGAGGATCACTGCAAGTTCAAGGCCAGCCTGGGTGACATAGTGAGCTCAAGGCCAGCTTGGAGTACATAGTGAGACCTACTAAAAGACAAAACTTTTTTAAAAATTAGATTTGAATCCCAACAGTATGTCTGAAAACTGACCTCATCTCCCAGCCTCTATTTCTCCTATCTGTAAAATGGAGTTAACACCCCCTGAACCACAAAACCAGCTGGAAAGTGAGCTAGCGATCTGGGCAAGCACCGTGCTGAAGGCTTCCTAAGGAAGGAAGCTGCCCGTCTGACCCCTGTTGCGTGTCGGCGATCTTTAGTCCAGGCTTCTTGGGGATGTGTGCGTGCGCACGATTGTTCAGAAGAGGGGTCACCGGGCAGGGATTCTGGTGTTCCAAACCCCAGCACCAGTTTCATCCTCCTTCACTGTGTGGCCGCTCCAACCACCCCCGCCCCCAAGAACTCCACTCCGATGAGCAAGCAGCGGCCTCCAAGGACTGGGCAGGCCATGAGAGGGAAGAACGCGCGGGTCAGCGCTGAAGCTCGTAGAAAGAGAAAAGGAAAGAAAGAAGAAAGTGAGGTGACTGAGAAGAACAAAAGTGCCTGCCTACAGAACAAGACAGAAGTGATCCTGGAGCACGCTCTTCAAAGCCCAACGTGGCGTGGAGCATGGGGAGGGGGACTCGGCCCTGGGCCGTGACCCTGCACCCCCCCACAGGGACAGGGCATGGGGTGGTGGAGCCTGAGGTCTAAAGGGCAGGCAGGGGTCACAGGATACCTTCAGTTTGCTTGGATTTTATTTAGAGTCCTTGGGTGGGGTGGTGCACCCCTGTAATCCCAGCACTACTCGGGAGGCTGAGGCAGGATGATCGCCAAGTTTGAGGCCAGCCTGGGCTACATAGCGAGATCCCGTATTACACACACACACACACACACACACACACACACACACACACACAGAATGATGACATGGATTCAGTCCCGTGCAGTGCTTTCCACGCGCCTCTCTGGGAAGACCTGACCCTAACCTCTAGGCGCAGAGGAAGCGTCTAGGCTCACAAGCTCCGGCCTCCCACATCTCCACTCTCAGCCTCCCTGGACAATTCACTGGCTTCCCAGGCACCCAGCTCCTGTCCAGATGCTGTGGAGGAAAGCCGGACATTAACCTCGCGGTCTGCGCCCTGCCCGAGGTCACCGCACCAGGCTGGGGGAAGGGGTTTCTATACATTTCTCCTGAGTCCTGCCGGAAATCGTCCTGTCGCAGGACTCTAGCTTCGAAGGGGCTGCTACAGCTTTGAGCCCCACCTGAGGGACCCTGAAAGTTCGGGGACACTGGGGCTCCGGAGCCCCAGAGACAGGCTGTCTGGAAGGGACTGGCCTGCTCCCCACCCCCCCACACTCCCTCCTGCTTCCTTCCAGCTGAGCCTCCTTTAATTCCTGTCTTTCCTTTTTTGGGGGGTGGGTGTTGCTGGGGATTGAAGCCAGGTCCTTCACACTGCGCTACATCCCCAGCCTTTTTCATTTTTTAATTTTGGGACAAGGTCTCTCATTAAGTGACTAAATTACCCAGGCTTGGCCTGAATTTGCAATCCTCCTGCCTCAGCTTCCCAGAGTGCTGGGATTCCAGGCCTGTGCCTGGATGCTTCCTACAATTTCTTTCCTTTCCTTTCCTTTCCTTTCCTTTCCTTTCCTTTCCTTTCCTTTCCTTTCCTTTCCTTTCCTTTCCTTTCCTTTCCCTTCCCTTCCCTTCCCTTCCCTTCCCTTCCCTTCCCTTCCCTTCCCTTTCCTTCCCCTCCCCTCTTCTTTTCTTTTTTTTTTCTTTCTTTCTTTTTTTTCCTGCAATTTCTTGACCAAAAGCCTCAAAATCTAGTTGCAAGGGACTCAAACCTTCCCTCTCCAAAGCCTGCTCCTAGAATCCCCTATCAGTGGGTCTCAAAGTTTAGTGACCATGGCCACTCACCCGCAGGCCTGAGGTGTGGCTGGGGTACAGCGTGAGCCCACAGGCACAAGGCCCTTGGTGCTACCCCCAGCAACGCACAAACAAACCCAAACCAAGCCGGATTTCTGGGCCCTGCCCCAGGGTGCTTCACCCCTCAGGCCTTACTCCTCAGGGCTGGAGATTTACCTTTCTAACGAGTTCCCACAGTGCCCGGTGACCGCTGGGTAAGTGGCCGGCTTCTCCCCGGCTCCTCTTTCACAGCTCCCAGACCACACACCCCCTAAAGGCAGGACACAAGTCATCCGCACTGCATACCGTCAGTGCCTGCTACATACCTGGGCTTAATCATGGACACTAAGGAAGTCACTGGGGTCAGCCAGCCGTGGTGGCACCTGTGTGTAATCCAGGACTCTGGGAGGCTGAGGCAGGGGATCGCCAAGAGTTTGAGGACAGCCCGAGCTACATAGCAAGACCCTTTCTTTAAGAAGAAAAAAATGTCACCAGGGTTTACAGATGTTTTGTGCATCCCTGGGGCTTTTCTGGGCATCTTGGGAGTAGCGGTTTGGTTAATACTGGAGACGCCTTGGAGGTTGAGATGCCCATCTTAGCAGGGACCATCGCAGAAGGGGGAGGCCAGCACCGGAGAGAGGAGACCCGAGGACCGCCCTGGTACTGTCACGTGGAAGCCAAGGCCTGCTCAGGGCTTAGCAACTTGTCTCTCTCCTTTCAGGAACCTGGGGCAAACCAGCATCAAAGCCTCATCACAGAAGACCCAGTCTGGCGACAGGTAAGGCAAGAAAGGGGCAGGATGTCTGTCCGCGGTGACCTGAGCCTCCAGGGCTGCCTGCCTTGCAGCGCTTTGGGCAGCTGGTCCATGTGGCCCAGCTGGGTGAGCCCAGAGCCCTGTGCCAGCTTTGCCTACAGAGACCGATGCCCTTTTGCTGAGGACCTGGGTCGGCGCACCCACACCTAGGGGTGGCTTAGATCCCCGAGGGTCCTTCAATTCAGGGGCTTGGTCTTCTCAACCATCACAGTCTCATCTGGGAGAAAAATGTCACCCAGGTGAAGGCTGGGGCCTGATGCCCCAAGACTCCGGGCCACCCCATGCCCACCAGGTCGTTGTGGGACCAGAGTATCCTGTGTTCGAACACCATTTAGTCTCATGTGGTGCACACACCACGGTGTCCCAGGCCACATCATAAAAAGATTTACAAGACTGTGTTAAACTGGCAGTAAAAACAATTAACTTTAATGGCACCTCAGGTGGGTGGCTCTGTGGGTCGGAGGGAAGCTGCAGCCTCCTCCTATCCTGACCTGGAAGCCAGGTGAGGGAGGGGACCCACTGGCAGGCAGGCAACCCTTTGGGTCTCTCCTCTGGGTCTCTCCAGGGACCCTCCTATCTGTTGGGGAAGTTAGAGGTTCAAGGTTAAAGTGAAAAGTGAACTAGACAGGGGGCCAGAGGAGAGATGAAGTCCTACTTGACAGTTCCAGCCAAGTAACCTTGAGCAACTCTCCACCCCTCTGAGACTTGGTGTTCCTGTCCATTAAATGGGATCGTTCTATTTTGTTTTGAGAGTGTCCCACTGTGTAGCTCAGGCAGGGCTCCAACTGGCAGATCCTCTTGCCTCAGCCTTCCAAGTGCTGGGATTACAGGCATGCAGTGCTACGGCTGGCTTTTTTTTTTTTTTTTTTTGAGATAGGGTCTTGCTATGTAGTTCAAGCTGGCCTTGAACTCACTGTGTAGCCCAGGCTGGCCTCGAACTCATGGATCCTCCTGCCTCAGCCTCCTGAGTGCTGGGATTATAGGCATGCTACACCACACCCGGCTGGGAATGTTTTATTTTTTTAAGTCTCCTTTCTCCAGGTTGTAAAGATTTCAAATGACAGTACTTTGGAAACCCCTCCCACTATGCTTGGTATGTATGTATTTATTTTATTTAGCATGTGTATATGTTTAATAAATGTCCATTTTTGGATTCCCCAGGTGTAAAACGAGGTGGAAAGACCAGGCTTGTGCAAAGGTCACACCTTTCAGACTCCTGACTTGGTCAGCACCACTTAAATGTTGGTTTCCTGCTGAAATTGACCCGCTTGTCCAGCCGCTGACCCCGGAAGCGACCCCGTGCTCTGGGAGGCTGCAGCCCCAGGCTTTGAAAGCAACCTGCATTTCTGGAGAGCTGGTGAGGAAATGAGCGGCCCCGGGGGCTGGGCCAGGGTCTCTGCCTCTCGCCGTGTCCCCTGGCACAGTCCGGAAAGCCCTAATTCTGCAGGACTCCTCGGCCTGCAGACAATTAACCTGCGTTTCAGAAAGACCTCTGTTCGCTGTGCCTGTGTGTGGCCTTCTCGGCCAGCCATGGCCAGACAGGGACGCCTGTAGCTGGGGACGACACTGCCTGTTGGCCATGGTGGGGACGTAAGTCGGGAAGATGAGGTCATCTCTCCATCCTCCTGCAACCTCCAGGGCCAGCCTGGCCCCTGCTCTGGCCCCAGGATCATGCAACCAGATGCAGACAGACGGACAGACAGACTCCATCGACACCCAGCACCCAGCACACCCGCCCTCGTCACCTGCCCTGGGCTCCCAGCCATTTACTCTGCACCCATCTTCCTCCCAAATGTCGCCCCTTGTTTGTTGCAGTCAAACCGTCACAATGGCGCTAATGGTCCCAGGTAAGGGCTGCAGGCCGAGCACCGTGTGCAAAGCTCGGTGATCTGAGTTTAGGTTTAAATGCTGGTTCTGCCGGACATGGTGGGAGAACCGCTCTGGGAGGCTGAGGCAGGAGGATCCAAAGTTCAAGCCCACCCTTGGCAACTTAGCAAAACCCTGTCTCGAAAGCCACCAGTCCTCATGTGACTTGGGAATAAATCGTCATTAGATTGAACCAAGTGTGGTGGCACCTGGGTGTAATGCTTCAAACAGCAGCTAGCATTGTGTGACTTTATTATTGGAGACCACTGAATTGGGGTATATCCCTTACAGGAAAAAATATGTATACAACGGATATACATTTTCTTTCTTTCTTCCTTCCTTTCTCTTTTCTTTTTTTCAGTACTAGGCATCGGACCCAGGCCCTTCACACTGAGCTACATCTCTAGCCTTTTTTTGTTTGCTTAATTGTTTAATTCTGAGACAATATCTAACTAAGTTGTCCAGGCTGAGCTTGAATTGAAGATCCTCCTGCCTCAGCCTCCCAGAGTGTTGGAATTACAGGCCTGTGCCACCATGCCTAGCTCTGATAGTTCCTACCCCACAATGTGATCTTGACTGGGACATCTCAGGGAGGCCTCTCCACTTAGCACCTTTGGGCAGGTTAGGAGCAGGTGTCTTTCTCCACAAGTGCCTCACCCCCATTTCTGCTCTGGGTAAATCTAAGCCTAGATCAGTATTCAGCTTCCCCTGGGTGCTCTTGGGACATTTGTTCCCTAGTACTCTATCTTGGGAGATTCCCATGTGGAATCCGGTCACCAGTTGGCATGAAAAAGCCCGTGGAATGCTCCAGTCCCATCCAACAACCCAGAGGATGGTTACAGAGTTTTGATCTCTGTTCAATGACTTTTACCAATCTGAGCCTCAGTTTCCCATCTGCAGCACCTTCCAGAGTAGATCCTGGAAGTGAAGGTGTTTATATAAAAAGCAGGTGACAACGGGGCACAGTGCTGCACGCCTGGAGTCCCAGCCACTCAGGAGGCTGAGACAGGAGGGTTGAAAGTCAGAACCCAGTCTCCGCAACTTAATGAGACCCTGTCTCAGAATTTTTCAGAAATTTTACAAAGGGCTGGGAATGTAGCTCAGTAATAGATGGGACCTTGTATCCCATCTCCAGAACAAATAAATAAATAAATAAATACAGCAGAGGACCATGGACCTGGGCTCCTAGATGCTGGACGTCGGAACGTGCTATGCAGCTCAGAAGGGCCGTGGCCTGGGCGTCCACAGATCCCTGCACCCTCATCGCTGCCCCGCCCCCAGCCCTCAGAGGAACCCAGCCCAAGGCTTCTTGCGGCTCTCGTGTGTGGAGGAGCCCCAATGCCCCACCACTGTCAGCCTCCTTCCTCATTCCTACAACAGAATTAATTTCCAGAGAGCAAGGCTGGGAGAACCACAGGAATACATCCCAACAAGCCAGGCATCAGCCATATCCAAAATGAAAACATTTAGCAAAAATCGCTCTCCCTCCCTGGTCCCTTCCAAACCAATAACAACTCAATTATTCAGACGCCACTAGAAATGACAGGGCAGCCACATGTCATCCCTGGGGCTGGATGGAGAAGGAAAGGAGTGGAACTGGCAGGAGATGCTAAGAGCACAGCCAGAACTGGAGGCTGACGCAGGGTGCTCCCCCCGGATTAGGGGAGGGAAGCACATTAGCTGTGCCCTCACATCCAAGACCATGTCTGACCCTTGGAGAAAACCGAGAAGCCAGGGTGGTGACTGAGATCCTGGAATTCATCCCCATGCAGCAGCCACATGGGAAGTGGGGGGCATTTTGCAGAGTTGGAAAATGAGTCACCAGTTTGAAGTGAGAAGGCTGATTTGTTCATTTATTCCATAACTCTTTTGAAAAACTACAAAAGGGCTCGTAGAGCTTATATTTTAATGGGGAGAGCAATGGGATAGAACATGAGCATCATAAAGAAGGGAATGTAATGCTTGCTAAGAGGCAAAAGGTGAGCTGGGGGAGGGGCTGGGGCAGAGCACTTGCCTGGGATGCAGGGGGCCTTGGGTTCCAAGTCCAACATGGCAAAAAAAAAAAAAAAAAAAAAAAAAAATTGTGTGTGTGTGTGTGTGTGTATGTGTGTGTTGTTTTTTGTTTTTTGGGTTTTTTTTTTGCAAGGAAACAAGAAGAGCTAGGAAGAAAGAAAAATAATAGCAAGGTAGCCAGGCACAGTGGCAAACGCCTGTAACCCCAACACTCTGGGAGGCTGAGGCAGGAGGATCTTAAGTTCAATCCTGGGCAGCTCAGATCCTTAGGTTCCAGGCTTTAGTAAGTGCTCTGCTCATCTCAGTGCCCCCCTCTCCATCTCCTCCTGCAAAAACACGTTCCCCTAGGGACCCCCAAACTGCACGATTAGTATCCCAAGCCTAGGAATCAACAGACTGCAGAACAGTGCACAGGGCCGACCGCAGTCCCCGCGCTGGGTGCCTCTGAGTGCCCAGTGCTGTGCCAGCCCCTTGCCTGGCCCTGTCTCCTGCACCCTCCCTGCCCTGCATGAGGCCAGCAACTGCAATAGCCACCCTAGCCTCAAAGCTTGAGCTCTCAAATGCCCATGACGTTATGTCACGAAGCAGCTCTTCAGCTGCCACTCCAGCCCCCTAGGAGAGGCCGCACATACGCAGGTTGAACAAGAGACAGCAAAGACTGAAGGGAATGGCAGGGCACGGTGGCACATGCCTGTCGTCCCGGCCCTGGGGAGGCTGAGGCAGCGGCATTGTCACAAGTTCAAGGCCAGCCAGGGCTAAATAGCAAGACCGCGTCTCAGAAAACAGACAAGCAAACAAACGAAAAGAATCCTCTATCCTGCAGATGAGAAATCTGACAGCCAGAGAAGTGACATGGATCCCCAAGGTCACGCAGCGGGGAATGAATAAAATCCACTAATTAAGCTAATAAACACTTCCTTTAAAACAAGACTCTCAAGAGGAGGAGGAGGAGGAGCAGGAGGCTGGGAGTGGCGGGGAGACACACGCTCCAAATTCTTCCCCAAGTGCGACAGCAGCTCTCTTGAGCCTATCTGGGTGCTGACAGAGGGGAGTGTTCAGCATGGGCTGGGGACACTCAACAGTTCCAGGAATTCCCCAGTGCCCTCTGGATGTGTGCCCGGGTGTCCTTCTAGCTGGAAAAGTCCACAGGGGGCTCGCATTGCTCCTTGCCAAGCAGTCTGCTGTGTGTGCAGCGTGACGTGGGGGCCCTGCCTTGCACCCAGAGCCATTCTCTTCAGTTCCTAGGAGAGTCCAGTCCTGAATGTCATCAGGGATTCATCACAATGCAGCCAAGTCCAGCCTCGTCCAAACCCACCCTCCTCAGCACACCACACACACTCAACACCTCCCCGTAGGCTCCACTGTGCCCAGCTCCCTTCATCTGTAGATCAAGCCAAAGCTCAGAGAGGTTGAGTGACTTTCCCCAGGCCACACAGCACCCTGGTACAAGAACTGAACCCAGGTCCCAAAGCCTACTCTCTCTCTTCTTCCCTCGAAGCACTTACTATTTGAGAAGTGGCAGTTCTAACTCGTTCTACCAGCTGCCTCTTGAAGCCAGAAAAGTGCCTTAGTTTCCCGATCACCTCCCACCCCGTGTCCCAGGTGTGCCATGAACACTAACGAGTTAACATGCCAGGAGCCCTCAGAGCCTCTCGTGAGACATAATTACAGAGAATTACCCTCCGCAGCCTTCTGGGAACTGTGTGTCAGAGAGCAGGTAAATAAATGGTACCCTGTGGTTCTCCACTCCCTGCGGCCAGTTAACTATTTGGAGACTCCGGGTCTCCGTCGCCGGCCCCACCTCCCGCGATCTGGGGCTCCCTTTTGCCTCCAGAGGTTCCCTGGGCTGCTCCCAGCCTAGAGACCCATCCTTTCCAGGCCCCTGTTCCTCTCCAAATGGGTCCAAATCCCGCACTGGGGCCCCGGGCAGGACCCCAGCCAGTTGCAGGCCCAGGTGAGCAGGGTTCTAAGAGTTAAGTGCCCTCCGCAGATTCCTGGGTAAATACCAGCCCAGCGGCCAGATTTATTGACTTTTAATGTCTCCCTTGCCGTTCCATTAGGGTTTCCTCCGGTCTCTATCTCCCATCTCACTTCTCCCCACTCATACACCGTCACCCCAGCTTAGGTATTTTCCCATTAGCTCCTGCACCAAAGTCTAAGCATTAAAAGAAAATTCATTGGGCACCCCCACCCCACCCCACTGAAGCACTCACTTAGATCCCTCTTATCTCTTCCTGGGCATCTCCTTTTCTCCTCTCTTCCGAGAACTTCTCAGCAGAGCCCTTGGCTGCTGGCTGATTTGACCTCCCCAACTCGTCACCCTGGGAACCCCTCTCATTTCCATTTAGCCAATGCCTGCTGCAAAATACTGTCCCAGACCGGGCTGGCCACGTCGCCCTTCCTGTGCAAAAATCGTCCTCCATTGGCCTCTGCTCAAGGCAAAGGCCACAGACGTCTCATGGTGGAACTGGGCTGGCTGAGTCCAGCCCTGACCCTGTCTCTGCCTTAACCTCTGACCTTGGCTAAGTGACTCAAAATCGCTGCGCTTTACTTTCAGGATCTGTAAAATGGGGTGGCAATGGCCAATTTCCTTGGTGGTGGAGGTGGGAAAGGCTAGGCAGAGGCTCTTGACAGAGAGCCATACACCGTGGCACCATGTTGGCATTTACACCCATCCGACCACTGGCCAGGCACCTGATCCCCTCCCTGGCTCACGCCACCACCTCTGAGCGCTTCCAGCCCCTGGTCATCTCCCTGGGTGCCATTTCCTGGGCTTGAACACCCCGATTCCTCCATCGGGACCTGGTGACCCCTGCTCATCCGTGCGGCCCATCCCAAAGCCCCTCTCTCAGAACCGCCCTGCCCCACACTCTGCAGTCCAGGGCTGTGGAGCCTGAAGCCTTCCCTGGCCTCACAGGGGGAACTCAAGAGATCCACACGGCTCCATGAACGAGTGCATGGGGAATGCAAGTAACCCCGTCTTACCCTTTCTTCCTCTCCATTCTACAGCCTCCCCGCCCTCTGTTTACTCACCTTTGGTGCTATGCTGCTGGCTACAAACTTTTCTTTGATTCATGACCTTATTTCTCTCTCTCTCTCTCTCTCTCTCTCTCTCTCTCTCTCTCTCTCTCCTTTGCAATGCTGGGGATGGCACCCAGGGCCTCATGCATGCTACACAAGCGCACTACCACTGAGCCGCACCCTCAGCCAATTCCCTCTTTCGAGAATAGTCTCTTAGGCCATCTAACCTGTTTCTACTAGACCTGCAGTGTTCTTACGTTGGAGAAACTGCTTTCTACTTTTTCATTCATCCATTCATTCACAATATACTGAGCACCTACTATGTGCTTGGTAAGGCACCTCACTAGGTACTAGGGATGCAGAGGTAAACCATCCTGGAGGGAGACAGGCCACCAGTGGACAATGACACAGTGGTACAATGTTGATTGAAGCCACCACATGGGGAGGCCTGATGCCACAAGATACACGAGTGCAGCGGGTTTACCCCTAGCCCAAGCCTTTGGCAAGGGCTCTGCAGGGAAGTGAGCCGTGATCTGAGCTCTCAAGGGTGCACCAGGGTTACTCAGGTGGGAGGTGGGAGGAGCCCTGGGACAGCATCCTGCATCCTGTGGCAGAGAAGCATGGTGAGAGGCAAGGAGAGAAAGTCAGAGCTCCATGCATCAGTCAGCTAATGCTGCGAAACAAACAGCCACAAAGCCTCAATCTCGCAACAAGAAGCATCTACTTCTCATGCGGCTCTGGGCTGGGTGGCTTGGGTGGGCTCAGCCAGGCTGCTGTACTGGCAGTGAGGAGCCGACAGGGCTCAGCACCTCCACGCAGGTCGGCTGGGCTCGGGATGGGCCACATGTGTGCATTTGGGTGGGAGCCAGGAGAAGGGGCAGCAGCAACCCAGAGAAAGCTCCTCCCTCACGGTGGCAGAGACACAGAAGGACAATCGGAGACATGTCGCGCCTCTTGAGGCCTCTGCTCAGAACTGCCCCGTGGTCATTTCTGCTGAGGGCTGCTGGGTCCAACCAGACCCTTCCAGCAGGTCTCCAGTCAGCGAGTCACCTTAACCACACGGGAGGAAGTGCCAAGTCACAGGCAAAGGGCAGGGACACAGGAGCATGGATTTTGGGGGCCAAGAATTCAATTTACCAAGGTGAAAGCAGCCGAGATAAATCGAATTGCAAAGAGGAAACAGTGAGGGCCTGCCTGGCCACCCGTGTCTGTTAACATTTTTTTTGCTCTTTCTCTTAATAGCAGTGGGAAGCTATTGGAAATATATAGTCTGGTGGTGGAACATAATTCGATTTGGATTTTAAGATGATCCTCTGTTGTTTTCCAAGGCTGCTATCCGGGGACTGATTTTCGGGGCCCACCGTGGAGCCAACGCAGATGCAGGAGGGACAGGCACAGGTGGCGGAGAATCCTCACTCCGAGTACACTTCGACAGACAACATCGTGAGGAGAGTAGAAAATGAGAAGATGCACACAGGAAAGTTGTCAGAGATTGTGCCTATCTTGTTATGGGGACTTGCTGTGCTCACAAAGGAAAGACCATCAAATCCCATTGAATCTCTAGCATCCTGTCTTTTAAAAAAACAAGGCACCATTTGAAGATCGAAACTGACTTCCTGGGAAGAACAGAAAAGTTTGCCTGCTACTGTAGATTTACAGGATGAAGAGGGAGCTTTAATTGCCACAATTTTCCCTCCTTTTTGGAATCATAAGAATCTTTAGTACAAAAGAAACTATTTCTGGAATTGCTGAAGAGAACATATTTCCTCTATTTTGATTTCATCGCCATACTTATTTAATGAGCGTATTGTGTGCAATTTTTTTCTCAGATTGTCTTTCACTTTTTTTTTTTTTTTTTTTTGGTTTTTGTTGTTTGTTGGTTGGTTGGTTTGTTTTGGTCTTTTTGAGACAGGGTTTCGCTATGCAGTTCAGGCTGACCTTGAATTCACTTTGTAGCCCAGGCTGGCCTCAAACTTGCAGCAATCCTCCTGCCTCAGCTTCCCAAGTGCTGGGATTACAGGCATGTGCCACCATGCCCAGCTAACTTTGTTTTTAAAATGACCTTCAAAATAAATTTTCAGAATGCCAATTAAAAAAAAAAAAACTTTTTAAAATGACCCCCTGGCTGCTGTAAAGAAACAGATTGGAAAGAGTAGAAAAAAGAAGAAAAATTGACATTCCCATAGGTTTCCATTCTGTGTGAGTCTGTGTGAGCGTGTGTGATTGTGTGCATGTCTATACCTCCACATTTACACCCCAGCCTTCCTGGGCACCCGAGGGTTTATCTTTCCACACATCTTAAGAGCAGCTTATCTGTACATCAAGTGGAACCATAACAATTCTATCACGTCATCTCCCAAACTCCCAGTGATTCACACTTTCCCACCGTGGAGAGCCAGAGAATCTCCATGTGTTTTACAAACGTCAATTAATTTCACTCCTAAGAGGTGTTTTCTCTTATGGTCATGATTATCATAATAGTAAAAGCAGCTCCCCAACCTTCTGCAAGTTCGAGGTTGCCAGGGATTTGATCCCAGGGTCCTCAGGAGGAAGAGCAAGGATTTGGGTCTCACTGGGTGGGTGCCGAGGAATACAGAGATGACCTGGCTGGGTTTGCTCTGAGGTTGTTTTTTTTTCTGTTCCCCCCACCCCACAAAAGCCATGGCTCACTTTTCTGCCAGCTTACCTGTCTGTCTCGCTCAGAAAATTCCAATCAGGAAGTCCGACGGATGCTCTGTTTTTCTAGAACCGTTTGAGCAGCTGGGGCTGGGGCTACCCTAAAAGAGTTCGGCTCAGAAACGGCTTGACAACCAAATCCCTTCTATCTCTGTCCCAGGCAGGGATCCTCCTTCGCCTGAAAACATTCCTGACAGTTCCTGGCTTCCCTCAGTCAAGGGGAACATCCATCTTAAGGCTAAGCAGCCAGAAAAACCTGTTTTCCAGCAGAATCTTGCCATTTTTCACAAAGATGCAGAAAGAGAGGGGGCCGTGTGATCTGAAGAGCCCCAGCCTCCAGAGCCGGGATTGGGTACGGCCTTCTTCCTCTGGCACCGTGGGACCACACATCGCACTCAACTCCGCATGGGCCACCGCGGGAGAGGAAGACAGAGGATGCTGTGTTGCCAGGCCTGAGAAACAAGGCAGGCACAGCAGGACTGCAAGTTCGCAGAGCTGGGGTGAACACTGCAGCTGATTCTCTTTTGTCAGCCTTTCTGAATGAAAGGGGAAGATTTACAGCCTTTTACAGCCATTGCGAATGGATTGGAGACACTACGGTAGCGGTAGCGGGCAGCGCTGACCATGGAGTTCACCAGAGAAGGCTCATTTTTTAAGATCCATCCAGTGTCGTGGGCACAAGAAAGTGGCAGTCCCGGCTGGAGAAGGGGAAGAAGGATCCTGCTAGAAGCTTTGGGGGCCGGTGCTATTATACACATGGCCAAAGTGCTGAGGTTTTCAGGATGGACACTTCCACAGTAGCACTTGCTCAGCCTGCCTCTTTCCCCCATTTAGCAAGATCGGCTTGCAGTGTAGACAGACATCTGCAGGTCCAGTTGATGGGGCGCTGCATTTATTACTGATAAAGGTGGAAGGGGAAACGGCTGAGGCCAGGTAACACCTGGCCCCACACAGTTACTGCTTACGTAGCAGCTACTTCTGATTTAGCCAGAGACCGTGTGCCACTGTCTTGCCACAGAAGACTCATAACTTCGTCTCTCATTTTTATTTTATTTTAATATTTATTTATTTATTTTTGGTGGTACTAGGGATCTAACTCAGGGCTTTGCGCATGCTAGGCAAGCATTCTACCACTGAGCTACATTCCCCAGCCCCCTTGTAGGAGCCCGGCCTGAGCAGTGTATGTGTCTTCTCTCTGTTGTGTGTGAGTTGTGTCTGAGTGTGTGTGTGTGTGTGTGTGTGAATGCGAGTGTAAGTGTGTGTGTGTTCCTTCTCCTCTCTAAACAAGGGATTAATGCCTTGCAAAGAGGCGCGGGGCGCACCTCCCCTGCAGAAAGGAGGCTCCCTCCGGATTCCGCAGCCTTAATTCTGCTGTTAACACTCCTCAGGCGCAGGGATGAGGAGTAAATCCCCTCCTGCGGGCCATGCGGTTTTTTTAGTCTCCAAGCTGAGCATCACCCTCGCCTCCTGTTTGCTGGGAGGGAATGAGGCCTTTAAAATTAAAAATGGAAAAAAAAGAAAGGGGGGGAGGGAGAGAGAGAAGGAGGGAGGGAGGAAGGAAGGAAGGAAGGAAGGAAGGAAGGAAGGAAGGAAGGAAGGAAGGAAGGAAGGAAGGAAGGCGGGCCTTCCTTTCACTAAGGCAGTCTCCTATCTGTAAATATTGCTAGGACCCCCCAGGTGGACCGAGGCTTGGGCAGAAGTCTCCTTTGATTCTCCCAGAGGCCGGACAGTGGGGAATCAGACTGCACAAACCTCTCTTTCATTTGCTTGGCAAAAGGAGTCCTGGCTGGTCCAGGTTTAAGGGACCCTGGAGGAGTTTGTGCCAGCCAGCCCTGGGCTGTGCATGGATGGACAGGCCCCTGCTGCAGGGAGGAAGAACTTTTATGCACATTTTTTTTAAGGTTTTCCTTTTTTTAATTTCCATCTTAATGCAGTTTAATACAATATGCAGTTTTATACAATATGTCAACACAACAGAAGAGGTGTATAACTCAGAAATACAAAATGTGTAGATAACGGAGACTGTCTCCTGAAACCTGAGTTTTGAGGGATGTGGTGTCCTCTCAGGCAGTGTGGGACTATCCAGTCTAAAACGAAGAAGAAATAGGTCAAGCATGACAGTGCATGTCTGTAATCCCAGCTATTTGGGAGGCTGAGGCAGGAGGACTGTGAGTTTGAGCTAGTCTGGACAATTTAACAAGATTTGTCTTAAAATGTTTTTTAAAAGGGGGAGGGGTATATAACTTAGCTCTCCTTGGCTTCTATCCCCAGTACTGCACAAATAATGATGACGATGGTGGTGATGTTAAAAAAAAAGAGAAGAAAGTGGTGAAATATCCCCATTTTACAAATGGAAATAATCATCCATGCCTGTCAACAAACCAAGGAGGAAAAGGAACATTGTGTAGCAACCTTCTATGAATCACACAGAACCCCAGCAAGCATCTTTCAAATCCTTGTTTATGGCAAACCCAGTGGACAGAGGAACATGACAAACGACACTACAGAAGTACAAATGACAAGAGCCATCTTGGAATCATTGTGAACTAATGGCTCCATTGTTTCAATTTTAATTTTTTTCTTCAAGTAAAAAGAAAAGAGAGGTTGATCTAAGAGATACATAATCAAATATAATGTAAGCACATTGTTTGCACTTTTTTTGTTGTTGTTTTTATACTGGGGGATTGAACCTAGGGCCTTCACATTGGGCTATATCCCCAGCCCACATTTTCTTTTAAAATAGGTTCTTATAGGCAGGCGTGGTGGTGCAGGCCAGTAATCTCAGAATTCAGGAGCCTGAGGCAGGAGGATCGCTGTGAGTATGAGGCCAGCTTGTGCAACACAGTAGGTTCAAGGCCAGCCTGAACTACATAGTGAGACCCTGTCTCAAAAAGAAGGGGGGAGGGGGAGGGGGAAGAGGAGGATAGGTTCTCTTTAGGTTGCTAAGTTCCCCAGGTTCCTCTCAACCTTGCAGTCCTCCTCCCTGAGCCTCCCAGAGTGCTGGGGTCACAGGTGTGCACCGTCACATCTGGCTCCTTGTTCACATTGAGACTGGCATAAATCTAATAGTAGAGATAATGGAGACAATCAGGGAATGTTGAGTATTACCGGCATATTTCATAAAATTATGCAATCATTATCTTTGAGCAATGTGTGATAACAGTATTACGCTGTATAGTTTTTTTTTTTTTTTTGTGGGTACTGGGGGTCGAACTCAGGACCTCATGCTTGCAAGCAGATGCTTGTGCCGCTGAGTGATATCACCGGCCCCTTTTTTCCTTTGTATGTGGGTACCAGGAGTCAAACTCAGGACCTCACGCTTGCCAGGCAGCCGCTTATGCCGCTGAGCTATCTCTGCTGTATAGTTTTTAAAAAGTCTTTCTCATCCTTTGAAGATAACACGCTAAAATATTTAGAGATGAAATGACACAGTGTCTACATTTGCACTGGGAGCGGGGCATGGTGGTGGCATGTGCCTGTGATCCCCGCACTCTGAGGCTGAGGTAGGAGGACCACAAGTTCAAGCCCAGCCTGGGCCACTTAGAGACACCCTGCCTCAAAATGAAAAATAAGAAGAGCTGAATGTGCAGCTCGGTGGTGGAGCACTTGCCTAGCATGCACAAGGGCCTGGGTTCTACCCTCAGCACTGCCAATGAACAAACAAATAAATGAGTGGGTATAAATGACATGAGACTGGCCATGTGTTAATAATTACTGAAGATGGGTCATGGGTGTACAGGAGTATATTCTACCTGTATATTCTACCAGTCTCTCTACCATTTCCTATTGGGAGTGTTGCACTAAAAAAATTTAGAGACTCCAAGCATAAACCCCCAAATCAGCAGGCACTTCACCTCCATTCAGCACCAAATGCTGCCAGAAGCAGGTGATGAGGAGGAATGAGGAAGTCTGCTCTATCTAGGGCACTGGGTCCTTGCTAAGCTTTAAAGTAAGTTCTGTCTCATAAGACAGGGTCTCACCGTGTGGTTTAGGTTGGCTTGGAACTCAGCAATCCTCCTGCCTCATCCTCCCAGATTCCTGAGATTATAGATATTCGACAACACACCACCACCACCATCACCACCACCACCACAGTGGGCTGGTGTTGAGGTCTTTGTGGACTTTTAGGAGAAAATTCCATCCTGGGAACCCTCTAAGCCAAGACTGACTCAGCCATAGCTCGCTTTTTCCTGGGTCCCCTGAAAAATAGTCCTTATTATGAGGTTCAGAGAATGGTTTTCCTGTCCAAAACAAGCCTGGCTCGCCACCCTGGTCTGCAACATCCAGAGGTGTGGCCAGCTTCCTAAGATGGGCCTGTCTCAGAGAATCATATCTGTCCCTAAGGGCTCCAGAGATCGATCTGTCCCTCTGCAGTTCAGTCAGTTCAGTTTCTTACTCTTTTCTTTCTTTCTTTTTTTCTCTCTCTCTCTTTCTTTCTTTTTTCTTTCTTTCTCTCTCTCTCTCTCTCTCTCTTTCTTTCTTTCTTTCTTTCTCTTTCTCTCTCTCTCTCTCTCTCTCTCTCTCTCTCTCTCTTTCTTTCTTTCTTTCTTTTTAGACAATATCTCACTATGTATTTCAGGTTGGCCTTGAATTCACTATGTAGCCAAGGCAGGCCTCAAACTCATGTCAATCTTCCTGCCTCAGCCTCCCCAGTTCTGGGATTACAGGCATGTGCCACCATGCCCAGCCAATAAACTCTTAACTATAATGGTATGGAATCTAGGGATGGAGTCCATGGATCCTTGAACTTGAATAGGGGAAAAAACCACACTTTCATTTTCCCTAATCTCAGTGAAATGAGTATTTCCTTCCAGGATGAAAAGAGACAACATGCCACGCAGGAAGACCAGCGGCCTGGACTTAGTCACCAGTGGAAATCACAGGTGTCTTATTGAACTGAAGGTGGGACTGAAATCTTGGAATACTGTTTTACTCACTCCAATTCAAGAGTACAAATTTGAGATGAAGAGCCAGGTGTGGTGGTGCACACCTATAATCCCAGCACTTGGGAGGCTGAGGCAGGAGGATGGATGAAAGTGTGAGGTCAGCCTGGGCTACATAGTGAGTTCAATGCCAGCCTGGACTACATAGTGAGACCTCTGCCTCCTCCCCCAAATGCTGAAATGAGAAAACTTGGGCACAGACCTTTACACATTACTATTATTTCCTTAAGAAAACATTCTATAGTTATAGTTGCTATGTCAAATGAATACAATGTAATAAATACTCTCAGATAGGAAAATAAGAGTCTAAATTAGAACTGCTGCCAGAGCTCATTATTTAACAGATTCATAAAGAGCATTTTGGCCACTACACCTCAAATGTGGGTTTCTTTTACACATATATGAGAGATTCTTTTTTTTTTTTTTTTTTAAGACAGGGTCTCCCTATGTAGTTCAGGCTTTGAACTCACTATGTAGCCCAGATTGGCCTTGAACTCAGAGATCCTCCTGCCTCAGCCTCCTGAGTGCTGGGATTACAGGCATGCACCATCATGCCCTGCAGGAGATTCTTTTTTATTTGTTTACTTTGCTCTACCACTGAGCTACATTCCCAGTCCTTTTTATTTTTTTCTTTGAGACAGGGTCTTGCTAAGTTGCCCACACTAGCCTCAAACTTGAGATCCTCCTGCCTCAGCCTCCTGAGTATTTGGGATTACAGGCATGCACCACCACATCTGACTTCTTTTATATTTTTTATTCCTTTTATTTTAAATCATAATCCTCTGTCTTTTAAAAGGCTCATTCTGGGGAGGTACCCATAGGTATCCTCAGTCTGCCCAGGGGGTCCACGGCACAAAAAAGTGGGGATGCCCTTTCTGGGTGGTGGAGAGGGGCAGCAAATGCTCACACTGGAATTCTGAGGCTCGAAGAAGATCAGAGCCTGGAAGATAGCAGTCTGGACCCACAATTCATAACCCGTTATATAGAAAGGCTCCAGAAAATACATGGACTACTGTGCCCCAAAATGTCCAAAGATTATTGCATGTGAGAGCAGGACATGGCTTGCTTTCTTTGTTTATTTTTTGTTTTTTTGAGACAGGGTCTTGCTATGTAGCCCAGGCTGGCCTTGAATTTGCAGCAACCCTCCTGCCTCAGCCTCCCAAGTGCTGGGATTACAAGCATGCACCACCACACCCAGGCATTAAACATGGCTTTCTACGGCACCAAAGCTCCCAGGAATAAAACTCCCCTCCTTGCTCTTCCAGCCCTTCTGGGCCAGTCTGAGGTGAGTTCCACCTGTCTCCATCCCTTTGTGGAGGTCGCTGCCTGCCCTGTGATCAGAGTGGCCCCAGGCCACACCTGCTTATTTACACCACTTATTGTTTTATGGTTTCCTTCTACTTCCCAGAGGTGGGACACGTACTTGATTTATAGCGATGATACCGTTGGCCCTTGGTGGACACAACCAGCTTCTGATCAAAATCATTTGAAAAAAGTCTCATCCGTACTGAACCTGGACAGACACTTTTCCCATGATCCCTTAAACAATCGTGTATAACAATTATTTCCTTTGCACTGACCTTGTATTAGGTAATATAAATAATCTAGAGATGTTACAGTACAAGGAAGATGGCTCAGGTGCAGCACAGTAATAGAAGCCGGGCCTGGAGGTACAGGCCTATAATCCCAGTGCTCAGGAGGGAGGCTGAGGCAGGAGGGTTGCCTGGAGTTGAGGCCAGCCTGCACTACATATGCTCAGCTGTGCAATTGCTGGGATCTGATGCTCTCTGTGGTTTTGCAAGCCATGTTCCCCCAGGGCTGGAGGCGGCCCCAGGAATTGGTGGAGGGCTTGAGCAGTTCAATCCCAATTTAATGGAGGTATTTATGCCATGTTAGGTAATCTCCTGCCTATGCTAAGTAATACAACAACGAATTTTCATTTTCCATGGATCAAGTGCTTTGAGAAAGTGAGTTCACTGGTAAAACATGGGTTAAGGAACTGAACCGTCGATGGGGTAAGTGTCACTTCCCCCATCCCTTCTCATTTCCCAGACAGGCAATGGAGACCCCATCCTGGCCTGGCTGGGACTAGGCGTCCCAGGGTCCTCTCCTGCAGCTGGCGGCCTGGGGTCTGCGCCCCTCCCAGACCCAGGACGCAGTGGCGCAGGGAGGAGTCAGGGACTCAGTGTCCTGGGCATGGGTGTCAAACATCACTTCTGAGAGCCCTGGCTCCGGACCCCAGTCCTGAAGGGCTCGGATGGGTGGGGCTTTCATCGGGCTCCCAGAGGCGCCTGGGTGTTATCAGTCTCTCTGTCTGGCTGGCGGGGTGGGTGGAGGGCAGAGTGAGGGAGCCCATCCAGATTATGGGGCCAGGCCCCGCTCCTGGAGACGTGGAGGGGGTGCAGCCACCAGGAGCTGGCTGCAGGCCTCGCACCCAGGTGTGGGGGGAGGGGCACAGGCTGGGGATGGGGGTGGGGAGAGGGAGCGGCAGTGAGGGCCATGCTGGACAACAGCCCCCCCGGCGCAGGGGTGGGCAGAGCGCACCTCGTAACTACCCCATGGTTCCCAGACAGGGCGGCACCAGGGGTCATTTCTGGAGGCTGTGAGTGGTGGCAGCAGCTGTAGGGACAGGTGTAAATCTCTCCTTGCATTCCTGCCCGGCCCCTCCCGGGGTTGTGCACCTGAAGCAGGTCCCCTTTAACACACACACACACACACACACACACACACGTGTACACATGCACACCCACACGGATGTGTGTGTGTTCACAGAGCCTGGCCTGCCCTCTGTGTACATTTTTCTTGTTCTTTTTTGAGTGCTCCTTATAACAAACTACCAGCTGTTTGTCAAAGTAAGACAAACAGAAGCCTTTGTAGCAACAGAGTGAAAGAGAGAGAGAGGAGAGAAGGAAAAGAAATGCTTTGCTTTGCTGCCACTGAGATGTCCCTTTTAAAATGCCTTTCCTGGCAGACTGCACGGCGAGTAGGGGGAGGTGGGGGAGACCAGGCAAGTTGTGGTTATTTGAAGTAGTAGGTTAGGGTGATAAGTTGGGGGCAACGTCACGTGGACCAGGTCCTCTAGGAGCTAACCTTCGTCTTTCACTGCCCCTCCACCTCATTAAACATAGGTGTGCTTTCCCAAGCTGATGGGGTGGGGATGATGGGGAGCAGGGCCCCCATGCACACCCCATCACTCTCTAGCTGGGCACCGAGAAATTGGGCAGCCCCTCCTGTCTGGCCCAGTGCACTCTGGGAATCTGGAGGACCTTGGAGGGGAATCCTGTTCCTCTTCCCAGTCAACCCCGCTCCACCAGCTGAGCTTCCTACTGCGTCTGTGGGGAGATGCGCTGGGGGAGTAGAGAAGGGCTTCCTTGGGCAGCCAATGGCAAAGAGAAATGGGGTGTCATCCCCCCAGCTCTCAGCCACACACTCCCTCTAAGGCCCTGTAGGGGTCCCCTGCAAGCCCCTAATGAAGGATGGTTCGGCTGCTCAGTTGCTGGGATCTGATGCTTTCTATGGTTTTGCAAGCCATGTTCCCCCAGGGCTGGAGGCTGCCCCAGGAACTGGGGGCTTGAGCGGTTCAACCGTGATTTAACGGAGGCATTTATACCATGCTAGGTAACCCTCCGCCTATGTTAAGTAATACATCAGCAGCCTGGGCAGGGGCCTTGCTGCAGGGCAATGTGCTTCCCCAGGGCTTTCTTCTGTATCCTTTCGGCCAGTCCTTTCCCCGGGTGCCTTATTCCCCACTGTCTCTGCCCCTACTTGCCTTGCTCTGTCCCTTTCTCTTGTTTGTTTGTTTGTTTGTTTTTGTGGCACTGAGGATCCAACCCTGGGCTTTCACACTGAGCCACATCTCTGGCCTTTTTTTAATGTTTTATTTTGAGACAGGGTCTCACTAAGTTGCTAAGTTGCTAAGTTGCCCAGGATGGGCTTGAGCTTGTGACCCTTCTGCCTCAGCCTCCTACAGTGCTGGGATTATAGGTGTGCTCCTCCAGGACTGGCTATATCTCTGTCTCTTTACCTCTCTCTCCGTGTCTGGGTCTTTGTCCCTTTGTCTCTCTTCTTCTCCTCCTCCCCTCATGCCTCCCCCAGGCTCTCTGGGTATCTCAGGCTCCCCTGTCTAGGCCTCTTCCTCACTATTCTCTCCCTCCTCCCTCTTACCCTTCTCTCTTCCTTACTCCCTGGCACACTCTCTTTTCTTCTCCCCATCTCTCTGTCTTTCTCACCCTCCCCACAGTCCCCACCAGCTCTCAGCTGAGGAGGAGGGGTCAGCTGTCTCACCTCTGAGGACCCACAGGGCTAGGGAAGGGACAGTGGGCTCCCACGGCTGAATAGGAGTTGGCCAGCTGAGTCCAGCTCTGGGAGGGGGAAACCACTGACTCCACTGCTCTGGGAGCCAGGAGGCTTGCAGAGCCCTGCCTAGAAGCCCGAAAGCCCTTATTCCCACTGGGGGATGCACCAAGTACCCAGGGTGTCCCTCCAGTCTCCCCGAAGTCCTGGTTATTTCCCTTCACTCAGTGTACAGAGGAGACAAAGAGTAGGGATGGCTAAAAAAGCACCAGACTGGACCTAAAATCAGGACACCTGGTCTCAAAGCCAGGCGGGACCATAAACCCCAGTGCAGGAGGCAGGAGGGAACACTTTATCTTTGGGGTTCCTAGCAGTTTTTGAGGTCATGGGATTCAGGAAATTGGCCCACAAAGGGCTTCACCTATGCACGGCAGTCTTCTAAGAATGTGTGTGTGTATGTGTGTGTCTGTGTCTATGTGTGTCTGTGTGTGTACTCTGTATTATACTGTACCTTTCTAAACACACACACACGTGCACACACACACATAGACATACACACACACACACTAAACCTCCTTAACCCAAAATCCAAAGCTTTCGCGGCACCAGCATGACGCCACATGTAGTAAACTCTGTAACCGATCTCCCGTGTTGGGTCACAGTCAAAACAGAAGCTCCAGGCACACAGAAATGAGGTATACGATTACCTTCAGGCTCTGTGGATAGAGTGCACTTGACGTAAGATAGCTCATTATGCAAACATCCCCAGATCTGAAAAGATCCAAACCCCAAACACGCGGTGCTGTCGGCCACACCCAAGTGCCTAACGATTCCGATACCGGATTCCCGAGCGCTTACTCTGTGCTCCCATCTCCCCTGGGAGGCTGGGTTGAGCAAGGTGCACGCGTGACCTCATTGTCTTCCTGCAATGGTCACCTCGGGCTCAGCCTGTTACCCCATTTTTCAGAGGAGGCAACTGATCTATCCAAAGGTTCTAGGCTCTACTGAGCATGGTGGTGCACACCTGTAATCCCAGCACAAGGGAGGCTGAGGCAGGAAGATTGCCTGGAGTTGAGGCCAGCCTGGACTACATAGTGAGTTCAAGACAAGCCCAAACTACATAGTGAGACCCTGTCTCAAAACAAAACAAAACAAAACAAAACAGCAAACAGAGTTCCAAGGGTCTATATGGCATCTCCTAGGTTTAGAATGTTTTGTTGCAACCCACTCACTCAGTGTGCAAATGTACCTTTACTAGCAGTGATCATGGTGGAGGAGACAGGCCCACGGGAGCATGTTTGCCCACCTCTGAGTGTGTACCTGCCAGCTGGCAAGGGGCAGAGCCTCACTTACAGGGCACCCGCTGAGCTCCACCAGCCTGTGATTCTCCCTTGGGGAGACAGGGCCATGGAATACTGTTGCTAGTGTGGGAAGTGAGCCCTTCCCGGGGTTCCTTCTCAACTCCTGCCCCAGGAGAGGGATGAGCTGGCAGCTCTGGTTCCAGTCCTGAGCCCTGGACACCTGCCACCAAGCAACCCATTCGAACACTCTTTTCCCAAGCTGATTTGTCTGCGGCTTCTCCAATCTGAATACAATGGGGAAACTGAGGCTCAAAGCAGTTGGCTGCATGCGCAGGAAGCTCGCCAAGCCCCTGCGCGCACTGGGCCAGGCTGAAGCGAACGGAAACCACAGTTCCAGACCTCCTGCAAGCGGAGGGAAGTGAAGCCAAGCGCTTCGCAGGCATCTTTGGGTCCCGATGAACACAAAGTCGGTCAAAACTTGGTTCTCAGCTGCGGTTTGGAACACATGCGTTCTCGCAGCATCCATTCACTGGGGTCTTTGCTAGGATCTCAGGAATGTGGCTTAGGGAAGAGATGTGGGTCAGCAGGGCAGAGGGCAAGGAATCAGATGAGGGCTGCTTTTGCAACTCGGATTCAGTTGACCGCAGATATCTACACAGTTCCAAGAGGCAGAGCGGTGGGGCAGCTACTTTGATAACTGGAGGAAAGGGGAGATTCTGACCTTAGCTTTGGAGTCTGAATTCCATACGCATTCGGAGAAAGACAGCAGAGAGCTAGAACAATAGCTGAGAGAGAGATTGATTCAGCCCTAGCGATTAGGGACCCTTGTGCTGTCCTGACGCATTTGCAGTCGGGCCAGGGCAGGAGAACGTGGATCCCCTAAACCTTTAGTGAGCTGCAGGAGACAAAAACACTTGGATCATCACTGGCTGAGTTGATAGGAAGTGACTGAGGGGGTTTGAAGGGAATGTAAGGTGCCTGGGAACACAACAGGCACCTAATAATTTGAGCTGTGGGTCTGCCCTAATCCTAGGAGCTCATGGGGAGGACCCAGGATACTGATTACCAAGTCCACCCAGCATCATGCTATATCAGAGGGTTCCCCGTATTGCAGCCAGGAGCCCAATCCGAAGCTACCAAAGGGTGGAGAGGTCTCACCAGGAGCGCACGAGATTCTCCAGGACACAAACCTGTGCTCGGTCCCCTCTGCACCCTGGAGCCGGGGATCTCTGGTGTTCCCAGCGCCAACTCTGAGCGTCCCAGATGCTGCCGGCCCGAGCGGGGACCAGGGAAGAGAGTTTGGAGGGAGGGGTAGTCCAGGAGAGCGGGAAACTCCCACAAAGTCTGGGGAGCAGGAGAGACCCGGAAAGACTCAGAAAGGATGGCGATGGTCCAGATCGAAAAGGGAAGGAAGAAAAGACAGGCAGAGGGAAGCGCAGGGCTGCGGAGCACCGCGCCATCCAACCTGCCTTCTCGCCGCGCCCCGCCTGGCGCAAGAGGAGCACCCCGCCGACCAGTTTGGCTTGCACAAAAGCCCGCACCCCGGGAGCCTTTGCCAGGCCTCTGGGGCTTGACTCATTTCTTCACTAATTAACTGGAAGCTACATGGCCCCATCTTTCAAGGCTCAATTAATTTGCCGCGGGCGGTGGGGCGGAGGCGGGGCAATGGAGGCGCCTGCCTGCGGCCCCTTTGTGAAGGACTGTCTGGGCCATATTGATCACACACACACACACACACACACACACACACGCATGGACACACACACAGGCACACATATGCACACGCACTTTTCCCCTCTTTCCTTGAACCACACACTCACAAAACTCTTGAAAGATCTGGTGGAGGTGCAGAGTTTAAGGTTTTATGGGGCTCGCACCTCCTACGCCATCCACCCACCCGCCAGTTGCCTTTGCTCTCAGGAGTAAGAGGCAGAAGAACAAGGCAGTTGCCAGATCTTCCTGGAGAAGGGTTACCTGGAAAGTTTCCCCCAAAAGGGCAAAGCCACAGATAAAGCAGTTCACTCCTGCGGACCTACTGTGTAGCGCTGACTTTTACAGCCTCCTTCCAGTTGTCAGCTAATGAGGCAGACGGCCCCAGGCTCCAATCCCAGCTCTCCCACAAACTAGCTGTGCGACCCGGGGCAATGCCTTTGTTGTTGTTTGTCTCTGTGTTGTCACTTGAAAAAAATGGCCATCACCGAGAAGATGCCTGATTCCTCGTCGGATTACTGTCCTGGATGAACGGACAGCATCCTCCTCCTGGGGATTCACAAATACTGTAACAAACCCATTTCTCAGATGAGGAGTCAAAGGACCGAGGGCTCGAAGCGCGGTGATTCTCCATCTGAATCCAAGGGGAGTGGCTCAAGAACGAAATCCAGCCTGGAACTTCGAAGCCCTCTGGACTCCGCAGGGAATTCAGCCTTGTGCTCTGCAGTGGGGGTGAGAGACACCTCCCGGCCCCAGCTTCCCAGATGGGGCTTTTGGAGTTTTCCCGCCCACCCCAACCCCATCCTTTCTCAAGTTCAGTAAGCACAGCCAGGCCTGAGAAACCTGAAATCCCCAAATCTTTTGGGCGGTACCCAGGGCGCAGCCACTTCTCCGTTTCCGGGTGGCCGGGCGGGCCTGGAGGTCGGCATCGATTGTATTCACCTCACGGTGGACTGGCCTGTCTCCTTCACTGATCAACTGAATGACGTCTAGGACAAAAACACAGACTAACAGAAAGCAGAGGCTTCTCTGTAAATCCGGTGGGACGTGCGCCAGCCACAAGGAGAAGGACCCTCAGGTGACCCGCAGCTGTACCACCTCAGTGCAGTGCTTTGGGAAGACAAGCTTCCCCCTCCATGCCCCCTTCTCTTGTTGCCGATTTATTTTTTTAATTCTGTTTTGTAAAACAGAAATTAAACAAGAATTCATTTATTCAATCAACAAACATTTGATGGTCACACTGCATGTGCCAGAGATTGCACCGGACACTGGAGAACTAATGAGGCGGCAGAAGCACAACGCAGTGGGGGCAGGATTCTAGAAACCCTCTGCTGTCACTTTTAATAATGTGTCATTGGGAGACTCCTTAGCTATTTATTCTGCAATTTTCCTGTTTATGCAGAGACACGGTACTGCGGACTGAGGAGGCACCGTGTACTTGTGCTTCATGGGAGGCTGAGGTGGGAGAGTGTAAAGGTTAGAGCCTTGGAGTGAAGAACTGGACCGGGCAGATCTGGGAAAGTGTAGACTCAGCCACCTGCTTGCGTGGCTCCCGTGGTGACCTCGTCAGCCGGGTGAATAGAGCCACGGGGCTTCCAAAACTGCCAGGCTGGCATCACCCGGAGGGAACCACCCACCCCACCTCTCCACCGTGGCAGAGTATCTGTCTCCCAGACTCCTCTCGATCGATGGAGTGGATTTTTCCACGCTTCACACCCAACCGTGCTTCCCACTGCCTTCTTAGAATAGGGCTACTGGTCCTCATCTAATTTTACATCCAGATTCTGCTTGGGAGTGGGGGCGAGCAGCTAATAAATTTGACGCTGGCTTTTCAAAATGCGTTTTGGACGTGGTCAATGGTTTTCAGAAGCAGGGAGAATGTCTCTTTCTTCTTTGACCTCCGTTCCTGTATAGAACGATTGTTTGCCGAGCACCTGAGAGTTGCCAAGAGCTGTGAACAGAGAGGAGATGTGAGCCCCGCTCCTCCTGCAGCTTACAAAACAGGACAGCTGACACTAGACTCTCTTACCCACACTGTGCACCTAGTGCCTTCCTGTACTCACAGTTGGCTGTCTTCCCCCACCCCCAGCTCTTTAAGTAACTTTTGACAAGATCATAAACCCCAAGGAGTGCCTGGTAGGTACACAGCACAAACCCATTAAGTGTGGATGGATTTATTCCTCCCTGTGTTGAGGCCAGCCTGAGGTTTTAAGCACTTTGACAGAGCTCCTTTCCAATGACCGTGAACACCATTGGTAATGAGCCCTGCCTGATCCCCAAGGGGCCCTAGACCCTTATTATTTTTAGTGTTTGGTTTTTTGAGACAGGGTCTCGCAATGTAGTTCAGGTTGGCTGTGAACTCACTAGGTAGCCCAGACTGGCCTCGAACTCATGGTGATCCTCCTGCCTCAGCCTCCTGAGTGCTGGGATGATGGGCGTGCCATCCCTACTATTACGAAGTCATGAAGCTGGAATGTGTCTCAGCCCAGGAGGGTACCAATTCCAGGCACAGTTCAGATCAGTCCCTGGGGTAAGCCAGCCACTCCAATTTCCAGCCAGCCACTGGTGCCCAGCGGGCACCTGACTGGTCGTTTTTTTTTTGTTTTTTTTTTTTGTTTTTGTTTTTTTTTTTGTCCTTTTTGTTTTTTGAGACAGGGTCTCCCTATGTAGTTCAAGCTGGGCTTGAACTCATGGTGATCCTCCTGCCTCAGTCTCCCAAGTGCTGGGATTACAGGTGTGCTCCACCATGCCCAGCTCACCTTTGCATAAAATGGCCCAGTGTGGTGACATTCAGAGGACCCTAGTGTTATGCATCTCCACACCTGTCTTCCTTTAAAGACACCTCTCCCCTGTGGCCCAACACACCCACCCCCACACCTCCACACCCCCACACACTCGCGCGTGTGTGCGCTGTCCTTGGCACACAGGAGCTACTGCAGGTAGATTCTTAGACACCGGGAACTAATTTCCCCTGATAATCCCCTCTCCCCTGGTTTCACCAGAGTCCCTGTCCCCCTTTCCAGATTTGGCCCCGCTCTGGGCAACCCTCTCCCGACCCAGCCTCCAAGAAAGGCTTGGGCTTCCCAGTGTGTCCAACCCTCAGTCCTCAGAGGCTCAGGACTGAGGCCTCTGCCCCACGCCTCACCTCATGTCACTGCAGATCTGATCTGGCCTTGCCGACACCGGGAGAATACTGCCCACAAGCCACATCTCCCTGAGCGCCATCCAGCGGCAATACAGCAGGACACCTGTCTCCGGAGCACAGGGTGCAGATTTCCAAGTGGCCGCGGTCCCTGCCTCCACCTTTCCCCCTCAATCAGGGCGCTTCCATCTCTGTGCCTCCTCACCTGCCTCCCCCCTGCTTGAGACGGATTCAGGGTCACCTAGCGTTCAAGTCCCCCCTTTTATTTATGCACAACATCTGCACTGGACAGGCCACGCTGAATGAAAAGGAGTGGGAAGAAAAAGATTTGCACCACCAGCGCCTGAAAACTTTGGCCGGCGGCTCGGAGGGTTTGGCCTGGGCTGGGTCACACTTGCTGGGGACATGTCAAGTCCTGCCTTTTTAATTCTACACCTATGACCTTATCCGGGCTGGAGTCAGGCGCCTTGACTCCCTGCCCTTACATGCACCATGGACTGGAAAACTTCCTCCCTGAGGCCGGGTGGTGGGTGTCAGTGCCCTGGGGTAGTCTGCCTCTGGGAGTGGCAATGTAGCCGTACACAGAATCCTAAATGCAGAAGGAGGGAAAATGTCATTCTTCATGCACCCGGAAAGTTATCGCTAATTTTTTGGAAAAGTGCCTGTATACACATATATTATATATATTATTGAGTGGGTTAGCGGGAGACTAAAAACTTCGAACAACAGTGAGGAGGGGGCCTATGCTCCAATTCCTTGGTAATTTGTAACAGACAGACTTTTTTGCTGGGAGAAAAAGGAGTAACTGTGTAGCTGCAAAATAAATTTAACTCTATCTATATTGATCAAATAGGAGTCTGCCCGTGGGGTGTGATTGCGATGCATCTTTAAATCTGAGATTTAATTTCATATGCTGGGCTACTTGGAATGTCCACATATACACACTCGTACCCACAAAGAACATTTTAGAAGCACGCATGCAGGTTCTTTTACATTTAAATGCAATGGAACAGAAGCTGAGAGTTGCAGCTCTGCACGGCTCAGTAAGCTCGCCAAACACGAGGAAGGTCTGAACTTGAAGCTCTAGATCGGTCCTGGCGCTAGGCAAGCCGGGTCCACCTCTCCTCCAGATCCGGTCTGGAGCAGTTCTCTAATATCCAGCCAAGGGGAATTCCTTTGGCCCCATACCACTCTCCCACCCAATGTCTACCACTCAGACATTGTATACTTCAATTGCAATATCCCTGTTGTATAAAATATTGTCTCTATCTCTTAAGCAAATCATAACCTACAGTAAAAAGGTCTTTCCTTGACTCCAACAATTCTAAATTCTAGATGGAGAAGCCTGCTCCGGTCATTCACGGCATTAATACACGAACATAAAAGTGAACGCAACGTCATATTATAACTTGTCTGAGAGAAGAACCCTAACTGCTGAGCGGTCCTTCTTCCTCTTCCCTTTTCTCAAAAAGCATTACAGTCGCAGGAAGTGGGGAGCGGGGAGTGGGAGATGAAGTCGCTTGGAACGAAAAAGAAAAAAAAAAAAAAGAAAAGAGAAAGAAAGAACGAGACATTATTTACACCTGTAAAGTTGGGGCAGCTGTCTTCGGCCCCAATTGGCTTAATTGTAAATCTTTTCCGCATGGTCCCAACTCCTGGACCCTGCGTCTGGGTTTAATAATGCACCCCGCATCCCAGCAGGGCTGGGCTGGAGAGAGAATCCCCGGCCCCACCCCCACCCCGCTCCGAGGTAATTAGAGCGGCCGACCCCCGCCCCGAACAATGCTCGAGGTTCCAGAAGACCAGACTGAGACATGTGGGGAACTCATATTTTACTGTCTCGAGACAAGAAGAGCGATTTCCAAAGCCCACGTCCCCTCCTCCCGGCCCTCCGCTCCGTGGCTCGCGGGCAGGGCGAGTGGGGAATGAGCGGCGTCCACACCGCGGGCAGGAGTCGGACTCCAAGTCCTGGGGCTCGCCGCGGAGGGCTGACCTGTTTGTAGAACTGGCTGCTAAGAAAACGTGTAAAAACACACCGCGGCGGGTGGGAAAGGAGCCTGCGCGCCGCGCCCTCCCCGCTGCGCGCGGGAGGTTCGCTCTCCCTCGCCGGGCTCTCTCCGAGCTCCCGATTTTCTCCCCGGAGCTTCTCTTTGCCATTAATTGCTTTCCAACGCTTTGCAAGACAGACACGCTTCTGGGTTTCCCAGACCTCTTTCATTTTTGGTAACCCTTTCCCCAACGTCTCTCCCTCCACTCCCGTTTATTCTTTGCAAGCGGAAGATAGCGCGAGGTGGGAATCAATGCTGGCGGGACATCGGCCTTCGGGGAGGAAGGGGAAGGGGAGCAGCGCCCCACAGAACCTCTGCAATCGGGGTTTTCGTTCTCAAAGAGAAAGGACCTGCGCTTGGTGGACTGGGCGCCGCGCTCCCCGCCGTGCGCCCCGGGCGCCTCGCGTCACCCCGCCCTGGGAGCTGCAGACCGGGCAGGTAGCAGCTCGGTTACCTGCCCGCCCGCGCCTCGCTGGGTTCCCCGGCGACAGAGGACGGGGAAGACCAGCCGGTCCAAGACCCCTTTGCTCGCCTGCGGGCTAGTGCGGCGTTTGGGGCAAGACCAGAGCCCTGTCCCCCCATGCCCTCGGGTGCCAGAGTGATCGGAGGGAGGACGCGAACGTCTTTTCGGAGTCTGTGCTCGCTCGGCGAGGCCTGGATCCGCACACAGGCGCATCCAGCTTCCCTATCTGGACTGGGGTGAAGGAGGAGACGGTAGGTGTAGCTCCCGGATCAGAAGCCATAGCCCCAAGGACCTTTAGGGGCGTCCCGGGCTGTGTCTCACCCCCAACTCCTTCCAAGGCCCGCAGTCGACTGCGTTGCCGAGGAAAAGGAGGAAAAGCGCCGCGAGGGCCGGCGAGGACAGCTCCTGGTCCGCAGGCCGTTCCTCTCTGCCTGCGGGAAGGATTTTTAGTATTTGGCTTGGAAATGAAATGAATCCATCGAGGCCTGGGCGCTAGCAAAAGCAAGTCTTAGAAGAAGCGTTCTCACAATTCCAAACATTCTGTCATGTGTTTATTTGCCTGCGTCTCTCTCCTTCCTCTAAAACATGAAGAAAGAGAGAGAGAGAGAGACAGAGACAGAGACAGAGAGAGAGAGAGAAACTTCTCCAGCCCTTGGGTATTCAAACTCCCGGGCAGAGACCTTTAAGAGCTTCTTGGACCTCTCAGGCTACCATCAGCAGCTCAGCCTGGGACTGGGGGGGCAGATTCAACCCTCATAGGGCACTGATTACGGGCTAGGTATTCTACAATGCTTAGGACAAATAAAGCATGCAGGATGGGTTAAGTATTTTTGCAAGGGAGGGAATGACAGGGCTGCACTGAAATAAAGTCTCATCTCCAGGACCTCCAGTTTGCTTTGGTGACTTGAGGCAGGAGGATCTCCAGCTTGTTAGGTAGCCAAGCCCAGCACAAAGGTGCAGTTACACCTCTGCCCATGTAGTTACCTGGGTGGCAGCTGTGGCACAGGTTCGGTGATCATGGATGACGGAGTGGGGAGGAGCTGATGCTTGGTTCCGGGTTTGTACAAAGCAAGTACAGTAAGTCCAGAAAGTTTGTCTGGCTGTGGGCTGCTGCTCAGTGTCAGGCCAGGCCTGGAGTCTGGTTCCAGAATCCCAGACGCATGTGCTGGCCTTGGTAGCAGTTTTCACAGCTCTCTACCTGCCAGGCACACTGGCAAGGCAGGACCACCACCCTGAGTTATAGGCCTGCAACAGGATAACTGCAAGAAACTGAGTTTTTACAGAGGTGCACAGGGAGGAAGGATGTGCTCTGTTTTCAGTGCAATGGTGAAATCCAGAACACTTGAAATACACCCCTCAAAGTCTGGTGTCTGCTAGGAAAAGGCGAACCCCTCTCAGAAGCCTTGGCACCTCCGGGGACAGCTACCTGTGCTGGGGGCTTTACTTCCCTCTCCCCTCACCCTAACCAGTTTGTGGGGACAGCACAACCTACCTCTGGAGACTCAGGCAGGCTGAGAGCCAGCCAAGAGCAGAAGGAAGCTCCAAGAAGGGAATGGAAAAGAGGGAGAGGAAAAAATACGGGAACAACTTCTGTGCCTGCTCCTCCCTTTCATTCGCGCCCTGCTTGGAAATAAACGAAGCAGCAGGCACCAGTGAACTTCCAGCTCTTGCCCTGTTTAATTGAAACCCAGTACGGGAAATAGTAATGGATATTGTGTTCAAATTGAGAAAACGTGTCCGAGGCTAGCAGGGGGCAGTTAGTTCAGCAGATTTGGAGGAGCCCATCTTTCTTTGGCCTGTCAACCTTCCTGACAGTAGCGGCCATTGAATTTGCCATGCCCTCTCACTTACAGGTCTGTCTGTCCCCTCTGCTCCAGTTGCTCCCAGGGGGTGAGACCCCCCTTGCCCCCACTGCCCTGGCACCGACAACACCAGTACCAGTGGGGAAAATCAAGCAACAGCAAACAACTGACTGATTTCTCCAGCCCAAGTGTTGCCCTCCTTCTGCACTTCAGGGCTGGGGAATGCTTTGCTATGTATTTTTTTCATCCATCCCCTTAAAGTATTTTCTCCCCCTAACTCCACACCCCACAAGCCCAAATCAGGGCACCAGTCACCCAGAGGCCACTGACATGCTTACCTGTCTTGGCTGAAAATCTGGAGAGATGGAATTGAAGAAAGAAAGGTATGGGGTAGTCAAAATGCCCGGGGCAAAAGTCAGCTCTGGCCGGCATCAGGCAGATTCCGGGTCAGATAAAAGGAAAGGAAAAAATTCCCAGCCCCTTCCTTGTGAATTCATTTTAGCAGAACTAAGTAATGTCCAGTGCATTATCTTTCTTCCTACCCCCCCTCTTTTTTTGTAATTGGGTAAAACACACACGCACAAAGAAAGCATTGAGAATGTAGATTGGCTTGAAATTAGGAAACCACAATTAGTTCCTTTTCCTGAGAGAGGAAAAAAACCTTCGCAGATGTATAAAAAGCACCCTCCCCAGACACACACACTTCTTCACCCTTCCCTCTTCCATTTCCTTTCCAATTCATCTCAATCACTAGCTGTGCACAAATTTGCCATTTCGCAGGGTGCTCTGCTTTGATGAAAGGCGGTGGGTGTTAATAAGAATAATACGGAGGGTGAAACCTTTTCATTTAGCCCCTGCCAAAAGCATATTTACATTAAGAGGTCTGATAAAGGTGGATTAAGTGCATAAGGAATGATGCCCTAGAAATGGTATAAAGCAACTGGCGCCAAAGTGAGTCTCCGGACTAAAAATACTGCTTCCCCCAGCTAGACAACTTTGACAATCTTCCTTCGGCACACACGCTTCAGACTCCTGCACTGAATTGCCATGATCAATAATTTAGAAGGATGTCAGAGGACAGAAAAATATGCAGTACAGGAAAGCCCTTGCTCTCGGAGCAAAGCAGAAGCTAGAAGCCGGGGCGTTGGAGTCTTTTGCCCCGGGCTCCTACTCACAAAGGGGGGAGGGGGTCTCAGAAGAAAAGAAGCAGGGACGGGGCCAACTTGGGATATAGGTGACTGGAGATGCCAAGAAGAGAAGGTGAAACTTCCAAGTCAGACAAAGGGGCAAATCATTCTCTATTGCTGATGACAATGTGTCTCTCCCCAGCCAAGGCAGGGAGGGGAAGATGTTTGATTTGGCCCCAGAGGAGCTATATTCAGTATGTCAAGGTTAGTGGAAAAGAGGAGGGGAGTAGGGAGATAGAGACACCCGGCTAGAAAGGCAGGAGCGAATGCATAAAGAACCAAGAGAACCAGGGCAAATACAGAGGATGAAAGACTAGACAGGAGAGCAAACAAAAACTAGAAAGAACAGCAAGAGAAGTTAAGGCTGGAGGACAGAGAGACAGACAAGAACAGGAAATAGAAACCAAACACAAGAGAGATGTGAGGGAGAGAAGGAAAGTAAAAGGAAACAGAAAGAAAGGTCACACACCTGCATCCAAGAATTGGGAATGGAGAAAAAGAAGACAAAAGGAAAAAGAGACTTGTCCTGTCTGGTCCAACCAAGAAAGAGGCTCATGCCTGTCCTGAACACAGGGACGACGGGAAGTTGACTCTCCCACAAAGCCACCAGCCGCCACACCCTAGAGAAACTAAGCTCTCCGAGCAAGTGCTAGGGAGTAGGAGGTGGGGAAGACCCTGAGTTCAAGTCTCCAAGGTGAAAATCATTCCCCAGAGTCTGCGCAGGGGTCTGGTACTGGGTTCAAAACTTCACATAGGAAAGTCAGAGTCCAGGCAACCCAGGGGTGTGTATGCAGGAAGGACGGAGGGGTGCTAGCAGAGACTTGCACCTCGAACAGTAAACGAGGTGTTCCACAGGAAGCTGCTTCTCAGGGACCCTCAAGAAGAAAGGTGTGACTCCAGGCGGGCAAACTGAGCTAGAAAGAGGATGGAAGCCGTGGGGCGGGGGCGTAGAGTGAGTTTCAAAGCTCATCCTTATCAGGAGGCCCGAGACCCCAGTATCCAATGGACCAAACAGACCACTTCTACACCACAATTCTCTCTCCTGGAGAAGCTGACATATTGGCTGCCCCTCCCTCCAGCTCTTTAATTAGGCCTCGGACCCCAGGAGAAACGCCGATGCCCTTATGTCAACAGATTTCCCAACGCACGGAGTGACACCTTGCCCTGGAAAAAGCTCGGGCGCAAATCGGGGTGAAAGTTGAAGAGGGAATAAGCGTGAAATAGTCCCTCGCCAGACCTCACACATGCTGAAGGATATTTACAGCAAACTTGCCAAAGTAAACTACCCCGCCTACCCACCACCATGCCCCCTCCTCACCTCTTTTTTTTTTTTTTTTAACTTCAGATAAACACCATTCGGTCACCAAGGGGTCGATGCGTCCCCCTTGAGGGTTTGAGGCAGGCGGTGGCATTAAAGGAAAAGTGGAACCAGCAGTAGCTTCGCTGGCATCTCTGGGCAAGGCTGGCTTCTCTGCAGCACCCGGGGCTGGGCTAAGGACAGCTGCTTTAGCTTTGTGCACCCCCCCCAGTACCAACTTAGTATTTCGAGTCTCCCACTGTCAACACACATGGGACACAAGCTTCCTGCAGACTCCTTTACACTTACGGAGAGAAGTTTTTCACTCACTTATTTTTTAAAATTCTAGGCCTACCATTAAGTAGAAACTTTTTTTTTTTTTATGCAAAAGGTGTAGGAAACTTTTGGAGTTCTTTCCGACCTAGACCGTGGACTGCTTTCTTCCCTTCTCTCACCCTGCAGGCACAAGCTTCTTGGACTGTGTGGAGTAACTGGCTCTAAGTTTCTTGTGTGTCTTTTGTTGAGCCTGAGGCCAAGGGAAAGGAGATGAGGGGTCTAGAAAAAGCGAGAGAGAGGGCGGGAAAAAAAAAAAAGAACGGGTGCACAGAGCCAGCGGCTGGAGCCTAAAGCCGGGGCTCAGGGCGCGTTGCCTCGCGGGCTCTGCCGGAGGCCTGGCCTGGCACAAGCCTCAGGAACGCGATGGCCAATATTTAACCCGAATGCTGTGGCCACCAGGCCGCTTTTGTTTGTTCGCAAATTAATCACCCAGCGCACGGCCGGCGCCAGAGTGGGTTTATCACCCACCAGGAGGGGGGCGCGGCGGGCACGCAGAGACAAAGAGGAGTTCGCACCTTCCCGCTTTTGATCCCAGAATTACGGCGGCCTCCCTGCATAATACGAGCCTCCTGGGGCCGAGTCTGGGAGGTCAGTCATAATTGGCGGAAGTTTGCAGACCATTAGCAAGATGTCGACATTTTTCGATTCAGAACCCCGCAAACTTTCCTCCCCCCACCCCCACTCTCCTGAGCGCTGGAGTGGGGGTGGGAGCCAGAAGTGGCAAACTGGGGTGACCCCAGGGTTAAATTAGAACCATAGACAAAAGTGGGCAATGGAGGGAGCAGGGTGAGGGTCAGGAAGCGCCCTCCGTCCACCTGGAGCCAAAAGCAAGCGGAGACATTTACAAGTAAACTCAGCAAGTCCCGCTCCCGTTTTCAAAGGACAGAATGCAGAGGAGCGGGTACGATTGTCTCTCTGCCCGGCACGCAGGCCCTCGGGGCATCGAGTGGGTGAGGAGGGGGCCAGTCATGTTGTGATTGCAGAATTCCTTGCCTTCCACGGGGCGCAGCGGGCAGTTTGGCCGGCGAGTGCAGACAGAACCAGATCACGGGGATTTGGAGCCGATCTGGGTAGCGCAGCCAGGGGCCCCAGGCCCGCCGGCAGCGAGCACTGTGGGCCGGGGGCGCTTTGGGCCTCCGGAGACTCGCGAAGGCCCACAGGGACCTCCGCCGCCGGCGTAAGGAGGACGAGGCCTGGTCTCCGGCACCCTTCAGTATGGGGGACGCGGGGGACGACAGGCAGCACTCCGGGCCTCCCCGCCTCTTTCTTTTCACTCTCCCTTTCTCTTTTCTCAACCTCGGGCAGAGAGGACAGACCCAAGGGGAATGTAAGGGGAGACCAAGTTCTCAGCGCGCCGCTGTTCTCCTGGTGACTTCAGGGAATGCTCAGCGCTGGCGCCCAGCGAGCGCTCTTAACCATGTGCGTCAAAAATGCGAGGCTGGAAAAGCTTTGTCGCCTCAAAAGTTCCTCCTCTATCTTGGGGCACTTGGCTCACAACAGCACCTGATTTTTACCCAACAGTAGCCGCCACTTTTGTCTGGCAGCCGGCGGTTCAGGGGGCACCGGAAGCAAAATGCTTCAGAGGACAGAGCTGATCTGTAGACGCAGACGTCCCACATCGAGGGTCTCAGTCCCCTAGGCCCGGAGCCCAGCCCTTTCTCCGTCCCCTTTCCATTCCAATACGCTCCCCTACCAGGAAGAGTAAAAAGCATTGACCCCCAAGATCTCCCTCCCTCTAAACAGGGACAGCCTAACTCGTCGCTCCCACCCCCACCCTAGAAGCCAGAACTGAGGGTTTGGGGGAAGCCTTCAACCCCGGTAGGCAGGAGCTGCAGTAACAAGGTTATCAGTTCCGCGACAGGTCTGATCAGAGAGGTCGGGTCGCCTCCCTCCCCTCCGCCTTGGGCGGAGGCCCCCACCCTACCTGAACTGGAACCTTTGCCTTTGCCTCTGGGGTGGGGGCGTTTCACGGTTTGTTTTACAAATTCACCCCCGACTTCTGGCGAGATAAGTGCCCCGGTGGAGAAAGAACTGAGGCTCCGAAAGATAAGTGCGATGCCTGGAGGAGATACAGGCTGGCGCCCCCCCCCAGCTCGCCCACCCCTTGCCCGCAGCGCCACACCGTGCCGGCCCCCGAGGTGAAGGCAGTGGCGTGGAATGGACAGGCCAGGACCTCGTCGGTCGCTGCAATCACTTTGTCCAGAGCCTCCATTCTCCCCTCTACACCCTCACAGACATCCGGGTGGAATACCGGGAGCCCGCATCCACACGAAAGATGAGATATAAAAGGGTTGGTAAACGCGTTTCAAAATATCCCGAGTCCATCTCCCACAGGGAGCGCAGACAGGGCCCGGCGCGAGGGCTGTGTACGTATTTGTTTGTACGTGTGGCTCGGCCCCAGTGTGTGGCGCGCGTTCGGGTACAGCGCACTGGGGGCTTTGGGGTCTCCGCACCTGGCTGCGGGAGGGGCGCGGTGGAGAGGGGACAGGCACACTCGGGTGCCGAGATCTGGCCGCATCCATGCGCTCGTGTTTCCGCCAGCCCGGCTGGAGGGGAGAGCCGCACCGAGGCGCACGAGCTCGGGGACCTTTACTTAGCCGCGGCCGGGCGGAGCTCGGCTCCACGTGGGACTGGAGAGCGGCTGGAGCCTCCGAGTCTCCGCGGCCGCCGGCTTCGGTGGCGCGCGGCAGCGGAATGGCAGCTCGCTGGAGGCTCAGCCGCCCGCTCGGCTCGCCGGGGGTCGACGAGAAGAGGCCGAGCTGCCGAGAAGCGGCCGCGGCTCGGCTCAGCGGTGAGCCGAGCGCACGAGAGGCGAGCGCCCCTGCCCGGCGCCCCGGCGCGCGCTCCGCCCGGCTCTCCGGGCCCGCAGGCTGGCTCCCTCCCTCCCTCTCTGCTTCTTTCCCTCCCCCTTCCTCCTCTTGGCCCTGCCTCCTCCCTCGATCCCGGGCTGGGTGACTGAGGCATTTCAGACGTGGGCTGAGCCAGAGCGAGAGCGAGCGAGCTCACGGGCTACGGCGATCTCTCGATAAGCCACCTAGAGGCGACTCTGCGCGCGCGCTCCCCGGTGGCTCCCGCCCTCCCTCGGATCATGTTGACATATTCACAGGACGGGCAGTAGTACCGCTGCGGCGCTGCGACGTTACAGTTTCCGACACCTTCTTTTTATAACTCAGCTCTATCCCCCAGCACTCGACCTGTGATAACCACGCCTATGCAGCCACACAATTGGTCCGAAAGCGTCAAAGAGCCAATCAAGAGGCCTCCGGCTCCCCGCAGCCCACAGCGCAGCCCGACCTTCTAGAGCCGCCGAGCAGACGCCGGGGGAATTCTAGAGGCGGAGGAGGGTGGCGAGGAGCTCGCGCTCGCCTCTCCGCGCCCTCCCTCGCGCCCTCCCTCTCCTCGCCTGCTCCGGCTCCCTCTCGCTCCCTCTCCCTCTGCTCTCTTCCCTCCTTTGCATTTCTCCCTTCTCGATCCTCCCTGCCCCGCGCGCCCGGACGCAGATTTCCGAAGCGAATTCGCTCACGGTTTCAGAAAAGGCAGAGGGAGAGAGAGAGAGAGAGGAGACGGCAGAGGCGCACGGCGAGATTGGGATTGAAACCGAGACGCCCTCTCCGCAGCTCGGAGCGGAGGAAGGAGGAGGAGGGCGGACGGAAGCCAGTTTGCATGCAGTTCAAGTTTTGATAGCGCTGGTTGGAAGGGGCTTAAATCCGCTTGTGTTGTTGTTTTTCTTAAAGGAGAGAGTTTTTCTGCTCTCTTGCTCCCTTGCTAAAGCCGACTCCAGCGCATTGGCAGACGCCTCCAGCGAGAAAGGGAGAGGAAGAGATAAGGGGGCGGGGGAAGAAAAAGAAGAAGAAGAAAAGGTAAAAAGTCTTCCAGGAGAACCGTTCGCGTGTGCAACAAAGACCTTGGGGTCTGGGGAGCGAGCCGGGGACGGGGGGCTGCAGTGTCCGTCCCGAGCTCCGCGGCAGGGCTCCGGCGCGAGCTTCCGAAAGCGACTTCCACGGGCGGCTTTCTAAACACGCCAGGCTCCGCGACAGCCGCCCAGCGACTATGTCTCCTAATTTGTCGCCTTGCCCTCTTTAAGAAGCGGCAGTTCCCCTCCCCAAAAGACACTATCCTCCCCTCCCCTGAAGCGCTTTAGTTATTTCTTCCTCTTTTTGTTTTGTTTTGGGTTTTTTTTTTCCGCCTTAAAAAAAAATATGTGCTGCTGCTGCTGCTGCTGAAAAACAAAAAACAAACAAAAGCAAACACGAGACAACAGCTGCGGACTTGTGCCTGCCTGGAGTGGATGAGCCTCTCCATGAGAGATCCGGTCATTCCTGGGACGAGTATGGCCTACCATCCGTTCCTACCCCACCGGGCGCCGGACTTCGCCATGAGCGCGGTGCTGGGCCACCAGCCGCCCTTCTTCCCCGCGCTGACGCTGCCTCCCAACGGCGCCACGGCGCTGTCGCTGCCCGGCGCCCTGGCCAAGCCGATCATGGATCAATTGGTGGGGGCGGCCGAGACCGGCATTCCTTTCTCTTCCCTGGGGCCCCAGGCGCCTCTGAGGCCTCTGAAGGCCATGGAGCCCGAAGAAGAGGTAGAGGACGACCCCAAGGTGCATCTGGAGGCCAAGGAACTTTGGGATCAGTTCCACAAGCGAGGCACGGAGATGGTCATTACCAAGTCCGGCAGGTAAGCCCGCGCTGGGAGCCCCCTCCCCTGAGCCAGCTGAGGATTTTCCTCCCCAGCTTCACCTCTTCCCAGAGCTGCCGCTTTGCCAGTTGTTAAAGCTTGGTCGAAAACTTTCCCCTGAAAATGTGTGCCGACTCCGGGGCTCTGCCCCAGCGGCAGGAAGTTTCAGCTTACCTGGGCGCCTGCTCGCTCTTCCCTAGCTCTGCATCCTGGGTTCCCTAAGGAACGGATAGGAGTTTTCAGTGGAATCCAGACATCCTTTTAGGAAGCAGGAAAACCTCGTTGCAGGAAGGTCGCTCTTCAAACCTTTCTGGAACACCCTTATTTCTCTGGGGATTTTTTTAAATTAGGTTTTTATTTTCCTTTCAAGGAGAAAAGCTGAAATCCCCTTTCTTTTGTGTGGTAATAGGAGGCCTGAGAGTGTCCCCCGCCCTTCTGCCCTTTCGTCTGGCCTCTGGGGCTGGAGGGGACCTGCGCCTGCTCTTCGAGGGTCACAGAGAAGTGGAAGGGTGTTGGGGTTTGTTCGACCACACAACTTCAAGTGTCTGTAACCTGAGGGGGAGTTCAGCGGGCAATTTTGGATAATTAAGGTCCTGTTTGCAGACCTAAGGAGCCAGTTAGGCTGTGCACGCTGTTTTGTGTGTGAATATTATAAATCATATTTTACACACCATTTAGATAGAGCTCGATAGAGCTCCTTGCTTGACCCAATCTTGCCTGGAAGACAGGAGCCCAGGGCAGTCATTTAGAATCACTGATTTTTTTTTTATAGCATTGAGGTTTATCGAGGCGTCAAGTCAGAAGGTTAAAAATAAAGTTCCCCTCTTGATGTCTTCAGCTTTCTTCTCTCCTTCCAAGCTAAATGAGGCCAAAGTTTGGCATAAACGCCTCCTCAAACCCACAAGGCGTTTAGTCAGTTTTCACAGCAAAGTGCTTCCTTTTAAGTCAAAAGTACAGAATGCCTACACTCCTGTGAAAGTCAACAGCAATTTGGTGGCATGATCGTGCAGTTTGGGGTTGGCCTAGGCAATGGGGGAATGTGGCTAATAACTCAGTAGGCGCTGGGGTTCTCCGCCGGTAGTCCACGCTGATCCATTTCCTCCGAGCACTCCCTCAAGTCCAATTCCATTTCGCCAGCAGCGGGATTACCGTTTGGCAGCAGGGAGGGGTGCAACTTTGGGTGTTTATTTCCTTGGTGAGTTTAGCATTTTTTTCGTCCATGGGTGGTAGAAAATCCTTGTCTTGACTGATCTGCAGTTTGCTAAAATCTTACCCAAAGCTGTATAGAGCTGAACACACACTCAAATAGACACAAGAATTTCTCTGTACAGAGGGCAGTCTTTTCAGTCACACAGCATAAAAATTGAACAAGTCATTAGACAATCTAGAGAAACATGGTGTCATAATTATTTGTTTTGAGTCTTGGGATACCTAGGTAGACAGGAATTGGTTCTATTTACTACGGTGTAGAAGAAAATAGTTTTTGCCCCCAGTTGCCCTACTCTGACAAAATACGAGCTCGTCAGTCCCAATATAAACTTTTAAACTTTGTTTAAATATTTTAGGATAGATAAGAAGTGGAACTCGAGATTCTGAGGGATTTCTTTTTTCTCTTTTCTATTCTTTCCTGTTGTAGGCGAATGTTCCCTCCATTTAAAGTAAGATGCTCTGGACTGGATAAAAAGGCCAAATATATTTTATTGATGGACATTATAGCTGCTGATGACTGCCGATATAAATTTCACAATTCGCGGTGGATGGTGGCGGGTAAGGCTGACCCTGAAATGCCAAAGCGAATGTATATTCACCCGGACAGCCCCGCTACCGGGGAACAGTGGATGTCTAAAGTCGTCACCTTCCACAAACTGAAACTCACCAACAACATTTCCGACAAACATGGATTTGTAAGTTTCATTGTGTGCGCGTTCTCTCTCTCGCTTCGCAGTCAAAATTTCTTTCTTTACTCTCTCCAAGCCATGCACCCCCATTCTCTTGAGTTTCGGCACAGATTTCTTCCTGGCTTGCTGTTGCTAAACATAGCAAACTTGTTCGATTTGCCACGGAGCTGGAGAGAGGATTCCGGGGTGTTTTCCCTCTGGATTGTGGAAGGCCTGGCGTTCTAAAAGAAATGGGGCCAGGAAAATGTACCAGGTTGTGTTCTATAGCAATTCTAGGTCTTTGGTAGATACTGGACCTGACCGATGTTGTTTACAAAAAAATAATAATTGAGAGGTAAAATTGATTTTAAAGCTATGTGTTCGTAAAGGCTTTGTTTTGCTTTAGAACATTATACGTCTCTTTGAAGCCTGCCATATTATTTCTTGGGGGAGCTTAAGTTTTCAAAGCCTTGGCCATGTTGATGAAAGGGTATAAGTACCTTATTGAGATTTTATTTTCTTTTCTGAAAGAGAATTGGGCTTGGTTGAGCTAGACTTATTAGAAATGAGGCATAGAGCTTCGGTGTTAAAAATGGGGTGTGTGTTGGCATTGTATCCATGGATTTGGTGTGAGAATGCCTAGAACTCTCAGAAGATTTCAGTTGCTAGTAAAAGTCAGGCAAAGGACATTTTGCCCCATCTCTTACCCCTCCCCAACATTTCAATAAAATAAACAAAGTGATAAGCAAGGAATAAGCAGAAAGATTAGGCCCAGGAAGACGTGTATGGCGCGGAAATATCTTCAGCGGGCAGGAATTGCATTTGAAGTCCTTAATTTGATTACAGCATACATATTCCTCTCTAGAGTTCAGCTTTTGAGGGCTTTAAGTGGATTGGGCTCGTCAATTAGTGGGCGCTTAAAGTACTGAATCATTTTGTAAATTAAAATGCATGTTTTTCTCTATCTTTTAAGAATTGGCCAAGTGATCACGCAGCGTGGCAGGGGAATTATAGTTTTGGGACTCAGGTAGGCTAGGGTTTGAGATATGAATGAACCTCTTAGATGGGAGGGCACCCTTGGGAAGTTGAGGAGCAATTTGGATTCCCCAGGAGATAACATCTACAGAGCAAATTGTACCCGAGGAGTTACCCCTAGGAGGTGGGCTCATCCCAGCGTGGTACCCTGTGGTGGGGAAGATGTCAGCATGGCAGGGGTCCTCAGATCCCGTTTGTTCTGGTAAATCCTTTCTCTGAGTGTATCTCCCCTTCCGTGCCCCTGCAGACCATTCTGAACTCCATGCACAAATACCAGCCCCGGTTCCACATCGTAAGAGCCAATGACATCTTGAAACTCCCTTATAGTACATTTCGGACATACTTATTCCCTGAAACCGAATTCATCGCTGTGACTGCATACCAGAATGATAAGGTAACCACAGGGCCTTTTCTTTTGCATTCTGCCGCTTTCCTTAGCCCTTTAAGCTGCTTTGGATCAGGGTGAGAAAGTTAAAGGGAATTGGGATGCGACGCTTGAATTTGCTTTTGTGATTTGAGCTTCCATAGAACATTTGGGAAGGGGTGCTGGCTTCTCCAAGGAGCCAGAAACAAAACTCTCAGCCAGCTAGGAATCCAGGGCTGAGTTTAAAAATGCTAAATTAATTTTGTCAATGAGAAGCTCTTGAGCCTGCGTTGGTGATGCCACTCCAACACCAGACCCCTGGGCTTTTTCATGTTTGTTTCAGTGTCTATTCTTTCCCCTTTCAGGGCAGGTGATAGCAGGTTTGAAAGGAACCAGCTAAAAATTTTAGGCAAAAGCTTTTTGGGGTCCTGGGAGAAGGATTCTACTAGAGAGACCAGCTTTTCTTCCCTAGCCAGAAATCCTGAGTAGCTGGTCTGGTTTTTATTACCTTTTATACCCCTCTGTTTTTTTATGGTGTGTGTGTGTGTGTGTGTGTGTGTGCGTGTGCGCGTGTGCGTGTGATTGAAAAAAAACCTGCCCTGACCACAGGTCATGCTAATCGAGTCGTCTAAAGCTTCTGACTTCGCTGAAGGTAGCCAAAGGTGCCACTTCATGGGGAAGTTTTTCTCCCATTGGGCCTGAACCTGGAGGTTCCAAGGGCCCCCAAATGGGGCAGCACCTGGGATCTCCAGGTCTGATGGCCTTGAAGGTCATGGGCACTGAGCACCCAGGGAGAGAGCCCGGCCCTTGCTGGTGATTCACCAGTTCCCACCGGGGTACTCAGTGAGAGACGGCGATGGGGGTGGGGGGATCGCTGAGGACGCTGATCTCCAGCTTCTGAGTCCTGGCCTTCAACAAGAGTCCATTTCCCCTGACCACGCCCTGTTACATTCACCATGGTCACTGCCCAAGGGTCCCTGTAGATTTACAGTGGGGTTCCAGTGGGGGGGGGCACTGAGATCTCACCACCTCCTCTCCTTGCCAAATGCAAAACCAGAATTTTTGCATCCAGTAATTTCTCTCAAGAACAAGAATCCAAGCAAGGGGCTTTTTTCCACCCCCTGGTAACTGTGTATATATAACTCCCCCCATCCAAGGGAAGGGGTTTGAGAGGTTGCATGCTATGATGTTTTCCTCAGCTTGCAAAATGCAGGCCCCCCTCTAGCCTCAGGATCCTGTGAAACAAAGTTGTGAATGTGATAATGAAATGTAGCATTTCTGATCAGACCAAAAGGCCAAGGGCCCTCTCCACCTAATGGCAGGGGCAGAACACATAAATGAAAACAAATGTTTCCATGGTCATTCAGTGCTTTTTAAATCTGTAGTTGCCAATATTGTAATTCCTCAAACCTCCACTGCTCCCTGTCCCCCCCTCAAAAAAAAAAAATCAAAATCACTCCAGCACAAGGGTAGCAACCATAAATCATTTTATTAGATCCATGGAAAAGGTTGGATAGAGTATGCTGGTATGGGTGCGTGCGTGCATGCGTTTGAAGGCAGGAAAATATCCGTTAGCACTGTATAATTAATTGCACCATATAAAAAATCAATAAAAGCATAATTTTCAAATCTTACAGTTGTCTTTCTTGACAACTTTGAGGATGTTTCCATTTCTAAATACAAGCTGTGTACTTGAAACTCTTTTCTTTGGACAACTTCAGACCGGAACCCTTGGCTTGACTCACTATGGGCCATACAAACCCTAGTACAGTTCCTTTTGGTGTTTTTCTTAGCAGCCTGCAGATATCTGCCATGGTCTCCCCTCCCTCTCTCCTTAACCTGGTATACCCATATGACTTTTGTGGGCAGTCACATTTCTGGGGGACTGTTGTGGTGGGGGAATCCCCCTAAAAAACATTCTAGAAAGTGAAGCCAATGTTCCTTTCTTGCTTGTGTCTTCTCCTCTAGATAACTCAGTTAAAAATAGACAACAACCCATTTGCAAAAGGTTTTCGGGACACTGGAAATGGCAGGAGAGAAAAAAGGTGAGTGGAGACAATTAGTCATTTCTCGAACAACTGATAAAACGAACCACTTTTCTAGAATTTAACTTGCCAAGTATTAGCAGAGGGAGGCAAGCATCGCTAAGAGTGGGTGGGAAACGATTTACTTCCTCTTTGCTATGTGCTTGACCATGTACAAGTACTTTTTCTACCTACATCTGTGACCTCTAAGGAAACTAACCAGGCTACATCATAGTTGTCTCTGGAAGAAAAGTAGTGGGGGTAACAGATTCCACAGGGATACCTATGAATTGTTAATTTAAGTTCATTTTGGGAAGGTTCTAGGAAACCATGCCATTCACAAAATGCTTTGGAATTTTTGCAATCTTGTCTACCAAATACCATCAGACAGAGTGGGGGCCCCTTGAGGAATCTCTGGCTCCCTCCTTCCTTCATGGGTACACGTATCATTTTGCATTACGTAGACAGCTGGAGAACTATATGAGAGAGGCCCTCCCCTCCCCCATCCCTGTTAAGATTTTTCTACTAAAATCCAGAAAGTTACCCCAAATTTTTAGCCTGTCCCCTTGGGGGGAGTGTGAACATTAAAAAATAATTTCTAAGATCTAAATAAATTTGAAGTCCAATTAATGTGCTAGTAAACTGATTACCGTAGAGTACACCATGAAATAACCACTTCCTCCTGACCTTAGAAACCATCCAGGAGCTGGGCAGGCTGGGGGCAGGCTGCACTGTGTTCACAAACTTGGGCACCCAGTACCTCCCTCTGTATGACTTGCGGTTCAGCTCTGTCTCTAGCCAACTCCAGCCTCTCTTCTTCCTGTGCTAGACAAAATTTCACAGCCCAAGCAAAAGACCCTTCCTAATAATTTGATCTTGAATAAAGGCAGCTGAAACCTTCCCGCCACCGTCCCCTAGTGCCACACTCTTTGGCCCAGTTAGGGGGTCAAGAATAATGCCAGGCCCTGTGTGTCTGCCCTGGGCAAGCAGATTTTAGAAAATAAGTGGCGAGCTGTGGATGCACCTTTGGAAAGGGCAAGGCAAGCTAAGAGGGGATCTGTGTGTCACACCCCTGTAACGCTGGGTGTGGGCTTCTGCCGCAGAAAGCAGCTCACCCTACAGTCCATGCGAGTGTTTGATGAGCGACACAAGAAGGAGAATGGTACCTCAGATGAGTCCTCCAGCGAACATGCGACCTTCAGCTGCTTTGCCCAGGCCTCCTCACCGGCGGTGTCCACTGTAGGGACCTCGAACCTCAAAGGTAAGCCTGGCCACCTCTACCATGACTGGACTGCAGGTCACCCCAGCCTGGATGTGCTGGGAGTGGGGGAGGCACTGAGCAGGACTCACCCTTTAGAAGCTGCAGATTCTTCTAGCTCTGTAAACAGGAGCCAAAGGTCAAATGTGGGGTATCAGGTGTGTCCACTCTTCCTAGAGAGCACAGGAGAACTCGGAACCCCCTTCCCAAATCCTCATTTGACGCATGTGCGTGCGCGTATGTGTGTGTGTGGCATCTTGGCAGGGTTGGCTTTGAAAGTCACCTTAAGTGTCCACTGCTTTTCCTTCTCTCATTTCTCTGTCTCTACCTGGCCCCCTTCCCCAACCAAGACCACCTCCAGCTGCTGGCTTCACCTCCAGGGCTTGGGAGGGATTCCCAGCCGCCAGGAACAGGGGAGGCGGCTGAGAAACCAACTAGAGGGCCACAGTTGACCTAGGAGATGGGGCGGGGGCCTGGGACCTGCTGTGGGGTGGGGCGGGGTGGGTGGAGGAGATGGTTCAGATCCACAGTGGGTTCCCTGTTTAAAGAGCAGGGCACTCACTGTTCATTTGGAAAGGCACACTCCCCGAGAAGAAACCTTTTTCTCAGTGAAATAAAATGAGAGCCCTTTATGCCTTCAATCCATTGAAGCTTTAAACAGAGAAGAGGATCCCCTTTTTTCTGTTTTTTTTTTTTTTTTTTTTTTTTTTTTGTGTGTGTGTGTTTGTTTTCTTGATAGCACACCCACAGAAGCAAAAGAATCTGTGATTGCCCTGGGCTCCCGCCACCCTTCTCCATAGGGAGGGAGACACCCACCCAGAAGTCCCCCTGGAGTACAGGCGTTGGGGAAGGGGCATTTGCTTCAGCCACTGCCAGTTCAGATGTCCAGATTCTTTGCAAACAAATCCTTCTAGAATAATCCACAGATTGGTGGAAGGTGCTGATCTTGGTCATTCACTGAAGAAAGACCCTGATGGTAACTGGAATGTGTCCCCGCAGTGATCTTTAGAGCAACTTCCAACAGAAACCTTTCAAGTTTTTTTATTTTTAAAAAGTCAATTTGCAATCAAATGGGTACAGCCTCCCTACTACACAGTGGGAGCCCAGTAGATGCTCGTTTTAAGAAAAAGTGAGATCATTATAATAAGAAGGGCCACCGATTTGCAGGATGTCTGGAGGAAGGAGATTAAGATGGGTGTAAATGCTTTGAATTCATTATGAATTTAATTGAATCCCAGAGCAAAGGTGTTAAGTGTTCTTGGGGCCATTCTGCAGATGAGAAAACCGAGGTGTAGAGAGGTTTGAGGGGGCTCGCCCGGGTTGTGCAGCCAATAGGAAGTCAAGCTGGGTTCCCACGTGGGAGCAGGCTCCTGATAGCCCAGGCCAAGCTAACCCTTCCCCCCGGGCTTCTAGATCTGTGCCCCAGCGAAGCCGAGAGTGACGCCGAGGCCGAGAGCAAGGAGGAGCACGTCCCGGAGACCTGCGACGCAGCGAAGATCTCCACCACCACGTCGGAGGAGCCGAGCCGCGACAAAGGCAGCCCAGCCACCCTCAAGCCGTACCTCTTCGGGGCCGAGCCCAGCGGCCGGGCCCGGGACAGCGCCCGACAGGACAAGACGTCTCCGGACTCGCGCCACAGCCCGGCCACCATCTCATCCAGCACCCGCGGCCCGGGCGCAGAGGAGCGCAGAAGCCCGGGGCGCGAGGGCGCAGCGGTGGCCAAGGCCGAGGAGGTGCGCGCCCTGCCCGGCAAGGAGGCCTTCGCGCCGCTGCCTGTGCACTCGGACGCGGCCACCGCGCACCTGCAGGGCCCGCTGCCCGGCCTCGGCTTCGCCCCAGGCCTGGCCGGCCAGCAGTTCTTCAACGGGCACCCGCTCTTCCTGCACCCCGGCCAGTTCGCCATGGGCGGCGCCTTTTCCAGCATGGCCGCGGGCATGGGGCCGCTGCTGGCCACCGTGTCCGGCGCGTCCTCCGGCGGCGTCTCCGGCCTGGACTCCACCGCCATGGCCTCCGCTGCCGCGGCGCAGGGACTGTCTGGGGCCTCCGCGGCCACCCTGCCTTTCCACCTCCAGCAGCACGTCCTCGCTTCCCAGGTAAGCCGGCGCCTTCCTGCGTCTGCAGCCCCTCCCCCCGCCGCCAGTGACTCCCTGCCGGGCTTCCAAGCCCTCCAGCCCCCTTGCCTGGTAGCTTTAAATAACAATCATATTCTAATTACTTGTATTGACCATTGGTAGATGCGAGACTTCTGTCACTGAGTCATTGTGAGCTCATCTGCCCTCCCCTATAAAACCCTTAGAAATGTTTTCTAAGGGCTAATAACGGCGCCACGCCACTGGTAGGGAGGATCAGGCCCTCCTCTAGCTGCTGGGTCCAGTCTGATTCATTGGATCTTGCTCTTAGCAGGACTTTAAGCACCTCTGCTTTTCAGGTGGAGGGGAAGAGGCTCAGAGATGTTGAGGAACTTGTCTAAGGTCACACAGCCAGTCCCTGGTGGAGCTGAGACTGTTCCCAGGCAGGCTGATGCCAGAGTTGCTTTCAGGGCTTTTTTTGGTTTGAGGGGTTTGTTTTGTTTTCTTCTGTTTTCTGGGGAGCTGAAATGTCTCTGAAATGTGTCACAGACGCTACTGGCCCCCAGGAATCGGACAAGAGGGAGACTGAGGCCCGGGGAAGGGAATGAGTCTTTGGGTCTCCAAGCTTTTCCTCCGCGGGGTTCACAGCTGTGCTCCCCAGCCCCAGGAGGCCATCCATCCCCCCTGGGTTTCTGCATGCGTGGGACGCACAGGATTGGGTCAGGACTGCGACTGTGGGGCTGCGCAGGCCTGTGTGTGCCTCAGACAGCTGTGCCAGGGTGCACGATGGCCCGGGAGAAGGCTCAGGCTGCCCAGCAAACCCGAACCGGGCAGAAGGTGTCTGGGATTTCTGTAGGCGCTCGGCATTTGTTTTGTCTAAGCACATTTGTCTCCCTTCCCGGGGTCAAGAGGCAGGGCTGGCTTCTCATCCCAGGAAGAGGAGGGAGGTGAGCGCAGCCTTGGCTTCTCCCTGCCTCAGTTTCTCCTCGGCAGTCCCCCCCCCCAGACCCTTTCCCAGGTGGTCAGGTGACAGGCAGGGGAGGGGCCTTCTCAGGGGAGGGGGCAGAAACAGAGTTCCTGCTGCCTGCATTTGCCTTCTTTCCCGGCTACCTGGGGGCCACCTCCGTTTCCCACCTGTGACCCCCACCAGCGTGCTGGCGATTTCTTGGGCTCTGTTGGTGACAGATGTCCTTTAGACTCCCCTCCCTCCTGTTCGCTTTTGTGTCACATTTCCCTTTATTTATTTTTATTTTTTCCATTTGGGAAACTATCAGGGTTGGAGTGAAAATTTAGGGGAGGACCAGAAGGCCAAAAATAAATGTTCCGTGATAACCTGGGTCCTCCAGTGCCCCCCCACCCGCACCAGCTGCTGCTGCGGGGTAGACAGATCTGCAGTCCCGTTAACAGGTGTAGCCCCCCACCCTTCTGGGGTGACGTCTTCCAGTCCTGCGGGCCAGGCGTGCTGACTGGCTGTGTGCTCTCTCTTCCCTCCCCAGGGCCTGGCCATGTCACCCTTCGGAAGCCTGTTCCCTTACCCCTACACCTACATGGCGGCGGCAGCAGCCGCGTCGTCGGCGGCGGCCTCCAGCTCGGTGCACCGCCACCCCTTCCTCAGCCTGAACAGCATGCGCCCGCGGCTGCGCTACAGCCCCTACTCCATCCCTGTGCCGGTCCCCGACGGCGGCAGCCTCCTCACCACCGCGCTGCCGGCCATGGCCGCGGGGCCTCTGGACGCCAAAGCCGCCGCCCTGGCCGCCAGCCCCGCCTCGGTCGCTGCGGTGGACTCGGGCTCGGAGCTGAACAGCCGCTCCTCCACGCTGTCCTCCAGCTCTGTGTCCCTGTCGCCCAAACTCTGCTCGGAGAAAGAGGCGGCCACCAGCGAACTGCAGAGCATCCAGCGGCTGGTCAGCGGCTTGGAAGCCAAGCCCGAGAGGTCCCGCAGCGAGTCCCCCTAAACCCCTCCCCAGCAAAGTCTCTTCATTCCAGTTCAATCAAGTCTGCAGTGCACTTTTTTTTGGATGTAAAACAAACCGCAGGGCCGGCTGTGGGCTTCCCCCTTGCTTTGGGGCCGGTGTCTGGGGAGGGGCGCTGGACTCCCTGGAGAGAGCGGGCTAGAGCCAGGCCCTGTCCCTGTCTTCTCAGTGTGGTTTATGTATCCGGGATCTGGCTCACATTCTGGGGGCTCGGAACCGGCTGTTGCATTGAGCGATGGGGGAGGGGTGGAGTGAGAAGAATTTTATTCCAGAACAACTTCCATGGAGGCTGCTCTGGAACCTGTGGTTGAGGAAAGGTAGCCAGGCCCACCCGGGAGGAGGGGAGGTGTTGAAAGCCATCTTCCCTCCACGTGGATTTATATATAAATATATATTTTTCCTTCGCTCTGTCAAGTGGAAACAAAAATTAAAAAAAATTTTTTTAAACAGGGACAAATGAATACATGACCATGATTCTGTTCGTGAAGATTGAAAACTTTATAGAGAGTGACTTGTAAATTGCTGGGCAGCGATGTTGGGGGCGGCAAGGCCTTACCATTCTTGTTTAATCTATATTAAGGAAATCTGTGTCTTTTTAATATTCTTGTGATGTTTTAAGAGCCGCTGTAGGTCTCTTCCTGCATGTTCCATAGTCATGTATTTGTGGGTTTTTATTTTGGACGCTTGCTTTTAGAGATCGAACGACCTAACCCCATCCCCTTCCCTCAAGCCTGTGCCCTCAACCCCAAAGAAATGGGATGGGGGACTTCCAGGGAAGGGGTTGGGAAGACAAAAACTGAATTTATTTTCTCTAAGCTCTGTAGCAGGATTCATGTTCCTCTTTGGCAGTTCGTTCTCTTTCCTTGTATATGCAATAACAAGGTTTAAAAAAAATAATAAAGAAGAAGCGAGACTATTAGACAAAGTATTTATGTAATTATTCGATAACTCCTGTAAATACATGGAAAATGAATGCTCGGAAAATTAAACTTTTAATTTATTGACAATTGTACATAGCTCTATGTAAATAGGATCGCAACTGTCAGGTTTTGTTCTTGTTTTCCTTTAGTCGGTTTTTATTTCCAGGTCAAAGGATTGCTGTTCACGCTAGAAGACTTCCCTACACCAACACCTACACACTTTCAGAAAGAGCTATCTGCAAAATTATTTTTCTTCTTTTTTTCATGTCCGAGAGTGCGGGGAAAGTGCAGTTTCCTATTTTAGCCAAAACTGGGGAGGATTTTGGCACTTCCCGGCTCCACGTTCAATTCCTTAAGCTCTAACACCCCGGCCGGGGTCTGAGATTGCTGTGGGAGGGAGGGGCTGTGGTTTGACTTCCTAATTTTTCTTATTTGTATTTGCTAGTCTCTGATTTCCTTAAAACGAAGTGGAATTTACTGCTGTTGTCAATTTGATGGCGTTTTTTGAGTTGGTGCCTAAAGAGATTCACAGTTCAAAAGTTAGGTGCTCAGAGCTCGTTTGGAAAGACAAAAACCTATGAAGATTCTCTTTTGTGTTTTAGCTGTTGATGAGTTCTTTGGTTTTCTGTGTTTCCCCCCCCTTTAAAACATCACTGAAATTTCAATAAATTTTTATTGAAATACCTTTGGGCCTCGTGTTAAATGCTTATTTGACAGCTCTCTGTGAAGGTGGTGGAGAGCGGAAAAGAACTTGGTCTCTTCTCTTGCCGGCCTCCTTCCCTTCGCCTTTAAATAATTAAGACCGCCCCCAGTGAAGCGAAATGACTTGTCACTCAAGTTACAAAGCTAAAAACAAAAGTCCCTGACTCTAGTGAAGGGAGCCGCTCCAATCTGAAAACACTTTTCCTTTAAATTAGGCAGCAAAGCCGGAGACAAGTGGGACCTGATTAGAATTTGGAAAGAACAGTCATTTCAGATACTTAAATTGTAATAGAAAAAGTTTTGTCTTGGTCCCTAGGTCAGCCCCCCTCCCAGGAATCTAACCAAAAATAAGCTTGAGCGCTAGGAACGTTTTTTCATTTTAAACTCGAGCTCCCTTTTAACTTTGATCTAGGGAATCCAAGTCAAAAAGACAGCACGGTGTGCTTGGCCGGGGAAGAGGTTCACAGAATCCCCTCGCCGCCAGACCTGGCTTGGCCCGGCAGTGCCCTCCAGGCTATGGGCTCTGCACCCCGGCCATCCAGGCGTCTCAGAGGGGACCAGGCTGGCCCCAGGTGCTCGGGCCAGGCCGCACCCTCTCTCAGTCCGGCGTGTGCTCTGCTCAAACGTTGCTGTGTGTCGTGCGAGGGAGGAGGGACACGTCCCTCGCAAAGGAAAGGTAATTTCAGGGCGCGTATTTGACCAACCTCCTCCAAAGGAAAAGCCACCCAGGAGACTGGGCATGGTCCCCAATGCTGCCCCTTCATCCAGTCTCCGGGCAGCTCGGGGAGTTGGCTTTGAAAGTTCAATTTAACTTTGAAATAGTCGATAAAAAGTGGCGGGGCCGTGTCAATCTTTTAGTCTCCCCACCTCTACTTTGCGGTGGAGGTGTGTGTATGTCTTGGGGTGCAGGGTGCAACACGGGAAGGTCAATCCTAAGCTTTGCTCGTCCTGGAGGCCTCGACTCAAAGACCCAGCCAGAACCTGCCCTGTGACTGACTCCCCCACCCCCACTCCGGAGCCCGCCAGCTGGGCCCCAAGTCCCTGTCACCTTCAAGCCTCTTGAATGGCCGGCAAGGAGGAACCCCTCCCCAACCTCATCCTGTACTTGGAAGAGGACTGAAGTTGAGACTTTTTGGAGAGGGGGACAGAGCCCCTTCCGTCTCTGGCCAGACACAGGGAGACCCCCACAGCCTCCCCTGCATTGTCTGCCGGGATCAGAGGGGAGACAGCCAGTGTGGCGGGGGGAGGCCTGGGGACCTTTGGGGCCAGAGCTCCCTGGAGCGCCCGGAGACTCCAGGGCGCGTGCCCTGGGTGCAGCAGCTGCTGCCAAATGGAGCCAGGTTTGTACACAACGAAAATGCGCATTGGCCCAGCTGGGAGAAGGTGGCAGTTGCCAGGCTGCGTCCAGTTTCATGCTTCCAAACTGGGGAGAAAATAACTGAGTTTCCAAGAGGGACCAAAAAAAAATTTTCTTTTTTCTTTGCTTTTCTTTCTCAGTCTACATTTAGATACCTCTTCCCTACCCCACACCCCAAATTTGGGGACAGTGCTCAAAAGTGGGTCTTGCCTCTCCTACAGGCTGGCTTTGCTTCCTTCTTTTCCTTCTAATCTCCTGGGTATCTTATTTGTATATAGTGATGTTAATGAGTAACTCTTGTGGCGCTGATGGACGGGGGGAGGGGGGCGGTGAATGGCTCGCAATCTCTGGATTTCGTAGCCTATTACTCACCTGGCGCCGGTCGCAATCTCGCCGCGGGCTTTATGGTGGCTGCGGCGGCCGCCGAGGCCACTCGGGGCCGGCGCCTCGGCCTTTTTTCCCGGGCTTCGAGTGCCACCTATCTGTCTGTTCCATCAATGCGCCCTGGTGGCTGCGTCCGGCCCGGCACCCCAGAGCCTCGCCGGGTGCAGAACGTGGGCGCCGTGTCTGTGTCCCTTTCTCCTGCCCAGCACCCCCAGCCCACACGCCACACACTCCACCACCCCTGGCCCCGGCCTCGGAAGAAGCGGCCACCGTTTCTTCCCTGGATATCACTTTAATTCCTGCTTGGGCCTCAGATGAGAAAAACAGTCCTCTCCGGAATGTTCGGAAATTCAGCGTGGGGACCATCGCTCATAATTCTCTCTCCCAATACTTTGCCGGTCCTTGTACAAATCTGTGGACCCCAGCGGCAGGGGTCGACCTGCACTTGGGATGAGCACATCATGAATGCCCTACCCTTCCAACTTCGAGCTCTACGGGGGTAACGCCCCTTCGCCTCCACGCTCCCTTTCTTACTTTGTAATTCTGCAAGTTTTCGTTTTTTAAACCTGGCTGCGTCTGCAGGGACAGAGGCCACGGCTCGGGCGGTGGTCAGCTACCAGCCTGCCGGGCCCAGCGACCTGGCGACTTGCAGATTGAAGGCGACAAACGTGGGTGCCGTCGGAGCCCCCTCCCCGACCGCCTGTCCTCTGCGTGTCGGCTCCGAGCCCGGCTGCGCCCCGGCGTCTGGTACTCGGAGGGGCGGGGTGGAGTCGCCTTCTGCTGCGCTTTGAGCCGCGGGTGCAGGCGTCCCGGTTCCTGCTGACCTCCGGGCGCTAATTGCAGGGGTCGAAGGGCGCGCAGGGGCGGGGGCAGAGGTCACGACCCTCAGCTCCCTTCTCCGGGCTCCGGCAACCCCGAAGGAGCGAGGGGTGTGTGCAGGCTGGGAGTGTGTGTGCGTGCAAAAGATCTCTCTCTGGACCCGCACTGTCCTGGGACCCACCCTTTTTGTGTGTGGGGGGAAAGTTCCCAAAGAATAGGCCCTTGAAAAGAAGTCCATCCAAGAAGGCAAACCCGGGTTCTGACCGCTCTCTGAACCAGTGGACAGGCATAGCTTGGGCGCTGCCAGAGCACTTTCTGCCTCGCTGGTTTCCAAATCTGACCTCTCGGCTGCCAGCCAGGACAGAGGTCGTTGAGGTGTAGCTCTAATCACCCTCGGACTTAGCTCTTACAGAGGGAGCTGTGTAAGTTCCCGCAGAGGAGTCGCTCTCAGGGCATTTAGAGCTGAGGCCCGGAACCGCAGGTGTGAGAAAGATGTGTGTGTGCGTGTGTGTGTGCCCGTGGACTCGGGCATGCTCCGTCTGTACATGTCTCTTCCAATTTGGATTTAGAAGTTCAAGCACGAGACAGCTGCGGATGTAGACGCATTTGGTTGTTTTATAATCAAGATGCGTATAATCATGAAGTATACGTTGCAGACGTGGGTGTTCAAAGTACACATGACAACGTAATAAAAATAGCTGGCATCGAAGGGGCATGTGAGTGTGCTAGGCATGTGGGGAGCACCCCACAAAAATCTCCTGAAGCCTTCCCGTTTAACCCGATAAGGGGCGCATGATTTTAATCCTGTTCTACAAAGTAGGAAACTGAGGTATGGCACAGTCAAGCCACTTACCCAAAGTTATCATCATGGGGAAGTGGTGAGACCTGAAGTCCAACACAGAGGGCTGCCGGACACCCACTCATTGCCATTCTTAACGTAGGTGGAGGCCTGGGGCTCTGTGGGGCGCAGGTCCCGGCTGCGGAGCAATCTCTGAGTGCAGTGGGGCTGGCAGCGTGTGTGTCTCAGCAGGAGTTCACTCGAGGGTATTTCAGTGTCTTTGGGAATCTGCTGTTCGATAGGAAAGGACTGTTTTTCTCTCCCCGTTCCCCTCTCTTTGGTGTCCTGAAACATACAAGGGAGGAAGGCCAAGGGGTTAGGGCCTTTTTCCCAGGTAAGCGGAGGCATCTGAAAATACCCGCAGGTGGGCACGAGAGAAAGGGAGAGACAGAGTCAGAGAGAGACAGGCGGCGGAGCAGGAGCACGCGTGTGTGACCTCCCCCAAAACACGGTTTTTCTCTCCAGCCAGGTCGGGGAGCAGGGCTGGGTGCCGCGGGCTTTCCTGTTCCTGCTTCAGATCGTCCCTGTGTCCCTGGCATTTACCGCACTCTGTCTGTCAGGGGCGCCAAGGCCCCGGCGCTGTGCGGGAGGTGCAGGTGGTGGGGCTGTGGACACAAAGATCGTTGGCCCTTTCCTGGCTTGACCCTACCCGACCAGTTCCTAAGCAAATGTGGTTTCCTCTGCCCTCTCACTTCCAACTCTTTGGCCCCAGCTGGAAGCCGAGGACTTGACTACTGGAGACAAGGATTCCACCGAGAAGCCGGAGACCCCTTCGTGCAGGATGCACGCAGTCTGCAACCTGGGCAATCGCAGGCCCCACTCACTCACCCAGAACCAAGGCCGGGGTCTGGCTGCAGACTGGGCAGGGGTGAAAACCGCGGGACGGCCTTGGCGTCTGGATCTCAGATTTGGTGCAGTCCCCGGAATGGGGTGCAAAAGTCGGGGGCGTAAAGGGGCATTGGAACCATCAGAAGCTGACAGCTCTGGATGGTACCATCGGAGCCCTCAGCTTCCCCCACCCCCAGCCACCCCGTCCTCCGGCCGCAGCCAGCCGGTCTATTTGAGCTTTTGAAATGCGATCCCTGCGCCACTTCGGTTTCCCGCTAATGACCCGGGCTCGGGTTTCGGTTGCGGATTGCACCCGGAGCCGAGGCGGCTTCCTCAGCCGCTCAGCCACCCCGGGCCCGCGTGCTCTTTCCGCTGGCGGGGCGGACCCAGCAAGGCCCATTCTTCCACAAAGTTCCCTTTCTCAAGGACAACACGGCCACCGAGCTGACACTGGGTGCGAACTTCCTTCCTGCCACACTTGCGCGTCGCCCTTCACCCCAGTCCCCAGCGTGGGCATCTTTGATGTCACTTTTTATCTTCCGGTGCTAAGAACAGGAGTCAGTGGTCTCGGGTCACACCCCCGACCCCCGACCCTCCTGACCCTGGCAGAGAGCTGCAGTGGAAGAGCTGGTTCCCACAGGCAGCACCGCGTGTGCCAGCCAAGACCCGGCCTCCCCGGGGCCACTGTCCCTCAGGCCAGCGGCAACTTCAGTTCATTGGCTATTCCCTGGCCAGGACCCTGGCGGCCCCTAAACTCATGCACGGAATTTCGTCATTGTACATAAGTTCATTTCAGATTCTCAGATACCTGAGTCCAACTAAATGAAGACCCTCAGAAATGGCAGGAGGAGGTAGAGTTCAACTTAGGACTCAGTTTCCATCTCTCTCTCTCCCTTGTTTTGGTACCGGGAATCGAATTCACGACCTCACGCTTGTGAGGTAGGCGCTGTGCTGTTAAGCTATATCCCTGGCCCCTCTCTCCTTATTTTGAACCTAACTCCAGACCAAGAGAGAGCCTCGGGCACTGTATAATTACTTGATTAAATAATATTAACTTATCAGCCCAATGATTATAAACAGTCATTGTCACCCCCAATAAGTTCTGTGTTAATTTCCTGTCCCCAGGGTCACTCTCCCTTGGCTATCACAGGTCATAAAAGGAAACCACTTTCCATAAAACAAAATTCCTTTTTACTAGGTGCCCCCTACCCACCTCAAGATCAAGGGTAAAAGGATCCGCAGGGGAGGTCTCCTTCATGGGGAGACCAGGGCTGCCCTGGTGGGGGGCTTCCCAGCTTCTCTGTACATCACAGTGATATGATTTGGTACGGGGTGAGTTTCATTTTCTTCTGGAGCTTTGGAAAAAAGACTTAGGTCTTTCACTAAAGCCACCTGGTGGAGCCAGGGTTTCTGAATATTGGAAGATAGGTGTGGGCGTCAAAGAGGGGGATCATTGGGGTTCTGAGGGTCACCTTTTTCTCAAGGCCAAAATTAACAAGGTGAAGGCTGTGCACGTCTTTCCATGCAGATAATTCCTTTTATCTTTATTGCCCAGAACAAAGTAAGCACTTACCCAAGACATGTGCGGGTCTAGTTCCAGCACATCCCCAGACCCCTCTAATTTGTAAGGCAGAGGTTATAGCCGGTCTGTGTCCTACTGTCCTCTTTGCTTTGGGTCTCTTTCCACTCTTATTCAGGCAAACACACCAACAGCACATGAAAATTCACAAACACAAAGAAGCATCCTACACAGTCCCGGGTGTTCAAAGGAGGAGGGGGCTCGTTCCTCTTTGCTGCTCTCTGATAAAGTAGGACCCAGGGGTGCCCCTTATCGCCCCCAAGCCCAGCCTAAATAAATGCTTTTTGGATGTTCTGGGCCACAAAGAATGGATTTCTTCTTGGCATCAAGGCGAAATTGATTTCAAGAAAGATGATGTGAACCGAGGCACCAACAGCCCCCCATTTCAGCCCCCAACCACACATTCGTCACCAACCTCTCTTCCACTCCAGACTCTGGAAGGCAAATCACAAGAACACTGTGAATGTCTGCCCGGCCGGAACCCAGGGACACAGCCTTTTCTTTCTGTGTCACTTCTGCGGTGGTTTGGGTTGGCATTAAAATTCTCCAGGTGTTTTTTCCTGATTTCTTGGAATATCCCAGTTTCCGAGTTAGGGCAGAGAGGTCAAAACAGGAAGGGGGAGCTGCAGTCAATCAGCGCTGCCTCTGCTAGGTTCCTCCCCAGGGGAGAAGAATCCCAGCTACCTGTTTTGCAGAGCGCAGGGAAAGGGGTATACGTGAGCGTGACTTTCACCCGGACGCCTGGGCCCTTTGCTAGGCCGTTCCTTTGCCGCCATCTGCTGGTTGGATGGGGAAGTGCAAGAGACTATTCCAATACCCGTGGGAAGCTGTCGCCATTCATTCATTCATTCATTCATTCATTCATTCATTCATTCATAAAATCATGATCACTGAGACATGATTTCTCTTCTCATACCTTCCAGTGACGCTAGCTTCATGGCCATTCTTCAGCAATGAGAGACACGAGGATGTGGCTCAGCGGTAGAGCGCTTCCCTAGCATAAGTGAAGCCCTGGGTTTGATCTCTAGCACTGCAGAACAAACAAATAAACAAATGAATAAAATTAAATACATAAAAATAAAAGTAAGATACAGAAGCTGAAGGTATTGCTCAGTGGTAGTGCCCTTGCCTAGCATGCACAAAGCCCTGGGTACAATCCCCAGCACTGGTGACAAGGCAAGAAGCTGGAGTTTGTTTGGGTATGGTGGCACCCACCTGTAATCCCAGTACTGATGGGGCTGAGGCAGAAGGATCCCTGAGAGTTTGAGGCCAGCCTGGGGTACATAGGGAGACCCTGTCTTAAAAAAAGAAGGAGAAGGAGAAGAAGAAGAAGAAAAAGAAGTAGGAGGAGGAGAAGGAGTCCTGGGGGTCCTTTTTTTTGAGACAGGGTCTTGCTATGCAGTTCAGGCTGGCCTTGAACTTACTATGTAGTCCAGGTTGGCTGCAAACTTGTGGTGATCCTCCTGCCTCAGCTTCCCGTATGCTGAGATCACAGGTGTGTGCCATGACGTCCGGCTGCTGGGTGTCCTTTAAGCAAGTGGCTTAACTCTTCTGGTCTCAATTCCTCATAAAGTAGAGGCAGAATAATGACACACAAACCTACAGGCAGGTGTGCTGGGACAAGTGAAGGACAAATAACACCTTGTAAAGCACCCACCCCACAGCGGCTCCTGTCTCCTCCTCTCCTGGGCTGGGAAGACTGTGGTTGCTTCCTCTCTCACCCTGACTCTTCTGGTCTCCAGCAACTGAAGTCACCGGTTCTCAGTGAGCAGGGATTTGGGGTATGGCAGGAAACACCCCACCGCGCACACAGGGAAGCTGCCCTTCCAGCTAGCCATTTCCTCAGGAGCCCTGGGCTCACGGGACTCCCACAACCACCTCTGCCCTCCTTCCCTCCACTCCACTGCCTGTGTCACAGCAGGACTGGTGCCAAGGCCCTGGGCAATGTCGTGTGGCTGCCACAGCCCATAGAATCCAGCCCCAGCCCTCCATGCCCTCCCAGTACCTCCCTAGTCGGGCCAGCAGTGTTTTGCCTGACTCTCCCCCACCCTCCCAGGCTGGCCTTGAACTCACTGCAATCCTCCTGCCTCAGCCTCACGAACACTGGGATCACAGGCATGTGCCACCTTGTCTGGCTCCTGATTCTTTGAAGCCAAATCTCTAGGCCACGTCTCCATCCCCCTTCACCTCACTCAAAGTCTTCACTCATGCTGTGCCCTGGGGCCAAGACCACCCACCCGGGCACTTGGGTGTTTATGTGGATAATCCTCCTCTGTCTGTCCTGGGGGTCACAGGGAGCATTTCCCTGGCTCCCACCCACGAGATGCCCGTGGCACCCTCTCCTGCGGTTGTGACAGTAGAAACCATCTCTTGACATTGCCCTTGCCCCTGGGGGAGGTGGCAAAACCGGGACCCCTGCCTTGGCCTGGCTGCTTGGCAGCCTGGTCTTCGGCTTCGTTTCCGTGTGGACATCCGAGTCGCTTTGTGCACAGAGCCGAGCCGGGTCAGGCCTCCCTGCTCCAGGTTCTCAGCTTCCGCATACCTCCTCCAGCCGAGATAACAATGTGTGTCCCAGGCTGTTAGCATTTGTCTCCTGAATGGCGCTCAAGCCACCAAGGGCAGGGACCGGGTGGCTGTGACTCATTGCACTGTCCGTGGGGAGGGTTTGCAAATCATAAGCACCCATAATAGCTTCTTGCAGGAAGATATGCAACTGACCAAGGCCGCCCTCCAAGTCTGTTTCAGCGCAGTCTCCTCCACTTGCAACTCTCCCATCATTTGGGGCTCTTCCGCTCATTTCCCCAGCCCGCTCTGTGGCCTCCCAGGTTCCATGGGGCACGAGGGCCTGACGGCTTCGGTCACTCAGGCCTGCAGGCCACACCTGGTTGCCGCTGGTTTCCACACAGCCTATGAGACAAGAAAGGTCTGCACTATTTTATTTTGGCTTTCATTTTTATTCAGGGGCTGGGGATCAAAACCAGGGCCTTAACCGGATGTGATGGTGCATGCCTGTAATCCCAGCATTCTAGGAAGCTGAGGCAGGAGGACCACAAGCTTGAACTTAGCTTGGGCACTTTAGTGACTTATCGAGACCCCGTCTCAAAATTTAAAAGAGGTGGGTGCTGAGGATGTAGCTCAGTGTGAAGGCCCTGGGTTCAAACCCCAGTATCGTAAAAACAAAAACAAAAACAATCAAAAACCAACAACCCAGGGTCTTGTGCAGGCTAGGCAAGCACTCCACCACTGAACTACACACTCAGTGAGTGTTACTATTTTAAATGGCTGAAAAAAGAATAATATTAAATGGCTTTAAAAATTACATGATATGCCAATCTTAGTGTTTATAAGTAAAGTTTTATTGGAACATAGCCATGCCCATTTATTTATAAATCATCTTGTTTCTACAGCAACATTATGACTCAAAAAGCAAGAAATAACAGTATTTATTATTTCTTCTTTCTTTCTTTCTTTCTTTCTTTCTTTCTTTCTCTTTCATCTCTCTCTCTCTCTTTCTCTCTCTTTCTTTCTTTCTGTTCTGTTACTAGGCATTGAATCTGGGGCCTTTGGACTGAGCTACATCCCAGCTCTTTTTACTTGTTTTTGAGACAGAGTCTTGCTAAACTGCTAAATTGTCCAGGCCGAGCTTGATCTTGCAATCCTCCTGCCTCAGCCTCCCAGAGTGCTGGGATTGCAGGCATATGCCACCATTCCTAGCAAGAAATATTTATTTTCTGTCCCTTTTAAGGAAAAAGTTTGCCCAGCCCTGGTGTAAAGTAAGGGGTGGCTACTACTACGTTACAAGTTCAAGTTTGCAATAAAGTTTGGGGCCCAGTTACTGTTACATCCAGTAAGAACCAAAATAAGAAAAAAAGAAAAGAAACGTGCAGACCAGTGGCTGAGTCATTTGCAGGAGAAACTATAAAGGTGCTAACTATGGTTAATAATAAGAGTTTAAAAGCTGTTTTGAGCCAGTGTGGTGCACACCTGAAATCCCAGCTACTTGAGAGGCTGAGGCAGGAGGATCACATCCAGGCTGGCCAACTTAGTGAGATTCTGTCTCAAAATAAAAAATAAAAAGGGCTGGGGTTGTAGCTCAGTGTTAGTGCGCCCCTGGATTTAATCCTCTGTACGGCAAAAACAAACACATAAATGCTGTTTTGAAACAGAAAGAAGCTACAGGAAACCAGGCATGGTGGCACGCACCTGTAATCCCAGTACTCGGGAGGCTGAGGCAGGAGGATGGCTGTGAGTTCAAGGCCAGCCTGGGCTACAAAGTGAATTCAAGGCCAGCCTGAACTGCATAGTGAAACCCTATCTCAGAAAGAAAAATAAAAAATAAAAAATTTTTTAAAAAGGAAGAAAAAAGCTACAGGGAACAAAGACATCCAGCACTCAGTAGGTCCTCAATAAAACGCCCTGTTCACTTGCAAAGGGTTGCCTTCCTGGGGCAGGGAGAACAGAATCCTGGCTCGAGCCAAGGTTAGGGTTAGCAACATGTAGGAATCAAAGTGAGGAGTAGTGGAGATGACATTGACGGCCCTGCAGCCCCAAGGTGAAGCCAGTTTTGCTTTATTTTTTAAATTTAATTTAATTTATTTATTTTTTGAGACAGGCTCTCATTATGTAGCCCAGGCTGGCCTCGAACTCTCCGCGATCCTCCTGCCTCAGCCTCCTCAGTGCTGGGATCACAGGGGTGCGCCACCACGCCCAGCTATAAGCCAGTTTTGTTTTAGAGCTGCTGCCCTGTGAAAACTCGAATGCTTAAAGTTGGGGACAAAAGTAAAGGCTCCAAGAATGATTTGTGATTTGTTTTTCTCCACGATGAAAGGAGGAGCCGTAGGTCACGTTCATTTCTTTCTAACCCTTGCAGCAATTCGGTGCACACAGAAGGGCCTGCAGTCGTTGTCCCCTTTTCTCTCTTCTCTGTCTCTCTCCCCTGTCTCTCTTCTTTCCTCCATCCCTTCCTCCCTTCTCTGTTCCCTATAACATCTCTAATGTTGAGGCCCAATCCAGGAAACCGAGGCTTGGAGACCGAGTGTGATTGATGAATGGGGTTTCCCACCCCAGGACCTGGGGCTGCTCCTCTGTGGTCGTCTCTAACGATGCCACAGCGCCAACCCTGGTTCCCTCTGACGTCGGCCTACATGAGAATCTCATTATTTATCATTTTGAAGCCCCGGGATTTTCAGAAGCCAAATCCGAGCTGAAAATGGAGGCAATTACCCAGATAATTTAGGTAAACCTCGCGGTTGTGTTGCGAGTGTTTTAACATCCATGTCTGAATTACTGGAGTAATTGTTTCCACTCCTACTTCTCATTGTGTGGTTGAAGAGGCCAGTTCGGCCCTGTCAGGCCCTGTTTGTTTTGTCCCCATAGGAGGCCGGGTAGTTAAGGACCGAGGCTCAGAACAAAACCCCGGGACAGAGAGGTGGGCAGCGCCCCCCCCCCCAATTTGAGCTGGAGGTCAGTAACCTTTGTGCGTCCACAAAACCCAACCAAGAGGCTCCCTCGGCCCCTCATAATTCTGCTTTGGGAAAACACTCCTGACACACAAGCCTATCAAAGCTGTGGTGTGTGTGTGTGTGTGTGTGTGTGTGTGTGTGTGTCCAAAAGTAAAATTAAGCAAATAATGCAGACTTTAAAGAACAGAGCCGAAAATAAGTCTTCTGTTATTTCTTAGAAAAAGAGTGAATTTTAGAGACTGATATTTGTGCTCCCGTGCTTCTCCCAATTTTTGTGAACCCAGAAAGCACCCGGCCTCTCCAAACAGGGCGCACAGGGCCGGGGCTGCGGCTCAGGGGTTGAGCGGGTGCCCAGTGTGTGCGAGGCCCTGGGTTCCATCCCCAGAATAAAGAGGGCTGACGAAGATCTTGCTTTACGGAGTTGTTGCGAGATAACACAGGTCCTGCACAACCCCGGGAGAGGCCCGCCATGAGTTTGAAGCATGCCTGTCATTGTTAATGTTATTGTTATTGTTATTGTTTATGGGGAAATAGGTTCCATCTGCTAAAGTGAGTAGAGCCCGGAGCAGGGCGGCCCCGCCAGCTTCGTTCCGGGCCGGGCTACCACAATGAAACAGGAAGGCTGGCGCTCCTCAGACACCCCAACAATGGAAATCCACGCATTAAAATTTTACAGACTGCGGCAGCCCAGTTCAAAAGCAGCAAACGGTTGTCCGCTGAGATCAAGTAAAACCGGAGCCCCAGCGTGCACGAACGAGTCTGTCATCTCCGCTCTTGTTTATTTCTTCCTGTGGCTCGCACTAGGCAGGTTGGGGAACGGGGCCTCGTTCACGGCCAAAGAGGAGGAAATAGAGATACAGGGGCCATGTCAAGGCCGGGGGACTCAGTGTGCTGTAAAAATGAGGACAATCCACCAAGCAAAAGGGATGTAAGGATGCTGAGTGTGAATTAAAATATATTCAGCAACAGTAAAAATCAAACAGGGGTCCAGCTTGCGATCATTTCTTCTCCACGCCAACCTGCGGGTCAGCACGGTTGTTCTTGGCTGGGCGTGGTGGTGCGTGTGTGTAATCCCAGCACTCTGGGAGGCTGAGGCAGGAGGATTGCAAGTTTGAGCCCAGCCTGTCTCAAAATAAAAAATAAAAAGGGCTGGGGATGTTGCTCAGTGTGAAGGCCCTGGGTTCAGTCCCTAGTAACACACACACACACACACACACACACACACACACACACACACACACACAGAGTTGTTCTCAGTCCATCTGCAGGGTAGATTCACCCAGGGATCTGGAGAGGGTTCTATGCCTTGTCCTCCCCACAGGGCGAGTCAGAGTTTGGGAGACAACTCTCTTTGGACTCAGCATTCTGTCAGAACCCTCTGTGGGATTCCAAAGACCTTCTAAACGTTTAGGAGCTGTTGGAAATCCCTACAGGCGGCTCTTAATCTCAGTCATATTTTAGGAGTGAAAAAAAGAAAAGATAACATTTTCCATTTTAAAAATGACAGTAGAGGTTTTTTTTTTTTTTTTTTTTGTGGGTACCGGGGCGTTGACCTCAGGACCTCACGTGCCAACAGGCACCCATGCCGCTGAGCGATATCACCGGCCCCTTTTTCGTATGTGTGATCCGGGAGTTGAACTCAGGCCCTCGCGCTTGCAAGGCAGGCACTTTATGCCACTGAGCCATCTCACCGGCCCTACAGTAGAGGTTTTGAAAACAGCAAGAGAGAAGTCACAGAGCCCCCAGCCCCAGAATTTGGGTTATTAGGCTCCTTAGCTGGGATCTAGCTCTTTTATGTAGCTTGGAGCCACTTTTCAGCGTAAGTGAATAGCTTCACGCTTCATTTCTAGCAAGATCAACTCAAAGGAAGTGTATTTCAGGAAAGGCACTGTGGGTGACACATCTTGCATCACTGTGCTTTTCTGTGAGGTCCCATACTCTCCCCGAAGTGCCCAAGGCCATGTCATGCCCTGCTGACCAAGTGTTCATTTTGACAGTGCTGGGGATTGAACCCAGGGCCTCATGAATGCCAGGCAAGTGCTCTGCTGCCGAGCTACAGGCCCAGCCTTGCTGACCACGTATTCCCAGAACCCTTTCTTTCCTGGGTTCCTGTAGCCCCTGGCACCTCAGGGTCTCCCCCTCCATCTCTGCCATCTTCCCACATGAGGCGTTGCGGTTCCTTCTCTGCCCACCCTTGTGCTCTGGATGTCATTCCTGTGCCCGTCTCTCCTTGCCTTTGTCCTCTTGGCCATGGCTCCTGCCCATTCCATGGGACCCATCAAAACCCCGGCCCTTCTGGGTAGATCTTTCTGGAGGCCTCCATGGAGCCACTAAGAGTCCCCACACTGTGTGTCCTTTCAGCCATACTTCGAAGGCCCTAGAGTCACCCTCGTTCTCTGTGCTGGGTGGGTCCCAGGACTGCCCTCAGATACCAACACCCATGGGTGCTTGAGTTCATTATTAAAATGGAAGCAGGGCCGGGGATATAGCTCAGTGGCATAAACTGCCTGGCAAGGACAAGGTCCTGAGTTTGATTCCCAGTACCAAAAAAAAAAAAAAAAATGGAAGCATATTTGCATATAATCTGTGTACATCTCCCATGTACTCTAAATCCTCTCTGGACGATTTGTGCTGTCTAATATAATGTAAATACACCGGAAAGAGTCATCATATTGGATTATCTAGGGAGCAATAACTGGGAAAGAAGCTCTGTGACATTCCTAAGTCCTTTTGTTTTTGTTTTTGCGGCATTGGGAATCGGACCCAGGGCCTCACATATGCTAGGCAAGTGCTGTACTGCTGAGTTGTACCCGCAGCCCCCAGGTAGTGAATTTTGTAGGTTTTGTGGGCCACACAATCTCTGACATGATGAGTCAGCTCCACAAAAGCAGACACAGACAATGTGGAAACAAATAGTGGGCTCTAACCGCATTTTACCTGCAAACACTAAAATTAAGATTATTTTATTTTTATTTATTTATTTATTTTTTGAGAGAGAGTTTCACCATGTAGTTTAGGCTGGCGTTGAACTCACTACGTAGCCCAGGCTGGCCTCAAACTTGAAGCGACCCTCCTATCTCAGCCTCCCGAGTACTGGGATCCCAGGCATGTGCTATCACGCCTGGCTAAAATTAAGATTTTATATAATTTTTATGGCGTGAAGTATTGTTTTGATTTTTTTCTCCATCATTAAAAACATGCAAAAAATGTAAAATAAAAAATAAAAACATATAAAATCCATTCTCATCTCGAAGGCCACGGAGATATAAGCAGCAAGTTGGACTGGGTCCCCAGGCCATAGATTGCCAATCCTTGCCCAGGAAGATTGAGGGTGGAATTAGGTCTTTCCTGATCTGGGTTAAGAAAGCAGTCACAACTCTAAAAGACAGCATTGCATTAACACGACTTGGGGTGTCCCAGGGGTAAACTAATGGCAGGAATCGCCAGGCGTTACAGGCTGGGTGAGCACCCCAACCCCACGATTCCTGTGTTGAAGGCTTAGGTTCCAGCACCCTGCATTTGGAGACAGAGGTCGTAACGGAAAATGAGGTCAATAGGGGTGTCTAGTCCTGTTATAAGGACCAGGACACAGGCCCAGAGGGAGACCCAGTGAACACGAAGGGAGGAGACGGCCAGCGGCCAGTGGCATGGGACAGACATCAGAAGAAACCAGCACAGTGACACCTCCACCTCGGACTCCAGAAGAACGACGGAATGAATGCCTGTTATTTAACACACCCAGTCTCTGAGGCTTTCTTCCGGCTGTCGCAGCATACCCTGGTGCTCCGAGTTGACAACCCTGTCCTATGGTAGCACTCTTTTTCTTTTAAACCTTTTTTTTTTTTTTTTTTGCAGTGTTGGGGATTGAATCCAGGCCTCATGTGTGCTTGGCAAACGCTACCACTGAGCTGCAGCCTAACCCTTATTTATTTATTTATTTATTTATTTATTTATTTATTTATTTATTTACTTATTTATGACAAGAGCTCTGTAGGTTGCCCAGGCTGGCCTCGAACTTGTGATTCTCCTGCCTCAGCTTTCTGAGTAGCTAGGATCACAGGCATGTGCCACCGCACCCCGGAGATATCGTTCTTAATCCTCTCGGTGACCCTGTGAGGTAGCTGATCCTTCTTCCTTGTTGGGAAGACAAGGATATTTGAAGAGGTGAACAGGTAGAATGATGGTCTACATGCTCACAGTTAATCAGCAGATTAAAATTCCGAGACTTTATCTGTATCTGTGCGTGTCGCATGCAAAGAGTCCCTGGCTGGCCTTTCACAGAAAACGTGAAGTTCCACTTGGAAGGCTGAGCCAGGAGGAGGAGAAATCAGTGATGGAAGCAGATATTGTTTGCTAGGAGCCCAGGATCTAATGTGTGCAGTGTGTGGGAGCCTTGGGTAAGTGCCTTCCTTTTTGGGGGGGCCTCGATTTTCATCTCTGCAATGGGCACGTTGGACAGGTGGAATTCCGAGGCTTTTGGACACTGCTGTACCACGATATGATTCAAGGCTGAACTTGCGCGCCTCGCTTGGCTTCTCCTTCTAGAAATCCCTTTCAGTTGGGCCCAGGCCCTTGAGCTGCGTCCGATTGTCTCGAACCAGCAGGAGAGGAAGAGGAAGGGGCACCTTTACAGCTGCAGAGCCCCCTGAGTATCCTCTGCTTTGTCCTCTGGAGTTGACAACACCCGAGCTCCATTTCCTGCAGGGCAGGATCCATTTTACGAGCTCGGAAGGGTCGACAATGTCTCTCTCTGCATCAGGGATGCCAGGATCTGCTTTGTTGTTGAAAGTCAGGATCTGCGGCGCCCAGGGATGGGTGTCCTTGGCACCGGGTTTAACAAGGCTCCAGGGCGGTGGGCACTTCCGGGCCTGCACCTTCCTCCCCCGGCCTTGGACTCTATGCTCTGCCGGACACCACAGAGACACCTGTGGACCCGGCTCTGTGATGGAAGGGAGGGGTGCCCACCCCGAGGACGGCACAAAAGCTGGCCAGACAAAGTCGAGGCCTCCACTGAGAGCCTTGTTGTTTGTCCCTTTGCTGAGGGTCTCTGGGAACCCTGGGCTGTGGGAGTGGGGTAAGAATTTGGGACCATTTTGCAGGCCATCGTGACCCCTGCCCCACCCCAGAGGGGACTCCCCAGACCCCTGATCATCTGGGTTAATGACGGGTAAGCAGGGAGTGGGTACAGGGAGTGGGTACTCTAGCTCTTAGGGCGTTGGGCGCAGGGTTATGACTGGAAATCAGAAGAATCCGCCCTTCACCCTTTCTCTTTACGACTGTGTTCCTGCAGGCGTCCCCCTCCACCTGGTCCCCTGGGGACCTCGGGCCTTGAATCCAAAAGCCACCTGGGAAGTGGCTGGTGTCAGGAACAAACGCAGGCTTCTCAGCAGAGACTTCAGGGTCTGCTTTAGGGAACTGGGTCTGTGTATTTTAGGGGGCACAGCAGCCTCCTCGATGCAGCCCAGTAGCAGGAATGGGGCAGTGAGCAGCTTGTCCCGGGAGTGGTATAGAGGATGTGTTCTTGACCAGGGTGAAAATTGATGGAGGTGAGCAAAAAATCCCAAGTGTATATTTATTATTGATTTATTTATTTTGCAGTGCTGAGCCTGGGGCGTTTGCACTGAGCTCCACACCAGCCCCACCACCCTTTCTGAGACAGGATCTCCCTAAATCGCCAATACTGGGCTTGAACTTGCAATCCTCCTGCCTCAGCCTACCAAAGTGCGTGATTACCAGTGTGCACCTCTACGCCCAGCTGAAAGTCTCACTCTATGTATAAAGCACCACTGAATGTGTTTCTGTGCTATTATAATTTCACGGGGTTGCTTCTCCTCTCCAGCTCCTACCTGACTGCACCACGGCCCTGGAAGCCACAGGCGCCCTCTCTCCTTCCCAGCCTCGGATCACTGTCTGTTTCTATGAGATCAACACTTGTCTGGCATGGGTGAAGCCCTGGGCTCCATCCTCAGCACTGGAAAAAAAAAAATTAGGTGCCAGAAAACTTCTGAGAACAGAGTTTTGTCTGCTGTCAATCAACTCACTATCATCCTCTCTCCTCCTGCAAGATCAGGCCCTGGTTCCACCCACACTCTGGCAAAAGCCCTGAGGAGTTTTCCATTGTAATAAGGGTCTCAGGCACCTCCCGTCACTCGTCACTCGGGGCCATTTGAGTGCTGAGTCCTTTGGAATTGCTGTCATGGAAATACCACCGCTTCTGGTCAGGAGGCGGGGCTTGGGAGAAGTCTCCTGACACTTTCCGCTGCACAATGAGTCAGGGCAAATGAGATTTGAATCCAGAGTTCCCTGATTCTGAAGCACTCCGTGTAGCTTCGTTGTTTTGATTGCAGAGCTGCTTTATCATTTATCACTGCAAGCCTTTTTTTTTTTTTTTTTTTTTTTTTTACAGGATCTTGCTATGTAGCCCAGGCTGGCCTTGAACTAGTAGGGATCCTCCTGCCACAGCCTCCCCAGTGGTCAGTGCTGAGATTACAGATGTGTACCATCACAGTCTTTTCTCAGCAATGCTTTTATTCCCATTTTTCAGATGGGAAAACTGAAGCTTGGGCTAATTAAGTCACGCCTGAGATTGCACAGCAAGGAAGTGGAACTGGAACCCAGGCCTAGGTGTTCGCACTGCTAACCATTTCTCTGTGTCCCATTCCTTTTCACGCTGGCAAATCTGCCCATGGAATTTTCTTTATGTGGGTACCGGGAGTTGACCTCAGGACCTCGCGCTTGCCAGGCAGGCGCTTATGTGGCTGAGCTATCTCACTGACCCCTGCCCTTGGAATTTAACAGACACCTTGCTGAGGTCTCTCCCTGCGCCTTCTTCTCCGAGGTTTTCTCTCACAGCTCCTCCCTGACCCTCTCCTCTTCCTGCAACTCCTGAACATGGCTGGAAAGCACGAGTCCTGGGGTTCGATCAGATGAGGCTGAGGCCAGGCAGTGCTGCCCCTCTCGTCTGCGGCAGGCCAGGCCGCAGCACGTCTGTCAGCTCAGTGGACCGGAACAAAGTTGGCCTCTCTGAGTCTCCGCTCCTTATCTGTGGACACCAGGATACACCAGTCCAAAGGGTGCAAAGGAGAAGGAAAATCATGTGTGCAAAATTCTAAATCGTGGCTAGGAGGATTGCGAGTTCGAGCCCAACTTGGCAACTTAAAAATTTGAGAGGGCCTGTCTTAAAACAAAAAATAAAAAAAGGCTAGGGATGTAACTCAAGGCAAAGACCCTGGGTCCAATCTCCAGTATCACACACACAGAAATAAAAATAAAAATAAAAATAAAGAAGATAGAAGTAAGGTAACAAGCCGGAGGTCCCCTCCCAGGGGACAGGGATCCACTCCTGTCCATGGTGCTGGAAGCTTGGACAGCATCGGGGAAAGGGTGGAGCAGCTGGAGCAGACCTGAGAGCCCTCTCTTCACCTGTCAGCTTCCCGTTCTCCCTGCCTATGGTGACCACCTGGAGAATCCACAGTGCCAGAGCGAAGTCCCCTCTTCAAAGTCAGATGTCCCTTCTCACAGGCCTGCTCACTTAGCACCCACAGGCTCACTGCACCTCCTCCTTCCCTCACCCATCCATCAGTTCTCCACCTCAATAACCCTCTCATTCATTCCTTTACTCATTACTTCATTTACTCATTCACAAACTTGGTTACTCAATTACTCACTCATTCATTAACTCAGTTGTTCATCCATTCCTCATTCACTAAATTATTCACTCAATGGCAGCATTTGCTAACTCATTCATTCATTCCTTGACTCATTCACCCTACCTTGTCCATTCATTCATTCACTTAGTCATTCGCCCATTCATTCACTTATTCTACAATATTTAACAAGCTGCTCCTCCTCATGTTCCACCTTTTATCTGGTGGCTTGGGACTCCCAGCCTTGAGAAAGACATTCAAAGTTGCTGCTCAAGCCATGTGTGGTGGTGCACACTGTAATCCCAGCACTTAGGTGGCTGAGGCAGGAGGATCATTGTGAATTTGAGGTCAGCATGGGCTACGTGGTGAGTTCAAGACCAGCCTGAACTACGTAGTGAGACCCTGTCTCAAAAAAAAAAAAAAAAAGTCACCACTCAAGTTCTAAGTGGCAGAGCAAAGAGAGTAGAAATCAAGGAAAAGAATGTGCATGATAAAAAAAAATGCATGGGAGACAGATGATGATAAACACTAGGAAGAAATTGTCAGGCTGGGAGACCTTGCCAAAGCTGGTGCCATTGGGATATGGTGGCCCAGGAAGGGCTCCTGCAGGGGACCCCTGGGAGAAATCTGCAGGAAGTGGAGCTTGCAGAGCCTGGCGGGACCCCCGGGGCAAGGGAGGTTCCGCTCTGGGGAGAGACTTGAGTCTCCTGTGTCTCCCCAGACCGCCCTCCTCTCCTGGGACAGCTGAAGGTCCAGGCTCCACAGGAACCTGGAGCATCTCAAGTAGGGCTGGGAGGCTTGGGGTAAGAGAGAAACAGGAAGTGAGTGCTGTCCCAGTGGCACCCCGCAGATGTAAAAGGGAGGGGAGAAGGGGTGCAGGCCCTAGCGGTGGCCCAGGGAGGGTGGGGGCCTTGCAGGTACCAAGGTCCCTATAAAGGAGACAGCAGGCAGTGAGAGGTGTGGGCCTGGGGCCCCCCAGGGGTCAGGACCGGAGGTGTCTTCCATCCCGCCTGCTGATGTACCTCAGGAGAATAAATTACTAATGACTGGAAAAAATAATAAGAAGAAACAAGTTGGGTGCGAGGGCTCACATCTGTAATCTCAGCACCCTGGGAGGCTGAGGCAGGAGGACTTCCAGTTCCAGTCCAGCCTGGGCAACTTAGCAACTTAATGAGACCCTGTCTCAAAATACAAATAAAAAGGGCTGGGAATGTAGCTCGGTGGGAAGGCCCTGGATTCAATACCCAGTGCTGAAATCAATCAATCAATCAATCAATCAATCAAAGTGACAGCCAAGGTGAGAGTTCAAATCAGAGCTCTCTCTGAACCCTTCCCAGTAGCTTTGCTGCTGCTGCCATTAAAATGTAAGAAGGCCTCACTGTGATTTTTCTTAAATTGAAATTAAAGACATTTTAAAATAAAATAATATACAAAAGTCTCTCAGTACAGGCCTGGCATACTTTATTTTTTAATAAAAACATTACTGTTGATAATTGCACTTTTTGTTGTTGAAGTACTGGGGAAGAAACCCAGGGTTGCTCTACAACTGACTTACATCCTCAGCCCTCTTTAATTTTGAGATAGATTTCACGAAGTTGCCCAGGCTGGGCTTGTACTTGAGACCCTCCAGCCTCAGCTTCCCTTCAAAGCAGCTGGGATACAGGCTTGTGCCACACCAGGCTGAAGTTTTTCTTTGTAACCTCAAGAGTTTTACTTGTTTTGTTTCCCTCCCCACAATGCCTCTCCCGTCACTGTTTTAATATTTGAAAAGCCTGGCAAAATATTGCATTTTATTGCATTTTATTACCAAGATGTCCATCTGAGTGAATAAATATTTCATTTGCAACCTAATCAGCAGCGGTGTGCTGTGTAAGCCCGGGTCCTCCCATTTTAAGGGTGGGTTTCCCCCAGGATGTGTTCCAAGAGGTAGCTGGGCTGGACAAGTCTTATTAGTTTGTTTGTTTGTTTGTTTGTTCTGGACAGGCTCTCCCTATGTAATCCAGACTGGCCTTGAACTCACTAAGTAGCCCAGGATGACCTGGAACTTGGGCTGATCCTCCTGCCTCAGCCTCCTAAGTGCTGGCATGACAGGTGCGCGCCACCACACCCTGCTCAGTACCCATACAGGTCACCAAAGGTGCATTTGCAGATTTGCAATCGCACCAGCCCCAAGGAGAAGGTGCAGGGGTTTCCCTCCTCCTCCTCCAGCAAGGGAGGGCACGAAGTCTTGCCTCTGCGACCCAGCCAGTCGGCAGGGGAGGACTTAATTAGGACTAAGGATTTCTTGTCTTTGTAAGGACAGCCCCGACGCCACCGGGTCGGAGAATCCCAGCCCGGGCAGGGAGACTTTCAGTCGACATTGAAATGCAACCTCCCCTCTTTCAAAACAGGGGCGGAATGGCTTTTCAACTGGTGGGGACAACAGAAAGTCTTAGGAAAACAAAGAAAGGAGCGTTGGAGCCTGCAGTCCTTCAGGGGCCCCTGGGCCAAAGATCGACTAATTTATTCATTAACCGCCTCGTGCCTCCAGGAATTTTAAAAGAGGAGAAAACAAATATTTGCTTATTCTTTCTCCAGGCTGTCTTTGGGGTCTGAAACCACCCCAGGATCTAGCGACGTGGGGAGAGGACTCGGTGGTATTCTTCAAAGCAGGAATTCTTCAGACCAGTCTGGAACCAGTGGGGACATGGAACTGGGTGGGGACACGGGGCCTTTTTCAAAACCTATTTTGGAAAACTCGAAACACGTGCAAATATAATGACTACACCCCCACCCCCAGACCAATAACCGCTTTAACAATCATCATAATTTTGGACAGAATTTTTTTTGATTGTGTAGGTCCCAAGAATTCTGATTTGGGGGATCTTTTGCCCCCTCCACACCTTCAAATGTGCCCACAACAAATTTCATACAACTAACAGTTGTGCTGTTGACTCCTTAAAATAAAGCAATATTTTGGTAACGTTTAGGCCTGGGTCACCTGCAGAAAGGTGTCTTGTGTGAGCCAGGATGAGCTTGGTCCCGTTTCAGGTATGCAAAATGACACTTGGAGCAATACAAAGAGCAAGACCACCCACTGGGAATCTCCTAAGACAATGGCCTTTGCAGAGGAGTGGAAGGGGAGTCACCAAGATTCCGCCCAAACTTTCCCTCCTAGTGAAGAAAGTCTAAGGAGGGCGATCCCGCCCCTCCAGCGGGCCAGCTCAGTGAGCACCAGGGGTGGCTTCCACTAAGGACATTGTAGGCCAGGGGACAGGGACTGAGTTGTGGTCCACGCGGACTCTCCGGTGTCCCCAGCCGAAACGAGAGTCATGCACGCTGGCAGGAAGGTTTCATCTCTGCAGATCTTTGTCCCGAGCCCGCATCGCTTCAGGAGGAAACCCAGGCTCTGAAGTCGTGGCTGCGAGGTCACCGAGCGCCCGCAGCAGGCCGAGCGAGCGCGGTCTTATCTGCCTGCCCATCAGCTCCCAGCTCTGTAGTCAACAACCCCTGGGTGCCGGGCTCTGTCTTTGCAGCCCGCAGATAAACCGGCCGCTCATCTGCCTTCTGCGAGTGGACTGGTTTCTTTTGTTGACCAGGATAATGGTAACTTGTGTCTACCCAGCTCTCGGCCGGCAGGTAGCAGGGGGACAATCCTCCTGCTCCCCGGGGAGCTGATTTTCTACTTTGTTGCTGTCTTCCCCAAGGAATGCTGGACACAGAGCCAAAAGGGCAGCAATCAGGGGACTGACGACGCGTGACTGCTCGCAGTCAACTTATTGCTTGAGTTTTTGGTTTGATTTTTAGTTTTCAAAAATTTTTCATGAGTGCATGTTTGCAGTACTTAGTGAGTACACCCGCCACAGGAGTTGCTACGTGCACGTAACGTATCTCAGTTCTTGTTTTAGCCCTCCCCCCATCACTCGGTTCCTTTCCTGTTAGCAAAAGCTCTCTCTCCCCGTGTCCTATTGTCTATCTTTTATTTTGCCCTTTAAATTATTTATACTTTGGGTTGCTCGTTAAGAGATGCGATGTGATATTTAAGCTTGTGTGTCTGATTTATTTCACTTAATATTATGATCTCAAGGTGCATCCATTTTCCTACAGATGACTCAAGATTATCCTTCTTGGGCTGGTGAGATAGCTCAGCGGCACAAGCGCCTACCTGGCAAGTGCAAGGTCCTGAGTTTGATCCCGATACCAGAAAAAAGAGATTATCCTTCTTTATAGCACAGTAGTACTCCATTGTGTGTAAATACCACATTGTCTTTATCTGTTCATGTAGGCTGATTCTAACATTTAAGGGTTTTTTGGGTTGTTTGTTTTGGTTTGCTTTGGTTTGGTTTTCTTGAGACAGCATCCTGCTGTACCACCTCACCTGGTACATTTAACTATTATGAAAGGCGCTGCTACAAACATGGGTGTGCTTGGATCACTGCAACATGATGTCATTAGCTCTTTTGGGAAGATACCTAGAAGGGGAATGTCCAAGTCAAATGGAATTTCTAGTTTTAGTTTTTGAGGAATCTCCATACTGATCTCCATAGTGGTCATACTGGTTTACATTCCCACAGCAGGGTAGCAGGGCAGCTTCACCGGCATTTGTTAGCAGTTGATTTCTTGACGACGGCCATGCTTTCTGGGGTGAGATGGAATCTCAGTGTTGCTTTCATGTGCATTTTTCGAATGGCCCACGATGCTGAGCGTTTCTTCATGTATTTCTTGGCCATTTGTCCTTCTGAGACTTGCCGGCTCATTTCTCAAGTGGGATCGGGCCTTCAAATTTGGGGGGGTCCAATTTCTTGAGTTCTTTATATATTCTAGATGTGAGTCCTTTGTCCGAGGGGCTGACAGAGTTGTCCTCATGCTGTAGGCTGTCTTCACCCCACAGGTGAGATTTTAGCATTTCACCCCTGTGTCCCCAGTCCTTGGCCCGCTGTCTACAGGCACACAGTAGGTTCTTCATGAACAGTTACAGGAGGAGAGTGAGGAGAGAAGAAGGAGGAGGGAATTCTTAAGTAGAAGCACTTGGTTATCCAATCTGTAGACCCCAGGGGAGCAAAGCATGGGTTTTGGTGGGGGGAGTGGGAGTAAGAATCCCTGTGAATGGCAGGGTTCCTACTTTTGGATTTGTGCATTTTTTTGTTTGTTTGTTTGTTTTTTGTTTTTTCATTTTTTTGAGACAGGGTCTCACTATGTAGCCCAGACTGGCCTCGAACTCATGCCGATCCTCCTGCCTCAGCCTCTTGAGTGCTGGGATTACAGGTGTGCACCACCATACCCAGCTTACATTTTGTTTCTTTTGAAAACAATTTCATAACAGCAACCGGAGATATATTGGACCAGTAATTTGGGGTTTGCTTTTCCCTTTCTTTTCCTGTCCTTGTATGAGGAATTTGGAGTCACTGTGGCTGGACACAGTGGCCCATGCCTGCCATCCCAGCTACTCAGGAGGCTGAGGCAGGAGGATGGCATGTTTGAGGCCAGCCTATGTAACTTAGTGAGATCATGTCTCAAAACAAAAAGGGCTGGGGCTGTAGTTCAGTGGTAGAGTGCTTGCTTAGTATGTGTGAGGCCTGGGTTCCATGGCTAGTACCACACACACACACACACAAGTCATTGTGATCGAACTTTGAAATTCACTTATTATTTTTATTGCTATTGATCAATGTCATGTGTTCCCCATGTTGCTAGATATATTTTGCATTTGTCATTTTTATCATTATATACATGTCCCCTCCTTGTAAAATGTCCCTTTTTATTTTTTGAGACAGGGTCTTGCTATGTAGTTCAGGCTGGCCTTGAACTCATAGACATCCTCCTGCCTCAGCCTCCTGAGCACTGGGGTGACCGGTGTGTACCACCACACCCAGCTGTAAAATGTCCCTTTAAACACCTTGGAGCTCATAGAACCAATTTGTGGTTTTGTTTTAGTTTTGCGGTGCTGGGGCTCAAACCCAGGCCCCTGTGCATGCTGGGAGTTACACCGCTGGCCCCCACAAGCGAACTCGGAGTGGCGTCTGGCACATAAGTGCTCCTAAGCAGTTCACCCTCACAGGTTTGTGACGCAAGTGCCAATAATCCTGCCTGTGTTACAGATGACACAAAAGCACAGAGAGGGTGGGTGACCTGCACCTGGTCACACAGCGAGGGGAGTGCAGTGTGGGGTCATGAATTGAACCCTCTGCACTCTGGCATCTCCGTGCGGCCCCGTGGAGGGAGGATACGTCAGCACACGGCCTGCCTCTGGCCTGCAGGCCGTTTGTGTGTGCGGGGGTCAGAAGGGATCCCAGGGTTTGTTTACGGAGTTCCCGATCCCAGAATTCAGAGCGACGAGAGATTTAATTTTATTGTTGGGCTGGATTATCAGGCCGCAAGGTCAAGACTACCCTGCTCGCCTGAGTGCATGGCCTCCGGTGACACGCAGAACCTTCCCCTTGAATCTCACTCTTCATCTCTAAAATTCAGACTCAGCTGGGCTGGTTGGCGCACGCCCGTCATCCCAGCACTCAGGAGGCTGAGGCAGGAGGATCACCAGCTTGGGCTTCATTGTGAGTTCAAGGGCAGCCTGAACTACATAGTGAGACTCTAAAAAAAAATAAAAAGCAAAAACAAAACCGAAACCCTAAAAGCCTGTGCTCGAGGGTGCTGGGGTCTGAGGCCAAGTCCAGAACCGTGAAGGTACAAGTGTCCCTCTTGTACCCGACACCCAGCATCGTCCAGATTCTTTTTTTTTTTTTTTTTTTTGTGGGTACCGGGGGGTCGACCTCAGGACCTCGCGTGCCAGCAGGCGCCCGTGCCGCTGAGCGATATCACCGGCCCCTTTTTCGTATGTGGGTTCCGGGAGTCGAACTCGGGCCCTCGCGCTTGCCGGGCAGGCGCTTAAGCCACTGAGCCATCTCACCGGCCCCCGTCCAGATTCTTTCCTACCTTCATCTCTCTGACTTTCTCAGGAGCCAGGGAGGCCTGACAGGCCACAGTCCCTTGGCGTAGAAGAAGAAACCAAAGTTCAGAGAGATTAAGTAAAGCCCAAGTCACGTAAGTGGTGGGACCAGGGTGTAGACCCATAGTTTCCTCTGCATATAGTTCCAACTCTTATTGTATTTTTGCAACAGTAGGATTGAACTGAGGCCCTTCATACCAAGCTACATCCTCAGCCTTTTCTTTTTTCTTTTTTAAGCTTTCAGATAGGGTCTCACTAAATCGCTAAGTTGCCCAGGCTTGGCATCCTCCTGCCTCAGCCTCCACTAATGCTGGGATTCCAGCCCCGAGTCACCATGCGCAGCTGATGAGCTCCAACTCCACGCCCTTGCTTCTCTGATGACCCTCACCCCCCTCACCTCAACTGCCCCAAATTTAAAAATCTGCTGCTGGAAACCAAGACTTCCAGCAATAGGAAAGAAGCCGTTCACAGCTTGCTGGTTCTGAAGTAGACAGGTCCTGAGCTGTTTGTGGGTGACAAGTAATTTGGGGACCGCAGAGTTCTCCAGAGGCCTCCTGGGGGGCTGGCTGGTTTTTGGGTTGCTGTCCCAGTTTTCCCTGGGGCTGCCAGGCACAGGCGACAGACACGAACTCAGCACCCTGAGATTGGTTCACCTGGAAATGCAGGTGCAGATCTCCACCCCTTCGCACCCTGCGAGCACCCAAAGGCAGTTCTAGAGTTTTCTCTTTTTTGGGGGGGGGGTACTGGGAATTGAACTCAGGACCTCACGCTAGGCAGGCGCTGTGCCACTGAGCTATATCCCCGGCCCCTAGAGTTTTCTCTTAAAGGCAAAGTAGTTGATTTTGCCAGGACCAGAACTTGAGTGGACGAGCCACAAAATCAGTGCCAGTAGACAAAAATTGTGGAAACACAGCTTCATGTTTTCCTCGGAAATAGGTTTGCAGCAGCCATAAAATTTAATGTCTGTGTGTGTGTGAGAGAGACAGAGAGAAAGAGAGAGAGAAAGAGACAGACAGATAGAGAGAGAGAGACAGAGAAAGACAGAGAGGAGAGACAAGTGGAGTTATTCAAGGACTGATTTCTTTAGATTTGGCCAAAAGATATTTTAAATAACAATTTTCTTTTTCTTTCTTTCTATTTTTCTTTCTCTTTCTTCTTTCTTTCTCTTTCTTCTTTCTTTCTTTCTTTCTTTCTTTTTTTGAGGCAGGGTCTCACTACATAGCCCAGGCTGGCCTCCCATTCATAGCAATCCTACTGCCTCAGCCTCCCCAGTGCTGGGATTACAGGCATGCAACACCACACCCAGCTAAATAACAATCTTGCAAGGTTAATTTATCTTATTCTTGTTTTCTCATTTAAAATTTCTCCATAATTGGACATTTTTCAAATTAAATACTTGCATTACAAAAAGCAATATATGCATTATTGTTAAAAAATTACATGCTACCCCTCCTCCCTATCTTTAGTCTCCATACTGCAGTTCCTAGGGTTAACAATTGCTTGTGTGTATGTGATTATTTTAATCAGCTTCCTTAGTCTTTTTTTTTTTTTTTTTTTTTTTTGTCTTTTTGAAACAGGGTCTTGCTATGTAGTGCAGGCTGGCCTTGAACTCACTTTGTAGCCCAGGTTGGCCTCAAACTCACAGGGATCCTCCTGCCTCAGCCTTCCGAGTGCTGAGATCACAGGTGTGCACCACCATGCCTGGATCATCATTTTTCTTACCAATCTTTGATCCCAAAGACAAGGCTGAGGCCAGGCACAGAAGAGGTGTGAATACCGCTTCAGCAAATGCAAGGAAAGATACAGGCACGGTGGCATAGGCTGTCCTCCCAGCACTCTGAGAGGCTGAGGCAGGAGGACTGCAAGTTTGAGCCCAGTCTGGGCAATTTAGCAACTTAGCAAGATGCTGTCTCAAAGACAAAACACTACAAATGGACTGCAGATGTAGCCCAGTGGGAAGGCCCTGGGTCCAATCCCTAGTGCAAAACCAAAGCGGAAACACAGGGAGAAAAGCTATTTAGGCAGTGGGATTAGAAAAGTGAGCTTTCTCTTCCACCTGCATGTATGTGACGTGCATAGTCTTTGAATTGAAGATAAAAACAGTGAGCACAACAGAAAAAATAAAGCTGGCCACATAACAGGCTTCCAAACGAATTAAAAACACATCTACGCAAAGACGCGGGAAGATAGAGCAAGCTGCCAGCCAGGGCAGATGGCTGGCAGACGGGCCACACTGGGCCCGAAGAGGGAAGCCCCACCCCACACCGGCTCGGCAGCTCAGCAGCTGCGTGACCTTGGTCAGGTCAGGCGAGGTCAGGCTCTGAGTTTCGGTTTGTTCATCTGAGATGCTGATCTCTGGTCCCTCCTTTGAAAGATTTGGAATGACTAAAAGAGATAAAGGGGGGCTGGCCTCGAACCAAGGTGATCCTCCTGCCTCAGCGTTGGGATTGCAGGCATGTGCTGCCACGCAGGTCTGATCGTATCATTTTTGTTTTTGTTTTTTTGGGGCAGGGCCTCGCTATGTAGTTCAGGCTGGCCTTGGATGCCCTAGGTAGCCCAGGTTGGTCTTGAACTCACAACGATCCTCCTGCCTCAGCCTCCCGAGTGCAAAGAGTTTGCCACCATGGCCACCTATGAGCTTGACATCCATTTGCCTATCCTCGAGACAGCTTTGAGATAACTGGATAGAGCCTGGTCTGGTGTCATTGAGAATCTTGCTGCTCCCAAAGCGTAGATGGCAGACCTTTCCATAAATACACAGTTCTCACCTGTCCCTGCCTCTGAGTCAGAAGTGTGTTCATACTGGCTCTGTTTGCTGTTTTCTGGTCCCCTGCCAGTGTTCACATCCACGGCCTTAGATGATGTAACCATCATCTCTCATCTGAATCACTGCAACAAGCATTAACTCTTCTTTTTCTCTCCTTTGAAACCAATCTGTCATGCTCTTACTCTACGTCCTTCAGTGGCTCCCTATTGACTTTGCATTAATTTTGTATTAATTTCTTTTTTTTTTTTTTTTTTTTTTTTTTTTTTGTGGGTACCGGGGGGGTCGACCTCAGGACCTCGCACGCCAGCAGGCGCCCGTGCCGCTGAGCGATATCACCGGCCCCTTTTTTCGTATGTGGGATCCGGGAGTCGAACTCGGGCCCTTGCGCTTGCCGGGCAGGCGCTTAAGCCGCTGAGCCATCTCACCGGCCCGATTTTGTATTAATTTCTTAATATGATCTCTCCCTATCTGGACTCTGTCTTATCTGGTCTCCTTTTCACCTCTCTTATTCGGGACACCCACACCTCATGATCCAGCCTCCTCAAATGCCTTTCCTGGCGCATGTCCCTGCCCTCTGGGACACTCGAGGTCAGGTCCCTGAGAGGGGAAAATAGAGGGAAGCTGCATGCTGGCCTCTCTCCCTGCCATGCTGTGGGGGCGCAAGGGGCTCTTTAACCTCTGTTTTCTAACATACTCTGGTTTCCTGTGTCCGCACACGACTGCCTCCCTGGCCTGGGGAATCGGTATTTCCTTTTATTAAAAACCAGCTTTAACCCCTGTGTAAGGGTCCCTAAACAAGACAGTTTGATTCAGCCTCTGTTGCTTTAAGCATTATATACATGAAATCGTGCTCTTTGACTTTTCTGAGGGCTGGCTTTTCCCCTTCACATTCCACTTGTGACATTCATTGTGTTGTCACGGGTGGCCGCATTTCACCACTTTTCATGGCTGCATAATATTCTGTCGTAACACTGTCATGGTCTCTCCATTCCCCTTTTGATGGGCACTTGGCTGGGAGCCGGCGTGCAGACGGACAGCATTCAGCTCTGCTGCTGAGTGGCACACTGTCATCTAGAGGGGCCACAGCGCCTCGCCCTTGGTCTCCAGCTGCTGGGTGCTTTCTTCAGCGTGTGGTTATCTCCATCTCCCCAAGAGGTTCATTAGAAAGAAAAAAACAAACAGAGAGAAAGAGAAAGCAGAGTAGCCTACAATCTCAACTTGCTCTGGGGCTCAGGCCGGGGGAGATGAAGGTGGGAATGCAGTGGGTCCCTGGCCTTTGATGCCTATCGGGTGGGAGACAGCGGCGGAATGAATGACATTTGGGCTTCTGCAGGGGCAGCTGAGATCTCAGCTGAGATCCTGAGCCAGCCGGCAGCGAGGAGGAAGAGGTCGGGCTGCGCCTGCGGCCAGGGCGGGCGTCTGGCCAGGAAGGTGGTTTTCAGGTCTTCAGAAACAAAACAAAAAAAAAATTGTAGGATTCTCCAAAGTATAAAAAAATGTCAAAAAAGGAAACTAACAGTCACTCTCTCGTGTATATTAGAAACGCGTGTGTGTACGTATGCGCCCTTGGGGAGATTTGCGTGTGGACAGTGCGCTGAGAAGGAAGGAGGTGTACTGTGATTATGGAAATCAGTGCTCTCGCTCTTGGAGCATTCTCGCTGAATAGTCAGGCGTGGTGGCCACACACCTGAGATCTCAGCACGCTGGGAGGCTGAGGCAGGAGGTTTGCAAGTTTGAACCATTCTGGGCAACATAGCAAGACCCTGTCTCAAAATGAAAAATAAAAAAAGGACTGGGGATGTAGCTCAGTATGAAGGCCCTGGGTTCAATTCCAAGTACCACCAAGCAAACAAGAAGAGAAGATCCACGCTGAAGAACAAAGGGATGTTCGCAACTTACTGTCAAGCAGTTTCATAAAGATAACAACCCCTATGCCCTGCTGGATAGATACAGGTACACAGATCTTTGAAGGGACCGGAACAAAATATTGGGGATGTGGAATCAGACTGCAGGGAGTGTGGGAGTTCCCTCTACTATGCCTACAAATGCTTTGACAAGTGGGAATATTTTTCCAAATAAAAAGCCAGAAGTGCTAGATGTGGTGGTATGTGCCTGTCATCCCAGCCCTCTGGGAGGCTGAGGCAGGAAGATGCAAAGTTCAAACCCAGCCTGGGGGGAATGTAGCTAAAAATGACCTCCAAATCCCCTTACCTGACGGTAAGCACTGTTTCTGACCACTGTTTGTATCTGGTAAATTTCCTACCTGACTCTTTAAAATTTTACATCTGTGGGTACACATTTACACACAGGTAATTTTGCATGCACAGCACTGCACAATGCTTGCAGGCTTGTAGCATTTTGTTTGTTTGTTTGTTTGTTTGTTTTGTGGTGCTGGAGATGGAATCCAGGGCCCTATACACGCTAGGCAAGTGATCTACCACTGAGCCACACAACCCAGCACTTATGTCTTAATTTAGTGATAGCTCCTGGCTCTCTCTTCATCTCAACGTCCAGTGTGACCATTCCACACCTAAAGGGTTAGCAACCCTGCTTAGCAACCCTGGATATGATTTTTTGTTTTGTTTTGCTTTGATTTTTGGAGACAGGGTCTTGCTATGTAGCCCAGGCTGGCCTCAAACTCACTGCGATCCTCCTGCCTCAGCCTCCCAAGTGCTGGTGAATACATTTTAAACTATTCCCTTTGTCTGTTTTTTTCCTCTATGGTTGGACTTTTAATTTTCCCGTTTCCCCGCTATTATAAACAATACTGCAGTGAACATCCTTGCGCATAGATCTTCACTTACATCTTTTGATATGTTCTTTAGTACAAACAAGTTCTTTTTTCCTCAAGTTTTTAAACTTCATGAAAAACGCCACCGTGTGCTTGGTTGAGGACTGTTCATTGTGGCTCCTTACCCTTTGCTTGCACGGAGTTTTCTTGATCTCATTTCGTCTCTACAACAATACCACGGGATAGGCGTCTCCCTAACCCATGTTTTTAAGAGGGCCACGCTCAGACAGTTCAATGGGTTATTCAAAGTCGCACAGCCAGCTCTGTCTGATTCCAGAAGTCTGGGGCTCTCAAACAATTGGCTTTCCTTTAAGCAACAGGAGCCTGCAATTTCCTTTTCTGCACAAACCGCACAAAGGCGAGGCTGACAGGTCTCTGAAGAGCAGAGCGTGGCCGCAGCCAGGCCGGAGGAGGCCAGGGCTGCAGATTCTGCTGGAACTCTGCTGCCCCCTGGTGGCCAGGATGCGTCACTGCTCGGAGTGATCGGCCCCTCGGCGGGAGCCAGTTCAACTCACACACTTTAGGTAACAAGGAAATGAGAGATGTGACAGTGATTACCTATCACCTGTGTTCAAGGAGCCTCCACCGAGAGTTGCAACATGACAACTATCCCCAGGCTATAGCGGAGAAATTAAGGCTCAGAGCGGTTAAACCCCCACGGTCCTGTCGTTTATTAGTGGCAAAACTACAATTCAGCTCCGGGTTGTTCATTTTCTTTGAGACAGGTTCTCAGTACGCAGTTCAGGCTGGCCATGAACCCACCATGTAGCCCAGGCTGGCTTTGAACTTCCAATCCTCCTGCCTCAGCCTCCTGAGTGCTGGGATTACAGGTGCGCTCCACCGGGGCCAATTTCAGAGCATTCTTACGAGGCAGCAGATACGACAGCCGCTTCCTAGGAAGAGAGGTGGCACCAGCCCTGGTCTTAGCAGTCAAGGAGCTCGTGTTCTCCTGTGGGTGTAAAAAGAGGTAAACTGACGACCAACGTTTGTTGAAGGATTCACACTTGCCTTGCTCATTAGTGACCGCCCACATGAATGAGCTCACTGACAGCTCATAGGACAGGCAATTTCATTGGTCCTCTGTGACGAATGAGAAGGGCACCACGTGACCAGAGTTGGCCAATCAAAGCTTTCCATGGCCTAGTTCAGTGATTAGCTCAGGGAGGGCCCTAACCCCAAGCCTAACCAATCAGATCATTTTCTGAGGTTGTGCCTTTCCAGGCTTGGAAGAAAGTGCTTTCTCTTCGTTTTATGGAGCTGGGGATATGGGAAGAGAGCAGCCATAATAGTCGAAATCTGTGTCCACGTTTTTTCTTCCCACATACGGGTAAGCTCATTTATTTTCTTTAGCCATTTTGATTTGGGATTTTTTTTTTCTTCATTTATAACCATTGGTCCTTACCCACGCGTGCACACACACAATATTAACAGTTAAGAACAGCAGAATCTAATATTAGTATACTGGCTTTGTTACATCCTCATTTTCATCATTGTGTTTTTTAATTCCCTAGAGCTGCAAAGTCAGCCGTGCCCTGGTCTTCTGTCTTCCTGCCTTTGGTCATTTCATTTTCCCCACTCGGTCTGACCTCTCCTCCCCATCCATATGGAATCATTCTGGCAGGAATCAAGAGCAACAGCTTCCGAAGCAGACAGAACTGGGTTCGAACCCTACCTTCTCTCCTCCTCTTTGACACTGAGTCAATCATGTATCTCTCTGAGCCTCAGTGTTCTAATGCATAAAATGGGTACATTAGGAATACAAGATGCCCAAGACAGATGCCATTTGGTTAAATTCTGGCACACGGTAGCTTCTCAATAATTGCCAATGGTTTCTGCAATGATATTTTACATTTCAAGGCCGCTTCTCAGGTGGCGTGTGGGGCTCTGGTCAAGGTTCAGTGGAGGGGGTGGGCCAGAGGAAATGCTTCTGTTTGAATGTTCCCATCAAAACCTCACTTGAGGTTTACCAGCGTAGCTCTCAGGAGCTCAGCCTAAGCCCTATCTATTTCCAGAGAGGAAAGAATTCCCATAAAACCCAGGCTTCCAAACAAACATCTTCCCACACTTGTCATATCCCATTCCCACAATCTTAGGCCTCTCCAAGGAATACAGCACTGGGAGGGAATGGAAGGGAGTCCCACTCGGGATTTTATAAGTTGCTCCAGGCTGGATGGTCATCTGGGAAAATATCTTTTTATTTATTTGAGGAGCTGGGGATCGAACTGAGGGCCTCGTGCATGCGAGGCAAGCATTCTACCACTGAGCTCCCCCAGCCTTTTAATTTTGTAGTTTTGACTTTGAGACAGGGTCTCACTAAGTTGCCCAGGCTGGCCTCAAACTTGTAATCCTCTTGCCTCAGCCTCCAGAGTAGCTGGGATTACAAACATTCACCACAGCACCTGGCTTCTCAAAAAAATCTTAATAAGAGCAAGCCTGCATAATCTGGTTTTGAGGACTCACCATGGTCCTTATGGATGCCGAATGATTTTCATTCTTCCCAGCCTCATCTTGGGAAAGCATTCCTCATCAGAAGCATGTGGGTCCTGTGGCCAGAGGGGGAAGAGTTGGAGTTCTGGCTTCTCCTCTCGCAGGCTGTGTGATTTTGGTTGAGGTATCTGCTGTAGTGTGGATCTTGAATGTCTTCCAAAGGCTCATGTGTTAAAGGCTTGGTTTCCAGGGTGACACAACTGGGAGGTATTGGAACCTTAAGAGGCGGGCCCTAGCGGGAGGTCTTTAGGTCATTGGGGCATGGCCTCCAAGGGACCCATGGAGCCCCGCCCCATTCTCACTCTTTCTCTCCCTGGATGGGGAGGATGTGTTTGCTCCACCAGGCATACCTGCCACCCTGTACTCCTTCTCTACAGGCCCAAGCCACGGAGTCAACTGATTCTGGATAGAACCCCCCAAATGTGAGCTGTTAAAACAAACCTTCTCTCTTTATAAGTTGATTGTCATGGGTATTTTGTTATAGTAATCATTATCGCATCTCTTCAAGTCTTATTTCTACATCTTTTAACAGAGACACTTGCCTTATCGCTGCTCCAAAAGTTAAGGTCCACACTGGCTTTGCCCAGGGATTGGACACCTCATGCTCCAAGCATCTCCAGCTTCCTGACAAAACTCCTTAGCACTTGGTGGCTTAAAGGAGCAACAGAGAATGTGAGCTGGGTGGGGTGTAGTGGAGAAAGCTCAGCCCTGCACCTTTCAGCTTCAGGGATGGTGGCTCTGAGGCTGGGACGGGGACCCTCACGCAACCCACTCAGTCATGTATCTGGCTGCCAGCTGATGCCTTAACTGAGGCCCTCAGCAGCACAGCTTCCTGTGGCCGCTCCATGTGGCTTGGGCTGCCCTATGGCATGGCATGGTGGCTGAGTTCCAAAGGTGAGTGTCCCCGAGAGGAAGGACCCCCACAGAGGCTGTGTCATCTTTGATGGTCAAATCTCAGAAATCATATGGCATTGTTCTGCAACATCAGTGCACGAAATTGGTCACCCAGGGCTTCCCGGGTTCAAGGGGAGAGGAAGTGGCCCCATCGCTGCATGGAGAGTGCCAGGACTCCTGTGGGGGACAGGGCAGAAGACATGTCGTTATGGTCATTTATGAGAAATACAAACTGCCGCTTCTGGTAAGTGCTAAAGAAGGAGCAAGTCTGAAGAAAAAAAATATATATATATGCATTTCCTTATGTGTAACATAGGAATAAATAATGGCATTTTGGGGAGAAATTGGAAACCTTACAAATAGCATATGGAAAGTTCCTCGTCTATATTAGTTGCTCAATAAATGGGTAGTGATAGTTGTAACTCATTTATGGAGCCATTGCTAGGTACCAGGCACTGCCTCCTGAGAATCTCTTCTGTTCTGTTTCATCGGAGCCTCACCACGATGCCATCCTGTAGCCTGCATTGTTATTATTAGCACTGTTTTTTACAGATGAGAAGCCTGTGGGTCAGAGAGGTAAAGCAACTTGCCTGGGGGCTGCACAGCTGGTTCACAGGACTTGAGAGTTCAGATCCAGGCAGTGCAGCTGCAGTATTCATGCCCTTCCCTGACACTACACTGTCCTGCCTCTTGGTGACAGTAGTTACACCTCCGGTACCTAGCTTTGCAGTGTGACCTGGTGACAAACCCTAAATTCACAGAGCCAAGAAACCGAAGCCGGAATAGAAAAGGAGATGAAGGAGTGGCGTTGATGCAGACCTGGTGCTGGGAAGTTGAAGAGTGAGTTGTTTCCTTTTGTTTTTCTGAGACAAGGTCTCGCTCTATAGTTCAGGCTGGCCTTGAGCTCATCGCGATCCTCCTGCCTCAGCCACTTGAGTACTGGGATTAATGGCTAAGGAGTCCTGGCTAAGTCTGAGGGTCAATGGCTCATGCCCCACAGAGCCATGAGAGGCAGGGCCCACGGATGACAACCTGACCTTCCAACCAGCTATTGGCTGAGGTGATGGAAATGAGGGACCCTGGTCACCTTTGGCCAGAGCTGGTTCGCCCTTGATGATAGCCTTTCCCACCTTGCTCCACCAACAACTAGAGATTTTATTACATATGTAATTGTGTCTTGGTTTTCCTATGAAAGTAATATGGGCTCACTGTAAAAAGGAACACAAGTATATATAGAAGAAAGTAAAAATTTTCTGTAACCCTTACCCTATAATCTCACACTCTAGAGGAAATAACAGTCCGTAATTTAGTGAGTAGCTTTGCTTATTTTTAACAATTTTTTAAAAATACAGACATTAGATAACCCCATTTTCTGACCAGTTGCTTTGTAAAAAATTTTTTTATATTTTTGTTTTTTTGAGACACGATCTCACTCTGCATAGTCCAGGCTGCCCTTGAACTCAGTGTGATTCTCCTGCCTCAGCCTCCTTAGTGCTGGAATTACAGGTGCGTGCCATCACTCCTGCTGGCCAGTTGCTTTTTGAATTTAACACTATATCACTCACATCTGTCTGTCACAGCGCACTTGAGCCCCTACTGAGTGGTGCACGATACGGCTGTGCCACAGTGAATTCACAAATCCCCAGTGGATGGGCAGACAGGTTGCTTCTGTGTTTCATGTGTTATAAACAATGGTACAATAATGACACTGTGGAGTGCTTGTGTGAGTATTTCTGAAGGATGGATTAATAGAAATAAAAGCCATATACGTTAGCTGTGCCACATATAACTTGCCCTTTGAGTGTTCCTGGCCATGTGTCTGGCATCTGGATTCCCTCTCTGGTGCCCTCAGGTTCCGATGGTGGCAGGCAAATCTTAGTGCTATGAAATACTGATGTCTGCTATGATAGCAGAGGGGACCCCCCCCAGCACCTGGCAGGGGACCCCTAAGACTCCTGAATGTGTGAGAAGAAGGGCTTAGGCCGGGGGCACCCAGGCCCGAGTCTCTGTGCCGAGCCGGTCAGCTTAGCTGCTGCAAATCCCCTAGGGTGCTGCCCGCCGGCGGAATTGGTTGCTTTACTTCATGCTGTGACTGTGGGTGTAATTACTGCCGCGGACCCACAATTAAGTTTCCACAGAGTGACTGGTGATCCCGGCAGTGTCCTGTGGCCATAGGAGACGGGTGTCCAGTTCCAGCAGAAGCCCCTGAGGTGTCTGGGCTGAGGGCTGAGGTGGCCACAAGGACACCAGGGCCAGGCAGGGGTCAGTGTCCCCACAGAGGCGACTGGACTCTGATGGACAGCAGTGTTGCCGTGGTACTGGGGGACCTGGGCCCAGCTGGAGAAAGTTCCCTTCCTGCTTTTCTCTTGCAAAGTTCTTTATTCACAAGTGGTCCCTGTCACCCAGGAAATGCACACAGCTGCTTGTCCTTTGGTATCCACAGAGCCTCGGTGCCAGGACCCCTTTGGGTACCAAAACCAGCAGATGTTCAAGTCCCTCATACCAGGTGGCACAGTATTTGCACAGGACCTCTGCATTTTTTCTCTCTCTCTCCCTTCTTTTTTTCCTTCCTTCCTCCCTCCCTCCCTCCTTCTTTCCTTCCTTCCTTCCTTCTTCCTTCCTTTTTGAGACAGGGTCTCGCTGCCTAGTCCAGGCTGGCCTTGAACTCACTATGTAGCTCAAACTCACAGCAATCCTCCTGCCTCAGCCTCCCAAGTGCTGGGAACAAAGGTGCACACCACCGCACCTGGTTTCTCTTTATATCTTTTTTTTTCTTTTTTTCCTCCTTATATCTTAAATCACCCCTAAGTTCTAGTATGCCTAATGCAATGTAAATGCTTTTTAAAAACTTTTATTAGTACACGTGATCACATTCCTCATGGGGAGTTGGCACAAGCACAGAACACATCTTGATTCCTTTTACAGCCCCTTCCTCTCTTCCCTCCCTGCTCCTGGTAAATACTAATAAATAACTGTCATGCTGTATTGCTTAGAGGTTAAGGACAAGAAAAAAATGTCAGGACATGCCCAGTACATGACAGAACAGACACACTTGTTTTCAAATATTTTTCACGTGGGCCGGTGATATAGCTCAGTGGCATAAGCACCTGCCTGGTAAGCATGAGGTCCTGAGTTCGACTCCCGGTACCCGCATTAAAAAAAAAAATCTCTATATATATAGAGAGAGAGATTTTTTTTTTTTAAGTGCATTTGGTTGAACCCTGGAATTTAGAACCTGTAGTCACGGAGGGCTGCCTGCGCAACACTTTACAGTAATAACGTAGCAAATAAAGTGAACAAATATTAAGTGCACAGTTGGGCACCTTTGTCAAGCATGTTCCTGTTAACTCCCAACAACCTTGGCAGCCCGGTGGGCTTCCACGCATATCCTTTCAGCAAATTCTCTTTCCATGAAGATAAGCTATTCTGACTTCTGTCATCATTTTGTCTATTTTTGAACTTCGTCTAAGCAGAACACCAGTCTCTTTTGTATGTATGTGACTTCTTTCAGTTACATTCATCCATATCGTTGCATGGAGCTGGGTGGTTCTTTTCAGGGCTGTATAGTATTCTGTTTATTTATTCATTCTTCTCTCAATGGACAGTTGATTGTTTCAAGTTTTATGTTATGGCAACTAAATCTGCTGTAAATATACCTACGCATGCCTTTGAGTATACACAAGTACTCATTATTGTTCTACAACCTCACCAGTCTTAGCAACTGAGAGTCATTTAATTTTATAAATTCTGGTGGGGGCCACATGACATACAAATGGAACCTAGTATGTAATGCAGTGTGACAAAGAAAACTGTGAATGCACTGTATTTACAACCTCCATGGGAGACTTTGGTTCAGGTCCCCCCCACTTTTTTTCCAGCATTGGGGGTTGAACCCAGGACCTTCACACTGAGCTACCTCTCAGCCCTTTTACATTGTTTTAAAATTTTGAGACAGGATCACATTATGTCACTAAGTTGCTGAAGCTGGGCTCAAACTTGCGATCTTCCTGCCTCAGCCTCCCAGAGTGCTGGGATTACAGACACCACGCCCGGGTTCTCTCCCTCTTCAGTGCTTTAGACGTTGTGGCTCATGAGAAGGGAGTCCAGACTGGAATGAGGAGGACACAGAAAGGTTTGCATTACTGGAAAGGCTACAGAAGGGGAAAGAGACGATGCGTTTGAAACCAGCCTCCCGGGAGTTCCCAGTCACTGTTCAGCACTGGCCTCTGAGGCCAAATGGAAGAAGGCCGGGCCTATCCGGGAACAGGAGGTCCTGCTGGAACCCGAGGAGCCGCTGCCCTGTGGCGCAGTTCTGCCTCAGCAGCACAGCACGGCGGCTGGGGTGTGGTCCAGTGAGGAGACCCCGGGTTCGATGCCCAGCCCTTCAGGAAGATAACAAAACACACAACCCCGCCCCAACAGCGGATGCAGCCTGGGCCTGGAGGCCTGCTCTCCTCCCTCGCACCTTCCTCCCTTCCAGGGTAGGGATGGGGCGCGGGGACTGCTCATGCGCGGCGAAGCCCATTGTTCTGCCGCCGAGCGGCACCCCCCCAAAGTCCATCCTTAAGGCCCCCCAAATTCTGGTTCACTCACATTTCGTGGCATAAGAACCGTGAACACTTAACGCGACCTCAGCTACATTTGATGAACAAAGATTTTTTTTTTTTTTTTTTTTTCTTGTGGGTACCCGGGGAGTCGACCTCAGGACCTCGCGCGCCAGCAGGCACCTGTGCTGCTGAGCGATATCACCAGCCCCTTTTTTCGTATGTGGGATCAGGGAGTCGAACTCGGGCCCTCGCGCTTGCAAGGCAGGCGCTTACGCCGCTGAGCCATCTCACCGGCCCTGAACAAAGATTTTAAAAATAGATTTTTAAAGAAAAACTGGAGTCATCATAGCTTGAGAAGAAATTGGAGAATTTGGGGTGTGACATGGTCGAGATTACCAACAATTCTCACAGAATGGCAGGGCTGTGTCACTGAGGAGGTGACAAATGAAGGAGAATCATTATTATTCATAACGAGGAAGGGTCACACCTGCATATACATACACACACAGAGACCATAAACTGCTTTTAGCCTCAGAGTTGATATTTCACATACAGAGGCCCCGTGATTTATGATGCAATTATCTGCCAATGAACATATCATCAATCAAAACGACTGCAGGTTTAAAATGCATGTAAAACAGCCTGGGGTGGTGCCACACGCCTGTAATCCCAGCACGAGGGAGGATGAGGCAGGAGGATTGCTGAAAGTTCAAGGCCAGCCTGGACTACATATCGAGACCCTGTCTCAACCTCCCCCAAAATAAATAAAATAAAGTAAAATAAAATAAAACGCCTTAAAACTCCTAAGCCACTGAGCATCGTGGCTTAGTGACATAGTGGTCACAGGGTAAGGGTCAGACCCCTGCGATCACATGGCTGGCCCGGAGCTGGGCTCCCCATGTTGACAAGCAGCTCACAAGGGTGTCGTGCTGTCCAATTGCCAGCAAGGGAAAGATCAGTTTCTACGGCAGTCGTGTCAGTTTTGCACGTGTCAGTTCGTGTCAGTCAGTCGTGTCAGTTCGGAAGCGGTGAGTCAAGGATGGTCTGCATGTATGTAATTGTGTGCGTGCTGTGTGCAGTTGCATACATAAATCCATACACACAGAGAGAGGTGCACATGCGCAGGCAGGTGTGGTTATATAACTGCCCTTTGTTTTTACTTTTTGGTTTTTTGAGTCAAGGTCTTGCTATGTAGTCCAGAATGGCCTTGAACTCACTATGTAGCCCAAGCTGGCCTCGAACTCCCGGCAATCCTCCTGCCTCAGCCTCCTGAGTGCTGGGATCACAGGCGTGCGCCACCATACCCAGCTTTAACTGGCCTTTTTAATGTGACAAATGGCTGTCATGTGTTGCCCGAGAGATGAACCCCGTCTTTGGGAAATGTGGGTGTCCCAGGGGCCTGTGTCTGAACTACACGTGAGGAGGAATCACTTTCCCCTTGGCCACAGTCAGAGTGCGCCATCGTAGTTGGGAGTCGAATCTGCTCCTCTCTTCCTAGTAGCTGTCAGGGGTTGGCTCCCTCTGTTCCCTGCCTTTTGTTGTTGTTAAGGAAGAATAGGACTAGCGTAGGGGAAGCGGGGGGGAAATGCATCAAGTTATATCATGTATGGCACATATTCCCTATAATGAATGTGATCATTATATATGCCTAAAAATGTAGTTAAAAAAAAAAAAGAATAGGACTAGCTTCTTCTTGGGATTTATTTTCTTCTTTGTGATGCTGGGGATCAATCCCAGGGAGTGCTGATCTACACCTTCAACTCCAACTCATCCCCTTGTTTTAGATTTTATTTTGAGACAGGGCCTCACTAAGTAGCCCTGCCTGGCTTTGAATTTCCCACCCTCCTGCCTCAGCCTCCTCCGCTGCCGGTACACACCCCTGCCCCGACTCTCCCTGGGGAAGAGGGTGTGTGTAAGGCAGGAGACCACATTGAACCTGACCCGAATTCAGCTACTCGTTATGGTCCCTCAGGTGACCGTAGTTCATTCCCGTCCAGGCTGTGGCATGGTTGGGGGTCAGGGCGCTGCTGGCGGCCGTGGGCAGCTGAGAGCGACCCTGCCGGTCGGGGATGAGGAGGTTTTCTGACCCCTGTTTCCCATCAGACAAGAGGGAGGAGCGGGACCCAGCGCCCTTCCTGCCCCTGGCCCAGCCTGCGGTTCCCGCGTGATGCAGCCCGGGCCTCCCTTTGCCCAGGTGACCCTGGGGACAAGTGGCCTGCAGTAGCCGCAGTGCCGGAATCGCCCAGAAATGGCACGTTATCGCCGCTAACGGACCTTTTCTCCTTGAGCAGCCAGCAGGCCCACGGATCTCCTCGTCCGGGGCTCGCTGCCCTTCCGTGTTTACAGAGTGGGAGAAAACTCGCGCAAAGTCTGACTCATCCCATGTTTACACCATAGGGGTCCTGACCCCTTAGTGACCTGCAGGGGTCACAGCAGGCGCAGCCGGAAGAAACTGCCCAGTAGAGGACTAGAGGTGGAGGAGGGAAATAAGCTGAGTGCCCAGCAGTTGGGTAGGAGCTGAAACGCCATGGTGTAAGGAACGTTACGCTGGCACTAAAACAACTTGAGGTCCTGTCTTCTCTCTCTCTCTTTGGAGACAGGGTCTCGCACTATGTAGCCCAGGCTGGCCTCAAACTCACAGTTATCCTCCTGCTTCAGCCTCCCGCATGCTGGGATTACAGGCCTGCTCCACCACACCCAGCCAACAGCTATATTTTAAGTAAAAAAGTTGTTAAGAAGATGGTATATTACATTGAAGATTACTATAAAATTGTATGCACGCACAGAGCCTTAGAAGAATACAGATCTAAATATTAATAGTGTTTTTCTCTGGGTATAGGATTATGAGAGTCCTTTTTTATTTTTCTAACTGTGTACCTGTATTTTCTATTTCTCCTACGACAAACATACATTTCTTGTGCAATTAAAGCAATAAAAGCAAATATGAGATGGGCAGAGAAGTAAAAGTAGGTTTTCTCCTCTTAGAAGTAAATCAGATTAAAGCCCGGCATGGTGGGGCACACCTGTAATCCCAGCACTCAGGGGGCTGAGGCAGGAGGATTGCCACAAGTTCGAGGTCGGCCTGAACTACATAGTGAAACCTTAACTCAAAAAACCAAAATAATAATAATGATGATGATGATGACGATGATGATGATAATGGAGTGTTTACTCCTTGCAAATGCTTTCCTAAACTCTTTAATAATTAATTCTCTCCCAAAAGGATTTAATCTTCTCCCCAAGGCAGGTTCTACTTTATTTACTTATTTATTTATTTTGTCATGGGGTCTCACTGTGCATGCCTAGGCTGGCCTTGAATTTGCAATCCTCCTGCCTCAGCCTCTCTAGTAGCTGGGATTACAGGTGTAGGCCACCATGCCCGGCTGTAAGTGCTACTCTATCACCACCATTTTCTAGATGAGGAAACTAAAGCTCAGCATTGAACACACTTTCCCGAAGTCACACAGCCCGGTGTGGTCCTCTGGGGTCCAGGGAGATGACCGGGTGCTGGGTCTCTGTCCTTTGCTGTCCCTGTGGATGTGCTGGCGTCAGGAGGGGCAGTTTCCTGCCCAGTGGTGTGCTAACGAGAAAGTGACAGGGTGGAACCTGGGTGTCCCAAACAGACTTTCTCTGTCCAGAAAGGGGTCTGCTGTTGCCACACCATGCAGCAGTTTCACTTCTGGGGCTATGCTCTGTTAGGGTTCTGGAATGTCCCACAAAGTCTCCAAGGTGGGGCTTTTGGGGGTGATTTGATCATGGGATGTTACAGTCCTCAGTGGGTTCCTCCCTTGCTGAGCTCAGGCTGACTGCTGTCAGGAGGCGGGGCAGGTTGGAAAAGCTGGGACACTGGGGGCAGGGCCGGAAGGGTCTGTCTCCCTCTGGGCTCCTCCCTTCGCTCTCTGCTTCCTGTTCGCCATGACAGGAGCAGCCCTCCTCCGCCAGGCCCTTCCGCCATGCTGTTTCAACCTTGAAGCTAGCTGACCATGGTCTGAAACCGTGAGCCAAAATGAGCCTCTCCTCTTCTAAGTTGTGGGTGTCAGGTATTTTGTCCCAGCAACAGGAAAGAGACTAAGACATGCTTCAAGGAAATGAAAAGAGACTTGCGGAAAGATTTGTGCACCTATATTTTAAGCAGCATTATTCACAATAGCCAAACAATGGAAGCAAGACGAGGGTCCATCAATAGGTGGTTGAATACATGAATTGTGGTCTGTCCCTACAATGGGACAGTATTCAGCCTTCAAAGCGAAGGAGATTCTGACACAAGCTACCACTGGTATTAACCATGAGGTATTAGGCGAAAGAAAACCACGGCCAGAAGGTAAATACTGTGTGATTCCACCCCCACGAAGTACCTGGGGTGGTCAAGTCCAAAAACACAGAAAGTGGCAGCTGTCAGGAGATGGGTTTGGGGTGGAAAAGGGGGTACCGTTTAATGGGTACAAAGTGTGAATTTCTAAGAGGAGAAGAGTTCTGAGGGTGGACGATGGTGATGGCACCACAGCGTGAGCCCACTCAGTGCCACTCCCTGTATGTATACTCAAAAATGGTTAGGATGGGAAAGTTCAGGGTGTGCGTATTTCACCACAATTTTTTTTTAATGTGGGTACCGGGAGTCGAACTCAGGACCTTGCGCTTGCCAGGCAGGTGTTTATGCTGCTGAGCTATATCACCGGCCCCTTCACCACAATTTTAAAAAGGAAGCAACACAGCAGTGAAGTGTGTGTTCTAGAATCTGTAGACAAGCCCAAATAGCTCATGGTAAAATAATAATAATATTAACAACAATAACATTGAGTCAGGCAGGTCTCTGATGACAGGCATGGTGGCACATGCCTGACATCCCACCACTCTGGGAAGATGATGCAGGAGGAACAAAAAATTGAGGCCAGCCTGGGTGACCTAACACCTTAGTGAGCCCCTGCCTCAAAACACAGAAAGGGCTGGCAATGTAGCTCAGTGCACAGGCCCTGGATTCAACCTGCAGTAATTGGGGGGGGGGAAGCATCAGGAGGAAGCAGACAAAAATGGAAGTTATCAGAGAAATAACACATTACGGGTGCCGCGCGCCTCTCCCTGTCTGCGGGAAGAGTGTCCCAGGTCCCCCACGGGATGGCTGAGACCCCCCGCATTGTGGTTGACCGCAGATGACTGGCATTGCGGAAAGAGGAGCTTCGAGGAGGGGCTGGAACTTCTGCACTTGTCCCTTGCCCTTTGAGTGAAGGTGGGCACAATGTCGGTCACGCTGTGGCTCCCTGGCCTCAAGGACCAGCTTTACTCCTCCCAGTTTATCCTTCAGTGGGGAACGTGGGGGTGGGAGGTCTGCGGTCAGCAAGGAAGGGGGTCCACCTTCTTTCACAGCTGAGCCGAGCACCGAGAGTGGACGAGGCCCATGAGCATCATACGCTGAGGTGCTCGCTTCCTTTCTAATAACTTGCTCAAGCTGTATAAACTTTCTGTGTGCAAAATAAATGCCTCCCTCCTTAAAATAAACAGTGACGCCACCCTGCTGCCTGCAATCACTACCCAGGAACGAAGCCCGCCCGTTACTGTGCCCGGAAGTTGCCACCAGACCCTGCAAACTTCTGTTTTTCTCCATGGCCCTCAACAACCACCACCCTTCAACCACCCTCTCCCAGGAACCCAGTGAAGAAAACACAGAGAGAGGCTGCACGCGGAGGGCGTGATGACAGGTTCGTGTGAAAGGAGGGACTCGATGCCATGAACCACAAAGCCAAGCCATATCTCACGTGAAAGGAGAGAGCTCGGAAAAAGATGGACCGCTGGTTTGGGGACTCTTTCGGTAAGGAGAAGGAGAGAGGAGTGGAGTAAGATCGCTTCATGCATCAGCTCCCACAGGCGTGGTCTCATGCCAGTGTCAGACTGGAAAACGCCGAGAACGTTGTTCACGTCCTGGTGACGCAGCTCTGTCCTCCCAGACCTGCCCGTGGCACCGCATCCTCCAGCGCCCTTGGGGGGGGTGGTCGCAGTGTTGCTGCTGCTTTGCCTCGTCCTTATGGGAAGGACCTGGTGTAAGCTCATGCACCTCTTCAGAACTGGTGTTAAAATGTGAAGAGGCGAGCAGGGGTTTTGTCCCTTCCAGAGCTAAACGAAGGGGCCTTGGAGCACAGTCACTTGCGTGTGTATTTACTGATGTATTCACCATCCACGTATGATGTGATGGTACATACCAAGAGAGGGCTCATTATTCGGTTCCCTAGTTTTTTCTCCTCCCTGCTTCTATCCCTCCTTTCTCCCCTCTTCCTTCCCTCTATCCCTCCCTCCCTCCTTCTCTTCTTTCTTTCCTCTCCTTCTATCTTTCCTCTCCTCAATGTTCTTCCAACCTGTCTCCCTCTTCCTCCTTTTTTTTTTTTTGTTGTTGTTTGTTTGTTTGTTTTGAGACAGAGTCTCACTATGTAGTCCATGCTGGCCTTGAACTCACTATTTAGCCTCAAACACAGTGATCTTCCTGCCTCAGCCTCCCAAGTGCAGGGGTGCACCACAACGCTTGACTTTCCATATACTCCATAGAAATGCTCCAGTGTGTCACCTTCCCAGCCCCAGCAGCCTCCAGGTCCCCTCAGAGGCAGATCCTATGATTCCAGTCAATGGACAAGCCTTCCTGGCCAGGGACCTCAGGGAGCACTAGTGAGAAGACAGGCAGGGGACACAGGGCAGGAGGTCAGTGGATGATATCTAATCATGTCCCCTACCCTGGAGGGGACCTGGGGCTCAGTTCCCCTGGAGGATGCTGAAGGACAGCTTGGACCCTCTGCCTCAGGGTCATTGTGAGTGGGGAGCCAGGGGTTGGGGACACTTCCTGGAGAATCACTGGGGCAGATTTCCTGTCCTAGTCACACATTCTAGAGGGGGAGTATGGGGACATTCATGACACAGGAGACCACAGATGGAGCCCCAAGTATCTGTATTAGGCATCCTTCGGCGAGTGGCAGGGGACAGGGGCGCAGAGGGCACTGAGGTCCATTTACCTCTGGACTCTAGAAGGGTGCAAGCAGGGTTGCTCCTGCATGCCAACCCCTGACCCACGCATGTGGGTCCTGTTCTCGGCATCTCTCTAAACTGCTGCCCTGATACTCCTGGTCCCCATGTCCCCAGGACTACACATCACAGTGGACGATGCCCCTCACTGCTGCTGGGCACACTGTATTATCTTCATAGCCAGGACCCCCTGACCTACCCACCTGTGCCCTGATGTGCGCTTCATGTTCTAGGGCAGCCCGCGGCGTGAGGACTGCAGCTCTGCTCCCTCCTGACCCCGCCCCCGTGTTTCTTGTTTTTACCCGTCACCCTCTCCCACTCCATGCCACTCTAATGAGCACAGGACCTACCAGTGCCCATGATACAGGATCTCCAAGCCATATAGGAGAAATAAGCGTAGCTCCCAACCTGCTAGGTGTCTGATATGCTGAGTTCATGTTCCCCAAAGTCTAGGAATGAATTCTAAGGAACAACAGAGGTTACGAGTAGGAAAATGTACTGGGGAAAAGGAATGGGGATAAGAATGGGGAATAGGAATAGCTCCTGAGAGGCAGGAGGGGTCCCGAATCGGTTGCTTATGAGCCCACTTCTCAAAGGAAGTTTTTTAGAGCAAGATCTTGAGGTGGGTACAACGTGAGACAAAATTATGATCAACCAATAAGATTACAAGTTTAGTTGCTTAGGTAATGTTGATCCAATGGAGAAGTAGGTGATGTAGCAAGTGTACATGGATGACATCATTAACCTCGGTCGATAATCTATAGTCTTAGTCTTGTCTTTAGTCTTAGTAATCCTATTCTTAGTAGGTGGGAGAGCATGGCTCACCTCACCCCTAATGAGATAATGGTTTATTTCTACGGGAAATCTCAAAATGTGGTACCAATAATCTCAAGCTTCCATTTATCCTTAGGGAAGTGTGTAAGTCTGGGCACTGTGACTTTAATATTATTCAGATGCACCCCCAGCCACACTTTTGATGTGTTTTCATCTTCTGCACTGACTCCCCTGAGGGCCTAGCCTTGTCTGACCATATTTCTACCTAACATAGCTGTCTAGAATACCCAGCACCCAGGCTGGCCAATCACAGTATCCCACCCACCCACTCAGGACAGTGATTGGCCTGAGCAGTGGACACGTGACCCAAAGGGGCCAATCAGAGTGATTCCTTGGGATTCTACACAGACACCAGGAAGTAGGAGACGTTCCTTCTGAGGCTATGTAGAAAGTCAGGATGAGCCATCCTTGGGGGACACAAAGGAGGGAGGGAGAGAAGGAGATCCTTATTGCCCTCAGTTGATTTGCATCCACTGTCTGCACCCAGCTGCCACCTCAACCCTTCTGGCAACATGAACCAATCATTGCTGCTTTTGCTGAGCTGATTTGCAGGGGTTCCCTTCATGTACTTTCACTTATTGCAAGCAGAGATGGGAGGAAAATGACTTCTTTTGTCTTATTTTAGATGGCATTTTCCAGCAGAGACTCATGACACAAACTATATAATTCTTTCATATGTACCACCTAGCAGAGGCAGCTACTAGTGATGTGTAGCTTTGTGTCTACCCCTGCTCTCTCCTCCTTGGGACACAGGGGAATTAGAGGTGAGGGTGTGCTGAGCCAGGAGGTGAGGCCTGTCCCACCATGTGTCACTGTCAGGACGCACCCCAGCTCCACTCACAGCACTGGGCCTGGAGTAAATGTGTGGCCTTCTCCCTCATGCAGGGGAACTTTTCTGCTCCCTTGAATATGAGAATTTCTCTCCCCACCCTCATAAGCTGGCCTCAAACTTGCAGCAATACTCCTGCCTCAGCCTCTCAAGTGCTGGGATTACAGGTATGCACCATGGCTGGTCCTATTTCTTTCTTGTACTGGGGACTGAAACCAGGGCCTTCACACTGAGCTACATCCGCATCTCTTTTATATTTTTTATTTCAAGATGGGTCTCTCTAAATCACTAAGTTGCCCATGCTTGGCTTAAATTTGAGATCCTCCTGCCTCAGCCTCCCAGAGTGCTGGAATTATAGGGTGTGCCACCACGCCCAGCTGGACATATGAATTCTTTTGCCTGCCTCTCTCACCCCATGATGTCTATCAAACATACCTGTAAAGTACACTCTTCAATTTCTAATGATAAGGATGAATGCATTTTTTTATGAATGCATTTTTGAAAGTTTCCAGTGTCTCAGGTACCCAAACCCTTCACATACTAATTCTCATAAAATCCTGAAAGACAAAACATGTCTTACATCTTAGTGATGAGAAAACTGAAACTGGCAGAAGTTACATGTCTGAGTTTAATATAGACAGTGGTAAAGCCAGGCAAGGTGATCAGAAAGCAGATTCTTTCACACTATTCTTTCTTTTTACCTTTTATGATTATCTTATCTTTTTACCTTTTATGATTATCATTTGTAAACATACACAAAAGTAAAATGAATAGTGTCATGAACTCCAGGTATCAATCACCCAGCTTCAACAGCGTTTTACCATGCTTGTTATTATGACTCATATCTAGACGTCCCCCCACAGCTTCTTGTGCTCATAGGTAGGGCTTTTTGGAGGTGGGTAGATTAGGGTGTGTGATACTGGGATTAAGCGTCTGTTATAACTAACTTGGTTTAGCACCGTTCTGGGTGTGGTTATGGGAAGGCCCACCTGGGTGTGGCCTTGTAGCCTGAATGGGATAAAAGGGAAAGGGAGGCTGGCTGCCGCTGCTGTGCTGCTTCCTGCCTGCTCTGCCATGGACTGTTTCTCCTCTTCGGCACACGCACTTTCACTCTGCATGGGAATTTCTCTGTCACAAGTGTGTGCTTGGCTAATGCAGGGACTGGCCAGGAGGCCTAGAGGTGCACCCAAGGGGCGGCTCTTGGGAGCATGTAGAGCTGGAGCCAGGGGATAAACCCCAGGTCCTCAGCCCCCAGCAGAAGCAACAGGTGCACCCTTTTCCAGAGCCAACCGGGGGAATGAGCCCCGGCATCCACAGTGGTCGCCTGGTCCTCTGTAGAACTTGTGTTGACATTCTTCCTATGAAAATCTGTTGGAATGGTCAGTTCCAACCAAACCAGATACATTTTGTAATCAAGTAAAAAAGAAAGCAGACAGCAGGCAGATATTAATATAAATATATTAAAATAAATCCATAGATATGGTATATATCGTATATTCCTATACAATAAAACATTACATAAGTATATATACACAAATATACATACAACTCCTATTTTTTCTGTTACTGGGATTTTTTAATTAGTGTATATTAGCAATACAGGCTAATGAGATTCTTTTAGGAAATTTTTTGGGTTTTTATTTTGCTTTTTTTTCTTTTGAGACAGGGACTTGCTACGTAGCCCAGGCTAGCCTTGAACTTGCAGTGATCCTCCTGCCTCAGCCTCCCAAGTGTTGGTGTTACAAGCATGCACCACCAGGCCTGGCTCTTTTTTTTTGAATATTGGCACACATACATAATACTTTCTGATCATTTTCATTCCCGTCGCCCCCTTGCTCCCATTCATCCCCTCTTCCCTCTTCCTGGGATGTTATATGGAAAACCTTGGTATTTGAGAATAATTCATTCTGCTCATAATTCAAAGCACTTGTATATCAAAGCAGAGAGAGAGAGAGAAAAGAAGCAGTTGTGACCCTGTGACATTCAGTGTGACATATTACTCATATTGCAAGACATTGCTCACTTATCAAGTTAAAATTAGTTAGAAATGTTTGCTTGTCTTGTGGACACTTGTGGACCAAGTTATCCATGATCCATGGTCTGACTGTATATGACTCATATCTCCTTACCACATTTCCCAGGGTCGTCTTGGCCGGAGACCTATGAATTTTAAAACAAAAAAATTCCAGATTAAAAGAGATTTTAGAACACAGTAGATGACTTGACACCACCGACAGTGTTTTATTTTTGTTTTTAACCATGGCACAATACACGTAACATAACTTTGACCGTCTTCCCCATGCTAAGAGTGTGCTCAGTCCTGTGGCTCTCAGCTGTTGTGTGTTTTTTTTTTTTTTTTGGAAAAGTTGTTGGGGAAAAGGAATGGGGAATAGGAATAGCTCCTGAGAGACAGGAGGGGTCCCAAATGGGTTGCCCTCCTGACTGTTGTTTAAGCCACCTCCAGATGTTTTCAGACTGCAGAACTGGAACTCCGAGACCCAGGACGGGCTCTCATCCCCTCTCCCCAGGTCCCGGGAACTTGCACTGTGCTTTCTGTTCCTGTGACTCTGACAGCTTCACACGAAGCACACAGCTCCTGTCTTTCTGTGGCTGGCTTAGTTCACTAATTTCTTTTTCTTTTTTTTTTTTTTTTTGTGGGTACTGGGGGTCGACCTCAGGACCTCGCGCGCCAGCAGGCGCCTGTGCTGCTGAGCGATATCACCGGCCCCTTTTTTGTATGTGGGTTCCGGGAGTCGAACTCGGGCCCTCACACTTGTCGGGCAGGCGCTTACGCTGCTGAGCCATCTCACCCGCCCTATTTTTCTTTTTTTAAGACAGGCTCTCACTATGGAGCCCAGGCTGGCCTTGAACTCTCAGTGATGTTCCTGCCTCAGTCTTCCGAGTGCCGGGATTGCAGGTGTGCACCATTATGCCCGGCTCCTAGTTCACTAATTTTATACAAACAGTATAATTCTCTGTCTAATTTAAAATCCTTTGATTATGCAGAATTCTCAGCAGAAGCAGAAGTGACAGGAGCAACCCACTAAATTCCCACATGTTCCTCACCCAGCTTCAACCATGGCCCCTCCTGGCGTCTCCTTCCACTGATATTCACACCTCTGCCTGGCCCTGATTACTTTGCAGTGAACCTCAGATAACAGGGTACTCTGTATTTCAGTACATAGCTCTCACAGATAAGAACTCATTCTGTAAATTGAAGACTTTCTTTTATTCTTTTTTTTTTTTTTATCAGATTGAGGTTCACAGCAAAATTGAGGGGAAAGGACAGAGTCCCATATAGCTCTTCGCCCTCACCATGATAACCGCCCCAGTTGTCACCTTGCAGACCATACTGGTGTGGTTGTTATATCAGGTGACCCTACATTGGCGCATCACTGTCCCCAACACCCAGGGTTCGCATTAGGGTTTATTCTTACCATGGTACATTTATGGGTTTGGACAGATATATAAGAACACATGTTCATCTAACAAAATCATACAGAATCATTTCACTGCCATGAAATTCCTCTGGAGCTCATACTTTTAAAACACGATCGGGGCCGGTGAGATGGCTCAGCGGCTTAAGCGCCTGCCCGGCAAGCGCAAGGGCCCGAGTTCGACTCCCGGAACCCACATACAAAAAAGGGGCCGGTGATATCGCTCAGCGGCACGGGCGCCTGCTGGTGCGCGAGGTCCTGAGGTCGACCCCCCGGTACCCACAAAAAAAAAAAAAAAAAAACACGATCACGACACTAGGCACAGTGGCACACACCTATAATTCCAGCACTCGGGAGGCTGAAGCAGAAGGATCTCAAGTATGAGACTACTATGGGCTATATGGTGAGTTCAAATCCTGCGTGGACTACATAGCGAGACCCTGTCTCAAAAAGCCAAAAAGCTAAAAAGCCACCAAAAAAAAAAAAAAAAAAAAAAAAAGAATGAAAAGAAATAAAAAGCCCCAGGCATCATGGTACACACCTGTAATCCCAGCATTCGGGAGTCTGAGGCAGGAGGATTGCCATGAGTTCGAGGCCAGCCTGGGCCACATGGTGAGATCAAGGCTGGCCTGGACCACATAGTGAGACCCCGTCTCAAAAAAAAAAAAAAAAAAAACCCTGAAAAATAAAATAAGTAAAGAAAGAAGGAAAGGACAAAATCAAACCATAACTACAATGTCACTATCACAGTAATCCCTTAGCAACATTAGGTCCATACTTAAACTTTCCCAAATGCCTCCTAATTTTTTAAATAATTTATTTCAATCCAGATTCAAATAACGTTCACATGTTGTTTTTGGTTGAAATAGCTCTTAAGCCCTGTTACAAGACAGGGAGGTTCTCTCTCTCTTGCTCTCTTTGTCTTCGTCTAACCCTAGCTCTATATGCAGCGGTCCGGCTCTAGCTGGAGACACAGTTATCTTCTGTTCTCCACAGAGGACGGGATCCAGGACCTCCTTGGGGACAACGAAGGCCACAGAGGCTCAAGCTTCTTACGTAAATGGTGTGCTATTTGTATGCAAGACTCCTGCATGTACTTGAAACCATCTCTCGATGACCAGTAATTCTTTATGCAGTGTAAATGCTGAGTGCCATCATTTACATGTTCAGTACAGACAAAATTTAAAAACAGATTTTTTTGTTTGTTGTTTTGTTTGAGACAGGGTCTCCCTATGTAGTCCAGACTGGGCTTGAACTCACTGTGTAGCCCAGGCTGGCCTCAAATTCGCAGCGATCCTCCTGCCTCAGCCTCCCGAGCACTGGGATCACAGGCAGGTGCCACCATACCTGGCCTCAGGAAATTCTAATGTTGAGGATTGTTATGTGCTCATGGGTGCAGGCACATATTTGATGTTTGACTATGTGATCCACATCGCTGCTTAGAGGGGGTCATCTTCAGCCAGTTAGAAGCTGCCTTTTGGCTCTGTGTTCCTGACCAGACCCCAGGAGCTCTAACAGCTTTCCTGCCCTCTGGGACAGAAGGAGCCTCCGGTGAGCTCATCCTTCCATTCCCCACCTGGAGTCGGTCCTTCATCCGGTAAGCCCTGGTTCCTACCCAGCTAAACAAGTGCTTGGGAATCTCAAGCTGGGCATTATGGGCAATTTTCCAATGAAAACCAAAACATTAAAATTGCATAAATTAGTACAATTTTCTTCACCAAAAAGATAATTTTTTTTAAGTATTGGGGATTGAAGCCAGGACCTTCACATTGAGCTACATCTCCAGCCATTTGATGTTATTTTATTTTATTTTATTCTATTTTATTGATTCTTTTAAAGACAGGGTCTTGCTAAATCACAAAGTTGCCCAGGTTTGGTTCAAACTTGCAGTTCTCCTGCCTCAGCCTCTCAGAGTGCTAGGGTTACAAGGATGCACCACTGCACTCAGCTAATATTTCAAAATATTTATTTATTTGTTTGTTTACTTATTTTGTGGTGCTGGGCATAAGTCTTGGACCTCACACATGCTAAGCAAATACTCTACCATTGAGCTACATCCGAAGCCTAAAAGATAGTTTTTAAAAGAAAAAAACTAGGTAAAGATGATAAGGTGATGGAAAATGATGAACTGTGTTTTGTTTTGTTTTGAGACAGGATCTCACTATGTAGTTCAGGCTGGCCTTGAACTTGTGGGCAATCCTCCTGCCTCAGCCTCCCAAGTGCTGTGATTACAGGTGTGCATCACCATGCCCAGCTTGGAAAATATTGAGTTCTGGAAGTCATTTTTAAAACACATTTTCATTTTGGATGCCTTCGGTTCCTGAACAGATGAGGAAGAAAATGCCCATTATATTTCCTACTTTCCCTTCCCATCCCGACCTCAGAGTTTTATTCTTTGCCTTATATTGTCAACGTCTTTCAACACTGATATTCTATTCTTGTAACCATAATTCTCACAGTTCTTTTAAGTTATTTCAATTGAAAAAACTGTTTATGGTGTATACCATGCTGCTTTGCAATATGCACCCATTTTGGAGGGCTCACGGAGGTTAATTAACATTTATTTATTACCTCATACATTTATTTGTGGTGAGAACGGTGAACCTCTACTTTGTTTTTTGGTGGTGGTGGTACTGGGGATTGAACGCAGGGACTTCACACTGAGCTACATCCCTGGCCCTTTTTTATTCTGAGACAGGGTCTCACAAGTTGCTAAGTTGCCCAGGCTGAGCTCAAATTTATGATCCTCCTGCCTCAGCCTTCCAGAGTGCTGTGATGACAGGCTTGTACTACAGTACCCAGCTTCTTTTCATAGTTCTTGGATCTTAATTTTGTATTCAAATGGATACAGTACTCACTGTTACTCCTTTCCAACTTCTTTGACAGACATTTGATGGTCAGGATTTAGTCATCTATTTCTCATTCTGTATCATTATTATTTAATTACTCAAAGTTCTCCTTGCTACCTTCCCATTACAAATAATGATGCGATAAACCATTATTGTGCATGTGCACTCTTGGGGTGGATACATGTGATCTAGATGCTGAATCTTAAAAAGCAAATTTACTGCGTCCAAGAAATGAATACAGTGAAATTAATGAATACATGAACTTAATTCTCTCCATGATTTTGGTCGCAATCTGGGCAACCAGATTCATGGAATGAATTCTCCAACCAAAATCGCAGAAAAAATTAAGTTTGTGAACTAAGGCGCCACTGTGTGCATATTTTAAAGTTACATTTTGCCAAACCGCTCTCCAGAAATGCGTATCACTGGGTCCTCGCAGGTCCCCGCACCTTCTCCAGTGTTGACTATCATGGTAGTGTAACTGTGCCAATCTAAGAGCCGGCCCTATCTAGTTAAGAGCAGAGCAGGTGTCCAGAAACAAATTCCCTGGGGCAGAGCCCAGCTCTGTCATTCATTAGAGATGTCATTTGGTCTTGGTTTTCTCATCAGTAAGTTGGGGACAATAATAGACCCCATATCACAGAGTCACTACGCTGATGAAATAAGTCCCTTTCTTCAGTGTGGAGCACTCAGAGCAATGCCTTGGATAGTAATAAAAACAATAGAAATGGAGATGCTATCTTTGCAAAAATCAGAATATCCAATCTTTTTTTGTATGTGTGTTGTATTTTTTTGAGACAGGGTCTCCCTATGTTCAGGCTGATCCTGAACTCACCATGTAGCCCAGGCTGGCCTTGAACTCCTCACAATCCTCCTACCTCAGTCTCCTGAGTGCTGGGATTACAGGTGTGCACCACCATGTGCAGCTAGAATATCCAATCTTGAAAGAAAAGCAGCAAAAAACCCCAAAAAACAAAAACCACAGAACATTATGTTAAGTGAGGCACAGAAATACATAACCCATGTTTTCACTCATTTGTGAAAGCTAAAATTGTTGACGTCATAGACGTCAGGAGTAGAATAGAGGAAGGATGTGGTGGGTGGAGAGAAGATGGACAACAGGGCCATAATGAAGCTAACAGGAGGAATGGGTCCCCAAGTTCTATAGCACAGTAGGGTAACTGTAATTTGCAGTACTTTATTATCTACCTCAAAATAACAAGGAGAGAGGAGTTCAGAGTTTTCCAACACAAAGAAATACTACCTACCTTGATTTAATCATTACACATTGTATTCATGTATCAAAATATCACACTGTATCCCGTAAATACGTGTAATTATTATATGTCAATTAAAATTATATCTACATATCTCTATATATCTCTATCCATACCATGACTATAAAAATAATGCATTGCCAAGAAAGAATTCAGAACTAGACGCGGCAGCCTTCCGATGGTTGCTATGTCAGTGGCAAAGGCCATGGCCCTGCTCCCGAAAGCCCCCGGGTGTATCTTAGAGTCCGATGGCTGTAGGAAGGTTTGGGGCCACATGGTCTGTTTCCCTGCATGGAATGAGGTAGGGGAGTGAGGCGGTGGCCAGCTGCAGGTGCGAGGACGGGTTCAGTCTGTGGGTGGCTCCCTCCTACTAAAGAGCCAGCTGTTTCTGGGTTATAATTTTGCAGGTGTCAGAAGTGGGGGAATTAGCCCAGGGCTCCCCTCATCTTAGTGCCTGGTGTGGGCACCGCTGCCTCTCTTAATGACCTCCCACTGTCCCAGTATACACCTCACATGGAGGCCACCCCACCCGGGAGGGGAACACCTCTGAAAATATGCTTTTTTATAAAAGTGAACTTGTTAAGGTGCCCAAGTTTCTCGGGCACCTGAGGAGTTGGTCTCTCTGTGCATACACAGCAGGTGGGTGGCAGGGATGCCCAGAAATCCCCTTCCTCGAACATTCTGTAAGGCTTCTCGTGTGGCCACAAAAATATATTGAGATATCTCGCATGGTTATTTCCACTTAGGTGCTGCCTCCTGGTGTCTTAAAATTTTAGTCACAGATCACTGAAAATGCTAAAAAAAAAGAACAAAAACACATTGGAAGGGCCAGGGATGTTGCTCAGTGGTCGAGCACAGGCCTAACATATGTGAAGCCCTGGATTCCATCCCCAACACCATGGAAGAGAAAAAAAACCAGTTGGAAGGGTTACCAGCTAAACATGAGATTAAATGGGCTGCATCCACAGAACCCCTGGCAGCGTGTTCAGACATGAACCATAGCTGCCAGGTGTTGCCCAATTGGCATTAGGATTTAAAGAGACAATAGAATGAACAGCAGTTGGCATTAGCTCCCCATAGCCCTTCCTTTCCCATGGTCTACGCGGGGCTCACCTGCCCTGCATAGCCAGCCTGGGCCTAACCGGGGCTAATTGCCAGCCAGTTAGGAACCAACGGCTTCATGAAACCCACTTGCTTTCAAAGCTCAGCCTCCAGCCCTGTCACCCGGTAACCTCTAAGGGTCACAGGTATTGTGTAAGGGACTCGCACAGAACTTTCTATATGATTTTTTTTTTATTTCTAACACGATATGGAGTGTACCATCAGCCAAACCCCACAATTGCCTAGGGATTGGTTACAGCCACATAAACTCAAGCCATGACACTTTTAAAGCTACTGAGCCTACCTTTCTTGAAGTTTTAGGGCCCGGCATATTCCAGCTGAAAGAAGGGAGGTGTCGGAGAGGCAGGAGTGAAGCCAGCCCTGGGCACTGGGGGGACACTGGGCAGAGTCATCACTGTGAGTCAGGACACTGGGTTTTCCTGAGTTTCAAGATGTCGCTCCTTGTTGGTTGACTTTTTTTTTTTTTAATGTGAATACCGAGAGTCAACCTCAGGACCTTGCGCTTGCCAGCAAGCGCTTGTGCCACTGAGCTATCTCACCGGCCCAGTTGACTTTTTTATCAATTCCTCTCAATTTTTTTTTAAAGAATTCAGTTAGGGTGAGCCATCTGAAATTGCTGACCTTTGAATTTTTGTTTTGTTCTCATTTTTTTGAAATAGAGGCTCACTATGTAGCCCAGGCTGGCTTCAAACTCACAAGCGATCCTCCTGCCTGAGCCTCCTGAGTGCTGAGATTACAAGCATGTGCCGCCGTGCCCAGCTATGATATTTGAATGTTTTTAAGTTACAAAAGCAGCAGGTTTATATATAGTTCAATCAAACATATACAGCTTTATAATGGGCCACATACTCAGCTCGTAGGTACGATGTGTTGTTAATAATTATTCTCCTGAGGTTCAGAGAGGTCGAGTTTCTTACCTAATGTCAAAGAGCTGTCTCACTTCAGAGGCACTGCTCAGACACACCGAACAACATCTGTGCCTCCTTCCACATTGATGCCATCTGTGGAGCACCTTGCAAACTTGATTTCGGACCTGTCAGACCCACTGCTCGTCTCTCAGTGCCTCCAGAGCCTAGGCCATGTTCTGCCTATCCATGAATTTCCACGCAGCACCCAGCTCGTTCATAGAGGTCCAGTCGGTGTCTGTGTGAAGTTATACTGAGGATAGATTGGTGTAGCCAGACATGGTGGTGTACGCCTGTTAGTCCAGCACTCAGGGGCAGAGTCAGGAGGATCGCTGAGAGTTCCAAGCCAGCCTGGGCTGCATAGTGAGCTCAAGGCCAGCCTGAACTACATAGCGAGACCCTGTCTCAAAAAAAAAAAGGCAGATTTTTGTACTCAGTTTACCAATTCAAATGTCGCCTTCCCCAAATGTGCCCCAAAATCAAGTTTTATTGGCAATCGGGGCTTCCTTCAGCCCAATCACATAGACATAGAGGATTAACTTAGTGTGACTGGTATGAGCTCAAGTGCAGGGAAGGAAATGATGCTGAGTGCAGGTACCATCTGGCTCATGGTGGCTTGGCTTAATGGTTTTTTGACTTTCCAGGGGGCCAAAGCACACCCACACATGTATTCTGGTTTTTCACTTCAGTACAGCATTCAAAAATGGTCTGGGCTCAGTCTTGCAGTCCTCCTGCCTCAGCCTCCCTAATCTTGATTTACAGGCACGCACTGCCACACCCAGTTTAAAACAGTATTTTTTTTTTAATCCATTAACCAACTGTTCTCTCTCCCTTTGTCCTCTGTTCACCACTGTTCCACTCTCTGCTTCCATGACATCAACCTCAAGGAAAGCTAAAGAAATGTTTGGCTTTGGCTTAGCCAGAGTGCTAGAAGTCATGCCGGAAGCACCCTGGTAAGAAAGAAACACGGTAGAGAAGGGACAAAAATTTCCCACAGGGTGGTATGGCCTTAGCTGGTTCTATAGCTCTAAGCCAGGTTCTGGCCAAAAAGATGTAAGATCAAATCCATGTGTGGAAAGGGCTTCCATGTGGCCAGAGCCAAGGGCCCAAGGAAAGCCAAGTTGGCCAGGCAGTGTTTCACCTCCCGACAGTCATTTGTGAGTCCTCTGTTCTGATTAGGATTGTTGATAGGCAGAGGGAGGGCCAGGTGTTTGCTTAGGTTGGCGCAGTCTCTGGCAGCCCTGATGTGGGGCAGAAGTTAGAGATGAAAACGATACAGAAATGCCTAAGCGAGGAAGACAAACAGACAATCCACCTCAAAGAGGGAGAGGAACCCTCTATGGTCATATTGGTGAATAAACTTCCATAATTCTGTGCCGTCCCCTGCCAACCAGGATAAATATTTCAAGGACACTTTTGTGTTAATATGCTCTTATTTGGAGGAAAGTGAACAGTATAGATTTTACGTTGTTGGTGGGTGTATTTTGTTACATTCCCTTAAATAGTGTTGCACTTGGTGGGAATGTAAACTAGGACAGACATTATCTTAGTCTCTTTCTTGTTGCTAGGACACGACGCTTGATGCCCACAACTTAAAGGAGATGTTATTTTGGCTCATGTTTTTAGTCCACAGTAGGCTGGCTCCAAGGCAGGAGGGCGTGGCGGGAGGGTCTAGACGGTGGAGGAGAGCTGCTCACCGCATGGTGGCCAGGAAGCAGAAGGGAGGAGCCAGGGAGGGAGAGAAACCTGTGCAGTCCCCACCCCCATGACCCACCTCCCCCAGCCAGGCCCCGCCTCCTACCAGCAAGTTAGAAATAGACCCCCACAGTCCAATCCTCTTCCCAAAGCCCCACCTATGGGCATGTAAGATTGGTGGGGGGACATCTAAATACAAACCCTAACAACCACTATGGAAAAAAGTATGGAAGTTACTCAAAACACTGAAAATAGTCCCATTGTATGATCCAGCAATCCCACTACTGGGTATCTATCCAAAGAAAATGAAGTTAGCATATCAAAGAGACAGCTCCGGTCCCACGTTCCTTTAGCACAATTCCTAAGAGCTAAAAATGGAAACAACCCACTGATGAATGGACAAAGAGAATGTGGGACACAGACACAATGGAATTATTCAACCATAAAAACAACAACAACACGACACAAAATCTCTGTCACTTGCAACAACATGGGTGGAACTGGAGATCACCGCGTTGAGGGAAATAAACCAGGCACAGAAAGATAAGTGCAGCACTGAGTGATCTCATTCCTGTGTGGATCTGAACGAGCGGCTGTCACAGAAGTTGAAAGTAGAATGGCAGTGATCCCTCTGGAGGGAGGGATGGGAGAGGTTGATCGGTGGGCATTAAGTTAGAGTACCTCAGGGTGACTTCCTTCTCCCCTCCCCTTCTCCTCCTCTTCTTTTTTCTCTCTCCTCTTCCTCTTTCCCTCCTCTCCTTCTCTTTCTCCCTCTCCCTCTCCTCCTTCTTCCTGTTCTTCTTCTCTTCCTCCACCTTTTCTTTTTTGGTCATGCTGGCATCAAATCTAGAGCCTCACACATGCTAGACAAATACTCTGGCACTGAGCTACACCCCTTGTCCAGGCCATAATTTTCTTTTCTCTTGGTACAATGGACTGAACCCAGGGTCTTCACACTGAGCTACATCCCCAGTCTTTTTTTATTTTATTTTTGAGACAGGGTCTTTCTAAGTTGCCCAGGTTGGGATCAAATTTTCAATCCTCCTGCCTCAGCCTCCAGGAGTCCTGGGATTACAGGTGTGCGCCACCATCCATGTAACTACTTCCCAGATGATGGTGTGGAATATTCCCACACTCCCAGCGTGTGTTTCCTGTATCATGTCCTCAAAGATTGGAAAAGTGTGTATTCCCTTTCTCTCAATCTCTGTCTCTATCTCCTTCTGTCTCTGTCTCTCTCTGTCTCTTTTTCTCTCTCTCTCTCTCTCACTCCCTCCCCCTCACTGCTCCTGTTCAGTAGCAAGTAAAGAAGGAAACAAAACCCATCAGTACATCCAAGACAAAATAATGTGTATATCTCCGTAAGAAGCCCAAGACAACCATGAGACAAACCCTTAAAACTAATAAGGAACTTGCTAGGTACCCAGAAAATCATGCACTTTTATAAATGGATCAGGTACAAAAATCCAGATCTATCCAGATCTATATGTATCTGTAGATTTCTATGTCGCTATATCTCAAGGTTCACAGGCATCTGTGAACTCATACGTAGCTTTTTAGACTGGGGACCGTGATACACAGATGGCACTGAAGAACAGATGCTAACAGGGGAAATTTATCATAGCAATAAAAAAGCTGACGGCTTTGCATAAACCACTGATGAGACCCTGCAGTAATCTAAGGGCTCAAATCCATGCTGCTGAGATGTGAAAATACCAAAGTAAAACAGGGCTGAAAGCATCAGGATCATCCTCAGATTCTTTTTTTTTTAAAGTTTTATGAGAAAGTTTGTTTATTGATTTAAGAACAGGACTGCTGGGCCGGTGAGATGGCTCAGTGGCGTAAGCGCCTGCCTGGCAAGCGCGAGGGCCCGAGTTCGACTCCCGGATCCCACATACGAAAAAAGGGCCGGTGATATCGCTCAGCGGCACGGGTGCCTGCTGGTGTGCGAGGTCCTGAGGTCGACCCCCTGTACCCACAAAAAAAAAAAAAAAAAAAAAAGAACAGGACTGCTCATGTGTACAAATGTGAAAATACTGGGATACATTAAATATATATTTTTGTGACTCCATAGACTTTATATAAGTATTATGTGTTCAAAGCAGCATTATGCTTGCTAATACTTACCAATTTTGATTTTGCTGTACTTTTCATCAGAATTTTTGAGACACTTCCCAACAAACAAATTAAGACCACAGAAATTAAAAGATGGCAACTGGCATCTAGGTAAGAGAAATTCGGGGGTAAGAAATCAGTTGTTTAGGAACAGTGTACATTTCAGTTCCAAAGTCTTAAAAATGGAAACAATTTACAAAATTCCCTTTCTAAAAACACACTGATTATAATTTTTTTTCCCTTTTCTGGCACCAGGAATTGAAGCTAGGGCCTCGAGATTGCTAAGCAGGCACTGCATCCCTAAGCTACCTCCCTAGCCCTATAATTTTTTTTTTTTTAATATAGTGCTAGGGATGACCCTAGACTTGGTTCAAATGCTCCTCATCCCCAGACCTGGCTGGAATTAAAATACTTATTTTTGCGCTATTAAGGACTAAACTCAGGGCCTTTACATGACCTACATATCCACAGTCCTTTTTTATTTTTTATTTTTTATTTTGAGACAGGTTTTATTAAGTGGCTAAGTTGCCCGGGTTGGGCTTGAATTTGCAATCCTCCTGCCTCAGCCCCCGAGAGTGCTGGGATCATAGACGTGCGCTACCACACCCAGCACATTTTAAAAATCTAAAGCAGAAGCTGGGAGAGATGAGTCTTAGAAGCAGAGTCCAGTAGATGTGAGGTCCTGGGTTCAATCCCCAGCCCTGCATTAAAGACCAACAAACAAACCCTAATGCAAATCTCTCTCTTTTTATTCCCTTCTCCCCACCGAAAACTCCTAGGAAAATAGCAGCAGGTACGTGGTGATCAGGTACTTTGGTCCCTGGCTGTGTCAGTTCCACACAGTTTGCACCTTCGTGGAGGTCTTATGTGGGCAGGCACTTGTCTTAGAATGTTTAAAGACCTTTCCTGGCCAAAAATAATCAGTCACTCATTACAGAAAATAGGAAATATAGAGAAATTTGGAAAACAGAAATATCTGTAGTCTTATCATATAGATATACATACTTAACGGTAATTTTCTGGTGTGTTCATTTCCTGTCTTTTTTCCTCTAATGATAGAAACACACACGTGCGTGTGCACACACACACACACAGTAGTTATATTGATTACAGAATTTGAGATGCTGTGTTTTTTTTAATTGAATTAAATGGTGTTCAGTTCTTTCCCTTCCCTTTATATAGTTCCTATTTATTTATTTACTTGTCTCCGAGATGGGATCTCAGTCGTGTGGTCATTTAACAAATAATTTTATTAATAGAGATGAGCACCAGGCAGCGGGCTCCTGGTCTCTTCCGGGCATAGCCGAGCATGGATATGAAGCATTGCTCCTCCCAATGACTCTGCCAGCTGGGCGATGTCCTTGTCCCTGTGTTGTAGGTGAAAAGTTAAGTAAATATCCAGATCCTCTGAATGCTTGCTTTTTAACTGTGGGAGATCGTGCTGACTTCACTGGAAATGATCTCCAAGAAAGATAAAGCTGATTTGTTACTAGAGCCTTTTAGAGTTTAAGAAAATTCTACTATAGCAAATCACATCGCATGGAAAAGCTCACTGGTATTCTCCTAAAAATCATAAATTTTTGGAAGTAATATACATATTTTTAAGACACAGATAATTTATATAAATCTTTCTCCTTTTTTTCTTTTCTGGTACCGGGGATTGAGCCCAGTGCCTCTGCCCTAAGCTGCATCTTCAGCCTTTTTTCATTTTTTATTCTGAGGCAGGTTCTCACTGAGTAGCTAAGCTGCCCAGGTTGGGTTTGAAATTGTGATCCTCCTGCCTCAGCCTTCCAGAGTGCTAGGATGACAGACTTGTACCACTGCACCCAGGTGAGACAGTGTGTTCACAGGAGAAGCTTTTCCGAAAATCTGAAATGGGACCTGAGCCCCTGCATATGGAAGAGGTCCCAAGGTGATGCTGGTGCAGCCATTGACTGAGAAGAACTGGCTTTCAGGGATGTGAATGAGGACAATTTGAATGGCCCGAGTTTACTTCTGTGCCCAGGGTCCTTCCTGTCACCTGGGCAGAAAGGACCCCAGATGCATCATCACCCCACGTTTCCATCATGCATCTACAGGGAGGCTGGAGGCGGCCAGTGCTGGGGGTTGAGAGGGTGTAGATGACACAGATGGACGTGCCTGTGCTTGTGTCCCGGGAGTCTCAGAACAAAGGCGTGCACAGGACAGGTTTGTGCACAGGCGGAGAGGAGAAGGTGACAGGAGTTAGTGTTCAGGGAAATACCGACAGTGCGGCTTTGAGAAGTGGTCTGGCTTTCTCGCCACTTTCCCAAGAGGTGAGGGGAGCCCCTGAGTCCCTCTGGGTAGAGAAGGGGCCGTCAGAACCCACAGGTTCAGCCATACACCCTGTAATATACAGCCCAAGGTGATTGCCTCACCATTTGCATCCGGACGGACATACCATGAGCAGGTCCTTTTCCTTAGGATCTGTCTTTGGAGACCATCAGGCTGGTGGCCAGGGTCAGAGTGTCCCTGGAAGGCTAGGCACAGGACAGGGTGGCTTCCCAGTCCCTGCATGGCTCCTGGGGGGATTCGGTGTCTCACTGATGCTAGGCAGAGGCCACCCCATCGCTCTGGTCCTGAGGGCTTTGCCACACGGAAGCTGCTCCACCGGAAGTGCACACCCAGAAGGCTCGCAGGGTGCTGGCCGGATGGAGGTTGCGGTGCTTGATAGCCTGGCTATGGACGTGACATCACTACCTGTGCCGCATGCTGTCAGTGCCAAGCGGGTCGCTAGGTTTGGCTCATATTCAAGAGGAGCAGGTTAACGCGGCTTGGATTCCAGGGGTACCACTGGAGCCATGTAGAGGCCACACAGCATAATGTCACCCTCCCGTTTGCCTGTCAGAGAGGAAAATGCCAGCTCCCACCATTGTAAAAAATAAAGCCACACACCAACTAATAGACTTTGGAATAACTTAAGCAACAATGGTACGCTAATCTTTTTTCTTCCCCTTTTTATTTTTTGTTTTTTTGAGACAGGATCTCTCTATGTAGCCCAGGCTGGCCTTGAACTCATGGTGATCCTCCTGCCTCAGCCTCCAGGAGACAGTACTTTACATTCCCAAATTGCAAAGAGATTAAATTTCAAATGTTCTCACCACAAATAAGTGCCGAGTATTTGAGGCGATGGGTAATTCAACTAGCTTAACTTAATCATTTCACATTGCATTCATAAACCATGAGATCACATTGCACCCCATAAATGTGTACAGGCCTGAAATGCTAACACAAAATAACTACAAAAAAGGTGAAAAGAGAGCCCCTCTAAAAGTCCCTCAGATCACTCATCTTTCCACCCACTAGGAAACTATCCTAAAGCTTGGGTTTGCTGTTATTCCTTGCCTGTGTTTGTTTCTTTTTGTTTTTTGAGACAGGGTCTCACTGTGTAGTTCAGGCTGGCCTTGAACTCACTATGTAGCCCAGGCTGGGCTCGAATTTGTGGTGATCCTCTTGCCTCAGCCTCCTGAATGCTGGGATTACAAGTGTGCACCACCATGCCTGGCTCTTTGGCTAATTGTGTGCTTTATTCTGTTTCCTTCCCTCCCACCTCACCTCTTTTCCCTCCTGATTTAGAATGCGGAGGAAGGAAATGAGCCTCATCCACACTTAAGGACATGCAAATCCTAATTCCAGTGGGATTATTTCTCACACATTAAACTGGCAAAGGAGATGCCCATGGGTTACATTAAATGTTGGGGAGGAGCTGGCAAATGCAAAACTGGAGAGCAATTTGGCAAATCCGATCAATGCCAACAATACGATTTATTACCCAGCAATTTCTAGGAATTTCTCTTGCGACAGTACTCACAGAAATGTGCAAAGGTGCACAAAATGAAGCATACAACATTATTTTCGCAACATTATTTACATCATAAAAGTTAGACCTGAAGCTGAACAGTTGTCCCAAGGCCAGGAGAAAGAATGCTGTCTGTTCACTGAACTCTATTCAAAGTCCTGACAACGGGCAACAAACATGCATAGGTCTCCTCTCTCTGTTAAACTCCCTGAATATTTTCATCTTCCTAAGTCTAAGTGAAATATGCTGATTTCTCAAGCAATTGCTAGTTTCACTTTTGGAAGATTTGTATGCAGTTTCTCTCCATGCGTTCATTCATTTAGAGCGTGTCGCAGTCGATACTCAGGGACTTTCCTTGGTCACAGAGTGTCTCGGCTTGGACCCCAGAAGCAGACGTTGTGAGTGCAGCCAGTTTATTTGGAAGGCTAGCCTAGCAAGCACCAGGTGGGAAGTGACAAAGTGAGTTGGGTAGGTACAGGAGCATCGTGTTGCAGGATAAAGCCACCGACAGGTATGTGAACAGTGACTGCCAAGGGGACATAGGTAGGGCACTTGCACTGTCAGCCAGAGCCCCTGCCCTTATGGGATAACATTCTCCTGGGACACAGGCGATAAGCAAACAAAACAAAATTAAGGAATGGCAGATAAGTCATGCACTGAAGGAGACATAAGAACGTTAGAGGGCCAGGGATGTAGCTGAGTGGCACAGCGCCTGCCTGTCAAACACAAGATCCTGAGTTCGATTCCTGGTACCAAAAGAAAAAAGAAAAAAAAAAAAAAGAAGAAAATTTGATAACAGAGAATAAAGAGATGGCTCACTCTCCAAATGTAGAAATTCTGTAAAAAATGCATAACCGAAATGCCTAATACACAACAAAGCTCAAACATAAGTAGGAGAAAACTTCAGGTCGCCAAAATATAAGAGACTGCAACGCAGAACAGGAAGTGGGAGCTAACAATGTAAGTGGCAAGGGGCAAAGAGAGTACGCTTTTGGTGGGATTGTGAATTGGTGCTGCTTTTACAGAAAACAGGGTAGAGGTTCTTCAGAAAATTAAAAATAGAACTGCCCTATGGCCCAGCGATCCCTCTGCTGGGTGTACCCCCAGAGGAAATGAAATCAGTCCCTTAAAGAAATGTGTGCACTTCCTAATTCACTGCAGCATCATTCACAGTAACCAAGAAAGGAAGGAGACAAAGTGTTCACTGGCAGATGAAGGGATCAAGGACACAGGTACAGCGAGAACAATTCCACCTCACAGAAGCGAGCCTGCCATTGGCTGCCACATGGACAAGTTTGGAGGGTGTTATACTTGGTGCAATAAATCTGATACAGGAAGACACACGTGACTGGCTCCCACTTACATGTGGAATCTAAAAATGTCAAATGCATCGAGGCAGAGAGGACAATGGCTATTACCAGGGTCTGGAGGAGAGGAGGAAATGTGGAGAAGTTGGCCAAAGGGTACAGATTTGCAGTTAGAATATGAAAAGGTTCCAGTGACCTCATGTACAGCATGGTGACCATTGTTAATAAAAATCTATTGTGTACTCGAAATTTGCTGAGAGGGTAGATCTTAAATGTTCTTAACACACACTCGAAGGTAAGAATGTGAAGAGATGGACACGTTAATTTGATTGATTGTAGTAATCATTGTACTATGGATATTAAAACATCACATTGTACACCTTAAAGTTATACAACTTTTATTTAAAAAATAAAGCAAATTGGGTTAAGGTATGAAGAGAAAGAAAGAGAAAGATGGAAAGAAGAAAGAGAAAGAAAGAAAAGAAGGAGAAGGAAGGAGGAGAAGGAAAGAAAGAAGGAAGGAAGGAAGGAAAGAAGGAAGGGACAAAAAGGAAAGCAAAGTAAAAGGAAAATTTAAAAAAAATCAAAATCAAGTGACAGGTGGGGGCTGGGCTTCATGCCCAAGACAAAATGAGAGTCAAGGTCATGGCCATTGGCACGACAGGTGTTGGGACTGAGCTCAAATTAAGAACCAAGAGGGGCTGTGCTGGCCTTCACTGCTACTGGAAAACTAATCCCATCAGCCAGAAGACACAGCCCATTCCAGAATGTTCTTCCTGAGCTGCTTGGAGAAGCAGAGACAATTGAGAGAAGGCGGAATGTCAAGTGGTTGTCACATGTGGGTGTCAGGTCAGGATTCTCCATTTCCTACTCAGGGAGAAACAGTGAACCCAAAGCCAATAGAAGACAGATCAATAGACTGTGGGCCAAATTCACACTTGAAGAATTACAGTGAAGAATGATGTTTGGCATGACTTTAAGATAAATATGTTGAAAATAACTGAAGAGTGGAGAAAAGGAGATGTGTGGGAGGAAGAATGGGTTTGAAGATGAGCCAGGCAGACCTTCCACAGGTGAATGCAAGGTGGGTGTCACCAGTAGACAGACAGACACCACTGAAGGCCCTGAGACCACGTGGCATTGCCAAGGGAGGACATCTCTGAGGCAGACAGAGAAGAGGTGGAGGTCGAGTGGGGGACTCAGATTTAAGGAATCGGGGACAGAGGAGAAACAGCAGAGGAGAAGGAGAAGGAGCAGACAGCGAGGAAGAGGGGAACCACAAGCCGTGTCTCGAGTCTGTGATACAGAGGAAGAGAATTTCCTCAGAAGAGAAGCGAGGATCTGTTGTGAAATGCCGCTCTCGAATAGAACTTGGCCAGGAGGGTGGAGGAGATATGAATGCACTGCAGACAGATGTGACCTCGGGCGTTTCACCCTCAGGTGTAAAGCAAACAATCGGGGAGGAAGCTGGTGAAGGACGTCAGAGCAAGGCAGGAGATCAGGGCGCGGCAAACCTGCTGGGCAAGTAGGCGTGGGCTGTCAATCATGGAGATCCAGGACTCCTGGGCAGAGCTGCCTCCAAGCCCTGCCCTTGATACCACTCGGAGGATGCCGTCTTCAATTCTTCCGGCACAGGATCAAGCAGGGTTTTGTAGGACGGCCTAGATCCGGGGTCAGAAAGGGGGCATAAGAGACAGCAGCTATTGACCTTGTGCACACTGCACTCTTTTTTTCTCGGTGGCCCTCTCTGTGCTCTGCAGAGCATATTCTTTTCCTCCCTTTCATGTCTTTAATCAATGTCAAATCTTGCTACCTTTTGCACTTGTCTTTTTTCAGGATGACAAGGACCTAGGAAAGCCTGATCCCAACAGCAAAAGCAAGGCTTCTACTGCTTCTCAAATGAAAGCCATGAGAATGCACCCTGTCAGAAATAACCCAGGGGAGAAAGAAACCGACGGCAGGCAAGGGAAGCAGAAGGGTCACTGCACTAGTGCCCTCTGCAGCCAGAAGGGGTGGCACCCGTGTCCAGGTGAGCAGAACAGAGGCAGGCAGGAGCCCAGAGCAGGTGGTGAGACTCCAGGTGGCAGTGCCTAGTGTCTCCCAGGTGTAGGAAGCAAGGTCGTCGTGTGGGAGAGCAGGAGGAGCAGGGAGAGGACCAGGCACAGAATAATATTTAATGTCACAGCAGGACAGAGAGGCAGCTGTGTGGCTCCAGGGGTCCCATGAGGTCTGCAGGAAGAACTCTCCATGAGTCTCATGATTGGGGTTGAGAGCTTTTCCCCAGGTCCCCAGCTGCACAGGTATGAGGTAGAGTGGGTAGGGAGTTAGAGAATCAAGGTTTTGTTTTTGCCAAGTGCAATCTGTGAAGCAAATGAGGGTGTGTGCATGGCGGGGGGGCGGTTACTATGCTTAGCACAGTGATTAATCTGAGAAAGGGGAGAGAAAGCATCAAGAGATGGAGGAAAGGTAACAAAAAGATCTTGGATCCATAAGAATGAAAAGAATTATGATAAAGAGGTGTCGTTATATTTTTTTCTTTCATTCAGCATTTTAGAATATTTTCCCCCTGTACTAGGGATTAAATATAGGGCCTTTGCATACAAGCTTAAACAGAACATGTTTCTTTTTTTTTTTTTTTTTTTTTTTTAATTTTTTTCTTTTTTTTTTTTCTTTTTTTTTTTTTCTTTCTTTTTTTTTTTATTTTTTAAAGAGAAGAAAAAAAACAAAACAAATCAAAAGAAGAACAAATTTTCAAACCAACATAATAGGAGGGTAACAATGGTTAATACATTACGTATTACTATCTTTAAGTTAGTTATTCAGGACACCAGACATTAGCATTCAATTGTCCAAACATTATTGGCACAAACCTTACTCTTCAATGAACTAAGTAAAAATGGTAGTGTATCTATCTTAACCATCATATATATATATATATATATATATATATATATATATATATATACAATTGTTTTTTTCCCTTTCCCTTCTTTCTTTTCCCTATTCCAGTCTCTCTTTCCTTTTGACCAGTTTCTTTTTGATTCACCATATCTATTGTACATTTTGGATCTTATTTACTCTTTCAGTTTCTCATACTAGAGAGATAATACGATGCTTACACATGTGCTTCTGGTTTATTTCACTTATAAGTATTTTCTCGAGTTGCATCCATTTACCTATAAAAGTCTCCAGTTTATCCTTCTTTATGGCTGAATAGTACTCCATTGTATAAAAATACCACATCTTTCTTATCCATTCCTCAGTTGATGGGCATTTGGGTTGTTTCCAAGATCTGGCTATTACAAATTGTGCTGCTATAAACATGGGTGCACATATATCGCTGTGGTACGATGTTTTTAATTCTTCTGGGAAGATGCCCAGAAGGGGAATAGCTGGGTCAAATGGGACCTCCAACCCTAGTTTTCTGAGGAATCTCCACACTGACTTCCACAGTGGCTGTACCAGTCGACACTCCCACCAACAGTGAAGAAGGGTTCCTTTTTCCCCACAGCCCCTCCAGCATTTGTTATTAGTTGATTTCTTAATAGTAGCCATTCTTTCTGGGGTGAGATGGTATCTCAGTGTTGTTTTAGTTTGCATCTCTCGAATGACTAGTGATGTTGCACATTTTTTTGTATATTTATTTGCCATTAGTATTTCTTCATCTGAGAAATGTGTATTCATCTCAGATGCCCATTTTTGGAGTGGGTCTTTAAATTTGGGAGGTCTGATTTTTTTGAGTTCTTTATATGTTCTCGATAGTAATCCTTTGTCTGAGGAACAGCTGGCAAACATTTTTTCCCACGTTGTGGGTTGTCTCTTCACTCTGTTGGTGGTTTCTCTTGCTGTGCAAAAGCTTTTTAATAAGATGAGATCCCAGTTATTGATTCTTTGGGATAGTTCCCGTGCGGTTGAGTTTTTATTCATAAAGTCTTTGCCTACACCAATGTCTCCAAGGGTTTTACCTATCCTACCTTCCAGCAGATTTAATGTTTCTGTTTTAATATTTAGATCTCTGATCCATTTTGAATTTAGTTTAGTGCATGGTGAAAGATATGGATCTAGTTTTAATCTTTGGCATGTGTAGAGCCAGTTTTTCCAGCACCATTTATTAAAGAGGCTATCTTTCTTCCAGCGAATGTGTTTGGCACCTTTGTCAAAGATAAGGTGGCTTAGTATGTCTGGGGTTGTTTCAGCATCTTCTAATCTGTTCCATTGATCTTCAGGTCTGTTTTTTTTGCCAGTACCACACTGTTTTTATCACAGTAGCTTTATAGTATAATTTCAAGTCGGGGATTGTGATGCCCCCTGCCTTGCCTTTGTTGCCCAGAATTGCCTTTGCTATTCTAGGTCTCTTCTGATTCCAAATGAATTTTAGGATTGTTTTCTCTAATTCTGTGAGATATGCTGTTGGAATTTTGATTGGAATTGCATTAAATCTGTATAACAATTTTGGAAGTATGGCCATTTTCACTATATTGGTTCTTCCTATCCAGGAGCAAGGGATATCTTTCCATTTTCTGATATCCTCTTCAATCTCCTTTTTCATAGTACTGTAGTTTTCAGTATAGAGGTCTTTTACATCCTTCGTGAGGTTGATTCCTAGGTATTTCATTTTTTTGGATGTTATTGTGAAAGGTATTGTTTCCCTAATTTCTCTTTCAGTAAGTTTGTTATTTGTGTACAGGAAGGCTATTGACTTTTGAGTATTGACTTTGTATCCAGCTACACTACTGAATTTGCTTATTAAATCTAGCAGTTTTTTAGTGGAGTTTTTGGGATCTTCTGTGTAGAGTATCATGTCATCTGCAAATAATGACAATTTAACTTCTTCCTTTCCAATCATTATTCCTTTTATTTCTTTCTCTTGTCTAATCGCTCTGGCTAAAGTTTCCAGAACTATGTTGAATAAGAGTGGGGACAGTGGACATCCTTGTCTTGTTCCTGATTTTAGAGGGAAGGCTTTCAGTTTTTGGCCATTTAGTATAATATTGGCTGTTGGTTTGTCATAGATAGCTTTTACCAGATTGAGATAAAGACCCTCTATTCCAATTTTCTGTAGGGTTTTTATCATGAAAAGGTGCTGGACATGGTCAAAAGCTTTTTCTGCATCTATTGAGATGATCATGTGATTTTTGTCTTTGGTTCTGTTAATATGCTGTATTACATTTATTGATTTACGTATGTTGAACCATCCCTGCATCCCAGGGATAAATCCAACTTGGTCATGGTGTATAATCTTCTTGATGATTTGTTGGATTCTGTTTGCCAGTATCTTATTAAGGATTTTTGCATCTATGTTCATTAGGGAGATTGGCCTGTAGTTCTCTTTCTTAGTTGGGTCCTTCTCTGGTTTTGGTATCAGGGTAATGCTTGCTTCCAGGAATGAATTTGGGAGTATTGCTTCCCTTTCAATTTCATTGAAAAGTTTGAGAAGTAGGGGCGTTAGGTCTTCTCTAAATTTCTTGTAGAATTCGGCAGTGAATCTATCAGGGCCTGGACTTTTCTTTGTTGGGAGGTTTTTAATTACATCTTCAATTTCATTGGCTGATATTGGTTTATTTAGGATTTTTAAATCTTCTTGATTTAGCTTTGGTAATTCATACGAATCTAGGAATCTGTCCATTTCTTCTGCATTTTCCATCTTAGTAGAATATAAATTTTCAAAATAGGTATAGATGATCTTCTGGATTTCTGCAGGGTCCGTCGTGATATCACCCTTTTCATTTTCAATTGCATGGATTTGAGTCTTTTCTTTTCTTTTTTTAATAAGGTTGGATAAGGGTTTGTCAATCTTATTTATTCTTTCAAAGAACCAACTTTTTGCTTCATTGATTCTTTGTATTGTTTTTTTTATTCTCCAATACGTTAATTTCTGCTCTGATCTTTATAATTTCCTCCCTTGTACGGGCTTTTGGCTTAACCTGCTCTTCTTTTTCTAGAAGCTCGAGGTTCACCCTTAAGTTGTTTATTTGCGCTTGCTCTATTTTCCTGATATAAGTATTTAATGCTATAAATTTCCCTCTTAGGACTGCTTTCATTGTATCCCATAAGTTCCGGTATGTTGTACTGTCATTATCATTCAGTTGTAGAAAGTGACTAATTTCTTCTTTAATTTCATCTGTGACCCATTGGTTGTTCAGGAGGATGCTGTTTAATTTCCATGTGTTTAGGGAGTTTTTGTGGGATCTTTTGCCATTGATTTCCAATTTCATTGCACTATGGTCTGATAATATGCATGGGATAATTTCAATTCCTTTGCATTTACTTAAGCAGGTTTTATGAGCTAGTATGTGGTCTATTTTGGAGAACGTCCCATGTGCAGCTGAGAAAAATGTGTATTCTGATGTTGTGGGATGGAACACTCTGTAGACATCTACTAAGTCCATTTGTTCAAAAGTTTGGTTCAGTTCTACTATTTCATTATTGATTTTCTGTCCAGTTGATCTATCTTTTTGTGACAGTGGAGTATTGAGATCTCCCAATATAATTGTATTAGTGCTTATTTGATTTTTCATGTCCTTTAGTACTTGTTTTATATAGCTGGGTGCATTGGTATTTGACGCATATATATTTATGATCGTTATCTCTTCCTCTTGGATTGTTCCCTTTACAAGGATGTAATGACCGTCTTTATCTCTCTGAATCCTTCTTGGCTTGAAGTTCACTTTGTCTGCAAAAAGAATAGCTACCCCTGCTTTTTTCTGGGTTCCTGTGGCATGGAGTATTGTTTTCCATCCTTTGACTTTCAGTCTATGAATTTCTTTCTGAATTAAATGTGTTTCTTGTATACAGCATATTGTTGGATCTTGCTTCTTGATCCATTTCGCCAGTCTGTGCCTTTTGATTGGTGAATTGAGACCGTTAACATTGATGGTTAAAACTGATATGTATTGACTTGTCATGATATTTTCCTGTTGTTGGTTCCCACTCTTTGTTTTTCTGCTTTCCGGCTATTTAATTATTTGCCCTGCCTGGTGGATTCCTTCTGTTGGGGTTCCTATCTCTTTCTAGAATGTCCTTCAGAACGTTTTGGAGTGCTGGTTTGGTGGTCATAAATTTTCTCAGATGTTCTTTGTCATGAAAGTATTTTATTTCTCCATCAATTTTGAAAGATAGTTTTGCAGGGTACATCAATCTGGGCTGAAAATTATTTTCCTTTAGAGCTTGCAATACATCATTCCAAGCTCTTCTTGAATTGAGGGTTTGTGCTGAAAAGTCAGCTGTGATTCTGATGGGTTTTCCTTCATAAGTGATTTGTCTCTTCTCCCTAACAGCTTTTAAGATTCTGCCCTTCTGTTGAATTTCTGGGATCTTGATTATAATGTGTCTGGCTGAAGTTTTTTTTTTGATCATGTCTAGTTGGTGTTCTAAAAGCTTCACTTATAGGGGTGTCAAATTCCTTTTCTCTTCCAGGAAAGTTCTCCCTGATTATGTCTTTGAACAAGGTTTTAATGTCGTTGATGCTATCTCCTGCTTTTTCATTTATTCCAATTATTCTTAAGTTGTTTATCTTTGAGTCATCTAGCAGCTGCTGAATTGATTTTTCATGGTCCCTTGCTATTTTTAAGAATTTTTCCATTTCATGATCACTAATTGCAAGCCTGTCTTCTATATCTGAGATCCTGTCCTCTCATTGGCTTATTCTGCTACAAATACTTTCAATGGAATTTTTTATCTCTTGGGTATCTGCTTGAATCTGCCTTATGGATTCCATTTCTTTCCTATGCTGAGCATTCATGGTTTCTATAGTTTTCTTAAGTTCATCTATTTTTTTGTCTGTATCAGCTATAGTGTCCTTAAGCATGGTCTTCATTGTAGACATTATCTCTGCAGTTATCTGTGAGATTATTTCTGTTTTAATTTTTTCCAGAACCTCATTCAGTTGCTTTGTTGTTACCACTTCAGATAGGCCAGGTGGGTGGCTTTCGGATTGTCCCACCTTGTTGCTCCCTAGGTTTGCCTTTGGTGAATTGGATGTGTGGTGTTGCATCTTGTTTAAGTGTCGTCTCATTTTTTCTTTCTTTAATTCCTGGGGTGATGTTTGCAAATTACCTATAGTAGGTTACTTTATTGCTAGTGTTTAAGATCTTTAGAAGATGACTACTTCTCTGCAGTATCTTCCAAGTGGAGCTTGCTTTTAGGTTTTGAGCTTTCTGCCAGATCCTACCTCTTCAATTCGTTGGGTATGCGAAGTTGCTACCTGTTTGGCCCAGTCCTTGATTCTTTGGTAGTGTGCCACTGTATTTTCTGTGTCCCTTAGTCAATCTCAATCATGAAATATCAGGAAGGAAAGATGTTTAGAACAATTATTTCACATTTGGCTATAATGTTAACTAAAGCATCAAACAGAGCCTAGAAAATGACAGACTGAGCTAACCAGTTATTTACCACTTTTAGCTGTATAGAGTTGCGGTTATATAACAAAATCTAAAACACACCAGAAAAATTATATGCAGTATACAAGTCCTGTGTATGTCAATTTTTCCCCTGAGGAGTTTAAATTTAAAATGAGTTAAGGAGGAAATAGAGTATTGGGAGAAGAGGAAGGAATTAGATGTAAGGTTAGAGGACCAAGAGGGATCCCACTAAAATTGGGACACTAGTGCAGAGGACAGGTGGTAGAAAGAGAAGGAAGGGATAAAAGGAAGAACAGATCACAACCACAATCACAAAGAAGTTAGAGGCGCTGTTTACACTCATATAAAAAACCAGAGAGAATAATGAAGGAAAGAGCAAATACACATACAGAAACAAAAACGAAGATAAAAACAATAAAACAGACAGATCAAAAATAAAACCCCACCAAAAAACCAAACAAAACAAAACAAAAACAAAAAAACCCTTCGCCAGAACAAAAAACGAATCAGTGAGAAAAAAAAATAATAAAAAATAAAAATAAAAATAAAAATAAAAAAAATAAAAAGAATCAGTTCCAGGTGTTGACTCTGCTGTAGGCAGTTACCCTGTGGTGACAGAGTCCTGTTCTGTGCAGGTCCGTCCCAGTAAGCCAGGAGCGCCCTCTGGCGGGCGGTGAGCAGAGGCGCGTACTTTCAGGCAGAGACCAGTCTAGCTCGCCTCCGCTCTCGCCGCCCTTTCACGATCCCTGGGCCTGAGAGGCTCAGTGCGCTGTCTGGAGCGCGGGTTCCCTGCACTGGTTCCCGCCGCTCTGGTTTTTCGCCACGCCCCCCACAATGGCGCCGGGCCAGTCGCTCTCTGGCGCGGGACAGGTGTGGCTGAGAGTCCAGTCTCGTTCGCCTGCTGACCTCAGCACACTTTCGTGGGCCTGAGAGGCCCCGTGCTGCCCTGTCCGGAGCACAAGTTCCCAGAGCAGTTTCCGAGCCGCTCTGAGTTTCGCCACACCCCCCACAATGGCGCCCAGCCGGTCGCTCTCTGGCGCGGGGCAGCTGTGGCTGAGAGACACTCACCACCGGTCAGCGCAGTTCTCCGCCGCTCCCCTGCCCCGCCGCTGTCTCAGGATCCTCCGTGGGGGCTCCCTGGGCGCCAGCTGCCACCGTGTGTCCGTAGAATTGAGCCTCCACGGCGCTGCAACTCCCGGGATATTAGAAGGTGCACGCGTGCGGTCTGCTCCTTCTTTCCTTCTTCTTTGTTGGAAGTCACCCGTCACTGGTGCCGGGGGTCCCAGATTGCGCTTCAGAACTTCTCTGGGTTTCGGGGAGGCATCTCCCCCCTCCTGCACTTTCCGGGTCGCTATATTCCCGTGTTCCAATGGTAACTTTTAGAGAGAGTTTCACTGCCTGCTTCTTACTCATCCGCCATCTTGAGGTCCTTCGGGAAACTCTTAATTACTCTGTTTTGATCATTGAGATACTGATTGGAGAAGTCACACACTGACATGAATTCAGTTTTTTCGAAGTTCCTTGGACCGACATCTTCAGATGCGGGCAGGAAGCGGGCTGTGGGTGAAGCCCCTTTCTTTTACATAAGAAACCCAAAGTATAAAAAAAGAACAAAATAAAGGATAGAAAATATTAGTGCAAACATGCACTACTAAAAAATAAAAATAAAAAAGTCTCTTTCAACAGATAAATAAATTCAACAAAATGGCAGGATATAAAATTAACATACAAAAACTAGTAGCTTTCCTATATACCAATAATGAACTTCCTGAGGAAAAAAATCAGGAAAATAGTCCCATTCACTGTAGACTTAAACAAACAAACAAACAAAAAACCCTAGGAATAAATCAGATGAAGGAGGTGAAAGACTTCTACAATAAAAATTATAAAATACTGACAAAAGAAATTAAAGACAGAAAGACACCCAAGTTCACGGATTGGGAGAATTACTATTGCTTGAAAGGCCACACTACTAAAAGTGACCTGTGAGCCGGGCGTTGTGGTGCACACCTGTAATCCCAGCACTCAGGAGGCTGAGGCAGGAGGATTGCTGTGTGTTTGAGGCCAGTCTGAACTACTGTGAAACCCTGTCTCAAAAAGCCCCTGAAAACAGTGAAACCCTGTCTCAAAAAGCTCCCCAATAAATGAATAAATAAATAAATAAATAAATAAAACTGATCTGTGGGTTCAACACAGTCCCTATTAAAATACCAAGGACATCCTGCACAGAACTAGAAGAAACAATCCTAATATTCACAAAAGACCCCCAAATAGCCGAAGTCATCCTGAGCTACAAGTAGAACCATGCTAGAGGCATCATAATACCTGATTTCAAAATACAGCGCATTGGGGCCGGTGAGATAGCTCAGCGGCATAAGTGCCTCCTGGCAAGCATGAGGTCCTGAGGTTGACTCCTGGTACCCACATAAAAAAAAAAAAAAAAAAAAACGTGTATTGTAACAAAAACAGCACTGTATGGCATGGAAATAGACGCGTAGAACAACCGAATGGAACAGACAGCCCAGGAATAAATCCATACATCTACAGCCAGCCAGCTCTTGACGAAAGAGTCAAAAACATATGCTGGAGAAAAGACAGCCTCTTCAACGGACTGTGCTGGGAAAACTGGACATCCACCTGCAGAGACTGGAACTAGACATCTCTTTTCCTCTACAAAATTAATTCAAAATGAATAAAAGACGTTAATGGAAGATCTGAAACGTTGAAAATTATTAGAGGAAAACAGAGAAAACACCTCAAGATATTGCCTAGGGAACCGTCAACAGAGTGAAGAGACCACCTTCAGAATGGGAGAGTCTGGCCGCTGTTCATCTGGCAGAGGATTAAAATTCAGAATTAAAAGGAAATTTCACACACACACACACACACACACACACACACACACATGCAAGCACTCTAATCAAGAAATGGGCAAGTGAGCGGAACAGACAGTTTTAGGAAGAAGTACAGATGGCTAATAATTAGATGAAGAAATGCTCACCGTCTTTAGCCATCAGGGAGCGCACATCAAAACTACACCGAGATCCCGTCTCACCCCAGTCAGAAGGGCCATTGCCAAAATGCGTACATAGGTACATAACAAAAAATAGCCAATGCAGGGGAGAGAAGCCCTTATGCACTGCTGGTGGCGTGTAAATTACTACACCACGGGAAAACAGCACAGGAGCTCCTTGGAAAACTAGAATTAGAACAACCCTGTGGTCCAGGTGCACCCAAAGGGACCAGCACACACAGAGAGACACCTGCGCACATTTCTCATGGTGCTGCTCACTATGGCCAAGTTGTGGATTCAGCCTGGATGCCCTAGATCTCTGGTTCCCAGTTTTCTCAGCACCAGGGACTGGCTTTGTGGAAGACAATTTTCCACAGACCTGGGAGTGGGAGAGGACGGTTTGAGATTGGATTGTCCTCAGGAGCCTGCACCTTAGATCCTTCACATGCAATTAACAGTAGGGTCTGTGCTTTTATGAGAACCTAAGCCGGGCATGGTGCTGTGCACACCTGTAATCCAAGCACTCAGGAGGCTGAGGCAGGAGGATTGCCCCAAGTTGAAGGCCAGCCTGGGCTACATAGTTAGTTCTAAGCCAGCCTGAACTACATAGCAAGACCCAGTCTTAAAAAACAAAACCAAGAAAATGAAAAAGAAAAAAGAGAGAGAGAGGACAGGAGCAAAGCTCAGGCGCTGATGGAGTGATGGGATCTGTTGTAAATGTAGTTTTTGAAGCTTTGCTTATTGGCCAATCACTCACCTCCTGCTGTGCGGCCCAGTTCCTAACAGGCTACAGCCTAGTACCGGTCCATGCCCAGGGTTGGGGACCCCTGCCCTAGATGGGTGCATAAAGAAAACATGGAATAGAAACACACAGTGGAGTATTGTTCAGGCAGAAGGATGAATAAAATCATGTTTTTTGCAGAACAATGAATGGAAATGGAGATCATCACAAACAAAATAAATCAGTCTCAGAGAGATGAGTATTGTGTGTCTTCTCTCATAAGTAGAAGGAGAAGAAAAAAAGATAATGTGAACGAGGAATGGGGCCTAGGAGGGAAAGGGGGGTTGGAGAGGATAATGGGGTAGATACGACCAAAGCATGGGATATGCATGTGTGGAAATGTCACAACGACCCCCTTAACTTGTTCAATTATGCATCAATATTTTTTTAAAAAGAATCTGAACAGACAGACCTTCCTAAGTTCCTCAAGCTTTTCCCTCCAGTACTGAGGATTGAACTCAGGTTCTTTATCCTGACCTACATCCCAGCCCTATTTTATTTTATTTTGAGACATGTTCTCACTAAGTTGCCCAGGCTGCTAGCAAACTTGAAACCTCCTGCCTCAGGTTCCCATAGTGTTGGAATTACAGGTGTGCACCACCACACCTGGCCGTTTCTCCAGTTCATTGCCGTTAGATTACACCCTTCAGTCCTCCAATCACATCTCCCTATAACTGTCCCCTCTCTGCCCAGCCCAAGCAAACACACACAGTTCCTTGTGTCCTTGCGTCTTCATTCCCGAAGGCCCCCATGTCATGCAAAACTTACACAAAACCAATTTGCACATTTTTCTCTGATTAGTCTTGTCTTTGGTTACAGGCATCTTAGCCATGAACCTAGTGGTAGGTGAGGAAAGGAAATCACTCTACCCCCACACCTCAGTCACCTGGCTGAGCACGGTGCATTGGGTCTCTCCACTGCAAAGTTCTTTTTCTCATTTCCCTACCTGGAGTGTTCACTCGGGCAGGAGTCCCAGCGGTCAGGTCGCACTTGGGGGCTGGCATTATGCTCCCCATCTGTGCTGTGGAGTAGTTGGATCAGGCACTTGCAGTTCTGTAAGGGAGACTTGCCTCTCCTCCCTGCATTGCCTGGCCTCATGCACGGGGCAGAACTCGTCCCATCTGGGTTAGACCATCTGCCCGGGAAGCAGCTCACAGAATTGGGAAGCAGACTCAACCTGGCATTGTGGCAGGCACAGCTCTGGGGCAGGACCAGGAACGCTGGGTTCCAGCCCCGGTCCTGCCCCTGATCACAGAGCTCTCGGGCCAATCACTTCCCCTCTTCGGGCGTGTTGAACACCTAGTGCCTTAAAGCAACCATTCTGATTCTGCGGGACAGGAATTCTGGACCAGCTTTGCTGGGTGGTTCTTGCTTGGGGCCTCTTCTCAAGCAGCTGCAGCCAGATGTTGGCTGAGGCTGCAACACAGGACTGTGCTACGGGGTGGGCGTCCCAGGTGGCTTTTGCACACGGTTGGCGTGTGGCACTGGGTGATCAGAGCATCTTCCCTTGACCCAGCCAGTATGGCAAACCCAGGGAAGTCAGGCTTCTTCCAGGGCGGCTCAGGAGCCAAGCAAGAAAGTCCAGCAAATAAGGTGGGGCAGCAGAGGGGGCTACTGCTGTTACATCCCATAGTCCTTCAGAGACTCACTGAAGTCAGGCCTGATTCGAGGAAAGCTGACAGAAACTCTACCTCTGCAAGGGGCATTAAAAAAAAAATCTCCCCGGTGCCAGGCACGGTGGTGCATGGCAGTAATCCCAGCTACTCAGGAGGCTGAGACAGGAGGATCTTAAGTTTGAGCCCAGCCCGGCAACTTAGTGAGATGCTGTCTCAAAATTTAAAAATTTAGAAAGGGTTGGGAATGTAGCTCAGTGCTCCCTGGGTTCAGTCTCCAGTACCAAAAATAAAATCTTTAGGGAGCATCAATTTTCTCACCTGAAAATCAAAGACCTAGGTAAGCCAAGTAAGTGATTATGAAAAACATTATTAGACAAGGGGAAGGGAATTCAGGAGAAGGGGAAAGGAAGGCAAAGAGAGAGAAATAGGAAATATAGATATGATCAAATATGTTATATGCATGTATGAAAATATCACAATGTAACCTAATATTCTGTATAATTAGTATGCACTAATTATAAAACAGATTCAATCAGTGCTTTTTTAAAAAAAATTATTTTGAGACAGGTCTCACTAATTGCCCAGGCTAGCCTTGAACATGGGATCCTCCTGCCTCAACCTCCAGTGTAGCTGGGAATACAGGTGTACGCCACCATTCCCGGCTCCAAAATTCTTTAAGATCCTGCTGTCCAGATGAAACCTAATTTTCTCAGTCTCCGGTGATGGATATTTGAGCCTTGGTGTTGTCCTCCGAGGCATGCAGTCTTGCAAATGGAAGAAGAGAAGGTGACCCCAGACTCAGTTGCCCCAAGCAACTCCAACAGGACTGCGCTGCCTCCAGCCTCGCATACATTCACTCCAGGATGCACCGTAAGCCGTACTCTCCATGGTGACCACGCTTGGAAACCACAAATGAGTTTAAGAGCCGTCCAAATTGGAGACCTTTGCCCTCTGGTCGCTGCACTTGGCAGAGAAACTTTTTCTACCCTGGGATGGAAAATTAATACTCGAAGAAATCCCTGTGGGCCAAGGTCTCCATGGCGCCACTTACTGAGAGAATCTGGCACCTGGAGTGAAAAGGGCCGAGTCTCCTGCATCTTGGAGATTTCGCGAGGCTGGGGCCCAGCTTGCTGCAGGCACCCCGGCTCCCCACCTAGGCTCCAGCATTGTCCAGGCTCAAAGGTATTTGCTGGCCATGAGTATTAACGAGCGCGTTTGACCGTTCAAAACCCGAACGAGGTGCATTTTCCTGCATGGTCTTCACGATAGTCCAAACTAACATCGTCCCATTTTACAGACGGTAAAGCTGAGCATAGAGCCTGACGCTTCCTTGGCCGTGTAGACCCACACCCTGCTCAGTCTGACACGAAATGTCCCATGACAAACCCTGCACCCCGTGCTGGATTTTTTTTCCTATGCGGCTTTAATGTGCTTATATCATAATTATGCATTCGCTTGCTTTATGCTATTTGATATTTCTTTTTCATGGATGTCAGATGAGCCTTCCTCCCAGCCACTCTGAAGACATTCTGAGCTCTGGACTCAGCTGTTTTGCAATATTGTCTCTAGCTGACAGACCCCAAAAAAGTGCTTGTTAAGAAATTGAATTTTCATTGTGTTGTTTTCCAGATCTGCTAACCAGTCATGGGTTAAGCTGAGTAAGGCTCCACATTCCCTTCCAATTCACAGCAGGAGAACCATTCACAAACCTTTTGTTTGTTTTATTTTGTTTCTGAGACAGGGACTTGCTAGGTAGCTAAGGCTGGCCTTGAACTTGAGATCCTCCTGCCTCAGGCTCCCAAATGCTGGAAATACAGTGTGTGCCACAGCACCCTTTTTTTTTTTTTTTTTTTTTGCAAATAAATCTGTTGTCATCCCTGGAACCTTCTTAGTGCAATTTTTGAATCTAGTTACCAGAGATCATGATTTGGACTTTTCTTTCCCTAACACTAGAATAATGTTTAAACAGAAGCACTGAATTTTATTTTTATTTTTATTTTTATTTTTTTGTCTTCTTGAGACAGAGTTTCACTATGCAGTTCAGGCTGGCCTTGAACTCACTTTGTAGCCCAGGCTGGCCTCGAACTTGCAGTGATCCTCCTGCCTCAGCCTCCCCAATGCTGGGATTACAGGCGTGCACCACCATGCCCAGCAGAAGCACTGATTTAAGGGGATAGAATATCTGGTTTATTTAACAAAAAATTCTAAACTATTGCAAAGATTTTAAAATCCTGGATCCATATATTTAGAAACATTTAGGTCAGTGCCTTATGCAGAATGAGCAGCTGCCGCTGGGGTTTTGGGTGAAACCCCAGGAAAATCATTCAACCTCCTTAGACATTGGAGTTCCCACCTTTTAGCAAAGGACCCTCTCTCTCTCTAATGTGTCATTTTATTCTTATGCCTTCCTTTGGCTAAACCATAATATATCAAATTCTGTATTTTTGGACTCTTAAGTGGTTTGTGGGTTTCCCCCATAATTACAAAGAATCCTGAAAGAAATACCTGGCTTATCAATCTTTCTCACACAATTAGCATGAAGAAAAAACATTAATTTTGCCAAGCAAATTTGGCAGTAGGAAAGATTTGCAAACTTGAGGGTTTTGCTCTTGACCATAGTCAAGAGGAACCATGCAGGCAAAGAATGTCTGCTCTGGAAGCTACAAATGATTTTTCAAAAAAAATTTATAATTTGCCATTTTTAAACATTGTAGCTGGGCGTGGTGGCACATGCCTGTAATCCCAGCACTCGGGAGGCTGAGGCAGGAGGGTCACAGTGGGTTCGAGGCCAGACTGAGCTACATAGCAAGACATTTTCTCAAACGACAACAACATTGTAGCTCAGTTTCAAACTCACTTGCTTCCACGAGAGGATTTGAAATGGCTTCAAAAGACCCAGGCTCGGAAAGTTGAAAGCTGTCACAGCTGGACCCCAGTAGTAATATTCCTGTTGAACGTGGCTCTGCAGAACCCCCGCATCCAGTTTATGGGAGAAAATCTCTTTAAAGTCCAGCCAAGCTTTGGCCACTAGAGGGCACTAGCAACACACATTTCCAGCCACTACCTTTTTTTCTCTCAGAAACACAAAGGGTAGCCCCAAGTTGAGAGAAGTTGACTCTTCTCTCAGTAGGTGAGAGCACTTGATGAAAGGGATCCTCACCTCCAAATATGAGAACTTTAGTGTTCTGTGAAAAAATCATGGAAGAAATCTAGATGCATAAGCGGGAAAAATTAGAGTTGGCTCAAAATAACCTTTTTGCTTGTTGATTACTTTTCCCATTCTTTTATTTTTTTAAAATGTGAATTAAATTTATTTTTAACTGATACATAAAAACATTAAAATCATACATATAGATGGGGTACTATATATATGCATATTTGTACTGCATAATGTTTAAGTCAGGTTAAACGTATCTAACTCTCAAACATTTATTTATTTATTTATTTGCACGAGGATTGAACCCAGAATCTTGTATATGCTGGACAAGCACTCTACCAATGAGCTATAACCCCCAACCCTTAGTTTTTAATTTTATTTTGAGAGAGAATCTCACTAAGTTGCCTAAGCTGGCCTCAGAACTTGCGATGCTCCTGCCTCAGCCTCCTGAGTAGCTAGGGTGACAGGCATGTGCATATCATTATAGCAATACTTTTCCTACTTGATGAATCGGATGCATCACTGGGTGACAATCCACTCATGCACTTCTTCTCTCTGCCCAGTGGAGCTTCCCCCAAGAAAGAGAGGCTCTTATCTTTCATGTCCCCTGAGTTGAAGGAAACTGGGTAACATTGACAGCTAAACCCCGGGGCCTAGGACCATAGAGTGGATAATGAGCACGCTGTAATTATTGACAATTCACAGGTAATGGAGACTCCAGTGGGGAATGAGCTCATTCTTGGTCCCCTAAAAGCAACTGCAAATCCCTAGGCTAATAATATAAGCAAAGGGCTGGGCGGTGAATGGCAATGAGTTAGAGGAAGCCAGGCTTTCTGAGTCCTGAAATGCCAGCTTACTATTCTCCATCTGTGAGCCCCTGGACCGGTGTGTCTCAGGCTTCACCTAGGAGAGACAGAAATGCTTGGGACGTTTATCCTGTGCCTCAACCCACGGCAGCCTCGGTTTCCTCACTGACCGGGCTTCAGCTTCCAATCCTGGCTTCAAAGAGAATCCGTCCCCTCAGCTGGCAGAGGGGAGAGGAAGAAATCCATCCGTCATTGCCTCCAAATTGCCCTGAACTTTTATTCTTAATTGAAAATGTGCCTGGAATGCTAATGCTTTTCCCCAACCTCGTACCCATAGAGGTTGAAATAAAGGAGTTTGAGCCACGCTTTGGAAAACAAAGGTGAGCAGTTTTGAAGGCTCCTTTGATTAGCAAAGGAAACAGCCACATCCAGAAAACCTCTTCTTCGCTCTGCTTTGCCCTGCAGAGCCATCTGTCTGCTTTTTAACGATCTCTTCGTTTATGCTCCGCGAGCTCCTGTGCCTCTGAGGCTGTCTTTTTCGTGATGACCAAACCACAGGAGCCCGATAGTTTTGGAAGGGGTGCACCGCCAGTTAGACGGCACCTATCTGCATAACTTTCGGCTGGAGAAGAAGGAGAAGGAGAGAAGGACAGGGAGAAAATGCTTTGGCAAAGATAAATGACTCTGGTTTTCATTTGGACCCAACATCCATCTTGGCAAAAACTAAAACCAGTTTTGAGGGATTAAAAACGTGGCAGGGAGGTTAGACCGTTGCTGCCACAGAAGAAAGTCTGGGAAGAGATAAGCCTGCTTCTTTGGAGAGCGAGATGTTTTGACTGCTAATGCTTTGATTTTTTTTTTTTTTTCTCCTTTCTTTACATCCCTTTCTTTCTTAAGAGAAACCTCTGCTCTCTGGCTTCAGTGTTTATCCCTTGCCATGCTCGGTTGTTTAAACCAATGACAGATCTCTGATATTGTTCTTGGCTGGAGATTTCAGAGTGAGAACGAGACAGAGGCTTTCTTCAGAACACAAGCTTGGACCTCCAAGCTGCCCGGCAGTACCTTAGACCCCATTAGCACACAAACGGAAAGGCACACATTTAATCAAAGAGTCTCTGCCCTCACCGCCCACCCCGCCTGCTCAGTGTTTTGAATGCACTGAGTGTTATGTCAATGCTGGTTCCTAAGTTTGTGGCTGGTCGGAGGGGTTCAAAGGCACTGTCTGATATTTGGATGTAGCGGAACTCAATGGAATGTCTTCGTCGCGTCTCCCAGAAAGGCACTCTACCACGAGCAACAGGTCAAGGATGGGGCCCAGAGGGATAAAGCTGCCCGGATTCTTTGGGGGAGCTGTGGTTCTGGGGCTGGCTTCACAGCCACCAGGCTGAGGAAGTCATTTCTGGGCTGCTGGTTTGTGTCCAACTCTGTCCAATGCGTTTTTTGTGATTAAATCTTCCAAGATAATTGGTCTTAGAGACCCAGAATCTGATGATAAAAATGTGTCTGAGAACAAAGAAGGTCCCAAGATACAGGCTGTGGAGAATTCTAATAAAAAGCTAAATTTTAGTGCATGTTCACCTAATGCCAACACAGGGGTCCCCCTGGCACCCTCGTGAGAATGGAGGAAGGAAAGGCTATTAAGAGCGATACAGGGAGGGGCTGTTACAGTTTCCTTGTAGAGTCAAGGAGATGGACACACAGAAGCCTCAAATGCACACACATAATCCAGAGAGATTAACGAGCCTGCACAGGGACAGACTCTTCAGACCTTTGTAACAGGTGATGGCATCATGGTGGTGACAGCAATGGTGGTGGTGGAGATGATTATGATGGTGGTGATGATGGTGATGATGGTGATGATGGTGGTGATGGTGATGGTGGTGATGATGGTGATGGTTGTGATGGTGGTGATGGTGATCATGGTGATCATGGTGATTATGGTGATGGCGATGGTGATGATGGTGAGGATGGTGAGGATGGTGATGATGGTGGTGATGGTGGTGGTGATGATGGTGATGATGGTGGTGATGGTGATGATGGTGATGATAGTGATGGTGGTGATGTTGGTGATGGTGATGGTGGTGATGATGGTGATGGTTGTGATGGTGGTGATGGTGATCATGGTGATCATGGTGATTATGGTGATGGCAATAGAGATAATGGTGAGGATGGTGATGATGGTGATGGTGGTGACGGTGATGATGGTGGTGATGGTTGTGATGATGGTGGTGATAGTGGCAGTGATGGTCATGATGGTCATGGCACTGATGGTGATTATGGTGATGATGGGCACGATGGTGGTGTTGGTCATGATGACAAGAATGAGGGAGGTGATGTTGATTTTGGAGCGGTGGTGGTGATGGTTGTACTGGTGGGATGGTGGTAGTGTGGGTAGTGATAATTGTGTCATGGGTGGAGTGGGTGGGTTGATCATGGTTTTGCTGGTGGCGGTAGTGGTGATGGCAATGACAGGAGCAATAGTGATGGTAGGGATGAAGGTGAGGGAGACTGGATCCAAAATGCAAGGTATCCTAGAGCCCAGCTGTCAGTCCTAACAACCTGGTGTAGGTTGGCAAAGGATATTGAAGGTAAGAGCTGACTTGTAAGAGTGCACACAGAATGTTACAAGGACGGATTCAAGTTTTAATGTTTAACATGTCAGGTTTGTGGTACTTTTTCATGGTGAAAATAATAAACATTTACTGAAGCAAATATGAAAAATATATAAAAGTATAGAGGAAAAGTAACCAGTGTGTCAGGAGGTTAGATTTCAGGACATGTTTGCTCCTGCTTTTTAATATGTGTGTTTTATATGAAGGTTTTTACCACATTGTGTTATTTTTACAAACAGGAAAAAAAGAGAATTTAGGACATCAATAAAAGTCTTCATGTTAATACCTTAATCACCTTAGGACATGTGTATAATTAGTCTGATGTTATAGGTGAGAGAACTGAGAGTCTAAATGCCTTGCCGCAATATCCCACAGCAAGTAAGTGGCAGAGCCAGGATTTGAACCCAGGTTTCTCTGACTCCAGAGTGGCACTCTCACCCACCATTTGACACTGGCAGCTCAAGGCAGCCCTTTGGCTCATGGAAGCACTGCCCTACAGGATGACAACTCGAGGTGCCTTGTAAAGTGGCTCTCTGGTGGTTTTGATAGTTCAAACTTGTCAAACCATCTCCTCCTGAGTTTTTTCCCAAAACAAATCAAAAATACTTTAGCAGGATCATAGGGAACTTGGGACCTCATCTTTCTGGAATCCCAGGCATTCAAGAATTGGACCTGCTCTGGGCAGGACTCTGTTCCAACCTACCTTAGTGCAGGAGTCCCTTCTTAGTACCCCGGAAAGGTGGTGTCCACTGTGTTCTTGAACATGATCTGGACAAGGAACTCTTGGACTCAAAGGTAGCCATGCATACACTCTAACTTTCAAAATATCTGCTCGCTGAACCCAAGTTGACCTGCCATGTGCTGCAGTTTAGATCTCAAATGTCCCTAAAGGATAATGTATTACAGGCTTAGTCCCCAACATGGTGCTCTTGGGAGGTGGTGGAACTTTAAAGGGCGAGGTCTAGTGGGAGGTCATAGGTCATTGGAGGTTATGTTCTAATGGAGACAGTGAGGCCCTTCTCTTTTTCTCCTTTTTTGTTCCTGGCCATGAATTCCTTCTCTCCACCAGGTGCTCCTAGCCATGTTGTGCTGCCCACCACAGGCCCCAAACAGTGGAGCCAACCAACCATGGACTAGACCCTCTGAATCTGTAAGTCAAAATAAACCATTTCTCTTTAGAAGTTGATTAGCACAGCTTTGTGTTATAGTAACAGAAAGCTGGCTAATGCACCACACAAACTTCATCGATTGTATAGAATGAGGTCCTTTTTTCTTGAACAAAACAACGCTCCAAATCTTTGTGGATGGCGGTCTTCTGTCCCGACTCCTGGGATGACTTGCTCTCTGCATTTTCTGTCCTTCACAGACAGGGGTTCCTTGCATGGGTTCCTGGGGCCACTGTAGCACGAAGCCTTGGCTGAGGCGCTCTTCTGTCAGTGCAGCCCTGTGCACCACGGCATAACTTTTCAGACAACTTTTCTGAGATATAATTCACGAACCATACAGTCCACTCATTTGAAGTGTACAATTCAGTGATTTGCAGTGTATCCACAGATACATACAACTATCTCTGCAGTGAAGTTTTAAACATTTTCCTCTCTAAGAAGAAAGAGGGAGAGACAGAGAGAAAAACTTTGTACCCTTTAGCATTACTTTCTATCCTTCTCCCTCCCAGGCATCACCAACCCTGTATCTACTTTCTGTCTTTATAGATTTCACTGTTCTTGGCATTTTATATGAATGAATGATGTAATATGTGGCCATTTGTGTCTGGTTCCATAGCCCTTTTCTTTATTGCTTATTTTGAAACAGGGTCTCACTAAGTCACTAAGTTGCCCAGGCTTGGCACAGACTTGTTATCCTCCTGCCTCAGCCTCCCAGAGTATTGGGATTACAGGCGTGCACCACCACATCCAGCAGCATGAAATTAATAAAAGTAATCACTATATATGTGCCTCAAACATGTACTGATAAAAATTAAAATAAAAAAAAACAAATAAATGTGAGGAGCTTTAGTCTGTCGTTTAAACTTTTTCTCTAGCCGCATTTTGAATTTTTGAATCTTTGAAATCATCCAGACGTGGGGCACTAGGGTTTGCTGCTGGCTGTGAACAGGGCTGCCTTCAGGCTCATTACTGGTAATAAGATGGCCAGAAAAGTGTCCACGGGCAAGGCCTGCAACTGGAACAGCTTTCTGAAAGCAATATCCCTGGCTATCTGATTCCAGAAGTATTAATAGCCCTGGGTCACTTCGATCCCTTATTCTGTTCCTATCCAGTGACCAAAACCTGCTGTATTCCTGTGGCCTCAGGATCATGGAGTCCGGGGTGATGAGCACAGGAACCAGCTGGCATCTGCCGCCCGAGCTGGGGACAGCTCACCCCTCCTCCACCCTAGGCGCATGGTATGAAGAATCTTGAGTTAGGCTGGGTGTGATGGTGCACATGTGTAACCCAGCACTCTGGGAGGCTGAGGCAGGAGGATCATAAGTTTGAGTCCAGCCTGGGCAACTTGGCAACTTAGTGAGACCCTATCTCAAAATTTAAAAATAAGGGGGTTGGGGCCGGTGAGATGGCTCAGTGGCGTAGGCACTTGCCTGGCAAGCATGAGGTCCTGAGTTCGACTCCCGGTACCCACATAAAGGAAAGAAAGGGCCGGTGATATCGCTCAGTGGCGCAAGCGCCTGCTGGCAAGCGTGAGGTCCTGAGTTCGACTCCCGGTACCCACATTAAAAAAAAATAATAAGGGGGTTGTAATGTAGATCAGTGGGAAGGCCCTGGGTTCCATTCCCATACCTCACACACATGCACACTCAGAATCCTGGGCTAGGACATGAAGGTCGGTGAGTGTGCATAAGCCTGGAATCTTCTGCACTCTGACAACAATCCCTCCACCCCACTTTTCATTGTTTTGACAAAAAGAAATTTCACCCTGGTATGAGCCAAGCCAACTTGGCGATGGGATTTTCCAGGAGGTCTTTGTTTCATCTGAGGTTTAAATCAGAAGGGATCACACAGACTCGAAGACCCCCTGACCGGCTTTAAAAAAAGATATATATTTTTTTTAACTAAAAGATCAAAGATTTAGGACCTCAAGGGAAAAGGGCTGGAGGAAAGAATAACGGCAAAGCCTGGAGAGAAATGTCCGAGGGGCTTAGAAGCAGGCTGGTTTAATACCTTCTTTTATTGTATTGTTACTGTTTTTCGGCATGTAGACCCCAAACGTCTCCTCATGGTTATCTCATAATTGCAACATTTGGAAAGTACTTTGCAACAGTTTATAAATCGCTTGTGCATATATAGTCTCCCCTCCTCTCCCTCCCTCCCCTCCTGCTCCCTCTCCTCCTTCTCCTCCTCCTCCTGTTCTCCTTTTTCTCCTCCTCCTTTTTCCTATCTTTCTGTTTCTTTCCCTGCATTTAAATCCCCTTAGTAATTGCTCAAAGGCCCTAAGGGAAGGGAAGAGCCTGGATTCCTCACTCTTTGTCAGTATCTACCCTGGCATTTTCTCTCTGCTCCTAGTTCATACCTGGGAACTGAATTCTGAGTTCTTAGGGCTGTGGATCTAGAGGGGAAAGATCAGCAGGTCATCGAAACAAAGACATAGAGAAGTCGGGGAGACTCTTTCCTGTGGCGATTTATTTATTTTTTTTTATTTTTATTTTTATTTTTTCCAGGACTGGAGCTGGAACGCAGGGCTCCTGCGGCCCCAGCAAGCTCCTGCCCACTGTGCTCCGGGCTGGGCCATTGTTCATTCTTCATCAAGCACGGGCGGCCCCATCCCAAGCCAGCTACTCAGAGACAATTATATGATTTTATTTTGTTTTCTTTGTCTGTTTGTCTGACCTGCTTATCTCACCTGCTTTAAATTAGCTTCTCCATGTGCACATTAAAGGTGATTAGCGGCTCGGGGACATCCTCTGTCATTAGTTAGGGCCGTGCCAAGGGAGCTGCCCCGAGCCCGGCCGCGGGCTCCTGCCCCATACATCACCGGCAGCCAACAGGCCTGGCCGTCTCTCCGGCTTCCCTGGTCAGCGTCTGCACCCCGATCAGGCTGCAGAGCCGAGGGGGGCTGGAGACGAGTTTAATTTCAAGACGAGCGCCCCTTGCTCCGCCAAAGGAAATGGCGTGTCAGCTACGTCAAAAATAGATACTGTTGCACAGATATATGGACGGGGAGGTGGATGCCGCCCTGCCATTCGTTACCTGGATTGCCTTTAAACGTCAAAACAAATCCTTCTCCGGTCCTTCTCCAAAACTTAAATCATCAAGAGAGACAGGGTCAGCTCGGCAGCTTGGAATGCCTGCGCCGGAGGGGGAGGGGCGGGAGCGGGCGGTGGGCGGGGGTGAGGGGCTGCTGTGCCCGCGCCCCAGCCGCGTCCGAGCCTGAGACTTATTTCACAGCTTCAGGCGAGCGCCTCCAGATGTGCAGATGTGGATGCGGATTTGCACAAAGTATCAGCAGGGGTTAGGTAGAAGTGACAGGGTGGGACGAAGTTACACCAGGCTACACGAGGTGCTGCGCTGAATCTGCAAGGCATCGGAAGTCCATCGCGTTTAACTAAAGCTGCTGTACGCTGTCTGTTATCCCCATTTTACAGACGAGAGGGCCGAGCCCTGCAGAGGTAAGGGTACCTAGGTGAGGGTGTGCAGTGCTACCAACGGACCGGACCCCAAAGCCCACGGTGCTAGGATCGACCCTGGCTACCTGCTCACCATCTGAAACTATGGTGCATTCGCAGGAAATTAGCTGATTAGCTGATGTTGGCATGGAGAGGGTAAAGACAGGGAGTAAACAGATTTTAATAAGCAGCTTATAATGACTTAAAAAATCAGGCTTAAGAGTCTGGGAGCTCATCTGTAAAATAAGAACCGTAACAATACCCTCCCTTCAAGAGGTGAAATCAGTGAACACATGTTATGCACGTTAATGATTTCCAAGCATTAGATAGACTTTGAAGACTATCATAGCTGCTATTATGAGCACACAGATCTATTTTATTTTATTTTCAGTCCTCTTTACTAAAAAATTTTATGGTTTCCAAGCTAGAGAATTCTGAAGGAATGAGATTTTCCTAAAAAAGCAGGTATATCGATAAGTAAAGCAACAGACATAGAATTTGTTTTGCAGCCTTCACATATTTAAAAGGATTGTTACATCGCGGTTGAATATAAGAAAGTACTGGTAGATGGGTGTAGGCACAAGTCTATAATCCCAGCACCCTGGGAAGCTGAGGCAGGAGGACCACAAGTTCAGACAACTTAGTGGGAACTTGTCTATAAACTAATTAATAAACTAGTAGCCTGGGATGTAGCTCAGTGTGAAGGTCCAGAACCTAGGTTCAATCCTCAGTACAGCCAAAAACACAAAATAAAAATAAAAAGTACTGGTGTTTTTCAATTATAACATATAATTTCAAATACATTTTTAAAATATTCTAGAAATATGGTGTAATGAGTCAGGTATGGAACACTCTTGTAACCCTAGCTACTTAGGAGGCTGAGGCAGGAGGATTGCAAGATTGAGACAAGCCTGGGTTACATAGAGATACTCTACCTCAAAACAAACAAACAAAACAAAATACCTCCAATTCCTGCTCTTCTCAAAGACGTATTGTTCATATGACCCAGTGGATACTCCTGTATACATATATACCAAAGAATTAAAGACAGATGTAAGCTGAAGGTATAGCTCAGAGGTAGGCTGCTTGTCTAGCATGTGGTGGGCCCTGGGTTCAGTACCCAGTACCACAAAATCAATCAATAAAATAAAAACAGTGCCAAATGCTTACATGTGATTGCTCAGAACAGCACTTATTTTTTTTAAATACAGTGTGCCCCAAAGAGAAAACAATTCTAGCGTCTCTTGGTTGGTGGTAGACACACAAAATATGATATATCCATACCATAGAATACTACTCAATTGTAAAAAAAGGTCAGGCATGGATACAGCCTACTGCCTGGATAAATCTCCAAACCCTGTGCTGAAAGAACCCAGTAGGAAAAGGCTCCATGCTGCAATTCCTTTTATACGAAATGTTCAGAAAAGGCAAATCTTTAGACACAGAGAACAGGACTTGCCTGGGCCTCTAAGTTTGTCCCCTGAGCAATATTGCTGGGGCAGCCTAGATGCCCCCACACCGTGCACACACCACGTGCTCTATCTTGGACACAAGTCCAGTTTAGAGCCTGTGATTCAACTGTCTAACGTCTCAGAGTCTCCTTACATCCAGACCTTGTTCTCTTTCTGGTCCCAAAGTTCCCCGTGACTGCGCCTGCAAGGCGTTTACATCCTATGAGCTCTGGGTTGGCCGTGAACGCTCCACACTATGCTCCCTAGCGCATGCCCGCCTGTGCTCTGCTGCCTGTCGCCATCGGAGCGCAGAGAGGTGCAAGACGGTCCGTGAAGCTGGGCTTCTCGACCTCAGCGCCCTGGCACGCTGGGCTGGATGGCCCTCTGTGTGGGGGGCGGGGGCGGGGGTCCCGTGTATACTACAGGGTGTCGGTGGCATCCTTGGCTTCTACCCACTGAGCGCAGGACCATCCACCACCCCACACACAATCCCGTGACAAAACCGTCTCCAGCCCCTGCGCGGTGTCCCGGGAGCCATGCCCAGCGAAGCGCCGCTGTCGTGCAGAAGTCTCGTCTTTTTTCCTGTCCCGCGTCTTGGCGCTTTCATGGAATGCGTTCCCACCATGTGGTCATGGAATCTGGTTGGCTGATGGGAAAATCCCTTTAAGGAAATATTTGTATATTTACTTAGAAAAGTGTCATTTTCTTTTGACAGCTCCATTAGTGACCAGAACATATTAAGTTTTATAAAGAAAACCAGCCTCGGGCTGAGGGCGGAGCTCAGCGGTAGAATGCTTGCCTAGCGTGTGCACCCCCGGGTCCCATCCCCAGCACTGCAATAAATAAATAAATAAATAAATAAATAAATAAATAAATAAATAAATAAAATTTTAAAAGGAAGGAAAGAAAGAAAACCAATTTATTGCGTGATTACAAAAGCACTCTTCCTTTTATTTTTTTAATTTTTTATTTTGGCTTAAAAAATAAAACATGTTTGATTTACACAATGAAAGTTCTTGGAAATCCCATCCACTTGGAAAACCGCTGTTCGCATTTGATCTATAGACTCCCATACATATGCATGCACGAACACACACATGTGAAACCTCTTCCATGTGTGTTTAAATAAGAACTTACCATGCAGCCGCATGTGGTGGTGCATGTCTGTAATCCCAGCTACTCAGGATGCTGAGGCAGGAGGATTGTAAGTTCGAGGTCAGCTTGAGCAATTTAGCACGACTCTGTCTCAAAATAAAAAAATACAAAGGGCCAGGGTGTGTGTGGGGGGGGGCGGCTCAGTAGTCCAGCACCCTTAGGCTCAATCCCTAGTACTGAAAAAAGAAAAAGAGAACTTGCTGTGCACTCTTGTCCATTTGCGTTGCTATAACAAGTGACGGGGAGGCTCGGGACTTCATGAAGAAGAGAGGGTTATTTGTCTTGGTTCTGCAAGCTGGAGAGAAACAGCTCTAGGAAAGGGAGGGAGGAAAGTGGGTTTGCGCAGAGGGGTCTCTGGCAAGGTGGGAGGCAAGAGGGCAGGGAGGAGATTACCCCAGAATTCATTGGCTGAAGACAACGATCCCCTGCCCTCCTGCCTCAGGCCTCGGATCACCTGCAGCTCAGTGATGATGGGCTGCACCCCGGGCTCCGTGTTGAGGCGTGGCCTGGCTTCCCGGGACCACGGACAGTGCCAGGCACGTGAGCTGCTGCGTGAAGCCCAGGCTGAAAGGGCAGTGCTCCCCAGGCAAGGTCTTCCTGTGGCAAAGATGTGGGACGCCGACTGCACCTCTAGCCCCTGCTGGCTCTGCGTTTGCTGGTGTCCATCGCCCCAAGGAGGCCAAGCCTGAGACAGGCTGTGCGGACTCAGTCGCCAGCAGCAGCGAGGGTGTGGGGTGTAGTGTGGCCTCGGGAGGGAATCGCTGGGACAGTCCACTGTCCTGCGGGGCGGTGTGGGCACGCGGGAGGGTCACCGTGTTTGGTCCTCTGTGCTTTCAGACCTGGCCTGGATGGCGTCCACATCATTCCTCCTCCCCCATGCTCTATTTCACAGCTCTTAGTGTGCAAGATTTGTACCCATGGCCACAGAATCCCTGGAGCGACAATTTATATGACATGTGGCAAGTCACTTAGCATCTCTGCCTCAGTGCCCTCATTTAAAAATAGATAATAGCTGGGTATGATGGTGCACGCCTGTAATCCCAGCACTCAGGAGGCTGAGGCAGGGGGATTCCCTCAAGTTCAAGGCCAGCCTGGGCTGCATAGTAAGTTCAAGACCAGCTTGGACTACACAGAGAGACACCGTCTCGAACAAACAAACAAACAAATGAAGTGCTGACTGAGTATGGCAGATAAGAATGCAGTAGGCCAGTCCTCTATTATTTTTCTTTTCCATTGCTCTCATCCCAAACACCCCAGAATCGAGTGAGTCCAGGAGGTAGTTTGTGAGCTCTCTTCAAACAAAAAGAAGGCTCTACAGCAATCTCTCCAAAAAAACGAAACGCTAAGAAAAAAAAGGGGGGGATGATTCAGGCCAAATAAATTGGGCTCCGCCCACCCTATCCGCCCCAGAGCGGTCCCCTGGAGTTGTGACTTCCTGAGCCTCGAGCACTGTGCGGGGAGCCTGGGGTACATCCAGAGACACCGTGATGGATTTACAGCCTCGTGGCCCCGCTGCCCCAGTCTCCTCCAGTCACGGCGCAGCCCGAGTGCCAGAGGGGTTTGCGGCTGCCAGAGTTGTGCGCGCAGACCTACCTGACGGACCCCTAGGTGTGACTTTCTAAGCCGCTCAGCCCGGGACCCCGAGCCGGGACATCACAGAGCCTGCTTTTGTCTCTTTCAAGGTGTTTCCTTGCCTTTTGCTTCCAGCCCCTGGGTTCGGGGTCAGCAAGACCCGCACCCCTGAGTAACAGCCGCAGAAGGAAGCAAACCTCATCGACCTCCCTGGGCCGCACTTGACCCCAAAGCTCAGGCACTCGGACTTTTGGCTTCTGATTTTGGGAAAACTGAAGGCTAAAGGGCCCCGAAGGCAGCCACTGAACTTGACCCTTTAGGCAGTTTGAGGGATGGGGGCGGGGTCCTCAGGAGATGACAGGGAGATGGTGAGGAGTGCGGGACAGAGGAGTGACCAGCTCTTCGGGGATGTTTGCTTCCTGCCAACCCCCGGTGGGGGTGAGCGTTCCCTTTCCCATGCGTACCCGACTTAGACTCCAGCCTGCTGCAAATTCACATGCTGTTGGCCGCACAGAGGTGGAGACCACGAAATGCTTATCCATACCCTGGTTGGGTCGCCAACACGAAGAACTCATTGGCCACCAATGGGTCCTTACTAATAATGCCCCTCATTTGTAAAAGCTGCTGTCATTTGGCAAAACTAAGGGTTAGCAAGGAGATGAGACAATGGGACTACCCCATCCTCTGTGTATGGAAGGATAAAATGGCACAGCTCCTTCGGAGAGCAAACGAATGGTAGCCTGTTAGTTATAAGATGCATCAGCATTTCAACACAACAATTTGACACCTGCCACTGTCCCCAGAGAATCTCATTTGTGTGTGCACGGGGAGCCATGACCAAGGACAGGCACTGTCATATTTTGTGTGACGCTAAAAACCTGGGTGCTACTAACAAGGCCATGGAGAGGAGAATGAATGAATTGGGGTGCACACATTCAGTGAAATGATCCTCGGAGGTTAAAAACCACCAACTTGAAATGCACGTGTCAGGGTAGATCAGTCTCACAATGGTACTGCCAGGCAAAATTTGCACAAAGGTACGGATGGGACTAGGAAAGGAGGTTTTAAAATGTGCGAAGTGATACCACATGTTATGGTAAAGTCAAAGATCAGGCACGGGTAGGAGGAGCTGGAGATCGGGAAGGGATCGCCCTGGAGGAGGGGGAGGAATGTAATTAGGGAGCGCTACTTAGGAGGCTGCAACTGCACCTGGAACCTTGTATTTCTGAAGCTAGCTACTGAACACGTGTTCCGTGTTCATTATGATCTTCCCTACCCTTCCATCTGCTCAAAATATTTCACAATGTAAATAAAGAGATACACTGTGTCCTTTGCTCCCCATGAAATACTGTGAAGGAGGAAAGCAAGGAAGCACTGTTTTTCTGGACCCATTTTTGAAACCTTCCCTGAAGCTTTGGATGCAGGGAAAGGGACCCCCAACGTTTGGGGAAGCAATGACAGTAGCTACTCTGCACACCCCCTTGTCTTCGTGGGGATGACTTCAGAATCCTACAGTGGACCCATGAGGCAGTTGTCGTCATTGTCTCCATTTCACAGATGTGGCCACTGAGGTTCAGAGAAGGAGCAGCTTCTCACAGTCAGGCAGTGAGGGAGTACTAGCCAGTGGGATTTGAACTCGTGACCCAGAGCCTCCAGGACTGGAAAGCATAGAGTGCAGGGGTTAAAAGGGTCACCTCTAGAGCCATGCTCCTATCTCTTTTTTTTTATACTTAGTATTGAACCCAGGGCACTGAACTCCATCTCCAGCCTCCCCTTCCCCATTTGATTTTTATTTTGAGACAGGGTCTCACTAACTTGCTAAATTCCCCAGGCTGCACTCAAACTTCTGACCTTCCTGCCTCAGTCTTCCAGAGTGCTGGGATCACAGGCATGCGCCACCACACCCAGCCATCCTGCCTGTCTCTCTCGGCTCTACCTCTGCCTAGCTCTATGAAGTTTCTTCACCTGTCCTGTGAAGCTAATTGTAACTTCCTCAAAAGGTTGTGAGGAATAAAAACATGAAGTAGAACTCAGAGCAGTGCCCTGCGCAGTTTCTAATTGCACCCAAGTCCTACTTTCTGCAGGGCCGAGTCACCATCACGCCACTCATGCTCTATAAACAGACTTCCTAGGAACACTTTTCCTTCCCTTTGAAGTCTGCCCATCAGTTCTCTCCCCTCTCTTAGCTGCTCCGCTTCTCTCCAAGGAGGACTTCCTGTTGGCATCTGTTCCACCTGCAGTTCAGCTGCTTCCCTGGGAGCCCAGCTCCATGCAACCCAACACCAACTTTCTGAACACCCACTGGAGAGAGGGCTTCGAGGGATAGAAGGACAAGGTCCACCCAGCTAGGCAGGAAACAGCTTGGAGAAAACATATCCTGAGAAACCTGCATGATCTCTCTGAGCATCAGTTTCCTTTTCTTTTTTTTTTTGTGGGTGCCGGGGGGTCGACCTCAGGACCTCTCGTGACAGCAGGCACCCGTGCCGCTGAGCGATATCACCGGCCCTTTTCGTATGTGGGTTCCAGGAGCTGAACTCGGGCCCTCGTGCTTGCCAGGCAGGTGCTTACGCTGCTGAGCCATCTCACCGGCCATCCTTTTCTGTACTGTGGGGCTGATCATAACAGTCACCTCACCCTTGTAGGGGAGGAGAAAATGATCCACCGCATGTGCACCCTTTAGCACCTTGCTGGGAACAACGCAGCTGTCAGCCAGTGGCAGTTTCTTGTCTCTGCCGTTGCTGTTGGTGTGGTGAGAAGGAAGGAACTTGGACAATGCCCAGCTTCTGGTCCAGGATATTCGATAAATGGGGCAGCCCAGGAGGAAGCCAGGGTTGGAAGGAAGAAAACCAAACTCATTTGGAACATGTCGAGGTTGGGGTAGCTGAGTGCATGCAGACCAAGTGGACGAGTCCAGGAGACGTCTGGAAATGCCGTCTGGAATCTCAGAGCTCAGCTCTGGGAACGGCCGTGATTGCTGGGGTCTCACTGTCCACATCTCACAGTGACCACAACCCAGGCCCCCACACTCCATTCACCCAGACAGACATCTCTGAGCCAAGTTCCAGGGCCATGGCACCTCTGAGAAATACATCCCAATCTCAGTGCTCTGGGGCTCCCAGGGACCTGCTAGGAACTGGGTCGCACAGCAGGAGGTGAGTGGTAGGTGAGACAGCAAAGCCTTGTCTGTGTCCCCAAACACTCTTCAAGGCTCACATCACCACATTAGCTCTACTTCCTGTCAGATCGACCTGGACACTAGATTCTCAGAGGAGCACAAACCCAACTGTGAACTGCATGTGGGAGGGATCTAGGTTGGACACTTCTTATGTGAAGCTAATGCCTGAGGATCCGAGGTGGAGCTGAGATGGTGATGCTAGCATTGGGGCACAGCTGCAAATACAGATCCACATTAGCAGAGACCCCTGTATTGCAATGTAATGATAATAGAAATAAAGTGTACAATGAATGTAATACACTTGAATGATCCCCAAACCAACCTCTCCTGATCCATGGACAATTTGTCTTCCATAAAACTGGTCCCTGGTATCAAAAAAGCTGGGGACACCTGCCATGCATGTTACATTCAGGCATCTGCATAGTATTCAGCAGGGGCCAATTTTGTGCTCCAGTGAGTGAGGTGATCTCTGGGTAGGCTGGCTCAATGGGCTGGGGTCTCCTCAACCCATCAGAAGGATGTGGCAGAAGGAGGGGCAGAATGGGACCCTCTAAGGACTGGCATTCATGGTGGGAGGACCCTCTTGCCCAAGACTGGAAGTAAAACTACACTTCTGCACACCTACATGAGTCTCCATCAACTAAAAGCCACCATGAAGCTTGTATGGCGTTTGGAGAAACTAGATTTCCTTAAGCGATAATAATCAAAACTGCTTATTAGCATTATCAGTATAAAAACTAAAGCATTAACAAACCAAACTCAAGACCCTCCTCTTTCTCCTGGCATTTTTGGGAAGGGTCCCTGTTCACCACTTTGGCTCATTGCTTTCCAGAAATTTCTCCATACTCCATGCGTAAGAGACCTTAACTCCACCCTGCGGTAAACACAAAGGGCTCAAACAAATTCCCGCTGGTTCCATAGTTGTGAGAAGGGAGAAGCAATTGCCCATAAACATGTGTACGTGGGAAATTCACTGGTGAATATTGGTACTTTGAAGCATTGCGTAAGAATTTATTGAGTATCTGCTCCATGCAAGGCAACATGTGTATTTATTTGTGTGCAAAAGAGCAGAGAGAAGCCGAGGGGGACCATGCTGCCTGCCGGCGTCCACACACTTACGTGCACACAGCATATGTAATCCGGACATCTATTATTTATCTCAATTGGTTCCTTACCCTGGGTCTGCGGGTAGCTGTTTGGCCCAGTGTACAATATGCCTGGTGCACCCAAGCCTCAGCCTTTGTGGGACTCTTGCTCTTCCCCCCCCCTTTGGACATTTTATTTATTATCTGTGTGGAAGCGTATTGTTTGGAGATTCTGGTTTTTATTTCTCCACTGGCTTTGACAGATACTCAGGGAAAGGGAGGGGGAAGCATTTGGTTTTGTTTTATGATATGCCATGGAGTCTCTGTTAAATTCTCAGAGGCCTTCAGGCCTGGAGGACCAGGTAAATGAAAGGCAATGATGATGGTTTATGAGGGTTTGTGGTGGGAGTTGCAAGGACAGGGAACAAACATGGTAACTCTGTAATGGAGGTGATGGAAATCACAGGGCTGGGTTTAACACAGGCACTAATTTTAACAGCAGTAATAACACAGCGGCAATCATAATACCAATTGACTTTATGCAAACACATAGGAGGTACTGAGAAGGAGTTATTGCCTGGGGACTCCATGTGCCCCTGAGATCAGACTGCCTGGGTTTCACCCTGGGCTCTGCCTCCCCACTTCCTCCCTGGGCTGCTTTTGGCTAGTTGCATGGCCTTTCTGAGCCTCAATTTCCTCCTCTGCAAAATGGGCAGGATAAAACCTACTCATGTTGCAAAGATTGGCATCAAAGAACTAGCACCATGCCTGGTTGTTGGAGACGGAACACATCTCTCTCACTGCTTTCCAAGGAGCATGAAAAAATGTCCTCTGTCACACCGCTGGGGAAGAATCAATTCAGTCTCTTTTTATGGATTAATCACTTTTTGTTAAACCAGGTTGTGTCTCTTGGAGCATGATTCAAATCCTTGCTATCAGGAGCCCCACAAGTCCAAAAATCAAAATCACTTCTATATTTCCTCACCCTGCCCAAACCAGCATCCTCTAAGCTGTCTGTGGAGCCTAATAAAATGCACCGTTTCTTTCTGGGCTCTCTGGCCTGTGCTGTACCGGAGAGTCTGCAGAAGATCTTTAAACAAATATCTATGCCTGGTGCCCCAAACCAAAGATTTTGGTTTAGCTGTTTTAGTGGGGAGGGGGGGGGGCTTCTCCACCTTGCGAAAGCATCCCAGATGATTCACGTGCACACCCAGGGCTGAAAACGGAGGAGGTGCACACAACCAGGGAGGGACATCCTTCTCCCCTGGATTCCTCCCAGCTCTTGCAGAATCCCGTGGAACAACTGGCAACAAATCCTTAACTCTGTCCTCATTCTCTCCATCCTTGGTGCCAAAATGCTTTGTCACTGGATGGCTACAGAAGCCAACCTGCTGGATTTTTGGACTTTCAGCTGTGCCTTGTCAATTGCAAATCCTCCTGCCATTCTAGCCCCCCCAAGCATCTAGTCACAGCCCAGATGGCTTCCCATTGCCCACATAGTCAGGCCAAGCTCTCCAGCCTTTACTTAGGACTCCTTCCTACCCAGGCTCAGCCTCCCCTTCCTGTCTCATCTCCAACCTCCTCTCCTGGCTGAACACACACCATTTGATCACACCCTTCTTTCTAATATTCTTTCTGTTGCTGCCCAACTTGCAAGCTCCTTCCCATTCCCTGGAGCCCAAGCCCCCCATCCACCTCCCAGGCAATATGGATTGCTTCCTGGGGACTTTTCCGTCCTAATGTGATACATGCTGTGGACGCTGGAAAGGTATGGTTTTTATTTACATCTTCGTCTCCCCCATTTGCCTTGGGAATTCCTCAAGTTCAAGGGCTGGTCTTATTTATCTGCAAGCTTATTCATCACCCCCCTCAGAAGCATTTGTTGAGCAGAACAAGCTGTTTTTACCCCATGGCAGATTCTGTTTTCCAAAACTGCCACAACAATATCTTGTATCCTACATCTTACTCTTCAGAGCCATCCTGCCGCATCCCATGGAGAGTCTAGTTTCCTTCTCCCTGAATCTAGAGAGATTGGTGACTGCTCCGCTGGTGGAACAGAGGATAGAGGATGCTCTGTGCCTTCCGAGGCTGGGAAGTAGAGATAGCTGTTACTGCAGTTTTGTTTACCAGAGCATCTCTGCTGGCATCTCTAAGTTCCCAAATCCAAATGAGGAGGCTCTGCGGACAGCCCCAGCCGAGCCCAGCCCTCAAGGGTCCCCATGCAGGCATCAGATAAGTGAGCAAGGAAGCTGCTGGCAGACACCAGCTCCAGCCATCAGATTGCCTCCAGCCATCTGAATCTCCCCGGCTTAGCAGACCCAGTCCGTAATCCTGCCTCTTGGAGTCTGTGAATGTAATAAGACTTACTAAAATTGTGTAGGCTTAAAGAAGTTTGTTGTGCACCAGTAGTACGCGGAGAAGTCTGCTTTTTCTTTGTGCCATCAGCACTCCTGACTGCTGTCCTCCTCCTCACTGTTCCCTCTCATAAGGATGCACCTGTACTGGCCTTTCTGCTCCTCAGTCCCCCTGAACTGGGTCCCACCTCACTGCTATTCCTTCTCCTGCCTCTTCCTCTCATATCACCTTCTTATTATAATTGCAGCTGAATTTTAATTCCCATGTCTTATATCAGTTATAAAGTATAATCATAAATACTGAATATTATATATTTTGAACATATGAGAAGTATATTTTATATAATAATGGCCAATAAATTCACAAAAAAAGATGCCCGACATTATCAGTCATCAGGGAAATGTATTCTATAGACACTAAAATGGCTAAAATGAACAAAGTTAATACAAAGTGTTAGCAAGAACGTGGTGCAACCAGAATGCTCCTACATGGCTGGAGGGACTGTAAAATGGCAGAGCCACTTTGGGAAGTAGTTCAGCAGTTTCTTTTAAAGTTATACACAGGGTTACCAGAGAAGCCAGCTGTCCTACTCCTAAGTACCCAAAAGAAATGAAAATGAGACATGCATAAATGTTCATAGCAGCTTCACTTATAAAAGCCCCACAGCGGAAACAGCTGAAGTGTCCGTTCACTGGCAAATAAACACACACACTGTGGTTTGTCCATGTCTTGGGGTGCTACTCAGCCACGGGAAGGAGCAGGCTAGCGTTGCCTGCAACAGCACACGTAATCTCAAGCACCACGGGTGAAGTGAAGAAATTCAGCACACAATGCTCCTAGAATATGATTCCATTTACACAACGTTCCAGAGAAAGCAAAGCAATAGGACCCCACACAGATCACTGGTTGGATCATAGGTCAGTGGTTGGAGAAGGGAAAGAGACGGAACTATAGGGGTTCAAAGGAACTCTAGGGTGAGGGAAATGGCATGCGGTTTGATTGTTGTGTAAATATGCAACTAGACACATCTGTCACAGCTCATTGAAATGTGCATGCATTGAGGGAGAATTTTTCCCCTTGTGTTTGACACATGCTATTGGCACATACCTATGAGGTCCAGTGTTATAGATAATTCACTACATGCATACAACGTGTAGGGGGATTTCTTTTTCTTTTCTTTCTTTCTTTCTTTCTTTCTTTCTTTCTTTCTTTCTTTTTTTTGTCTTTTTAAGACAGGGTCTCACTATGCAGTTCAGGCCAGCCTTAAACTCACTTTGTAGCCCAGGCTGGTCTCAGACTCTCAGCGATCCTCCTGCCTCAGCCTCCCAAGTGCTGGGATTACAGGCATGTGCCACCACACTCGGCCGAAATTTTAATGAATGTAAATTATGTCCCAATAAACCTGTCTTTAAAAAAAGAATCACTGCATTTAGAATAGATTTCTCTGATTCCATTTTATTTAAACAACATAGTCACCATAATTCTCTTTTGTATGACTTTATGTTTTGCACGACAATTAGTGATGGCTAAAGTCATGCACATACATAGTTGTATCTGTGCACATATATATGTAAATATATACTTTTTTCTTTTTTGGAGTGCTGTGGATTGAAGCCAGGGCCTTATGCATTCTAGGCAAGAGCCCTACCACTGAGCTACACCCTATCAGTGGTGGCAAACCTATGGCACGTGTGCCTCAGTGGGCTGTTGGCATCATTGAAAGCTCTAAAATGTTTGCCATCTCTGCGCCTAGCTCCATACAGAACTTTTTAATTTGCTTATTGCATATTTCCTCCTCCAGAAAGGTTAACTTCTCCATCCTTAGCTCTAGCACACTGAGTGGCCTGGAATCAATGCCCAACATTTTACGGAATTAATTGATAGAGAATACAAGGAGTTTAAGCCAGCAAATGTAGTAGCCTAGACTGCAAGCACACCCATTTTTGAATCCTAAACAGAGCTACTTTTGCACGAAGCATTTCCTCCACCAGAAGAATCCCCAGCCTTTTCTTAGGGGCCAAACACCAGTGACAGAGGACTCCAGAGTGGCCCGGGTCAGGGGAGGAGATAAAGCGCTCTCCTCGGACAGGTCCAGTCAGAGATGGGCTCGCACAGTGTGCCCGGCTCCCTCCAGGCATGGTTGTGACATGTGTTTGCATCAGGTAATAAAAGCCTGGCCAGGGGGATTGTGCCCTTTGGGTTTTGTTTCATTGTATTTTATTATTAAAAAACCAAACATGTGGAACACAGATAATTTGGTTCTGCATGAGGCTTCCTTTGGCTCCTGCATCTGAGGAATTTAACGAGAGAGAAAACAGAGGGAAATGTAGACGTAGCTATTTGGTCTACTTGGAAAGGTTGAAAGCCAACTAGAACTTCAAAGGATCGGTAGGGTAACCTCTCTGGGCAAGCTGCATCGTCGCATTACACACATTTTAAAGGATTTGGAGGTCGGTGGGGGAATTATAAGATTTTTGTTTTTGTTTTTGTTTTAAATTAGTTTTAAAGGGAAGAGTAGAGTGACGGTGATGCCAAACTTTTAAACATCCTTCATGGAATGGTTGGAATTGAGTTTCAAACCTTCATGTGCTCCAAGGGACAATAACACGGCCTGGGAAATAATTATTTTCCAAGCTCCACGGCTCCTTTCCCCCTCGGTCTGCCCTGTTCCCAGCCTAGTTAAGTCCCCACCCAGGGCGCATTGCCCCCCATTTAATTCTGATCTCTGCCTCCGCCTGCTTCTACAGGTCCCCTGCTATAATCTCTGGGGTTTGCTCCGAGACCTCAACTAGCAGAGCAGTTTAAATACTTACCCCTCAGGAGTGTGAAAGGGTGGGCCCCACCATGACCCAAGCTTACCTGATTCTTCAGGTGTAAACTGAGGCTCGGTAGGAATCCCGACTGTGCACGCCCTTGGTATCCAGCTGCTTTCGCTTGATGCTTTGCTCGCGAGATTCGTACAGATCTGTGCAGGCAGCCCCAGAGCATTCATTTCCACTGCTGTCTCTTTAGCTTAAGGACGGTGCTACAATGTATCTGTTCCACCATGGAGGATGGGTATTTGGATTATTTTCGGAGGAGGAGGAGGAGGGCTGCTGGCAACACTGTTGCCACAGAGGGTCTCAAACACATCCGGGTAACTACGGGCCCCACTTGACCTTAGAAATTCTTAACCTCCCAGTCCCAGAGTTCCAAGCCCTTTGGTGCCAGAGACATCTTGGGTACTTGGATCAAAGCTGAGCTCCTGACCCAAAATACTCGCTCTCTCTTGCACACAGAGCGACAGAAATGCAGACATACACAGCACTGTGCGCCACTTTGGAAGGTCCCAAGGTCACGGGCACTCAGAGATCCCCAAGAGGAGGAAGCTGTCCGCTGGCCTGGGAAAGGGGGCAGGGAGGCCTCGTGAGCAGTGCTAGGCAGGCTGCATCTCTGGAGGAAATCAGAGAACAAAAAGGTGGGGTTGCCTTCCAAACTGTTTCTGAATGCTTTTGCGCAAGCCTCTCCCCTTTGGTGCGGAGAAATTTTCAGCGCCAGAGAGGGAGAGCCGAGAGGGCCGCTTCCCCGGCAGAATCCAGACCTGTGGCGCGCCTGCAAACACTGTGTGGAGGTGTGTTTACACTGAGGGCGAGCGCCAGGCTGCAGCCAAGAATAACCCATAATTCTGCAAGCAGCAGATGGAGTTTCTTGCAGAATTCGTTCCCAGAGGAAACAGCAAAAGCAGAAGTTGAGCGTGGGTAAGGCCTTGGGGATTGGATAAGTTACGTGCGTCAGAAAGCACCCGGGCAGGGTGTGCAGACAGCGGGGGACTTTGGGGGCACCCACTGCTGGGTCAGTGCCCCTCGGCACTGTGTGAGAGGAGCCCTGGGCTATAGGAAGGGAGCTGGCGGGGGCCACGTCACTGCCATCTCTACTCCCATGTTCTCCTGGGAACTGAGACCTGCGAGCCTGCGACTAGACCGTGCTCCGTCCTGTCCCCTGGGTCCTGCCCTGGAGGGTAAACGTCCCCTCCTCATGCTCACCTTTAGGCCAGGGGGAGGCCAAGAGGTGGCAGTTTGCCCCGGGGGATGTGAATGAACATAGCTGGGCTCCTGGGCTGGGACCCACGCGAAGACAGGTGCGGGAGGTGAGTGTCCCAGAGGGAGGTTGGGTGTCAGCTTTCCCTGTGTCCCCAGATTCTGCAACGGGACCTCTAGGAAACAGGATTCTATGTCCACCTTGGTCTTTTAGGTAACTTGCTCCTTGTCATTGCTAGATGTTAGGACATTGCCCCTTTGTGGTGCTGGGAATCGACCTTAGAAAACACTGAGCTACATCTCCAGCCTTTAAAAAAAATATATTATTAGTCCATATGTGCAGTACGTTTCCATTCCTTGTGTGGAGTTGGTGCACGTATATAGCACATCTTCATTCCCTTTTTTTTAACACCTCTCCCTCTCCTTCCATCTCTTGATCCCTTTCCCATTTTAGAAAGATCTCTCTCTCTCTCTACTTTCTATTACCTACCTTTTATTTTGCTCCTTATTTATAATTTGGGTTTCTTCTATAAAACAAATCATGCAATATTTAAGCCTATGTGGCTGATACATTTCAGTTAACATTATGGTCTCAAGGTCCATCCATTTTCCTACGAATGACTCAAGCTTATCTTTCTTTATGGCAGAGTAGTACTCCATTGTATCTAAATACCACCTTTTCTTTATCCATTCATCTGTTGGTTGTTTCTTTTGCTGTGCAGAAGCGTTTAAATTTGACCCACTCGTTGATTCTCTGTACCATTTCCTGTGCAACTAAGGTTCCGCTCAGAAAGTCCTTGCCTCCATCTATGACTTCCAGAGTTTTACCTATCTTGTCTTCCAGCAGGGTATGTGCTTCTGGTTTAACATTTAGATCTTTGGTCCATTTTGATTTTAGTTCAGTACATGGTGAGAGATGCGGATCTAGATTGAATCTTCTGCATGTGGATAGCCAGTTTTCCTGGCACCAGTTATTAGAGAGGCTATCTTTCCTCCAGTATAAGTTGTTGGCCCCTTTATCAAAGATTAAATAGTTGAATGTGCCTGGGATTGTTTCTGCATCCTCTGTTCTGTTCCATTGCTCCTCGTATCTGTTTTTGTGCCAGTACCATGCTGTTTTTAGCACTGTAGCTTTGTAATATAACTTCAAGTCTGGGACAGTGATGTCTCCTGCTTTGTTGTTATTACCCAGGATTACTTTTGCTAGTCTGAGTCTCTTCTGGTTCCATATGAAGCCCTTATTTTTTCTTCTTAGGCAAGGTCTTGCTAAGTTGCCCAGGCTGGGCTTGAATTTGTGATCCTCCTGCCTCAACCTCCCAGAGTGCTGGGATTATAGGCATTTGCTACCACACCTAGCAGGATATAGTTTACTTAACACTTTGCCTGTTCGATTTGTAACTCTGAAGTACTCAGACATAATATGTGGGCCTGAATTTGTTCTTTTGTCCCAGGCTCCAAATGTTAGGGACAGCTTGCTACAACCCAGAAGGCTCTTTTTCCTCTCCTCCTCTCAGAGGCAGAGGTAGCAATTTCGGGTCAACAGCCTGAAGCAAAAGCCCACCCTCCAAAGGCTGGTCTGGTCCCACCCTGCCAAACTTGCTTCCTGAAACTCTTCCATCTCCAGAGACCTGGGAGGGACTTGGGGTGTCCAGGAGATCTGATTCTAGTCCTGGCTTAGCCACGCTCTTAGGTCTGTCCTCTTGGGGTCCTGCAAGGCAGAGCCTGAGACAGGGATTTATGCACACATGTTAACTGAGGCCCTCAGGAGAAACCTACATGGCAAAGAAAAAGGCAGGCCAGGAAAAGAAACAGCTTGGAAAATCTGCAAGGGTGGGTTTTGGGCAGGGGTTTTCCTTGGCCTGGATGGTGGGGCTGGGGTAGGTGGAGGATGTGGGACATAGGGCACATCCAGAGTTGTCCTGCTTGGGGCAAGGGGACCAGCTTGTCCCTCTGTGGCCCTTTGTCATTTGGGAAGGCCGCTGCCAGAGAGGGGGTGTGATTTCCTGGAGAAGAGGCTCATGCGGGTCAAGGACCCTCCCCTGGGGACGCTGAGTGCTGTGCTGGGGGTTGGGGTGGGGTGGTGATGGGTGCATTGGGCCCACTAGGGGTTATCAGGGACCAAAAGAGCACTTAGCCCAGGTAGAAGTTCTCCTGCACCCTGGCAAGAAGCCTTCTGGGGTGCTCACCACTCCCCAGCCCCTGATGGGGGCAATCCCCCCATTTCCTGCGTGGTCCTCCTGGTTTGTAACTATGTGCTCCGGTGGTTTATGGAACAGCCCTTCACCACGCCACGCCACGCCACGCCATGCCACGCCACAGCGAGCTGGAACGGAGCTGCCGAGTCCAGAGCAAGGGCTCAATAAATATTTGTGGAGTGAATGCACTTCCTCTTCTGAACAGCGGGGCGGCTGTGAATTGGATGCTTCTTTGAAGCAAGGGATTGCTGAGAATCATTTCCTTTCCTCCCTTGGGACTTAGGGTTTCACTCCGGGAGACCATGAGTGTCCACGCACCTCCTCCTGCTGCACCCTCTCTCCCTGGGCCGCCATGTCTGCCTTGGGGGTGGGGTCTCTGGAATCTGACAGTTCTGGAATCAGATCTCAGCTTCCCATTATCATTATTATTAGTCTTTTTGAGACAGTTCAGGCTGGCTTTGAACTCACTTTGTAGTTCAGGCTGGCCTCAAACTCGCAGCAATCCTCCTGCCTCAGCCTCCTGAGTGCTGATTACAGGCACGCACCACCACAGCCAGCTTATTTTTGGTTTTTGAGACAGGGTCTCGTTGTGTAGTTCAGGCTGACCTCCAATTTGTGACGATCCTCCTGCCTCAGCTCCCAAGTTCTGGGATTACAGGTGTGCACCACCATACCCGACTTTGGCTTCCCATCTTTATGAGCTGGTGACCTTGGACAAATTCTTGACTTCTGAGAACCTCAGTTTCTTTCTCTGTAAGATGTGGGTACACTGCCTTGTAGGGCGTATATGTGGAGATTGGATAGAGGTTTATATGCAATAAGTGTGCACTAAGTAGCTCTGAATAGTGTTGATAACCTGAGCCCAGGAAGGAACGGGGTGGGGAAATCAAGACAGAGATCACAGTGGCCCCAGTGCGTGGCTTGAGACACCTCTGCTGCCTGCTCCAGAAGCGGAAGTGGGTGGGTGTGGATGGCTCTGAGCCTAGCTGTCCCCTCTACTGAGAATGTCACCTGGCCGGGGCTGCCCCGAGACCCATTTCCACCAGGGCGTGGCTGAGCACGATGACAGCACAGGGATTTGCAGTGCAGAGTGGGGGTCATGAACCCTGCCTTCCCCTGTGTGTGGTGGCTGCCCAGCACAGAACCACTGTGACCCTCATTGTCGCGCGGATGTGGCCACGAGGACTAAGCAGGTGCAGAGCATCGTGCGTGGCCCCAAGCATGTACATGTGCTCTGGGCACTCAGCTGGCTGCATCCCACCCTCGGAAGCTCTCTGCACCCCTCAGTGTCCTTTATATCCCTCATGGGGACCTCACCTGTCTGTCTTGCTGTCTTTGTTGTCTTCAATGCTTCTCTTTCTCTCTCTCGACTTGAACCTGTCTTCCAGTCTAAAGGTCAGGCTGACGCTCCTGGCCACGGCCCAGACTGCTGAAGGTTGGCCTTGGAGGCAGGACCAAGGGCCAGGGTAGAGCCTCGAGCGTGATGGGGCGGCTTCTCTGGGATTGGGGCGGCCAGGTTCCACCCTGGAAGTCCAGAGCCACACTGGAGCCCCGCCACTACCACCCTTAGATTTTGCCTTCTCCAGAACATAGTTGAGATATTATTCTTATTTTTATGATTATCATTTTAAGAATTAGGTCTAGATGACTCAAAGCCAACAGCGTATGTCAGAAACTCCATTCCAGGGCAAAAAAGCCAGGGAGTTTTGAAAAAATGATAAATAAATAAAATTCCCAAATTGTGCAAAAAACGGTTCTATCTCTGCCTCCTGAAATTAAAAGCAAACTTTTACCCATCCCCAAAGGGCATTTTTCCAGGGAGACAGGTCCGCAGTTCTCATCAGATTTTCAAAGAGCTGCAGGAGCCCCCACCTCCACGCAAAGGGTGAAAAGGTTACGGACCATCGGAAGGTACCAGCGCGTGCAGCTTTCCTTTGGAGAGAAACCTCCGCCTGCCCGCCCCTTCCTCCTCCTCACCCCACTCCCTTTTTCTCTTTTGCAACTTTTCTTTGACATTTCAAAGCCCTTCTCCTGGTTTCCTTTTGAAGCTCCCAGATAAAATCGATCAATTTCACGAAAAAAAAAAAAAAAAAAAGGATTCCGGGTCTGGAATTCAAAGTCCTCCCCCTTTGGTGATGGCAGAGCTGGAACGCCAGGCACTGGGGCATAAAAACTTTACTTGGGCACCTCATTTTCCTGCTATTTCTCCCCCCGCCCCAAAAGGGGATCAAATAAGGGGTTTGGGCCCCTCCGTGAGCGCCCAGAGCAGCCCTGAATTCCCCACCCTCTTGGCAGCAGGCAGCGCCCCAAACTGTTTACTACCTGATTCTGTGACCTCAGGTATTTGAGGAAGCCGCTCTGGCAACGTGAAAAGGCTTTGAGGTGGCCAAGGTCATAAACCAGAGGACAGAAGAGAACTCTTGGACCCGAGACCTAATTCCTGTTTTATGGATGAAGGAGGGGGGCGGGGATGGGGTTGAGAAACAAGACGGAAAAATGTCCCACCCAAGTCCTCCTCTGCTGGCTCAGTCCGGATGTTCACCCCAGCTCACCCCTGCGGGGGAGGGGGCGGTGGTGGGCAGGGCAGGGCGCAGACCTATAATCCCAGCACTCAAGAGGCTGAGGCAGGAGAATTGCTGTGAGTTTGAGGCCAGTTTGAGCTACATAGTAAGACCCTGTCTCCAAAAAAATAAAATAAATAAATAAATAAATGAAACAAAAAACCACAAAATAAATAAGTATATAAATAAAAATAATCAAATTAAAAGAAATAAAGCCTGCAGATTTGAGGGCTGAGGGGTGTAGCTCAGCAGGACAGCTTTGCCTAGCATGCAGAAAGCCTGATCCCAAGCACCACGAAATAAAGAATAATTCATTTTGTTCCTCGTGTGCTTTTTCTCCTGACAGTCCTTTTGATTTGCTGAATATCCTGCATTAAAATATTAGTCATCCTAATTGCTGAGATATTTTGGCACAGTCGGAGATGCTGCACCCCAAGCCAGCCTCTGGTCTCCACCCTCCTGGCCGGGCGCTGACGGAGACGAGGGGCCAAGTCTTGCTAGGGATGAGTTTGGAGCTGCAGAGTTGCTGAGCGGGAGCCATGGAGAGGGAAGGAGAGAAGTCTGAGGGTGCATAGGTTTGCCAAGCCAGGCCCGGGTCAGAGCCTGGCTCGAGAGGTCTCCTTTTCCTCCTTTAGGATTCGACACCCTCCCCGTGACATCCGTGGCTGTGAGGTCTGGGAGCCTGTACCAAGCTCACTGTGCGGCCCGAGCCAGGTGACTGCAGCTTCCTGGGGAATTGTTTTTAATGGAAAAGACCAGCCAGGTACACCCAGAACGAGTTCAATAAAGCCTTTTTCCAAAATGCTTCTTGGCTTCCAAGTGAGCCCCCCATCTCCAAACGCCTCTGATTGCAAGTCTTCTAACAGTAGCTAAGATTTGCGGGGCGTGCACTCCGAATCAGACACTGTGCCAAGCAGTTTCAGAGCTTTATCTCTTCAGGCTTGGAGCCCAAGAGCTGTCTTTCATTCCTTTTTCACAAATGAAGACACTGAGACCCAGAGAGGGGCAGTCCCTAGTGCAGAGCAGCTGAATGGTGGCTATGGGAGCTGGGGGGGGGGGCGGGAGGGGTTCTGCAAAGTTCCAGGTCCAACAGAGCTGCAAAGCCGCCTCCAGACCTGCCTTTCCCCACTGGCTGCCTTCAGTCAGCTTCCGGGGTGGCTCCTCCTCGTCCAGGGACAGCTGTTTCGTAGCCAGTCACAACCCAGGCCTGCACCGTGCGTGTACCAGAGCCACTCACCAGCCACGGACCTTCCTGGGGAGGGGCAGGCACAGGAGTCAGAGGCGGCCCTGGTCTGGCCTAGTAGTCCACGGAGGGGAGGGTGCAGGAGTTGGAGGACTGGGCCTAAGAGGCCGAGGGGCCAGCTGTGGGCCCCTCACAAACAGCCATTCGGATCCCTAAGGCATTTGTTTTTGGAGGAGAAACAGCTGTGAAGTTGAAAAGGATTCCTGAGTGAAGCAACTCCACATCCCGCAGAAGCTGGGACACTTCTGAGGGCATGTGGTGCTTGGATGCAGCAGGAGCTGGTGTGGTGGTGCACGTGTGGCTCATCTGTAATCCCAGCACTCGGGAGGCTGAGGCAGGAGGATTTCCCCAAGTTCAAGGCCAGCCTGGGCTACATAGTGAGACCTTGTCTCAAAACAAACAAAAAAAAAAATGTGGAAGTAAACATGATTAGACTTTTAGCTTCTCCTATAAACCACTTAGAGATGACATATTTTTTTAAAAGTCCTATTATATTTGAGGTTCTAATTTTGGGTTTCAAAAACAAGGTCATCCAAGGTCAGATGGGCAGCTAGAATTGGATGAGTGCTGTAAAAATCAGAACAACCTTTCCCTGTTGCTGAAGATGATAAAAACTTTGACTCAGGGAGTGCTTAGTCTAAAATGCTTGAAACCCATTTTCTCCTCTGGTCTTTACATCTCTGTGATAAACAGGATAGAAATGCATTCCTTTTTGCTCATGAAGAAACAGAAGCACAGCAAGGTTAAGTTACTCACCCAAGGTCACACAGCTCACACGGCTGGTGAATGGAAAGGGTAAAATCCGAACAACCTGTTTGCTTTGTTTGCTTTTTTGAGACAGGGTCTCGCTGTGCAGTTCAGGCTGGACTTGAACTCACTATGTAGCCCAGACCAGCCTCAAACTTGCAATAATCCTCCTGCCTCTGCCTCCCAAGTGTTGGAAGACAACCTGTTCTTATACTCTGGAAACGTGGGTGGGGCAAAGCTTAGGAAAATACTAAACATTTCACAAGGCCGTGCAGGGATTGAAAGCAGCATAGAAACACAAGGGGAGATTGTGCAGCCTGCACAAAACCTCGCTCCATCCCTTCTCCTGGCCAGGAGGTGGGGGCGGGGTCACACTTGGAGCTGAGAGTCACCATCCAGGGCACCAGAGTGCTTAGAGGCATGGGAGGCAAGAGACCTGAATGCTGGCAGATGGCCTAAGACAGAGTGAGAGCCACAGTCCCCAAGGCTTACTACTAATGACACTTCTCAGTGGCTATGCCTAGGCCCCAACACATAATGTCATCCAATCTATTTGAGCCTAAACTTAAGAGAGCAGCTGACATTTGCTAAAGGTCTGGGTGATATGTCTACCAAAGTGCAAAGTAAACACATGGCAAGCAGTGTAACATTTTCTATGGCCAACAATCTAATGAGGAATTACCAGGACAGGCACGTACAGTTGTTCAGATCACCCACTGCACAAAAGGGTTGCTTGCCCTTCACATTTTTCCTTTCTTGCTTTTGTACATGTATATATTCACCAGTTTTCCAGAAGATGGCAGTAAAGCGTCTTGTTTTCCTGACATCTGTACAGGACAAATCGCCAACGTGGAAGGAAGGAGACTTGAGGAAGGGTCTTCCATCTAATTGCACAAAGGCCCCGAATGTGGTAGCAGTGACCTGGCTATGACCTTCCTGTTCACCGATGGGCACACTGGGGTTGGGAGACAGGGGATGCCTGCTCAGGCTTCTCCCCAGGGTCTGGGCTTCCAGCCATTGACATGGGCCCCCTGGGGAGGTCCAGAAGCAACTGGCCCAACAGTCGTGTGGGGTCTGATGGTCACAGCTGGAGAGGAGTAGAGACCTGGTCAGAGAATGAATCCACTTCAGGTGGTTAAGACTAGCAGAGGGACAGCACCTACCTCCCATGTCCGGGGCTTAGATGCTGATTTGGGCCCAAATCCCATCACACCATGTCCTGGTACTGCTAGAATTTTGTGTTGCTCCAGTTGGAATTTCAGACTCACCTTTTGGGGTTTACCTTGCAGGGACGGAGCTTGTCCGAGTAACAGAGCATCATGGTTCTAGCAAACACCTGTAACCCCAGCTACTCAGGAGGCTAAGGCAGGAGGATCAGAAGTTTGAGTCCAGCCTGGGCAACTTATCGAGATGCTCACGATGTATTTAATAATTAATAAATATATTTTAAAAATAAAAAGGGCTGAGGAATAGATAAGGAAATTGTGGTATATATACACAATGGAATACTACTCAGCCATACAGAAGAATGAAATTATGTCATTTGCAAGAATGGAGATGTAGGGTTGGCATGTGGTTCAGCCCTTTTCTCTCATGTGTCTTGAGTGAAGGATTCCAGACCAAACCTGACCTCCCAGCAAGCAGGCCTGGGGGAGTTAAGCTGCTGTTTGATCAGCAGCCCTTCCAGGAGGGCTTGCTTGATTGGGATCACTCTGTTGCCCCTATGTTCATCCTATTTTTCTTCAGTCTGCAGGTGGATATGGAGGAATAATTGGGAGTGCAAGGTGTGTAGATGGTTTGGCCAGCTGTGGATGCTTTGAATTGAGAGGGAGAAGAAAAGAGGGAGAAAGAGAGACACAGAGAGAGAGAGAGAGAGGAAGAAGAGGAGGAGGAGGAAGAGAAGAGAGGAAACGGATACTCCTCAAGTTGCAGTTATGTCCACAGAAACTCATCCTATGTTAAAACCATCCAAAGCTAACCTTGGTGTTGCTTAGCAACACAGCCACATGTTTGTTGTTTCCTCCCCAGAATGAGTGGCCAACAGGAAGTCATGGCCCCAAGCTGATGCCCAGCATGGAGAGAGAGGCTCATCCCACACACTGCTCGATGAGAACGATAAAAACTCAGAATGCGATATGAATAACTCTCTCAGACCACCTTAAAATCGAAAAAGTGTAAATCGGACATTTGTGAATCAGGGACAGCACATCAACAAATACACATCCACATATGCATTCGTCATATACATACAGTTAGATTATTTTGAAGAATTGACTTACGTGATATTGTGGAGAGAAAGAGGAGAAAGACAGAGAGGGGAGAAAGAGAGAAAGGAGACAAAAAGAAAAAGATGAAGAAAGAAAAAGAGAAGGTGGTAGAGGGAGACAGTTGATCCAGAAATTTTCGTGAAGCCCTAAATTCGTTTTACAAATGATGACTTTAATAAGTCAAGCACAGTTGCCCCGAGTGAGCAAGCCCAGTGCCACCTCATTCAGTACCTTGGTGGCATGTGGAGTTTGGAACCTGGTCCTCCCACTTCAGCCTGATGTCACCAGACACAGACCTTGGATTTCTGCGTCCCGCCAGTGAAATAAAGTTATTAAGGATGCTGGGGGGAAACTTACAATGCTTAACATTTATTATATAATTGTTACGATTATTACCACTCTAATTTATTTCCCTACTTAAAAAATGTTCTGGCAACTGTAACTCATTTTAGGCTGATCGTCAAAAACCAGGAGACCCTGGATTATTTAGAGAGAGGGAGGAGAGAGAGAGAGAGAGAGAGCGTTTAGCCAGGTGTGTGAGTCTCAAATTTCCTCAAAATTGCTGCGGGGCCTCATTCAATATAGCAATAAGCAAAGAACAGTGTGCGTATTATATCAATATTATGATAATATGCACTGAATGCAGATCAGACGTGATTAATTCACTTGTTCTCCAAGTTTCTCCCCCAGGGTTTTGTCGCTAGTGCATCCATGAATGAACACATGCACGCATGCAATCCCATCTTCCTGGGGGCTCCGTGCAAAACACCTCCGTGCAGATGGAGGGGTAAAAAATTAGGTCTAGACAGCGGAGAGGCAGCATGGTAATTGTAGGTACAGTCTTGTCCCTGACCTGAGGGGAGAAACAGGAGAAACCGACCAGGCGGAGAGGCAATAAAAATGGTCAGATTGTATCATTACCAGGAATTTTACAAGTATTTCAGTGTTACTCACACACAAAAAAACCCTTAGATGGAGAGGTTTGCATCTGAACTTAAATGGAGTGCTCGCTTCGGCAGCACATATACTAAAATTGAACTTAAATGGAATATTTGATTCAAAGAGCCTGTAGGTAGAGAAAGATATTGGACTCCTACCTAGACACTGCAGTTGCCAGTCGATTTATATTCATTGAACAATTAAATGTTTTATGTTCAGCCAATGTGCAACTTTGTTATAACGGCGATATTCACATCAAGGAGAGTTTGTTGAGTACTCGCAGTGTTCCAGGTGAGTGGTCCTCGGCGTGTCCCCAGGGGACATTTGACAATGTCTGGAGACAGTTTGATTGTTACGATCTTGGGGGGATATGGGCTTCTGCGTCTAGGGGACAGAGGTCAGGGAAGGGACCCAGGGCCTCGTGCAAGCTGGGCCAGTGCTCTGCCACCGAACTGCACCCCAGCCCGCTGCTAAGCACCTCAAACTCCACAGGACAATGTCCCAGCTCTCCCCATGTGCCTGTGTGGAGAAGCCAGTGCGAAGGCTTTTCTGTGTGTGCAGCAATGCTCTGGATGTCAGCAGCGGCTCTTCAGGCCTGGGTTATGGAGGAGCAGGCGCCGCGATCTGGAGAGCTTAAAGCAAGGTCTAGAAGCTTCAAGATGGTGTATGAGCGGGGGCAGAGCTAAAGATCCCTGAGAAGTAAAAGCAGCCCCGGGACTCATCCCCTCCCCACCTCTGGCAGTCCTGGGGCCTGGCAGGAGTGTTTATTTGCTTGTTTTTAAATTTATTTATTTATATTTATATGTATTGATACATAATAATTATGCTTGCCTTAAGGAGTTGGTACATACACATACTGCATCTTGATTTTTTTTGCTTCCGGTTGACCTCCCTACCCTCCTGTCTTCTTCCATCCCCAGATCCCTTTCAATCTCCACAAAGCCTACCTATTGTTCCCTATCATGTCTTCTATTTTGCTCTTTATATTATTTATACTTTGAATTTCTCATATAAGAGAAGCCATTCGATATTAAACTTCTGTGTCTGATTTAATTCACTTAGCATTATGGTGTCAAGGTGTATCCATTTTCCTACAAATGACTCAGGTTTGTCCTTCTTGATGGCTGAGTAGTACTCCATTGTGTATGTATTTGCCTTTGTCTTTATCCATTCATCTGTTGATGTGCCTATCGACTGTGTTTATTTATTTATTTTTAATGAATAAGGAGACCACAGAGATTGTTGGTGTGGGGTTGGGATCGACATCATCCACTAATTGTGGAAAAATTACCAACTCTGCAGATCAAGCTCAAAAAGATGCCCAGAAGAGAGGATTGTAGAGCAAACAAAACAGCTCATGCTGGTCTGAGATACAGTTTGGAAGACGAAAGATCCCAAACAGATCATCCAAGACCTGGAGAAACTGGATAGACTGGGGTTGAACCCAGTGTGACAACCATAGTTAAATGAGAGAGTACTGAAAGACAAGTGTAAAAAGCTTCATGACACCTTGCAACTTGATGAAGAAGAAAATCCAGACATTTACAGAGAACTGAGAAGGCTCAGAATAGAACAGGAACGCAAGAGGACTCAATATAGCCAATATTTAGATGCTGCCAAGAATGCCCAGCCCCTGGAAGGAGAGCGACCTTTGCCGGATATGCCACACGCTCCTGCCAAGTCTTAACCCGGGGTGTTCCACTTCCTGGGGTAGAAGTCCGCTTCCGGGTGGATGTTCCACTTCTGGGTAGATGTTCCACTTCCGGGTGCCCGGCCGCCCTCCATCCTTCAGAAAACCTCAGCCCACGAAATCTAAGCTGAGCAGTTTCTGTCCTTTTTCTCTTGGACATGATGCTCCACGTACATCCCCTGGGAGAAACCCCCAGCCCCCGGCCCACCTCCTCCCCGGGTCTCATAGATGCAAGGCCCTAAAACTGGGCTCTCCCTGGATCTTTGCCCTTGTTGGTGAGAGGAGGCCCGGTCTTGCACGGTGGGGTCAGGACAACACGGTTTCCAGCACCAGGGATGATGACAGCTGTGCTGAGGACGTGGGGAGAGGGAGCACAGTGACGGTACTGCTGTCAGCGACACAGATTGGATGCGGAAAGCGAGGGGGCCGAACTTGTGCACCGTGGTGCTAGTGAGCGAGACGGCCCTGAAGACGAGAAGTCGGGTCCGATTTGCAGATGTTTGGAGAGAATGAAGAAAGACAAAGAAGAACGTGGGAGAGCTGACTCTACTTCAAGCCAGGGTGCTTCCAGGGTGGGTCAGAAAATCCGGGAAGAGGAACCGGAAGTGTAGTAGAGGGATTTTCAGAGGACGACGACGATGATAATGATGATGAGGGTGATGATTCTGAAGCAGAAAAGCAATCTCAGAAACAGCATGAAGAAGATTCTCATTCTGATGGCACATGTAGCTCTTCTCCACAGTCACGGCTCCGCACACCTGTTATTCCCTCTCAGATACAAGCACTTCCCATGGCAGGACCACCTCCTCCAGGACCACCATCAGGCTGACCCCTGGTCCTCCCCCGGTCCGCCTTCCTCCTCGCTTCTCCTCAAGGACCTCTACCAAGCCTGGCTCTCCTGAACCTCCAGGTGTCCTCCACCTCGCCCTGGCAGGATGCGTCCATCTTTACTGCCTCCCCTTGGACCTGCCTCCACTGCGCTTTCTGGCCAGCTCCTGTGCCCAAGCCAGGGCTGTTAAATGTCTCAGTCAAGTGGATCCGGTGACCCAGGGTAGACAATCGAGTGTGGCCACCATTGCAAAGAAAGCCAGCACCCACTGCACCGGCGTCCATCTGGAGAATAACAAGGCCACTGCTGCTCTCCAAAGAAAGTCAGTGCGCGATTCAGTGGTGCCCGAGCAGCCCTCAGAGCTGCTCTGTCTGCTCCTTTTTCAGTAGGAACTAAGGATGGGGTTTTGGAAGCTTTCATGGAGGAGGTGGAAGAGCTGCTGTGACAGCTTCATATGTCACACTGGCTTCTGTGCACAACAGCAGTTCATGGAGGGAGACGCTCTTGTTCAATCTTAGGGAAAGAGCAAATTCCACTGTCAGGGTACTTTCTAATTTCAGTTCAAGGAGTACCTGCAGGTGAGCCTTGCTCGAATGTGCAGCACATGGGAGCGGATCTTTCATTCAGGGCTGCTGACATCCACGCCGCAGTCTTCACCTCGTTTTGCCCCTTCTCCAGGTTTTTGGAAAGTTGTGAGCAGGAGAATCTTATTTACTATTTGTTGTCACTCTCTTCTTGTGTGCTCTGGGCCCTGGAATAGGGATTTCTGAAAAACCAGTGTGTTTCATCTTGCTTTTTGTGTCTGAGTTATTTTTAACATTTTTCTGGAAATATTTTGTCTTGTTTTACTTGTAGTGAAATAGATCACCATGTTATTTCCTAAATTAAAGTAGGATATGTGGGAAGAAAATGTTCAGTTCTTTGGTTAAAATGATTTCCTACTGATCTAAACTTTGAGTGTTTTGTGGAAAGAATAAACGTTCTAGACACACACACACACACACACACACACACACACACGCAGAGGAATGTCCAAGGTCACTCATGGGCCTGTTGGAAGCAGGATTTGAAGTCTGGCGTGAGACATGTGGAGGGGCCACTTCCAGCCATATAGCAAACTACCTCTACACCTACCGCCTGCCCTGAGCTAATTCTGAAAGGATAGAGACCAATTCATCAATGTTCATCTCTTGGCTGGGTGATGTTCACTTTATTTACACCTTGAGCATGTGTCAATTTCATAATCAGAACAAAAGTATTGAATGGATAAAGAAGATGTGGTATATATATATATATATAATGGAGTACTACTCTACCATAAAGAAGGATAAACTCAAGATGTTTCTAGTTAAATGGATGGACCTTGGGACCATACTCTTAAGTGAAATAAATTGGACACATGTGTAAATACTGCATTGTTTCTCTGGTGTGAGAAACTGAAAGTGTAAATAAGGACCAAAATGTATAATAGATATCAAGAAATGGGAACAAAATGTTCAAAGGAGAAGGGAAACAAGGAATGGGAAAGGGGAAAAGGAAGAAAGGACAAGAAAAAGAATAGAAGGGAAAAATGGAAACAAAGCTTTTGTAAATAAGCAGGGGAAGAGAGGTTGAAGGGAGGGTAGGGAATGGGAAAAAAAGAAGCAAGATATGTCATGTACAGATACAAATTCCCTATGGTGGATTCTATCATTGTGTATACCTAAAGTGTACCGATAAAATATAAAAATGCAAAAAAAAAAAAAAAAAAAAAAAAAAAAAAAGAAACCAGGTGCAGTGGCACATGCCTATAATCCCAGCATGCTGGGAGGCTGAGGCAGTAGGATGGCACGTTTGAGCCCAGCCTGGGCAGCTCAGTGACTCAGAGAGATTTTGTTTCAAAATTAAAAAAAAAATTTTTTAAAGAAAACTTTTAAAGAAAGGGGGCTGGAGATGTAGCTCCATGTGAAGGCCCTGGGTTCAATCCCTAATGCTGCAGAAGGAGGAGTAGGAAAAAGAAGACAGCTTCTCTAGTTATGTGGGAAATAATTTACTGTATCATAAGTGAGACAAACAGGATTTAAAAAGTGCATCTTTGGTGGCTGCTCTAGGGTTTGCAAAAATGTAGACCCTGGATGCCTGCGTGTCCCCCTGGATGGAGGAATGCTGGGGATGGGGTCCCTCTCTCTTATGAGATAGGAAATCAATGCTTTTCTTCTGTTTTGCATGTTTTCTCTTAAGCTGTCTTACTGTACATGTATTTATATTTTATAAATTTAAATATATTCACAATAATAATACAAAATGCCCCATAGAGTGTGAGTGTGTGTGAGAGTGTGTGTGTGTGTGTGTGTGTGTGTATTGAGATGAAATCCAGGGCCTTGCACATGCTAAGCAAGTGGTCTGCCACTGAACTACATCCCTAGCCCTATGCATTCATTTTTAAAACACATTTAATTCTGACTTACATGCAAAAGAATGTGGATATTATATGTGTATTTTCCTGATGAGTCTTTTATAACTTTCTATAGTTTCTCAAAGAGGTACAGGGGACCCCCAAAAACAATCATTGCCAGTATTAGGCACTTTCTTTATCCTGACAATTATACTAAGCACACATCACAGGCACTATCCCGCCCACCAGCCACCCCTGAGGTCCACACTATCTTTTATAGATAAGAGACAGAATCTTAGAGATTGAGTCACTTGTCTAAAGACCCACAGCAAGGGTCACAGTAGGAACCCAGGTCTTCCTGGATCTTAACAGAACTTCACTGTTTACCTTGCAAAAAGAATTAGAAAAGCTGGGTATGATGGTGCACAGCTGTAATCCCAGCAATCAGGAGGCTGAGGCAGGAAGATTGCCACAAGTTCAAGGCCAGCTCGGATTACAGAGCAAGACCTTCACACGTGCACACACACACACACACACACACACACAGAATTAGGAGGCTTTTCCATGTGTGATTTTATTATTTTCCAGGAAAGATTTAGGAATGTAGGAAATAGAGCCTTACTCATCTATCTGTCAGGGGTTCCTCTGCCCAAGAGCTGGGAGCATCAGGCATGAGCATGGTGAGAAAAGTCTCACATCTTGTCTCTATTCATCACTGGACAGCAGGTGGAGAAACACCCCAGTACGATCCAGGAGGGACCCCATCTGGGGCTGGGGTAGGGGGGCAGTGCGTGGGAGAAGACAGCTTCCATCACAGCAGAAGAGAGAAAGCGAGAACTTGGAGCACATGCAGTGGGGACGGCAGTTGGGATGGCTGGATTTCAAAGCTGCTTTCAGAACACTGCCGGCACTCAGGGCAGCCTGGTGTGCCGAGCTGCTGATCAAGGCCGGCACTGTGAGCGTCTGCCCCCTTGGCGGGATTCCTAATTAACCGCAAGCCACCTCCTCCTAAGCTTGGGCTGTGCCTCCCATTGTGGGCCCTGGGAGGGTGGCAGAGGGTGTGAAATATGCTGGTGCGGTAAGCATGGATGGTGGTGAAACCTATGATGGGTTATTACCTAGGAAACGGTGGCTGCTCTGGTTGCCCCAAGGTCAGGGAGAAAGAAACAAGGGAACATGGGTTAGAAGTGACTGGCACTGGAGAGGCACTGGCTTCTAATGCGGAATTTAAAGGGATATCAAAAAGCAAAAAACAAAACAAAACAAAACAACAGTAGTTGAGGCAAAAAGCATTTTAATGCAGTATTTTTGCAAAATCAAAAGTAATGCCAAATCTGGGCGACTTGGGCAAGGTCAGATCCTGTTATTTATTTATTTAATATTTGGCTTTTTGAGACAGGGTCTCGAACTGTAGTTCAGACTGGCCTTGAACTCACTTTGTAGCCCAGGCTGGCCTCGAACTTGCAGCAACCCTCCTGCCTCAGCTTCCCGAGTGCTGGAATTACAAGCATGTGCCACCACCCCCAGCCTGTTTTTATTTAAAATCATTGTTTAGGGCTGGGCGTGATGGTGCATGCCTGTAATCCTAGCTACTTGGGAGGCTAAGGCAGGAGGATTGCAAGTTTGAGGCCAGTCTTGGCAACTTAGCAAAAGCCTGTCTCAAAACATAGTAAGAAAGGCTGAGGATGTAGCTCAGTGGTAGAGCAATTGCCTAGCCTACAGAAGGTCCTGGGTTCCATCCCCAAGACCACACATAACAAACCAACCAACAAACAAAAACGAAATAAAATAATTGCTGTAGACTCTTAAAAGAAATCCCACCCACTGTGTTATTTCACCCCCTCAATGCTTCAGTGAACATCTCTAAGTAACGCAAACATTTTTCTTCCACACCCTCACTGTTGCTAGCACGTTAACATGTATGACAGTAATGCTCTGAATTATCTAACGCTGAGTTTAGAATCAAATTTTCCTGATCGCCCGAGAGTTCTCAGCTGAGTTGTTCTAATTAGGTTTGAAGTGTACTTTCCTCTGTGTAACATGCCTCCTCTGTATCTTTACATCTGAAACTTCCCTGCTTTCTCAGGCTACTGACTTCTTGCAGAAAGGAGTCATCCTTAACGCCCTGGATTCTGGATTTTCCTCTCTGCTTCTTGTGATGTTGCTCTAGCTTCATTTATTTCTTTCTGTTGACTTCCTGTTTTCAATGTCTTTCCTTTCTCCTTTAATTTTTATTTTTTCTTTTCTTCTGCTTGTTTGGATTCATTTCTCTCTTCTTTTTCTAGATTCCTAAGGTGGGAGCTTAGATCATTGATTTTACATCTTTTTCCTCCCTGATATACATATTCAATACCAACTTTCCTCTGAGCGCCAATTTCCTTGCATCCTTGAAATTTCGATGTCGTATTTTCCCTTTCATTTGGTTGAAATATTTTTTATATTTTTCTTGAGACTTCTTTGATTCATGTATTATTATGAAGCATCTTGTTTAATCTTCAAGTATTTTGAAATTTTCCAACTATCTGTTATGGATTTCTACTTTAATTCCATTGCGGTCTAAAGCATACGGTGTATGGTTTTCATCCCTTTAAATGTGTTGAGATGTGTTTCAGAGCCCAGAATGGAGCCTCGCTTGGTGAATGCTGCATGAGAGCTTGAGACAAATGTGCATTCTGTTGTTGGGAGAAGTCACCTGCAGATGCCAACTATATCCAGTTGATTGGAGGGGGTCACTGAGTGTCACTATGTCCTTATCGATCTTCCTGCTGGATCCACCTGTTCCTGATAGAGGGCCGTGGATGTCTCCAACTAGAACAGCAGGCTTGTCTGTTTCTCCTCTTATTTATACCAATTTCGGCCTCGCATAGTTCGACCCTCTATTGTTAGGTGTATGCATGTCAAAGGACACGTGTGTCACTTTGGACAATTGACCCCTTGATCATCCTATAATGCCCCTAGGTGTCATTTATCTTGTTCCTCACTCCCTGTGTTTCTAGTAAGTAGCAGAGAGCTCTAGAAATGTGTGGTGGACATTGCCTGGACCATATCCACCTGTACCACTTCAGTTAGCCCCAGGAAGCCTGCTACCAACCCCAGGGCCTGCATTTCATTGTTTTGTGGCCTTCTCAGGTACCAGGGTTCCCTGGTCAGTGAGCTAAGGGCTCCACCACCCTCCTCAGGATGAGCCCCAGCCAGCGATCACGGGAACTACTGTGTAAATGCTCCAGCCACCCAGCCTCTGGGGTGGCTCATTCTGAGGCATGGCTTACACTGGTTGTCAGAGCTCTTGAGCTGGATTGAGCTCTCCTTGCCCACTGTGTTAACTTTCTTGATAGCTCACACTTTACCAATGGCTTTCCCCTCCTCGTCTCACTTTCTCAGTCCCTTAGCAGCACTTCCTGAAAATACCTCCAAAATATATGCACTTGGATCCTCACTTTAGGGCTGCTTTGGGGGGAGTCAGGGCTTAAGGTTCAGATGGGACACTTCACAGGAATACTTCATAGGGCTCAATCCATGTCTGTCTGTGTGGACCCCTTGTAGTTGAACACTAATATTAGTAAGGAGGCTTGGATGGTGACAGTGATATTCCTCCATTGTAGATCTCTTCATCAACTTTTCATCTAATGACTTCATCCATAGATGAATCCATCTCATTTACTTTTAATGTTTTAAGAGAGAGGGGGAGAGAAAGCTGACAATAACATTTGAGCCCCTGGATCAAACCATGCCTGAAACCATCAATGTTTCTAGACTTCCCAGTTTCAAGAGTTGATAAATTCCTTTTTGGCTAAGTGGACTGGAGTTCAATTTCTATCACTTTCAACCACATGAGTCACTGATCAATGAGAAAATCACCAAGCATTGCTGAGATTACATAAAAAGGAAATTCAAAGTTGCCCACAAAACAGTGTATCTACTACAGACCTTAAACCATGCACAACTACTTGCTGGTGGCTAACAACCTCTGTCCTGAAATGGTTTCACCATTGGCACAGTGCAAGGTGACCTGAGAGGATGACCAGTGCCCAAGTAGCCTTTGCTCCTCTGTTACAAGGTGACAGGACGGGTGGGTGTCCCACAGCCAGGGAACCCACCTTTCCAGAGGAACCCTTCCATCATGGCCCATCCCTCCCTGTCCTATGCAAGCAACCCTTACCACACCTTTCTCCTTAAAACATCTCTCCCTGCAGAGAGCTATGTGACAGCTCGAGCCTGGATGAATTCCTCCTTAAACAAACACCCTTTGTGCCCACAGCAGTGAGAATAACATCCAACTCCTTCACACTGAAAAAGATACATTTTCTCACACATTTTGGTGATTTCCCCAGAGCCCAAAGCTAAATCAAAGTCTCTCTTTTTGTTCTCTTTTTAAAATTTATGGATTGGTTTTAATTGACAAATAAAAATTGTTTATATTTACCATGTACAACATGTTTTGAAATATGTCTACATGGAGGATAGGGCTCAGTGAAGCCAATTAACACCCCGTTCCCTCACATACTTATCATTTTTTTGTGATGAGAACATTTACAATCTACTCTCTTAGCCATGGTCAAGAATATAATACAAGCCAGGAGGATCACAAGTTCGAGGCCAGCCTGGGTCACTTAGGAAGATCCTGTCTTAAAATAAAAAATAAAAAGGATTGAAGATGTAGCTCAGTAGCAGATTCAATCCCTAACATCACACACAGACACAAACACAAAGAATATAAGAGTACAGAACATGAAGTATGGTCACCATGTTGTACGATAGCTCTCTCGAACTCATTTCTTCTGACTGAAATGCTGCGACCTTTGGCCAACATCTTTCCAGCCCTTGCTCATTGTCTCCAATTCTAAAGATAGAGAACTGCTTATGAGTTTTAAGAGTTACCCTAATGAGCAATTGTCCAAATATTTAACAATAGACCCATCAGCGACATCAACAAACCCAAACACATTCCGGCCATAACAACAGACGCGACAGAATTGGCGCACATACTCGGCCTTGCTGTTTCCCTCTTCTAGTTGCTGTGGGGGTTCTTTTTTGTGTGTGTTTTTTTGTGTTTTGTTGTTCCTGTTGAGTTTTGTTTTTGGTACTGGGGATTGGTCCCAGGGAACACTGAGCTACATTCCCAGCCCTTCTTATTTTGAGACAGAGTCTTGCTAAGTTGCCCAGGCAGCACTCGAACTTGTGATCGTCCTGCCTCAGCCTCAGCCTCCTAAGTAGCTGAGATCCAGGTAGATCCAAGGTGCAAGCTTACACACGCGAAGCTCCCAGAATATCCTCACATGATTACTAGCTTTTCCCCTCTCCCAGTAAAGCAAGTGGAGACTGGAGCACCAATGCCCCTGTTCTCCATTTCCGCGCTATCTGGATGCCACATCCGCTTGAGAACAGCAGCCTCGGACGCTGTCCACACAGGAAAGCTGCCGTTGGTACTGATTAAACAAAGCCAGTGAGCCTTTCAAGTGCTCTCTCCCTTCTGCTCTGTACATGAGCTTCCGTTTATGGGAGAAAGTTAAACGGCACAGGGACGAGGAGGAAACTTCAGTTGGTTTTAAACTTCAATTTCAAGCCAGTTGGGAGCAGGTGGCATGGACAGCCAACTTCAAAGCAAAGGTCGCCCTGAGCGGATGGAGAACCAGGTGTGCAGAGGGCGGGCACCTGGGGCCCTTACGTGCTGGATGGACCGAGGGCCAGGAGAATGCTGGGAATTGGTTGTATTGTTGTGAGTCCTTGCTGTTCGGTCCCCAAGCCCCACTCTTTTTCTGGAAAGGTGTCGGAGGCCCAGGGAATAGCAGGGGCTGTCTGAGTGGGACCTGGTGAGGTCATGGTTCCTAGAATCCCTGCATCTCCTAAGGGCCAGGCCTGGGGCATGAGTCATGTTCATGAATCCATTCAGTCCCCCCACCCCATAGCACTCTTATTCTCCCCTCTGCACAGAGGACAGACTGAGGCTCAGAAGGAAGCCCAGTGTCTTGCCAAGGCTGAGGACGTAGCAGCTAGGATGCAGCTGAGCCTGCAGTGGAATCCAAAACGGACATCATTCAGCCTCACTGCTTCCGTAGGGCTCAGATCAGCCTCGCTGGCCTAGGGACACCTTAGCTAGGAAGGTTCTGGCTCGGGTAACATACGGCCTGGCTTCATGCTGCTGCTAAGAGAGCAGACATCCTCCCACCCTGTGAAGAGTTTTCTCTCACCCTTTTTGCTGTGCCATCCTTGGGGTGTGGACCCTGCCCTCACCTGGATGTCCAGGGTGCCCACAGTGGCTGCATCTGGACCTCACACATCCAGAGGAAACAAAGAAGCAGAGTTAGAAGCAGAGAAACTTTCCCCAGAAGTTTCTTTCTCATGGCTCTTTGGGCTAACTGGTTCTGCTGGGCAGCTCCCATTGGAGGTCTCTCTTGGGACCGCCATAGGGGACACCTGGGGCCACACTCACTGGACCCTCTCTGTGCTCAGAGCCCGCAGGCTGCCTCCTTTGGGAGTCACCTGGAAACTAGCTATCCACAGCTCCTCCCACTCTGAAAACTCCTTCTTCACATCATTGGCCAGAATGAACCAATCAATGGCGAGGGGAATCGATTAGTGTGATTGGCTGTCACACTGGGCTGGCTGAGGGGTGAGCCTCACAGCACTGAGACAGGTCACAGGGCAGGGTCATCCCTGCCTCCCCTGTGCTGCAGTGAACCCTCCTAGTTGATCTCTACATTATCTTTTCCCCAGGGTCCAGAGGTGAGAGCTGAGACCTCAGCCCAGCTCTAACCAGTTACTAATCCTTTGTCATAAAAAGTACCAAGGCCAGGCCAGAGTTCTCCTAGCTCGTTTTAAGTTCAAGTTATGACATGGGTCAGCTTCGTGTTGGACACTGCCATGATTTTTTTTTTTTAATGTTTTTGCAGTGCTGGAGATAGAACCTAGAACCTCATGCATGATCGCCAAGTGCTCACCACTGAGCCACACCCCAGCCCACTTCCATTATTTATTTAGCTTCTGCACATCTGAAAAGCTCTTCTGCATGCATGGGTGTGGGGTGCCACAGGACAGGACCAGAAGTCGAAAGACTTATTGGCCAGGTGATCTTGGATCTGTGAGTCTCGAAGTCTTCACCTGTAAATGACAATAATATTAATGATATCTTCACAGAGTTGCTGTGAGGCTTGCATGAGCTATTATCCAGAAAAAGTATAAAGTGATCTATAAACAGAAGATATTCCTATGAAAGGAGGGAAAGCAGAATCATATAACAGACAGAAGGGAGGCGTGGAATGGGAAGCTTTGGATCAGGGCTCTGCACCTTGCTTGCTGTGTGCGCTTGGGAAATAGCTTCACCTCTGAGCCTCAGTTTCCTTATCAATATAAAGGAGGAAAGATTTATTTTGGCTCATGGTTTTTCAGGTCTCAGTCCATGGCCATCTGGTTCCATTGCATTGGGGCTGTGGCCAGGCAGAATCATGGCACACAGGTGTCATGGAACAGAGCTGCTTGCCTCATGGCAGCCAGGAAGTGGAGAGGGTGAAAGTCAGGGAGGAAGGAGCTGGGGACCAGATACAGTCCCCAAGGTAACACCTCCATGACCCCCTGCCTTCATCTAGGCCCCGCCTCCTCTTTCCATCACCCAGTAGAGCCACCCAATTATGATCTCATGAATGGATTAATACACTTTGATAAAGTCAAAGCTCTAGGGATCCATATGATCACTTCCCCAAAGCCCATCAGCAACCAAGTTTCCAACATAATAATCCTTTGGGGGAGACATCTCAGATGACCATAGTACAATGGCTGAATCATAGACTTGGGGGAAGTTGCACTGAATGAGAGATGTGAATGAGATTCGAAACTTGTCGGATGCTCTATGGAGGGAAGTTACTATGCAAGAGAAGACAAGAGAGAAGCAGGTTTTTGAAAGAGGGTCATGTCAGGGACATGGTAGATGTCCTAGGCTGCATCTGTAGAAGCAGATTCTGAGACAAGGTTTCAAGGGCAAGCAGTTTATTTGAAGGTGATACCAGGAAACTGGGAACCCTAGGAGCCAGTGTAGACCACAGAGCTCAGAGTTAACCCACTCAGCAGGACAGAGCTGTGGGATTTATACACCACGGTTATGTCTTACACTGACTGTAATGACAAGTCAGTGCAGAGTGTAGCCATGGTCAGTTGCACGGGTTGTCCACTGGCCAAGGGAAATTCTCTTGTTTAATCCTCATAAAAACATACAAAGTTAAACGAGACCATGTGCGTAGAGTGATTCACCCGGTAAGTATCTGAGTGCAAGGAGCAATTCTCCTTGTCATCATTATTGCTGCAGAGGGAGACAGGGAATCTCTCCCTGCTCCTTGGTGACCTTCACTGTCTTGAAAGGAAATCTTGATCACGTCTCACCTCTCCCCATTTGCCCACTGGGCAGTGGTCAGGAGCGCTGGGTACTTAGGTTCCTCGGCAGAAGTGCAGGAGATGGGGGTCATCAGCTTCACGAGTGCATCTCCCCTGTCTGGGTGCAGGCGCCCGCACCCTCTTTGCAAATGTTGGCATCCATGCATCTGGAAACCCTTCTCATTCCACCCACAGCCCCATAAACTGCTTTTTTATGAGTTTTTCCCTGCATCCCACCACCCCGAGTCATTTTACAATGACCACTTCAGAGATCTTGAATACGCCTGTAAAGGAATCCATACCATTAAGGGCAAGGAGGAAAGGAAAGTCATATCCTTACTTCCTTACATCTTAAAAAAAAAAAAACTACAAAAGAATATTATTCTTTATGTCCCTTTCAGAATAGCAGAAAATGTGGATGAGCAAAAGAGAAAAAGCGTGAAAGTATCCAGCGACCACACCACCCAAAGACAGCCAATTCTGTTTTTATTTTTCCAACTTTCTTATTGCATGAAGATCCATATTCTTTGACTATTTGCAGTCTTATTTAGTTAGTTAGTTAGTGTGTGAGGGGTTGAACCCAGGAGCGCTTGACCACTGAGCCTTACCAGCCCTTTCTTCATTTTATTTTTTTTTAAATGAGATCTTGCTAAGTTGTACATTCTAAGTTGCAGGCCACCAACTTTGGATCCTCCTGCCTCAGCCTCCTGAGCAGGCATGCACCACTGCACTGGAATGAGATTTTTAAAAATTTTTTGACAGAAAGAATTTGCAGAGTTCACATTCCAAAGCTACAGAAGTATAAAGAGTGAAAACGCTGCCTCTCACCATTGGCTCAAGCAGCCCAGCTCCCCAGCCCAGAGGCACCTGTTGGAATCGCTTCCTGGGGACTCTGTCTCTATTTCTCCATGAAATGGCACACACTAGACTCACTGTTATGCATCTTAACTTTTTCCTTCACAGTGTATCTCAGAGTTGCTTCCTCTTTTCCTCTTACTAATGACTGTCTAGTATTCCCCTATAGGGATTAAAACATGATTTCTTTAACCAAGCACCCACAGTTGGGCATTTAAAAGCTTTCCAGCCAGGTACAATGGTGTCCACCTGTAATCTCAGCTACTCAGGAGGCTGAGGCAGGAGAGTTGCCAAGTTTAAGGCCAGCCTTGGCAACTTAGTGAGAATATGTGTCAAGATAAAATTAAACTTTTTAAATTTATTTATTTATTTTGGTTTTTTGAGACAAGGTCTCACTATGTAGCCCAGGCTAGCCTTGAACTCTTGGTGATCCTCCTGCTTCAGCCTCCTGAGTGCTGAATTAAATTTTAAAAAGCTTGCCAGTCTTATGTTTTTCCAACATAATTGCAGTAGCAATTACTTGTAGACACATAATTGTGCAAATCTGCAACTACATCTGGAAATGGAGTTTCTGGGGCAAAGGGGTGTGTTCACTTGTTATTTTGATGAGATATTGGGATATTCTGAAGAAATGCAGTCAAACTATTTCTAATCTTTAAAGAACTTAATGATTGTACGTGTATGTGCTTGTGTGTGTGTGACAGTTCAGAGATGTCACATTCCATTTTGCAGATGTATAATTTTTTAAAAATCTGAACATATACTTTAATTTTTTTATTAGTACATGTTTGCAGCACATAATGCTTACATTCTAGGGAGTTGGTACATGTACATAACACATCCTAATTCCTTATTTCATCTTTTTCCCTCCCCTCCCTCTCCCCTCTCTTCATCTCTTGATTCCCTTCCCATTATAGAAAGATCTCCCTATTTCTTAGTGTTATCTTTTATTTTGCTCTTTACTTATACTTTGGATTTCTCATATAAGATAACCTTGTGGGTCTGATTTATTTTACCTAACATTATGGTCTCAAGGTGCATCCATTTTCCTACCAATGACTCAAGTTTATCCTTCTTTAAGGCAGAGTAGTATTCCATTGTGCGTAAATACCACATTTCCTTTATCCACTCATCTGCCAATGGATATATGGGCTTCTCCTGAGATTTAGCTACTGTAAATTGTGTTGTTATAAATATGGGGATGCACATATGACTATATGATATAGTCATATCATCTCTTCCAGATGTATAATTCTTTAACCTACTGTAAATTTGGGAATGGTTAAATTTTTTCTACCTTTGAAGAAAAACAAATTGTTGCAGAATCACAGCTGCTCTGTGATAAATGGAAAAAGCATTTTTGATTGTGAGATTGGGTGTGAAATATCAGAACAGTGATTTAGGCATCGAGGAATTGAAAAGGATGAGAAAAATCTGAGTACAATGAGTCAGGACTTTCTGAAAAATTTTTGTCATCAATAAAGTGTAAGTAACCCTTTTTAGCTCTTCTTTTCCTACCCATAAGGATTCCATGTTTTACCTCATTCCTGTGCAAATAAATTATTTATAAATTACATTCCTCTCTTTTAAAATAAACACCAGTCCTCCAGAAAGTTAGATAAATAAAATGTCATCTATTTATCAAATTGACTCTTCATGCCTAATAACCCACGGCCTAGCTAAAGGAATTGTTATCTAACAGTTAGGTCAAAAGTGCAAGAGTCCAGACTTATTAATTCTAAGCCTTGCCAGGCATTGATTAGCTCTGCCCAGGGAGGGTGGGAGGCGGCCGCCAGCGTTCAGCCCGCCTGGTTTTCTGCTTTTGCAGATGATGCCGTTTCCCGGCCTCGGCTTGTGTGTTTAACAATGTTTGTGTAGCACTCAGATAAAAGGCGCAGGGTGAGACTTAAGTGGTTGTTAAAATTGTCAGCCCCAAAGTCATCAGAATTCCGATTGATAACCCGCACTTACAGTGAGAGGAGAATTTGTTTTCTCAGGGAGGCCGATTTTCCCTTCTTAGAGACCTGGAAAAACTTTCCAAAGTCCAGGTGCACTTTAGAGCCTTGGTCCCCCCAAATCTTACATTTCCCCCCACCACAAGAACTGGGATTCCGAGTTAACCGGGCTCACAGAGAGCTTGAGCTGGAAGAGCATGGAAACGGTTCAGGATAGGGAGGACGGCGCAGTTGTGGAAACCAAGGCCGCCAGGGTGAATGTGAAAGGCACGGGGAGCTGGTGTCAGCTTGGGTTTAGGGTCTCAGTCTCTTGGCCCTGGCTTCATTTCTCTTTCCCTAACGGTTCCCAGAGCCTCCTCCTGCTTAACCCAGGACCTGAGCCATCGAAACCCTGAAAGCAGTGCTCAGTAGAATGCTTTCCTAGGCTAGCACAGCACAGCGGTACAAACCACTTTTATAACTACAGGCTTTGCACACTTGTCCGTTTGTGTCTCAGTGGCTTCTAACCCTGAGCAGCAACCAGGTCAGCAGGGAGGTGTAATTGTACTGGGGTGATGCTGGAATTGTAGATGTATGGCTCAGTAGTACAGCGCCTGCCCAGCACGAATGAGGCCCAGGGTTCCAGCTCCAGCACTGAAAAAAAAAAAAAAAAAGATCAGAAATCCAGATTAAATGGGTTTGAATAGGGCAGGAGAATGAGTATTCATAAGCCTGGCCGACAGGGAAGCAAATCTAAGAAACACTGTAGCCAGACATGGCGGTGCATCCTGTAATCCCAGCACTCTGGGAAGCTGAGGCAGGAGGGCCACAAATTCAATCTCAGCCTGGACAATTTGGGGTCTTAGTGAGGCCCTATCTCAAAGTAAAAATAAAAAAATTAAAAAGGGCTGGGTGTGGAGGCCTTGAGTTCAATCCCCTGTATTGCAATAAATAAATAAATAAATAAGACTGCAATCTGCAATAAAGGTGAGGCCATTTTGCATGAAGTCAATCAATTAACAGCTTTGTTTCCACATGAGTAGGGGTTGATGTCTGTGGGTCCCAGGGCCTGCTAGAAGCCAGGGAAGCCTCCCTGGGAGTGCCCTGGCCACCCTCCTGGGGGCTGAGCCCCAAGGCCTGTGTCTGGGTGTAAACAATTCCCTCCTCTTCTCCTCTCCTTTCTCTCAAAGCCAGCAATACTTCTCAGCGCAGGGTCCCAGGCCTCTCTCCAGCCCCTGTGATGCCCAACTTGGCCATTTTCCTGTTTTAGCTTTGCTAGGTTTGTTCATTCATAATAGCAGCCAAATGTCCCCCAGGCCCAGGAGCCCCTGGCTCTGGTGCCTGCGCAGCTGGTCTCTGTGTCAGCTCCCTGCCTCCCTGTTGTAACCCACCTGAGGGAGGTACCAGGCTCCACCCCATCTGGTCCGCTCACTGCTCTTTATCAGAAGAGGAGGCCTGAGCAGGGGGTACCCCCTTCTCCCCCAGGGGCCCCCTCAAGTGAGCTGGGTTTGCTAGTGTAACCGGGACTTAGGAGCCAGAATCTATAATCCTGGCTGCAAGTGCAAAAAAAGTGCCAGAGAGCCCCAAAGAGGGAAGGAACTCGAACTATGTCTTCCTCACTAACCACATTCACAAAAGAGAGGAGATTAACTGTACATATAGAAAACATTTCTTTGTGCAGCCATGTCAAACATACATAGAAGTAAGAAAAGAGCAACATATTAAACCACTATAACTTTATTACATCAAATATTTGAGTGAAAGAGATAAAAAGATGTAAACCCTCCAAAACTGACTTCCCACCTCCCAAGGTTAATGTCTTGGTGTACATACACTATCTTGTTAAACTGCGTGCCATGTACGTATGCACAGACACGCACGAGGGCACATAAAGAAAATGGAATCATAAAAGTACATACTACTTTCGGTCTACTTTTCTCATTTAAGATTGGATTTCTAATGGCTGCATAATATTCCATCTCTAGATAAAATATGATTGTACCAGTCTCCTACTTTAAGACATCTAAGTTCTTAACTTTTTGTTATTACATATTTCACTGCTATGGTTATTCTTCTACATAAAATACTTGCCCACATATCTGATTATTTCTTCAAAAAACTTTTCTAGAAGAAAAAACATGGGCAAACCTTTAAAATAGACTTCAAACCGCCTCTGGTAAGATGGCTTCAATTTACACCCCCTCCTCCACATGGTAAAAGGGACTTGCTATTTTGTTAAGGTCCTTTCCCCCAAACCTTCGAATTCCGGGGCCTCAGAAACTTGGCATGCATTTCTCATTAGAATTTTTCCTCCTCCAAATAATAAAGCTTCAAGAAGAGAAGAAACAAGAGGGATGAGAAAGGGGGAGAGATGGTTTCAGAGGGGGAGGGGATGGGGGAGGAAATGAAGAAAGGGAGAGGGAAGGGGGGAGGGGAAGGGAGGACAGAGGGAAGAGGGGAAGAAGAAGAGAAGGAAGAGGGAGGGAGAGAGGAAGGAAGGAGGGAGGGAGAGAGGAAGGAAGGAAGGAGGGAAGAAAGGCTGCGCATAATTATAAATCCTTCTCTTGGTGGTGAGGAGGGAGGGAGAGAAGACGGAGGGGGAGGGAAGGAGGGAGGGAAGGGGGAGCAAAAGAAGGAGGACAAGAGGGGGAGGAAGGAAGAGCCATCTAGAGACCCAGAGGTAACGGGAGAGAAAGTGGAGACAGAGGAGGGGGGGAAGGAGGGGTCACTACTCTTTGCTGGGGGGCCAGGAACAGTGGGCAGCGGACAGTGTCACCGGTCATTAGGATTCTGAACAAGGGACAGGATGTCCTCCTGGGTGCCAGCGTTCAGCTATCCCCGCTTCCCCAAACAGACTCCACAGGCCCTGGGGACAGCCGCTGGTCCTTCCCACCTGTCCCTCTGTCACTCCCCGATAAACAAACCATTTCAGAAACTAACTTGGTGAGAATGAACCAAAACATATAAAAGGGAATTTTTAAAAACAACGAAGCCAGGATCAAGTTGGGACATGGGATGGAGGGAGCGGGACAGTTCCTCAGACCCTATTCCACCCTGGCCAGGAAGGACCACAGGAAAGGCCAGGACCGAAACAGGCCAGGCTCGTCCTTCCCCCAGTTCCTGTTGTCCACCGAGTCTGTGTCACTCAACCCTCCCCGCTAAAGCTCGCCTGCCCCGCCGTGCGCAACGGGGGATGGGTACAGCCCTGCCCTGCTCGGAGACAGACACCATTTAAGGCTTTGAAACCCTGCTCTGAAACGCGAGTCCAGCGACACTCCCGTGCCAAGAGCGGATGAGCATGTTTTGTTCCTGGGACATCTGCTATCTCCCCATGGAATGCAAGAGATGTCTGCGCTTCCTGATACCCACTCCTCTCCAGTCTCTCGCTTGCTCTCTCTCCCTCTCCCTCCCTCTCCACCCCCATTTTTTGTCTCTGGGCAGCGCCACTGACCCTGAGCAAAACCTGCCCCTGCACGTTCCCGAAACCAGCCCCACCAAAACCTGGTTCTTTCCGTTAGACAAAATCTCCTTTCCCCTCACCACATTTCAAAGCCCTTACTTGGAAAGTGTAGCATCAAATTAACAGAATAATAAAAATGCAAAGTGCAGCGCTGTTTGGCTTGGAGCCTCATTTGCGATTGAAAAGGAAGCTGCTAGGTACACACAGAACAGCATCTATACACACGCAGGTATTAAAAACGTATGCAAAGCACAACTCAGATTTCACTTTAGATGGGAGCGGGCCGGAGGGAAGTACAGGTCAGGGATCACTACACACTCTTTCCTTGCTTGATTTTTTTTTTATCATGTGTATTTATTATTTTTAAGATCCTATTATTATTTTTTTAAAGCCCGGTGGATCTGTTTCAAATCTCGCTCTAGCACCAACTAGCTCTGGGGATATAGGCCCGTGACTTCAGCCTTCCATGGTGGTAAAATGGGGGTGATCTATTGTCTGCTTTTGAGGGTTGCTGCAAAGAAATAAATTAGCACATGGGAAACTCTTTAGCCCAGGGCCTAACACGTGTTGTCCATAAATGTCCCATCATCATATCATCATCATCATCATCATCGTCATCATCATCATCATCATCGTTAGTGTTCCGCAGAACTATTATGCTCACCCAAATAACCCGGCTGATTGTTTGTTTGTTTCCTGAAAGCCAGGAAACCCCGAATATCACCAACCAGGCTGCTCTTTGAAGTTGGGCTGCCTGTGCGACCCGGGGTGGAGGCAGCCATGTGCCGGAGTCTCGGGGCATATAGATCTTTCTCTGCAGATCATTAAGCTCACGTCTGTCACATTTATTTCAAGGAAGCTGGTAGGGAGCGGGTGGGTGAGGTTAATTGCCTGAGGATCAGATGGGGGGCGGTTCCCCAGAGCCTGTGACCCCAGAGGCACGGCGAGGGCCCTGGCTCCTGGGCCTGGCCAAGCAGGGAAACAGGACCAGTAGACAGGGAGGCAGAGAGGGGCGGTCGGGCTTCTCAAACGTTTGCCTCTGGAGGGAAACGCAAATGGTTTGGTTACAGTTATCGAAACTTGGCAACACACTGGGCTTCACCTTACCCAGACTGCTGTTAGTCTCACACCCAGGGTGAGTGAAGAGCCATTTCTGCTTGGGATTCACCTCTGGGTCTCACATCTCTCACCCCCCCAGGGGGTGACTGGCAGACTGTTCCCCAAGGCAAGCCGGTGGGCGAGCCTTTCCTTCACTGCCAAAGCCAAACTCCACAAACCTTGAGCACAGATCTCCCTGGCCTGAGTGCGACCCATAGGGGGCCATTGGAGGCTGATGTCCCTACAGCTTGGGGACACCTGGGACATCACTCTTTCAGGACTCCGGTTGTCATCTCCAAAAAGGGGGAAAGAACAGTTCCTGCCTCACAGGCTTCTCTGAAGGATTAAAACGCATAAGCACTCAATAAATAGCAGCTCCTCCGTGATTCCTTTTTCCCAGGGTACATAAGAGCCAAGATCAGCTTTTCTGAACCCCTAACTACTGCTTCTGAAAGAGAACAAATCAGTCCATGAAACTCTATGCTTTAGCCCTTCCACAAAATAATCAGGAACACACAACCATCCTGGTTAATTGGGTAGAAAATTTAACTCCTGGTGGCTGGGGGGGGGGCTGTTATACCTACTCAAAGTTCATTTTTTCTGACCACCAAAAATATTTCTTTTTACAGACCTGCTGGAGCGCTATAGATTAACAATCTCCGACCGGCACTCATCGCCCCCACGCCGGCCCAGCTCCCCAGCCGGGCAGAAGGTGTGACTTCAGACTTAGCGGTAAGGATGGGGGTGCGGAATGCAAGCCCGTGTGTGAGGTGATTGTAACCAGAAGCGCCTCGGCAGGCATCTCGCTGCTGTCCGGAGCGCCGCTGGCAGGGAGCCGGGCCGGGAGCCGGCCGAGGTGCCCTGGCCGCCGCTGACCGCCCCTCCCCGACAGGGCCGATAGCTTATCGGGCCCACTCGGGGGGTGCCCAGTGCTACAACCGGAAACGCGCTGCAGCCAGTGGACGCTCGCTAGAGCAGTGTGCGTCCCCCCCGGTGCGCGCAGGCCAGCGCTTACGCTCCGTGCCGGTTCCGTCCACCCCGCAGCCAGGTAAGGTCCAGGTGGGCGGGGAGCGCTTGGTGCTCCTCGGGGCAGTCGGCTCGCTAAGGGTGGCTGAAAGGCTGGTGTTTTACTGATCCTGGGAGGCAAGGATGCGTGGAGATGGGAGCAAATATGGGGGCGCCAAGGGGCAATACTACCTCCCCGCGTAGCGCAACGCCCTCAGCGCGGGATGACAGGAGCGCAAGAGATGAGGTGCCGGAAAGGGTGCTCTGGCGAGGTGCGCCTGCGTTGTCCCTTCCCTGCACCTCAACCTGCGTTGCCTGCACCACCAGCGCAGAGGCGACCAAGTGGCATGTGCTTCAGTCCAGGCGACGCCAGCGTACCTGTTGGGGTCACTTGCATTGGGCGGGGGGCGTGAGCCTGTTGTAAGAAGCCGCTTGCACGTAGCAGAAATGACAGGAATTTGGAGTCTGAAGCCCTGAATTTCAGTCCAGGCTTTCCTTCCCTTACTCCTGTGCCGTGCACTTCTGGGTGGGTTGCTTAACCTCTCTGGGCCCACTTCTTCACCTTGGAAGGAGCGATTCTAAGAGTAAATTGGAGTTTATTGTTGGGGTTTAATAAAATGATGAAAGATCGTTATAAAATAGAAAAACCCTTATTTTTGGTGGTCAGCTATTTTTGGAAAAGTTTGGCACTGTGTAGAGTCAGCAGAGAGCCCAACTGACTGGAGTGTGAGGTTCCCCCTAGCAAGGGGTCCTGAGTGGGCAAAGCTGGTAAAACAATGCGGGCTTCGGCTCCAAGCAGATGTCCTCAGACTCAAGGAAAGGTATTTGGGAGGACTAGCAGCCTAGTCAGTAATCTGTATGGGTTTGCAGACATCAGTCATGGGCTGCTTCCAGGGCTTTAATCCTCCCCGCATCCCAGATAGACCCCTGGGATCTGCCCCTGGGAGATCTCAGCCCCCCAGAACCTCCACCCTGCACATGACCCACTTCACTGTGCGCCCTAGCACTGGTCCAGCTGGGTGCCCCAGGCTTGCATCTAGAGTTCACCCTGGGCAGCCAGGACTCACGTGCAGATGGGCGCACAAGGGATAGACACCACGGTGCTGGGTGGCCTCTGGGTGCTCCAGGGTCTGTGAATCAAAGGAGAAACGCGCTTCTCACACCCTCTCACCCTACTCTGCTCGAAGAGGAGCCCTGAGCCCAGCTCACATGGCCTGGAGCCCCAGGCTTGCCCGGGCTCTTTGAGATCACAGTTCAGCTCCTTTGCTTTGAGCAAAGGTCCTTCACCTGTCCCTGAAGGGGCCCCGTAACATTGCAACGTCACCTACTTAAGTGTTTCTTTCTTCTTTGCTTCCAAGAAGAGCAAGTTTTAAAAGTTTTAAAAACTCAGCTGCTCAGCGGGGTCCATAATGCCCCCAGAGACCCACCTTTCTCCACCAGGAGCTATGGGAGCTAACCTTGGTGCAAGGGGGGACATCACAGAGCGTATTCTTCTTCATGGCACCCAAGGCGGTTGGCTTCAAAAAAGCGTGTGCATGTACACACGCACTTACCTCAAAATGTCCCAAAAATCTGAAGGGAAACTGAGGCCCAGAGAGGCATGGCCACTGGCTCAAGGTCCAACAGCTACCTGGAGGCTGCAAGTATCACCCATTCCTCTTGGTTCTTGGCTCAGTGCTCCTAAGAACCCTGAGAGTATCATGAGTCCAAAATGTGACCCAAATGGGCCTCCAGCGGGCTCCAGATAAAGGCTTCTGGTTAATGTTAGCCTTTAATGGTCCCGGCCGGCTGGGCTGGCCTGAAAGACAAAGCCTTGAGTAGCATGTGCAGGCTGCCCAAGCATGGGAAAGGTGAAAGGGCAGCTTCGCGCTTTCCTTAATTAGTGCGTTTTTAACCTTGTGGATGATAAGCTGCCCGTGGGGAAGCTGATGGAAATTTCGGACTTTCTCCAGAAAAACACACAGCATACACAACTGTGAGAAGGGCATCTCATCTGTCCAAGACTTGACACTGGTCCCTGCAGTCATGGATAGAACCTCTACTCTGACCGGATGCTGGCCTTGGTGGGAGAAGTCAGTTTGGGGGATCCTGCCTTGGCCCAAGGAATGCGTGGGACCCCCCATGTGCACAGGTGCGCACACACACACACACACAAAAAAACATCAGCAGACCCACACACCCACACCTGGCAAATACTGGCTTCAGGTCCCTCCAGCTCCTGCCTAGACATCCGCAACCCAACTGAGTGTGGTGGAGCCAGGAGAGAAGTTCAAGTCGCCAGCCCAAGCGGCCTTTAACACCCCGAGCTCTCCTGGCCTCACTGTTTACCCATCTGAACGGCTCCCCTTCCCTGGCCCACTTCCACCCCCCACCTTTCCGAGGTCGGCTATAAAAATAAACTATTTCTCCTTGTTAATAAATCTCCGCCCGGCGCCCTCTTTTAAAGAACTCAAAAAAAAAAAAAAAAAAAAAAAAAAAAAAAGTCACTGCGGCCAGCGCGGAGCGAGCAGGGAGATTAATCTCGAGCAGGATTTATGTGGCGCGGGCACCCTCAAACAATTGGAGTCATAAAGCGAAATGGGATTCAGAGGCTGTGGGGGAGGGGAGGGCCCCGGGAACCACAAACACGTTTGTGTAGCTAAACAATGTGGAAACTCTTAAAGTCTCTTTTCTACAGACATCTTGCAGCAACGGTGCTTCCCTGTCAGCCCGCGGGAAAGGGAGAGAGATATATTAACTGAAGACACAATCTAAAATTACTTAGGGGTTTTAAACATGCGGGCAGTGGGGGCGGGGCGCTGATAAACTGTTGTCCATGTTTCCTTCTCTCGGTGTATTATTTCCAAGATATTTCACCTTCATCATGATGCCCCCCTCCCTCCCCGCCCCTTCTTTTCTCTCTCCATTCATTACATTGACTAGAACGCAGTGACCGAAACCCTGTGGGACCAGAGCTCAGCCAGTGAGACCCGGATTTGCGCCAGCGCGCAGGGCGCAATTCGCCGGTGGGTAAAGACGCTGATGAGGCGCGCGGGGCATTGGGCGCAGCGGATGCGCTCTGGCTTCGGTGTGACCTTTCTCTGGACCCTCTCTGCCGGTTGCCTGTGGACACACTAGGTTGTGAGGGGCTTTAGGAATTCTAAGCAATCTTTTTACTCGAAGCCTTGCAGGCAAACCCATTTCCTTTAGCCCCGAGAGTAAGCGCGTGGAGGAACGCAGATGCCCAGACGTTCCGGGTCCCAGCCCCGATCCGCGCTTCCAGAGCTGCTTCCAGGCTCCTACAAGTGTCGCAGCTTGGCGTAGCTGGACTCCTAGGCTTAAGATCTACGACTAGGGGAGAAAGGAGGGCTAAAACTGGCCGTGCTGATGGCAGGATGTGTGTGGAAATTGTTAAAATGGGTGAAATTTAGGCCACTCCTAGTGCCCTGTAACAACGCTGGCAAGGTATTCTCACGGTCATCAAATCCTCAGTGAACCAGCTGAGTTAGCCTGTTTGAGCTTTCGTTTGGAATGCAAAACCTCATCTTTAAAATGGGGATAGAAGGATACCATCACCCCTAATAGTTGTCGGGAGATCATAGAGCAGTAGAGGTGGCCAATTAATGTCAGATGTTTTGTGGTTATCACCTATTAGTACTGAGTTGGATCAAAACACCATGTTGTATCAGGCAGAGGGCCCAGAGCCAGAGAGAGACATTCAGTTTCCCGTGGGTCCTGGTGATAAAGTTAAGATTGAAAACGTGATTTTTTTTGGATTCATTCATTGATCTGATAAATATTCTGTTAGTTTTAGGCTCTGTGCTGGGCCCTGGACTGCCAGCTGGGACCACGGTCCTCTGCTACTTGGAGCCTGCAGATCAGTGGGAGAGACCCGGAGTTGAAGTCAATAGTGTGCCTCATTCAGTGCCAAACCCTTTCCTGTGCCCCTCTGGTTACAGCCAGGGCTCTGCAGGCTGCAGACTGAACTCCCTTCCCCAGGAGACACACAAACATGGTGCGAGGGGGGCAAAAACCCAAACCAAACAGGCAAAGGCAGCGATGTTCTCCTCCACGGAGGACGCCTCTGTGGCTGCTGCTCAGCGCCAGCCTGCGACCCTGGCTGCTGCCTGCTGCTGTTGCCCTCCCTGGGCGGGCATCCAGCACAACATTTCTGAATGTGTCTGGGCCCAACTCCGGGGTGTGAGGCAATCCCCGAGGCCCATGCTGTGGGCAGACCCTCTGTGTCCTCGAGTTTCGGCGGGCAGTGCTCATCAGCACCACTTATGTCATCTACTCTGGGTGCCACCAGCGGATCTGAGCTCCGTGCTTCCCTGAGACCCTCCCTCTGAGCCCCCAGGAGCTTCCTCTGGGGCCTTGGTGGAGTCAAGTGACCACCGAGACAGATGAATGATTGCGGCCCCGGAAGGGCAGCTCTCAGTGTGGCCCTCTGTGGAAATCCCGACTTGAACTGAGCATTTTGAATTAAAACAAAATGAAAAAAACTCAGCTAAACTAAATCCTTTATGGTGGCTTGAATTGGCCATCCATGCAAAATTGCCAATGACCTAGATGGTCAACTGAATTATCTAGAATTTTCTGGATTTGCCTGGCAGTCAAAATCCACTCTTATGGGGCTCACTCTCCAGATCGCATCAGCCCAAATGAGTTCTTCAGGTCTGACCCCAAAGCCTCCACCCTCCAGAATGTTCCAGATGCTTCTGGATTTTTCCCCTTGCCAAATTTCCCAATGTCCCGAGGCTGAGATTGAGATAGGAAGGGAGGGTATGTTGCTGGCTGTGGTGATGAAGATGATTGTCACCTTGGCCGCCTCCAAAGCTGTGTGGAGCTTTGAGGTGTTTCAGAGCCTGAGTGAGAGCTTTAAAGGAGCCTACCAGCTTTCCCAAATGGAGGTGCCCTGGCAACCCCCCCATATATACACTGGTGTAGAGAATTAAAGCAACCCCTTCAGGTGTCCAGGCATAGGGTCTCTAAATGCCCCCAATATCCTAACAACCCGGTGTCTGAGGGACAGGATGTGCCAGACCAACATTTCCAGGTGATCACCTCAGTTTCTTTCATCTCTATTCTCTCAGGAAAAGTGTAGATGCACAAGTGTTATCTCGAAAGGCAACAAAAGAAAGAAAAACAAACAAAAAAACCCAGAAACCAATGGACCGCTATCTGTTTTGAGCCTTGCTCCCTGAGCTTAGCGACTGCTGCTCCTAAAATCCAGCCAGGGTCATCGGGCAGCAGCAGAGTGGACCAGAATTTAGGATGACTTTTGCCCACTTTCTCAGTTTAGGAAAAGCCTGTCAGATCTCTCCTCCATTGGGTACTGATTTCACCAACAGGCATCAAATTCTAATTTTCATTTCCTCATGGGTCCGGGCAGGGGAGAGTACTTTTCCTGGATACTTTAACCGATGTCAGATGGAGCTCAAAAATAGAGGCTGGTTCTACACTAACAAATCCCAGCGAATTTGTCCATGAAGTTTTCCCAGGAACTTGGCTATTTGGAAAAGAAACCGCATGCTTGCCTGGGGCAGGAGTCAGAATAGTCCTGCTGACCTGGATCTTCGTTCCCTTGTTTTGTCAGTGTGGACTTACGCGTGAGCAGGGAGAGTCTATGGGGGAGACCCAGTCCCTCCTTGGGAGCTCCTCCAGGACTGCGTTTGGTTATTAGCAGTCAGTTCTCAGGGATGTCTTTGGGGTGCAGTGGCCCCTGACTTTTTCAGCTAGAGAGAGGATTACACACGTCCTGTCGCTGTGTGCAAACACACACCCATCCTCTTTCCTCTCTGGCAGAACACAGTGAGGAGTGAAGGTCGGGCTCTGGGAAGGATCCGTCCTCTGTAGCCAGGTTACAGGCGGGGCCCTGAACCACCATCCTGGGTCAAAGACTAATTTTTAGTGTATGGATGAGCCCTCTCTCCCTGAGAGAGGAGAGCCAGGGCTTTTGTGCACCCTACCGATGTTCCAAAGCCCCAGGGCTAAGAACACTCTCACCCAAACCTGTAGCCCAGTAGTGAGCCCCCTTCTCCCACTCTAATGGGGGCTGCAGGAATGTAGTTTTTGGAATCTGAATCCCAGAACTGAAGCCCCTTCCTCCTTTGCTGACTGATGTCGGACAATTTAACCTCTGTGAACCTAGTTTTCCTCTGGTGGTGATAACGGAACGATACTCCGAGGGCTGCGAGGAGAAGCAAGGCGGGGAGAGGCGGTGGGAAGGCTGGATGGAGACGCGGGGATCTCCTCCTCCCCTGGAGCCGGAGACCAGTCGGCCCTGAGCTCTCAGCCGGAGGGCTGCCGAGTGCCGGCTGGGTGGGCAGCTGCTGTCCTCAGCCAGATAGGGAGAATGCAATAAAATAAATGGCTATTGTCGGGCTATTCCAGAAACAGCAGGTGTGGTTAGGATGCCTTCTGGTTCAGCGGTCTGGTGAGGATGTGCGCTTTTCACCTCTAGGCCAGTCCCCAGGCTGTGGGTTCCAATCCAAGCCCTGGCCCTTCCTAGCTGGGGGACTTGCAGCAAGTGCCTTTCCCTCTCCCGGCCTGAGTGCCCACTGGGAGAAACAAGTCCTGCGCAGAGCATGAAATGAGTGAGAAGGTGCGGGGCACGTGGTAGCGGGGTGGGGAGATATAGTGTCGCAGCACGTCGTAACAAACACATAAGCACAGCCTAACACAACATACACATCCTAATGGAAGTTAAACGCGGTATAATACCCGATATTACGATGTGTTATATTGTATTATAATTCTGGGCACACGTGTGCGCGCTGGGAGAGGCCGGCTGCCTTAGCCGGACGCATTTCGCCAAGTTAGTGCCCGTGGGGGGGCACATGGTCTCGCTAGTCCACCTTTCTCTCAGCGGTTACGGATTACAGTTTCGCAGGGCCAACGCAGCGCTGGACAAAACACAAGAACTTTCGATTTCTCTGGCAGGCGCGGCGCCAGACCTGTTGAGCATTGGAGGGAAGCTTCTTGGAGGCTCCCGAGCCCTTGGGAGACCCGGGCAGGGTCAGGTCACTCTGGAACGGCGGTTAGAAGCCCCAAAGGCACCGAGATCGTGCGCCGCGGGTGAGGGGGGGATTCGCGATTGAGCAGGGTGCAGCGCTGTGCCAAAGGATGCTGCATCGAGAACGCGCAGGACCTCGTTGTGTAAGAAGCTTGGAGGAGGCAGAGAGCACCCGAAATCACTTCCTCCTTCCGCCTTCCACTTTCTCTTCAGAGCAGGAGCAGGAGATCCCCGCAGACGCGGCAGGGGTGGAAGGGGAGCACTGTTTGCGCTGCTTTTGGGGACTTAGGGAGCGCGGCAGCCGTGTGCTCAGCAATCTCCGAAGAGAACTGATTGCCGGGCCCTTTCTTCGGCTTTCCGAAACCATCAATACATCCACGCGATCATTTGCGGTAGCAGACTCTTTGGCGCGCACACCAGATCTTTCGCATACGGAACAATTTGCCCACAGAATTGCATGCTCATAGAGGTACTTTCGAACCCCAGGTCGCGTTGGCACGTGGGCCCCGAATTATTTGCACACAATAATCATTGGCACATGTTGTTTACATTTCCAGAGTTAAGGCATTTACGCACAATTATCTGTAGACAGAATCGTCTTTGCGCACGCACATTTATTTGCACGCGCGTAGGCACGCGTAATACTACAGCATATTCACGCAATGAAGGGCACGCCGGTGGCTATGGCGCTCTTGCACGGCCACACGCGCGGAGCCGGCGTGTAAAGAAGCGCCTGAGAGCTCTGGTTTTCTCCGGAAAACTGCTGAGTTTAAAAGAGAAAACTTTCTCTCGTCCGCATTTATTTTTTATTGTCATCGGGGTTTGAAGTGGTTTGTTTTTGACCGAGGTCCTTAGCGCACCGATTTTCCTGCTAGGAAAGGCAGCAGGGACAAAAGCCAGCGGCTCCCCCTGTTTCGAGCAGCGATGGTTCTAGGGTTGCCGGCAGCGCGGAGCCGGGCCGCACCTCCCCACCACCCTGGGCCCGAGAGCCAGGCGGGGCGGGAGGACCCGCGGTCTGCGCTCCGGGACTTCAGCAGTGTTTATTTTCTAGTTATTCTTGGCCGCCTTCCACGCGATTATTTGCTACAGCGTAGGGGACTTCAGGGAGCTCTGACCCCCTGAGCTCGGGGGTCTTACTGCCAGGCCCCCTGATTTGATAGCTTTGGACCTCGAAAGGCGAAGGCACAGAAGGAATCAAAATGTGTACATCATTCATATATATATATATATATATATATATATATATATTTTTTTTTTTTTTTTTTTTTTTACATAATGGATGGATCATAGATAAATTCGGCTTCTCGAGGAAGGCGGGTTTAAGTCCCCACACGGATTCGCTGCGGAGGCTCGGGCGCTCCCTGCTCCGTCAGGGCTGCGCAGCCTTGGTGCTCAGTCCTGAGGAAGGAGGGTCCTGACCAGGACTGGGGCTCAGTGCCAGCGGGATAGAAAAGGGACCGGGCCAAGCATCTGAGCATCCCAGACTCGAGTCTCGTAGCCATAGCCGGGACCTCGGGCCCGCGCACCCCGTGGCCCACCTCTTCCTGGGGCTCTCTAATTCAGTCTCATCGAAAATGCTTTTCATGAGAGTAGCCAGGAGCCAAAACTTGCGTAGTAGATTAGATGTTGGGGCTGCCACAAATACGCCAGGCAGAGGGGTTCCTTGGAAAGAATTTCGGAAACATTACAATTCAGAAAGCTTTCTTGACTTCACATCTCATCATTTCGCTTTATTTTTCTTTTGCTCTCTTCTTTCTTCCTTGTCTTATTACCTTTTTTGTCCTCCCTTGTTGTGCCCAACTCACTTCCTTTCCTACCTCCCTCTTGCCCTCCCATCCTGCCTTCTTTTCTTTTTCTTTCTTTCTCTTTCTTTCTCTTTCTTTCTCTTTCTTTCTCTTTCTTTCTTTCTTTCTTTCTTTCTTTCTTTCTTTCTTTCTTTCTTTCTTTCTTTCTCTTTCTTTCTTTCTTTCTTTCTTTCTTTCTCTTTCTTTCTTTCTTTCTCTTTCTTTCTTTCTTTCTTTCTTTCTTTCTTTCTTTCTTTCTTTCTTTCTTTCTTTCTTTTTTCTTCCTCCTCCTTTCCCTTCTGGCTCCCTCCTTTCCCGTTTTATTCCATATTTTTCTTTCCACATTTGCCATGGTTCAAAATCGACTGCCTTTATGGTGTCTTTTTCTTACCTTATTTACACTATTTCACACCCCCTCCCTCTAACCACAGACTTCTTTTATTTTTTTTTTCTCTTTCCTTTTTTCCATTCTTCTATTAGGTCTTCATTTCTTGGCTCGGCATGGGCTACAGTTGCACTTAAACTTTCTTGATTATGGCAAATGCAACTAAAAACAGATCACATGAGCCTAGTGAAAATCTGAAAGGGGAGGAGAAGGTCTGATAGCCACAGGAAGGACTACTGCGTTCAGTTAGCAAACTCCCGAGGGCCTGGTGTACTGGGCAGGGGGCAGGGAGGAGCTGAGAGATCAATAAGAAGCCCAGCTTTCCATGCTCTGTCCTTTGGAGTGGGCAAAATGCCCATTATCAGCCCTCTGCCCTGTGCGTTTTCACCCAGTGTCTGCAAACATCAGCTCCCCATTCTGTTCTCATCTCAGTTCTGGGAGCCCAAGAGAAACCCTAGCCAAGAGTCTCAAGAAGATAAACAAACAACACAAGATCAAAATCCTTGTGAGACCACCTCGCTCCCTTCCCCGATGACAGATTTCTATCCTCCCCCACTCATTTGAGCCCTGGGGCTCCCCTTCTCAACAGCTGTTCATCCATTGTTATATTTATTAGGTAAATATCAACCCATAAATACACCGTGAATGAAAAGCTTCATGTTGCATAATGTGCTGTCCAGAGCCACCAACATCCATCTTCCAACCAGTTCACTGCTCTGGTTTGACAGAGAGGGGAGGAACTCTACACTCCTGCCCCTTTCACCGAGTGATGAGAATATTAACATCTGACCGCTCTGCCACCCCCCAGAACCCTCCACCCTATCCACCTTCCAAAGCTTCGTATTAATCAGAGGTCACTTCCTCCTGGGCCTCCAGCACGGACTGTAGTGAGATCAGACAGCGAGAAACGCTGGTGTTCCTGGCCTGGGCAATGCGAGCCTAGGCTTCCTGGGGACACAGGCTGGGCTTCCGTGAGTCTAGAGGCAGGGAGAAGCAGGCGATCAAGGGAGATTTCAGGAAAGAATCCCAGGTAGCAGCCTCACAGCTCATTTTCCAGAGCACATACTCTTTAAGTCTGGCTTTCTGGAAACACCCGGGTAGTGAGCAGCTGGACCCTATTTTTTAAGCCACTGATTTAGCCATACATAGGTCTTTGGCAGCTCAGAAGCTGCTAAGAAGATTGGGACAGATGAAAATATTTAGTCCATCAAAGTACTGTGGAGGGTGTGGAGAAACAGGCATTCTTAAATAGGTAAATGTTTCCTGATGCCCAGTCGGGGCGATGCGGCACAGTCGTGAAGATGGCGAGACCACTGCCCTTTGACATTGCATTTTTCCTCCTAGGTGTTTATTCTGCAGATGCTACCATTCGCTTGCAAAGTGACATGTATGTCAGGCTGTTCTATGCGGTGCTGCTATAAGAGCAAAAATTCGAAAATGACTTGATGGAGATTAATGGGAAGCTGGTTAAATGAATGATGGCAAAAGGGGCAGTGAAATATTATGCAGCTTTGGAAAAGGTTGAGAGCTTTCTGTATGTACAGCTATGAAAGATTTTCTAGGCTATAAGTAAACAATGATGAAATCAAAAGCAAGGGGCAGATCAATCCGTATAACATGCAGTTGTGTGTATGTTAATGTAGTGACTCCTCCCAAAATGTATACAATACTCTGTCACCATGGTTACCTCCAAAAATGAGTAACTGAATGTCTGGAGGAGGAGATTTTACTTTTCACTCTATATCCTTTTATACTTGTCCAGGGTGTTTTTGTTTGTTTGTCTTTTGCATGTCTTACCTATGCTAGACATAGATGTATTTATTTATTTTGGTTTCATTGTCTGGGAGATGGAACCTAGGGTCTTATGTATGCCAGGCAAGCATTTTGCCACATAGCCACACCTGCAGCCTTTATACACGATTTTAGCTGAATTGAAAAAAAGAAATAGTGGAAACTGGTTGTTTTCCTCAGGTGTTTTTCTCCACCTTTCAGAATAATAGTCACTCTCTGATGAGCACGAATCACCGGCAGAGGTTGTGCCAATTGTTTTTAAAATGTCTTGTTCACCCTCACATCAGCTCTGTGAGAGAAGCATTCTTAGCCCCGTTTTACAGGTGTGTAAACTGTGGCTCTTTGAGGCATATCTCTCTCTCTTTTTTTTTTTTTTGCGGGTACCGGGGGTCGACCTCAGGACCTTGTGCACCAGCAGGTGCCTGTGCCGCTGAGCGATATCACCGGCCCTTTTTTCGTGTGTCGGTTCCGGGAGTCGAACTTGGGCCCTCGCGCTTGCCAGGCAGGTGCTTACGCCGCTGAGCCATCTCACCGGCCCCCTGAGGCATATCTCTTGACCAAGCTCACATACTTAGTAGAGACACCTTCAAACCAAGACTGTCTGTTTCCCAAAGCAAAAACTTAGAGCCTGACTCACCTGGACTTCAGCATACTTCTTTTTCCCTCCCTTATCCCCAACTTTTCCAATCTCCCACCATTCATTAATTTCCAATTTATCACCTACCACTTACAATTGAATAACTGGAAATATAGTCCTGGAAAAAGAACAGCCAAGTCCAGACCAAAGTGGGCCAACTGGTTCTAATGAAAACCCAAAGACGATTGATTGGCTGCGGGTGGCATGGAGAGGTAGATGAGATGAGTCAGGTGCATCTCCGTTGTTCACAGGAAACTGCCCGTGGACTCAGGGCTGCAGAGAGATTTGGTCCCTAGGCTTGTCCCTTTGTCCAGCTCCTACTGCAGTTCCCATAAATCCTGGCAAGTTTCGTCCCTGGAGCCAGCACGAAGCCCTGAAAGCTAATGGGGTGTGAGAATATGGCTTTGGAAATGTTCTCCGTTCAGGTCCGGATGCAGGGCCAAGGTTTCTGGAAGGAGTCCTTAAATATAGGCATTGGGGCTGTTACCAAGTTTCCTCTTATCTGAAGATTTTGCTTCTGCAGATGATGGCTTCAAAGTTCCAAGTGCATTCCGTCCCTACTAGGGCAGGGCCCCAGGAAAATACCAAGAATAATTTTTTTTTTTTTAAGCAGATGGAACTAAGTCATGGCTAAGTCAGCAAATAGCTTGTGAGCACCTGGGATGTCCAAAGCACTGCACATTGAGGGGCTGAAATGTGCGTTACTTTCATAAAATTAGCTTTGATTCTATTTTGCAAGTTATAGGCAGAGAACACATCTGCTTCTCAGCCCCTTTCTGTGGCTTCTTCTGAGGCACTTTCAGCAGTGGCCCCACAAATACTTTTCTGGATAAATTCTCTATATGACTAATCCCATCTTGTTTGAGTAATAAGCTCTCAGATCACAGCCGTGATGCTGTGGGTAAGCACCCGGGTAACTAGATCCACATGCTGGTCTGTGAGGTTTTAGTTCTGTGACCTTGGCCAAGTGTCTCAACCTCTCTGCCTTGGTTTTCTCATCTGTAAAGTGGGGGTGATGCCTCTAAGGAGTGAATGTGATAAAGCATCTAGGGTTCTATCTGGCACAGAGAAAATGCTCGGTGAAGCTTAGCTATGAAGACATTGATGACCAGTTATGACTTTGTTCCTAGGCGTTGCTGCGTATTCTCTCCAGGGCAGTTTACGGGACGGTGTTTTAGACCCATTGCTAGAAAATTATCGAGGAACTGTTTCTCCCCATCCGCAGGGGCGTCTTACAACTTGCCGTGTTGGGGAAGGGGAAAGATGTTGAAATTCTCTGATCCTGGCCTCTTCCAAATGGAGTGATGAGGAGGTGCAGTGTATCACAGAGCTGGAATTTCTGTTACTACTCTGAGCACGTGCACGTGCGTGTGTGTACATGCCTGTGTGTGCCCCCGCATGTGTTACCTTAGCAGTTGAAATAAATGCCGGAACCCCAGAATCTGGCCACTTGGTATGTAAGTAGACCTCAATGAGGAAGGAAATTTGCATTAGGCTTGAAAATATCTGTGGTCCCATTAAAAAGCTGGGTGTCGTTTACACATGGAAGGCTATGCTATGCACAAACTATAATCTGTTGACTTTGGAAATGAATTCTTCTAGATAAAAATTCACACCCTTGTGGATGTATGTCTAAACATTAGTTACTTAAATTGAGTCTTAACTTGGTGTAAAATGTGGGTGAGGCCGTTAGAAGACGAGATTTCCTCTGCATTCTTTTGTGGTCTGGTGGGTGACAAAGTGTGCTGTACGGCTTGCTGGCTCACTTGGGGCTATGTTTTAGGGTGTGGATGAAGGTTCCGGCACCCTACAGATGGGACAGTGGAGGACAGTGGAGGCTGAGCCCTGCCCTGGGGATGTGTTCAGAAGAGGACTTCATAGTTCTTACAAAAAATCACTGTATACTTGGATGGTGAAAGGGGATTTATTTATTTATTTATTTATTTATTTATTTTGTCATTAGCAAATAAAATGTATCCCTCCTCTTTTCCAGGAAAAGAAACCAAAAAAATAGGAGAGCAGGATCCTAAATATTCTGTGTGTGTGAACTTCTCGTAGTAACATTAACATAAACTTTGTGGCGTTTTTCTTTATACTCAAAAAAAATTGCTTAATTATGGAAAAGTACATAGATCAGTATATCAAATGCTATGTACTCACACCCAGATAAACACATATTAACACGTGGTCATATTCATTTCAAATCTTTATTTTTAATAACAGAAGCAAAATATTAAAAAGCGGAAGGGCTTTTTCCTCCTGGACATCATCCTGTGTTTGTCCCTCTTTTTAAAGGTAATCAGAACCATAATGTTGGAAAATGATCTGCAGTCTGCATTTTTATACTTTATAAGATACACACTTCTCCATAGGCAATACAAAATGTAAGCTTGTAGTTTTTTAATTTGCATACATCTCATACGATACGTAATATTCTACAATTTTTTTTTTTTTGGTCTTTTTAAGACAGGATCTCACTATGCAGTTCAGGTTGGCCTTGAACTCACTTTGTAGCCCAGGCTGGCCTCAAACTTGCAGTGATCCTCCGCCTCAGCCTCCCAAGGGCTGGGATTATAGGCGTGTGCCACCACTCCCCGAGGGTCTACAATTTGCTTATTTCTGAGTTTGACTTGTGTTGCTACACATAATATATAATTGCAAATTTTTTATGAATATAATCTTAGTCCTTTTAATCGCTATGTACCAATCTATTACATAATAATACTTGTAACTCATATGTATGTAGAACTTTCCATGTGTTGAGCAGTGTTCTAACCAGTTTATGTAGTAAACTCACTCATCTAATCCTCACACCTCTGAGATAGGTGCTATTTGTTACCCTCATTATTCAGATTAGAAAACTGAGGCACGCAGAATTAAATATGTAGCCCATGGTCATTTTTTTTCTGTCGGTGGGTTTCTTTCTTTGTGCTGGGTATAAAAACCAGGGGCGTTCTTCCACTGAGCTACATCCCCAGCATCTGTTTTATTTTAAGACAGGTCCTCACTAAGTTGCCCAGGCTGGCCTGGAACTTCTGATCCTCCTGCCTCAGCCTTCTGAGTCACTGGCATGTATGGACCTGGCCTGCCCTCCTTTTGCTGAGTCTCAGTGTCTCCCCTGTGAAATGGGGACAGAGGACCGGCTCATCAAGGCTGAGGTCCAGAAGAAAGGAGCTGTGTGTGGTAAACCTGCAATCACTGATCACTGTCCCATATAACAGTAAGACTATTACTGTCATATTATACAGCCAGACCCTACTTGAGGATAAACATTCTCAAGTTGAAAAAATCTTTAGGCTGAAATCGAATGATTCTTAGCTATTGTCTGATTTTATATAGGCTCAAAAATATGCATCTGGAACTTCTGTTAAGTTTTCCTGTCAAACTACTCCATACACACAGAGGAGACAAAAAAAGCAGAGGTTGAAACATAGAGCTATCCTGGACAGGTGACAACTGCTCTCCTTAGACAGAATCTGGACTTTTCGGGTGCCTCACACTCGAGGTCCCAAGGATTGATGGTCCCCTCTTTCCTTGCAGGGGCAGGCTATTGTGAAGAGAACTAGGTGAGGGCTGAGTGAATTCTTAGAATTATTGAAAATAAAAGAGTAGAGGCTGGGGGTTGTAGCTCAGTCCTAGAGCACATGCTTAGCCTAAGCAAGGCTGTGGTTTCCATTTCCAGTACCAAAAATACAAACAAAGAAAGAAAAGACCTGAAGCACATTTAAAGATATTATTTTCTATAGTTTAAACCTGGCAGCACTGCTGGGAGCAGTGGCACATGCTTGTAATCCCAGCACTCTGGAAGGCTGAGGCAGGAAGATTGCAAATTTCAGCCCAGCCTGAATGACTTAGTGAAATCCTGTCTCAAAATAAAAAATAAAAAAATAAAAAAAAAGAAAAGAAAAAAGAAAAAAGAAAAGGGCTGGGATGTAGCTCCATGTGAAAATCCTGGGTTCAATCCCCAATACTGAAAAAATAATGATTGACATCCAGAAACTATTTTTCTATTCCATATATACCCAGAATATTTGAGAAACATTTGTCTGACCTTTTGAAATTAGTTTACTTTAGGAGAGAATGTGATAGTACTGTATTGTTAATGGGATTTTCTTCATTGATGGGCCCACTTCGGGCTTATAGAAATAGGCTTTGTTTCCTATACCTAAACAGGTTTAGGTAGTAGAGAGATGGAAAAGAGGCAAATAGATGAACTCCATCAAACGATTGTTTGACAAACATTTGGTAGCTTTCTGGGATTCAATTAGTTGCTTTCAAAATGACTTGCTTGGTCAAGTCAGTATCTTTCCTTGGTCTATATGCCACTGCCAAGACATTAAAACCCCAGCTAACTGTGCTTAAATTTTCTTTAATCAGTTATCAGCTTAATTCAGCTTCTTTTTATGTCAAAAATAGCTTGCTGGTAGCTCGAGTCCAGCCAATTGGCCTCTCTTCAAACTGGTTTGTCTGAGGCCGGGCTGTACAGGAAATGCTTGGTCTTGCTCCTTGCTGGGACCCCCTTGATGTCCGCTGGACTGGGGCCATTTTCATTTGCTAATAAAGCCCCAGAATCAAGGGTGAAAACCTGATGAAAGATGCTGGCTGCTGTTGATGGCAGAGAAACAATGCAACGTGTCCTGGGGGAAGGAGAAAATCGGAATGAAACTTACCCAGCAGTTCAAACCTGCTCTTGCAGCCAAGTCCTAATGGTGTAATGGCTGGTTTACTTTTCCAAAGCTGGTGATGTGGGAATAATAGGGCTGGAGAAAGTTGAGAGGGGGATTGAAAGCAAGGTGAATGACGAAATAGGTGTTTTATATTTGTGTAAATCAGCCAGGCGTGGTGGTGCATGCCTGGTAATTCCAGCATTTGGGAGGCTGAGGCAGGAGGATTGCTTTGAGTTTGAGGCCAAGTGGGGCTCCATGATGAGTTCAAGGCCAGCCTGAACTACACTGTGAGACCTTGTTTCAAAATAAAACACCTCCCCAAGAAAATGGATATATTTGTGTAAATCAACTAGAAACATGGGCATTATTCAAAGACAAAAGGTGTAGGGAGAGAGTTAGCATGTTTTTCACTGGAAGTGGGGTACATGTATCATATTTGGCAGATGTATGACTTTGTTACTATCTTTAGTTGGAGATTAGATGCAGTTTAAGGGGCCAGGTATCGTGGCGCATACCTGTAATCCCAGCACTCTGGGAGGCTGAGGCAGAAGGATTGCAAGTTTGTGCCTGGCCCTGGCAACTTAATGACTTAGCGAAACCTTGTCTCAGCAAGAAGGTCCTGGGTTCAATGCCCAGTACCACAAACAACAACAAAAAAATTGCAGGTTGAGGGATGAAAATGGGTGTGAGGGTGACCACAAGTGGACTGTGGTGGCTTTGTCTTATGTTTGTAGAAATTTGTCCATCACAGAAGTCATTATTTCTCAAAACCCAGTTCATGCAGAACTCGTTTCACTTTTCTTTTTGTCGTATCCAAGCGCCATCTTTTCTATTTTCTTTTTTTTTTTTATTCACCTTTCTAAACCTAAACATCCTTTGGGCTTCATCTGAAGCTGTCAGGAGTTTAGCGGGTTCGTTTTTTAAAAAATATATACTATACATTCAAATAAATGTATACATGTTAACATTTTCCTCCAAAATTTATCTGGTGGTAGCTAACGTCTTCACGCCAGGGTGATGGTTAAGAACATGGGGTTTGGCGTCAGCCAAGTTTACCTAAGTCTTATCTGTAGCACTTACACAGGGCAATTGCGTTCAACTTTCTTAAACCCTTTGAACATCAGTAAGTGGGGGTGACAGTGCTGCCTTTACAGTGTTGTTGTGAGAATTAAATAAGATTGGGCATGGGAAGTGTTTAGCACAGTGCCTGATGCATAACAAATGCTTTGACCAGTAAATAAAGGCATGCTATGGGCTGATGTGTGTCCGAAAAAAATTCACATTTTGAAAGCATGACCCTCAGTACCTCAGAAGGTGGCTGTATTTAGAAGTAGAACCTTGAAAGAGTTAATGAAAGCGAAATGAGGCCACTAGGGTGGGCCCTAATCCGATGGGATTCACATCCTTGTAAGAAGAGATCAGGACACAAACAGAGACAGAGCAGAGGAGATGGAGGAGAGACCAGCCACGAGGGGGCCATGTGCAAGACAGGGAGAGAGCCTCAGAAGGAACCAAGTCTGTCAGCACCCTGGTCTTGGACTTCCAGCCTCCAGAACCTCGAGAAAATAAGTTTATGTTGCTGAAGCCGCCAGACTGTGGAGCTTTGCCCCGGCAGCCCTGGGAACAAATGCAAAGCACATCATGAGCTGGGGTGTGGCGTAGTGGTAGACTACTTGCCTAGAAAGCCCTGGGTTCAATTTCCAGCACCATCAAGAAGGAAAAAAAAGTCTAACAAAAGCATGTAGCGTCATGGCAGGCTCTAGTCTCTTGATTCTTGGTGGCTGGCCATCACCAGGCAGGCAATTAGGTTCTCATTTAAATTCAAGTTTCAGATGACTACACAAACCACAAACATAATGGTGGGGCCCGGAGATGAACAGAAGCAATGTGTTCCTGTGGCCTTCTTGGCAAAGTCATGGAAATGTTGTCATCCAGGAATGTGGTTGTCATTTGGGAGAGGTGACTAATCCCAGTGATTCTGCCTGACCCGTGGAAATGTTGAGGTAAGGATTCTAGGATTCTAGGTCATCTTCTTTTTGTTGAACCTAGGGCTTGCACGCTAGGCAAGCCCTCTACCACTGAGCTACATTCCTGGCCCCAGTAGAGTCAGTTTTAACGAGACTAAAATATTCTAAAGAGTTTCTGACCCTGCTCATGGCTCAAGATGCAGTTAATGTTGTCAGATATCTTTAATGGCTTATTAGACCTAATAAATTAATGTTTGCTTATGAATCTGTTCTCAGATACAGTGGTACCTCGGTTCACAAACTTAATTCTCTCCACAATTCTGGTTGCAAACCAAATTGGACAAGAACTGAATCAAATTTCCCCCTAAGGTCAACACTGACCCTAACCATTGCATTTGATTTGGTTCGCATCCAACTCACTTTGTGACCAGAATTGTGGAATGAATCAAGTTTGCAAACTGAGGTGCCACTGTACTCTGTCTCTCAGAAAATGTCATTAACCTCCACCGTCACTACCACACACCCACTCACATATTTCATCCATTCTCCAGCTAGATTATTTATAAGGTTTAGTGAATTCCAAACACATTTCTTAATTATTATTACATGCTATTATCTATACACATCATTCCTCATAGGCAATGGAGATAGTTGGCTTGGTAAGGCATGCAGTGTTATTTATGGTTCCTCAAGGTAAGGGGTTACCTGCAGGTCTGATTATGATGAAAACAGTAGCTAATGGAGGCTCATGAAGGAGGGTAATGCTGTGCAAGCCCCAAAGGATGAGAACTGGGGCAGATAGAGAAAAGAGGAAAAGTGTTTCAGGCAAGGAAGAAAGGCTGAGAAGAGTCAGATGTCATTGCATTTTAACCATCTGCTTATGGGTCCATGTCCTTGGTCAGCCCTCATAACCACCAAGAGAGTTGGGGTCTTTCTGGTCTTTGCACACCTGTTGCCTGGCACAGTGCCTGCCACATCATGATTGTTTAATATCACACAGCAATAGCTGGCAAGACTCATGTAGTTCTTGGTGGACTTCATTTAACTGACAGAAGCACAATTCTACTTGGCTTATGCAGAAAGAAAGAAAGAAAGAAAGAAAGACAAAGAAAGAAAGAAAAGAAAAAGAAAGAAAGAAAGAAGAAAGAAGGAAGGAAGGAGGGAAGGAAGGAAGGAAGGAAGAAAGAAAGAAAGAAAGAAAGAAAAGGTTATTGCTCACAAACTTGAGAAGTCTAAGCACATATTGGCTTCAGGCTTATTTGGATTAAAGGATCCCAACAGTGACTCTTCATCTCGTGGTTCTATTTCTCTATTTCCTGGGTTCATCATCAGACATGATCATTCTCTCTCTCTCTCTCTCTTTCTCTCTCTCTCACACACACACACAAAATTTTTAATAACTATCTAAGTTTAAGACGTTGTTACTCTATTTTTTCTAAACACACAAGCAGGTATTTACTAAAAACAAAGGGGTTATCTTGCATAATCACAGCACAATTACTCAAATCAGAAAATTCAGTATTGACTCAGTCCTACTACCCAACGCAAAGGTGACATTTCAGTGCCATCAGTCGGCCCAACAGTGATTTACGGTTAACTTCCTCAAGTCCACCATCCATGTCACATCAGCTTCAGCTGGACATGTTTTCATAGATCTACTTACAGATTTGGGTCATGCTTTTGAGATTTATTCGGGACATGCCTCCGTGTAAAAACACAGGGGCTCCTGATTTCCTTCACTTAACTATTTATAATCATGCCATTTCAGTGCTCCACCAGCCTACCTGAATGTATTTCATGTCTTCAGATCCATTGCAATGATTAAGGTTTTACCTGCAAGAGGCACTTACCCACACCAATTGCGATAGAGTTCTAAACTGGTGTTTCGTTTTGTTTCATTTTTTGGGCAGTGCTGGAGAATGAACACAGGGCCTCAAGTTCACAAGTGTTCTACTACTGAGCTACATCCATAGCCCTATTTTTTATTTCATTTTATTATATTGAGGCTGGGTCTAGTTAAGTTGCCTTGGGTGGCCTCAAACTCACAATTCTCCTGCCTCAACCTCCTGAGTTATGAAGTGATTCTTTATTAAATCAAATCACTTTTTTTTTGAGACAGGGTCTTGTTACATAGTCCAGGCTGGCCTTGAACTCCTGATCCTCCTACCTCCTCTTCTAGAGTGCTGGGATTACAGGCATGCACAACCATGCTCAGATCAAATCAAATCCTTTTATTCTCTGAGCCTCAACTGTTTATATTCATTACCAGGATGCAATACTAGTACCTGTCTCATAGGTTGTGGTGAGGTCTAAATTCGAGTTAAAGGAAGTGGAGCTTTTGGTAGAATGTCCAATACAGTGTCAGTGCTCATATCTGCATCTTGAGTTATGACATTTGGATATATGCATAGGTATTTCTATTTCTCAATATAAATAGTTTCCAGTCTTTGCATTGCAGTTGAAGAACTATAGAGAGAAAGCTCTAGATGATGTAGTTGATATGGAGCTGAAGGAGGCTCTTAATCATTGGTGGCTTACCAGCATGACATTAGAACAGGAGCATCCTCCTTCTCTTTTTCTATTTCTGGGGATTGAACCCAGAGCCTCACACATGCTAGGCAAGTGCTCTACCACTGAGCTACAGCCCAGCCCATAGAATATGAACTTTCTGAGGGCAGATATGTTCCTTTACTTTGGTTCCTTTACTTTAGCATCAAGAAAAGTTCTGGGCATATAATAGAAATCAATATTTATTTAAATTAAAAGCCAATGATTGGTAGCCCTGAATGTTTATTTTGGCATAAAATGGGGTTAGAGAATTAAATTAATTCTAGGAATAGCTCAGATCTATAGCTGCTAAATTTTTCCAGTTGGCCCAGAAAAATGGGCAGAAAAGATGCTCTGAGCCCTAGACCAGGGGGGCATTAACTTCAGGGCTAACAGATGGGCTGCAGGGTGTTTGGGGATGGCAGTGCCCTGAGGCCTGGCGTGTTCAGTCCCAGGGCTCCTCGGTCTGCATGCAGCATGGCTCCATGCGGTCAGGCTCGCTGAAAACCTCACTTCTCATCTTTGCAATAGCCCTGCATGGTGGCTGTTCACAGTGTCAGCTTTTCTGACAAAGTAGTGGAGGCTGGGGGAAAAAAGAACCCTATTCGGGATCGATTATTTTTCCCTCTTAAAAGGCTTGAAGACTTTTTTCGTGGGTCATGTTTTCTTACTCGGCACATGGACCACATAAAAGAAGAACAGCAGTTTCATTACATCTGGTAACCTTCTGCCAAGTGTTAAGTGTTATACATGAGCGTCTTATTTAAACCTTTCAGCAATCCTAGAAGGTAGATGCTGTGATGTCCATTTTACAGAAGAGGAAACTGAGGGAAAGAGAGGTCTAGTAACTTACCTACGATCACCCAGCTCTGCTCGTCCATGTGCTCAGCTGTGACATAATAACACCCTGGTATTATTATGAATCAGGCGACAAAGATCCATTCTAACTGTGCGTTTGCACTGGGGATTCCTTTCCCATCTCTGCCACCCCAAACCCTAAAAAAGACCCACAGGAATGAGGTTGCTTGCTAGAAGCTTCACCGTTCCTTTTCCTCCGTGTTAATGAAACGAGGCATTGCACAGGGAATGGGCCGGTGGTACTGTGATACTGCAGTCTGCGCAGAGTCATGCTGAGTGCAGGAGTAACTGTGTGATTGCAGCCTTCCAGGCAACTCTGCCAGGCCACGGAGGTGGAAGCAGCTGTTGCTGGTGCAACTGACCACCAGCTCAGGCCTCCAGCCCCTCAGCCCTGGGCAGATGGTAATGAGTTTCAGCTAGAAAGCAGACACAGAAATGAAAGGGCCTCTTCCAGATTTCCCAGCCCTTGGGCTTGGCCACACTTTGGACTCCCCCTCATAACGCAGCAGAAGAGGAGCCGTAGATCAGCCTGAGAAAGACCCCACACCCGTTATAGCTCCCAGCCCACCAGGGGCCTCTCGGTATATTGGCATTTTGGTCTGTTTGATTTTCTTTTTAGGGGCATGAGAGGGGAAATGAGGCTTTCACGTAGAAGCCTGACTTTTCTGCGATGATGCTATCCGTGTGGTCAGTGTGAGCTGAACAGATGGTCTTTGATTGCAAAGGGAGTTCTAGGTAAATCCCGGAGCACTCCGCAGACATGGCCCCAGCGCATTCACCCTGTTTCTTCATACTTATTGAGACCTGGCTACTTCATGAGCTAAGGGCAGGGAGGGAAGCCAGGCTGGAACAGCCAGCCTCCAGCCGCTCTGTCATCAAATGTTCACAGAGCCGCCTGCTGTGCTTGAACCTGCACCTGGCTTCTGTGTTTTGAGCTGCTGACATACATTATGGTCATTTAACTATCTCCCTAACAGACTGAGGCTTGGGCAGGGATGTAATGTAGCTCAGTGGTAGCACGCTTGCCTGGTATGTGCAAAGGCCCTGGGTTCCAGCCCCAGTACTGCAGGAAAAGAGAAACTGAGGCTCAGAGAGCTTGTTAATCTATCAAGACCACAGCATGTGCAACTCTCAATGCTTGGACCTGAACCCAGATCTCTAGACTCTATAGCCCATCCTACCCTTTCTCCTGGCTCCATGCCAGCCACCCTCATTTCCCCTACATGACTTCCTGTAGTTCTTAAAAATGCTTTTCTTTCCCCATGAATCCCTTGTTACAATTAAGAAGCTGAAGCTCAGACAGAATACAAAACATATCCAGGGTCACACTGTGCCAAGAAGATCTAGATTCCGAATGTCAGCTCCCAGTGGTCTTCCTTCTACCACCTGTTTCAAAAGTCCAGCCGGGTAGGTGTCACCATCATGAGGTCTCCCCAGCCCCTGTGGACTTCAATACCCAGGCCCTGGAAATGTGCCCACATGTCTGGACAAGCCCTGTAGGCCAGCAGAGATGGCACAACCCTCCTGTTATGGGTTGAATTGTGTCTCCTCCCAAATTCATCTGTTGGAGTCCCAACTGCCGAATGCTTCAGAGTGTGACCTCATTTGGAAATAAGGGTTTTATAGAGGTAATTATGCTAAATGAAGTCATTAGGATAGGCCCGAATCCAACGTGACTGGTACCTTGTAAAAAGGGAAAGTTGGACACAGAGAGGCACACGGGGAACTGTGTGCCAGAACGAAGTCGGAGATGGAGGCCGTGCATCTGTGAGCCAAAGAACACGGAGGATTCCAGTGACACCAGAAGCCCGGGACATGGCAGATTGTCTGCCAGAGCCCTGAGTGGGAACCTAGCCTGGAGACCCCTTCATGTTGGACATCTGCCTCCTTAAATGTGAGATAATGCATTTCTCTTGGTGAAGCTACCAGTCATTGGCCACACTGTTTCCTTTGGTGACCAGGCGTCCCAGGAGAAGCTAGGGAAGCTGATTTCAAACTTCCCCATAAGTGACAAATCAAAGGGCATTCCTGATTGGGGTCAGTACTCTCTCTGCTTGGGACAGCTAGCTTGGCTTTGTACTAGGGCATCTGTAAACATATCCCCTACAACATTTTCCTCAACACCCATGCGAACACAGAAAGGATCTCTCACACACCCACATGTGCACACACAAGCTTACTTCTAGCTACATGTTAAATATCAAGTACTGGTCTAGATCAACAGTTGCAACAAATTAATCACAATAATATGTGCTTATGGATCATTTGCCTGGTACTTCTCATGTATTATCTCATTCAAACCTACAGAGCTATCAGGAGATGTAATTATTATCCTCTTTTTGCAAATGAAATAACTGAGCCCTAGGGCTATCTGGCTGCTTGCCCATCTGGACAAACTGTCCTCTGTGGTGACAAGATGATGACTGGTAGTATTATGCTTTTCATCATTAAAATTCTAGTGCTAATAGAGAGAGACTGCTTTTCACAATATTTCTGGCCAAAGTCCCATGGTAATATCTGATTGGACAGAATTTGGACATATGCATACTATTGAACCAATCATTGCACCTGGGAGATGGGATATGCTAATTGAGCATCCACTGGATAATGAGAGGGAGGGAGGGAAAATCAGGGTGCTGTAGCCAAAGGAGGAAGGAGATGCTGTCTACTATGACATCACACTTATAAACTATGGCTGTAATAATGCCACATAACAAATAACCACCAACACCAGAGGCTTAGAACAATAAGCGTTTATTTTTGCTGTAAGTCTATGGGTAGGCTGGTGGGTCAGCTAGCTAGGGCTTCATTCTGGTGTCTGTGGTCAGCTGCAGAGCAGGCGCAGGGGACCAGTGGCTTTGCTGATCTGAGCTGGGCTTTGGCTGGGACAACTGGGTAGATCCTCCATGTGCTTCATCCTGCAGCCACCAGCCCAGAATTGTCCCCATGGAGGAGGCAAAGGGATAGGACAGCAGGGACATGTTATTACCCCATTACCAAATCAAGCCACATAGGCCACATCTAGAGTCATTGTGGGAGGGGGCGATGCAGCATTGGGCTGCTAGGCGGGGCATGGTGGGGCACGCCTATAATCCCAGCTACTCAGGAGGCTGAGGTAGGAGCATGGCAAGTTCAAGGCCCACCTAGGCAACTTTGTGAGACTCTGTCTCAAAATAAAATAAAACAATAAAGTAAAATAAAATAAAATAAAAGCACACTGGAAATGAGTATTGTACCATCACTAACAGAGGAACTGCGCACTCACTCCTGGCCCCTGACTCTGGCCTCATCAATACAAATAGTAAGACTGAAGGCCACAGGTCCCCATTCCTGTCTGATCTTTCAGCCACTCACTCAATGAGCATGTCGTACCTGGCTGGTAGCTAGGAGACAATGACTCTGCAGTCCCTGTCCCCAAAGGGTGGCCTTTTGTGGGAAGATAGACCTGGGAGGCCATGGTTACAGCTCAGGCTGTGAAGCGCTGGCAGAGATGAGGGGCGAAGACCGCAGCAGCCCAGAGAAGTCGTGACTGAGCAGCCACTCTCCTCCCTTGGGCCAGGCAGGGAGGATTTCCACCTCTGCCTTCTGACCTCACCCTCCCTTTCATTCCCAGAAACCTGGCTCAAAGGAGGGCCAGCTCCTCCTTGCAGACACTAAGTTTTTCCTAACTTACTCCCTAGTGACCATATCTTCACAGCGGTCCACTTCCAAAGTCCTACATGCAGCCCATGCCATGTGTTTTGCTATCATGGTGCCACGTCTTTTTCCTTGACGACAGCCACCTGAGGCTGAGGCTTATGAGACCCATCATACAGGCTGAGAAGCCGAGGCTGGGAGAGCTGCAGAGACCTGCTCAGTGCACATGGCAAGGAGGAGATAGCATCAGGATTTGAACCCATGGCCACGCCTGGCAGCTCAACTGCAATGGCCGGCTTCCTCTGTGGGTGTCTCCCACCCTAGCTGTCTGCTCCTCTCCAATCCCCAGGTGAAATTTGGGGTCAGGGATGCTCAGGCTTCTGTGCCAGTGAATCCTCCCCTGAGCCTGAGAAGGGGAAGCAGAGATCTGTTTGAAGGCCCTGGTTTGGGATGAGCCCAGCAAATGCTCCCGTGACACTGGCTTTTCTCAGGGTCTTGTTCCTTTGGGTCCCCTCCCAGCAAGAGCCAGGATCTCCTCCCTGCATCTAGGAGCCACCACCCAGGGAAACCAGGAGGTCAGAGCGTGGGTACCAGGCCACTAGAAACCGCTCTTTCTTTTCTACCCACGACAGGTCCACACCCTCGATGCATAAATCTTTTATTTTATTTTTATTATTATTATAGCTCAGGGTCCAGTACCAGCCATAAACAGATTTAAGAGGCTGCTAGAGTCTAGAGTTTAATATAGTTGGCATCATTAAACAGTGGTACAGCAGATCCGCTGAGGGAGGCCAGAGCCCTCCCTCACCACTGGCCCCATCCCCATCTCCTGTCACCTCCCTCCACACCCCACAAACCCTCCTGGCAAAGACTTCCTGGGGGGAGACAACCCTCTCTAAGGGGACAGCACGGGAGGGGACCCAAGCAGAAACAAGAAGGCCAACACTAACCCTTTTGGAGAGGGTACAGGGCAACTGGACCCGGGAGGGACGCTTGGGGAGATGGGACAGACAGCACTGTCTAGATAAGCGGCCGGTTTATCAGCCTATAAAATACCACTTTCATTTATCTGCCTCCTGCTCCTCCAGGCTCCTGGGAAGAGACACAGGGTGGACAAAGGGCTGAGGAGGAGGACAAGGGGCACTAGGGGTGAGGCAAAGCAGCCCAGGGCAGCAAGGCTGGAAGCCAGAGCTATGGTCAGGAGGTTTATTTCCCCTCGAAACTCACCGCCATTCAGGCTTCTCTTCTTATTTTTATTGCGGGGAGCAGGGAGAGCTCTATGGTCCTGTGCATTTTATTGAGTCCTTGCATATGTTTTGTATGTGTCCCCTCGACCCTGGGTCTGCTGTAATTCCATCGTGTATTTGATTTAACATGTATTCATCCAGGGTTGATTATGGGGGAAACCACAGTAAATAAATAAACAAGCTCATAACAAAAACGATGGCCAATGTATCGGCTCAGTAGGTGCCAGGTGCTCACTTAATTCTCACCAAACAGCCATAGGGGTGCTAGCTAGCTCCATTTTACATGAGGAAAGAAATAGCATGAGCAAAATAACTTTTGCTAGTGGTCAGTGCTACCAAGAAAATAAAATAGGGTGATGGGATGGCCAGTGATTGAGAGTGGAAAGACAGGGAAGTTAGATGGTCGGGGTTAAGGCTGGCCGTGGAGGAGAGCCGAGTACAGAGGGAATGGTGGTAATGGTGTGTGCAAAGGCCCTGAGGCAGGAACAGAGGTTACCGCACATGAGAATCAGACAAGGAGGTGGGCAGATGTTGAGGGCAGACTGGTGACAGGTGGGAGGTGGGAGGAGCAGGCAGGAGCCAGCACCCATAGCAATTCCTTCCCTTTCTCCTCCAGATGTCAGCTCCTCCATTTGCAAAATTAAAGAGCTGGACGAGTGATTGCTAGAGGCCTGCCTGGCTCTCCTCTCTGGGATGGAACAGTGTCCAAGCCCTGGGGCCTCTGTGTGGGCAACAGGTGGCCAAGGAGGGGTGGGCTGAGACTTGAGGTGCAGCTGGGGACAGCTCTTCCCCACATGCTCCAGCCTATGGTGCTTCTCCTCCTGGTGGGTGGCGCCCAGTCTGGAGGGACCCAGGAAGGGTTTCTCACCATGGCACCAGGGAAAGGTTCCTGATCACGCCCACCCAATGGCATCTGCTGGGGCTGGACAGGACCGCCCAGGTCAGAGTGGGCCGGGTGTGAGGCCCCTTGAGAGTAGAGGCCAGGTGTCACATGGTAGACCCAGTGGCCGCGTGTGAATCCCAAGTGAATGGATATAAATGGGACAGTGTGTGTGTGTGTGTGTGTGTGTGTGCACATTCATACACAGCCATGGACACAGCTGTGGACAGTGTTAACTGGGACTGTGAGTAGCTGTGTGTGTGAGTGACTGCATGTGAGTGTGCACAAAGCTATGGTCCTGTAGTGTGTCCCTCGCACTGGGAAATGGGGGTATCCTGGGAGTGTGTCTCAGGGTGTGATCACAGGCAAGTGTGACTCCTGCCGATTGTGTGTGGGGCTGAATTAGTGTCCACATACTCACAGGGATGAGCCTGTGGGTGGTCATGTCTGATTGTGTGTCTGAGCTGGTGTGCAACTGTGAGTCTGAGAGTGTGTGGCTGATAGGGGTGTGTGTGTGGGTGCTGGCCTGCGTGAGATGGAATGTGTGTGTTTTGGGTGTGCTATCGAATCTGTGTTTCCATGGTGTGCTGCTATGCATGACCAAAAAAGTGGCAGCAGGTTTGTGACTGGGCCACTGTGTGTGTGTGTCTATGTGACTGTGTGTGTGCACATGCATATTGCATGTACGTGTATGTGCACATATTTTTATATACGCATGGCATTGTGCATCTATGTGAATGTGATGAAGAATATGGTGTTTGCTCTGTGCCCCTGGACGTGTGCCAGGTGCCTCTGCCTGCTGTGACTGTGTGCATGTTGTACACGGAAGACAGGATTGCTGCACTGTGCAAATGATGGGTGGCTATGCATGGCTGTGTGTGCTGTAAGTGACTCCACATGGCTGGGTCTGGGCATCTTATTGCTTGACCCCCTTAGGGACAGAGGGCTGGGGCAGTGGCAGCTGCAAGGGACCTGCTGGCCAGCGGTCTGGGGGCAGAGGTGGCCAAGGCCAGACTGGCACTGTCCCTTCCAGCTCAGGCAGGGGGGATGGAGGGCTGGATCTGCAGCCCAGGGAAGATGTCCTGGTCAGGGGAAAGAGTTGCTATGAGCAGCTACTACCATGAGCATCTATGAAAGGGTGGAGGGCAAACCCTCCCCAGGGCCCACTAGGGCCCACACTTGGGGACAGTGTCAATGGCTGCCTGTGCCAAGCATGTGGGGACAGCCAGGCTGGTGCATTGGATCTTTGGGAAGCAACTGCAAGAAGGAGACACCCCTGCACTGGAGTCGGGCACCTGAGGTGCACTGAGGGGCAGTGAGTGTGTGCTGTGTCAAGCCTTCGGCCCTGAGAACTGTGACTGCACACGTGTGTGTGTGTGTGTGCATGTGTGTGTTTTGGGCTGTTCACACTCCTGCTCAGACCTTGCTTCTGACATTGTGCTTCCGGCCTCCCGGGGGTCTGGGGGCTCCACGCATGTGGCGGGATGGGGAGAGACTTGCACCGCCAATGCTCTGCCTCCCACTCTCAGGCACCTTACGCCCAGTTCCCAGGATGTGGCTGTGGAATTTGTTTCCAAATATAGACCCGGGTGGCCTCAGCTGCCTATAGACAGCCCCTGTGGCCTCTAAGCTTTAACATGGCCGTCGGCCGTCACCCAGAGCTGTTGGTCACAACATTCACCCCTCATGGTGGCCACTAGCAATGGAGAGGAGCTGAGCACAGGTTATGCGCCCAGGACGCATCTGACCATGTGATGCTGGGTGGTCACAGCACAGAGCCACAGTGGACACTCCACACATGGGGCCTCAGACACCCTAGGCTCAGGTGTTTTCACATTGAGGTACCCAAGAAAAAGACACACATATATATTTAAATGCCCCCTCTCAACTCGGCATATGCCGTGGTACACACCTGTAATCCCAGCTACTCTGGAGGCAGAGGCAGGAGGATTACAAATGCAAGCCAGCCTGAGAAATTTAGTGGGACCTCTCTCAAAAAAAGGAATACATACATAAATAAAAAGGCCTGGGGGTGTAACTCAGTGGTACAGCATCCCTGGGGTCAGTCCCCAGTACTGCAAATAAAAAAATGAATATTCCCTCTGAAAGAAGCAGAAGCTGACATTCACATAACACAACGGCACAGAGACACGGAAAGTCGGTCCTGAAGTAGCACACAGCCATGCGGAAAGACCCGAGGATGAAGTCCCGCTCAGCCGCGGCCCACGCACCCACTCCCCCTCTGGTGGGTGGCCTGGAACATGGGTCTCGTCCCAGGATGGAGACTTGGGGCAGAGATACAGCTCCTAGGCGCTCAAAAACTCACAGCCAAAACTCACAGCCAGAGACAGGAAGCCCTTGGGGGAGCTTGGTGGTGAGGAGCTGGGAGGTGTTTGAAATCTGGGAGACACCCCAAAACCCTGAGCCTGGAGTCTGTCAGACAGCGTGGTGGAGGGAGGCAGCCCTGACTCGGGTGGTGCAGTGAGGAGGCTTGAGATGGAGGGTGTGTCTCACCAGGTGGGGAGGCTGTCCCTGGATGGACAGGGCAGGGAGGAGATTGGGAGGAAGCTGAAGGGGAGGATGTGGGGACCCCTTGCATTTGTTTCCATTTGAGGTGCTGCTCTTGGGATTGGACTCCAAGTCTGAGGTCTGCTAAAGAAGTCTTCCTCTTCCTGACTGTTGTTGATTGCTGGCAGCCAGCTGTGGCCAGGGTACCTGGGAGAAACTGCGGGGCAGGCAGCAGGAAGAGGGGCCACCAAGGGTGCAGCTGGGGACGTGTGGCAATGGGCAGCAGCAGACCTGTCGGGGAGCCCCTCTGGGTTCTGGGAACATCCTGTGACCCCCACTGGAATGAGGCAGCACCAGCCCCAGGAAACCCACAAAGCAAAGACAGGAGAGGGCCATGGCCTGGTGCACTCTCTCCACCCTGTAACAGAAAGGAATGCAGCCAGGAACAAGGAGGCCCAGCTGCAAAGCCTGTGAACTCCCACCTCCACCCCTGCTCAGAGCCCTTAGCAGGCTGAGCTTACAGCCGGGAGCAGGCTGGAGGACGGCTTCCACCTGAGATTCCTTTTCAGTGTCTACCTAAGCCTCCAGGGGCTGGGAAAAGAAAGGATGGGGGCTGTGTGACTTTGGGCAAATCCTCACCCTCTCTGATCCTAATTATTTGCTTCCCAAAAAACCGCAGCCAGGCACATCTCCTCTGCCTTGCTCAGATGCACCTTATCTCGCTCCCTTCCTCCCTCCAGGGGACAGTGTGTTCTGGCTCTGAGGCTGTGCCCCATGGCCCTGGGCTCAGGAACAGAGAAGGCTGAGGCTTGGAAAGGAGACTATTGGCATCTTCTGTCCTCGCTCCCATCCTGCTAAATGCCCTTGGACCTGGGCTGTTTGCTCACCGGCCCCTTTGGGGTTTCCTGCCTCCTCGGTGGGAGCGGGGTAGAAGGGCAGAGGCAGCAGGAGCCCTGGGAGCCTCTCCCAGGACTGAATGTGCTTTTACATTCTGACAAAGTGCCCTTGCGCTCGCCGGTCCAAGGGGCCTCTCCGCACTCCCCTCCCCTGGCTCCAACAGGGAGCCCTGGCCCGAGACAGGCACTCCTGGATGCTGGAGTCAAGACTGCCTGGGTTCAAATCCCTCCAGACTGTGTGCAAGCAAGAGCCCTAGAAATGTCCTTCATAAAGTGGAGAACGATCAAACTGTCGTACAGGGCTAAGTGGAGCTGAATGAGAGCAGTGTTACAAATGCTCCGCCAGGCCTGCCACAAATGTTAGCTGTTGCGGCATCACAGATGCTAACAGATTCATGAGCTTAAGGTACCTCATCTCATCTCTACACAGACTTTTCTGAACATATTCATGCAAAATGCTGGGGAGGAGGGAGACTGGGAGCCCAGGTTAGGGAAGGGACCCCCTGCAAGCTACCTCCAGACTCTCAGAAGGGAAAAGCCTGGGTGGAGTGCTGTACGACCGGCCTGGAGCTTTGGGAGCCTTTAGATGGCCCATTGGAATTGGGGGAATTGGGAAAGGGTAATTGTTAAATTTCTGGCTACTTCCAGAGGAATGGGGTCGGCGGCGGCAGAGTGGAGCAAGGCTGGGAGGACCCACTGGAGGAGGAGTCACTCCCATCCCTCAGCCTTTGCCCACTCTGAACCCAGACCTCTTTTCACCTGGCCTTAGGTCTTCAGGCTCCGGAGCTGGAGCCGGAGCCGGGCAGCACCCTGTTCTTTCTTGAACCTTGCTGCTTCCAAAATGGACACAGGAAATACAGCCTTTATTATCCACTCTACCCCTACAAGAAAGAAGGCCACTTTCTCCTTCCTTCTTGGAGATTCAAGAAGCAATGCAACAAAAATGTTATTGCTATTACATCCACAATAGAAATATTTTTCCTCTAAAAGGAAAGGAGGGTAATGTACCCTTTCCCGCTGTGATCCCACAGATATTAACGCCACCACTTCCAGTTCCCCACTTTTTTGCCTTCCATTTAGAAGTTACTCTAGGCCGGCAAAAGGGTGGCTTGGACAGATGTGGGGAGCCAGGTGCAACAAGGCTGCAGGGAGATGTAAGGAGACTTCAGATACTCTGACGACAGCAGCAGTTCCGCTGGGTCACCCATTGCCAGCACGTGCCTGCCCTAGGTCATCGCTCTGAACTCAGAGGGCTTTCACTCAAGATCCATTTAACCTGGATTTACACCTCAATTTTCTCCTTGTCAATAGAGGGGAGAGTTTTTGACTGTGTTCTGTTATACCTACTAAAGAGGCTCGGGAAAGTCAAGAGACACCCTGGAAGCACCTTCAGACCCCAGGACATGAGCAAAGTCCCCCATCCAATCCATCGTCCCTAAGCCCCATTGTTGAGCACTGTGGCCAGGACTCCAGGGTTGCCATGGTGACCAGGAAACCGAGAGTCCTTGGGAAACAATCCTTCCAGAACCTTGTACGACCCCCTGTGAGCCTGCTAGTTTCACCCCGGTGTTTCAGTGTAATTTGGAGGCTGGAGCAAGGCATCTCAGTCTCCACTTTCAGACCTTTCCATCGGGGTTGCTCCCCAGGCTGATAAAGAAGAAAAATTAGAGGTCTCGACCATGCAATCACTTAGGTGATGGATCCTTCCATTTTGGGGTTTGGCTACCCTCCTCACCCGCACCTCCACCCACCTCCCTTCACCTCCCCTCACCTCCTCAAGGTCATTACTAAAGATTTCACTGGCAGCTCCAGGCAGGGTGGCCGCTTCCACCTCCTCCACAGCTCATGGGGCTCCTCCTGCAGCGGGGCCTATGGCCTCCTGTCCCACAAACTTCTCCAGGGTAAAAGAGGTGCAAGGACTGCAAGGATTAGCTTCTCAGACTTAACCGGCTACTCCAGCATCAATGAAACAGTTTTAGGTTCTCTTAACCCAGATCAGTCCAAGTCAGAAAAACCTAATCAGACCTCAGGAATTTTTAAAATCACTGGCCTGGCTCATTTTGGCCGTGGGGTGAATTTTGCCTGAATCCTTGGGTTGAATTGGGAGACATGAAGCTGAGCCTTCATAAAGAGGGTAATTATTCCACAGTCGCGATCTCCTTTGTTTTCTTTGCCCCTAAGAGTTCGGGACCTCTAAGCATTGACTTAGGGAGAAATCTACACTCCCTGTCCCTCAAGTGCAGCGTTTTATGAAACCTGGGATTGAATTCTGTCCAGTGGGGACGCCTTGCTCCTTGAGCCAGGCTGGCTGGAAAGAGGCCCCGCAGGCAGCCAGCATCGGGACTGTAGTTTCATCTCTGGTTTTGAATCCAGCCCTTTGAGCAAGCTTAACACGTGTGGATTTAATTTCCCTTTCTTTCTTGCTTTCTTTTCTCTCCCCCCAACCCCACCCCAGGAGGGGACAAGAAAAATAGTCTGCCGTGTCGACAGCGCGACACTGTTCCGTTTGCCAAAAAAAATTTGTCTTTCCAGAGCCCCGGAGAACAGTGGGCTCCCAAATTTCCATCTCACCCATCAGTGGAGGTGAAGGGGGTATCCAGACAGGCCCCCTGCCTGCACCCCAGACCTGGCGGTTTTAGCCTAACTCTCTATCTTACAAAGTCAGAGCCTTGGAATTCAGGCCGTTTTCCCCCCACACCTGATGGTGTAGACACAAGGGCCATACCCGGCGGACCTTCAGCGGGTTCTGGGCTGCAGATGCAGCTGCATTCTCAGGCTCAGTCCAGCATGAACAGGCTCCACATTCTCTCTTCAGACCCTCACCTTTCTCTGGCGGTAACTTCCCAAATTGGAGGGGGTGAGAACAGCGGCCCCATTAGCACTGAGCGCCACTCACTGTCACCTCCTCAGCTCTTTGGAAGTGTGCAGATCACCAGCACACATTTCTGTCCCCTCTGTCCCTGGGTCTCTGGAAGGAGTTCTGCTACCATTTCTCATTATGCTTCGAAGGAAACAAAGCAACAAAACAAAAACAACAACAAAATCCCATCCACCAAGCTTGGGGAGTAGGGAGGAATATTTCCTAAACACATGCATATGTAGGGAGCAACAATAATAGGGTTTTTTGGGGGTAAAAATACTAGAGGGGGATACTGCATATTGAATAATAATAATAACAACAACAACAGCCAGTATTCTTCCCAAAGATTTCAGGTCAAAGGGAGAAAACTAGGAACTGAATAAAACATTGGGAAGGGAACACTTGTGGTCCTGGAAAAAATATAATAGACGCAGATTTCACTAGGCGAGAGGGAAAGTGACCTCCTGAGAAAAGAGGACATTTCCCACCCTCGGCCTGACCCATTTCTTTTGCAAAATAAGTTGGTCAAAGTTGAGTTTTGTCATCATTTCTATTGTTGTTATCATTCTTATTAATTTTCCCAGAGCAATCTGCACTTCCCTCTACTTTTGGCCCCTATCGAGGAGTTGCAGCATGGATGAAGTGGGGATGGGGGGATCTTGAGAGAGGTGGACAGGAGTGTATTTTTGAGTGTATTCTCTTTTGAGAGGACAACAATATAGTAGCATTGAATGTGACTTTCTTTAAAAACAGATGAGAAAATGAAAGAGAGATCGACAGCCATTGCTCTTTTTTTTTTTTAAATTAAAAATAGTATTCCAAGCTCTCCCAGCCAATGCAGTATTAAAATCAGGGCGGGAGTTTTGCAAAAGGAGAACAATACACTTTGGAGGAAAACTGAGCTGGGAGCAGGTTCGTTGGGGAAGCATCATTTTTCCAAAAGAAGGGAGGGAGGTGTGTGTTGCCGCGGGATCCACAGTCCACTGCCCAAATGATTAGGGGAAAGAATGGCGATTGTAAAAGCGAACTGGGGTCTTCAGTTTTTGTATCTGTGGTGCAGCCCTGGAGCTCGCAGCAAAGCGAGTCTGCAGTGCTGGGCTTCTAGGATCGTTTTCGAGCTGGTCCAGGCGATTGCGGCCGAAATTTGAAAAAGAAGTCAAACTAGAAGGAACTCGCCCCACTCAGAGTCCACTTTTTCCCTCCTGCCCAGCGGGGCCTAGGCCTCTGCTTCTGGCCTACCTAGGCCCACAGGTCATCTGGGAACTCATCAGAACTAGGGTTACGACCAAGAATTTCATTTTGAGCTGCACTGTGGCTCCCAGAAGAGAAGGCTGCATGAACAGGATTCGGATTTGGGGAAAAGTAGTTAGGACCTTGAGAAACGAAAGCGAAGCCACTGCAGCTCGGCCGAGAGGAGAGAGCGGGTTCTGCTCGCTGAAAGCGGCGGTGTCTGCAGCCCGGCTGGCCTGGGCGCCCGCGGCCGCGCTGGAAGCCACTGCCCGCTGTCCCTGCGGGGCTGACCTTGGCTCCCGCAGCTGCTTGCCGACTGCGTCCCTGAACATTTCGCCGCCGCTCCATCCTGGGTAGACCGGGCCTGCAGCCAGGCCATTCTCTTGAAAACCCTGGGGGTTAGCGGCGCGCAAAACCCACAATCGAACCCCGAAGCTGGGGACAAATCCAGCTCCAGACGCCCGGGTCCCTCGGGGCCCCTGGGCGGGCCGAGAACTTACCCTTCCGGAAGGCCCGGCGCACTGGCTCTGCGCTGTGCAGGCCCAGCTCTTCGCTCGGCGCCTCCAGGGGCGTCTACACGGTGCGTTTCGCAACTCAACGTAGCGGATCTCCAATGGCGCGCAAAAGCTTGCGCACAGCCACCGGGCTACTTAGAAATCGAGCCCTTTGATCAGAATAGAAATAACTGTCGTTGTTATTACAGAACAAAATAGAATGCCTCATCCCTCTGCGGGACCTGTAATTTTTCTTTGCAGAAATCTGCTTTCCAACCCCACCCTCTCTCCACCACCCACTCGCACCCCACCCCCGCCGGGCAACTCTGGGACAAATTGCATCCCCGGACCTGGCCAAAGGAGCCTTCTCGCAAGGGCCTTTTCTGTCTGCAGGAAACATCTCGGGGCAACTCTCTTTCTGGGAACTTCTCGGTCTCTTGTTTCCCCTCCGCGATGACCCAGTAATTACTTTGCGCTGTTCTGCAATTGGGCGCGTGGTTATCGCGTCCCAAACGCAAGCCCTGGAGAAACTCCTCCACATGCATTTGCTGAGAGCCGAGCTCCCCTTCAGAAAAAAAATAATTTTTTTTAATACCACGAAACCAGTGCCTCTTGCAAGAGATCTCATTCCTCCTAACAACTCGATTTCTTTCCAAAGGGGGCTGAGGTGGGCGCCCACCTCTCTTCGCTAAGCGCCCCCTCCTCCGCCTCTGCTCTAAGAAAATCGATCTTGACTTTATTTGTGTCTTTATGTTCACCACCCCGTTTCCCCCGCGGAGAGCGCTGGGTTTGTTTATTTCTTTATTTATTCCCCGGGGCCGTGGCGTCCTGGACTTGTGGCTGCGAGGACCGGGATTGATAAAGGAAGACCGAGACGTGAACCTCCCGCCGCTGCCCCCCAAGTCAAGCGTGACAGCGCGGGCCGGTTGCGTGACTCGTGACGTCTCCAAGTCCTATAGGTGCAGCGGCGGGTGAGATAGTCGGTATCGCCTGGTTGCCTCTTTATTTTATTGGGGTATGCCTGGTAATAAACAGTAATATTTAATTTGTTGGAGACCACAAGCCAACTACGAGCTGGGAGGTACCGTGCTCCTCCGGACAGACTTTGGAGAGAAGCCTGGCCTAAGAGGGGGGTCGCTTCTGGGTCCTTTCAAGCCTTGAATCCCCTACATCAGCGAGGTGCACTCCTGGATTCTTCGAGGAAAGAAGAGGTGGGATTTTTGGAGGTGAGTGTGGGCCCGGAGAACTAAGTCAGCTCTCTCCATACTTCCTGTGCTGCAGGACCCCCTGGCCTCCCATTCCTACTCCACCTTGCTGAACCCCCTTACCCCACCTTGTGAGAAAAATAAGACGATCACACTTTCGAATTTTGAGCTCAGGTGTCACTGGTAAGGCTAGATCGTGCCCCTTCCCAGTTTAATAATCCCAGTTTTGCTTGGTAGCCCACTCCATGCCCCGTCTCCAGGAACTAAGCAAATCTGGCTGGGCTATTACTTGGGGGAGTCCAGAGTCTCCCTCTTGGGAAGGGCCTGCAGATTATTTATGGGAATTAATTTCATCCACCAAATCTCTGTGAATTTAAAGGGATTGGAGTGGTCTTTCTGGATTTCCCATTCCTTCTACCAGAGAAGTGGGGATTCAGGCTCATCTTGCTGCCATGCTTGTTTTCCATTCTTGTTTTGATCTTGGTCCCCATCCTGGACACCTCTTCAGCAAGCCCAGAGGCCCGGAGCTGACATTTTGGAAGTAAAGATGTTTTCACAAATAACGTCAATTGCCTTGGCCAAGGTCTGTTTAAAAACAAACTTGGAAGCTAGAGGGTTGGTTTTCTCCCCGGTTGCCCTCTCTGGAAGGTTGGAAGAACCTGGGCTACAGCGCTGCCAATCTCAGGACATTTCTCCTCCCTTCATCCCTTTCTCCAGACCCAGTCTCCAGTCAGAGCCTGGGAAAAGAACAGGACAAAGAGATACTGGAGTGGGAAGCAGGACAGGACCTCTGCCATTTATCCTAAGTCCTAATACTGGGTGTCCAACTCTGGGTCTGCTCCAGGAGACCTATTGACTGTGTTTCTACTTCTATTGACCTCTTCAATCACCCTCAAAACAGTGCATTTCAGAGAGTCGAGGGCAGGGAGAGGAGCGCAGAGAGATGAAAACTCTGCGAGTCCCGGGGACTGTTTGATTATTTTAATAAGGCTGGGCACTGCCTTGTGTACACCTCCAGCCAGGGCGGTCTGGCGACCCTAGCAGGAGTGGGGGTGGGGGTGGGGTGCGGACCCACTGCAAGGATGATTTCTTGGCATCTTTGATCTTGGTCCTCACCCCAAGGCACCTTTACTCTGCCTTCACCCCCCAGTGGTTGAGAGCGGGGGTGATGAGTGGGGGCCGGAGAAGAGACAGCAGGGCAGCCAGCCCGGGCTCCTGCGGCCGCGCGGGGTCACACAGCTCGGCCTGAGGTCAGCGCCTGAGAGAGAATGTGGGCGAGGCTGCAGAGGCCCAGGGGCGTGCGTGTGCTCTCCCAGTGCCTTCAGACCGGGTTCTTTGCAGGGCCCGATCATGGGGATTACTGTACTTCCCGGGTAGAAGGGTTTGCCATGATTTGTGCACGCTTCTTGCAGCCGCCACCAGCTCTGAGCAGCACAGATGGATGAAGGCTGGGAAGGGGGTGGAGGGGAGGGGTGACCACCAGGTCTGGGCTGGAGGTCCCATCGTGAGCTGCGTGTTTGGGAAATCTAGTGGAAAAGTGGGAAATGTAGTAGGTGGAAGAGGGAGAAAAGAGGGTGGGAGGAGGAGAGGGAGAGAGGGAGGGAGAGAGGAAGGGAGAGGGAGAGAGAGAGAGGGAGAGAGAGAGGCAGTGTGGTGGGAGCTAGTTGGATAGGCAATTTCAGTACTTTGTAAGCATCAATGTAACTCAACGTCACTGCGCTCAGCAGAGCTGGCTTGTATTTCTGAGAGAGAGAGAGAGAGAGAGAGAGAGAGAGAGAGAGAGAGAGAGAGAGAGAGAGAGAGAGAGGAGAGCGAGCTCTTACTTCGAATTCCGGAACTTTAACCCTGAAAGCAGCGCTCAGAAAAGACTTCGACAGAACCTCGACTCTCTCCTCTCCCAACTTTTCTTCCCTGGGGGTGCAGAGGAGGAGCGGAGCACTGGGGATTGTACAGTTGGGCTGTGGGGGCTCCGCGAGCCGACGCTCTGTTTCTGGGAGCCCTTCTGGCGCCTGACAGCTTGGGAGTGTTCAGGGAGTGCAGCGAGCGGAGGAGGTGTGTGCTAGAGGTGGGCAGTCGCCGCCGAGGCTGCGGCGAGGGCTGCTGCTTTGTAGGCGGTGGCATCCACTAGGCTGGGCGAGCGGTCCCCAGAGTAAAGCCCGGAGTCACCATGCCTGCACCTCCGCCTCACCGCCGGCTTCCCTGCTAGGAGGAGGAGGGGACGTGGTGAATGCACCGGCTTCACCGAGCGAGCGAGGTAACCGTCCCCGGAGATGGCTGGGGCGTCTCGGGTGGGAGCTCCGGCGCTGAGTCGGCTCGCGGGGCCGCGCATGGCGGACTCCGGCCTCGCCCGGCGCCCTGCAGAGCCCGGGTGCGGAGGTTGGCGCGGCCCGGACCTTCCCGGCGAGCGGAGCCAGGGAGGCGGCCGCGGCCGGGGGAGCGGCGCTGCGGCTCGCAGGACGCGCGGCCTGGTTCTGTCAAAGCGCATCTTGTTCGTCTCTGCCGGCCCCGAGCTCCCGGACCCCGGCAAGGGCGCGGGGCGGGATTCTACCCGCGGCCCGGAGTGAACGGGAGTGCATGCGAGGGGCGCCAGCCTTGCTTTCTTTTGTTGTGATCAGATTGCAGGGCTCCCACCGCTGCCTCCCCCAAACTGCAAGGGCGACGGGAAAGCAGCGGCTTGGGAACCGGGCCTCAGAAGCCCGTTCTCTCTGCCCCATCTTTAGACCTTGGGACATTGCAGATCAGGGTGGGGTCCAGTTTTTACCCAAGAGACTGCTAGGATCGTGGGGGCCGTGGCTTGCGTTCCTTTCCCAAGGTCTCCTCGTGTTTTCGGCCGGGTTAGTGGTGCGAATCCTTCGCTGGAAATGGCGAGGAGATTGGAAGATCGGAGAGCAGGAAGCAGGCTGCAACCTCTCCGCAGCTGCCGTTTAGTGAGTTCTGTCCTCTGGTCCTGCAAAACTGGGCCGTGTTCCCTACCGCAGCGGACCTGGCGGACGGTCCAATACCTGTAACCAACATTTATCAGGGACCGAGTTCGACCCCTTCAGCCTCCAGCCAGGCCTGCAGCTCAGGGAAGCTCTAAAAAAAACGTGCGCTTGGGCATAGAGGGCTTAGAACGCCCGGAGACCTCTCACCCCGGGCGCCTGGACGCTTTCCTCTCTCAGACCTGCTGCAGTCATTTTCTTCTTTGGGCCTCTGTATGGCTACTTTATACTTATTTTTGACAAGCCACGCTTGTTTGGAGGACGGGGAGAACTTTTAATTTTAAAGGGCTTTCCATTTTCCGGCCTGTATCTGATAAAAGATGCCAGGAATTCTCTTTTGGGAACTGGTGTCTCCATTTGCACATCCTTTTTCTCCTCTGTTTTAGTTTTGCAAGAAGCGGGTTATTTAGGGCATTTGGCCTGCTGCAGACACATGTTCCTTTTGTAAGGCTTCATAAAAAGCTCTGTCGGCCTCCTGTACATCGACGGAGAAAAGAAATTCTCTAAAGAGCCTTGGGTTTTTGTTTTGTTTGGTTTTTGGTTAGTACCCAATGGCTTCCAAAAATATCGACGCCTTATCTTTATTGGCTCTTGCAGGAGTTCGGACAAATTTGACGGGCAGCTCGCTTATCGCCAGAGCCTGCGCAGGGGTGATGTAGTTCTCTCCTCCCGCTCTGATGTGGGCCTTTCGAGAGAGGTTGTGCGTGGCCAGAAAGTAATAGTAATGATAATAATAATAGGACCTTCTGCAGCCTCCTTCAGCTAGGAACGGAAGTGCTGGAAACCGGACCAAACTGTTCCCCCCATTGCTAGAACTGCACTCTCCAACTCCCTCTCTCCCCTTCTCTCCATCTCCTCTCAGAGCAGAACCTTTCGAGGGCACCATGGCTGACGCAGACGAGGGCTTCAGCCTGGCTCACACACCTCTGGAGCCTGATTCGAAAGACCTGTCCTGTGACCCCAAAGCTGAGAACGCCTTAGGGGCCCCCAGCAAGTCTCCATCCTCTCCACAGGCTGCCTTCACTCAGCAGGTAAGGAAATCTTGCTCCTGGCCGCCCTTCGCAGAGACCAAAGCCCAATTTGGCTTCCCTTCTCAGTCCTTCCTGCGAGTGCAAAGAGAATCCTCCCCCCACAAAGTATTGCCCTCTTTTCTTGTTTTCCCACTGAATCCCACTGTTCTCTGCCCTGTCTCCCCAAATTCCAGCACATTGGCAACCCCAAATTCCATTATATTGCAATCCACCTTATTGTGACAATTATCTTTAGGGCCTGAGTATTTTTGAGAACTATTTAAATTGTTGGAAAAATCTCAATTACCTGGCTATTTGGGGTCAGCTAACAATGGCCCAGGTAATTCCCCCTCCTGGCACTAAATGCAGAATTGGCCCTGAGCCCCTTATTAAGGACCCAGTCAGTAGTCGCTCCAAGCCCAAGTGAGCAATGGCTTGACCCCTCTTTAGATCTTCCGTAGCCTTCGCCTGCCCCGCTCTTGCCTGGGCCTGAGCGCGTTGTACCATTTGTCTTGCGGTGGGGGCCTGGTGGCTATTGTACCCTCGCCGCCGAGGGGAGCGCATTGGGCTGGGCCAGTAAGGCACAGGGCCGAACTCACCTGGCTGGACGCTTCGCCTTGCTCCCAGCTCCCTAAACCCAGGGGCACTGGGTGCTGGAGGGGCCCTAGCAGACCCCGTGATTTTAAAATAAGTGTCACAGGGCACAAAGCAGGGTGACTTGACCAGAAGACACACGTCCACATAGCTAAAATGCTTCCTTGGGATTTCCTTGTCGTCCTAGGATTTTTCATAGATTCTGCCTTCGCGCTTCAAAAAAAAAAAAAAAAAAAAAAAAAAAAAAAAAAAAAAGTACGTGCATTTTTATAGGAGCAGCCATCCTGAGCACAGCTTGGGAAATTTACAGAATCTTTTAAGGAAAAGCAAATCCACTTTTTATACTATTACTAATTATTCGAAAATGAATACTTTGTATTATTTTTTGCATCAATTTTGTAAAACAACTTTTAGTTAAAAACGAAATGTAAGATAGCTTCAGCCCTCACCTATTATCAAAATTACTGGGAGTGAACGGCCTTAGGTGTAGGGAGGGCCTGGGAAGGTTATTAATATAGACATTGAGAACCATTTTTTTTTTTGTTCTGATCGGCGAGGAGGTATCCTAACGTAAACGTTTTTAAATTGAAGATTTAACGTATGTTCACGTTTGCTCCCATTGGGATTGGAGGGCAACTCACATGCTATTTGCACATCTCTTATGTTTGTGAGTGGACGTCTGGGCGTCTACACAGGAAGATCCCGGGTGGGTTTTTCTAGATGGAGGCTTTTTCTTTTTTTTTTTCCAGCAGTATCTCAGCCAGATTGAAATTGACCAGTCGGGCCCCCCCCAGTCCTTCTGAAGCACCCAATGGTTGATTTCTCTGGAGCTTTAAGTTGGCTGGTGACATTAGATGACAGCTTGATGCTGTGGGATCTAGTTGTTGTTGGAGGCCTCTCCGGACTGAGCTAGAACAGGGATCCGGGCAGAGCCCAGGTCACCATAGCCGGCGGAGGCGCTTTCCACTCTCTGAGGCTTTGGGGAGGAGGAGAAGCAGTCTGTGGGTTCTCGGGGAGTTTGGGCAAGGAATGACTCTTGGTACCAAGGCTTGCCGCTGTGATTTTTTTCTGGTTACTGCAGGGTATGGAAGGAATCAAGGTGTTTCTCCACGAAAGAGAACTGTGGCTGAAATTCCACGAAGTGGGCACGGAAATGATCATTACCAAGGCTGGAAGGTGAGCTGGTTAGTGGGAAATTGTGGGAGAGTAGAAAAGGTGACTGAGGAGGGAGAAAGGAGAGAGGGCAGAGAGAAAATAGAAAACAGAATAGAGGACAGAGGTGAGAGGAGGGAGGGAGAAGGGAGGGAGAGAGAGAGAGAGAATGAATATGAATATTTTATTTGACTCCTTCTGGTCAAAGGGGCACAGGGAGAAATCTTCCTTGGTTCTCAGAATGGGGGAAATGCCCAGAACTTGAACTGCAGCGCTGGGCATTTATTTCTCCCACCTCAAATACAGAAAAAATAGAGCGTGGGGGCTGTGCTATCTGGATGGATTAGTAATGAGAGAAGGAGGAAAGAGGGAAGGCAAAACAAGCCGGAGAGGAGAAGGGCCTTAGATTTCATAGACCTCGGACTCCAGCCCTCGCCCCCACCCCCACCCCACCCGCCCCGACCTTGGACTGGTTCCAGGGTCCAGTCCGACTGCCAAACTCTGGATTGTTGAATGTATTCGCTACCTCGTTCATTGTTTATAGAAAGCAGGCGAAGCCTTTGAAAGTGAACCGGAGCTCGGCGGAGCTCTATACACAGACACCGATAAACACGGCAGCTTGGCGGAGGCTCTCGCCCAGAGTTCCATTCCAAGCTCGCGCGTCGTAGCTAGAAAAGTTAGGCTAGTGGAGGAGGGGGTGGCAGGGTCCCGCAGCTCTGCGCCCCGGTGTGTGCGTGCGCGGGGACATTCTCGACCCGTCCCTGCCCCTGCAGGCTGGTCCTGCGCGCGTCCAACGGGCAAGAGCCCCCCAGACTGCCCCGAGCAGGCGGGTGCAGCGGCAGAGGCCGGGAGGCTCGGCCCCAGCCGCCGACTGTGTGAAGGCGCAGGGTGGAGCCGGCTCTCCAGACGCCCCCAGTTCTGCAGCCGAAGCCTCCCGCAATAAACTGACACCAGTGACATTTATTATTATTTGGAATTAAACAATGTCGGCTCCCCGCTCGGCCCACAGCCGGAGTGAACCAGGAGGCGCGCGTTGTGTTTATACCAAGGCACTGAGGTCCTCTTCCCATTCCCCCGCCGAGGAAGCAAAGACCTAGCCGGGCGCCCTTTCCCCGACGCCCGAGCAGAGAGGATTTAACTATAAAAGGCCTGCGAGGTCTCCTCCGCCTCCGCCTGCAGGCGCGCGCGCGAGGGCGTGTAAACACTCCAGGCCGGGGCTCCACGGCTTCGGGGGCGAGGCCTCGTCGCCCTTCCCGCCAACGCTGGGCCAGCGGAGGTCCAGCTACTCGGCCTTTCGCCCGGGCCAGCCTCCAGACCCCTGATTTCGGGGGCGCACGCCTCACGAGGCGGGAAGGGAGCGGGGAGCGCGCCAGGCTGTGAACCCAGGGTTACACGGACCGCGCCCCTGCGCACCACCGGCTTTTAAGCCCCTCCATCCCAGCCTAGGCCCCAGCTCTTTCCGAAACCAAATCTGGATAGGTTTGGAATTTCTTCGCTGAGGTCCATGGATTTTAGGCCTGCTAGGCTAGGCACCTTGGAGAAATGGTGGACCGTTTAGGAATAAATTCCTGCTAAAAACCCGTGTGCGGGGACCAATCTGGTTAAACTGGAGATCGCCCCGAAAACCATCCGCTAAACCCCAGCTCTCCGGAGGGGAGGCAAATGCACACCCACGTGCCTCTCTGGAGTGCGCTCAGTGGTGCTGGGGACACTGAGGCAGTGCGAGAACAGACAGAACACCTGTCGAGGGTGAGAAGGTGGCTGGTTTTGTACCTAATGAGTTTCATTTGCCCCAAAGAGTAGATGCCGGGCTCAGAAGGGAGCATTTAATAAGCGCAGAAAGGGGGTCCCTTTTCAGGCCATCTTCAGCTTCTGCTTTCCTTCTAGGCATCTCCACCTCCACCTCCATCTTTCCCAGCCTTTGCTCCTCTCCCCATAACTTCAAGGGAAACCCGGGATGGATCGCAGGGAGAGTGGAGCCGGGCCGGTTTTCTGGTCTGTTTCTCAAGGAATTGCCCTTTGTATTAAAACTTGTGGACACACTCTTCAGAATACTGGCATTAATTCCTTCCCTCCTCTCTCCTCCCCGTCCCTCTCCTAGGCGGATGTTTCCCAGTTACAAAGTGAAGGTGACCGGCCTTAATCCCAAAACCAAGTACATTCTCCTCATGGATATTGTTCCTGCCGATGACCACAGATACAAGTTTGCAGATAATAAATGGTAGGCACTGGCATGGCAGGGAGCCGCTGAACCAGTAACCAGCTCCCACTGTGTGCTCCGGGCTTGTGCGTGCCTTTCCCATCCTACAGATCGCCCTAAAACGAAGGACTGGCTCCCATTACAAACTCCCATTTTATAGACCAAAAAACGGAGGCTTGGAGGAAATGAGCTGCCTGTACCTATTGCCGCACCTATGGATTGTAGATTTTTTAAAAAGTGCATCATTACCAAGTGCTGTATATATTTCTGGAGGCATAAAACCATTTACAGCCATTTTTTATGAGTTACCTGCTTTGAACATGCCTTTTTTTATGAAATTGCAAAAATCAGCCCATGGTATTTGAGTTGAAAGGGTGAAAGAGGAGAGGCCCATTCCGTGGGGCCGGGGCTCCCGAGGCTGCCAATAGTACAGAGGCTGGAAGGGGACGCCCCCGCACCTCCAAAGCACTTAAGGAGTTTTCAAGATTTTTTACACGCCCAGACATCCAGAAACCACGGATTGTTTGTGGGCAGCGGGAGGCCACAAGGCCCCTAAGTGTTGCCGATGCTGGGGGAGGAATGAGGTAGAAGTCGGAGCCAGGCTTAGGGCTCGGCTAGTCACACACAGGGCACTCAGGGGGGATCTGGGAGACGTCAGAAAGGAGATGCAAGGGTCAGGCCACTGGTGGCCACCGCTGGCCCCTTAGATTGCTGACACCTGTGCTTGGTCTAGGTCTGTGACCGGCAAGGCCGAGCCTGCCATGCCGGGCCGCCTCTACGTGCACCCGGACTCGCCGGCCACCGGGGCACACTGGATGCGACAGCTGGTCTCCTTCCAGAAGCTGAAGCTCACCAACAACCACCTGGACCCCTTTGGGCATGTGAGTCTCTTGCACTCGCTCCCTTGTCCCGCTTTGTCCTCTCCGGTTCTTTAAAGCCCCCCCTTCTTTCTTCCTTTCTGATCTCGACTTCTTTCCTCTTTTCTTTTTCTCCTACCTTTCGCATCTCTTCTCTCTTTCCTACTCCTCCCTTCCTCATTCAGTTTCCCCTCTTTCCTTTTGTCTCTTCTTCCGTCTTCACCATCTTCCTGCTCAGAGGGCGCGTTCTCTGCCATCTCCCTGTGGTTCGGTTCTGGGTCTATCTTCCCATGGCAGCTGGAGACAGGCCCCCCAGTTCTGCTGGCCCGGGGTTCAGGGTGGGACACCAGCACCCCGCCTTCTGCCTTTAGCGTGGTGTGGGGGTTGTGGTGATGAAGACTGAACCCTAAGGTCTGGGGAACCAGCTGGGGCTTAGTCCTATGAGAGGTGAAGGGTAGGAGCTGTTTCCTTCCTGTCATTTCCCTGTCCCTTCCCAGTCCTGCTTTACTATTATTGAAAGGTCCTGATAAGAGGGACAGAGCCTACGTCACCTGCCCATTTCATTTGCCATTTCCAGGTGGCAGATGGGCTCAGTGGAGGCAAACCCTGGCACCAGTGCCCCCTTCTCGCTGGATGCTGTTGGCAGATCTGTTTTTTTCCTCCCCCCATGTCTGGCTTCCCCCCCCCCGCACCTATGCCCGGAGCATGCAAGCCAGAGTCTCCATTGGCCCAAGAACGGGGCCAGGTGAATGCCCCAAAACTACATGCAGGAGGCTGAGTGTGTAAGCCCCTCCCCCTGTGCAAGACAGTGTGCAGCTTTTAGTGGATTCTCAGTAGGGTATCATTCCCCTTCCGCAAAGAAAATGAAAAACAAAACACTGATTTGAAAGAAAATGTCCCTCAATGTCTTCACTGGAAATAGTGACTAGAAGAACCCAGTCTCCGAATTCCATGTGTAGAATTCTTGGCTTGGCGTCTCCACCCTGCAAGTGGGCTCATTGCCCTGACAGCATAGAAAGGAAGGAGAAAGTGCCCAGGCTTTGTGAAGAGCCATGCAGGAGAAGGGAGGTGACTTGCTCAGGGTCACACAGTTTGTATTTGGGAACAAAGATTAGAGGTTAGATGGCTCTAGTTCCGAAGGTGGCTCTTGGCCCCACCAGCTCTTCTCTCTAGAGAGAAGTGGAGGACAGATGAGCGAGCACAGTCTCCAGTTTAGGGAAGGAGGTTGGCTGGGTGGGAATGGGCCGCAGCCCTGCAGCACCCTGCACAGTGGGTGGTGAGAAGGTTGGGTGGCTGGCCTAGGAGGAGAAAGTCCCATTCCCCTTCTGTGCCACCTGGAGAGCTCCGAAGGGTGCAGACAGCTTCCTGGTGACAATGCACGGAGATGACCTCCAGCTCCCCAGGGTGTTTGCTGGCCAGGGTTCTCCTCCAGGTTGAAAGGCCTGGGAGGAGTGGGACCATTGTGTGAAGGTCCCTTGAAGGTCTCCCTGCTGGTGTCCTTCTCAGGACTGGGACCGTTGGGGCAGGGTCCTCCATGGAACTCTGGCCTGGGAAGTGGGACCAGACCCAGCACCATTTCAGCTCCTACTCTTCCCTCTGGTTTCCTATCTGTGCCTTTGGGGTCACTCTGGGGTGGACACCTAGGCAAGGGGCACAGCCCTACCACCAAGTGTGAGGCACCCTTGTGAGTTTCAGTTCCTTCTGAATAGCTTAGGAGAAAAGGGAGAAGAAGTGCTTGACCCCAGACTTTGGGCTTTTAACATAGACCCCTAATGAAATTAGGAGCCATTAGATCACTCTCACGCTAATGTCTCCGCGCTGTCCCCAGCCTTCAAAGCAATTTGGCTAAGCCGGGACGATGGCTGCACTGGCCAGGGGCTGTGGCGGTCGGCGGGGCCCCTCTGCGTCTCTCTGTCGCCACGCCACCCCGGTCGGCCGGCGTCGCTATCGGCCAGGGAGGCGGCCCGTCCCGGCAGCCGGAGATTAGAGCCTGAGGCCAGGTCCGGAGCCGCGGGGCTGAGGGCTTGCTCCCCCACCCCCACCCCTGGGGTCTTCAGGATTGGTCCCGGAATCCTGCCCCAGGGTCATCAATGCAAATAATCAAAGACACTGAGACAAGCCCTGCCGCCGCTCCAGTTTGCCATCCTGGGGAAAAGACAGCGCAGATTTTTCAGGCCCTTAAATGCAGCAATTTGCCCATTCAGTGGATAAGTATCAGAGCAGTTTGGGTAAATATTAGCATTAACAGCCTTCCGGGAGCATCAAAATGCAGGCGTCAGGAGGACAACAAACCCAGTTTTACTAGAAGCGATGCTCGTCGCCAGCAAATAATCCTGCAAGAATGTGCAGCTGGGAAGTCCTCTTCCTTCTCCTCCTAAGAATAATAGCGGTTGTAATAACAACAGGGCAGCCACGGAGACTACAGTTGGACCTCGCTGGTCCCCAGGAGAACCCCTAGCTCGGGGCGATGGAAAGAAAGGAGAATATTCCCCCCAGAAGCAGATAGAGCAGTTCCAAGCCTGGAGATAATTCTGGTTGTGGATCCTGCAACATTGATAAAGTCGGAGAAAGTGAACCTTGGGGCAAATAGCTCTTGCTTTGATGGGGCGGGGTTCTGGGGTGCTTCCTCCTCACATCTCACTATCCTTAGAAGCCAGACCACGTCCCCCTTCCTCCCACATATCTTCTTTTCATTGACTCCTCTTTGCGCGTTCTCCAAACAAAGACTTGGAGATTTGAGGTCTGTTCACCCGCCAACTCTCAGAGTAAGACTGTGTAGCAATTGCGCTGGTGAATTTTATTCCAGTTTCACAAATACTTCATGTTTCCCCTCGCACCTTTTAGAGGGTTTTTGTGTGTGCGTGCCGGGAGGTTGTCTGTCTGTTTATGTATTTATTTGTTTATTCCACCAGTCATTCAAAAGTTGCTGGCCCTCTTTCTCCATCCTCGCTTAGCTCTCCTTGGAGGACAGGAAGTGCCTTATGTGGGGAGTTAATTTATTAAGCAAACTTTATTAAGAATTCTGATTTACTGCCTTGTGTGCTTTGGGTAGCTACCCTGGCCTTTTTGGTTGGAAATTGTCATTTCTGAAATGTTTCTTTTTAATGAAATCACTGGCCCCTTTTCAAACAGGAAGGAAAAAAATGACTATTTTTTCACGTGAGCCTGTATAATGAGGCTAATTCCTGGGGTGCAGGGAGAGGGGGAGCAGGGATTTATTTGGAAACGAAGGGAGTTTTGACTTTCTTACAATCTCATATTCTTTGTTGTTTTTAGATTATTCTAAATTCCATGCACAAATACCAGCCCAGATTACACATTGTGAAAGCAGACGAAAATAATGGATTTGGTTCAAAAAATACGGCGTTCTGCACCCACGTTTTTCCGGAGACGGCGTTTATCGCGGTGACTTCCTACCAAAATCACAAGGTAAGCCTCGCCTATAGCGGGCTGCATTGGGGCCACCTGCTGGTTTGTGTGAATATTCAGGGTCCCCACTGGAACTCAGTGCTTCAAGGCGAGTTTCATTCCTTTAACCTACATCACCAATTTCTAGCCCTGGGGACTGTGCAGGGACCGAGCCACTGCCCAAGGAGTGCAGTGGTTTGTCCTCTATCCATGGGCTTGATATGACTGTCACACAGGCACACACACACACACGCGCGCGCGTGTGCGTGCGCGCATAACAGTTAGAATCAACTTGCAGCCAGGTGTGGTGGGGCACACCTATAACCTCAACATTCTGGAAGGTTGAGGCAGGAGGCTCACCAGTTTAAGATCAGCCTGGGCAGCTTAGTCTGACCCTGTCTCAAAAACACAAAAACACAAAAAAACAAAAAAAAGGAGGGGTATGTAGCTCAGTGGAAGGCCCTGGGTTCAATCCTAATTACTGGGGGGGGGAACCCACAAAAGCAACCACACTTTTTTTCCAATCCATAGACACCACTTGATTACGTGTCCCCATGCTGGGGTTGGTGGCTAGTGCTACTCTTTCCTGAAGCTGCATTTTCTTTTTTTTTTTTTTTTTTTTGGTGGGTACCGGGGGGGGCGACCTCAGGACCTCACGTGCCAACAGGCGCCCGTGCCGCTGAGCGATATCACCGGCCCCTTTTTCGTATGTGGGTTCCGGGAGTCGAACTCGGGCCTTCGCGCTTGCAAGGCAGGCGCTTACGCCGCTGAGCCATCTCACCGGCCCTGAAGCTGTATTTTCTGTTGGGATCTGTGTCCTTCTTTCCTCCACTCTGCCTTTTAGGGACATCGGAAGCAAGGAAAGGGCAGGTGGCAAAGTAGGAGAGCAAAGCAGGAGTCCACGGGGTCAGCTAGCAGGTGCACCAGCTTACCTAGCTAGATGTGGGATGAGGGCACTCCTCCCCTTCCTGTCTCCTGTCCCCTCCAGTCAAGTCACAGTAGAGGGAAGCTGCCAGGCACAGAGCCTGGCAGAGAGGCCAGGGAAGGGTCAGAGGCAGGGTTAGCACCCTAAAGGCACCAGTCACCCCATGAAGGTCATCCTGGAGCGGGCCGGGTGGCCGACAATGCCCCGGTGAGGCCAGAGCTATGATGGCACACTTCCGGTAATCTCCAAACTCAGGTTGTCTGTGACCAAGCCAAGCTGTGGCGGACACTCCCTTCCAGATCTTGAGAGATCTTCTTTCCTTACGCCTCCCAAACACAATTACTTTTTAACAGGGAAGGAAGATTTTTTCTGAGTTCCCTCCCCTTGCTGAAGCAGCAAAAGCAAAACACCAAAGTCCAATACCCAGTCTAAAAACTGTAAAACTATTTTGGGCCCATTTGAGTCTGGCTCGCAGAAACTTCTTTGCTCCATGGTGGCTGCAAACCCATGTTTAACTTTGTGGCAGTGGTCACCAGAAAAAATAGCAAGGAGGAGGCTCGAGTCCCCATATATAGGTTCTTAGAACCTCTCAGACCTGACATAGGGTCCCAAAATACATGAGTCTTTTTTTTTTTTTCCTCCTAAGACAGTCCATGTTCAAAGACAAAGGACAGGAAGAGGTAGACATATGACATGCAAAAAAAATATGGGTGCTCAAGTCCTTTGGGGGGAAATTCCTAAGCTCTGTACAGTTCTAATCTTAGGACCCATTAGCTGTGGGTAGGCCTGAGGGAGCTTGCTGCCTCTCTGTCCTTCTTGCACTTTGTTTACTGGTCGATTGAGGCATAATTGTCATATAGTAACAGGCAGTATTCAGAGTATACCGTTGAGGATTTCTCTTTATTTTTTTGTGTGCTCAGGATAGAACTCAGGGCCTTCTACATTCTACTTCAGAGCTACATACATACACTGGCAGCAGAAGTGTATGATTTCCTAAGTGTACAATTTCATGTTTGACATACATACATATATATACATACCAGTAAAACTATCACCGAAACTCACGACTGTATTCAATGCCCCTCAGATTTCTAGAAATGCCTTCCCTGATGTATATACTTAGAGATCTATGTACATGAATGCGTGCCTAACCAATTGGCGGGTATGTGTGAATTGTGGGCACGACGTAGGGCATTCTGCGGCTCTGTCTAACAGTGTGTGATTCCAGCTATGCATCTGGATATGTGCGTATTTGTTGACTAAACCAAGAGTTGCTTTTTCGCCTTTATGGGTTGGACCAGAGAGTCCAGTGGAGCTGTGCAGAAAGGTCTTTTTGGCCAGCCTGACAGACTCCTTGCCATGCAGAAGAGGGATTTCCTAGGAGAGCTTTCTGTTGCCCTGCCCCATGTAAATGTTTCCTCCGCTTTGTACTTGTCCCAAAGGCACCTGCTCTCTGTGTGAGGAGCAAGTTGAAGCAGGGCCCTTCAGCAGGCAGTTGCAGGGCTTCCACAGGCCTTTCCCGCGTGGATATACGATGTGTGATTTAACGAAGCGGGCTGGGGCTGCGTGTGATTTGTAGACTCAGTCTCATGGCTTTATTGTCCCACCTGGGCTAGGGTGACTTCATGGGTTGAAGCCAGCTGAATTCTTTCTCAGTGTAGGCTAAGGGGTGGAGTCTGCAGGGAAACTGCTTGGATTCAGATCTACTTGGCTTTGGGTGGAGCGCTTAACTCAGTTTCCCTGTCTATAAAATGGGGATAATAAAAGCACCCACCTCCTGGAATTGTGAGGATTGGCTGAGATTGTCTCTGTGAGTAAGGAGCTGAAGCCGTTGGCTGACTGATCATTAGCAAGGCAACTCCTTTCAAAGTGTAGACTCTGGAACACTCTTGGCCTACTAGCGTCACTCCCTGGCTATTTTATTTTATTTATTTATTTTTATTTTTTTGTGTGGGTACTGGGGGTCGACCTCAGGACCTCGTGCGCCAGCAGGCGCCCGTGCCACTGAGCGATATCACCGGCCCTTTTTTCGTATGTGGGTTCCGGGAGTCGAACTCGGGCCCTCGCGCTTGCCAGGCAGGTGCGTACGCCGCTGAGCCATCTCACTGGCCCATCCCTGGCTATTTTAGAATCTAAAACACTAAGATGTTCAGTAAGTTTTTATTACTGTGGTCAAAAAATAATTACAAATGTTAGTCCTTGTGGTTTCTTTGGTCCACTCCCTGAGCATGCCATCAATTCAAGGACTATTTGTTTAGCATTTTGCTTTGAATAGAGGAGCGGGGAAAGAAAAGCGACCCATGTGATTCAGGTGTCAGGGCGACACTGGCCAACACTGGCCTCCATATTTTTGGGTCAAAGGGCTCAGGGCATTCAGGATGCTCTTTCTCCACGTGGATGCAGGTCCCAGGTGGAGGGAGGTATGTGGCAAGGTCCACACATCTGGGGACCACAGGGCTCTTAATGATGAGGCGTATTTCCTCAGCCCAGCTGCAATTCCAAGATGGATTTGGGAGTTATTTCCCTAGATGGTTGACAGCTTGAAAAAGATATTTAAAAACTGGAATCTTCCCCAGCAACATTCGCTCTGTGAAACATGTTTTTGTAAAGTCCTTGCTGGACTTGTCAGCAGCTCTCAGAGCAAACGCTAGAAATATTTAGGTGTTAAAAAAGTCACGTGGGCATTTCATTTCCCGCTCTTGCAACAATGCCCATGTATGCGAGCACGTCTATCCCCCGATATTAACTTACTTTCCCATCAAAAGGCATTTTCCTCCTGCTTAAATCATTGCGTATGGAGCCCATATTTATGAGGTATGAGCTTTCTGGTTGGGACCAGGAAATGAACCCGTAATAGAGAAACATAATTAAGATGTTTGGCTCTCGCAAAGTTTTTTTTTTTTTTCAAAAGCAAGAATTCACAACAATTATTCTCATTAATTTTTACAACCTCTGTCTCACCAGTTGGAGCTGGTATTTATATTTGTTTTCTCCTACCCGCCCCTCCCCCCGGATATCCATTTTTATGCTCATTTTGGAGAGAGTACGTATGTTCTGTGAATAGAAATCCGTTTCGATGGAGGCCTTTGGTAGACCTGGACCATCCAGGTATGTCAGACTGGATACCCATGAGTAGTCTATTAGGAAGGGAATTTTGTAGGCAGGCTTACAGTTTCAGTGGATGCCTACAAAAGAAGACAGTATTTCACCTGCAGATAAACTTGCAGGTAAACATTGCTCAAGGATAATTCTTTTGTCCTGTAGGCATCTATGCTCAATCCCCAAAAGAAATGTGTAAAATCAACACACGTGAGTATGTGTTCAGCAAATTGTGTTTTTGCTATGCAGACAGAACTTCGCAAGCTATGGCAATTAGCACAAGAATTAGGTGGTTGTGGGCTGGTAGTACAGTCCAGGGGTGGAGAGCTGGGTTCTACCCTCAACACTGCAGGGTGGGAATGGGGGAAGGTAGTAGTGAACCTGTTGGAAGTGTAAGCAAGTGGTGTGGGCACAAGGTTTTTGCTGGTAAAATTACAACTCACACTTTTTTTCCCTCAGGGCAATTTTGGTCCTCAATTCTTGGTGGAGTAGTGACATGAGGGGCTGGTCACTAATTCAGCCTTGAATTTTCATCCTCATTGTCTACGACACTTGCAGGGACCAGGATGGAGTAAGGCTGAGGATTACCTTTGCCCCTATTGAAACGATTTGATTTTCACTTAACCTTTTTTTTTTTTTTTTTTTTTTGGTTTCTTTTTTGAGATAGGGTTTCACTATGTAGTTCAGGCTCACCTTGAACTCACTTTGTAGCCCAGACTGGCCTTGAACTCGCAGTGATCCTCTTGCCTCAGCCTCCTGAGTGCTGGGATTATAGGTGAGCGCCACCACACCTGGCTCTCACTTAACCTTTTTGAGTTTATTAAAATATTCTTTTGTCATTCCTTGGGTTGTATTTTACTGTGGCAAAATCTGATTGGGAAAGAAAGCCCTACAGGTCATGGGCCCTCAGATTCTTAAAATACAACTGGATGCAGGAGTGCGCATTTTAAGATAGTTTTCTAAGGGGGTTTTGCAGATCTCTCTACTCATGCCAAAGAGTCAGGACAAGATCAGAAAGCTGCAGGAATGAGCCCAGTTAAAAATAATGAGGGAGGAAAAGAGGGAGGGAGAGAATGTGTATACACATCCATGCACACACATTTAAAGGTATTTTTACATAGACTTTAGAAAAGAGCAGTTTTAGGTTCACAGCAAAGTTAACTGGGAAGTACAGAGAATTGCCACACAACTTTTCTCCCCCATATGTGCAGCCTCCTACACTACTAGCATCCCCACCAGAAAGGCCCATCTGTTTCAGATGTCACCATCCGCTAAAGTCCATTGTTTACATTGAGATTCAGTCTCCGTGTTGCCTGTGCTATGGGTTTGGCAGAATGATGCACATCTACTGCTCACCAGAGTAGAAAGGAGCTCCTGCCCCTGCCCTAGAAGTCCTCTGTGTCCCATCTGTTCATCCCTCCGCTCCTCGCTCCCTCCCTCCAAGCCCTGGCCTTCTTCACTTTCGCCATAGTTTCACCTTTTCCAGAATGTCATTTGGTTGGAATCATAAACTGAATTTAAAATGTGAATTATACATATATTTTTATTATGAAAATGTTCTCATGCGTGCATTTGTGTAGTTTACTTTTGGCAGTGCCGAGAATCAGATCCAGGGCTCTGCAGTTCTAGGCAAGCACTCTGCTACAGAACTACAGCCCTGGCCCACAAATAGTGCCTTTGTGTTCATCACACAGTTGTGGAGTTTGAATCAAACCTTATAGCACATCTCTTCCAGGAAAAGGACGATAGTAGATGCCTCACGTGAACAAACAGGGCACATTCATTAATGACCCTTACTACAGAGGATATTAATGTCCATATACTACTGGGGTAGATGAGATGGCTTTTAGGGGTACTCAAATATGATGGACTCATGCGGAAAAAGCTGTTCTGATGTTTTTTTGAGACATAGTCTCACCACACAGTTTGGGCTGGCCTTGAACTCACTAAGTAGCCCAAGCTGCCCTTGAACTTGCAGCAATCCTCCTGCCTCAGCCTCCTGAGTGCTGGGATCACAGGCGTGCACCACCATGCCTGGCTTATTTGTTCTGTTTTTAATTACCTTTAATAGTCTTCTATCAGAAAGAGAGAGAGAGAAAGACAGACAGAGACAGAGAGACAGAGAGACAGAGACAGAGAGAGTGTTAGTTTATTTCAGTATTAGTTTCTGTTAAATATTTCTCTAAAAGCAACCAATCTGTTCTTGCAGCCAGGAGAAGGCAGGCCGTGGGGTTAGGGCTCTCAGTGAAAGCCAATAGAGAGAATTAGGTATAACCATTTTCTTTTTATTGAATGCCAAGTGATTTGAATTTGTCATATGGAGAAATGGCATAGTATTTCCGGGTAAAATAAATTTCAATGAAAGTGGTTTGATTTAAATAAAAATATGAAGCCAATCAGCGCACAGGTGCTCTATAGCTGTGATGGCCATGAGGAGAGGGAACCCTGGATGATGAAGTTGGAGTCGCAATGCGCTGATGTCTGTAACGTGGTTCTATGTGTGAAAATTCAATTCACACTCAACTTTTAGGAAATACTTCCAGTGAAGTATTTCCATATGGATGCGCTCTGTCACCTAGATCTGCTACTGTGCATTCACACTAATGTCATATATGTTGATGGTTTAAATTAAAGTGCTGGGCCCAGAACCAAAGCAGGCAAAAAGATCCCATCCTATTGGTAAGCTCTGTACGTTGCAATGCTGATTTCTCAGAGAGAGCTTTGTCTTTCCTATGGGAGAATGATGGGATAGCTATCATATATGTGCTCATTGTATGTGTGGGTGTTTATTTTATTGGGCGCCATTTTCCACCTGGGCTACAAACTCTCTCTGTGAAACTCTGAGATGAAGCATGGCAGGGTTTTGGAAAGCAATAATCGAGACATGTTTTCTCCAAATGGGAGATTACCACCCTGCCGGATATTCAGCAACTGCGCCAGGAGGCACAACTTTCCAAGGGGGAGGCGGGGCAAATGTTAGAGCCTAGATTGTGTTTGAAACACAAAACACCACGCTTAACACACACGCACACACACACACACACATACACACTCACACACCAAATCCAGCTGGAATACAGCAGAATATGATTTAAATTAATGAGCAGAATGAATCCAGATTATTTTCCCCTTTTAAATGCAGTTTGATCTAGGATACCGTTCAAAGCTTCCACTTGGATGGAGTGCTTGGTCCCGGTTTGTGACTGCTTAATCTTCTTTTGGTTGTCCAAGGCCACATTTCTATGACACTTATTATTAGGTCACGCCTGAAGGTTGTCTTGTAGCAATCAAGTGTCAATGCCTACATCCTCTTTCCCTCCTTCCTTCAGATCACGCAGTTAAAGATTGAGAATAATCCCTTCGCCAAAGGCTTCCGGGGCAGCGACGACATGGAACTGCACAGAATGTCAAGAATGCAAAGGTAGGAAAGGGGACTCCCCCGACTTCCTCCTCCGCCCGTGTTCCCCACGCCACCCCCAGCATCCCTGCCACCAGCCTTCCAGCGCAAAGAAGGCCAGACACAGAGGACAGGGGTGGGGGGGTGGGGTGCAGCTGGGACCCATCCAGCGTCCCACTTCCTGTGTGGCTGATCCCGAGAGGTCACCTGGAGGGGACACTTCCAACAGAGAGAGGATACAGGACAGATGGGCTTGCTATATCTACCCAGGGAGCCAATGCACACTTTCCTCCTTTCTCTCTGCTGCCTCTCCCGCTACGGCCCCCTTTCTCTTTTCCCTCCCATAAGTCACAGCCGATGAAGGCTTTTCTTTCTGGCAACAACTCTCGGTAAATGAGAGAGAAGTTAATGACTTGATTTCCTGGGGGTGAAATACAGACCAACTTGACACCATATGGTATCCAGGGCACTGAGGGATTGGAAGCCGGTGCTGAAAATTGCTCAGTATTTTTACATATCCTGTGGTCACAGTCGCTGATATGACAAATAGAAGGGGCTGTAGCAAATGAACAAAGTGGGAATTTGGTCTGATTTGAAAGGATTGAACAAGTATGGCCAATTTTGTCAAATGTTCTCTTTACCTCTTGATAGGCTTCCAAAGTAACTCTCCATATGGCAGGAGAATTGGAAATAACATCTTGATCGCTTGGATGCCTTGGACCAAGGTTTTTTTTTTTTCCCTCTTCCCACTTTTGATGGGGGTTAGTGTTTTAAAATAAAATGAAGTCATTTAGGATGTTTTTCCTTATGCTTTTTGGAAGACACAAAAAGGGAGAGCCAGGCAGCCAAACAGACATATCCATTCAAAGAGAAGGGAGAGACCAAAGAGAGAGAAAGGCCGAGGCCTTGTGGTTTCAACATTGGATTTAGAACTGTGTGCCAGGGAGATTATTTTTAGATAGCAGGCTTACCAGATCTAATTTTGCATGCTTTTGAAAAATAAATCGAACCTTACCTTCAGGCGTGACTGTGTATGGCACACGCCTGTGCATTCCTGGGTTTGTAGTTGGTTTCTCTTTCATGATTGTGGATTCATAAGGTGATTTCTTGTGGCAAAAATAGCCAGTTTTCTAAAAGTATTATGACTTTTTTTTTCTGTTTTAAGCATCTACGTTTTGAAACTGACATTAGATTTAGTCCCAGGGTCAGTGAAAACAGTGACAACAAAAATCACGTCTTACAGCTGGCCATGGTGGTGCACACCTGTGATCCCAGCACTTGGGAAGCTGAGGCAGGAGGATCCCTGGGAGTTCAAGGCCAGCCTGGGCTACATAGTGAGTTCAAGACCAGCCTGAACTGCATAGCAAGACCCTGTCTTTAAGAAAAAAAATCACACCTTAGCTGAGAAGGATCCAATTATTTGTGGTCCTCAGACTTTCCAGTTTTTGTTCTTAGAGTGTGTAGAATTCCATCCCGTTCTGGCAGTTATTTGTCACAAAGGCCGCTTAGTCATTGCTGAACAAAGTCCCAGCCCAGTGGTACATGGAGAGGAACAGGCTGGGCAGGGAGGGGCTGCCCTCCCACTACCAGCCTGCCACTGAGGGCTGTCATCTGTCTCTTCTTCCCCCCTTCCGGCAAGGTCAAGAACAGAGGGAGAGTAGATTTATGGGGCCACCTCCAGCTAACCCATCTCCATGTCCTACCAAGTCCTCCTCTTTTGGGGGGTGGGGATGGAACCCAGGGCCCTGTGCGTGCCCCGATTCCACCTTCTCAATGCAGCTCAGCCTTTCTCTGCTTTCTGCTGCCAGCCAGCATAGCCCAGCCCCCACCCTCTTCACCAGTCGCAGCCTCCTGACCGATTTAGCCCTGCCTGCTGCCCTCTTCTTGGGACATTCTCCAGGCTGCCGCCAACCAGACCCTCGGGAAACACACACCGGAGGGACCACTTCACAGCTGAGAGCTCTTCTGGGGCTGCTCAGGTCCTTCAGGAGAAGGTCCGGGCTCCTCCTGCCTGACCATGCCCTTCCCATCCGGCCAGGCCCATCCTAGCTTTGTCCCTCACTCTGTCCCTGCTGCCTGTCTCACTCTGCTGAAGCAGAGGCCCTGGACCTGGATGCTTTCCTTGACTTTTAGCCCCTGCATGAGAGTTCCATCCGCCTTAAGCTCTCTCCCAGCTCATCCCCCGGCCATGTCCTAACCCTCGTTGGTCTCCTCCCTCCCAGAAGCCCCCATGGCTACAGGCAGCATGGTCAGCAGGTGGCTCCTTCAGGACCCCTCCTGGCTTTCCCGGGTGGACCCATATCTCTGCATTCCGAAACCCAAATGGGGCAGATGTCAGACAGGAAGGGAGTCCTAGGCTCAGATGCCCAGGCAGATGCCTCTACTTCCCAGTCCTTCCACGATGTCCCTGAGGAAAGCGAGGCAGGGAAGTGGCTTTGAGGTCAGATGAGCCTGGGGCCAACCTGAAGCTGCACTTATCACTATGTGACTTTGGACATGCCACTTAACCTTACGGACCCTCAGTGTCCCCCTCTATAAAATGGGCATGAATAAACGTAGCCGCCACTTTCTTGGGTTTGTTTAACAGTGGAGTAAGAAAATGCCTCTGGAGGGCTTGAATCTTAGTCCATATTCTTTAAAAAGAAATGCTTTTCTTCTTTTTTTTTTTTCTTTTTGAGATGTCTCACTATGTAGTCCAGGCTGGCCTTGAACTCACTATGTAGCCCAGACTGGTCTCGAACTTGTGGCAATGCTCCTGCCTCAGCCTCCTGAGTGCTGGGATTACAAGCGTGCACCTCCACACCTGGCTCAGACTCAGTAAAATTGACCTGATCTGGAAGAAAACTCCCTGTCACTGCCAGTTTTGCCCTTGCCCAGAATTTATTTTAGGCCCTTGTCGTCCCCAACCCCCAGGTCACAGCAGGTAGTGACAAGTGGGGACTGTGGCTCTGCGGACTCAGCCATGATAACAGTCAGGCAGGAACGGCAGGCTCACTGCTAATCTTGCAATCCTGTTTCCTGTCCCCCACACACCCGGTGACAGCTGGCTGGAGGAGACAAGCGGGAGGGATGAAATTTCCAACAACTGGAACTAGGAGAGGGGATCAAGGTGGGGTTTTGAAGAAATAAGCACAGTTCTTAAAGTGCACATAAAGAACTTTTGGATTTGCTTGGCAAATGTTTGGGCATCACCCTACTCTTTTTGCCCAACTCGACTCTGTGTTTGGAAAAGGCTGATGATCTCTTAGTTATTTTCCAACATTCATTTATGATTTCCAGTTACAGAAGCAATCTCCACTTTCTATAAAAATGGGAGAGCCACAGAAAAGCACAAAGGAGAGAATAAACCCAGTTAAACATCCTGTCTGCAGCTACCGATGCGCACGTGCACCAAGGTTGCTTTAAAAGGCTCACCTGGGACTTAAAACCATCTCTTAAAAATCAGCATTTTCTGACTCACAGTCCCTTGAATTGGTAACAAAGGGGACAATTGCAGGTGGTGCACAAATGCAAGGGCGTGTTGATGCTGTGATTTCCTAGATGGTGTTGCTTAGAAAGAGACTAAGTTCTAAGGAAGGAGGAAAAGAAGGAAGAAAGGAAGGGAAGAAGGGAGGGAGGGAGGGAAGAAAGGTGGATTAATTTAAAGCTGATTCAAATAGTAACCACTGAGCAGTAGGCCTGGTAGCAAGTTTTGGTGAACATTGCCAAGCCAATGTGCAAACAACAGAAATTCAGCAGATACCTGTACAAGCAGAACCTCTGAGCTTCCCAGGGTCCCTTGTTTTCGTAGAACATTCCTGTCTTTGAGCTTTACGTCAATCACGGGGGCTAAAGACTCTTCCTAGCTGTGGAGGGGGTGGGGCCGGGGTGATCACGTAGAATCTGCTGGGAAGAGGGATCCTCCGGGCTGGTGGCAAAGCAGTGTCAGGGCTCTACAAGTCTAGGGCTCTGAGGTTGAGGTCGGATTCCAAACATCTCAGGAAGCCATCTGGGGGGCACTGTGGTGGGGGTGCAGTGGGAGCTGCTGTGTAGCATAGAATGTTAGAGAGGCAGGGATGCAGGGAACAGCATCTAGTCCAACTCCCCCCATCGCAGAAGGGGAAACTGAGGCCCATAGACTTAGGTTTTGATCCGTTGTTTGTCTATTCAACCAACACCTTTATCGAGTGCTTGCTGTATCCTGGGCACTGGGGATGCAGACATGAATCAAAGCACACAGGATGAGGGCCTGTGGATGGAGAGCAAGCCTTGGGTTTGGGGTCCAGGCTACCATACTGATTGGCCCTGAGGCTCCCCTGCTCCTCTGAGTGTCTGTTCCCCCATCTGTAAAATCAGGGCTCATGATAGAACCCACCTCTAGGGGCTCTGCAAAGACAAAGTGAGGTGATGTTTGTGCCTTGTGAGTTAGCTTTCCATCACTGGAACACAGTACCCACTGGAATCAGCTTGGAAAGAGGGACATTCCCTGCGGCTCTCAGAACCAGAGGCTTCAGTCCATGGTCACTCAGCCCCATCAAGCTGGGCCTGTGGTGAGGAGCACGGCGGAAAGGCATGGCGCAGGAAGCTGCTCAGCTCATGGTGGCCAGGAAGCCAAGAGATAGGAAGGGGTGGGGTCTCAGTATCCCCTTCAAGGACCTAACTTCCTCCAGCCAGGCCCCACTTCTTAAAGAACCACCTCCTCCCAAAAGTGCCATGGGCTTGGGACCAAGCCTCCCATGTACCAAAGCACAGTGTGCACGGACTGCTGCTGCTGTGGGAAGAATGACTCCCAAACCCAACGCAAACTGGCTGAGAGGCCCAGACTCCCAGCCTCGCCCATCTATCTCTGTGTGCATTGTTAAAGCCAGGCCGGCCTACTCAGATTGCGGGTGTGCCCCAGGCTTTCCCCAGTGCATCTGCAGCCCACTAAAGGGCGAGGAGGTCCAGGCAACCTCAGTTCTCCCATGAAGCACTCTGAGGCCGGGGCCCTATGGTTGCAATCTGCCAGGCCCCTGATGCTCCATGTGGATCACCTGGGCTGCAAAGAAGACCAAGCATTGCTGGGTGCCCCTGTGTGCCAGGTGAAGCAGGAAGTGCCCAGAAGACTTTGTAGTTCGCTGTGACCTATGGGTCAGGGATTTGAGAAGGGCTCTGCTGGGTAGTACTCACTGGCTGGGGTGTTGATGGGGTCCACTCACGTGACCCACATTGATCTGGCTCCTGTTGGCACCTGCTGCTGAGGCGGCAGGCAGAGTGGCCCCGAAACTGGGGCATCTGCACGTGGCCTCTGCAGTGTGGGGTCTCAGGGTATCCATACTCCCGCAGGGGCAGAAGCCCGATGTCCTTTGCCATCCTTGCTTAGGAAGTCACCAAGTGTCACTTGCATTGCATTCTATTAATTGAGCATGACTCACTTGGGTGGTCCAGATTCTAGAAGGAGGGACAGGCCCAAGATCCTCCTCCCCCAGAAGGAATGTCAAAGACTGTGCTGCTATGTTTGAAAACTGCCCAGCTCGTACGGAAGCATGTAGCCCGGCGCCTGGCCTGGATGGATGCTGTGTTGCTGTTAGGTCCTGAGACGCGGTGCGTGTCCTGTGGAAGCCGGATGCCAGACTGACCTGCCCAGCACCGTGCAGGTGGTTAAGAGGCAGGGCCTGGCTGTGAGCTGGGTTTCTGCAGGGTGGAGAAGATCAGATCCCCTTTCTGCTACATCCATCTGCCTTTCTGATCCTTGTAGCACAAGCCAACCACAGAATTTGAACCAGCAGCAGCAAAGGGCTTCCCCTTGGTGATTCCTGCTTTTCCTGGCGTGGAACAGCTGTGAGCGACTGTACAGCTTGAGCGCTTCCTTTAGCTGAAATGCATTTCAGGACCAGAAGCATTTCAGATTTGGGAGTTTTACAATTTTGGCATATTTTTGCCCATATTGGATCTCAGGGCATTTTAGATTTTTGGATTAGGGGTGGCCCCATTTCTGTTTAGGGAGCATTATTGGGCGGCTGCCTGTACCACCTTGTTCTTTTAGTGGGCTGCTGAGGTGGCAGGCAGAGTAGCCCGAAGCTGGGGCCTCCCAAGGCTCCACTTGGGCTTGCCCAGAGTTGGAACTGCCCACCCAAAGTGGACAGGAGAGTTCGGAGCTCAGGACATCTTAGCTAGACCAAGGCCCACCGGATGCTTAGTCCCCATCCCCGGGTATGGGAGGGAGTCTACACAGCCACTGGCCACGCTCATCCACTTCCGAGGGGCCCAATGTCTCCCCTTCCACCTGTTCCTCTAGGGCGGGTCAATCTGGATCTCGTTAAAGCAAGATACCCTCTGAAAAAGTTGTAAGATAGAAATAGAAAAACATTTCCAGCAATTTCAAAGTATTCCTGGAACTGGGGCTCCTCGAAGGTTAAAATCCTTCCACAAGGGCCTTTCTTCTTTTATCCCTTCCTTCCTGATTTCGAATTAAGTCTCAGCTCCTGACCACCAAGGATGAATTTTCCAGTGGAGGATTTAGTGCTCCCGTGTTCTTGTGCTTGTGGTTAAAGGGAATCTCGATGCCCGACTAACGAGGGGTGATTTCCAACTCCACATTCTGGAGGCAGCGTGAACCCCCTACCCTGGCTGTCATTTTGCCTGGTGGCATGGCTTCCCCCAGGGGAAGGGGATATTTATGGGGAACAGGAGAGAGGTTGTATTGGCGAAGCGGTGGCAGCATAAGTAAAGTTGTAAAATTGGGGTTTGTCTGAGGGGTTCCATCTTGGATCGAGCTTTCTGTCAAGGGCATGGATTTCAGAACGGCCCCGACCCTTCCCCATGCCACCAAAATATCTCTTTCCTGCTGCCCGTGCCTGCCTCAGTGTCCTCACTTTCCAGGGCAGTGCGGTGAACAATTCTCTCAGCAGCATTTTTCCCATCTCTCCTGGGGTATAATTGGCAAAAATTGTGTACTCTTAAGTTGCAAGACAATGTTCTGATATATGTACATATTGTAAAATAATCACAGTCCTGCTGATTGTCACCCCTGTCACCTCACATAGTTAAGTTTCCCTCCTTTCTTTTCCCCTTCTCTTTCCCTCCCCTTCCCTCCCCTCCCCCTTCCCCTCCCTCCTTCCCTCCCTTCCTCTCTTCCTTTTTTCCTTGTGGTGCAGGAGATCAAGCCCAGGGCCCTTGCACATGCTGAACACACATTCTTTTCTTCTGGGGTGAGAACACTTCAGATCTACCCTGTTAGCATGTGTCAAGTACCTAACACAGCACTGTGAGCTACATTCACACGCTGTTCTGTGCGTCTCCAGAACATATTTCTCTTGCAAAACCGGAACTTTGTGTTCCTTGACCAACATCTGCCCCAGCCCCTGACAACCACCATTCTTACTCCCTGCTGCAAGGAGTTTGAGGATTTTAGATCCCATATATGAGTGAGACCATGCCTGGCTTGTCTCCCTTAGTATGTGACCTCCAGGTTCACTCATGTTGTCTCCAATGAGAGGATTTCTTTTTCAAGGCTGAGTAGTACTCTGTTGTGTGTGCATACTGCATTTTCTTCATCCATTCTTCTGCTGGGTTGATTGCATATCTTAGCTGGTGGGACTAGTATTGCAGTGGGCACAGGGGTCCAGATGTCTCTTCAGCCCTACAGAGTCCATGTCCTTTGGGTAGCGACCTGGCAGAGGGATTGATGGATCCTGTAGTAGCTCTACTTTTAGCTTGTTGAGGAGCCTGCATTGTGTTTTCCATAATGATTGTGCCAAACTGTGCTCCCACTGACAGTGTGCAGGGTCCCTTCCTCCACACTTGCCTCTGTCATTTGATGGTGGCCATCCTAACAGGTGTAAGAGCGATCTCCTCCTGGCTTTGCTGTGCACTTCCCTGAGGAGCAGTGAAGTCGAGCATTTCTCCATACACCTGTTGACCTCTTGTGTGTCTTCTCTGAGGATTGTCTATTCGGTTCCTTGGCCCTTTTAAAAAACTTATTTCATTCTTTTTGGTGCTAGGGATTGAACCTAGGACCTCATATATGCAAAGTGCTCACTCTACCAGTGACCCACACCCCGCAGCCTGCCAGGTAGTGTGGGTTGTTGTTATTATTATTATTATTATTATTATTATTATAATTGTCCTGCAGTTGAGTTGTAGGAGTTTCATTCCCCATGTGTGAGCAGCATTTCTAGACTTTCTGTGGACATCCAGCTTTCCTGGGCAGCTTGTTGGAAAGCACCTTTTCTTGTCTCCCATGAGGAGGTGCTGGGTTATGGTTCTGGGGGTGTCAGATGCTGCCGCTTATCATGCTCTCTCTGGTGACTCTGACGGACATGTCCCCTGGTCACCCTGGGGTAATCCCATAGGCCCCAGGAATGAGCAAGCAGGTGGATGTGAGACCGTCTGGAAATCGAGCCCCTCGGGGGCTGTTCTGTGGAAATGACAATCCTCGTCTTCAGTGCAGAACTTCGCAGGTCAGAATTGCCAGCAGTGCCCTCCTCAATGTGTTATTATGAAACATTTAAGAGATACAGAAAACATGGAAGAATTACTCAGTGACACCCATGTGCCTGTCAGTTAGGTTCTACGATTAGCCTTTTGCTATATATTCACTCTATCACTATCCATCCATCCATTCAGCATCTGTCCATCCATCCATATGTCCATCTACCCTTTTGTCTATCCATCCATCCATCTGTCCATCTACCCCTTTTTCTTTTCATTGGTGAAATTCATACTAAGTTGTAGACATGAGTACGTTTCACCCCTAAACACTTCAGCATGTATATCATTAACTAGGATTCAGTTTTTGCTCATGATGATTTTTGGTTAAATTTGCATAGAGTGACATGCACAAATTTTAGGTGCACTTCTCATTGTTTTCAGCACTGGGCATTGAACCTAGGGCCTCCCTCTATCACTGAGCTATACCCCAAGCCCTACACCATCCACTTTTTGACAAGTGCACATACTCATGAAATCCAAACTTCTATCAAAATATAAAACCTTCCCATAGCCCCAGAAAATCCCTGCATTCCCCTCCTCCATCACTCCTCACCTTCTCCTCCCAACTAGGGGCGAGGTTCCAAGCAGTTTCCCCTATAGGTTAGATCCGCTTGCTGTAGAGTTTTATAGAAATGGAACTGTACAGTGTGTTCTGTTCTGTGGAAGGCTTTTTTTTCTCCTGGGGAGCCTTTAAAACTCCAAAATATCCAGACTGCACCCCAGAACAATGACATCAGACTCTTTGGGGTCAAGCTTAGGTGCCAGTAATTTTTTTTAAATCCCCCAGATGATTATGGTGCCAGCCAACTTTGAAATACACTCCTCTAGAGAGATTTCCACATCTTTACCCCTGTGCTAAGCTCTGACTCCTAACTACCCCACCTCAGGAGTCAGTGTCCTTACATTAAAATTGTATTTTCCTCTGTAGGGTTTTTTAAAAAAAAGTGTTTATGGTTTGGAGGGGAATGATAGGCTTTTATATTAATATGCAGAACATATAGCATTTATCCAAAAGCAGTTGCAGCAGGGTGTGGTGGCGCATGATTGTAATCCCAGCACTTTGGAAGACTAAGGGAGGAAGATCACAAATTCGAGCCCAGCCTGGGCAACTTAGTAACTTGGTGAGATTCTGTCTCAAAATAAAAAAATAAAAAAAGGGCTGGGGATGTAGCTCAGTGGTAGAGCACCCCTGGGTGCTCACCAACTCCTTTTTTCCAGTATTGGAAAAAAAAAGTATTTGCTTTAGTCACGTGGTCAGGATCAGAGGTCACCTGGAGGTCCTTGACTTATCCCTGCAAGACCAAGGGACCCCCATGTGATCTCCCTCAGAACAAAGGAGCCCTTAGATAATCCTCTGAGTACAAGAAGTGGTTTTAAGGTCATCTAGTCCAGACCCGTCCAGCCTTCCATCTTCCACAAGGCTCCTCTCCACCCACCATCTCACCCTCTCTCCAGAAATCATTAAATAAAGGAATAAAACTAAGATGCTGCTAGACTGGTTAACATTGCTAGTTTTATGAGACCAAACTAAAATATGAAGCCATTCAGTTCAGTACTAGATCCCTGGCAAGACTCTCTGATGCGCAAACACCATGAGCTCATGAGAAGTTTAGCTCTAACTGAGCTTTTTTGCGTGGTTTTCCCTCCAGCTCTTTCCTCAGGGGCTCACAACTATCCCGTGAGATGGGCCTCGTTCTCCCCATTCTGCAAATGGAGAATCAGAGACCAAGGGCCTGTCACGGCTGTCCATACAGCTGGGCCAGGACCGTTTCCATCTTTCTAGAGCCGCCTCTAGCGTTGGCTAAAATCCTGTTAGGAATCACCAACTCCTTTTGAGCAGCTGTGGGAGTATAAACCTCTCCCTAGAAAAATAGACAAGCTGTAAATATTTGAAAATTGGGGAGGGGGGATTAATAGACCTTCTTGCAGGATAAGAGTCTGTGTCAAAATGCGATGTGTGATTTACAAGCTGGTGTTATCGAGCAATGCGTCTTCCACTCATCATGCCATTTCACAACACTACAAGGTAGCTATTCTTTTTCTTTTTCTTTTTCTTTTTTCCCAGTGCTGGGACCTGACCAGGGGTTCATGCATGCTAGTCTATAATCACAGCCTTTTTTATTGTTTTATTTTGAGGCAAGTTCTCACTAAATTTTCCAGGCTGGGCATGAACTTGCAATCCTCCAGCTTCAGCCTCCTATAGTGCTGGGAATTCGGACCTGCGCCACCGCACAGGAAGCTATTCTTATTCCCCTTTTACAGACAGGAGAGAGAGGCTTGGAGAAAAGAAGAATAAGCCATCCAGTGGCCAAATTTGTGGCTGGGTTCTTAAGTAAGAGGACAGCAATACAGTACCATCTGTCTCTAGAGTCTGAACTTCAGTATATTATCTAGAGATTTAGCAAGGAGAGCCCAAAGCCTCAAACCAAAGTTGTCCCAAGTGGTGGGAGAGGTGTCTTGAATTTCTCAGCACCGCTCAAATCCTATAGCCCTGCTGGATCCGAGGCCGGGGGATTTACATGACCACGCTGCGTCTCCCTGTTCTCACCAGTGGAATGGTACCAGCCCTCTTCTCGCCACTTGCTGATGCTATGCATGGATGATGGGGTGACTGGAAAGCATTTTGCAGAACCAAAGGAGCAAGCGACTATTTACTACTTGCACCAGGCTGAATCCGGCAGGGGGTGCGCTCTTCCCGCCCCAGCCGTGTCCACCGTGTTAGATCAGGGTAACTCCCCCCAGGGTATTAGAACTAATACATCAGGCACGTTCTCCAGGGGGTGTAGCCCCCCCTTAAATTTGAGTAACAGATTAAAGTGCTAGCAAGAAGAAGAGGAATTCGCTGCAGGAGAACAGGGAATTTACGGTCCTCAGCTTGCCCCAGTGCATTGCTGTGGCCGTTTGGAAACGTCTGCCAGAAACTGGGTGAGCGTCACCCGGGGAAAACAAAACAGAAAGGCCCCGTCCCCGCCCCGGCCCCCGCCACCTGCTCCCGTGAAAAGGCTGATTGAGGCGGCCGCAGTGGAAAACGATCTTGAGGGGCCGTTCCTTAGCTGGCGGCGGGCTGAGGATGTAGTTTGGCCGTGGGTTTCAATATTCCCTTGTAATGTTTTACAACCCAGACTCCACGACGATAGCGTCATTCACCACACCCGCTCACGAGGAACAGGACGCGAGAGGGGGCAGAGCCGGGGAGGGCACGGGGCCTCCAACCCTGGCTGTGTCTGGGGACCGATCGGAGCTTGTCCGTGGTGAAGCCTCTCCGGCTCGATTGTCAACAGCATGCTTTGCACATCAGGGTGGTTGCGTTTGCCAAACAGTTGGTGTGCGGGCAATGGTATTATCAAGTCTAAGTCAGGAGATGAGAGGTTTGGGATGGGACTGCCTCTGAGCTGTGCAAGCTGGGGCAGGTGGCATAACCTCTCTGAGCTTGATTTTTTTTTTTTTAAATCTCTGAAGTAAGTCTAGTCATACTCGTGAACAGGGGTTCTTTCCAGGATTGGATAAAGGAAAACAGCACAGCGGCCGGAACATGCAGAAAGAACAAGGTGTGGGAGGCAGAAGAGGGGAAGGGGTGTGGATGGTGACCACGAGGATGAAACCAGCTCCCGGGGCTGCCTGCAGTTGAAGCTCTGCAGCCACGGAGGAAAAAGATTCATGTGCGCATCACAAAGATTTCAGTCGCAGTGACAGGGCACTCACAGGGCTGGCTGACCGCTGGCTCCTGTGACCCGTCCACTGAGGACCGAGCGAGCAGACAGCACCCTGCTGGGTTTTGATGCTGGTCCTTCCTTCCCAGTGCTCCACACTCTGGTGTGGATGGAGAGGTCCCCCGCCCTGCCCCGCTCCTGTTTGACACCTGTCAGATGGGCTTGCAATGCTGCATTTTAGGCACTAAACAAGATGTTCTTGATGGGTGGGCGGCGGAGATGAGGTTCCGAGCTCTTCAGAGGGAGCAGGCTGTGAGGATGAGTGGTTGTCGGGATAATATCGCTTCCCCACTCCTGGGAGTGTTAGCAATCAAGAGCAAGGCTTGGCTTTTCCAGTGAGTAATTTTGCAATTTGGCAGTGCCAGATCGGAGAGAATTCCTCCGAGTCCATTGATACATTCTCTTGTAAATTCCCTCAGCCAACATTTTTTGGGGATTATTTTCTTAATTAAAAAGAATAACCATCCCCATTAAAGACACAAAACCCAAAGACATTTTCCCCTTCCTCTTGGAATTCTGACAGCCCAGTATTTGACCTAAACTGACCCAAATAGAATTACCAGTGAGATTTGACAACTTCTGTAGTTTTATTGTTATTACTACAATTTTTCTTATTCTTTTTTTTTTTTTCCATTACGTAGCTTGAACTGCAAAGCCAGAGCTGTAAAGCTAATTTTATTCCTCTCAGCCTGCTGCCCTGGGGGGACACTTGGGCTAGCGGGGCAACCCTTGATGGCTCCAGCTGCGGTCTGAGATGGCACATGCCAAAGGGAAGCTTGGCTGGAGACCCCTGGGTGTCGAGAGGGCATCTGTAGTCTCATGGAAACTTGGCAGACATTGCCTGTCCCCTGCTGGCCACTCTGACGTCCTTTCACATGACAGAGAAAGGCAAGGACAGAGGGTGGGGATGGTTGCGCTTCTGAGGATAGGCAAAGGGAGTTGTGAGCCCCAAACCCCTGCTCCTCTAAATGCATATGGTGCTTTAAAATTGAAAGAAGCAATCAGGAAACTATATAGATGCAATTCAAGGATGATTGGGCTGGAATTCTGGCTGTGTCTTTTACTAGTTTTGTCACCTTGGAAAAATTGTCTAATCTCCCCAGTCTTCAGTTTTCTAATCTGTAAAGTGGGGACGAAATGATCCAAACTTCATAGGGTCACAGAAAGGAGGAAATGGGGTCAGGCATAGTGGTGCACACCTGTAATCCCCGCAGGCTGAGGCAGGAGGATCACCATGAGTTTGAGGCCAGCCTGGGCTACATAGTGAGTTCAAGGCCAGCCTGAACTGCAAAAAGAGACCTTGTTTCAAAAAACAAACAAACAAACAAATGCACACAAAAGAAGGAAATAGGCCCATGTGGCAACCTTCAGGATATTTTATGTGCAGCTCATTACCCATTAGATAATGTCAGGTAAACCCTTTAATTTTAATAGATGTTTATTTTTAATTTTTTAATTTTTTTTTTTGTGGGTACCAGGGGTTGACCTCAGGACCTCACACGCCAGCAGGCGCCTGTGCCACTGAGCGATATCACCGGCCCTTTTTTCGTATGTGGGTTCCCAGGAGTCGAACTCGGGTCCTCATGCTTGCCAGGCAGGCGCTTACGCCACTGAGCCATCTCACCGGCCCAATAGATATTTATTTTAATTGCCTTACAGGAACTAAAGTTAGTGCCACAAACTTATAATTTCATAGATATCATTGCTTATAGTGAGGCTAAACTCATTTGGATAAAAATTTAATTTAAAAAATGTACTGTGTTAAGCCAGGTTTGGTGGTGTACACCTGTAATCCAGCACTCTGGGAGGCTGAGGCAGGAAGATTGCAAGTTTGAGCTCAGACCAGGCAACTTAGTGATTTAACAAGACCATGTCTCAAATAAAATAAGATAAAATTGAGCCCAGGGTCTTTATGCTGAGCCACATCCCCAGCACTGCAAAAAAAAAAAAAAAAAAAAAAAAAAAGTTAAAGACTATTTGGTTATAGGTGATGGCCAAAATCATGACTGACTCAAGTCTGGGACTTCCTGGACTTCCTGATACTCTCTGGCAGTGTGGAGCCCAGGGGACAGTTCTTAGAATAAAATGATTAATTGCATAAAATAAAGCACATAGGTTATGAAGCAAACGAGCTGTGTTGAGGTGTGGTTGCGAAGGTATCCTGAATGGTTCTGTGGCAATGTATCCGTGCACTTTGTAAATGCCTTGCCAATTTCTCTGCCATCCCTGAATGTTGGCAGACCTCTTTCCCCAATGCGTGTAGGAGTGTGATAGGTCTGGGCACTTTCTCCTACACCCTCAGATGATTCTCTCCATTGTCTCTTTTACTTGAAAACTGTTTTTACTCTTAATTGATGCATCATATTTGCACACAGTTGTGGGGTATAGTAGGACATATTTAAAAAGAACTACAAGAGTCCAAAGCTTCCTCTGTCTTTTTAGTCTTCAAGCTACCCGCTCCGCCTACCTCCTCTGCAGACCCCACCTGCAGTCCACCCCACCCACCAGGCTCTGATTAGGGTTCCTGGTGTTTCTCAGCACCCCCTTCATGTTCTCAGAAGTGGCTTTTGTTGGAGTTCCCAGTCCTATGAGGGAGACAGCGGGATTTGGGTACGAAAGCTGAAGGGAAGGGAAGGTGGAGGAGAAGCCATGAGTGAGAGAAGGGCCAGGTTCTGAGTACTTTGGCGGATGCTGTGCACAGGATGCCATGGGTTATTACCTCAGTTTCCCTGTGTGGATGCTGAGGCTCAGCAAGGTTGTGTCTCAAAAAGGATGTCCTGCATGTGCTGCTTCCGGGACTGGAAGTTGGCTTGGTCTCATTGCAGACCCCGGCTCTGTTTTCTATCTTCTTTGTCCTTCTTCCTCCCCTTCCTCTCTTTCCCTCTCTCACTCCCTCTGCTCTTTCTCTCTAAAACAGTAGCAGCAGTGATGGTGATTCCCATTTATCGAGCACTTACGATGAGCTGTGTACATTTTTGAGTCTTTCCCACTCTTAGCTCATCCCTGAAAAACTCTTTTACAGATGGAAAATAGAGCCATGGAGAAATTAAGCACTTCAGTGGCAACAAGGACAGTAGCCTCAAAAGGAAATTCTAAGACACAGCCGGAATCTGCCCAGATTAGAGAGACCTAAGGCCACACGTGACCTTCCTACATGGTCAGCCACTTTTGGGCAAAGACTTCAGCACTGTTTAAAGACAGGTGCGGGCTGGTGAGATGGCTCAGCGGCATAAGCGCCTGCCCAGCAAGCGCGAGGTCCTGAGTTCAACTCCTGGTTCCCACATATGAAAAAAGGGCCGGTGATATCGCTGAGCGGCACAGTTGCCTGCTGGCGTGCGAGGTCCTAAGTTCAACCCCCAGTACCCACACACACAAAAAAAAAAGACAGGTGCATAGCCAGCTGTGGTGGTGCACGCCTATAATCCCAGCACTGGGGCAGCTGAGCCAGGAGGCTCACTGTGAGTTTGAGGCCAGCATGGGCTACATAGTGAGTTCAAGGCCAGCCTAAACTACATAGCAAGACCCTGTTTCAAAAAAAAATAAAAATAAATAAAAAATAAAATAAAATAAAGACAGGTGCATAGAGGTTAAGTTTAAATAACTGCCCGATTTAAATTTTCTAGCTTTTTTTTCTTTTTCTTTTTTGAGACAGGGTTTCACTATGCAGTTCAGGCTGGACTTGGACTCACTTTGTAGCCCAGGCTAGCCTCAAATGAAAAGCCATCCTCCTGCCTCAGCCTTCCAAGTGCTGAGATTACAGGTGTGCAACACCGTGCCCAGCATATCTAGTTTTTTGTCTGTTTGTTTGTGAGACAGAGTCTCACTATGTAGTCCAGGCTGTCCTTAAACTCATTATGTCACCTAGGCTGGCCTCCAACTCATGATCTTCCTGCCTCAGCCTCCTGAATGCTAGGATAACAGGTGTGCACCACCATGCTTGGCTTTCATCTAGCTTTTGACATAGGGAATTCAAAGACGTAGAGGCTAGGTGGAAATATCTCCAAATGCCATTGATAGTGAAGTGGGGCTCCTAAGTGGGGTTCCTCCTTGCCTTTCTGTCTATGTACAGAACTTTTCCTAGACCTGCTTGCCTAATTATAAGGCATGAAAAGTTAGTGCCCTGATACAGATCCACGGCATATGATCCACGCGAGGTAATTGGGTCACTTTTCTCATCCAAGATCTCTTATTTCTCATCCTGTGACCTTTCTGGTGGATTTTTTTGACCTGTGGCTCAGCCAGTGGGAAGATCGGTACCAGCACACTGATACTCATGATTTTCTGTCTTCTCTCTTGCAGTAAAGAATATCCTGTGGTTCCCAGGAGCACAGTGAGGCAAAAAGTGGCCTCCAACCACAGCCCTTTCAGCGGTGAGCCTCGTGCTCTCTCCACATCCTCCAACTTGGGGTCCCAGTACCAGTGTGAGAACGGCATCTCCGGCCCCTCCCAGGACCTTTTGCCCCCGCCCAACCCGTACCCGCTGCCTCAGGAGCATGGGCAGATCTACCACTGCACCAAGAGGAAAGGTGAGTGCGCTCCTGACCCAGTGCCTCCTGCCGCATCGCTTCCGTCCCTTTCTGGGGTGCGGGTGGGGATGGGGGTGGGGCACGCACGGTGACGTTGAGTTCTCCAAAACACATAAACCACAGGAAAATACAGTGACGATCAGAAATTCAAGCCATACGAGGAAGACAAGAGATTGTTTTGCTATATTCCTCTTAGTTCTGGTCCCCTTCTTGCAGAAAATGTACATGAAATATTCAGATCTGTTTTATTTATTCACGCAAGCATGCACGCACATACCACGTGCAAGTGCACACACTGCAACACGTGCACACACACACATTCAGAAAAAGATTTCTTTATTTTGGTGGCACACACTTTCAGAAAAATAAGTTGTGTGTGTGTGTGCGTGTGTGGTTCTAAGGATTGAACTCAGGGGCTCTCTACTACACCCCCAGCCCTTTTTTTGTTTTTTATTTTAAGACAACAGCTTACTAAGTTGTCCAGGCTGGCCTCGAACTTATGATCCTCCTGCCCAACCTGAGTAGCTGGGATTATAGGCGTGCGCCACTGTGCCCAGCAAAATAGTATATATATATATTTTTAGCTTTTAATACAGATGACATCATACAACACGCATTTTGCAACTTCCTTTTTTTATATTTTAACTTCAGGTTGTGGGGTATTTTGGGTGCTGGGGATTGGACCCAAGACATTGCGCTTGCTAAGCATGTGCTCTACCACTGAACGACACCTCCAGCCCCGAGGTTTATGTTTTAGTTATGTTTTCATAGCCCTCAATCTGCTTCGTTCTTTGCTAACTGCTGAAGAGGAGGTACTGAAAGGATGCAAAAGATGAAGCGGATTTGTTTTGCTTTCCACTGTTTTCTTTGTCAAATGAAACGGATGATTTTTCCCTAAGTCATCTGAGCCCAAAGGGGTGATGTCAAAAAAGTAAAAATCGTAGCAGCTCCTTTTGGGAGCCAGAATCAAAGTGCCCGGCACAGCAGGGAGGTTGATTTGACCATTTGAAGGCTTTCGTTGTACAGACTGGCCCCTGAGGGAGGAGGGTGCAGGCAGAGAGGACACAGAGACCCGGCTCTGAATCTCAGCTGTGCTACTGCCACCCTCCCTGGCCTTCAGCTTCTCCGAGCCTGGGATTCCCCACTTTGTAAACGGTGCTGGGCTCCCCAGGGCATCTGGTACCTGATCAGCACTGTGTAGGCGGTAGCTGTGGCTAACAGGTGAGGGACAATCACTGGGGACAGTAAGTCCCAGGAGGAAGTGAAGGGACGACTGTGGTCTCAGAATCAGTTGGGGTGCCCCGCATTTGGCATTTGGGAATTTCAGTGAGTATGGACAAGTGACTTAAACTCTTAAAAAAAGAAAAAACTGAGAGAGAGACTGGACATTTGGGCTCCTGGTGGGGCTTCTCTCGCAGGCGTGGTACGAAGTCCTCCGAGAGTCACGCACACCCTGTGTTGGCTCAGGGTCGATCGGTGAGTACTCGCTGTTTTGCTCTGAAAGGCCCAAATCTAAGTCTTTAGTGTGGCCTGTTGGATCTTGCGGCCCCAGCAGCCACACACACAATGCCTTTGCATATCTAGGGTCCGAACCTGGACCTTTAGAAAAAAATCACCCGCCTCAAGCACCAGCGGCAAAGGAGGCTTTGCCGGCTCCCCGAGGGGCTGAGTTGCCACAAGGAAAGTAACACAGCTTGACTGTTTAACATTTACCTGTCTTGGGTTTTGCTTTTCGATTTGTTTTTTTCAATCCTGGGGATGGAACCCAGGGCCTTGTGCGTGCTAGGCAAGTGCTGTATCTCTGAGCTCCATCCCAGCCCCCATCTTGGATCGGAAGGAGGGACAAGCTGTCTGTCATGGGTCCTAGCAGGGCTGGGAGCTGACCTGGGTGATGCCTGACTTCCGTCTACACCTTTTGGATCTCGAAAGCCTGAACGGTATCACCCGAACAGCCCCCTAACCCAACTCCCCGTGCATCCACAGCTGGATGGGCTGGAGACCAGATGCTTGCAAACATGTGTGTCCCTCTGGGTACCGGCGGGGAGGGGGTGGCGTCCCCCGGAATGCAGGTCCTGCCCAGGGATCCTGCCTTATGTTACCCAGAAAGTGCCTTTCCTTGGTCCTAAAGCCTCTCAACAATGCTGCTCAGTGGGTGCTGTTATGAACTGCCTTTACAGGTGGGAAACTGAGGCTCAGAAAGGTTAAAGAGATGTGCCAGTGGTTCTTCTTAATTTTTTGGCAATTGAACCCAGGGCCTTTGCACTGAGCTGCATCCCTGGTCCTTTTTATCCCTTACTTTGAGACAGGGTTGCCCAGGCTGGGCTCAAACTTGCTGCCATCCCAGAGTGGTGGCATTACAGGCCTGTGCTACCATGCTCAGCTTCACTGGTGGTTCTCGAAAGTGGAATTCTAACCCAAATCTGGTTCAAACAGGTTTGCAAACAGGGTAGCCCGCACCCTTAACCACTATTCCACCGTATCTGGTAGTATTGCTTCTCAGCTACACCCCCAAAATTAGGCCTTCCACGGAAGATCTGCCTTGACACCTGGGTGAAATATGCTAATTATGAGCTCACCAGGTTTGAATTAGGGAGCTTTGTTTATTAAATTGATGCCAGACCAAAAGCAAGAGAGGAGGAAGTTAAGAATCAAAGCGTGTTTTAGGTCAGCGTTTACAGTGTCGTCCTACGAATGCCTTTTGGGAGGATGCATTGGGAAGGTTTCGGATGTGAGCTAATAGAACTGTTTGATTATGTGAGTGGTTGGCTTCCCCAGGGTGCCAATGATCCTCAATGAACTTATAGTCAACTGTGTGGCCACTGGCAGGGCTGGAGCTGGTGGCTGGTTTGTTGCAGAAGTACTCACAGTTGCTGATACTCTGCAGCTGTGTGACTGTGGGTGAGTTGCTTCACCTCTCTGTGCCAAGAGGAGGACAGCAACAGTGTCCAACCATAGGGTTGTGGTGAGATGACCTGAGTCACATAGAGAGCTAAGGACAGCATCTGGCACTTCTGAACACGGTAAACATCCACTAGCCACTGAGGTGCTCGTCAGTGGAGCCCGTGCAGTGACAAGCAGGTCAGGCATGATGCAAGCGATCATATAATTGTTTAATTAAGATCGTGATCGAATGCTGTAAAGATGTGCACAGTGTTAACGGTGATCGCAGCAGAGCATTAGACTAGGGTGGAAGATAATGGGAGAATTGGAGGTGCCATATGGGCAGAGTAGAAACTGGCTGGGGGTCAGCAAAAGGCTAGGCTGCTGGACCCCGAGCACAGGGAGATGGGTGGGGAGTGAAGCCCTCAAGAAAGGCACAGCATTAAATGACATTTTCACTCAGGCATGCAGATGTCACCCTTGCCTGGTGAGCAGCTGTTCGTGGAGTAAACAGCCCGGGCATGCCAGGACTAGGTTTTTGGCTTGGAAGTGGTCACTTTGCTGTGACAGTAGGGACCTGAATGGGCACCAGAGACCCATGGAGAGGCTGGGGTAGGCTCTGAGGTGTGAGATGTGGGGAGAGAAGACGGAGATGCGGGTGGAATCAGGACCAGGACGTAATGACTGGCTGGAGATAAAGAGGTGAAGAATTGCCCCCTTTTTTCATGCATCCAGAAACTGAAGCTCAGACAGGTCGAGGGACCTGGCTGGTGGGTGGCCCGGGCTGAGCCTCCCTCTGGAGCCTGTGGATGTGGGGTGCGTGGGGTGCACACCTTGGAGAAGGCCTTTTGCCCATCTCACCTCCCTCTGCCCCCTAAAGAAAGCTTCCGGTGACAGGGAACACGCCAGCCAAGCTCTGTGTGTCGTGCCGGAGAAGAGACAACAAATAGCAATTCATCATCGGCCTCCACATTGTGAGGTGATAAGGAATCAGCGGAGGTTTCCTTCCAGCTTGGGATCCCCACGAAGTGATAACTCCGTGGGTGGTTTCCCCCCGGTCCCTGCCTGCACAGCTATCTACTTCCCCTCATTGTCTGTCTCCTCTCCAGCCAGCCCAGGAGCCAGGCCCAGAGAAATGTCAAAGGGCCAGCGGGCCAGAGGCCGCCCTCGTGTTTGGACTCCGCTGTCTCCAAACTATCTGTCCCAATGGATGGAGTCAGAAAAGCTGCGAAGGTCTTTTATCAATGTCACTCAATCAAACCCAGGACCCGGGGCCTGGGAGAGCACTTGTTTGTCTGTCTTTCCCCCTCTGGCCCTGACTCTTACCTCCTCCCATTAGCAACCAAATGTCACCCAAATAAATATTGGAGCCTAGCCACTTATAAACTTGGATATTCCAAGGGGAAGGGGCGGTAGATGCTGGAAAAGGTTGCGCAGCCTGCATTTTCTCAGTGCTGTGTATTTTTAAAAAGCAGTTTCTCATTCTTTCCTTCATTGCCTCCTCACTGCAGCCTTTGATCTAGAGAAAATGCCCTCACCCCCATTTTGCAGGGGGCAGAGGACTAAGAGCTGAGGTTAGATTCAGAGGGTGTATGGTCGATGAGTGATGGATCTGGGCTGGATTCATCAAATAAATGTTTACTGAGTGCTTACTATGTTCTAGGCACTGTGCTGGGTGCTTGGGGGTAAGCAGAGGACCAGGAAGAAAGACCTGCAACATTCAAAACACTTGAATTCTCACTGGAGGAGAGAGATATTAAGTCAGCAAATACATTTAATCATTTTGGATAGAGCTGCGGTGACACTTGAAGCAGTCTTTTTCTTTTTTTGGCAGTGTTGGGGCTGGAACCAGGGCCTGGTGCAGGCTAGGCAAGTGTTCCTCCATTAAGCTGCACTCTCAAGTCCTGAACCGAGTCTTTTGATTGTTAGTTGAGGTTCTTCCTACAATATCATTCCCATCCTTTCCATTTTAATCTAAGTGCTAGGAACATGGGAACACACACTCACAAACCATCCATCCAGTCCCTCTGTCCATCCATCCATCCATCCATCCACCCATCCACCCATCCACCCATCCATCCATCCATCCATCCATGCATCCAATCCAATCCATCCATCCATCCATCCATCCATCCACCCATCCACCCATCTATCCATCCATCCATGCATCCATCTATCCATCCCTAAGGGTCAAGGGTTACTACCTTGCCACATTGGCTGGGCATGTTTAGTTACATGAAAATAGAAACCCTGGGGCCATCTGTCAGAAAGAGCACTGTTTTGTGAGTCAGAAAGCCCAAGTTAGAGCCATCATTCTAACCTGCTGAAGGTCACTTAGCTGGAGAGTGGCCGCTCATCACTCAGGCTCCAGGGTCCCCTGTCCACAAGACTTGCAAAAGTCTTTCATCTAAATGAACTCAGTCTGCAAGGGAAATGACCCATTTGGGAATAGTGAGCATATTTGCTTAATGGGGTTAATGATTTGAAAGGCGCTCTGTGAGGCTTCCAAGCTCTGGAATCCACCCAAATACCCCCAAGTACTAGGTGACCTTCAGAGAGCCAGCTGTCCAGTATTCCAAGGGAGAAAATAGGAAACAGCGAGTGGACCCAGAATATTTGGATAGATAAGATTGGAACCAAGAGATTTCAAAGCTCTGTGCCAACTTACTGTGCAAGGAAGATAGATGGAAACTGGAGTGTACTTAGTATTTATTATCTCAGTTAAATCCCACAAGAAGTTTGGGTTTCATTCCCGCTTACAGTCAAGGATTGAGATTGCAATGGTCCAGTGATTCATGTAGCAGGCATCAGAGCCATAATTCTGTGCCTTAAAAGTCACTAAAAGTTACTTTATCCAGAAGCAAAACCATCTGGAAGCATCCAGGGGACCAGGGCTTTTCACAGCGCTCCTCTGTGATGGGTGGTCAGAGTCAAGAACCTCCCACTTTCTGTGAGATTTGGTTGGGATCAGGGTAGCTGGCCTCTTTTTCTTTTTTGGTGATACCATAGATCAAACCCAGGACCTTCACACTGAGCTACATTCCCAGCCCTTTTTTTGTTCTGAGACAGGGTTTTGCTAAATCACTGATTTGCTCAGGCTGGGCTTGAACTTGCCATCCTCCTGCCTCAGCCCCAGAGTGCTGGGATTTCAGGTGTGCCCTGCCATGCCTGGCTTCAAACACACTTTCTGAAGCGGAGTGGTGGATTCATCTCAGAAGACTTCACCCTTGGTCACGACCCCTTCTCCAGCCATGGAAGCTAATTAGAAAAAAGAAAAAGATCCAAAATCGACAGAGATCCTATTCAGATCATTGATCATGGCTGACCTCAGACTTGGATCCTGGCTTTGGAATTTCTTTCTACTGTGATGAGTACTGAGAGGAATGGGAGAAGGCTCAGGATCTGCTTTCATCAATAAACCACGCTGAGTTTTTCTTAGTGCTCTGCATCAGATCTTTGGGATATTAAAGACTGGAATGCAAAATTTTATGATTTTCCAAAATGTGTTCAGGCCTTTTTCTTATTATTCTCCTTTTCTGACTTGTAACAAATCTGGAAAGGGATCAGAAATTTGAGAATGGTTAGTTTGCCTTGTTTTTTTTCTCTTGCCAAGGGTACCCTGCAGCTGTACTTTCTATTATTGAAAAGGGGAACGCCCTGGTTAAATAATAATAATAGTAATAATAATAATAATAATAATAAACCCAAAGATTACGAGTCTAGCAACAATGGAAACATTCGGATTTATGGATCTGGTGGGTGGAAGGGAGAATGGAAGGGAAAGAATTGGGAAAGGAGGCAGCAAGGACACAAACAAGCCAAATGTGGCAATGTCTTCAAGACTCCAACACAACACCCATTTGAAAGGTGAAACATGTGGCCACTCGCTCATCTGGATGTCTTCAGACATCTGGATAGTTGGCATGATGTAGATAGAACACCTGGAATAATGACTGCATTTTTCTTTTTCTTTTTTGTACAAATTTTTGGGCATCCTATGGGTCCCAGATGTGTCCCAGGAAGTCTAGCAAAAAATAACCTTGCATGCTGGGAAGTGTGTAACTGTGTGTGATGACTTTTGACCCATTCATGGGTGTCCCTTGTGGAATGTTGCACATGGAGGTGTTTGGTTGGAGGCTATTTTACAAACCAGCCGAGAGCCAAGAGATTTACTGTTGCCCAAGTGATTTACTGGAAGCTTTATGTCTGTGGTTCACCTCCAACTCCCAGCATGTCACCCTTCCTCTCCTGCTGCTCCGGGAAGGTGGGCACAAGCCAGAGATGTGCACCAAGGATCATATTTGTCTTGTTCACCATGCTGGCTCTGGCTGTGGCTCCTGCACAATACCTTGCACTTGCTATCTGCTGGTGACTAGGGGAGAGGCATTGGATAATAGAGGACTAGACAGTGGGGAGCAAGGTGTGGTAAGCAAAGGAAGTCATGTTGGCTTTGAATCCAGCCTCTGTTCCTTCCCTGCCATGTGACCTTGAGCAAGTCACATCTCTGAGGTTCACATTCTGCTTCTGAGAAACAGGAATAAGAGCAGAACCCTGGAGGAATTACTATGAGATTTCAGGAGGCCCACTTAGTAGGTGCTCAATAAATAACAGCTATTAATATTTCCTCCCATTATGTAATATGCTGTTCTGCCTTCATGACTTTTGGCTATCATAGAGAGTTGCACAGAAGCTCCATTTTCTTGGCACTCCTCAAAGATTTTCTTTCTTCCCTTCCCTCCACTCCCCCTCCCTTTCCCTCCTCCTCCCCTTTTCCTCCCTCTCTCCCTCCCTCCCTTCTTTTTTTGTGTTGCTTGGGATGGAACCCACATGCTAACTAAGTGCTCTACCACTGAGCTACATTCCCAGCCCCAGACATGATTTCTTAACGTTTATTGATTAGGAAGCGATTGGAAGATGAGGAAAGCAAGTCTTCAGTTTGGAGGGTCAAGTTCCAGCTAAGGAATGAACCTGTGTTGAGGTTTGCACCTTGGTGTTTATCCCAAGCATTATGTCCCCAAAGGAAACAGTGGGAGGGGTCGTGATGGCTCAGATCTTAGATCTGCAATGAGCTTGACGGGCAGGTTGCTTTTGCAACAAGAGCTGCTCTCCATGATGGGGGTCAGGAGAGTCACACACTGCACCTTATTTAGATTCTCATCACCCAGTGAGGTAAGTGCTGTGCACCCTCATTCAGAAATGACCAAGATGAGTCTGTGAGGGTAGATTCCTGCTGGGATCCCCAGATGTTGAGTAAGGAGACAGATGCAAGCCCAAGTATGTCTAGGCACCTTAACTTGGGAGCTGGGCCTTAGGGAATTCTTGAACTCCTGAAGTTGTGTAAAAAACTCTGTGTGTGTGTGTGTGTGTGTGTGTGTGTGTGTGTGCATACAATTTTCAAAACATCATGTTATGGTGTATTTTTCTAGGAGACAGCCCAGTCCTGCACTTTTGTTAGTTCCTGGAGTGGCCAGTGGCTCCAAAGTGTGAAGGAAATGACTCTTTCAGAGGTGGAACTAGCTCCACTGCTCTATGCCAAGGACTAACTAGTGTGTAGAGGGAAGTGACTTGCTCTGCAAAGAAGAACAACAGATAAGTTTGTACAGAGTCAACAAATATTAACTGGGTACCTGCTTACATGTGTCATTGGGGAAGGGGATTCACTCAGGATCCCATCCCTTTGTCCATTTGCCCATTCATCCATCCACCCATTTCTCATCCATCCATCCACCCATCCATCCATCCACCCACCCACGCATTGCACACATGTTATTGTGTACTTCTTCCATGTAGCATGATAGTGAACAGCAGGGTCTGTGTAGTCAGACTACTTGAGTCTAGACCTGGCTTCGCCATTTATAGGCTGTACAAGACCTTGGCTAAGTTTCTTAACCTCCATGTTTCTTTTCTATCATCTGTTAATTGGGAATAACCTCTTATGGGTTCTTGTGAAGATCAAATGGGTCACCTTCTACATAGTGCTTAGAACAGTGTCAAGCAGAGTTAGCACTCTATGTGCTTGCTTCTACTGTTATTGGTGAAACTATTTTTATCATTACCAGGTGTGTGTGAGGTATCGGGGTCTGGGAGTATAGTTAGGTAAAACAAGCAACATACTGGCTGCATGGAACTTACATGTTGGTGAAAAGGGAAGATGACAGCAATTATAATTGCTGATTTTTGAGCTTTCCTTGTACTGGGCTCTGGACTAAGTGCTTAGTACATATTTTCCCACTTAATTCTCAACACTGCCCTTTGTAGGAAGGTTGTTAGTACCTGCTCCATTTCACAGGTGTAGCAGCTGCCAGGACTTAACCGTGACAGTCCACCCCTTTGGATCAGAGTGCAGGTTGGAGCTAATGACCTCCACTCCTTTGGCCAAGTGCCTGTCTCTGGTGGCTGGTCCTGGTCTCACTGGTGTCTCTCCTCCTGTCTTAGATGAGGAATGCTCCACCACAGACCACCCCTACAAGAAGCCCTATATGGAGACGTCCCCCAGTGAAGAAGACTCCTTCTACCGCCCCAGCTACCCCCAGCAGCAGGGCTTGAGTGCTTCCTACAGGACAGAGTCAGCCCAGCGGCAGGCCTGCATGTACGCCAGCTCCGTGCCGCCCAGCGAGCCAGTGCCCAGCCTGGAGGACATCAGCTGCAACACGTGGCCCAGCATGCCCTCTTACAGCAGCTGCACGGTCACCACAGTACAGCCCATGGACAGGCTGCCCTACCAGCACTTCTCCGCTCATTTCACCTCAGGGCCCCTGGTCCCGCGGCTGGCTGGCATGGCCAACCACAGCTCCCCACAGCTCGGAGAGGGAATGTTCCAGCACCAGACCTCCGTGGCCCACCAGCCTGTGGTCAGGCAGTGTGGGCCTCAGACTGCCCTCCAGTCCCCTGGCAGCCTGCAACCCCCTGAGTTCCTCTACTCTCACGGCATGCCCAGGACCCTGTCCCCACACCAGTACCACTCTGTGCACGGAGTTGGCATGGTGCCAGAGTGGAGTGAAAACAGCTAAAGGTAGGCTGGCTTCGCAATAGACGTTTGCCAGAGAGACAGAAAAGGAGCAAGAAAGAGAGAGACAATAGTGAAGACAACCCCATAGACAAAGTTTTCATTTCACCCCATGTTCATGTCTACACTCGAGGCCGCTGGACACTGATGTAATTAGTAGTTTGTGACCACCATTCAAAAATGTGACTCTGTTGTTTTGTCTCAAGACTTAAAAAAAACAAACAAACGATGTGCCGCATCCCCATGACCACCACACTCATCGAGCAGCCACATTCGCACCACCCTGGATATCTCCCGATTCCTTCCTTTGGGTTCCAGAACATCTGGCCTCGTGGAGTGTTTATCCTGATGCGTAGTTGGAGTCTTCCTCTGTCTCGGTGTTAATGTCCACTTTGTTATATAATAAATAATAATATATTTTTTCTTCTAATTCTCTTAATGGGACCCAGTCCCTTATTAGAGGGAGATCAGGGGCAAGTATAGTTCAAACTATGTACTTGTGGGTTTCCTCTCACATCAACCAGCCCTAAAACTTTCATTCACCACCCTCCTCTGTTTAAGAAAAGCACCTACCTCTGCCATGGGATGTTTTGGAAAGGGTTCCCCAGTCCCCAGCTGGTTTTTTGATTTTGTTCTGCCATCCCCATGATCGTGACGCTCACTTTTGGCTTCTGTTTGTGGATGAGTTAGGATAAGGCTGGGCTCCATCTGATGTCCTATCTTCTCCCTGGCTTCCCAGCTTTGGGTCCCTCCAGCCGTCTGTCGCTAAATCGTGGCCTATAGCTTCCTGTCCGGAAATCTTGCTTTGAAAAACTTAAAAAGCCCTGGTTTACATGTGGGCAGGACCGTGATAAGCAGGGTACAAGCTGTGTGCTGACAAGAATTGTGAAAAAAAGCCAAAGTAAATATTCTTCGTGATACAAAACAAAGCCAGCCCCTAGCTTCCAATCTTCCATCACCAATGATCCAAAAGGGATACAAAGGAAAACCTACGATTCCTCAAGAGGCAAGACACATTCACTGAAGATTTCTCTCCAAAGCAATCACTCCATGCCAACACAACATTGTGTGTACCAAGACCAGAAAACAGTATTAGTAAGAAGTGTGTAAGTAACACATTATTGTAGGGCTCCTCAGATGTAATATTTTACTTGTACTATTTATTTATAAATGGGAATTCTAATTAATAACATGAAGCCCAGTGTGGGAGTTGACCAAGAGCTTTTAATTTTATTGATACTCGAATCCAAGTTTGTGTATTTTTTTTTCCTTCTGAATGTGCTTTGCTTTCTCGATTTAAAATTTTTTTTAACTGACCCTAATTAAAGAAAAAAAAAACAGGGTAATATGTGAGGCTGAGTCTGTCCACGTACGAGAGAGCGTGAGGGTGTTTGTAGCGAGTGTCTTTATGCGATTTCGTCTTTTTATGTTGCTAAGGGGGGAGGGTGAGAATTAAGTACTCGTTCCTTATATGTGTGTGCCAATTAATGCCTAATAAATACTATGTGCTTAAAACAGTACAAGAGACTTGAACACCCGTTTTTTTGTTTTGCTTTGTTTTGTTTCTGTTCTTGCTACTGATTGCAGAGAGGGACTGTGAGGTGGAGGAAACCCAAAGGAGTTGTCTTGCATGTGAATTTTGTATACCTGTGCTTCTTACGGGTGATGACAGGGGTGTTTTGCATCCATCGTCCTTGAACATGACAAAGCTGAATGTATTTACCCACTAGTTATAACCCTGGGATGAGGTTATTGCTTTCATCGAATTTGTACTATCATGGGAAAAGAATCATCATTAGAAATCCTGATGGATTGAACACTGGTGTTGGCCTTAATCTCGCTAACACCTAATGCTTGGTTTTCTGGAGTCCGTCTTTCTCTAAATTGATGGTCAGAACTGGGTGTTTTGGGAACCCCAATGCAAATAACTTTATGGACCATCCATGGAACAGTATTTTTTTCAACCCCACGGATTTCAGATTTGGGAATTTGTCCTACATAGAACACAAAAGGCACAGAGCAGGGAAACCAATTGGTGGATAAATGAATGCTATAGTTTTTCTTTCAAGTTTTCTAATTTTGGTGCCGCATCCCTCAAATTATCACGAGCCATCGAGTGTGTAGCTTTCTCTTGAAACGGGAACAATTGGATCGTTGATTACAAATTATTCATTTCACCAGGTCCCCCTGGAATCTCCCCTAGCCGAAGTGCTCCTGAGAGGTGTGAATTAATTATAAAGCAAGGAAAACTCAGCTTCCTCCGAGCACATTGGAAAAACTAGGTCAGTGGCTTGTCTGTCCTCGAGGGACTGAATTGGTAAAATTGCACTGAACAAGTTCCTACTGTATTTTAAATAGATATTTATTCTGATAAGTTTAATTTTAAAAAGTTAGCCTTTGAAAAAAATTACCTTTCAAATTAATTTTACCAACTGCCAAAGACTGTCGGTTTGTCTTACTCTTTCCGAAGAGCCTCATATAAGTAGAGGTTGAGCATCTCTCATCTGAAATGCTTGGGGCCAGAAGGGTTTCAGATTTTGTAATTTTGGTTTTGGATTGTACAATATTTGCATATATATTTGGGGGATGACATCCAATTCTGAATATAAAATTCATTTATGTTTTATATAACCTTTATATTCATCATCGCAAGGGAATTTAATACATATTCTTAGTGCACTGCATTTTGACTGTTATCTGTCACATGAGGTCATGTGTGACATTTTCCAGCTACGGTGTCACGTGGGCACTTGGAAGCTTTTAGGTTCTGGGACATTCTGGATTTCAGATTTTTGGATTAGGAATCCACAACCTGTGCTGAACTGACCCCTCACCTCCACCACTCAGACATTTGCCACCGCTCAAAGACCATTAGAAACATGTTCACAATAAGTTTCCTAAACCGGAAAAGGAACACTGTCATTCCATAATAGATACATGTCCTGTTTGGGTTCCAAACAGTTGTTATAATGGATCTTTTCCTGAATTGGTAGAATTAAAGATATAATATCCCAATGTTCACATAGGTGGTTTTTGTTTTGTTTCATTTTGTCTTTATTTTGTCTGTTTGTTTTGGAGTACTGGGGATTGGACCCAGGCAACACTGAGCTACCTCCCCCAGCCCTGTCAGTTTTTTTCATTTTGAGCCAGGTTCTTGCTAGGTTGCTCAGGCTGGCCTCAAACTTGTGATCCTTCTGCCTCAGCCTCCTGAGTGCTGTGATTACAGACGTGCACCCCCAGGGTCACCTAGTTTTATCATTGTGTTGACTTCTGAGCTGACCCTTAGTGAAGAGCAAACATGTGTTAAGGTCCTACCCCGTGAGGTAGACACACCTCCTTGTTGAGGATCTACTATTGTGTAAGCCTCATTTCCAGTTAGGTCTCACAGCCTTGAAGCGCAGATTCTGGTTGTGTGTCCTGGTAGGCTCTGGGCTCGGGAGAGAAGTGTGATAGCATTCAGAGACTTGGTTAGTATCCTGGAGCTCAGAGAGGTTAGGAATTCTCCTCAGGTTACCCCGTGGAAGTGTGGCAGAGTTTAGCATATTCCCTAACTTTATCCAAGCCCTCAGCTTCTCCCTCTATTACAAGCAGATATTCTACCTGTCTCCAAGGACTGGGGTGAGTTTAAGTGAAATAATATCCAGGGGAATATCCAATAAAGTACTTTACACAATGGATGCTACATAAAGGCTTGAAAAGGCTTTGATCAGAGAAATACAATTTTTTATTCACTGACTTAGCAAATATACATTTTTTTTTTATGTGGGTACCGGGGGTTCGACCTCAGGACCTCGCGCGCCAGCAGGTGCCCGTGCCGCTGAGCGATATCACCGGCTCCTTTTTCATATGTGGGTTCCGGGAGTCGAACTCAGGCCCTTGCGCTTGCCGGGCAGGCACTTAAGCCACTGAGCCATCTCACCAGCCTCATACATTTTAAAAATATTGATGCCTGTTGCTAATGAGAAGATAGGAAATCTCATCAACTCTGTTGGGATGAAAATTAGTTAAACTTTTTGGGAGGAGACTTTGGATTAAACCAAGTTTTCAACATGGTGCTAAGCATTTAATTGGATAAATTTGCTTCGAGGAATTGGTCCTGAAAAAATAATTGGGCATGTGCATAAATATTTCTGGGGAACTTTGTCTTGCTTTTTCTTTTTTTAATCTTGCAAAATTGGAGGGAGCCTCAATAGCCAATAATATGGTGTTGATGAGGTAAATGAATGTATGTCCATATGGGATATCACATCGCCATTAAAAAACACAAGGCAGAAAAAGACATAGTAAGTCAAAGAAGCGGGCTATGGTTGAAACAGCAGCTTCCAAATTTTATTAAGTATTCATTCATGCTTAGAAGGGAAAAAACAGTAATACCAATGGTGAGATCATGGGTGTTTACATTTTCTTTGTGCTTTTGAGTATTTCCTTTTTTTCCTTGGTGAGGAAGATGGTTTATTCAAAGTTAGTAAAATAAAATCTAGTTTGTTTTTTTCATTGGTCGTCAAGAGCTTGAGAGGAGGGCGGGATACTTCTGTTTGCTTTGAGGATGAAGGGATGGAGGTCCCGTCATGGGTGGCAGTGACCCAGGCAGTGACAGAGCTCGTCCCAGTGCCAGTTGCCAGATGCTCATCACAGAACCTGCTGTTGCCATAGCAAAGTGACGCCTGGATGTTTCTGTGTCTGCTTTCTGGGGCCGCTGCCTCCTCACTTGGAATGCTGGGTGGGAGAGGCTATTGTCCAGGGGCGAGTTCTTTGTTCCTTGTTAATAAATACAACATGCACACACATATGTTCACACAACATTGAATGAAGCCCTTGTTTATCTTACCTCTGTTCTGACCTGGGTTATTAAATTCACTCTCCCACTCAATGCTTGTGACTTTGTGTAAGCCACTTAACCTCTGTGACCTTCCATGTGCTCGTCCATGGCCTGGGGACTGGGGTACTCACCCAGACCATTCTGGGTCTAGGGAGGTCCTATGGTTGCACAGGAGCTGGGCATGAAGAAAATGCTCAATAACCATTAACTGATTAAAAAAGTGTGCATTAATATCTGTTACTAATTCTTCTCCTCCTCCTCTTTGGCCTCCTCCTTCTCTTCCTTCTTTTGTTGGGAAACTTGCCCCTTTGATCATCTGTTAGTTTTACAGCAGACTTAAGCTTCATGGGGGTTTGGAAAACCTCTTGGCCACCATCACCACCATCAGCACCACCATAATCACCATCATTGTCACCATCATCACCATCAGCAATAACTAAAACTGCTTCCCACACGGGCGGGCGTCTTCTTCAACATGATTTAAGTAGCTGACTTTGTAAGTGACTGTTAACCCTGATTCTTCGTGGCCAGGAAGAGGAGGTAATAACTTTTACATCCCTAAGGCTGATCGTCCAGGCCCCTTTCTTTTCTGATCTCAAAATGCATTTTTATTCCACTTTACGAAGGAATCACGCATGTTAATCCCACCAAAAGCATGGTCCCTGATCCTACAACTGTGAGTGTTGGAGCTGGGGGAGATGAAGATCATTGCTGGTCGTTGCAGTGTCTGGCTAACTCCCCCCATTATTGGTACAAGTAAGTGTGATAACGGCTCTCACTTACGAACCTTGTGTGGATATTTTGTCCCCATACTGAGCAGCACACCTTAATACTGGGAGTGAGGCATGAACCTGCTGCCCACTTTCGCAGTGAGGAAAGACCTAACCAGAGACCTCAGGTGATGTGGCTGAGGTCACCCAGCCTCGGAGCAGCTTGTCTGCCAACCACACTGCCCATCCTCCCTTAGGCGCTAGGCCAAGTCATGCCATCCCTGTTCTTCTCCACCAGCAAGGAGCAAAGAGCAAGGACCAGATGGAGGCCAGAGTGTGCCATGAGCTGTGTGCTGTGGCTCCAGGTGACATGTCCTCTGGGCTTTCAGTCTCGGGTAAAGTGAAGGCAGTTTCGATTCTGTAGCTGCAGACTGGCATCTCAGAGGGCAAGACCTCTTGGCTTGCTGCTCCCGGGAGCCCAGGAATTCACCGGGAAGAGTGCCCTACCCACTTCCCCCAGCCTCAGTTTCCACCTCTGCAAGGTGCGAGTGTGAAGATCGGCCTTGGAGCCCGGCAATGAGAGGAGAGGCTGGGCACGACGTGCTCAGCTCAGCAGGCACCGTACCCTCTCGGTGCCCTCTAAAGACAGACCTCAGCCCCAGCCCGACCTCCCTGAGAGGCAGTCAGCAAAATCCTCTTTTTTCCTTAACATTCATCCCCGGTGACCCTTTTTCCTTCTTGCACTACAGCTCTTCTTCCTCCTGGGCCAGGAGAGCTCCACAGGGCAGGAACATTCTAGATCCCTGGCTTGTATGTTCCCCGGAAGATGCTCACCAGCTATGACCTGGGCAGAGGGATTAGGAAGCGATTCAATAGATGCATCCCTCAGGGACGGGATTCCACCTGCAAGTCAGGGCGCTGTCGCAGAGGATGAGCCATCTGGCACCCCCTTGCCTGCCTCTGATTACAAATAGAGCTGGTATGGGCAGCGAACCTCAAAGGCCTACCACAAGGCTGTGGCTTTTACAGCAGGTTTTCTCTGGGATTGGGAGGCTTCCTTGGCATGAACTAGGCACAGGCCTAGAATATGACTCTGGGGACACACTGGTCATGAAGACTGAGAGCCGGTGGGCAAAACCCAGCCTCCTGTCCTTTGGCGTGAAGGAGGGAGGTGGATTCGACACCTTGCATTTGAGGATGCATGCCCTGGTTGCCCACAGTGGAATCAGCTCAATAAGTCAGTCACTTGGCTTTGTCTCCTCCCATCCCTCCTGAACCCTGGGATTCCTTGGCCAAGTCCTCCCCATTGCTGAGCTCAGGGAGGGCACAGACTGAGACCAGGTCCGAGAGTCTCCGAGTGGGCTGCCCTCTGTTGCCTCATAGCATGCTCTTTCTCCTAAGCTTTTTATTGTGGAATGAGTGTAGATTCACAGGCAATTGTAAGAAACAACACAGACAGATCCCCGACACCCTTTACCCCTAGGCCCAGCATCCTGCACAACTTTAGTACAATGTCACAACCAAAGTGCTGACATGGATAACCCCCACACTCTCCCAGTTCCTCCAGTTTCCTTTGTACTCATTGTGTGTGTGTGTGTGTGTGTGTGTGTGTGTGTGCACTTAGTTCACACAATGTTATCATACATGTAGATTTCCTTATCTGCCACCACAAACCAACACGCGTGATAGCATACAGATCATTTCTATAACCAGAAGTATCCCTCATGTTGCTCTTTTATGCCTACATCCATCCCCCCAACCTCATTCCTAACTCCTGGTAAGCACTAACCTCTCCCCATATCTGCAACTTTTTTTCAAGAATGTTATATGAATGGAATTGTACAGTATATAGCTTTTTGAGCACTGCCCTTTCTCATCCAGACTAATTACCTTGAGATTTACCCAAGTTGTTGAGTATATCAATGGTTTGTTCCTTTTTGATTGCTGAGTAATATTCCATGACACAAATGTACCAACCATTCTTCGCTTAACCTATCTCTTCCTGAAGGGCATCTGGTTTGTTCCCAATTTTGAGTATAAAAATCTGTGTGTAGGGTTTTGCATGAGCATGGATTTTATATCTCTGGTATACTTGTCTAAGACTGCAATTGCTAGGTGGTATGATAACTGCGTGTTTCCTCCTTTGAGAAATTTCCAAACTCTTTTCCAGAGTGGCTACCCTATTTTCCATTTTCAATGGCAACCCAGGAGAGATCCAGTTTCTCCCCCTCCTCACCAGTATCTGCTGTTGTCACTATTTCCTTTTAAACAATTTTCTATCTTTTAGACATTGTGATGCGTATGAGATGGTAGAGTTCCATTTTGCAGAAGGGCTGCTTCTCAGGAGAGGGCCACAAAGATGCACTGGGTCATGGCCATGGTGAAGGCCGCATGGCTGCCAACCACAGAGCCTCAGGGACACACGTCAACAAACAGCTACTTTTGCTCCCAAACTTTTGAGTCCACTGAGTGGTTGTGTTGATCTAGGCCAAGTGTGGCTGGTGTTGGGAAAGCTCAGCAGATGAGTTGGCTGGGGGTGTGTGTGGGCGCCTGGGATGGTGCGACTTGGTCCTGCTGCACACACGACTTCTCATCCCGCATAACTTCTCATCCTGCCTGGGTCCATGTACACACTTGGCTCAAGGCCAGGATGCGAGGGGCTGTGATGAAGTCAACACAAGCTTTTCCTTAAGTAGCTTTGTCAGCCAGGGCCATCAGAAAAGCAGAACTGGTAAGAGATAGACAGACAGACAGACAGATAGATAGATATACAGAGAGAGGTAGATAGATAATTGATAGATAGATGATAGATAAATAGATAAATAGCTAGCTAGATTGCTAGGCAGAGATACATTGCAAGGGCCAGTTTATACAATAGTGGGCACTAGTAGGAACTCTGAAATGTACACCAGGAAGGGCAGAGTCAGCCCTGGCCACTGTAACAAAGTGCTGCAGATGGGCGGCTGAAATGATGGAAGCTCATTTCCTCATAGTTATGGAGGCTGGAAGTTCAAGGTCAGAGGGCCGGCAGGGTTGGTTTCTGGTGTGGCCTCTCTTTGCGGCTTATGAAATGGCCACTTTCTCACTGTGTCTTCACGTGGCCTCTTCTTGTGGGGGGAGGGTTGATCGCTGGTATCTCTCTTTCTCCTTCTCCTACTGGACTATGGTCCCTAATGACCTCACTTCACATTAATCACCTCCTTATAGGCCCAAATTCTCCTACAGTCACACTGGGGGTGAGGGCTTCACCATACGGATTTTGAGGGTGGTGGTGTGGGGTGAGGAACATAATTCCATCCATAACTGGAGGCTGGAGCACTCAGGTATGGCCAAAGCTGCTCCCTACAGACATAATTTCTTCTTCCTCTTTAGGGAAGCCTCAGATCTGCTTTTAAGGCCTTCAGCGGACTGAGTCAGGACTGCTGGGTCATCTAGGATCGTCCCCCTTAAAGTGTAAAGTCAACACACTCTGGACCTTAATCAATCTACAAAAGCCTTCACAGCAGCACTTAGAGTAGTGTTTGATTGGCTCATGGGACTGAGGCCTGGCCAGGTTGACATAGCTAAAGGACAATCACTCGGTCCCTGCTCTGGTAAGAAGCCAGCTTGCTGAGTGCCTGAGGTCACGGTTTGCTGTCCAGAGTGGCTGTCCTAGCTACACGGGAAGTACCAGCCAGGGTGGTGTGGACGAGCTTGACTGGCTTACACAGAAGTCCTCGGCGGGGCAGGGAGCGATGCTACCCCTAATTCGGGGCTCGTGTCATACCCAGTGTGACCCACGCTCTGTTTGCAGAGGGAGGATGGGAAAAGAGAGCCACACCGCGGAACACACACTCATGGACCAGCCCCAGCCCTGGCCCCTCATGGGTGCCCGCAGCAGCTCCTTCCCCTGGAAGGGGAACTCTCGCTTCAGTGTCGCCTCGACCCCAAATGCCCTTGTGGTCAAGTTTACTGCTCCATGGTGCATGGCCCAGATTGCACCTCTGAAACCACAGCGAGAGGAGCCCCATTTTATTCAGGTCTGAGGACCCCCCAAATGACAGATATTACTCCTCTGTGGACCTCTTCTTCTTCGCAGCCCTGAGGATTGAACCCAGGGTCTCATGCATGCCAGGCAAGTGCTCTACCACTGAGCTACACTGAGTTACACGGGCCCTCCTCCAGGGCTCACTCTCACGGCCACTGTAGCTTCGCTGGACACTGTAGCTTCCCTGGTTCTCACAGCGCCAGTGACTTCTGGCCGCTAGTGTCTTCATCTCTAGGCTTGACATCTTTCTCTCGCTGCAGGGGTGTGCTTGGCCTCTGTGTGTGGGTCAGGCTATAAGTGCCAGGGAACTGAAGTCCCCCCAGCATGGTCCTTAACCAGCGAGGGACAGGAGTTGGTATGGACTCACCCCAGCCCTTTGTCCCCTTGGTGGGACAGACTTGAGTAATGCAGCATCCAAACCCTTGCCTCAGGCTCTGCTTTGGGGAAAATGCAAACTAAGAGTGTGTAAAGTTGTCAGTCAAAGAGCCACCCCCTCTTAGACAAGATGGTGGGAGCCCCTGGCCCACAAAGGGCTTATTGACTCTGTCTCCTAGAGAGAGAATCATGAGTGGAGAAATAAACAGACCAAAAGTACTGGCATTCAGTTTAGTCCCTAACAAAACTCTTACTTAGTTTCTTCTGCTTAGGTCCCCAAGATGGGCCCTTTCTTATAATTATCACTCTCCAATCCTCAAAACTGCCACCCACTGCGATACAGATTGCAGATGATGTGATTCGCATCGATAGTCTTTATGGCAGTGGTACTCTTGGAGTTGTGTAGTGCACAGCCCGCCCAACCACTCATGGTGGTCCTGTGTCACTACACTTTCAATACATTCTTTTCTTTCAGGTTGAACCATAGCTGATTAAAAACTCTGATATGGAAATAACTTAGAAATCTTCTGTCCCAAGCCTCTGCCTGCACGTAATTGAATGTCAAAGCCATGGACATGAGATAGTTGTTCTTCATGATTAAAGTTCGTCCCTAAAACTAGAGTTGAAAGGAGCAAAACCAGCTATCCCAAGAGAAACTAGGGGCAGAAGCATCCACTTCGCTTTTTTAATACCAATTCTATACAGGGATGAGATTTATTTTCCTGTTGCTTTTATGCATTTGAATTAAGGAGCCTGAAGCCCAGTTATGGTCAATACCCTTTTGCAACTCTATTTGATACCTCCTCTTTTCCTTGGAGAAAAGAACAGTTGGAAGGGAGAGAAGTGGGGAGAGGGAGAGAGGGAGAGAGAAGGAGAGAGAGAGAGAGAGAGAGAGAGAGAGAGAGAGAGAGAGAGAGAGAGAATGAAAGCTTTTACATTGCTCTAATTTCTGAAACATAAAAGCTATTCTTTGAGACTAAATCCATTTTTCCCCCTGTGGCATTAAGGATAGAGAAATTCCTAGGAAAATAATTTGTCAAATCCAGACTGATCAAAGATACATCTGAAAGAACCCTACTTTTCTTCTTCCCAAGGTAAAAAAACAGCCCCCACCTAAGCGCATAATGAATCGGCAATTCATTTGCTGACTGTCAGATAAAGTAGCACAATCCCCGTCACATCTTTAACCGGGCCAGGACCAGAAGGAAGCAATTCCGTGCCCACCAAGTGTACAAGCTGGGGGTATGTTAGTGATTAAGGGATCCTGGCCTAGGGGAGCCCAAGAGATATGACTCAGATTCGCAAATACACCATAAATCTCCCTCTTTTATTCAAAATGTGTGTTTTATAGTCGTTTCCTGGCCAATTGCTGCCTTGAATAAATATATAAAATATCTGGATTTAACTTTTAGGCCCAGAGCTGGAGTTGGACTCGAGGGCCAACTATTCAGGATATTTCCAAGAGCAAGTAATGAGGCCGTCTTTTCTTTCTGACTCACCAGCCACATCCTACATCAAAAATAGAAATAGAAGTTGGTGCTAATTGGGCCAAAAGAGATAAAGCCATGCTTGACCACTGGAGCTGATTCCTCCTCTTCTTTAAATGAGTAGCTGTTGCTCGCTCACCCCGCACCCCTCAGCAAGGTCCGTGCCAGGGGGTCGCTGCCAGTGAGGGCCGCAGGCTGCCTTCGGTTGGATCCACTAATGCCAGTCTTTGGCCAACGGACCTTGGCTTGGGGGATCAAAGGTTTACAAAAATATTTTTTAGGAGATTTCCATTTGTTCTTGAAACACCAAATGCCCAACCTCCAGCTGTCCACGTCACTGGAGTCTGAGGCTTGAGACCCAGGGTTGCTGCCAAAGGCCTGTTTATTGAGCACTGATTACGTGCGGAGCATTTTCTATGATTCACACGTGCAGGCCTTGAACTTGCCTTTGGGATTTTTAGAAGTCAAAGCAAAAGGCGAGTCCTACTCAGGAACACGATCCTCAGGATGACCCTGTGAAGCATGCAGGAAGTGGCCTCATCCCTACGTCACAGGGGACAGGGTGCGCAGAGCTGCACCTCTCCAGGTTGCAGGGCTGCAGTAGACACATTGTTCACGTCTGTCTGCATCCTTGGTGTTCATTATCTTGCAGTGGGATGAACTTCAATGCCAGTGCCCTCAAGTAGGTCTCAGTCCACGGCGACACTGAATGGAGTGTCTTGTGCCTAAACGCCTGAGAGGTGGCTCAGCGCCTGGCAGGTAGCAGGTGCTTGGGAACCTCCTTCTAAATCCCTGCAGGCTGGCTGAGCTAAGTTGGAGAGAACGTGAGTCTTGATGCATCCACGGAGCACACCAAATACTCTCAGATGTCCTAGGGAAAGTGGCATTTGAGAACAGAAGTGGCCAGAGGAGATATCTGCAGGATGGAGGGCTAAGTCTAGTGTAGCCTTCATGTGACGATACCCAGCCAGTCTGTTGGGTGGAGAGAGGCTCCAAGGAGGAGAACAGAGGTGCATGAGATGCCCCAACTATGCTGAGCTGCCCCTTCTCGGAGACCCCAGATCTGCTAAACTCCATCCACTTCCTCTGCACTGCCTTTTTCCCTGGTAAAATATCAGGAAGAGGTTGTTTGTGAATTACATGAGCGAAGGCACCAGGTACCAAACACTTTACAAACACCCAGAAAAAGGCATGGATCACAATTGTTGCTTTTTCCTGCCCAGTTCCATAGAGACTTTGAAGCTGCTTGGAAAATCACAGCAGTCAGCAAGATGATAAAGCAAGGGTTAGAGACGAGCACATAGCCATGCATTCTGTTTGGTCTTATGTGGCACTGCATTTCCCCAAAGGGCCACACGCTTTTCTTTTTTGTCCCTCATAGCTTTGATGTTCCTCCTACCAAGAGGCGGAGTTTGATTGTCCCCTTGATCAAGGTGTGGATCTGTAGGCTTCATTCTGACACATAAATGGGGTGTAGGGTAGTGCTCCCCAACTCTAGGGGCTGAACCGCAAACAGGCATAGGTTGTGGTGGGGTGAGGTCTGCAACTTTCCAAGGTCAGATCATCAGAGGTCTACCTAACCCCCCTCCAACTAGAATGCCCATCTTGAAACCTAGCTGCTGTGCTGGGAAGAAGCCCAGACCAGGCCTCAGGGTGTGACCCACCAGGAAAGGGGTCAAAATCCTCAGCCTAAAGCCAGCATCTGCCACCAGCCACACAAACAAAGGAGCCTCTAGGCCACCCCAGCCCCACTCTGGATAGCCTGGTACAGAGACAAACCACCCCCTCTCTGCCCTGTTCCAGCTCCCTCCCACTAGAACCCAGAAGGATCATAAATGGTTGTTTTGCACCCCCGTCTGAGGACCTTTTGCTTTTTGGCCCTCATAACTGGAACATCCTGTGTAGTTAACAGAAATATATCTGGCCCCAAGCTTCCTCGCTGCCAAAACAAGGAGAGAATTATAGTCAGTTGCAAGAGCCCTTGAGTGCGTGAAAGGCAAACAAATTGAGATGTTTGCTAAAACCCAGGAGGGTGTTCTCTCTTGGATTTGTGTAAAGATGACGGAGCACTGTGCAACTTTTTTTTAAATTGTGCAGCTCTGGAACACAGGGCTGCATGCACAGTGGGCAAGTGCTCTGCCACTGAGCCACCCTGAACCTTGCCCTTTGCTGATGCTCTTCATGATGCCATCATGGTCAACTGGACAGCAAACATGGTTTCTCCTAGGTACCCATTTCCCATTGGATTCACAAAATTTTGGGTTCCAGAGACTAAAATGATGAAGTCGGTTTCCCCAGGTCTCTGCAGATCTGGCTTTAACTGAGGGAGATACTTTATAGAAGTCAGGAAGTGATTGGTGCCAGGCCTTTGTCACTGCATCCAAAGCAGAGCCTGCCACAGAGGCCGGGCTCAGGAAACATTTGCTGTGTGAATAAAGATGAAGCAGTTGCACATTATTTAAGGACAAGTGAGGAGGGCTCTTGAGACTCCATTCCAGGTGAGGGACCATGGCAGTGGGGTTGTGCGGTGGGAGGAGGCTCAACCCTGCTTGCGGGTGGGTAAGAGGGGGTGGACAGCGGAGGGGTGCCAGAGGGAGGTGACCAAGGGAGAACGCAGGGCTGGGAGATCTGGCTAAACCCACCGGCAAGAAGCTTGCTGAGCTGGCCACAGTGGCCAGACACCCCCTGGGATTGGGGTGGATGAGGAGCAGGGTAAGAAGTCAGGGCTGGGGATTCTGGCTCAGCCAGCTTAGCAGGGTTTTTGCTAAAGCTGGATTTCACAAGGAAGTGGGCTCATGGCCCGCACAAAGGTTCAGGAGCCTGACAAAAGTTTAGTCAAGCCAAGTCTTTGTCAAGACCAATCCACACAGCACTTCATGGGCCTGATTTCACCTACAGAGGAGTTGCAGGAGGCACCCTGGGTAAAGCAGTCAGGAGTCTGCTTTGGAACTCAGGTCTGCTCCTCCTGACAGCTCTGATTAGCTGGGCAACTCCCTTAACCTCTCTGGGTCTTTGTTTCCTTAATTCTAAGACAGGGAGAATAACTGTACCCATTTCCTATTGCATAGTATTCTAATGACCGTGATGAAGTGCCTTATTTTATTTTTTAAAATTTTTGGCAGTACTGGGGATGGGACCCAGGGCCTTCACACTGAGCTGCATCCCCAGCCCTTTGAATTTTTTTTTTTTTTTTTTTAAATTTTGAGTAGGGTGTCACTAAGTTGCTCAGGCTGGCCTAAAACTTGATGACCTTCTTGCCTCAGCCTCCCCAGTACCTGCAGTTTTAAAGTATGGAGGGTGGGCGGGTAGCCACAAAAGACATTTCCCTCTCACTCTCTCTTTCCTGGGTCTCACACTCTCCCCCAGTTCCACCACTTGAGAAAGACAAGTTGCAATTTCAAGTGGTTCCAGTCCCGGGGAGGTGGTAGGACTTTCTCCCAGCACTGGGCGGAGCTGGAGATAGGCCAGGCCTGAGGCTGGAGAGGAGAGGTGGCTACCTCAGTCTGCCTGGTTCCCAACCCCTCACCCCCCAGCACCCCAGGGGGCCCCTCCTCCCCGGGAACTGCAAGCTCTTCAGGCAACAGCGATAGTGTCAGGGGAGATGGATGGGCCCCGCTTATCTTGCTTAAAGAGACACCATGACCCAGGCTGGACCCCGGGGCTTCTCCCCTCCTCTTCCTTCCCAGCCTATAAACTCAGTTTTCTTTCCGATGGTGCATGTGGGCATGCACACGGGCATGCCCACATGCACACACACATATGAGGAAGCCTGTCCCTCTGCACAGCTTACCTGGTCTACTTGCTCCTTCTACAAACATGATTCTTGTTACTCCCAGAGGAAAAGAGAGAGAGAGAGAGAGAGAGAGAGAGAGAGAGAGAGAGAGAGAGAGAGAGAGAGTCTTCCTAACCTGTGTTTGTTTGTCCCTTCCACTCCAGGCCTTGGGACCCTTACTCTGGACAGTAGAATTGTATTCCAAAGCACAATAGTCCCCTGGGTTTGGGGACAGCAGGAGACAGTGGGAAGCCGAGACAATTGATGCTCAAGATTCCAGCCCAAATTCTAAATTGAGATCCACAGGGACGAAGACACAGTGTTTCCCAAGGGTACCTGGAGCAGGCACTCCGGAGTGCGAGGGGCTCAGAGAAGCGGCATCTCCCCACCTCCTGCTGGTCCCTTGGGCTCCTATCTCACAGCAGGTGTCTGGGACTGGGTCACTGTGTCCCCCAGGGGTTACCTAGCAGGGACTGGAGGCAGCTTTGGTTGTTGTGGTATGAGTGTGACAACACTCCTGGTGTCTAATGAGGGTGGGGGCCAAGGACATGCTCGGCACCCCACAGGCAGAGGACTGCTGGGCCACAAAGAGTCCCTCAGCCCTAAGGGTCAGCAGCAGCAAGCTGGAGAAGTGCTGCCTGGGAAGCACATGCAGATGCCCAGGTAAGGATGGGCAGGGATGCAAACAGGCAGCCACTTCCTCTTCCTCTCCCCCTTTCCTTCCTCTTCTTCTCCTTCTTCTACTCCTTCTTCTGCTTCTTTTGGGGTACTAAGATTGAACCCAGGGCCTTCACACTGAGCTACATTCCCAGCTCTGTTTTTAAATTTTGAAACAGATTACTAAGTTGCCCAGACTGGGCTCAAATTTATAAATCCTCTTGCCTCAGCCTCCCAGAGTGCTGGGATCACACCTGGCTTCAGGATTCCTTTCTAATAGCACAGACCTGGAGGCCACGTCCACATCTGTCCATAGGAGCCTGGCTATGACAATTTCAGCCATGCCCTTACCAGGGATCTCAGCACACCCAGGCCTCGGCCCCGCAGAGCTGGGGTTCCTCTGGCATGGGGAGGGGTCAGGCACCCAGTTTGCTAAAGCCCCACTAATACACAGCCCCTGGGGCTGTGATTTGTAGTAGGGTGTGTGAGCTCGGTCAGAGTTACTGTCCTCTGTGCACAGGAGCGAGGCTGTCCTGTGTGGACCCCACGTGTGGCAATAGCCACAGAACCGTCGCTGAATGGGAGAAGCTAGAGGTGCAAACCGAGCCCGCCCAACACAGGGTGCAGGGTATGTTGGCCAGAGAGCCCTGGGGTTAGAGGCACACCCCGAATCTATCCGTGGTGACTTCTCAGGAGACATCAAGGGGATCAAGGTGGGGTGTGACCCTGTGGCTTTATCTGAAAGACCAGTCTGTGTGTGTGTGTGGTGTCAGGGCTGCAAGTCAGGGCCTCACGCGTGCTGGACAAACACTTTCCTAAGGTACAGCCCCACCAGTTTATGTTTTTTTAAGCAAGGAAGACGTATTTACTTATTAATTGCAGTATTAAGACTTAATGGTGATAGGAAAACAGGAGAAAGTTGGGCACGCCATGTAGTCACTCAAGGCTGTCAAAGTCCAAGGGGACAGAGGGAGATGAGGGGCACTTGGCCAAGCAGCCTGGCCGTGCTTGGCCGTGTTTTCCCTGCAGTTGCCAGAGGCAGTGGCTTCGCCCGGGTCACCCTCCCACTCTTCCAGCTCCATGGCCGCCCAGTAGCGGACAGCTGATAGCAGAAGCTGACAGCTACTTGTTTCATTAATGAGCATCAGGTCCAGTCAGCAGAACTTGGCAGACTTTTCTCTCTCTTTCTCCCCAGAAGGGCCCCGTTAAAGATCAAAGCTGTTTGGCGACTCTGGGCGGGGTGGGGGTGCTGAGGGGGTGGGAGGCTGTCTTGTCCTGGTGGCCAGGCAGCTGAAGACCCCTGTCTGGAGTCGGGAAGGAAGGGAGGCTCCAGGCAGACAGCAGGGCTGGAGGGTGTGTGGTTTGGTGTGGGGAGGGAATCTTCCTACCTTCCCAGGTCCGGGCTGCCCTGGTCACTGCACTGCTGCTATGCTCCAGGGCCTGTGTGAGGTGGTAACCATACAGACATGAGTGGGCATCTTTAGCTCTGCCTTATGCAGTGAGAGCATTTATTTATTCAACTAATATTTGCCAGGCCCCTGCCACACACCAGTGTTTGGTAGCTACTGAGAATGTGGAGGTAACAAAAACAAATTATTATTATCATAGCAGATGCTTATGAGGTGAGATCATAAAATACAGTGAATGTTTAAAGAGTTTTAAAAAAATTTATTACAATAAAAGACACATTGCCATGAATCCCCCTCAAAAATACTCCCCTCGCTTCAAACACACTTATCCCATTGTTTTTGCCACTGTTTTTTTTTCCTTTTATTTTATTGGTACATTTTAGATATACATAGTGATAACATTCATCATAGGTAATTTGTACCTGTACATGGTATATCTTGCTTCTTTTTTCCCACCCCCCTCCCTTCAGCCCCTCTTCTCTTTATTTACAGAATCTTTGTTTCCATTTTTTTCTTCTTTTTTTTTATGTGGGTACCGGAAGTCGAACTCAGGACCTCGCACTTGCCAGGCAGGTGCTTACACCGCTGAGCCATCTCACCGGCCCCTTCTATTCTTTTTTTTCTTGTCCCTTCTCCCCTCCCCATTCCCCTTCTCATTTGAACATTTTCTTCCCATTTCTCAATATCTATTAAACATTTTGGTCCTTATTTATACTTTCAGTTTCTCATACCAGAGAAACCATGTGATATTTACACGTATGTCCAATTTATTTCACTGAAGAGTGTGGTCTCTCAAGAGGTATCCATTTACCTAGAAATGTCTCAAGCTTATCCTTCTTTATGGCAGAGTAGTCCTCCATTGTATAAAAAAAACACATCATCTTTACCTATTCATTGGTTGACGGGCATTTGGGCTGTTTCCAGGATTTAACTATTACAAATTGCTGCTGTAAACATGGGTGCACATATATCACTGTGGTATGATGCTTTTAATTCTTCTGGGAAGATACCCAGAAGGGGAATAGCTGGGTCAAATGGGACCTCCAACCCTAGTTTTTTTTTTTTTTTTTGAGGAATATCCACACTGATTTCCACAATGATTGCACCAGTCAACACTCCCACCAACAGTGGAGCAATGTTCCTTTTTCCCCAGAGTCCCACCATCATTTGTTATTGGTTGATTTCTTGATAATAGCCACTCTTTCTGCAGTGAGATGGAATCTTAGCCTCTCTCAAATGACCAGTGATGTTGAACTTTTTTTTATATATTTATTCACCGTTTCTACTTTTCATCTGAGAAGTGTCTATTATTTTCTGATGCCCATTTCTGTATTGGTTCTTTAAATTTTGGGGGTCTGATTTTTTTTTGAGTTCTTTATATATTCTAGATATTAGTGCTTTTTTTCTGAGGAACAGCTGGCAAAATTTTTTTCCCGCACTGTGGGTTGTCTCTTCACTCTGTTGGTGGTTTCTCTTGCTGTGCAAAATCTTTTCAATAAGGTGAGATCCCAGTTGTTGATTCTTTGTGATATTTCTGATGTGATCAGGGTTTTGTTCATGTCTTTGCCTACACCAATGTCTTCAAGAGTTCTACTATTCTATCTTCCATCAGATTTAGTGTTTCTGTTTTAATACTTAGATCTCTGATACATTTTGATTTTAGTTTAGTGCATGGTGAAAGATACGGGTCTAGTTTTAATCATCAGCATGTAGAAAGCCAGTTTTTCTAGCACCATTTATTAAAGAGGCTATCTTTCTTCCAGTGAAGTTGTCTGGCTCCTTTGTCAGAGATAAGGTGGCTGAGTGTGTTTGGAACTGTTTCTGTATCCTCTAATCTGTTCTGTTGATCCTCAGGTCTGTTTTTTTTTTTAACCAGTACCATGCTGTTTTTATCACAGTAGCTTTGTAGTATAATTTCAAGTCAAGGATTGTGATGCCTCCTGCCTTGCCTTTGTTGCCCAGAATTGCTCATGTTATTCTAGGTTTCTTCTGGTTCCAAATGAATTTTAGGATTGTTTTCTCTAATTCTGTGAGATATGCTATTGGAATTTTGATCAGGATTACATTAAATCTGTATAACAATTTTGGAAGTATAGCCACTTTCACTGTATTCGTTCTTCCTACCCAAGAATAAGGGTTATCTTTCCATTTTCTGATATCCTCTTTGATCTTCTTTTTCAGAGTACTGTGGTTTTCAATCTAGAGATTTTTTACTTTCTTCATTAGATAGATTCCTAGGAATTTCATTTTTGTGGATGCTATTGTAAAAGGTGTTGTTTCTCTAATTTTTCTATCAGTGAGTTTGTTATTCATGTACAGGAAGCCTATTGATTTTTGCATGTTGACTTTGTATTCAGCTATGCTACTGAATTTAGCTATTAAATCTAGAAGTCTTTTTGGTGAGTTTTGGGGGTCTTGTATACAGAGTATCAAGTCATCCACAAATAATGATACTTTAACTTCTAACTTTCCTATCTTTATTTCTTTTATTTCTTTCTCTTGTCTACTTGCTCTAGCTAATGTTTCCAGAACTATATTGAATACGAGTGGTGACAGTGGACATCCTTGTCTTGTTCCTGATTTTAGAGTGAAAGCTTTCAGTTTTTGTCCACTTAGCATGATGTTGGCTGTTGTTTTCTCATAGATGGTTTTTATCAGGCTAAGATGAAGATCATCTATTCCAATTTTCTGTAAGGTTTTTATCATGAATGGATGTTGGACTTTGTCAAATGCTTTTTCTGCATCTATGGAGATAATAATGTGGTTTTTGTCCTTGGCTCTGTTGATATGGTGTATTACATTTATGGATTTGCATATTTTGAACCATCCTTCCATCCCTGGGATGAATACTATATGGTCATAGTGTATAATGTTCTTGATGATTTGTTGCATTTTGTTTTCCAGTATCTTACTGAGGATTTTTGCATCTATGTTCATTAGGGAGATTGGCCTGTAGTTCTCTTCTTTGGTTGGATCCTTCTCTGGTTTTGGTATCAGGGTAATGCTTCCTTCCAGGAATGAATGTGGGAGTATTTCTTCCCTTTCAATTTCATTAAAGAGTTTGAGAAGTAGCAGCATTAGGTCTTCTCTAAATTTCTTGTAGAATTCAGCTGTGAATCTGTCAGGGCCTGGGCTTTTCTTTGTTGGTAGGTTTTTAACTACCTCTTCAATTTCATTGACTAATATGGCTTATTTAGAATTTTTATATCTTCTTGATTCAGCTTTGGTAATTCATGTATATCTAGGAATCTGTCCATTTCTTCTGTGTTTTCTATCTTACTAGAATACAGGTTCTCAAAGTAGGTATTGATTATCTTCTGGATTTCTGCAGGATCTGTTGTGATTTCACTCTTTTCATTCCTAATTTCATGGAGTTGAGTCTTTTCTTTCCTTTTTTTGATAAGATTGCCTAAGGATTTGTCAACTTTACTTAATCTTTCAAATAACCAACTCTTCAGTTCATTGATTCTTTGTATGGTTTCCTCAGTCTCCATTGCATAATTGCTGCTCTCATCTTTTAATTTCCTCCCTGTACAAGTTTTGAACTTGACTTGCTCTTTTTTTTCTAGAAGCTTGAGGTTCAACATTATGTTATTTGAGCTTGCTCTGTTTTTCTGATATGGGTGTTCACTGCTATAAATTTCTCTCATAGCACTGCTTTCATTTTGTCCCATAAGTTCCAGTATGTTGTATTGGCATTATCAATTAGGCAGTAGAAACTGTCTAATTTCTTCTTTAATTTCTGTGACCCTTTGGTTGTTCAGCAGGGTGTTATTTAATTTCCATTTGTTCATGAAGTTCTTGTGATTTCTTTTGCCATTGATGTCCAATTTCATTGCACTATGATCTGATAATATGCATGGGATAATTTCATTTCCTTTGCACTTATTTAAGCATGTTCTACGAGCTAGTATGTGGTCTATTTTGGATAACATCCCATGTGCAGCTGAGAATAATGTGTATTCTGATGTTCTGGGGTGGAACACTCTGTAGATATCTACTAGTCTATTTGTTCAAAAGTTTGGTTCAGTTTTGATATTTTATTGTTGATTTTTTTGTCTAGTTGATCTATTTGTGACAGTGAGGTATTGAGATCCCCCATTACAATTGCATTAGTGCTTATTTGATTTTTCATGTCCATTAATATTTGTTTTATATAGTTGGGTGCACTGGTACTTGTTGCATATATATTTATGATTGTTATCTTTTCCTCTTGGATTGTTCCCTTTATAAGGATGTAGTGACCTTCTGATTTGTCTCTCTTAATCAGTCTTGGCTTGAAATCTACTTTGTCTGCAAACAGAATAGCCACCCTGCTTTTTTCTGGGCTCCTGTTACATGGAGTATAGTTTTCCATCCTTTGACTTTCAGTCTATGAATTTTCTTTTTGAATTAAATATGTTTCTTGAATGCAGCATATTTTTAGACCTTGCTTCTTGATCCATTCTGCCAGTCTGTTTCTTTTAATTGGTGATTGAGACCATTAACATTAATTGATATACCTGATGTGTATTGACTTATCCGTGTCATGTTATTTTCCTGTTGGTGCTTCCTCCCCACCCCCCATTTAATTAGTTTCCTTGCCTGGTGGATTCATTCTGTTCAGTTTCCTGGAGCTGTAGTCCTTGTTATCTCTTTCTAAAATGTCCTTCAGAACATTTTGGAGTGCTGGTTTAGTGGTCATGAATATCCTTAGGTGTTCTTAGTCATGGAAGTATCTTATTTCTCCATCAATTTTGAAATAATTTTGCAGGGTATATCAATCTGGGTTGGAGGTGGTTTTCTTTTAGGGCTTGAAATACTTCAAGCTCTCCTCGACTTGAGGTTATGTATTGAGAAGTCTGCTGTGATTCTGATGTGCTTTCCTTTATAGGTGATTTATTTCTTGTCTCTAACAGCTTTTAATATTTTGTTCTTATGTTGAGTTTCTGGAACTTGACTATTATATGCCTTGGTGTAGTTTTTTTTAATCATGGCTAATTGGAGTTCTGTATATCTCACTTATCTGTATGTCAAATTATTTTTCCCTGCTTGGGAAGTTTTCTGCCATTACATCTGTGAACAGGTTTTTTGTGCTGTTTGCACTACCTCCTTGTTTTTCTTTGGCTCTGATCAATCTTATGTTATTCCTCTTTGCATCATCTAGCAGCTGTTGGATTGATTTTTTTGTGCTCCCTTGCTATTTTTAAGAAATCTTTTTTTTTTTTTATGATCACTAGCCACAAACCTGTCTTCTAGATCAGATATTTTGTCCTTACATTGGCTCATTCTGCTGCTTATACTTTCAATGGAATTTTAATCTCCTGGATATCTGTTTGAAGTTTTTTTTTTTTTTTTTTTTTTTGGTACCGGGAATCAAATTCAGGACCTAGCATTTGCCAGGCAGGTGCTGTACCACTGAGCTAAATCCCCAGCCCTCTGTTTGAATCTGTTTCATGTATCCCATTTCTTTCCTATGTTGGGCATTCATGGTTTCCATTATTTTCCTAAGGTCCTCTATTTTTTTTTTTTTACCTGTATCTGCTCTAGAGTCATTAACCATGTCTTTCTTATGGTCACCATCTCTGTGATTATCTGAGAAATTATTTCTGATTTGATCTTTTCTAGAGCCTCATTCATCTGCTTTGTTACTTCTGCTGCTATCACTTTAGAGAGTCCAGGTGGGTGGCTTTCGAACTGTCCCACCTCACTGACCCCTGGGTTTGCCTTTGGTGAGCTGGAAGTCTGGGGTATCATCTTGTTTAAGTGTCTTCTCATTTTCTATTTATTTTTAGTTTAATTCTTAGGTTGATACTTGTAAATTGCTTATGGTGAGTAGCTTTATTGTTAGTATTTAGAATCCTTAGGAAATGACTACTTCTGAGAGATGTCTTCCAGGTGTAGCTGGCTTTTGGGTTTTGAGTCTGTTGCAAGATCCTACCTCTTCAATGTATTGGGGATGAGAAGTTGCTGCGTACTTGGCCCAGCCCCTGGTTCTTTGACACTGGCCTATAGTATTGTTTATGACCCTTAGGCAATCTCAGTCTTGGTATACCAGGAAGAACAACTGATTAGAACAATTATGTCACCTTTACTAAAGTAGAACAATCAGCAATGACAATAGCATCAAACACAGCCTAGGAAATGACAAGCTGTGGTAACTATTAATTTGTTGCCTTTAACCATATGAACTAGATTTGTGGTTATATAATGAAATCTAAAATAAACCAGAGGGCCGGTTATATGGCTCAGATGCATAAGCGCCTGCCTGGCAAGCGCGAGGCCCTGAGTTTGACTCCCAGTACCTGCATAAACAAAAATATGTAAAATAAACCAGAAAATAAGCCCTCAATAGGGCTATTTTACCCTCAGAGGAGAGACTTTAAAAGGGTTTGGGGGAAAAATAGAAGAAGAGGAAGAAATTAGAAGCAAGGCTAGAGGACAAAAGAAGATTATGCAAACTTTGGGAAACTGGTGAAGAAGACAAGAGGAAAAGAGAGAAGGAAGAAAAAAAAAGAACAGAACAACAACAACAAAAGAACTAGAAACCACGTTTACCCTCATAAAAACAAGATCAAGAAACAACAAAACAAAAACAAGAAAAAAAAGAAAATAAGAAATATCCACTTCAAGGCACATCTCTACTGTCACTGGTAGACAATGTGGGCCGAGTCCGGATCTGAGCTGATGAATCCCAGCAAGCCAGCTGTGGATTTACAGCAGGGTAGTGGATAATCCCAGATTTGTTCAGCCTGTAACACTCCATGTGCCTCCTGCCAGTTTGAACTCAGCTCCCTGACCTCCTGCCAACTTGAACTCAGCAGCCTCACCCTGACACTGGGAGCTGCTAGATGGAGTCAGCCCACAGCTGCTCTGAGTTTCGAGCTCAGCTGGCCCCTCTCCAAGATGGCTACTGGCCAATCGCCCTCTCCTAGGGGATATCTGAACCTGAATAATTCACTAACTACTGCAGTATACTGCATCCATTGCTCCATTCCACTGGCGTGTTCCTCTTTGGAGGACTCTGGGGTCACTAGCAGTCACTGTACATCTTCAGGTTCAAGCTGCCCCTCCCACACAGTGAGTCAGGGCTCAGAGAGAAAGCACCACTTGCTACCTCCTTCTTCTTCATTGACGTATCTCACTTTGTTCTCTCTGTAGGCCTCAGTTCACATTTCAGATCCCTGATGAGTTCTGGGGATCCACTTCCCTCCCTCTTCTCTTCCTCACATTGCTATATTCCAGCACCTGGACACCAAATCTCAGAGAGGCCCTTTCTCTGTTGCTCACCACTCCACCATCTTCCCGGAAGTCTTTGCCACTTTCTGAAGAGGTTCTGGAAGTCCTCTTTCTGAGTGTCCTTAGTTGTGCTGATGTGGCTGCCTCAATGTCCTGAATTGATTCAAAACATTTACCTTTCATGATAATTTGACTTTGAGGAAGAGCCAGAAGTCACACAGTGCCAGATCTGGTGAATAAGGTGGACGAAGGTACACTGTAATGTTTTTATTTGATAGAAATGATTGTAAACATTTGATCACATGATAACCATAAGTATGGTGAATGTTTAAATTAAAAGTTAATCCCTTTATAAACACTCAAAACAGTCCCCCTTGCTTTGAACACACTTATCCCATTGTTCTTGGCAATATGTCTTTCACTGTAATAAGTTCTTTAAAAAATTGAAACATTCGTTGTATCTTTCAGTCACCCCATATGTAACACATGATATGCCAGGCACTGGGTGGAGCTTTTACTATATATTAACTTATTTATTTATTCTTTACAACAACCTTGTGAAGGGGATTCTACTTTTGAGGCACACAGAGGTTCAGGAATTTTCCAAGAGTCACACAGAGTGCATGGCAGAGCTGCGGTTTAAACTCATGCAACTTTGGTTGTAAAGTCTTTGTTTTCAACTACTCCACTATGCTTTTGGGGTCAAGGAGGATGCCGCCCCTGTCCTCCTGGAGCAGAGGGGATGTGGGCAAGTGTTGGGAAACCACCACAAATGTGGCAATTTATGCCATGCTGAAGGGAAGTAGTGAAGGCTGCTCTCAGGAGATCATTGTTGAAGCTGCAATTTGGAAGATAAGTAGGAATCAAGTAGCAAAAATGGGGATTGATGGTTCTCCAGGCAGAGGGAACAGCAGGTGTAAAGGCCCTGGGGCAGGCACTCCTAGCAATAGGAACAGCTCCATGTGGCTGGAGCTCAGAGGACCTTAGAGGAATTGCTCCTCCCTCAGCAAAATTTGGAGAGCCACAGTGGGAACTGGCAAAGGGCACTGTGGTAAGGGCACTGCAGCCTATATAGGGGAGCAAGGAGGATTTTAGTAGAGCAGGTGCAAGGTGGGGACAGAAGCCAGTCCCGTAACCCAGGCAAGGAGAGTGAGGGTCAAGAGTCCTTCTTCTCGCGCGCATGTGCCTCCAGTGGACCGAGGTGTCCAGCTCTCCTGCCTACTGGGAGCTTCTAAGAACAGTTTTCTTCCTTCTTTAAAGGAAATACTTTTTTTTATTGCCCCTTTTCTTTTTGATTTGGATACTGAAGTAAAGTGTGACATTTGGTACTCAGGCAGCTATTATGTGATCATGAGACAAAAAGGATGCTATTGGAAGCCAATGTGTGAAATACAATAAAGAGAAACCACTGAAAAAGACTATGTCTTGAAAAAATTGTTGAACAGCAGCAACACCTCTGAAAAAAGATTTCTTTTGAGACAGGGTTTCACTATGTAGTTCAGGCTGGTCTTGAACTCACGTCAACCCTCCTGTCTCAGCCTCTTGAGTGCTGGGATTACAGGTGTGCACCACCAAGCTCAGCTAGCTCTGGAAATTTTTACCTTCAGACTTTTTGTTAAATGATATTTTAATCTATAACATATTGGTTTTTTGTTGTTGTTACTTGCAGCTGAAAAAATTCTAAATGATTGTGCATGACAGGGAAGCTGGGGGTTCTGAGATTCACTGAATGCCCACACTTGACAGTGGAGGAGACTAATACTTAGACGAACGAGAAGGCACAAGGTCACACGGCAAGTCACTGGCTGGCCAAACTCCTGCCTCCCTCATCTGAAAGGGACCCCAGGACATCTCGTTTGTGCTTGGTGGTGAACAGCAAATGCCAGCAATGCAGCAGGATACAGAATCAACACAAAAATCAATAGCATTCGTGTATACCAAGAATGAACTCCAGGAGTAAGAAACTGGACAAACAATACCATTTACAATAGCACCATGAAAAATTAAATACCTGGGAATTAACCCAACCAAGGATGCAAAAGACCTCTACAATGAAAACCACAGTACTCTGAAAAAGGAGACTGAAGAGGATGTCAGAAAACGGAAAGATGTCCCTCGTTCCTGAAGAGGCAGAACCTATGTTTAAAAATAGCCATACGCCAAAACTCATACACAGATTTAACACAACCCCAAATCAAAATACCAACAGTATTCCTCACAGAACTAGAAAAAACAATCCTAAAATTCAAATGGAAGCAGAAGAGACCCAGAACAGCAAAAGCAGTGCCGGGCAATAAGAACAAAGCAGGAGGCATCACAATCCCTGATTCGAAGTTGTATCAGAAACCTATAGTGATAAAAACAGCACGGTACTGACACAAAAACAGACACGTGGATCAATGGAACAGAATAGAGGATGCGGAAACAACCCCACGTACCTTCAGCTGTTTAATCTTCGACAAAGGGGGGAAAACATGCCCCAGAGGAGAGACAGGCGTATTTAACACATGGTGCTGGGAAAACTGGCTATCCACGTGCAGAAGATTGAAGCTGGACCCGTATCTCTCACCACGTACTAAGCTGAAATCAAAATGGATCAGAGAGCTAAATGTTAAAACAGAGCCACTTAACCTGCAGACAAGATAGGTAAAACTCTTGAAGACGTAGACAAGGACTTTCTGAAATAGAATTTTATGAACGCAGGGCCACTCCCACCGAAGCGTGCAGTAAAGGGGACAGTCAATGTGACAACGTGACATGACGACTCTCTAAAACTAACTCGTATTTATTTAGATCCAACACTTTCGATTGCTGCGGGGAAAACCAAACAGGGCTGCGTTTACCAAGCCTCTGGGGTGGGCGGACCATCAGCTGGGGCTCCAGAGTCTGCTACGTGCCCGCTCTCTAGTTTCCAAAGCTCTCTGCAATCTGGGGTGCCCGGGGGTCTCGAGTTTGAACCCGGAGACCCCAAGAAGGAAGGGAAGCTATTTGGGTTTAAACTGTTCCCAGACCAGGAGGCTCTCAGCACTTAAGGTTGGAGGGGAGGGACGCGCTCCGGAGACACAGCTGAGCCAACAGCTGGAAGAGATTGATTGAAAGACAGCTCCTAGGGCCCGTGATTTATGAGGCCACGTCCTCGCGGCCGAGGCGCGCGGGCTGGGGGTGGGGCGAGCGCAGGCGCGGCTGGGAGCTCCGCGCGGGGCTGGAAACGCCGAGAGGCTCGGTGGGGGCGGGGAGGGGCCGCGGCACGGGCGCCTCCGCAGGATGCTGGCTCTGGCGACCCCTGCGTCCGTCACGCGACGGTCGGTCCCTTGCGCGCCAGCAGCTGCCAGGAGCGCACTGAGCCCCCGGCCCTGGGCTCGGGCTGCAGCTCGCGTCTCCCTGGTGTCTGGCTTGCGCCAAGTGCGTAATTCACACACGAGTCTGAACCCAGACATCTCGGGGAGACTCGGTGTCACTCAGCTGTGCCTTCTTCTCTCTTTTAGTGAGTTCACAGGAACATTCTTTTGCAGGTGCTCAGTGGATCCTCCTTACTCTGGGGGAATAGTTGTGACTTCTTGGGAATTTCTCGGTAACTGTTCCTCAGATCCCATCTGTAAAACGGGGCTAAGCGGGTCCTCTTTCCTAGTCTCACAAGGCTTTGTCAGGATCAGGACCAGATGTGGTGGCATGTGCCTGTAATCCCAGCACTGGGGAGGCTGAGGCAGGATAGCTATGAGTTCAAGACCAGTCTGAGCTACACAGTGAGGTCAAAGTCAGCCTGAACTACATAGGAGACCCAGTCCCAAACAAACAAAACGAAAACAAACAAAAACATATTACTTTAATGCTTAAGGTCAAGGGTCTTGCCAGCTGTGGTGGTAATCCCAGCATTTAGGAGGCTGAGGGAGAAGGATCATGAGTTTAAGGCCAGCCTGGGCTACAAAGCAAAACCCCCAACCCCCTCAAAAGACCAAGATTCTTTGCACTCAACGGGCATGGTTTTAAATCTTGGCTCCACTCCCTACTAGCTGTGGAGCTTTGAGAAAGTTACTTCACCTCTCAGAGGGAGTTTCTGCTTGCTCATCTGTGAAGTAAATGATGACTGACTCTTCCGGGTATAAGAGATGGATCCATTGCTAGAGGGAAGGTGCTTACCTGGGGCTGGTTCATCTCATAAAGGAGGCAAGCGTGAGCAATGATGGCTGAGGATAGCAAGGACACATAAAGTGCAAGCGCAAGAAGGTTTGCAACCAGACGCCAGGTTGTTACCCTGACGACATACTCCTATTGGGCAGCCGGAGGACAGAGGCTGAATAAATAAACCCATTTTCAGCTTCTATTGTCTGGAGACCATTTCCCTGGGAAGTTCACGCGTGTCTTGTCGTAGGTCCGTGGAAGACACATACGAATAAACAAATGGATGACAACACAGTGGACAAGGGCACCCCATAGAGTCAGCAGAATGGGGGATGTGGGGGACCCTCAGAGAGTGATCAGAGAATCCTTTTCTGGAGTGATCCAGGAAAGAATTCCAGAAGGCTGTGACCAGAGAGCTGAGTTTGAGAGGATGGTAACTGAGTTTAGCAGGCTTCTCTTTAGCTTCTCGATTATGGGAAGTTTCCAAGTTGCTAGGACAGTTGGAGTTATCATAAGTTATCTTGGCTGATTGGGTCAGTCCCCAGAAATAACATACATCCTGGGAAGCGTGGAAAGTTGTAAACTGGAGCCGCTGGAGTGGCTTGCATGTTTTTTTTTGCTGGCCTATTCATTCCCTCTTTTTTAGAATCTTTTTCCTTTGGAGAATCACTGACTCTACTGGCACTGTATGTTAGGTGGAGTTGGCCCCTCTTTTTAGCCAATCAGATCTTAAACCTGGCCAATCAGGACATTCTGATCTTAAACCTGGCCAATCAGGACATTCTGTCCCTCAGAAACAATGATTGGCTTAGAAGTAGTCATGTGACATCATACTAGACCAGTGAAATTCATCTTCGGTACTTTTGCTGGTACCCTTTGGAAAGAAAATTCTCTCTGCAGATCTTAAACCTGGGTGGAGAGGGGTGTTTTGTTTTATTTTGTTTTACTGTATCAGAGCTTGAACCTAGGGGAGCTTTACCGCTAAGCTACATCCTCAGCCTTTTTTGTTGTTGTTTTGAGACACCTTTTTGCTAAATTGCCCCAGGCTAGGCTCAAACTTGGCAATCCTCCTGCCTCTGCCTCCCTAGTAGCTGGGAGGCACTGATCCACAGGTGACTGGCCCACGCTGGTCTCCTTCTTGTAACCCAGGACAATTGCCACATGCCTCTGTGTCATTACTTGCCTGTACAATGTGTACATTTTTATTATCTTATTTTATCAGTGTGTATTAATATTATATGATGATGGGGTTTACTTTGGGAAGTTGGTCCATGCAATCAACAAATCTTAATTTCAATCCCCTTGCCCCTCTTCCTTTTCCCCCTCATACCTGCATGTCCCCTTCCCTGTCTCCAGAAGTCTACCTCCTTGTTTCCTGTCCTATCTCCTTTACTATTTATTTATTAATTTACAAAATTTTTTGTTTCTCATTTAAAAGAAAACGTGATATTTAATCTTTTGCGTCTGGCCAATTTCACTCAACATTGATGGTGTCTCGGTTCATCCATCTTCCTGCAGATGACTTTATTTCATTCTTTATGGCTAAATAATATTCCATGCATATCACATTTTCCTTCCCCAGTCACCTGTTGACGGGCATCTAAGCTGACTCCCCCGCTTAGCCATTGTGAATTGCTCTGCAAGACCATGGGACTGCGTGTGTCCCTGCGGTATGCTGTCTTTATTCTTTTGGGAATACACTTCCCACATTCTTTAAATGTCTGCCACTGTAGATTGGAGGAAGAACACTGGAGGGAGAAGAGTTGGCTGGAGAAGGAAGATTGCAGGAGGGGCAGATGGCCCATGAGTCAGACAGAACTTGAGAGTGTTACACTCCAAGACCCAGAAGGGGGACGTCACCAGCTTGCTGCACAGAAGTTCCCTGAAGGCGGACTCTTCCGCTCGCTCCCTGAGCTATGGCAGTGCCCAGCCCCGAAGCCGCACGGAGTTGGTGCTCAGGAAACAGGCAGTCCTGACCCAGTGCCCTCCTTTCCACTCTTACCCTTGACCCTCAAGACTGACACGGAGGCGGGCGCATTTTCCCGATCTCATTTCTTTAGTAACAGAAGAGCAGCTCAAGGAGGTCGGCACTGAGCCAGGGTTGGAATCGCTGTGTGTTTGGCTTCGAAGCTCCTCCTGCGACCCTTGGATTCTAAGCTGCACCTCGCACACCTCTCTGCGAGGACAGGAGCCTGGACTCAGGGACAGAACCCAAAGGGAGGAGCCACAGTCCAAAACTCATGGGCCACCTCTCAAATTCAGAGGGAGGGGATAGAAAGAGGGAGAGATAAAAGTATTCATTTTAAAAATGTACTTATTCAGCATGTCTTTAAAATAATGTTTAACACATTAAATAGTTAATAACTAAATTTTGTTGTTGTAAGCACTCTACCACTCAGCTATATTCTCGCCTCCTTTCTCCTTCCCTTTCTTTCTCTCTTTTTTCTCACCTCCCCTCTCCCCCTCCTTTCTTCTTTTTTTTTTTTTTTTTTTTTTTTTTTTTTGTGGGTACCGGGGGGATGACCTCAGGACCTCGCGCACCAACAGGCACCCGTGCCGCTGAGCGATATCACCGGCCCCTTTTTCGTATGTGGGTTCTGGGAGTCGAACTCGGGCCTTCGCGCTTGCAAGGCAGGCGCTTAAGCCGCTGAGCCGTCTCACCGGCCCCCCCTCCTTTCTTCTGAGACAGGGTCTTGCTAAATTGTCCGGGCTGGCCTTGAACTTGAGATCCTCCTGCCTCAGCCTCCCAAGTAGCTGAGATTACAGGTGTGCACCACCACACCTGGTTACAATGCAGTTTAAATACCACAGTAGATTTCATCCTACATTTAAGTTAGGAAAATATTTAATAATAATACACTTTAACATTAAGATACTTGATAACCCATTTAAAACATAAATATAACATTTATCTGTGCAAAACACTTAGCAAGAATGCATTTAAGACATTAAAACATTTAGTGAGTATCAGAAGGATTCTTTTAACTATTTAGTTGGGCCTAGATTGTAGACAGGTGCCTCGATTAATCTGCACTTTGGTTCTGTAAGCAGAGGTCTACCTCGATCCCTAGTTTCTGTTGAAGAAGCTAAGTTTGCAGTGCCTGAGCCACTTGCCAAAAATCACACAGCAGTGGTGGGGGGTTGAGATCCAGAAAGTCTGAAGCCCTAGCTCTGCCCACATCTGGTTCTGGGCTGGATTTAAGGATTAAAAATAAATAAAACAAAACAAAATAAGCAATCTGCTTTCCTTCCCTCCCTTTATTTTCTTTCTTGCAGTACTAGGGGTTGAATCCTGGGCACTGAACTACATTTCCAGCCCTTTTTATTTATTTATTTTTATTTTCAGGCAGGTTTTTGCTAAGTTGCACAGGCTGGGCTCAAACTTGCAACCTTCCTGCCTCAGCCTCCCAGAGTGCTGGGATTACAGGTGTGCACCAGCATGCCTGGCTGCAATCCACTTCTTTCCGGGGGCTCAGATCTGGTGCAGAACCAGTCACCAATAGAGACAGAGCCAAGGCCTGGGAAGGTTGTGAGGAAGCAGGTGCATATGTGGGGGGCCCCCTCAGCCCTCAGGCATTCCATGAAAATGGGTACCCAGCCTCCATCTTTCATCTTTCATTGATCACTTATTCAATTGTTGAATTCATTTATTCAACAAATCTTGTTCACAAACTGGAAACACAGAAATGAACAATGCAGACAAAGTCTCTCCCCTCCTCTGGTGAGGGGGACCCTGGCGATAAGTCATCCAGTAGCCAAACAGGGTGAGAGAGATCTCATGGTGAAAAGAAAATAAATAGGGAGACATGACAGAGGAGGATGGAGCCTGTATACCCAGGGAGGGTGCTGGTTGGATTCCTAGCTGACGTGGCCAGGAAGTCTTCCTGGAAGAGGTGACAACTGGATTGAAGTTGGAGGGTTGAGATGAGACAGTTACAGGGGGATCTGGGAAAGCCTGCTGGCTGTGGGGCTGCCCACATGCCATGCCTTCCTGTAAGGGAGGAAGTGGGAGCCAGGCTGGAGACTTGAGTAGAGGAGTGAGCCTACCCAGAGCTCCAAGGGACCAGAGGGTCACAGAAAGGTGAAGACACTGCATTACTGGCTCTAGGACAAGGCTGGCCATGATAATCCTCGAGTCCTGGTGACTGGCTGCTTGGGCCATGGTGGCTCGTAGTTACTAGGGGTTTTGGTCTTGTGATGAAAATAATGGAAGGAAAGACAAACCCCATTACCTCCTGTCCAGTGGGGCTGGCCATGCTCTATGGTTTTCCTTACTGGATTCATGATCACTATGGTAACCATGGTACCCTAGTTACTGACTGCTAGTTTGTTGAGTGGTAGTTTAGGCTTTAGGCTGTGGGATCCTATTGATTCAGGTTCAAATCCTGGCTCCACCACTTACTATCATATAACTTTGATTGGGTTTATGTTACCTGTTAGAACTCTGTTTCCTCATCTGAGAAATGGGGATGATAACCAAGACCTCCATCACATAGAGAGAGTGGAGGTTTGAAGGAAATAGCACTTGGCACAGGGTCTGGAGCCTGGTAGCCCTCCTGTAGTTGAGAGCCATTCCTTTATTATTGCCAGGGCTCAGAAAAGTCTCATTAGTAACCAAAATCAGTAATCGTAGGCCATGCCCTATTTCTAAATGAGCTTGGAGCAATAAGGTAACCTGCGTTAGCCAGACCTGGCCTTCTTCCATGCCATTATGATCCTTCCGGAGCCAAGGAGCGAGGTTTTCAAAGTCTACCCCATAAATGAATGAGAAGAAAGAGATTGCTTGGCCCTGGAGGTGGCTTCCTTGCCACGGATAAGCAAGTAAGATATTTATGACACAGCCTCAATAGAGGGGACATAGTTCTGGGTGGACAAAAATGCTTCCCGTGGGTTCTTATCTTATGGGCTGTCTTTTTCATCAAGGAAGATCTCACTGCCTCCAAAGCTTACTCTGTAGTTCAGGCTGGCCTTGAATTGACTATCTAGCCCAGGTTGGCCTCAAACTCACAACGATCTCCTACCTCAGCCTCCTGAGAGCTGGGATTACAGGCATGCACCACCATGCCTGGCTCCACATTTGAATTTTAAATGACCCTCCCAGCAAATGTGATCCTAATTTCCCATTTTGCAGATGAGGAAAGTAAGGCTTAGAAAAGGAAAGTCCATCTCTTTTGGGTCCGGGATTCCAGCTCAGGGTTGGCTGGGACCCTGGCTGTCTGGGACCCCGGCTAGTTGGAGAAACACTGGCCTCTGCAATAGCTCCTGTCCTTGCAAGAAGCAGGAGACTGCAGCCTGGCTCCCACCCCCACCCTCACCCCACAAGTCACTTCCAAGGGTGGAGAAGCCTTTGAAGTCAGCGGTGACGCCGTGGAGGGGTGGAGGGCGAAGGCTGCGAGCGTGGTGGAAGAGGTGAACATGGGGCCAGCCGATAAGCAGCTCAAACAACCACGAGCGTCCTCCCAGCTGCAGGAGGAGGAGTTTCTGACAGCAGGTCCTTGCCTGGCTTTTGCTTAGTCTAGTTTTCAGGGCTATGAGGGATGATGCCCCCAAACTCAGCTAAACCAGAATGGAAAAGAGTTTGAACCCAGTAGTGGTCCACATGCTTTCCCCAGAGCATGAGTTCCTGGATTTCTCGCCTGGTGGCTGCCCACCTGTGGCTTCCTCTCTTTCTCTGTCTTTGCACATTGAATAAATCGACCGGGAATCCCAGAGCTCTGGCAGCTGCATTTTGTGTGAACATCTGTTCTTCTTCCGGGAGTGGGTACAGCTTGTGCTGTAGCACTGTGATCCCTCCCAGAAAAATCAGACTTACGGGGTAAATTAATTAAACCATGCATGCAGCTATCTTTAGATAGAGAAGACCAATTATTTTTATTAATAAAAAATATCTATTGTCCATACGTGGAGTCTGTCCAGAAGTGCACCCTGAGACAAGTATCTAAGAGTCTTGAACCTTTCTTTCCTTTTGTTTTCTTTAGGGTGAGCGACCCTACTAAGTACCATTCAGGGAGTAATTTCAGGGGAAGGCAGCCTTTACAGGATGTGTTCATGGTCAGCCTCCTGCTGTGGGAAACTTGGGCTCAGTCCCATTGAGGAACTCTGAGATGTGATACAGAACGTGCTGTGGAGTTGCTTCATCCAAGGGGTAAGAAGCTGGATACATCTCCTCCTGCCTGAGTCTGCTACTGTCTGTGAGCTGATTTCAGCAGGGTTTGTCCCACAGGACTTCTGGTCTACCCCAAGAGCTAGGCACAGGCGAAGCTCTGGGATGAAGAGTTGTGATGCTGTCACTAGGAAATCATTGGCATGCGTAGGAAGGGTTTGTGCTGAGAACACAGGGGTCACTCCCAAAGGACCCTACTGTGTCCATAGATTCACATTTACTTGTTTTATTTCTGAGTGCAATTACTCATGGGAGACATGGCTCTAAATACGAAATCTTGGATTTCATAATGAATTAGGAACAAGGCACATTTATTAATTAATGGAAGTATTTACACAAATGCTCTGGGCTTCCAGGCGAGTGGCTGGGCTGAGACATCATAAAGTATTTTGTTGTATATAAAATGAATAAGTGCAAATGTGGCTGCAGAAATAAAGGAAATGTGAAATTAAGGAACATCAAAATTAAACTAGATTTCTATACCTAAGTTGACAGTTAAGAGTCTGGGTTGAGGATTCAGAGTTCAGGTCCCAAATTGGACACTTTTATGACCTTCAACATGTTACTTAAACCCTGGACCTTTAATTTTACCTGCCAAGTGGTAAAAGCACCTGCCATGGACAGTTATCATGAGATTGAAATGATGTCATACATAGAGACGATATGTATTTATAGATTGTGTTGTTTGTTTATAATTCTTCCTTCCAAGGAATGAGAAAGAATGTTATTGGTGTAAGCCATTGAGGTTTGGGGACTGTTTGTTATGTAGCATTATCACAATAATAGCTGACTATTATACAATGTAAACCATTTGGCACAAGGCCTGACACATTACAGGCACTAGATAAGTAGCTGTTGTAGTCAGGCTTTGCAAGGGAAACAATACAGGACACATAATTTATAGGATTATTTTATAGTACTCACCCAAAGAGTCAAACACAAAAAGAGTGCAGGAAATCTGTCCACACACTAAAGACCCAAAGAATCCAGCTGAGGGCCTGGATTCCACAGCAATGTCTTGCATGAGTCTAGCTGAAGACCTACAGCCCATGGCAATGCACCCCTTGAGTCCAGCTGGAGGCCCAGAGCCTACAACAATGTCTCATGCAAGTCTGTTTCGTAGATCTGCACTGGGAAGGCCCAAAGGTCAGTGGTGGAAGCTAGAAAGTCTGAGCCAGCGGGATGAAGGATCTGTGCCAGCAGGCTGAGGGATCTGCACCAGAGCCAGGAAGCGAATCAAAGTAAGGAACAGAGCTCCCTCCCCCCACAAAAAAAGTACCACAGCTGTCCTCAGTGACAAGGTCCTGAGCTCCTCTGATGATGAGAACAGCCAAGTTCCTATCAGGAAAGCCAGTGCAACAAGCTCCTCAAGGAGAGCCAACAGTGCCAACTCTTCCTCTCCAGTTCTCCTTTTTATGTTGTTGGCAACAGTCCTCAGGTGGGCCCTCCACACCCAGCACCACGCTGATTCAGTTCAGCTGGGTGTCACAAGTTGACCACCAGTTGTCAATCCACCACAGTAGCTATTATTATCCTTGTTCTTGCTATTGTTATTTCTACTGGGAAAAGGGGATGTGAGTTTCGGCCACACTAGGTGTTGAAGATTTAGATATCTCATTAACAGAGTAAAGGTTTCAAAAAGTCCTGTGGTTATTTTTTTAAAGTGAACTTCAATAGTTTTTCTGTAGTAAAGATGTAGTTACATTTCTGAGCCCTCACATTTAGGATGAGAAGTGTCCCAGATTAGAAATTGGCTACTTCCCATCACTGGTCTGATGGATGTAAGAGCTTGGTGATAGATGCCGAAACCTCACCCCCTGGCTGCACTACTTGCTCACACTTTTCAGCACCCAGCGTGGGGAACTCCTTCCTTCTCTGTTCTGAGGCTGAGAGCCTGCCAGCCACACACATTCTCAGCAGGGAGCAGGGTGCTCTGTGGTCCTCAGAGCTGTCATTTGGTGTGAGTTACCATGTGCTAAGAGTTTTACAAGCACTGGCTCATTTCATTCTCTCCACGGCTTCATACAGTGAGTACGTTTGTTAGCCTCACCTTATGGAGGAGGAAACCAAGGCTCTGAAAAACATGGGTCACTGGCCAAAATTGAATGATTCCTGTCTTAGTTCATTCATGCTGCTATAACAAAACACTTGAGACCAAGTAATTTACTTAATGAATTTGATTGAACAGAAACTTATTTATTCACAGTTTTGGAGGCCAAGAAGTCCAAGATCAAGGCAGTGGGAAGTTTGGTGTCTAGTGAGGGCCCATTCTCTCCATTTCCAAGATGGTGTCACATTCTTGCATTCTCTAGGGGTGGGAGTGGTGGTGAACTCTGTGTCCTCACATAGTAGACTGACGAAGGGCAAAGGGGGCCCAGATAGTTCCTTCTAGCCCTCTTATATGGTTGCTAATTCCATTCATGCAGGCTCAACCCTGATTACTTAATCACCTCCTAGAGACCCCCCCCACACCTCTTCCTACTATCACATTGGCAAGCAAATTTCAACATGTGGATTTTGGAGGACCCAGTCCAACTCTAGCAACTTCCCAGCTAGTAAAGCTGCCACACAGGTAGATCAATGGAGCACAGTTGTGGGTGTGTCTGTAGATGATTGACATGTAGGTTGCAAAATGAGGAGGGAAGACCCACTCTGGATGTGAGTGGTACCAACCAATAGGCTTGGAACCTGGATGGAATAAAAAAGGAAAGAAGGTCTTGTCTTGTGCTTCTTCAGGGGAGATTTAGTCTTCTCCAGTTCCTTCAACCTTCCAATGCATACCCTTTGGTTTTCTGCTAAAGATTCACACTGGACTTGCAGTGAGTTCCAGGACTTCAACCTTCAACTGGATCCTCCAGCCCTGCAGCATGCATATGGCCCTTCTGTATTCTTGCACCCCTGATTCCACAGATGGCCATTGTAAGCCTCCCTAGTAAATCTTTTATATGAACACACTTATATTATATTATATTATATTATATTATATTATATTATTATATTATATCTGTTCCTCCAGTGAGCCCTAACTGGCACACCAATATACACATACATTTACATACAGGCCTGCATATACATTTTTCTCTCACACTCTCACAAGCACCCACTTGTGGTCACACACTCATACACATTCCCTCACATGCACACACACACTCAAAAATGTCCACACACTTACTTGCTCTCATATTTGCACACCTACACTCACCCCTCCATACCCCCCAGCCATTCTTGACAGAGGATGACCAATTCTGTGGTGGGGGTGGGGCTTCTACTTGGCTTTCTTGACTTAAAAATAGCCTCACTGGCACAAAGCACCCTGGCTGTGCCACTTCACCCCCAGCTGCCTGCCCTGACTGCTTCTGAGAACACTGCACGAGACCCAGAGAGGCCAGAGGACCTGTTTCATTGCTGGTGTGCATTTCACAGGAACTGTGGTGTCCGAGCCTCAGCTGGCCCGTGTCCTTCCTCACCAAGGGCCCAGGTATCCTGCTAAGCAGCACTGAGATGTGGCAGCTTCTTTCTTTTCCTTCAGACCCATCTGGATGTGAGAGGGATGAAGCAGTGAGGATCCATCTCTGGTCTTGGCTCAAGAGGGCTGAGAACTCATTGAGCAAGACCAAGAATGTGTGGCCTTGAAACCTGAGCTCCAGGATCAGACACTAGCTCTGTTCCTGGCGTCCTGATACGAACTCGTGCAGGGCTCTGCAGTGAGCTCCAGGCTCTGACTGGATCCTCTGGCTCCCCAGCATGCAGATGGTCCTGCGTTTTTCCACTCCTGATTCTGCAGACGGCCATTGTAAGCCTACCTTATGGAGGTTCCTCTAGTGAATCCTGACTGATAGAATATATTAGAAACATTACAATGATATGCAACAATAGCAACGACAGGGAAGAGCTACAAAATAAATAGAAGTTCTGGTATTTTCCCACAGGCCTTAAAGGAGGGTTCGAATGCCCTCCACTTTGTACCACAGCCCAAGTCCTTGCTTTTCAGTGTGGCCCCTGAACTAGCGAGTGGTTGCATCTCCTGGGAGTGAGCTAGAAATGCAGAATCCAGGCCAGGGTGTCTCTCAGTGGTAGAGCACTTGCCTAGGGTATGCAAGTCCATCCCCAGCACCACAGACACCCACCCACACACACACAGACACACACACACACCCGATGGAGAATCTCAGGGACCACCCCAGATCTGTGGAATTAGACTCCTCAAGCAATTGAAGGTATATTAAATTTAAGGAGTCACTGGTCTAGGGAGCCATCTGGGGGGAACCCTTCAATACAGGGCTCCTTATCTGCCTTACGACTTCTCCTTGTTACCTGAGACTGGATGAGTTCTTCTCGCTGCCTTAGACCCACCCAACACACGGGGAACCAGCCGGACCTCTCTGGCACCTCAAGGATTTCTGTAAGACCTGCCTCGGAACAGTCAGCTGCATGCCAGCTTGCTGAATGCATCTCATTTGCCCTATACACAGAGAAGTGCCAGCCAGTTTGGAGCCATATTCAAAGAAAGAGTTTCTGGTCCCCACAGTTTGAAACATGATTGCCAAGCAATTCCATAAATCTGCTTCAGCAATCCCCGGAGAATTTTTTTTTTTTTTGGAGGTTAAAAAAAAAAGCTAACACAACTAATTCCTCGGCTGTTCCTTGAAGTGGACTCAGATGGAAATAAAATCTTTCCACAAAGTAAGCTTTGGCCCCACTTCCTCATTTTGGGTCCAAAAATGACTTTCCAAGTGCATGTTAGCGAAGCCTTGGCTGGAACTGGGGAAGGCAGGCCTGTGGCGGAGGCGGCAGCCCGTCATCGTCACCGGGGAAGCTCGCTAATGGGCCAGGCTGCACAAACATTATTTTTTAATTCTGAGAGTGGAAGCAACTATTAGAGAATTCATCAAACTCTAGACAGGAAAAGGGCTTGGTTTCTGCTGCCCTGGCACTGCCCAGAGCTCAGAGCGAAATTGTCGCCTCCAGTTTTTTGGGGTGCAGCCAAGTCAGGCCTCTGGTTACCACTGGGAGGATTTATGGAATGGGAGGGTAGGGGTCGGTTGGCCAGGCCACTGGCCCAGGCTGAAGGCTGTAAAAGGGCTCCATGGACTTCCAAGTGGAGGGCAGGACTGTGCCAGGCAGTCTCATGGCACAGTGTGCTTTTTGTCTTTTTCCACCCAAGTTTTCCTCCTTCAACTGCCATGTTGGAAGCCAACAAGGGCAGCTGTATTTGTCCATTTGCTGTAACTAGAATGAAATACTTGAGGTTGGATAATGTATAAAGAAAAGAGCTCATGGTTTGGGAGCTTCAAGAGCATGGCACCAGCACCTGCTGGCTGCGGCTTGGTTGTGACACATCGCATAACAACATCATAATGAGTATGTGTCCAAGAGGGAGAGTCCACATCACGAGAGGAGGCCAGAGACACACCAAGAAGAGGCCAGGATCAACCTCCCACTATGCTCTACCTCTTCGCCACCCCGAGGTCCAAGCTCCCAACACACGAGATGTTAGAGGACAAACCACATCAAACCACAGCAGTGACATATCCTGAGAGGGATCTCTCACCCCTTTTGTGCCAGCCAGTTACCTGTTTCTCTCAAATCCATTTCTGGTCTTTCCTCAGCTCTCTTTGGTACACAGGAGGGTTGGCCACTGTCACCACAGTGCTCAGTGTCCCTTGCTCCTGGTTAGGTTCAGCTCATGGGTGGCTCCAGCAGGGACTGTTAGATTGGAGGACAGGATGACAGAAGATGCTCAGGTCATTCTCCCGGACTCTGCACTCTGATTCGGGCTCCTCTCTGGCCTGGTGGAGATTCCAGCAGTGGCCATATTCTCTATGAATTTCTAGTTCTTTTCAGGGCCCAGCTCTCTCAGCTTTGTTCACCCCTCCCCATTAGTCCCTCTTGCTCTAGGGTCACAGTGGCTTCCTGCTCTTGCAAATCTCTGAGTTGTCTCCGATGCCCTGTTTCCCCTGGCAGCTCTTCCAATACCTTACCTTACCTTACCTTAGTGTTTAATCCATGCTCTTGAACCGTTAGTTGGTGGCTCTGTCTTGCAGACTTGACACTGAATGTTTGTATCTCTATCACAACCCAAAAGTCTATGTCAAAATCCTAACTCCGGATGTGATGGCATTAGAAGGCGGAGACTTTGGGAACGATGATTTCATGAGGGTGGAGCTGTTGTGCATGAGATTAGTGGCTCTGTAAGAGACACTTGAGAGCTTGCCTTGCCCCTGCTCTCCACTGCAGGATACGTGGAGACAACGGCCATCTATGAACCAGGAGGAGGGGCCTACCAAGAACATGACTTTGCTGTACCCTTGTCTCCAACCTCCAGCCTCTGGAATCATGAGGGACGGATGTCTGTTGTTTAAGGTATTCAGTTCATGGCAGCCCAAACTGACTATGGTAGGAGCTGACCTGGAAGCACTCCCTATGTCAATCCCCCAGAATCTCCACTGCCCTCAGGGCTGACCATCCCCCCACAAACACTCCCGTGATGTAGGCTGTGCTCCTCCCCAACTGTGTGACCCAATCTTACCTGCGCAGGATACCAACTTCCCCTTCTTCCCAACCTCACCTGCCTAGTGGGCTCTGACTCCAACTCTTGTCTCTAGAAGTCCTCTAGACAAGGTAGAGTTGACCTTCAGGGCTCCAGATTGCCTCCTAGGGACATCTCTTACCACACTTGCAACACCAAATTGTTAAACTGTCACTTCATTGTTTCCATATCTCTTTCTCTCTCCATCCTGAGCTTTTCAGTTCATCAAAGGGAAGGTGATGTGTCATGTATGTCTCAAGACTCAGTACCAGTACAAATATCCACACAAGGGAGGTGCTCCATAATGACCCACTGAAATAATCCACTCACTCCACACACATCTATTGGGCACCCACTAAGTGTCAAGCCCTGTTTGAGCAGCTAGGAGCTTGAGGACAGCAGCAGCTGAGGCCAAGATACCAGTGCCCAGTAGTTACTGGCGAGGCTTGAAAATTGTAAGAACTCTGGTGAGTGAAACAGCATAGTCCTTGATGTAAGCAAGCAGGACTATTCTAATGGTAGGGGACACAGAGAGTAAGGAAATGAATAAGTCTAGAAGGAAGTGGTAGTTATGAGAGCTAGAAAAAAAAAGAACAGGGCAAAGAAATAGAGTGTGACAAGTATGGTAAAGGCCAAGGGCAGTCTGTCTAAGAAGACAATATTTGAACAAAGAGTTGAGTGGATTAAGTGATTCAGCTCCACAGATAAGCTAGGCACAGCACACCAAGCAGAGCAAATGGCATGTGCAAATATCCTGAGGTCAGAGCATAAGTTGCATGTTAGAGGAGCAGCAGAGGCCAGAATTCCTGGAATGGAGTGAAGGAGCCTGAGGACAGCAGCAACTGAGGTCAAGATACCAGCACCCAGTTGTTGCTGGTGAGGCTTGAAAATTGTGGTGAGAACTCTGGATTTGATTTTGAATGAACTAGAAATCAGTAGAGGTTTGGGTCAAAGATGGACATGATCGGATGTGGTAGATCAGCTCCTCCACTGCAGTTGATCCTGAGAGGGCAGGAGAAAGGTAGTGGAGGAGATGGGGTCTGAGCAGGGCTTGAGGGATAAGATGGACAAACTGCAGTGTGTGCCAGTGCGCGAATTCAGAAGCCCAGAGGAATCCCCGCCCAGTCAGGTCTACCAGTTAGTTTCATGCCAGCCAGGATTATTAATCCATCTCACTGTCACAGACGGGGGAGTGACAGATAGATTAGCCCTGGCTGAGTCTCCCTGTCTTCCTCCAAGGCTCTAAATTATGCCGCAGTCTGGCAGTCTGGGTTTCTCCTTGGAAGATAAATTGGTAGAGGAGAGGGATCTACAGTGATGAACAAAACATGTGAGTGCCTTGCCCATAAATCCAGAGCAAAGAGACATCCTTATAAATGTTGGTGTTTCCATGGAGAACAAGGTGTAGGAGGGGAGGCATGGCCGGAAGTACTCTCCAGGGCGCAGGGACTTCTGGGTTTCCATCTGGAGCCTGGGAGTTTGTGCATTGTGGGAGGGAAGAGCATTGTCAGCAGAGGAACAGCAGATGCCAAATTTGAGGCATGAAAGAGCTTCCCGGGTTCAAGCAAACCCAGACAATGAGTGTGGTGCAAGGAGGGTGTGCGAAAGGATTTGTGTGCAATAATGGTTCTCCGCTCCTCTTCCTTTCTCCATGTAGAAGGAGCCTAGGCAGGAGTCTACTTGGGGGTGCTCTGTTGCCATCATTATTTCTATGTCGAATCACGTGGAAGAGGGTGGTGAGTGGCTGTCAATGAGGATGCGCTTGCTACTGAGCTTCAGGATTCTCATCAAGAAGAAATTTCCCAGCCAGGAAATCAAACCATCAAATCTTACCTGCCTCAGCACAGCCTTCCTGGCTGATGGTTTGACTTGTCTGCTGGGGGAGCATTGGTGTTTGCCCGATGGCGCCTGCATCAGGATGTCTGATAGCAGGGTCCTTTTTGGATGGCAGGGAGCTGTGCCATGGCCTCTTCCAGGTGGCCAGGAACCAATCCTAGGTATTCACCAGGATGCACCTGCCATGCAGGCACACACAAGCGCTGGGTGAGCTCGCGAACGTGCCTTAAAGTAGCTTCAAAAATAATGTTTGGGGGCCGGTGAGATAGCTCAGTGGAATAAGCACCTGCCTGGCAAACGCGAGGTCCTGAGTTCGACTCCCGATACCCACATAAAGGAAAAAAAAAAAAGGGCTGGTGATATTGCTCAGCAGCACAAGTGCTTGCTGGCAAGCGTGAGGTCCTGAGATTGAACCTCAAAACAAAAACAATATTTGGGGGACATAGCAGACATTCCTGCTGAGTTCCTTATCCCACAGCCACTCCCAGATCCAGAGGATTTTAATTCGTGTGATTTGGACTCATTTGCACCCAACTTATCAAGATGGATTTGTTTGGTTTCAAGATCTACATAATCTTGCTTGGTACCCAAGAACCCTCACGATTTTTGCGGTCACCCCTCCACCAGCTGGAGGTGTCCTGCCAGTTCCCAATAGGATCCAGAAGGAATTTGAAGCCCAGCTGTCAGGAGCGTGGGCAATTGTTGGCTGCTGTGTTCTTTATTTTTTAAAATCTTGTTTCCAATTTGAGAAAAAGATGGATGCCTGGACGGTATTTCACAGAGGTTCCTTGCAACCTCTCCATTTTCCGTGACAAGAGCAATCATTCATTCATTCAACAGGCACTTAGCGAGTGCTTACTATGTTCCAGGCACTGAGATGGATCCAGGCAAGCGACAGTCAGTGTGGATGTGACTCATTCCCTGCCCTAAGTGGAATTTGCAGTCTAGTGAGGGAAACAGACCCAAAACATCATGACACATGTAGCAGTTCAATTGTACATGCGATTTTTCAACATTTCCACAAATGTTTACTGAATATCTACTATGGGCTAGATACCATCAGGGGTTGGACATACATCAGTGAAGAAAACAGACATAGACTAGGGAGCTAGCCCAAGTGGCTGAAATGAGACAACGTATGTAAAAATATCTTTCCCAGAATCCCTTGCACCTAAATGTGGCCATGAGACAAAGTCTTGGCTGATGGGGTTTGAACAGAGATGACTTATACAATTTTCATTTTGAACCCATAAGGGGAGTGATGTGCCCCACTCTTTAATTTTTCTTACCTCTTTCTGGCTGGAATTCAGACATGATGGCAGGATTTGAAGCAGTTATGTTGGGACATGAAGTTGGAATCTGTGTATTAGAGAAGGCAGGGCAAAAACTCCAGAAATCTGAGTCTCTCATGGTTGTAGAGCCACTATCTCACCCTTGGAACAGCTAACTGGATTTGCAAGTGCTATTTTGTTTGAATCACTGCTAGTTTGGCCCTCTGTACTAGTAGTCAATCTCTGTTCTAATCAACATGCTATGACCTCCATTCTGTTACTCCAAGGTAGCATCCATGATGATCTGTTCCCTCTGCCTGGATAGCACCTCCCCCCTTCCTTCCCAGACCCCTCCACAGGCAGTGAGTTCACGTCCCACCAATTCCAAGCTTCCGGAGTCTGTACTTTTAGCTTGGTTCGGTTCAAGATGCATTAACTGGGTTCTGTACTAGGTAAGTTTGGGGCTAGAAATCAAGAGTCAAGATTTGGGCTTTTCCTTCTAGTAGCTCAAGATCAAAGTCAAGGTCAGGAGAAGCCACTTGGACAATGATCTTCATTTACTCCCTCAGCAAACAAGCATTCGTTTGGCACCTACTGGATGTCAGGCATGGTCCTAGGCTAGTTGTTGGGTCTGTGTTTCTGAGGAGCTCTCCATCCTTTATCTACTACTTCATTCAACCAAAACTCTTTAAGGTAGATTTTATTGGTAGCCCATTTTACAGCTAAGAAAACTGAAGCTTTGCAAGGTGGGACAACTGTTCCTCACACTCAGCTTATAAATAGGGGCATTAGCCAGAACCCCCAGGCTCTTAGCTGAAACTTTTATTCCATCCTCCTTAATGGACATCCTGACCTCAACTCCATATTTCCTGAAGAAGAATATGGGAATAAATGATGATGCTGGGTCCATTTCTAGATTTGCTGTCTATTTGCTACCAGTACCACTGTGGTACAAATTCCTCACCCATCCAGCCCTCCCACCTCGGTGACAGTATTTGTAAAGTGCATTGGTTTGGGATGGCAAGGTTGCCATAGATCCCAGAGCACAATCACTTAGGTTGTCTGTGCACTAGCAGTGTGAGGGATGAGGATGTTAGGTGTGATTTGGTGGACTTTGTGACCTTGGGTGAGTCCCTTTACCTCTCTGAGCTTCATCTGTAAAATGGGGATGATACTAAAAATGTCTATCTCAGGTGGCCACTGAGAAAATGAAATATGCCCCCAGCAAGCTCCTAAATTGCCCTGGTGACTGTAACTGCCCTAAAAGTTCAAATTCAAAGCTATGGAAGTAGGGGCAGGGCTAATTCCAGGATCTCTTTCAGAAGTCACATAGGGACTGCTCTGGATTCCCTTCAGAGAATGCTCTTCCTCCGGTCATGGGGTCTGGTGATTCGCAGTCCTGTAATCGTGTCTTGTTGGAACAGTGCCCCTTGGTGCCCTGGGACTGTAAGGGTTAACTGTCCATGCAGCTCGCAGACGCAGGAAAACTGCACAAAGACGCAGGGGAAATATTTCCATTTCTGATAAGGAGTGAAAACGGAGCAACTCATTCCATACGGGCACCAAGAGGGGCAGGAAGGGGTGGCCAAGGCCACAGGGCACGGAGCAGCCCTGATATGTGACCCCCAGCCACTGCAGAGGGACAGGGAGGGAGAGGACCCAGGGGATGGCCGGAGTCCACCCTAGTCCTCTGGTAGGTGGCAGCAAGAATTTGTGTCAAGGTCTGTTGTTTCCAAATCAACAGCAGCAGCTGTAACCAGGACGGGACGTGGGGAGGAGGGAAGGTGGCATTTCTTATTGGTCAGTTTTGAGCCGATCTGGGTAGGATCTGGATGGATTTCTGAGTAAATCGTGGTGGGTTGTTGAACAAGACTGAAGAGTGTTATTTTCCTTAAAATTGCTGCCTGAAAAAGAAACTAAAACACTGCTGCACTTGAGCTGGACTTGCCGACTGCCAGGCTGGCTTCGCCCAATCACGTGGGTTCCACTCGGTGCTGTTCTGTTCCCAGCTCTTTCCCAGGCTGTGCCTTCTGCCCTGGGCACTGTTTCTCCACATTTTTAACCTGGAAGTGAACTTACACTTTCCATAATGCCACTGCCTTGCCAGGCATTTCTATATACTTTCTAGAACGTTCTTTTCTGTCACCTTCCAATGAAGCTACAGAGTGTTGCATTTGAAACCAGCCTGGCTGTACTAACGAGGAAAGTGACGGCCGAAGAGGTGAAATCACCTGTCCAAGCACTTGGCTTGTGGGTAGCAGAGCTTGAACTTGAATCCAAAAGCCTAGCTTCAGTGACTGTGTCCCTCATTGCTGGAGCACGTTCCCCTCTTCCATCTGCATGGATTTTCCAGGTCCTGGGAGGACCCCAGACAGCCCTAAGAGCTGGGTCACTTGCTCCTCCTCTGACCCCTCAGCCCATTTCATTGTCCTTGTTCTGTGTGAAAGTGCCACGGAGGCAGGCAAGTGCCCTGTGCAGGTCTCCTTGTGGGGACCATCTTGCTGCCCAGCTGGCACCTTGGTTTCCAGCTGGTGACCAAGCCTGACTGAGGTACTAGAGCTCAGCCATCGGTGTCCAGTGGTCCTTGGACCTGTGTTGACCAGGGCTGCCCCATCCCTTCCGCTTCCTGTTTTCTTTTTAGTCTTCTCCTGAGGGTGAAAGCTGGTCCACTTCCTGTGTTTCTAGTCCTTAACTCTGCTCGGTTTAGACTCAGCCTGTGTTTGTAATGATGTACTATTTTAAAAATAGTAAATAAAACAATTTTTTGGTATTTTGATATTTGCCGCTGTGTTCCGATTTCACTTCTCCCTCCCACTATTCGAAGGTGTTTGGCACTTCTGGGTTCAGGGAAAACAAAGGAACATGGAGACTCACCCTGGATTTTGAAATTTAATATCATGTGCCCTTTCATGGAAGAGCTCAGGTCCTGGAAAATATATTTGGGATTTATTATGAGTGAGAGTCAGCCACATCTCCTGAATTAAACAAAGGATATCCAAGCTGAAGGGAAGGGGAAAGATGGAGAGCATCTGAGAGAGGAAAGAGATAAGGGGGCTGTGGGGAGGGGAGCTGACCTGAAGAGGTTGAGCAGACACAAGCAGCTGGATCAGCCTTTGCCTGAAGGTGTCTACAGCCAGGGAGGACCTGAGCAGTGTGGGGTGGTCCAGTCTCCACTGCAGAGGGTGCTGAGGACCACACCGGCTTTCTTCACTAGTGGGATCTGGCTAGGACCTCTCTTCAGTCGCAGTTAGGATGCCACATAGTGAACAGCCTCCTTCCACAGTCCCAGGCCTCATAAGCCCCGGAGAAGGAGGGCAGGGCTCTGAACATCACTGAGCCGAGTGCTGGTCCAGAAAACCCTGTGTCCCATGCCTGGGTGGAGCAGAATAGGACCAGGCCATGTTCTCTGCTCAAGAATGTGGTAAAAGACTCCGCTGGGCTATGAGTTTCTGAGTTTACTGATGCACTGATTGAAGGTCACGCTTCCTGGAGTCTCCGCTGACCTGGGGCCAAAGTCCCAGTTATTCTCCCAAGTAGTCACAAGGCTCTTTCCCTCCCCACACGGCCACCAACAATCTCCCTTGTGTGTTTATGTGTTTAGTGTCACTCTGCACCACAGCTGAAGGGCCCTGTGGTCCTGCTCAGGTCCTGGGCCCATGCTTGGCATACCCATGTTGCAGGAGCACTGTGTTCTCCTGGAGGATGAGTAAACTCTTATCTTTAGAATGAAGTCCAGAGGTCTCTGCATATCGTGGGCTTGTCCCAGGCAGTGGATGAGTGAACTCGTTCAGGGCTGGTGCATGAGGAGGGTCAGGTGAAATGTTGGTTGGGGGTCAGACCAGGCCTGAGATCAGGAGAAGAGTACATCACCAGCCTCAGCACACCCGAGGATGGTGCAGGTGGATGCCTCTCGGTCAAAGGAAGCAGGAGGGGCGCCGAGCTGCCTGCCACACTCTCTGCTATGAGGCAGACCTCAGCCTTCCTCCAGACTTTATTTTAATCGGATAAAATTCCAGATCACTTAACTCAGTTTACGGTCTTTTAAAAGCTTCTCTGCCAGAGCCACAAATCCTCCAAGAGCCATCCCGAATGGGCTGCACCAGGGGTCTGCTTTCTGTTCGGTCCTCGGTGGGCAGTAAATCAGCCTCCTCCTTTCCCTCCACCATGGAGTAGAAGATCGGAGTTTCCTGCCGAAGTCAGTCAACAGGCCTGGTCTCTCTGGAGAAGCAGATCTCCCCTGTGGAAGACGGACAGGTTGTTTTGAGGCTCCCTGGGGACCTCTGTAGTATTCGTGATTGGGTTCAAAGATCCAGGCATAACTCCAGTCCCCAGCAAATTGGTCAAGGAGAAGGGAGGAGGAAGTTGAGACAGGTAGCATTTGGGGGCATCTACCCCGGCATCTTGGGGCGAGACATACAGCCTCAGAGTAATAAAGGTAACAAAATTAATGAGCATTGAGGGAGCCTTAACTAAAATATATTTGAAACTCTATATATTCCTGAAGTAATCCATGTTTTTAAAATAAAAATGAAAACACACAGGCAAGCCAAAAGAAATAAAAAATGTATATATATTTCTAATCCCTAGGCCTAGACATAACATCATTAACCTGTTGTGGCTTAGCTTTTCCATAATTTTATGCATAAATATATATGTCTTTTAATAAAATAATGTTATGCAGCATAGACTGTTATACAATCTGTCTTTTGCACTTAGCAATATGTCAGAATGTATTTCTTTGCAAACCAATGTGCAGCTACCTTACCATTTTTAAATCATTATATGGAATTCCAATGTACGAATGACCTCAGATTAAATAGTAATTTAACCAGTTTACTATTGTTGACATTTAGGTACTTACCAACATTTTGCATTGATGACTAGTGTGTAGTGAGAACTTTTGTCTTACTATTTTCATATATTTGTTTGTATCATATTAATTTAGGTAGAATTTCTGGGTCAAATGGCATATACACTTTTATGGGTAAAAATTGCTTTAAAAACAATGTATATGCTTATGAAAAGACAGTCAGACAACACACAAGTATAAACCAAAGGATACTATTTTAATTTTCTTTCCTAGAGAAGGTTGTATTTTTATTACTGTACCTGTCCATTTTTCACTTCAGTAATGAAACACATGAAGCTAGGTAACTTTATAAAGAAAAGAGGTTTTGGCTCATAGCTCTCTATGGCCAAGATCAAGCGGCCACATCTCTGATGGGTTTCTTGCTGTCAGCGTCCAGAGAGCATCGCACAGAAAAAAACAGAGTGATTTTGTTTGTGCATTTCTTCTGCTTGCTTCCTCTCTTATAAAACCACCAGTAATTCAACCATGACGCTCCACCTTGAAGACCTTATTCAATCCTAATCACCTTCGGAGGCTCCACCTCTCACCACCTGGAAGGATTCAAATTCTACCCTCTTAATACCTCATAGTGGAGAAGTTCAGGGAGATGAGCTGTATTTAAACTATAACAAGTTCACTAATATCAGATCCCATTTCTCATTCAATCTTGATCCTGCCAGATGAACTCCCTCCTGTTCGGAGGGTTTGCTTCTGAACTCCAAGCTCTGGAAGGCAGAGGTTATGTTTCTTTTGCTGATTTTTGCATGTTAGTGTCTGTTTCAGGGCCTGGCACACACAATGGATGCAGGTGGTATTAGCTATCATTTGCCTCATAACAAATTATCCCCAGATCTGGCAGCCAAAAGCAGTAAAGATTGATTATCTCACATAGTTTTTGTACATGAGAAATCTGGGGATGGCTTAGCTGTGTGATTTGACTCTGCGCGTCTTGCGAAGCCTCAGTCATGTCATTTATGGCCGTGGTCTCATTTGGAGGCTGGAAGAGCCACTTCCAAGGTGGCGCCCTCACCTGGCTGTTGGTGGGAGGACTCAGTTCTTCGCCATGAGGATTTCTCCCCAAGGCTGCTTGAGTGTCTTCATGACATGATAGTTGGTTTCTTCCAGAAAAGGGATCCAAAGAGAGGGCAATGTGAAAGCCACAGTCTCTTTTATGACCTAGGCTCAAAAGCCATGCTCTGTTATTTCCCCTGTAGTTTACTGGTTACATAGGTTATTTATTTGTGTTCAAAGTGAGAGTCCTACACCAAAGCATTCGTTTGGAGAGTTGAAGGCTGGCTAATACATTTATTTAAATGAGCTGAATAAATGACTGAGCAAGTAAATAATAGCCTTAAAAATAGAAGAGGTTAACAGTGTTCATCATGCCTTCCAAGCTACTCCATGTAGAAAGCAGGTAGTTATCTGAGAACAAGTTTGGATTAAACTGTGCATTCCCTGTAGAAGTTGCCAGTTTGAACTATTCCTGCCTTGAGTCAGGGGTGAGCAAAGGTTTACAACTCCCAAAAACATCTGGGAAATTCCCAGGGGAGATGGGTTTTGTGGTTCAGCTCATAGGCCCAGAGAAAAGCTGGTTCTTACAGTTCTAAGGAATGCAAGGGCCTAGGTGTCAGTCAAAGCAGGATGGGTCACTGGGCCAAGGCAGGCCAGGCTCATCATGGAAATACTCAGTAGTTTACGACCTCCATAAAGCCATTAGCCCAGGGAGATGAGGGGAAAGTGGTTACCGCACCCTTTGCCTCTCTGAGTCCATTAGCATCAGGGTTATAAACTTGGTCTCAGGCCACAGGTAACTGGTTTTATTATCAATCAATTACCCATGCTTGTCAGCAAGTCTCAAGATGCTACAAGCATAGAATCTGGCCAGCTGTCCATGGGTGGGCAACTCCTGGCAATTCAGCTCTACATTCTGGGCCTCAGTTTCCCTATTTGGATAGTAAGAAGCTGGAGAAAATCAGAGGTTCTCACTATCAATGCTTACTTACTTCTGACACGTGCATGTCATGTTTTGAAATGATTTCTCTAGCAGTTAGCATTCCTTAAAAAACAGTGTTTCTTCCCCATTAATAGTATTAAGAGCAATCAAGTTTCTGGAAAAGGAATGTATGACTGCCAGTCAAATCTCCCAACCACCACAGGCAGGTGCACCCAGAGGTCACAGCAATTTTTATGACACCTCCCTCAGGCTCAGACTTGCAGGAGTAATTGGTCTCCAGGAATTGTCCCCTAATTATTGCATCCAACATCTATTGAAGGCTTGGTATGTACCAGGGGTTATTTTGATTCTGTATATGCTAGCTACCCTGTCCTCACAACTGTGTTGGCCTCCCTCTTGTATCCAAGGTCAGCTGCAGGTGGGCTGCATGCTTATTGGCCTAGGAGAGCCCCCAAAGGCCTTCTCTGTGCTTGTATCTTTCCCCTCCTCTTGGCACCTCCGAGTGGGGAGACCTAAGAGAAAGCGAGGAAGCTGCCGGCACTCTGAGGCCTCCATTCAGAGCACACACAGCATGGCTGTTATGGTTCAGATCTAAACATGCCCCCCACATCATACATTTGAAACTTAATTGGATCACGGGGTGCTATACTCCTCAGTGGATGCACCCATTTAAGAATTCAGTAGCTGAGTGTGCTGTTAGGAGGTGGGGCCTGGTGGGAGGCAGGTCCCTTGTGGGGTGACCTGGAAGGGTGTATCCTTATCCCAGACTCCTCCCTTTTGTCTCTGCTTCCTGGTTGCCATGGTTAAGCTCCTCTGCCAGACCCTTCTGGCATCCTGCTCCTGCCGTGGAGTCAGCCAACTGTGGACTAAAACTGTGAGCCAAAATAAAATTCTCCTCCTTTAAGCTGTGGGTGTCAAGTATTGTGTCCAGCTGTGAGAAAGTGATGGAGACAGTTGTTTCCACATAGTCTATTGGTTAAAACAAACCCAAGGCCAGGTCTGATTCGAGGGGTGGAGGCGAGGCTCTGTCCTTTCATGGGAGGATCCGAAAAGTCACATTGCAAAAGAGCCTGGGTACAGGTCCTACGGGATTAATGCATCTATGTTTGCAAAGAATCCACAGTGACTACATAACCTACATTTGTGCTTGGTTCCAGTCTTAAATATTCTATTCCACTGTCACCATAAACTAATGTTGACACACGTTCTCCCAACCCCAAACCTTTTGCATTTACCTTTATCCATCCATCCATCTCCTCCCACCCCATCAATCTCTTGTACCCTGCAGTGAAACGAAACTGTTTCCCAGCACAAACTGTACTTGGAAATCTATAGCTTTCAGTAGAGTGTTTCATTTGTCACTTTGGGATCGGAGATCTGGATTTGAACCCAAGCTCTGCTCATTATTTTTTGCATGACCATGGGCAAGTCACATCCCTATGTCTGGACTTTAGTTTCCTCATCTGTAAAGCGAGAGTCACAGAAGTTGCTTTATCACTGGGCTGTGGTGGATTATGGGAGACCAGAGGCATGGATGGAGCAGCTAGCTCAGAGCTTGGTCCTCGCTCCATGAGCGGACGCTTCATTAATTAACAATATTGTTACTGTCAGCATCGACAACAGGAATGAGTTTTTCCATCCCTGCCCTGCAAAGTATAGAGGTAGTGAGTGACTGTGAAACATTTGCCACCCAGCAACCCACGTGATGAGCTAAAGACAGCCACTCAGAAGCCCACTCCTTCCTGCTAGCAGGAGAAACTAAGACCCCAATGCTGAGCCAGAAAAACGAGACAAAATAGTCACTGAGTGTAGTACGTATTTAACTTTGTGGTGTCCCTGAAAAGGGAGGCCAACAAGAAGGATTAGAAAATAGTTCAGAATTATGGACTGCAGGCTCTACAACTACTTCTTTGGCTAGCTTTTTGTTTTCTCCCCTGCAGATTTCAACAGCCAAAGTTTCGGCCCAGGGGGTCTGAATGGACCACAAGCCACACTGGAGGGCTTGCCCTGGATTAGACAGAGAGCGATCGTGGCCAGAGCGGCTTGCACCTGGAGGCCTTCCAGCCCGACTCTGCGGCTCAGGCGCCGGCGGATGTGGTTCTGATCAACACCACAGCTTGGCGTCCTGTATGAGCTCCAGATCCCCGCGTGCTAGTGGGTCCTGATGGGGCTTAGGCTGGGGGATGCTGGGGTGCTGGTTTCCACCAGCCACATCTGTCTGCCTCCGCTGAAAAAAAGTGGCCAACTCTGAAGATCCTGCAGGAAATTCCAGGTCTTCCTTGATTTGTTCTTTGCTATCTTAACCCTGGGGCTTGGGGTAAGAGTCTCCTGTGGGACAGGATCTGGGGCACAACCTCTGGGGTTCAGATAGAAAGCGTCTGACACTCGGAGTTGGAAGCCCTGGCTGTGGCCCATTCTGTTCCTGGAACATCTCTGAGCCTCTTTGATCCCTTCTGTTCTGACAGGTGGGTGGGACAGACATTATTAGTTCCTTGCATCAGATGGGAAAACTGAAGTCGTGATGGGGGGAGTTGCTAAGAATAACTAACAACCGTGCTGGCCAACACGCTTCAGGTTTGTTGTGCTGTTCACGTGCATTCATTTTCTCCACTTTATTAATGAGGCTAGTGAAGCCCAGAGATGTGGAACCACGCGAGAAAGGTCACACGGCTGCTGAAAAGCAGAAGTAGCATGCTAGGCCATTATTCACAATCATGAGCGTTGGTCCCCAGGCAAATGCACTAGGTGTTCTGATTAGCTAATGAGATTATTATCCCTCCTTCCAGTTACACAATCATGTGGTCTCCAATCCTTTCTTTCAAACAAAACATTCCCACTTTCTATAGATGCCTGGAAAATGACTTCCTACGCTCTGGCAAGGAAGACCACCATTTTCTTAGAGTCATGGTTTTGTAAGTCAGAAACGTGGTTCCACATGGCAGCGTAAGATGGTTCCTATACACTTTGCAGTGAGTGGGGACTCAATAAGCTGACATGGCCAGGGCGGCCTGCCTGGGCCATATGTCTGGGGCTTGGTTCTGGCTGTCAGTGAATTTCCTCACTCCTTCCTGTGGTGGCGGCTGGGCTGGAAATCCAACATTGCACCCTGACTTGCACGCCTGGACTGGGATGTCTGGGATGGTGGGCTGCCTGTGATCTTTCTTTGGGTACCTTCACATGGCTAGCTTGGGCTTCCTCACAGCATGGATGTTGCCGGGTAGCCAGACTTCTTGATTCAGGTTTCTTGCAGCCTGTGTTCAAGAGGCCCAGGTAGAAGCTACACGGCTTCTTATGACCCAGCCTTAGAAGTCCCAGAAGATCAACCAAGAAGGCCCTATGGGTGGTAGCCATGGATCGTGCACTCGGAACTTCCTTCAAGAAAGGATTTGCCATCTAGCTGTGTGCAGTACCATCCATGGGACTGTAGTACCTTTGGAGCCACTGCAGTTTCCAGCCAAAGGGACCTCTGGGGGACTGAGCAAGGTGAGGCTTTAGGACCCAGCCACCTTGCATACAGGGTCCTCCTATGAGCCATCTTTTTTTTTTTTTTGTGGGTACTGGGGGGTCAACCTCAGGACCTCGCGCGCCAACAGGCACCCGTGCCGCTGAGCGATATCACCGGCCCCTTTTCCGTATGTGGGTTCCAGGAGTCGAACTCGGGCCGTCGCGCTTGCAAGGCAGGCGCTTAGGCCGCTGAGCCATCTCACTGGCCCCTATGAGCCATCTTTGTCCTGGAGCTCCATGCTGATTTTTCTTGAGAACATGTTGGACCTGCACATGGCGTAAAGCTGTCCCTGTCTGGTTGTGCCTTCTCCCCCTTGACCTTTCAGAGGCACTTTTTTTGTGCTCCAGAAGGGTCTTGCTCCCTAGCTCTGTCTCACCATTGCTTCTCAGGGGACCAATATGACACATGCAGGTCCCTGGAGAGGAATGTGACCCAATGCACCAACTTCACACTGACATATGACTACACCAGCAAAGTTCACGCAGCCCCAGGAGACAGCGCAGTGACCCTGGCAAAGGAGACTCACCAAGGTATTTACCACCAAGAGGAAGAACCGAAATCTTGCCAGGTCCCCAGGGTCCCAGTCACCAGCCACCTTCCTAGTCAAAGGTGACCAATATCCCAACTCCTAGCACCAGAATTTAATTTAGTCTGACTTTGTATTTTATGTAAATGAAATCACAGAGCCTGTACTGTCTTCTGGCTGGCCTTTTCCACGTTATGTTACGATGGACATTTAACCACGCTGTTGAGTGTGACAGTATTTAATTATTTCCATAGTATTCTATCCTATGAATAGGCCACAGTTTATTTATCCATTCTATTATTGATGGATAGCTACACCTATCATTAGGAAATCACTGAGAATGCATATATACATATATATATATATATATATATATATATATATATATATATATTATAGGTATGCATATGTGTGTGCATCATTATAGCAACGGACTCACTTTGTATACTATACAACACATACAAAAATACACAGACATGGCCAGGCCTAGTGGTGCAGACCTGTGTAATCCCAGCACTCTGGGAGGCTGAGGCAGGAGGACTTCAAGTTGGAGAACAGCCTGGGCAACTTAGAGAGACCATGTCTCAAAATAAAAAATAAAAAAGGGCTGGGGATGTAGCTTGTGTGAAGGCCTTGGGTTCGATCCCCACTGCCACAGAAACAAAGCAAAACAGACATCTCAAGAGGTGATGTAATGTAGCAGTGTTAATATTTTTTCCATACCCAGTGGATCGTGCCCCCCATGCCAACCCCTCTTTGGCTGCTGGCTTGGAACAGGATTCTGATCACATATGCGCTTTGCCAAGCGGTCACGTGCACGGGACATTGGGGCAGACGTGGGCTTCGCAGCAGACAGACCCCACTCCATCTCTGGCACCAGTAGTGTGTGAATAAGAGGCTCTGAAGCTGATCAGTGAGCATCGACTCTGTGCCAGGCACAGCTTTAGGCACTGGGAAGACAGCAGCACCCTGTGGCATCTCCTGGCGGGGGCACGGCTGTATATTCCCATGCTGGGAGAGAGTAAAGTTCCCCTCCACCAGGCAGGCACCCTTGGTGGTTTGGGTCCCTCCTGGGAGAGCCCTGTTTGGAGCAGACAGAGCGCGCCAGTGCCCAGGGGCCGTTCCTGACCCTCCCTGCTCTGGGCTGCACTGCAGGGCTCTCCACCCCCAAGCCCATCTTCCCCTGTGGGGCAGGGGGCTCTGATGGCAGAGGGAGGGAGTCGGGAGGGACGGGGAGGAGGGATGGAAGGGCAAAGGGCAGAGGGGTAGAGATTTCAGAGACCTGGGGTCTCCACATGCCCACAGAACAGCGCCCTCCTCTCCGCCTCTCGCCAGGTTATCTGGACAGAGCGCCTAATTGAAATTGAAGACCTGCCTCGCTGCGTCTGGGCCTGAGCTCAAACGCGGAACACCACAGAATAGGCGCTGCCGCTCAGGCTCCAAGGAATCTGACAGTGACAGATGCTCGCGCTGCTGCTACAGAGGTCTGGGGCCAGGCTCTTGGTTAAGCCCTGGAACTGAAGGTTCAGCCAGCGCAGAAGCCTCATGCTAACCACCCTAAAAAGATGGAGGAAGCTGGGTGCTCAGGCAGTCCCCGAGGAGCCACCCCCACGATGGGGGTTCAAGCTGGGAGCTGTGCTAGAATGCTGCCTTGCAAATAAGCCCAGGGATCCTGTCAGGCCACAAAACCCGTAAGAGAAGCCCGATGCAGTAGCGCATGCCTGTAGTCCCAGCACTCAGGAGGCTGAGGCAGGAGAATTGCAAGCTTGAGCCCAGCTTGGGCTACATAGCACGTTCAAGGACAGCCTGGGTTACATAGCAGGACCATGTCTCAAAAGGCCAAAACCAAAACAAAAAACAAAACAAACACCAGAAAAACAAAACTGTAAGAGAAATGATTTCTTAAGGCTGACATTATGTGAATAACCTCTGTTCAAGTGATCAGGACAAGTTCGTATTAGAGGAACATTGCCTCAAAAAGAGACAGGGTGTTCTTTCTCTATCACAAATCCCTCGGAAATCTGGTGAAAGGTACAGGTCCTTTGATCAGGAACGCAAACGAATACATAAAATTATGCATATAATTTTAATAATAATGAATAAGACTTAAAACAACACAGATCCATGTCCTGATGTGGTGGCACATGCCTGCAATCCCTCTGGGAGGCTGAGACAGGAGGATTGCAAGTTCAGACTCAGCCTGGTCAACTTAATGGCTCAAGGAGACCCTAATAAAAAGTAAAAAAAGGGCTGGGATGTAGCTCAGAGCAAAGGCCCCAGGTTTAATCCCCAGTACTGCAAAAACAAACAAACAAACAAACAAACAAACAAACAAACAAACCCCAGCAGGGATCCTCTTCTGAATTCTTGAATTTACCTATTTTACCCATAGTAAAACTCCAGGAGGCAGACACCACCACTGTTGCTATTGACCTGCGGTTCCCAGGCACTAAGCGGGGAGTGGGGCTGGAACCCAGGACTCTGAGGCGGCGTGCTCACCCCTGACCATGCCCCGCACTGCTGTGCAGGGACTCTGGTGGGAGGGGAGAGGCCCAGCCATAGCTCCCTGTGGAACTAATGGAAGCGGGTCACCCTTGACTTGAAAAATTCAGTGTATACCCTCTGGTGGGTGCCTGTTGCTTTAGGCTATCAGCTTTTCTTTTGCTCTTCGCCCGTCCTCCCCCGACCCCCACCCACCACCACTTTCAGTTCTGGTGGTCAGATAAACCTGGCTCCAACCGCTATCTCCTGGGACAAGCAGTGAGGGTCGTGCGAGGCTGATGAAAGCCGGTACCCCATGGCTATGGAGACCAGCCTCAGAGGGGTTACATAGTCCAAACTGGAGTGTTCGTGTAGGTTGCTTCGATGGAGTAGGTACTTTCAATTGAACTTCTGGGGAGGTGAAAGTTCTTTTCCTACTGAGACTAACATGAGATGAATGTTAATGTTTCTGGAGTCATCAAAGGAACGGACCTCCTTGTGAGTGAGAGGAAAACAGTAGATAAAGATAAAGAGAGTTGGAGTCCAGATTGTCAGGGGTTTTTGGTCACCTTGATCCATCAATGCCTGATTTCCTCTTGGATGGTTACGTGAGATAATACATGGGGGTGAGGCTTCTGTTGTGTGCAACTGAAGGAGTCCTGGTGAATATACAGAGATTTTATTATCCCCTCCCTTTAATCTCCAAGTCTCTTTCCATGTCATGCAGCTTTCTGTTTGGACGAGACACTGTCTCCTCCCTTATCCTTCAGACCTCTAAGGATAGTATTGGATCACAATTATAAACAGCAGGTGCTCCATAATTGCTTACCAGTATAATGGAATGATACATAAGACCTTTCTTATCTTGAAATCTGTGCCGGGCTTCAAAGCTGTGGATAATAAAAGCTGTTGAGGGCTCACACATTTTGCAATAAGGGGCTGGGTCCTGTCAACAGAATTTGGTATCACGGGGCATAAAACTGGCTTTCGTCACCCATGGCAGAGGGTGACAAATACAGAGACAGACTGATTGAGACAATGGGCACGGCATTGTGTTTTGCTTTTCATACCTCCTCAGGATTACCCTTTCCCTTTATGCAAGTGGTGAATCCTAGTTATCCTTTAACTATAGTTTCAGTGCTGCCCCAACCCCTAGGCAGGTTGCTAGAGCTGCGGTTCCCACTCTTGGGCCTTCCTTGAAGAACATTTACTATTTAGGTTGTGTCTCCTGAAGCTACACACTAATAGTAAAATAGTGTGATGTGGGTCCTCTCTTCTGTTAGACTAACAGGGCCAACCTGGCATAGCCCCGAGCTCTTCATCTCTGCACTCATGCAAGAGAGGACTGTACGCAGCTCTCCAGCCTTCCTGCTGCGAGAAAGCCCCTTTAGCTTGCTAAGCGCTGCTGAAAGTTTGCATAGGCAAAAACGACCCAGAGCTGAAGTTGGGAATGGAGCTAGAGAGAACAGAACTCCGGTGCAATGGAGTGGGGAGAATGTGGAGTTCAGAAATGTGACTCTCAGAGGAGGCGTGGGGCAGGGACAGAATGAGAAGTGACAGAAGAGGACACAGAGAGATGAGGGCTGGGAAAAGCCACAAGGATGGGCTGCCACATGCTGGGAAGTTCCAATGAACAAATCATCCGCTGGGATGGCAAGACCTTGATGACAAGGATGTCCATTATTAATCTGAACTTTAAAAATATTTTTGCAATGTAACCTTCCTTGGCATCCATCTGTCTTAAGTAAAATCTTCACTATAACCAAGAATCTCATGAGACTATCCTTGTTTTTCTTTTCATGCTGGATTTGAAATAAGGAGAAGGGCCAAATTCATACACAGGTGGAGCTACAAACCGAACAACTTTAATAAACCCTGCCATCTGAGGTGCAGGTGATAGTCTCAAAGTTGCAGACATGGTAGATAGGGCTTTGAATTTCTGTAAGGCTTGGGATGGGGGCTTTAAACCAAGTCTTATATGGAACTTACAGGGCAAAGAGATCTAAGTGACTCAATTTGCCTGCACAGTGATTCTCAAAGTGGGGTTCCCACCCACCCCCAGCAGCAGCACTTGGGAAGACACTAGGAGTGAACGTTCTTAGGCCCCCAAACCCCAAGATAGGCGCTGTGGAGGAGGTCCCTTGAGCTGTAATTTAACAAGCCTCCCACTTACTCTGCTGGGTGCTAAGGCGTGAGAAACACGAGTTAAATCCTCAGTAGTTTTGCAGTGAATTAATGAATAAAAAGCTCATGGAAACACAGTACACTGGCAGGAGCTTCTATATATATATCTTAAAAATAGTTAACTCTGTGTTGAATCATAATTCATCAACAGCCAAGTTTCTATCCCAGAAGAGCTGTGCTTGAGTAGCTTTCCGTCTGACAGCCTGAAACCAGACCTCTTGGGTCCCAGGGTGTGTCAGCTGGTGCAACTGTCCCAGTGTCATCCAATGAAAGCAGATATTCTGAGGCCTCCCTGGGCCCACAGCCTGATGGCAGATGGCCCGCTGGACCCCAGAACCGTGCTCTGTTCCTTGGTGGATTGGGAGACGATTGCAGTTGCTTGTCTTAAACATGCCCAGGGACTCTTAAAAACCTCACCCACGCTGGCAGATTCTCTCAGAGAGGTGCAGTTCCCCGCCTGTCAGGCCAGGATATTAAATTAAGCAATTTTCATCAGATAACACATCTTCTGGTTCATGTAAATGTCCCACAAATCGCAAAGCTCATAATTCAGCCTGATGGAAAGTGAGCTGCTAATCTGGTTCGCTTTGTAGATGGCTCGCTGGGGGTGTCTTCTCATCCTGGAGCTTTAAGACGGCCATGCCAAGGGACCCCTCCCCTCCCCCATGTCGTGTCACACTAGGAGTATGGCTTAGAGTTCAGTTCCTGTGACCACAGGGGACCTGGCCCAGTTCTGAGATCATGCCCAGCTGAGTGTGGGACACATTCAAAGTGAAGCTGTGACATGGATGACATTCACCATGGTGGCTTTCACCTGGCTTCCAACTTTCTTTCTAAGCCCAAGTCCAGGGTCTTGATTCTTCCTTCTCCTCCAGCTCCATCCAACGATGGCTCCACCCTTACTAGGTGGGGGCCTTAGTTTCCTTATCTGTCAAATGGGAAGACTAACACCACTCACTTATAGAGTGGTGGGCGACGAGATGGAATTACATCTGCAAAGTGCTTAATCCATGATAATCCAGGTTCTTATCACTGTATTTGCTCTGCACCTCCACATCCAGCTGCCTGCCTCTTTAACCCCCTTACTGAGTGCCAACTGTATACCAACGTTATGTGAAATTTTTTTTTTTTTTTGTGGGTACCGGGGGGTCGACCTCAGGACCTCGCACGCCAGCAGGCGCCCGTGCCGCTGAGCGATATCACCGGCCCCTTTTTCCGTATGTGGGATCCGGGAGTCGAACTCGGGCCCTCGCGCTTGCAAGGCAGGCGCTTATGCCACTGAGCCATCTCACCGGCCCCTATGTGAAATTTTTGATACACAACCTCAACCAATCCACACAACCTGCTGATTCACAGTTTGCCTCTTTGCAGTTCAGTTCTCTTACCTGCAGAATGGGATTCGACTGCAGGGCTGCTCTGAGGATTCACAATCAACTGTAGGAAGCCTCTGGAGGAGGGCCTGCAAAGAGGAGGCCCAGGAATTAGCATCCAGTATTGGTAGGGATCTTTTATGTGTTTGGATATTGGTGACTTGGGGGAAATATCACTTTGGTGAGCAAGGATTCCATGGCTTGGTAAAGGGATGGCGAGGCATTCAGGGCGGGAGGGACAGCAGGATGCAGCGTGGTGGTGGTGTGCACATGTGTGTGTGCACATCAGGAAAAGTACATTCCCGGCCTCTCTCTCCTTCTACTTGTGGGAGAATGAAGAATGGGGTAACGGGAGCCCCAGACATGATGGGGTACACGAACAGGTACTGAAAGCCAGCTATTTTTGTCTGAAATGGTCAAAGTCATTTTGACACACCAGCTGTCCTCTCTGTCACCTCCAGTCCTTCGCCCCAGTACCCATCACTGTGCCCAGCTCAGAGGAGGTCCATGGTACTTGTCAGCTGAGGGACCAGACATGCATTTAAGATCCCAAATCACGAAAGGATGCCAGTTGCTCAGGTGGGCTGCAGGCTGCTAGGCCGAAGCTGGCCCACGCCCACCTTTGTGATGGGAAAACATGAAGGAATAGAAAGGAGTCTTAAGAAGAGACTCCAAGGGTGCCCTGGGATGTGGTTTTTCCAGAATAGTACCGTGTGTCCACCTCCATGGGGGTTACCAGTAAAAAGATATAGGCTGTATGGCCAAATCTGAATATTAAGAAAATAACATTTTTTAAAAGTATAAGCATATGTGAAATATTGCACAGGGCTTACTTGTACTAAAAACTTATTCATTGTTTGAAATTCAAATTTAACTGTAGGTTCTATATTTTCATTCACTAAATGTGGCCACCCGGCCCTATATTGATCTGGAAAGTCAACACTTTTTTTTTTTTTGCATATTTTGTGACTAGATATTCAGTTTATTTCTAATCCTAATCCTTCTGATCGATTTTCACTTCACATCATTTTCCTTTAGTGGTAACCAACCTCTAAGATGATTCCCAAATGTCCCTCCTGCTTGGTATTGTTGTCTGTGAAGCTGGGCTTGATTTAGTGACCTGATTCTAGTGAATGGAATGTGGTGGAGTTGATGGGATGTCACGTTGGAGGTTAGGTTATAAAAAAGTTGCTCCCTCCTGGACCCACAGTTCTTGACTCTGAGTGAAGTGGCCACCGTCTTGTGGGTGGCCCTATGGTGAGGTTCAAGGAGCAAAGAAGTGATATCTTGAGCCAGGGAAGACCAAAGCCCAGCAACAGTCATGTGACTGGAAGCAGATTCTTTCTTATTTGAGCTCATAAAGACAATTACTCTGGCCTTGAAGCTTTATGGGAGACCCTGAGCCAGAGGGCCCAGATTCTTGACCTGCTGAAATTGTGAGATAATAGATGTTTGCTTTATAAGTCATTGGGTTATTTGTTATACAGCAATGGATAAATAGCACTTTGAAAGATTTCTTAAGTCATCAAGGTATCTTTTTACAATTTGAAATTTTATGCCATGCAAACTGTGGTCATGGAAAACGTAAGTTTGAAGACTGATGCAGATCTAAATCCTGGTGGTACAGACTTTTCCAGGTGAGACAGGCAAGCGAATTTCCCTGTCAGCTCCATAACCATGGCATTGACAAAGCAATTCCTCACTGAAATTGTCACTGTGAGCTTTGAAACACTTGTACTAGAGGCAATTTGTCCATTGCATTGAAGGTTCTCACTCAGCCTGACTTCATCTCCCTTGGAACTAGAAATTCACAGTCATTCTTGGCTTAGATAACAAGCATTTTAAAAGTGAGCTTTTAAAAATGTGCCGCATATTTCCCACTTTCTTAAACAGTGGCACTTTCCCTGCCTTATTGCAAGTACCAATTATGATCCTGAGCTCTACTTTGGGGTCTTCAATGGCTAATGATGGGGGCCACTGGCTGCAGTACTGACTGGCTCCAGACCCTAGTATGTTGAATTCCAGTGCCTTGGTGTGACATCTTTCTTCTCTGCATAGCAAAGTCCCTTCCACTAAGACGGGCACACTGACGTTGGGGGCAACAACTCTTTCTTCTACAAGTATTTGGTCAGTGTCTGTGCCAGGTGCTAGAATTCAATAGCACACAAGGCAAAAATGTCCTTGGTCTCTTCCCTGAGGTTCTGAGAAGAGATTGCAACACCTTTATTACAGTCCTGACTAACTTCTGTGTTTCAGGAGTGTTTCCAGATATTTGAGGTTGCAGGGGAAAAAATGACCAAAGCATAATTTCAGGTAAATGAGGTTTTAGCTCACACTGAAACTGGCCCGGTTGGCCTTGCTCCATTCCTTGACCACGGTGGGACTCCAGGTTCTTGCCAGGCTTCCTGCAAATGTAAGCTACCAGGAACTAGTAGAATCAACCAGCTGGGAATTGGACCAGTGAGGAAATTCTTTTCCACCTTGGGGATACCAACCCAAAGATGGAGATTATTTTTACAAATCAAAGAGTACATCATTTTAAAATGGCACTTCCTGGGTTGTGTTCTGCTGAATTGGCTTTGTGGTATGCCATTAGTCTCCCTGTGCATATTCCATAGAAAAGCCTGGGTTAGGCGGAGGGGCAACTGAATCTTTTCCTGCAGAACTTCTCAGAACCTTTAAAATGCTAATGTCCGTTGTTGTGAATTTCCAAGAAGGATAAAAGCTACACATTGCAGCATTTTTTCACTCATCTGACCACAAAACATTCCTTTTCCTTTGCTCTTTCTTCTTCTTTATTTTGCAAAACATTGAATCAAACTGGGAATATTAGGGTCACATTGTTAAAATTCCCATTACTCAATAGGCTTTTGCATCTTGTATTGAGGCAGGTATTATCATAAACAAAATTAAAGATGTCCACTCATGTACAAACTTAAGACAGGGTGATAAGACAAGCAGCAGCCTGCATGGCTGCCTAGTCCGAAGACTTATGCCTGATTTGAAAAGCCTGCCTAATTGAGTAGTTATAAGACTAATGGTGAGATCCACTGTCCCCTGACTGGCTTTCTCATTTGGACAAGATTCATTTGTGACATTTATGCTTTGGAGTCCCTTCTCGTCACCAGACAAATCGACTAAGGTGACACAGCCAGCCTAGGATGACTCTCTCCCTTCCAGGAGGAAACACATTGAGTGTTGCATTTTGGAAAATGTCCTATAGCTGCCGCTTGACCCTCCCCTGGAACTTTGAAACTTTCAATCTGCTATGTGCAAGAAATCCTCCTCGATGTTCTAACCCTGCCTCTTCAGGCCATAAATTAAGACGGAGCTTGCTCCTGCTCTGCAGCCAAAAACCCTTGGTGGCTGCTGGTGGGAGCAGAAAGGTGCATGTATGAGCTGGGGTCGCTGTGAGTTTCTCCCGGAAGTCAGCCGTGGAAGTTCTCCACGCATCCCCAGGGGCTGTGCCTCAGACTTTGATCTCTGAGACCAGAGCTTAGTAGAAAAGCAAAAAAAAAAAAGGCTGACGAGATTGGGTCTGGGGCAGGAGCATACTTGGAATTTATGGCTGGAATGGATAATGAAGAGACTAAAAATGTAACAGGGCTTGCGAGTCCCCAGCCTGCCCCCTTCCTCCTGGAGAGATGCTTCTAAACAGGGAAGGGGGACTCTGGGGGCTGCTGGGTACCCTGGGAACTGCTCCAGCTGGGCAAGAGCTGATGGTGGGATTTAATCTGGAGAAAGGGTTCCAGAAGCAGGGACAGGGCTTAGTGGTGACAGAGTTAAGGGTGAGCTCATCCTCAGCCATATATCTACAGAGACTTCCCGTCTTTAGAAACAATACTTCTATGTACATTTTCAGGGATGTTGTGAGAATAAATAAAAGGACTCAGATGACTCCTGGAACAAGGCCTGACATGCAGGGATTAGCAAACAATGGTTCAACAGCCAAATTTGCCCACCATCCACTTTTATAAGTAAAGTTTTATTGGAACACGTCCACGCCCATTTCTCTAAGCATTGTCTATGACTGATTTCCTGCGGCTTGTACAGAGTTGAATAACTGGGACAGAGGCATTATGGCCTGAAAAGCCAAAAAAAAAAAAAAAAAAAAAAAAAGAAATTCCCACGTGGCCCTTTGCAGAATACACATGTCAACCCTTAGAGCAGAATATTAGCTGTTCTTATTGTGCACATTACTAATATTAACTCCGGAGACATGCAAAACTAATACGAGGGTACATAGTTCAACGAATTTTGGAAATACCTTAATCAGTCTATGTCTGATAGAAAAGGGTGATTAATTATAGTAATGGAATTTTATGTAGGATTTTATGAAAATGACATGAAAGAAGGTAAAGCAAACCACTTACCAGTTTACTCCAAGCATCACTTGGGCAGCCCATTTGTTTACGTACTGACTATCCCGAGGGTCATTTCAATCAGTCCATTACTGTATTGAATAAATTTGACAAAACTGTCATTGTTATATTTCCTGTTATATTACCTTATAAAAGTTAATAAAAATGCAATTTTTGGTCATCCTGCATTTAAATAATTGTTATTATTTAACAATTATATGGTTAGTTATATGGTAAGACACACACACACACACACACACACTTACACAGTACTCACTCTATGCCCAGCAGTTGCAGTTGCCTGGTATTATATTAATTTATTTCCAACAGCCTTATGAGGTCAGTATTAATTTTATCCCCATTGAACAGGTGACAGCATTGAAACTTGGAGTATTTTATGATGTCTCCAAGTCTGCACAGGGAGGAAAAGACAGATTCAGAACATAAACCCATCTATTGGCTTAAATAAAAAGAATTAAGTAAACAATCCATTTGACAAGGCGCACATGCACCGATATCTAATTTTTGTAAAAGTAAGTGTGTGCATGTGTGTATATACACACACTCAGATGTGATAAAGACATATATTAAGTTGTTAGCAAAAGTTCCTTGGGGGGTCCTAAGTAATAGGCGATATTCAAACATTTTCTTTGTAGCTAAAAATGTATTCTCTTGAACATGTGCCATAAAGAGGGCAAAAGAGTTAGACAAGAAAATGGTTTATGCCCTGTCTAAATGTCAGGAGCTGTTTGTCAGAGCTCACACTTCAGACCTAATCACCGGCTCGGTTAAAAAAGTTCAAAAGCAAATGCGAACATAGAAGGGCTGAGGATGTAGCTCGGTGGCTGAGTGTTTGCCTAGCATGTGTGAGGCCCTGGGTTCGATCCCAGCATTGGGAGAAAGACAAATGTGAACTTGGACAGAATGCAATTGCAGAGGAAAGTACTTCGTGCCGGGAGTGTGTGCGTAAGTGTGTGCTGAGCCTGCAGGCCTCAGACCTCTTTCCTGTCCTACTTCCTCCCCCACTGCGAAGCAGCCATGCCCTCTTCCTTCCCTCTCAGGTCTGTGATGGCATCCTGACTTTGAAGAGCCCTGCTGTTTTTTATAAATATTTTGGAAGCATCTCAAGCTTTAAAAAAAAAAAAAAAGCCACTTAGAAGAGATGCATCTTGACAAATCAAGGAGTCCATGAGATCAGGATCCAGGTTTTTATTGTTTTTTTTTCCCTGACTCCAGAAAGTGGGAATACATCCAAACCAGAAAGTGGACTGCCCTGTTATATTTCTGGGAGAATAAAAGGAATCTGGCCGTGTCCTGCAAAGCATCCGACATTCACATATTTTTCTGGCTGAGACGTTTTGCCAAATGTCAGTGTTACTTGCAGAGCGTGGCTGTTTTTATTTTAATCTGCGAATATCACTCCTGTGAATTATGATCTTTCCCTGCTTTGGGTATTAGAGTGGGAATCGGGGAAGTGGTGAAAGCTGATCCAGGCGAGGGAACAACGTTTTGGAAAATGCAAACTTGAGAGGTACCTGTCAAAACATTCTTTGTTAAAAATATTTTTCCCGCTTTGCTCATTTTTGGAAACTTTTTCTTAGAGGCTTGGAGCCATCCAGACTCTTTCCTCTTGGGGGTTCATTTATGCAACAGTAAGCCCATACAGGTGGGACTGGAAATACATACTAATTAAGCAACGATTTGTGACAAACACTCTGTTATGTGCTGGAATACATAAATGCACTGGCAGACAGACTTGCCGCTGTTATGTATATTACAACAGGGTGCAGAATAGACGACTCAATGATGCCAGGAGTGCAAACTGTATGGGGAAATTTCTAGGCGATATGGGAGCGTATAATGATTTTACCCAAGTTTGAGAGGTCCCTGAGGGTCTTCTGTGAAGCAATGACACCTGAGACCTGAAAGGATGAGGGAAAAGTTTGGGGAGGTCTGAGGCTGAGGGCGGTGGTGGGAGAGAGTATGGGGAATCCCAGAAACAAGTTTCTTCCAGTGGGGTTGTAGGTGAGTGATGGAGAGAGATGATTCATCATCGTTTAAAAGGCTGATAGTGCTGAAGTTCACGCATGGTGAAAAGTCACGTGCTCAGCTATGGATCCCCATCCAACATCACACTCTGCTTTACATCCGCGGAAGTCAAACACCTTCCTGAGTTTTGATTCATTCATATGCCTGTTCCATGTGCTAATGAAAAAACAAGGAACTGAGACACTAAAGCTGTGAGTTATTGCTATTATTTTTTTCCAAGAGGAAGTACACACTCTCTATAAGCTCCAGGTGTTTCTGCTGTGACCCGAGATGGAGAGGATCCCTGTGAACAGGAGAAAAAGACACAGAGATTGGCATTCTCATTCAGGAAAGGTTAGTCTTCTTGCATAAATTCTAAAAGATTTGACTCCCCAAATTTGGAGTTCGGCCTCAAGGAATTTGGGCCTGAAATCAGAAGCTCATAAAATAAACTTCTTCCCTGAAAGTGTAATGACAACTCGGTCCCCATTGGAGAAAGGGAGTGTACAAAAATGATCATCCACTGAGCACATCCTAGGAAATAATTCACAGGCACGTTCGCTTTAATTCTCAGTATTCAATTAGGAAGGTATCATCGCTTCTATTATACAGCTGAGAAAAACAAGTTCAGACTCTACAGCCTACTTTTTCCCTCTCACCCACTATTTGCCTTGAATTGGATTCTCCACTCACCTCCCCCACACCCAAGAGAGTTGATCTCCCCTGTGAGGATCCTTGAATAACATCTCCTTTCCATCCCATGGGCTGCACATACTAAGGTCTTTCTGAATGCAGCGGGAGGAACACCGAGTGTTATCAGAATCAACAACATGAAGAAGAGGCGTCTATGGTTCTTTGTTGCTGCCCTTGTGGTGAGGAGATGGAAGAAAGTTTGCTTCGCTTTGCGTAACAAGGAGTCGAGGGGTACGTATGCATGTGGGGGTCACAAAGCAACATTATTTTTGTCTCCTATGACCTGTAAGATCTATTCAGTGGGAGAGAAGCTTTTCGACTGTTCCCAGGGAAGAGTTCATACACTCTATAGTTTTCCTGTCTAGTTTTTGATAGTAAAAGATCCTATGGTTCCTTACGTAACAGAACAGTCTTATTACAGTAATAAGGATGTCCAATCCCATCTATTTACCCATCTTCAAATGGGATCCAAAACGAAATCATCTTTCTTTTCCAGGTAGGAACTGCCAATTGGCTTTCTTTTTTTTTTTTTTTTTTTGGTCACTTTGTTGCCCTGCTGGCTAATTTTGGCTTCAGAGCTTGAGAAGATGGAGCCGGGCATGGAGAAGAGACAGGGACAGCAGGAAGTTCTTGCTTGGCCGATCTTGGTCTGAGATGGTTCCATGCTCCCTGTGTGCACTTGTCCTCCCCTGGGTACTAAAGAGGTTCTTCAGCAATGCCTCATCCCTGGGCACCCTTCATCCCTCACTTCTCAATTGACCTTGGCTGAAAGAGGACCCTGCAGCCTCTAGGAGGTGTGTAGTAGCTTTGGCTGCTCATTGCTGGGACCTGTCCCCCCCTCCAGCTATCCCTTTTGATTTGAGGGGACCCATACTAGCTCTCTGATGTGGAGTCCACATTGGGGACACAGGACAGACCCAAGGATTTACTTGGCTTCAATAAATTCTGCAAATGAAGTCAAGATGTTGCTAGGGCAACCCCTTCTCTTTCAGGGGGGTAGACCATGCACCCAGTGTTTGTCTCCAGAGTCGCAGGTGGAGCTAGATAACAAGCTCACCATTTGCACTTCACTGCGGGGATCTGGTACTTTGTCTCTAGTCAACTCTTCCAAGTTCATTTTCTTGCCCTGGAGCAAAAGGTATCATCACCACCTCTTTACCTTGCTCCTTGGGGGAGGGTGAACTTCCAGTATAAATCCCTCCCAACACTTCTACCTTCTCACTTCTGGTTTCTGACCCTTACATACGCTCGACTGAGTGACAGGTGTTAGAGGCAACTCATTTATTCTTCAGCACCCACTTTGGAATTTTGGTGGCACAGTCAATGTGACAAATTACATTGTGGACTATGATAACATACACAAATGGCCCTGCCTCTTCACCCTTCCTGGTCTCTACTTTGCCATGTGACTTTGTAGATTCTGTCCCTAAAGTGGCTGAGTTTACTTCCCTTCCCACATGTTGAACCTGGGCTGCCTGTGTCATCTGCTTTGGGATGGAGAAGGTGGCAGAAGTGATGATGTGCCAATCTGGAGTCCCTGCATTCGCTCTCCTCCTGTGTCCAGGCCGGCCTGCTAGAGCATGAGAGATGTGGGTCAGAATTGAGCCACTTGCTTGCTCCCACCAGCAGCCAGCCGAGCTGGTCTGTGATCCATCCCAGCCAAGATGAACAAAGCCACCAGGCTGCACACCCCAGACACATGAGCAATGACTGTTTATTACAATATGCCGTGGAGGCTTTGTGGTTATTTATGGCACAGCATTATGTTGGCATCAGATAACTGAGAAGCAGCTGATAGCTGTACCCTGGGAGCTCCACCTGAAAAGGTCACCTTGTCATAAATATTGTTTTAAAACTCTAATCTCCAACTTAAAATTTTTTCATCTCTTCTCTCCACTGCTTCTTCGTGATACTTTAAAAAACCTCATGATACTTCACTTGCTTGAGAATATAGAACGATAACATAGATCTCACAATGTGCGCTCTTTATATCAATATTTCCCTGAAATGCCCCACGGTGTGAGATGTTCAGGGTTAGGTGTGTTTAGGGTGCTCCCCAAGGCCAGGACTAGGGTCAAGAACTAAGGCACATGCCTGGGGAACAAAATCCAGGGTGGTACCCAAAATCTCAGTTAGAAGATAATTAATATTGTAAGGAGCTATATTTTAAAAATCAAAATGAATGCAAAATCCACGATGAACAAAATATCAAAATTTTAAGTGAAGAGAGGTGTTTAACAGTGCCATACCAAGCCACATGACAGCCTGAAGCAAAAGAGGAGATCAGCAATATTCGCTGTCCCATACATCAGCTCCCCTGCCTCTTTGCAATGCATATGTTATGTCCCCAGTAAAGGCTTTGAGAAATCCTGCAGAGGAGGACTCTGGAGTTTTATTTCTCAAAGTTATGTGGCTATAGAGAAAGGAGAATTATTATACTAGGCAAGGGATAGGGTCTGAAGCCAACTCATTTCTACACTGGCCTTAGAAGAGTTTGGAGAAAGGAAGAGAACAGGGGAAAAGGAAGCAAAGTTCATATCATACAAACCTGGAGCAGAGGGAAGATGGGGTTGTGGATAAGGGAGCAGGCTCTGGGTTCAAATTATTCCACCACTTGCGGCTGTATGACGTTTAACCTGCCTCAGTTTCCTCATTACCAAATGGAAATAGTCGTATGAGGCTCCCAACAGAATCAGTGTCTAGACGTGCCTGGTACAAGACCAGGCCTAGAGAAAGGCACTTTTAATTTTTTTATTTTTGATGTCTTTCAAGGGGTTGTGACCCCATTGATCTCAAAGGCCTATTTTTCTAGCTCTTTAAGAAATAGACAACAGATTCATGGCCTCCATGGTCATTAGGAAGAGGGGTGGAGCAAAGGAATCTGTTTCTGTTTTGGCTGCATCGATATGCATGCATGGTTTGGGGGCTCAGATGGGGCTGTGTGATGCAGGCCTCTCAAGGAGCCTCACTGGGGAACCCTTTTGTTCACTGCTTTGCACCCATAGCAAAGGCTGCCAGGTGCTGTGCTCTGCATGGTAACAATACCAGACCTGGGGGCCTACAGGAGCCTCTTCTGGATACCTCCAATTTTCTTGTGCATCCAAGGATGAAGATCTAAACACTTTAAGGGTACATGAGGGCCAGGCCAGTGAGTCCTGCAACATCCAGGCACCGGCAAATCAAGTTTACCAGATGGATCTATTTTCCCTGGTAGAGACAGCTGAGCAGCTCACAGACAGAGTAATGGGCCGGTGAGTAAAGGGGTGCAACATAGCTCATGAGGACCATGTCAGTTTCAAGGCTGATTTCTTCCATGGAAATGTAGTATGGTTTATATCTAGATGCCCCCCAAAGCCCCATCCACTCATAGGTGGGGCTTTTGGGATGTGGCTGGATCATAGGTGTGTGATATTGGATCAGTCCCCTGTTTTGGTTTAGCATGGTTATGGATGATGGAATTACTGAAGAGGAAAAACCCATCCTGGGTGTGGGTGGCACCAGCCAATAGGCTTGTAGCGTCAATGGAATAGAAAGGGAAAGGGAGGCTCGCTGCTTGCTGCCTCCTGCCTTCTCTGCCATGGACTGTTTCTCTTCTTCCACGCTCCTGCCACCCTGTCTTAGAGCCAGCTGACTATGGATCAAAATCTCTATAAACTGTAAGCCAAAATAAACCTTCCTCCTTGAACTTGTAGGTGTCAGGTATTATGTCCCAACAATGAGAAAATAATTCAGTCAGAAGGCGACTTTAAGTTTGAATGCATCCTTCCTGGTCAAAAATACCCCTAACAGGGGCCGGTGAGATGTCTCAGCGGCTTAAGCACCTGCCCTGCAAGTGCGATGGGCCCGAGTTCGACTCCCGGAACCCACATACGAAAAAGGGGCCGGTGATATCGCTCAGCGGCACAGGCGCCTGCTGGCGCGTGAGGTCCTGAGGTCGACCCCCTGGTACCCACAAAAAAAAAAAAAATACCCCTAACAAAGAGGCAAATCAGTACTGTGGGCAACAGGCTGGGATCTGGAATCTGATTTGCTTGGGTTCAAGTCCTGTTTTATCATAACTGTGCAGCTTCAGGAAAGTGGCTTAACCTCTTGGGTGCTCAGCTAATGTTTCCACAAACCTCCCATGGAAAGAATTTCCTAAATTCCCCTGCCAGAGATAGTGGTGCCTCTTTGCCGGGGTCTCAGAGCTTTATGTGTGTACATGAACTATGGTCTCACCAAACCAGACCAAATGCTACAATCTTCCTCTTAATCTGCCAGAGAGTAATTTTTTTGTTGTTGTTTTCATGAGATAGGGTCTTTCTATGTAGTTCAGGCTGGCCTTGAACTCATGATGTAGCCCAGGCTGGCCTCAAACTGGCAGCAATCTTTCTGCCTCAGCCTCCTGTGGCCAAAGATTAATCTTAACATATGCATCCAGACCCTTTCTCTCTGTGTAAATCTATTAATCATGTATTGTTTAATTTAGCCACCCATCCATCTACCTCCCATCATCTACCTATGTCTGTTTATCTACTACTGTAGTATCGATATTTACATACCAAGTAAAACAAGTTATTAAGAAGGACTCTCAGTGGGGAGGAAGGTAACGGAGGGTAAGTAGGGTTGAATATGATTAAAGTATGTTATATGCATGTAAGAAAATGCCACAATTAAACCCAATATTCTTCCAGGTCTGGTGGCACACGTCCATAATTCCAGCACTCAGAAGGCTGAGGCGGGAGGATCACTATGAAATCAAGGCCACCCTGAGCTACGTAGTGAGTTGACAACCAGCCTGAACTACGTAGTGAAACCCTGTCTCAAAAGAAGAAGAGGAGGAAGAAGAAAAAGAAGGAGAAGAAGAGGAGAGGAAGAGGAAGAAGGAGAAGAAGAGGAGAGGAAGAGGAAGAAGGAGAAAAAGAAGCTCAAGCCCTATATTCTATATAATTATAAATTCTAATGAAAAGGTATTAAAAGAGGATTTTCAGACTTGTAATCCCTTTTTACAATTTAGCAACGTATTTTGAAATCCATTCATAATAAGTATACATACATATCATTATTTTAGTAACTGTTAAACTGCTGACTAAAAGGGTTGTGTTTATTAAATAATCCACTATCACTGGATATTAAATTTTCCCATTTTTTTCTGAAAACACTGCTGATGTAAATATACCTAAATCTTTGCAGACTGTCCTAATCCTTCCTTTGGGAAAAATTCCTAGAAGTGGACTCTTTGGGCTAAGGCCATGTCCTTTTGAAGCATCTGGTGTGGATCTGCCCTCTGAGAAGGTCCTGGAGCTTGGCGGTGTGTGCTGATGTCTGCCGCCCATCCAGCATCTGCCCCAGGTCATTTCCGCAGGTGCGAGAGTCCTCTGGGATCAGCTCTGGCAGTGGGCAGCTATGGATCTGAGACCCCAACCTCTGTGGTTATAGCCCACATTGAACCAACCCTGGTGGGCTCACGGGCCCTCCTTTTCTCCCTCCAAAAGTCTCCACAAGGTGGGAACCAGAACTCTTTCTTTCTTTTTCTTTTCTTTTTCCTTTTTTTCCTGTGCTGCTGCGGATCAAACCCAGTGCCTTGTGTGTGCAAGGCAAGAGCTCTACCACTGAGCCACATCCCCAGCCCTAGAATCCTTTCTTGTTCGAGGTTTGCTATCACCTTGCCATGTGACCTGGAGCCTCTATTTTTCCCTCTCTGGACTTTAGTTTCTCCAAATGCAAAACAAAAGAAGAATAGATCTGCAAGGTTTGCCAGTCATAGAATTCAGTTCCTGTTATGTGAGCTCCTGACTTACCATATTCTCTGGGTTCTCAGAGCAGCAAAGAAATAGGGACTTGATGAAGCAGGGGATGGCCTAACTCCACTGCATGAAGGGCGCCTGAGTCTTGGTTTTCCCTCTAAGACCTTGGTCTTCAAGGCATGGTTCTGAGCCTGCAGTATCAGCATCTCTTGAAAACTCATTAGAAATGTAATCCTCAGGCTCCGCCCCAGCGGGTCTGAATGAGGAGCTCCAGAGCTGGGGGTAGGGGGAGACCTGGCATGGTCAAGGGTGAGAACTGCTGCTCTTGGTCACCTGGAGCTCATCTCCAAGAGGGTCAATGTCAGTCATCATCGGTCACTGTCAACATCACTGGGTGCTGACCATGTGCCAGGCACATGGCAAACCTTCCCGTGAAATCTCTGCCAAACCTGGGAAGCGAGCACTATGATGTTCATCCCCGTGTCACCTCTGTCTGCAGAGGTTAACCAACAAGATGTCACACAGCAGTTACACAGCAGAGCTTGCTCCAGAACCTGGGTAGATCTCTCTGTTCCAAGCACGTTCTCCATTGCCTCTCTCAGGAAGATCTCATTGTCCAGCCCAAAGCACAAGGGAAGTGGGAAGGATTGGATTCACCAAGACCACAAGGCCCTCTCTGGCATTTCACCTTTGCTTAGCATCAGAATTACTTGGGGAATTCTTGGGGAATTACTTGGGAGATTGATTGATTGACTGCAGTACTGAGGATTGAACCCAGAACCTTCCCATTGAGCTACCTCCTCAGCCCTGTTTTTATTTTTTATTTTAATTCAGGGTCTCACTAAGTTGCTAAATTGCCCAGCTTGGGCTCCAACATACCATTCTCCTGCCTCAGCCTCCCTGAGTGCTGGAATTACAGGACTACACCACCAATGCCCAGCTTGCTTGGACATTTTTTAAACATTCTGACACCCAGGCAGAGCCATCTCTACACGAAGGACCTGCACAGTCTTACTACACCCAATGCACAGCAAAGGTTGAAAGTCACTGGTGTAAATATTTTTCTCCCTGGTTGGAGACGAGCTTCCATTTCCTCTTTCTTTCTGCTCAATGCCTCACCCGTCAGCAGCTGAGCGCTTCTCCTCTAGCATTTCCAGGAAGAAGCCGCAGAAAGATTCATAGAGGGATTTCTGCAGCTAACAGGACTCTAACTGTAGCACTCACAGGCATTTTACAAATAGAGAAACAGAGCCCCAGAGGGACCAGGGAGATCCCTGAGGATGCGCCTCTAGGTCTGGTTGGGGAGCCACTGGGCTCTCAGGTTCCCAGCAATTGCTCTTTTCCCAAGCTGAGCTGCCCACAGCCTAAGCCCCTTCACTGCTAGGAGCTCTCAAGTCCTCTTGCGGTTTTGATCTTTCTTTTGCAACAGCACTTTGCATTTTCCCCTAAATTCCTTCCAGCTGTCAGGTAGGAGAGCCCCTGATAAGGATTTCCCCCGTGTGGGGGAGAAACTTTTGCCAGAGGTAACCCAACGCACCATGCTCCCTCCCCGCCCCTTCGCGAGCATATGGAATATATTGTGGTCGGAGGGAAATATATTTTAAGAATTTCTCCTGCATCTTTTCAGATACATTCCACCAAGGATTACTGCAGGTGTCAGGAGAAGGGGCTTTTGCTCTTTCCCTGCAAGGAGGGGCAGACCTTGGCAGCAGAGGGAGCTCTGAGGGGTGGGAGCCAGACGAGTCCCAACCCACAGCTGCAGAAGGAGCCCCCCACCCCCACCCAAACTCTCCAGGGTCCCAGGGTTTGGTCGCTTCTGGATGCCGCTGGTGGTTGTGTTCAGGGTTGGACGTCAACGACAATGAAAAGCATTCATTAAGTGTCGTGCTATTAAGTGCTATGCATTAGCATTGCTCCTTCCATGCCCCGCCCCCTGCCCTGCCCTCTATGGTTTCCTTCTAACCTATGCACAGGCAGTCGAATTTTTCTTTCTTTGTGGTCTGTCTTCCCACAGGAGGGTGGCAATTTCCCATGTGGTTCTAGAATATCTCCTTTCACTTAGTTGGTGCTCAGTACGTATTTGATGAATGAATGGGCTAATCTTTTTACATTTATTCTGTGGCTTAATGCTCATGACAGCCCCATAGTGTAGGCAATGTTATTAACCCCTATTTTATAGGTGAGAGGAATGGAGCTCAGAGAGGTTAGGTTACTTGAGGCAGGTCACACAGCCTGTGTGTGGTAGATCCTCAATGCGAACCCAGGTCTCTGTAATCCCATTGCCCATGATCTTAACAGATAGGAGAGGAGGACAGGTCTTCTCATGACACCCTAGCACCGTGTATATGTTGATCACGTGATTCTTCCACTTAGCTGAAGGCACTGGATAACTTAATTATGACAAAGTGGTTAGATCAGGCCATCCATCAGCCACACTGATAACCTAAACAATCCATGGGAAATGGTCCACAAGGATGAGCTGGTCCCTCCATTGCTAACTTCTTTTATGTCATCAAATAGTTTTAGCATTGCTTTTATATTCTTTTCCATATCTATACGTTTAGTGGTTGCTCTTATGGTTACGATATGATCTTAATTTATTACAACTTCCTTCAGATTAATACTTATTTAGTATTAATATTAATTAGTTCTGTTAAAATAGCAGTTGTCCCCAATATAGCTCTATTTTCCTCCCCCTCCTTCATACTTGATTCTTTGAAATCTACTTGCTATACAATGTAATATACATATATAGATCTAAAACCGTGACAAAGTTATTCAAATACATTGAACATTTCTGGGAACCAGGCTCTAGGCTGAGCATTTCTTGTGGGTGATAACATTTAATCTTAAAAACAAACCAACTGCAAACCAAAACCCGAGGTGCCGTGATAATGACCTCCCTCCTAGGGACAGGAGAAATAAAGTCTGGGAGTGTTTGAGGAATTTTTTCGGGGCAGCAAGGGGTAGAAATAGAATTCAAACCTAAGCGTTAATGACTCTCAATGACCTCCACAGAAGGAAAGCTTCATCGCACCAGATTAGAAGGTAGTGAGTGCAGATTCGCTTTGAGGGTAAGAGATGAGGATGATCAAGGCTAAGTTCCAGAGTCCAAAGCTCAGAGCTGCCCAGCGCGTCTAGAACACGCTTGCTTCTCCCTGTCTGAGCAGCACTAGATCAAATGCTGGTCTGCACTTGTGTCACCAGGCCTGGGGGCAGTGAGGCCACCACATGCGTACTCACACCTGTACTCTGGGTCCTGGCTGCCTCTCCCCCTGCACCCTCTACTCTGACCTCCCCTACACTTTCACTTGAAAGACACTGTATGGTCCCAGCGAGGCAGCATTAAAAATGCAGGCTTCTCAGTGAGCCTGAACTAATGGGTCAGTCCAAAGTGACACAGAGGAAATCAATAATCCTCCCCTGGTCCCTGAGCACCAAGCACCCAGCAGTCTCACTTGGTTGCCTCCTCCCAGTTAACCCTTCCCCAGAGGCTTGGAGGGAGGCACACGCAGACTCACTGGAGTTCTTTCCAGGGGGCGGAAGCCCCTCTGTGTGTCCTCTCCCCAGAGCGCCAGCCTAGAACACTTCCCCCTTTGTCCTGCCAGTTCCCAGACATATCTGCTTTGAATCATCACTTTGGCTTATACAGGGAGCAGGGGTTCCCCTTTAACAAAAGGCAGAACTTGACTTCAGCGCTGATTCAAGTCTTGGAGTCCTTCCCTCCCCCCTTCCTTCCTCGAATCTGGTGCAAGTCAATAAATAGAATGGTGAGGAAGGTGTTGATGGCTCGGACCACCACCCCAAGGACTCTGCACACCCCATCACCTCCTCCCGGGAGACAGATCTGTGTCATTTAACCAGCTGTAAGAATTTGAAAGCACTTTCTTCTTTGGCTCTCAAACCAATTTTTCAATTATGATCAAACAGAGCCCACTAATCTCTGTTAGAAGCAAGTATGTGACTAAGCCAGAATTTGAACACAAGGGGTCTGGCTTCAGAACTTAAATTGTGTCTTGCTGGTACCCATGTACAGCCCATTATGGGGCAATACTACCTGCTCCAGAATGATGCCGCTGGGCCCACCCTGACAGCAGGGAGATAACTGGATTTTATAGATAGTAGAGTTCAAGAAAGAAGGGAATCAGAGCCAAAAGGATGCCACAAGGGAAGAAAGAGAAAAGGAACTTGGTGCCCTTACTTTTCTTGCTTACCACTCTTTACACACACATGCCTTGAAAACATTCTTCCCTTTTCACAGCAAAGACACCCTTAGTTTGGCATCTGAACTAATCAGGTAGAGGCTCAATTGCTGGTACAAAAAACCCATATTTACAGTAAATTCAGGAAGATAGTCTATTCATCTCCACTGTATCGGTCCAGGTATAAATCACCCTCAGTTGAAATAGCAGCTCTATGGGAGTCACATGGCCAGTGGAATGTGTTCTCAAGTCCCATTGGCCTACACCATGTCACATGACCACAGATAGCTGCAAGGGAGGCTGGGAAATGTGGTTTTTAGTTGGATGACCCTATTCCTAGCTAAAATGGGGGGATTCTCTTACTGTAGGAAAAAGAGGAGAATGGATAGTGGGAGATACATAGTAGTTTCTGTCATATTTCAATAGGTATTCAAATTATTGTCAGTGCCATATATCATATTTTACACACACACCTGTGTGTGTGTGTGTGTGTGTGTGTATCCTATATATAGTCATCCCTTCATATCTGTGGGAGATTGGTTTCAGGACCTTCCTCCTATATCAAATTTGTGGATGCCCAAATCTCATATAAAATAGCATATTATTTGCATATAATTTATGCACACTCACCTTTATACTTTAAATTATCTGTAGGTAACTTACAGCATGTAATATAATACAAATCCTGTGTAAATAGATGTTATGCTACATTGCTTTGTTGTTATACTGCATTGTTTATCTCTTTAATGGCAAGAAAAATAAGTCTATACATATTCATTACAGGTGCAATATTTTCCCTGAAATATTTTCCATCCATGAATTTGGTAAATCCATGGATGTGGAACCCACAGATATGGAGGCTGTTTTTACTACCACATGGATAATCACAGATGGTATTTAGGTCTGATTTTTTTTCCCTTCAGGCATTTTGTATCAGTTAGGTCCCAATAGGAAAGTCATGGCTTACTTCAAATAAGCAATTCAGGAGAGCTAAAAAATAAACTACTTAAAGGATATGGGCATGGTGCCATTCCTCAGGGCTGGCCAAGGTGATGTATCGGTCTGTGTTCACTTGGGAAAGTAGAACCACTACTATGAGATAAGGAATTCACTATAGGATTAGATCTCACAGCATCATGGAAGCACTGGGGAAGATAAAGTCTGGAAGGAGAAGCAGAGATCAGAGAGCGGTCACTCACTAGCCCTGGGAGAGTGAGCTGAGGCTTGGAAGGGAATCTGAAGGTTGACCGTTCCAGCATTAGCCTCTGACCACAGAGGGCGACCTCTGTAAAGTCAAGGAAGGTTGCTGGTTCTTGGTGGCCCCCACTTCTGTGAGTCTACAGCAGACCACCTGGTCAAGGGCCATAGGTTGTTATTGGTCACCAGGTCAACCGAGTTGGAGAGCAGGATGCAGGACAGGAAAGAGGGTATAAACTGGGAAAACATGAACACCTCTGTGTTTTTCTCCTACTGCTTCTAACCAATAATGACATTATTCTGGCTGCTGCTTCGCGTCCACCTCTTCTGTCTCGCCTCAGTTCACAAACTTGGAGCCAACTCTGAGCCACGAGCTGTGTGGCCAAGAGGATTCTGGGAAGTGTAGTTTCCAGCACAATCAAGTTGACAAGGGAACAATCTGGTACAAATAGAGCACCCTCACTACCCTCACTTCTGAAGCAGTTTACTGAGACCTGGGAAGAAGAGCTCTGGGAAGAGCCACACATCTGCCAGGAACTACAGGGAGGGAGATCCAACCAACCCATAGGAGCACCGCAGTGTGAGGGCCAAGTGGGCCAGGAGAATGGGTGCCCTGGTGCTATCTTTCCCCTGCTCTTGAACTTGTGCTGGCCAATGGGTGTGAACTCAACAAGAAGCCAGAGGAAGGGAGCATGGTGCAGCCTATAGAGTCAGCCTCCGGGGACACACAGCAGGATGGAGAAGAGGGGAGACCCTCTCTGGAGGCCAATGACAGGCATTCAGTATACTATGTAGATATAAGCCTGTGAGAAACAACACACACTTAAGCCTCTGTGGTAAGCAGCCTTTGCTGGAGCCTGCAGTACTGGGCTCATCAACTGAGATAGGAAAAATCTCCAAATCACCTGACCAAAGAAGGTGAGTTTATGCACTACCTCTCCAGCTCCCTCTCCCATCTCCTAGCTGCTAATCACTCTCATTTGAACTTACTGGTAGTTTCACTGCAAAGTTGTAGTGGCTTCAATACATAACAACACACACTGTGGAGTCAGGCAGACTCATGGGTTCATTTAGTCAGGAGCCAACTTTTGGGAGAATGGGAGAGATAGCATGTGCAAAGGTCCTGTGGTGAGAAAGAACTTGGAGGACTTGGGGATTTCAAATAAGAAAAGAGGCTGAAGAGGACAGTGGCTGTGGGACATCGGTGGATACGTAAGGTCAAATCAGTAGACCCTTCCAGGCCATGGCAAGGAGTTTGGATTAATCTACGTGTCCAACAGTAGAGGAGATTTGGGTAAATTCTTCTAGACTCAAGGGATTGAATACAGGGCAATCACTGATTAGACAAATATTTAACAAAATGGGAAAATATTTACATTGAAGAGGTAAATAGAGCAGCTGTAAAATATTATGTGCAATTTGATCTCACTGATGTAAAAATATGACTTCTGTAGTTATAGAAAAAAAAGTGTAGAAGGATATATATCAATTTTTACAGTGGCCATAATCCAGTGGAAGGATTATGGGCCAAGTACATTTTTTCACTTGGAAACTTTTCTTTTTTCCGAGATTTTTGTTTGGAACACACAGTTTTATAACTGATAAATCTATATCAATGTTTATCTGTACCATCTACCCACTTGTGTCTATTCATGTTAGTCAACTTTCCATTACTATAATAAATACCTGAGATACTCAACGTATAAAAACAAAAGGTTTATTTTGGCTCATGGGTTTGGAGATTTCACTTCATGACCAATTGGTCCCATTGCTTTTCAGGCTGTGGTGAGGCAGCAGATCACAGCCGAGTGCATGAAAAATAAACTTTTATCATGTTCCAGCCACAGGATTTAGAGGACTCTTTGTTAAAGTGGTTTAATCTGAACCCTACTTAATATATCCACTCTCCTTTCAGTTATATAGTCAAATTATTGATGTTATGGTAAAATATTTCACACTGCTCTCTTCAACCTCTTTTGGGTTGCAGTCTTAACCACACTTGGAAAAGCCTCTGTTTGGGGAAAGATCTCAGGGGAAACAACCTCTCCCTCCTCCCCACATCTCACTGAGCTTCTGACAAGGACAAATTTTTATTGAGGTTTGCTTCTTCCCGGGATTTTTTTATTTTTTTGAAACACATGGTTGAAATAGACTTTTTTTCCTCATGGTTATCAGTGGCCCCTCTTTGAAACAAGCACACTGGTTTTTAGATTGCTACCTTTGCAGTCATAATTTATCTTCTCTGTTTGTGAAACTCAGGAAACGAACTCTGTGGATACTTTCTAATGGGTGGAGCAGACAGAGAGAAAGAGAAAGAAAGAGAGAGAGAGAGAGAGAGAGAGAGAGAGAGAGAGAGAGAGAGAGAGAGAGAGAGAAATTTGTTCTTTCAACCCTCAAATCTTATCCAAAAAGACAGCATTTAAGTTTAAACCAAAATTCAAAACTTCAGCACCTCTGGGCTGGGAGTGAGACTGACTTTGCTGCCTCTGGCAAAGGTTTTGTTCAGACAAGTTTTGAAATTTCTTTTAGTGAAATTATTTGCTTTATTAACTTCTTTGTTTAAAAATGGGCACATATATATATTTTCCCCCCCAAGGCACTCCTGGAAGCCAAAGCAGAATTACTTTGTATTTTTTTGAATAATACGGATTTTATTACAAAGTGTGGGCTGCTCAGATTTAATTTCCTTGGGGAAACAGGGCCTGCCACGGAGCTGGATGCTATTCTAGGGTGGAGCGCGAAGCTGTCGCAAAGGAGTCTGGGAGTTTGGAACCTCTCGTCAATTGGGCCATTCATTAGTGCGCACATAGCACATGCTCAGTGTGGTGGGAAATCAGTAAATTTACCAGCCTGCACAGGCTTCATGGCCCCCTCACACCTGAAAGTCCCCTTTCCTGCTAGGAAGTGCCCAATAACATGTGCATGTGGCCATACATTTTGTAAAATTTGTAAAAAAGAAGAGTTAACATCCCTTTTTCTTTCCACGCTAACCTCCTCTCCATTACACTTTTCTTCCTGTTATTTGTGGCCTCAGGCATTTTTGGGGGCGATCCACAGGAAGGGAAGTTGAGTTGGTAATATGTTTAGTTTTGATTTAGTTTATATTTTTCTGCGGTTTGCAGTTATTCTGTGCATAATTCAGTTATTGCCAGCTGATGTAGCAGCTTCTAGAGCTATGTCTACTACCCACGTGATGGCATTAGCATGTCCCCCTCATCAGGACCCAGAAATATATGGGGTTAGAGGGAAAAGCTCGCCAGAGGAAAGACTGAATTCTCTAGTGTGAACAACACCTGAGAAAAGAATTGTTATAAGTGGAGGCAGAATATTCAGCCTCCAAAAATGTGGGGGAAAATATCATACAATGTGTCAGGCAGCTCATTAATAAAAATCTTATGCCATTTTAATGGATTTTATGTCATTTATATTTATCAGCTTTCAAAACTCTTCTACAGTTGCTTTTCTCGTCTGAATAAATATTCACTTTTCCATGTAATTTTGTATTCAAAGTTTTGTTTTCTTTACCTTAAATGGGCCTCCTATATAGTATAAACTTCAAGCCCCACAAAGCCAGGATCTGGAACTGGTTATGGGAAGGGCACAGAAATATAGGAAGAGAAAACTGTGAGACATTCTCAAGCATTGTATTGACTAATTTTATTTTGACAGCAGAATGGACTGATATTTAAAGAGTTTTCTACATCAACAAATGGTAAAATATGACCTGAGGCCTAAACCTGGCCTGCTACCTATCTTTATAAATAAAGTTTTATTGGAACAGACCCATGCTCATGTGTTTGCATATTATCTGTGGCTGCTCTTACGCTATGATGACAGAATTGAATAGTTACAGCCAAAACTGTCTATCGTGAAAGCCTTAAAATCTTTACTATCTGGCATTTACAAAGAAAACTAATCCCAGAACTCCATAAAGAGGGCAAAAGACAGGTTCTGCGATCAGGCTCCACCCCACTCACCAATATCCTCCCTTTACTCTCTTAAATAGTCCCACTTCTGACACCAGGAATCAATGGGAATATTCATGTTACCCATTGACAATAGGAAGAAAGTTGGGGAGCTAAAGTCAAAGCTTGGACTGCCTGATTCTGAAAACTACCCGTTTATTCACTTTGTTAGACTGCTTCATATATATAGGTAGAGACTTAGAGACATAGTTATGAAGGTGGGAACATGAGCAACGAGGAAAGACTACATTTCCCATGCTCCTATGCAGCTATTCATGCCCATGTGACTACATTGGCCAATTGGTGTGAGAGGTAAATGAAACTTCCTGGTTGTGTCTTCAAAGAGCAGGATGCATCCTTATTTCCTCTTTCTTGCTTCATTGACTGCACAGCCATCTTTATTTCCACAGTGGGAAAGGAATACCTTGGGGATAACAGAAATCCAATGCAAAGAGCCAGTCTCCCACTCTGAGGGGCCATCCCACCAGCCCCAGATCACTTACTCTCAGACTATTACAAGGGAGAGAAACAAACATATATCTTATTTAATCCTCACTTATCATGGCTGTTGCTATAGTGGCTAAACCTCTTTCCTGACTAATGAATTACTTTATTCTCATCAATTTTTATGTTTGGTTGTATAATTTTTCTAAGGCAGATGGAGGGAAAGGCTAGTAGAATGGTCCTGTGGGCTGGGGAGTCTTGGAAATTACTGGCAAGATGAGGGAACAAAGACCCCCAAACTCTCCCAGTTCCGTGAGCTCCCAGGGAGCAACCACAGCTCTGCTCTCAAAGCCCAGGGTAGCTCCCAAAGCAGCCACTTCCGGAACACACCGTTTCATCCAGTGCTCTTTCCTTGGGCCAGGGCAATATTACAGGCAAAGTAAACAGGGTTGACTGTTTCCATCGCAACTTCATGCTTTACAGGAAGGAAGTCGGAATTTGGACAAGGGACAGGTTCTCCCCAAGGAGAAAGGAACAGGCTGTTTTGGACTCTTCTTGGAGTGGATTAGTTTGGCTCCTTCTCAGAGGGGATTAGTAAGTGTCGTGCTTCAGGACAAATAGCCTGGGGATTTGCCTTGCTGACTCTCTGGCTGCCTCTCGGCAGTTCCGGGGCCTTCTTTCCCCACTGGGATCAGGAAAGTGCAGCAGTAAGTGGGGTATGCAGGAAGACTGTATCCTACCACAAAATGCTTTTCCAACCCAGAAGCTGAACTGCCTAACATTCGACCAGCAAGGAATGAATGATGTTGGCTTAAGCATTACCTTCTCCTAGCCCTCATTTATGGGGAAGAACAGCTGGCCCTATAAAAATAATTGGAGCTACAATTTATGTTGACTGAGTTTCAACTTCTAAATTTTGCACAGTGCTCTGTGGACAAAGCCAAGAACACCCACCCCTACCCTATTTCCTTAGCAGCGTTTGGGAATGGAAATGTCTTTGGAAGAAACAGAAGATAGGTAACTCATTAGCATCTTGTTGTGAATTGAACTTTCAAGTCCAGGCTGACCAGGTAGGTGAACTTGACCTTCTTGCCCAAAGCCCAGGGATTTGAGGACCCTTACTGCTGTCATATTTAAAGACTGAGTTATATCCTGGTTTGATCAGCACACACTGCATCCATGTGTTGAAATATCACACTGTACCCTATAAATATGTACAATTATTCCATGTTAATTAAAAACACTGAGTTGATTTGGGCTCGTGCAGGTGCCCAGCACATTGTTTGCGTTACGTAACTTTGCTGAGTGAAAAGTAATATTTCCTTCAGGGTCCCAGAAGGAAAAGTTCTGCCATCCATTGGATAATTTGAGAGAAATTTAATAAAAACATTATTTATACTGTAAATGTTAGGGAATGTTTTGCAAATAGTAATAGAAAAACATTTTGGGAGGGGCACTCTAAGAGTAAAGAGAGAGAAGGATGCAGCAGTTACTGAGACACACAGGAGAAACTCATGTGGAGACGGCTGCTTAAAAGGATTGAGGTCACATTCAACACAAGGCAGATGCCCAGAGTAAATGCTCCCACCTAACGCTACTTCCACTTTCCTACCTCCTGCTGGGGCTTCCCATTGGCTGAGCCCAACAGGAAGCTGGTAAGCAGGGGAGCTCATTGGTGCAACCCTCAGAGGCCCACCTCTCAGGCACTGAGCCTATGGAGAAGGGTGTGGCATGAACCTCAAGAGCAGAGGGAGAATATTTGTCACGAATAGATATGAGCAATGCCTAGATATTATCAGGCTTTTTAGAAATGACTACATTCAGCAGAACCCCTCCTACCATGATGTTGTGTTCAGAGGTGGAAAATTAAAACAAAAATAGAGGGCCGGTGATACCGCTCAGCGGCACGGGCGCCTGCTGGTGCGCGAGGTCCTGAGGTCGACCCCCGGTACTCACCAAAAAAAAAAAAAAAAAAATGATAACTGCTACTTTTAAACAAAAATAGGTTTACTGCATTTAAGCACTGGGCGGGATATTTTATCCCTGTTACCTCTTCTATGGTTCAGAAAACGTCAATGAAGTAAACACTTTTCTCACTTTGGTTTCACAGAGAAGTAAACAAGGTATAGAGAGATTAACAATGTGCCAGGTCAACACAGTTGGCAAGTGTCACTGGTTGGGCTCACTGGGAAACTGACTTGGAGCTAGAGTTTGGTATGCAAGAGTTTTATTAGGGGATGTTCTTAAGTTCTATGGAGGGGAGGAGAAAAATCAAAGGGTAGCTGGAGGTTGAGCTGTGACTAAGGCTCAAAGCTTTGCTTCACTGCATGGAAATTTTGGAGCTAGAATGATGTTTGATTTCAAGTTGGAACAAAAAGGCTGAGAATTTACACCTCGGCTGCCATTACTCATTAAATGTGAGCCATTCCTGCAAGAGTGTCACCATGAGCAATGCAGCTGTGTGCAGCTCATGTCCGTGACATCTCCCATCCACCTGTGCAAATGACAGAGCCAGTTTCCACTCCGTGGAGATGGCACTAAGGACAGATAAGCACTCTCCTGAGAAAATACAACATAGTCACAGCACGCTTGCTGTGTGTCCGCCACAGGCAGACCTGTGACTCCATGGGCCAACCTCTTCTGCACAACTCATCTGCCAACTTGGTGGCCATGATGGGTTATTCCCATTCCAGGGCTGGCCTGTGAGATTCTGGGGTGCAACTGAATGCACTAAGTCTTTTTTAGGGTGCTACTATGTATGTTCCTGGGAAATGTTCCTTCCTATTAAACCCTGGATGCCTGCAAAGAGTCTTTCCTATTAAACCTCTGTTCATTGAGTCCTCTTTGTACATTAATTCAGTGAACATCTTTTGAGCACCTACTGAATGCATTATTCCTAATTGCCCGTGCCAACAGTACTCCAACATCGATGCACCTTAAGCCAACATTTTGAGGACTTGCAAGATTTGGCCAGCTGCTGCTGGAAAAGGACCATGGGCCTAAATAAATCACCATGGGCTGTAACTTTGGCACACGTGCTCTGCTGGAGATTTGAGGCAGGAGCTAATGCACCAGATTATGGATAAAGAAACTCCAGCTTCAAGTGCAAGTGGTGATGAAAATGAGAAGGAAGAAGGGGCTCGTTTGATGCTGGTGGGACCATAAATCAATACAGTCTGCTTCGGGAAGGAGGGTGGACTTATCAGTGAGCTCGATGACGCACACACCCCATCAGCCAGCAATCCCACTCCTATGTAAGGGCTTTTGAGATGCATGCATGTGTGTTTTGGGAGATACACACAGCCATGCTCATGGTAGCATTACTTATAAAGCAACAACCGAGAGTCAAGCCAAAGGTCCATCATCAGTAGAATGGGTGGGTAAAGTGTGGTGTGGCTGCATACCTGAACGCTGATCAGCAGTGACAAGTGAATGAATTATAACTGTGTGCTCCACAATGGAAAACCCTCAGAGACAGAACGCTGAGCCAGAACACAGCTCACAGAGGAACGCACAGAGTTTCATATATATCAAGTGCAAAAAGATAAAATGGAGATAATATATTTTTATAGACACAGAAATATGTGGTAAATCAATAAAGGAAAGGAAGAAAATGATGGCCATAAAATTCAGGTGGGAGACTGAGGGTGGAGCTTTGTGGTACTATGGTGAAGTACTTGGTTGGCCGTCCATGGGTGAGGCCCTGGGTTTGATCCCTGGCACTGAAAAAAAATTCAGGGTAGAGGTTACTGCTCAGTGGGGGAGGGGAGGGAGAGAGATGCATTGGCGTGGGGCACTAGGGGCTTCTGAAACATTTTCAATGCTGTTTAATTGTTTTTTTTATTTTTGCTCTTTAAATTGCTCATACATATTTGTTATGCTGTGTAGAAGGGATACTATATTTTAAAATAAGGTCAAAGCAAAATCCTGATGCACAGAGGGTTGACACTGCTTTGCAGCTGATAGATGGAAGATTCTTGAAGTTGGACCACTACCCTGTACCTCTCTCATATCTGGCATTGCAGAAATACAGGAAGGCAAAATAATCACTAACAGGAAGGGACCTATAAAACAGATAATTTATTTTTCATACAACAAATGTTTGTTGAGGAACTACAGTATGCCAGGCCCTGTCCACGGTGCTGGCAGAGTAGAGGCCGATGAAGCAGACCAGGAATTTGCCCCACACTCTTGGCATTCTGTATGGGCTGAGGACAAAACAGATCTGATAGGTGTGATGAGGAAGGTTTTAAAAAGGACAGACCTCATGAGAGTATTGTCCCAAGTCTGCATAACTTTTCAGAACCCGAGAGTCTGACTTTGGGGATCAAATGTACAGAGGTCATGACTTCATGAGTTCGGTGTAGAAGTTTGTTGGTTAATCTTTCTTGGTACAGGTGATAAACCCTTCTGTCTTGAATACCATTTGTGCATTTATGTCTTCTAACAATTTAAAAAACGTCAAAGTAAATGTGTAAGAAAAAATTATGTCATACACCACAAAATGTCTATCTCTATTTCTTACTGATAGTGTTTTCTGAGTTGCTTTCATCTAATTGCAAGTACAACAAAAGGTACTAGTGGTTTGTTTTTTTGCTTTCTGTTTTGTTTTTTCCTTCAGTGATTTCTCCCATGACATTTTATTGCTTGTAGCTTTGCCAGTTCGGAGCAGAGGCACATGCTTTTCAGGGAGGAATCCCACTGGACCTGGCCAGTGGTCATTACTCTCCCCTGCATCAGGCCATACCTAATATCCTGATGTCCCTCCTGGGCTGCTAAGGGAAGGGGCCATAGGACACAGGCAGTGAATTCCCAGCCTGACTTAGTCGGCCTCCCAGGGCTTCTGGGAGGGCCTCAGGCCCCAGGGAGCCACAGAGCTCAGCCTCCCTCCTTGGAAGGCAAGGAGCATGGGGAAAAAGGAGTGTGTGGGACATGGCACTAACCACATCTTGCTCATGACTGCACTTCCCTAGGACGATCTGAGGAGACTGAGTCTCAGAGAGGTGACCGCTTATGCAGTGGCACATGGAGACACAATCAACAAACGAATTGGGCCTCTTGGCTTTCAGATCCAGAGCTCTCAGATGGATGACCCCAGTGAGAGACGGCAAAGGGCCCCAGAAAGGCTGAGCAGGCCTCAGGAAGAGCACAGGAGCCATCCCCGATTCCTCAACCCATGCCCCAGCTCAGACCCTGTCCTTGTGGGGCCTGGGAACAGGGTCAGACAAATAAATATACAAAGTGCAGCCTTTGTTTGACCAACTTATCTAACGTGCCTTCTCTCCCAGACAGCTGGGTCCTGTCAGAGGGCTGGGGGCGAAGATCCCATCAAGGCACATCACAGTGTGAGTCTCTCCCCACTGGCCTTTGCATACCCAGGGGATAGGGGAGCCGGGAGCATGGGAGGTCTCCACAGGAAGAGAAGCGGCCATGCTGTGTTAGCAACTTTCCCTGGACGCCATGCCTTCGGTAAAGCCAAATGGGTGGATGGGATCCTTCAGAGTGCTGGAATTTCCTAGAGAGTGCAAGTGGAGTCGCAAGGAATGATGGGAACATCCGTGTGCCGGGCACCATGCTGAATGCATTTGCAAGCGGTCTTTATAAGCACCCTCGTGAAAATCCTAACATTATGGCTTCTCACCAGACAAAAAGACGGAACCCAGCTGCCCAACTCAACCACTGAAGTGGGCTGTACATCCTGGAATTGAAGCAAGACTTTTTATACTTTTCAGAAAAAACTTATTAATATTCAACATTTACTGGTATTTTTAAATGTCCATAAATTTAGAGGAAAAGGAATATTTTTCAACTTGTAAAACACCACTTATCAGATATCTACACTCAGATATCTACACCGATATCTACCACTGATCAGATATGTACATTCAGTAAATACACTGAGTGATTAAACCCTAAGGGCATTTCTATTCAAATGATTATCAACACAGTGATATTTGCTATCATTCAAAGTTCTTTTTAAAAATTTATTTTATACTTATTTCTAAACTGGTACACAAAAATATAAAATGTGTATGCACCTACGGGTACTACAGGATGTTCCAATACATGTGTGCATTGGGTACTATTTCAACTGGGACGAACATATTGATTCCCTCAAGGACTTCCTAATCTTAAATCCAGGGCACCATCCGTCTCCCAGCTGGTGGCCTTTTCTTCAAGTCCTGCCCTAAGTCCCTGGAAGGGTCCTATGACACTTTTAGCCACTGTGGCAAGGTGCTCGTCTGATGGGAGGTTGAAAGAACAGAGAAAATCGAGAATCAAAGAGAACTTATTTTTTTCCTAAAACTTACTTGGGCAATGCATGAATGTACTTTCTTAATAAGAAGTTAAGATAATAAGGGAAAATGGTCATGGAGAAGTAAGGAAATTTCCCATCTTTGATTCACCAAAAGTAATCACCACTAATGGATTGTTATTTACTCTGTCCAGAACTCATCTCTACATTGTGTATGTGTGTGTGTGTGTGTGTGCGCGCGCGCACAGCTATAGTTTTGAGTGGTTTTCTAGAATGCTATCCATATGGGTTTTAAATGTTCCTCCATTGAACCTTGTGTCTTGGGGCAATTCTTCTCGGCCGGACACATCCATCTCTACCTTTCTCCACCCTGATCAGTGCCCAGGGAGAACTAAATCATCAGGTTTCTTTGCCCCCCAGTTTGACCAATGTGGTGCCCAGCTCCCTTTGTTCCTTAGGCCTAGTATGGTAAATCTCTCCTGTGCCATTAGTCCTGAGGTCCTGCACTGTCCCTTGTTGGGATTTTTAAGTCCTGCCTACACCTTCACAAATAGTCCCTTCATTTAAATATTCAAATAATTCAGCTTAAGTACGCTATCAGTTTCCTGCTGGGACCCTGAAAGAAACCCTCTGTAATCTGACCATCTTCCCTGGTTGGCATTTCTGGGTTGACCTGATGCCTTTGAATGACTGCCCACTAGAGTATGGACATAGCAGAGTTCATATAGGCCATTCTCTAGGAAGGAAGGAAAGTGTATAATTTTTCCTAATTTTTCACTAGTACAAAAATGCTGCAAAGAATATGTGTGTAACTTTGCACACACATGTGAACATCTCTGTAGAATAAGATTTCTAGAATGATCATTTTTGGGTCAAAAGAATCACATGGTCAAAATCACAGATTTTGCTTTTTATGAGGCGCTTTGTCCAGATGCCTTAGGCTTTTCAGAGATTGAAAATAACAGCATAGGGGCACTGACCCCAAAGATGGTGGGAAAGGAGGTGTGGGGATCCAGAAGCCATAGAGGTGGCCCCAGCCTGGCTGGCTCTCATCTCTAGGGGCCATGCCTCCTTCCTTGATGCAGACAGCAGCACCGAGCATGGGGACAGAGGTTGGAGGTATAGAGATAAATGCTAATCTCTAGTGTAAACATTTCTTAGGGCTGGACGCTCTCTGGATGTGTCACAATCCCCCACCCGGGAGGAGATGAGATAGCTTTGGAGGCTCAAGCTGGAGTGGGGTGGAGGAAAGGGAGATCGGGTAAAGATGGGGAGAAATAGGGGCCGAGGAATTCCATCATTTATGTGCCTGACAACCATGGGAACAAACAGTGGGCCCTCGAGTGGGACCACAGATAGAAGAGAAGGGCTGGTCATGGCCAGGCACACAGGGGCAGGGGGACCCTCTCATATATCACATGGAGACCCAGCCAGTCTGGGTACTGTTCAAGGGTGATGTGCAATCCATGAAGTGATTGGTAATTTGAACCGGTGACCTTGAGTGTGACCTTATCAAGTCATACCATGGACCTTAGTTTTCCTAGCTGTAAAATTGGTGGAGTATTTCCCTGCTTTACCTAGGAGAATGGCTACCATGTCTACCCTGCATGGCGGGATCATGTGTGCATCAGAGTTCACAGGGTTTTCCAAAGATGCCTACGATGCTAGCTCTTGTCTACTCTGCTTCTCTGAGACCTTGCCACTTCCTTCTTCCCTTAAAGCTGTTCTGGCCTTGGTGGCCCATGTATAACCAATGCATGTTGCAGAAGTGATGCAGCATGGTTTCCTGAGGCTGGGTCAGGGAAGACCATGTAGCAGCCCACACTCTCTTTCAATGCACCTTCTCTAGAAGTTCCCTCTTGGCGTAGTCCCTCTTGCAGCCCAGCTGCCATGCTGGGAGAAGCCCAAATTACTTGGAGAGGCCACAGCTGGTTGCTGCTCTTGACAGTCTCAGCTCAGCCTTGGATTTCAGACATTCCAGCCCAGGTCCCCAAAATATGATTAAGGTGCTTCCAGGTAATCCCAGCCTCCCCTGTTCAAGTCACCACTAGTCCTCATGCCTACTGCAAAATGTGTCCAGGTTGTCAGGGATGCAACTCTAGGTCATATACTAGGGGTTCTGGGCATGGTGAGAATTTGGCTGGCAGAATAATGTCTCCTTCTCTCTCCTCAGCCGTATGAGATCAGGGTCCTTAGTCGTGTTTATAGTGTAGCAATGATACTGGCAATAGGAACAGCACAAATAATACAGTGACAAAGCTGGGTGGGTAAGAACAGATCTCAAAGGGCACTGCTATAATTTGGATTTTAATAGTCCCCTAAAGGTACCTATGAAAAAGGCCTGGCCCCCAGCTCTATTGGCAGGTGGTGGAACCTTTAAGAGGTGGGGACTAGTGGGAGGTATTTAGGTCACTGAAGGGAATTATGGGAATTTGAAGGGAATTATGGTATCCCAATCACTTTCTTCCTCTCTCTTTTACTTCCTGACTATAAGGCAAGGTCTACCACATTCTTCCACCATGATGCGTTGCCTTAACACAGGCCCAAATCAATAGGCCCAACCAGTCATCAACTGAAACCTCTACAACTGTGAGCCAGAATAAACCTTTACTCTTTATAAGTTGATTATCTCAGAAACTTGTTATAGTGACAGAAAACTAACAAATGTACCATCTCAGAAGGAAGTTTTATATAGTTGAAACCAGGCTACCATAACTGACAAGTGATGATAACATCAATAATGGTAATAGTGCTTGTGTCCAGTAGGCTTCTCCATTGCGAGGGACAGGAAACTTAAGGCTGGGTTAAGCCCAGAAGGCAACTGATTGGCTAAGTATGATGGAGTTAGGAATGGCTTGATCCAGGGGCTGGGTCTCTTTCTCTCTTTCACAACTGGCTGTCCTTGTCTCTCCTCTATGTTCAGGCTCCTTCAGCCTTGGCTTTCTCAAAGTAGCAGCTGCTGGCAATTCAGGACACAGCGAGAGAGTGTGCTTCTCCATCAGGGAGCTCAGGAAAATCCTATGGTGTGTCTGTCCCATTGGCTCTAACATGGTCACATGTCATCAGTGAATCCCCAAGGCAGGAGAAGGGCTCTGATTGATCATCCCGAGTCTCATGCTCATTTATGTGGCAGGGGGTGGACTCACGGGCCCTTAGCCACACAGATCAAAAGTGGGGTGTCAGGGCAGTTCCCCAGAGGAGAATCAGAGCAATGTTCTTCCAAAACGCTGACCCAGGCAGACCACAACAAGTACGTACCAGTACCCGGATTGTGCTGGCACTTTATCCACAGTTGTCATGTCATGCTATTCAGTCATTATTAGCCCTATTTTGCCCGTGAAGAATTAATGTTACAAGAGGTCAAGTCACTTGCCTTAGGTCTCACAGTGACAGGTTTGGAATTGGAACATGGTTAGTTGACTGCAGGATCTCCATCCCCACCCCCCGACCCTCTGCACCCTAAAACCTCCAGTTCCTTGTTTACACCAGGAAACAAAACCACCTGTCAGGGGCAGCATTTCCTGCGTGACCTGTGCTCTGGGGCTGTGCTCAGTTCCCGGTGTGAGACATCAGCTCTGCCCTTCTCTCTCCCAAGCCATGAATGTCCCAGAGCTCACTAGAACACAAATGAGGTCATTATAAGACCTGCCTTAAGATTTCTCTCGAGGTTTTATTATGGAAATTTCCAAACATATGCGAAGTAAACAGATTAGTGTAACGCACTCCCGTGCCCACTGCCGCCCTCCACAAGGACGGGCATCTGTGCAGGGATTGCACTGATCCCTCCGCCCAATCTCCACCCCCAACAAGGACGACGCTGAGAGTTTTCATAGGATTTTTAAAAAAATCTACTTGAATTTTTTGTTTAAAAGTATGAGGAGTTATCTTTTGTGAGGAAGCCAAGTTCTAAAATCAACAAGAAAAGCGAAAACCAATCTACCCCAAATACTCTTTGAAGCAGCATTGTGCCTTGGGTATGGAAACGGCTTGGCATTCCTTCAATGGAAGCAGCCAGAGGAAATGGCTGCCTGGCCTTCGGGAACACGATGTGCAAAACATTGACATCTAAACCTCCAGACTCGTACTCAGCACACGGGACCAGGAAGACCCCAGAAGGCCCTGTTCCCATCTGGCACTTTATGCCTGTCTGGGGGGCGAGTGTCAAGTGGAATAGTGGGTGGTTCTCTACCACCCCTATTTAAATTCACTTCAAGGCCTTTCAGGTACTAGCATTTGATTTCTCTCCCAAGCTGATGCTTGTGACATGTGCCATGGGCTTGGACCAGAGCCACGGTGTGTAATGAGCACCCCTGTGCCTTTCCTCTGTGACAGCCCTAGGAAGAGGCCTGGTCAGGGGGAGCAGGTTGCAACCACCTGCACCCCAAGTCTGCATCATCCGGGGCTCCGGCTGCCCAGTGCCCACCGGTTTGTCCTTGTGACTGGGGACCGTGGCCTGGGGAGGGGCGCAGTGAGTTCACCTCCCACAGCTCGCCTTCTGGGGCTGGCCAACTTGCTGGGCCATTAACCAGCAAAGCCACAGCGGCAATAAAATTAATTTCCTTCCTAATATATACAAGACTTTCTTCGGGAGAATTATGGGCCGATTTGATCAAAGTGTGTAAGTGGTGTGCTTATGCTATCAATTTCAACCCCTTAATGCCCTCCTGTCAAAACAAAATCCTCAAGAAAGGCTTTGAGGGGGATCACATGGGTATAATGGCTTTGCAAAAGAGAGCCCTAAGTACTCGGTAACATATACAGAGCTGACTATTAGATCGGCTGGTGTAATTGTCCTTATATTTTAATGTAAACACGCTTATATTAGCTGGGCACTTCATCCCCCAGCAGATGAGGAGGGGCAGGGGAGTGGGGGCAGGGAAGATGGCTCCAGCGGGAACGTCAACCAGGGAAGAGCCTGTGAAGACAGAGGGATGCGGAGCGGAGGTCAGGGGGTGTGGAGGGGAGGGGACACCAAGGAGGGGGCAGAGGTAAAGGGAGGAGTCTTATCTGGCTTTTATTAATAACACCTAATGCCTGACTCCTGGGTGGCACTTTGAACTTCTGTTTTCCCCTAGAGTTTCCCACCTAGGCTTTGGGTTGCCCTCGAGGCAAACTCTGGGAGGTAGACTGGGAAGGATGGGAAACCCATTTCCTGGGTGGGTAAACTGAGATTCAGGACAAGGGCCTATGATCTGGCAGGAACTAGATGCATGCTCAAAATGGGTAGAGTTGAATGAAGGAGTCACTATATGGCCGGGGCTGGGCCATGGGAACAGATGGGGAGACTGGGGCACCTTGAGGATAGCAGGGCAGTGGCAATCATTGCCACCTTGAGATCTGGAGAGACCGAGTGACACAGAAGTTTCCAGAACATGGTCAGAATGAGGGCTTAAGAGAGTCCTAAGCAGATGAAGCTGCAACCCTTGTTTGAAGAACGCAGCCCCTGCCAACCCCAGACAGGGCTGGCACAGAAGGCCCCGGGTGTGAAGGCCAGGGCCCCTCTATTCCCTCCCATCCTCCTCTATTGGCCTCTGCAGGCAAAACCCAGCAGGAAGATGCAGAGCAAAGGAGGAGGACACAGGCACAGTGTAGAAAGGCAGGGGGAGGCGGAGACTTTCCAGCCCAAGATTGCCAGAGGCCCAGAGAGGCATCTTCAGGTCTTTTGCAACCCAGGTTTGCTCTTCCCACAAACAGGGCAACAAGCGTCCACTCATGGGCCACTCTGTGGACTGGAGGGCAGGATCTGGGTACTTCTGGAAGTTTCCAACTTTGGCCTGATTTTCTGAGTCCACTAGCACTGGCCCCTGAGCTTCTCTGCAGGGAGAGAGCATATTTTCACAGAGTGACTGTAGATAAGAGGTCGGGAGCCTGAAGCCTGGATAATAATAGCATGACAGCTGATGACTCCTCTGTGCGCTTCCCAGCCAGCTGATAGGACGTCGGCCAGGCTTCCTCTCAGCCCCACAGAACCCTGCTCACCCGCAGGGAGTCCTGCGGACATGGACTCTCCATGGCGCCTATCGTCCATGCCTATGGTGGCCACCATGTATGTGGGCTTCCCATGTGCCAGGGTCACGCCGAGGGGTCCCTTACATCAACTCCTTCCATCTTTACGTCCTCACGACGACCCCGGGACATGCGGGTAGCATCTACATTTCACAGGCAGAGATGCAGACCTAGCTGAGCAGAACCGAGAGGCTATGCAGGGCAGTGGTTAGGGAAAAGAGCTAATGGAGCCAGGTGGCCCCGGCTTCAAATCCCAGCCCTGCCACTTAGCAGCTGGCAGTTCTTGTAGAAGTCACATGGCATGTTAGTTGGCTTTCCGTTGCTATGACAAAATATCCAAGATAAACAACTTTTATTTTTCAGTGTTATGGATGGAATCCAAGGCTTTGCCACACTAGGCAATTGCTCTACCAGTGAGCTACACCCGCAGCCTGAGATAAACAACTCAAAAGGAGGAAAGATTTATTTGGGCCCCTGGTTTCCTAGGTTTCAGTCCATGGTGGCTTAGCCCTGAGGCAAAGAAGGACATTAGGGCAAAGGAAACGGCTCCCCTCACAGCATCCGGGAAAAAGAGAGAGAGAGAGAGGAAGAGAGCACCTGGGGTCCCAGTGTCCCCTCCAAGGCCACTAGTGACCTAAAGACTTCCCGCTAGGCTCTACCTCCTAAAGATTCCCGGGACCAAGACCGAGACATTATGTGTGGCCTTTAGGAGACATTTGAGACCCAAACCGTAACATGTTATCCCTTTGCCAACAGAGATCTTGCAAAGATGGACTAAAGCCCTTTGGATGGTGCCTGACTTACGGCAAGCTCTGAACTGTGTTCCCTCAGAGAATTTGTTCTTGGGAAGCTAAATAAGTCACCCAAGGTCACGTAAACAGAAAAAGCCTGTGTCCCAAAGATGAGGGACCTGCACCAGCAAGTGTGGTGCTGGGGCTGCTTTGTACCAGCTTGTAAGAGCCAACAGTTACATTTTCAGTACATTTGTGAATAAGCATTAAGCACAATTATTAGTCAAAATTAAATTGTATCAGTTTAAAATCAGTTAAATTATAGTAAGTACAAAAGTAAGAAATACTCAAAATTTATCACTTCCTACAGTCTTGAGGTCATCGACACCCCTTGTGTCTGCATGGGGGACACCCTATTAATGGGGCACCCTTCTGGCACCATGATGGGAAATTCACACCAAAGAAATTGGCAAATATGAGTCAGGGCACTCCACACCCTGGGAGGTCATTGTTAGAGATTTATCAGTACATCATTGCCAGAGCCCAAGCCCTTCACTTCCTGTTGGTGGCTTTTCCTAGCACCCTGCAGAACGTATTTCTTATTTCCCAAGGTCTCCCAAGCACAGGGCCACTCTGTTTTTTTTTTTTTTTTTGGAGGGGGGTTGGGTGGAGATCAGTCCTTGACACCATTTTATGACAAAGGGGCATTGGTACTGGTGCTGGCAGCTTGCATGGGCCTGACCCCTGCCTCCTGTGCCATCTGGCTATTAGGGCTGGATTATAAACTATTCCTTGGGGGACAGGAGTGGAGTTGAGGTGGCAGCTCATTTCTGGGCACTGCCAGCCTGCTTGGCTCCGCATCCTGCCCCCACTTCAGGCAAATTCCTCAGCTGGTGATAAGCGTGGCTCCATCTCAGAATTTTCCCATCGTGCTGACAGTTTTAAACCAATAGATTTATGAACTTTTAAGTAATAGAAATATTTAAGGCAGACCTATTTGTCTTATCTGCAGTCGGGAACACTCCTCTTCAGAGGGGGAAAAGTAAACTCATAAAAAGGAATGATGCTGTTGAACCCTGGCTGTAGCGGTGGGAGGCAGGGGCCCTGCACTGCCCAGTGCCCTCCCATGCCCTGGGTCTGGTTCTCCAGCCATCCTGCTGATAACCTGGGCGTGGTCCCAAATTCCCCCAACCACTCATGTTCTTCCCAAGTTAGTTGCAATCAGTTTCTCTTGTTGCCCCCATTACTGCTCTGATGAACATAATGAGGACGAAAGGGGTCATGGTTATGATGATGGCTGACATTTATTGAGCATCTATTACTTGTCAAGCATGATTTATTAAGGTCAATGTACAAAGGATTCGGGTTAATCCCCTGGACGAGCCTAGGAGGTAGACAGGTGGGCTCAGGGTGCAAGAAAGATTCAGGTCTCGAGAGGCCTGAAGCATACACAACTGGAGAGATCTCCCTCTTTAAGGAAAAAAAAAAAAAAAAGAAAGTAATTTTTGCAAAAATCACACGACCCTGTGAAAACATCTCCAGGGCCCCCAGAAACTTGAAGAAGTCTAGAGAGCAAGGAGCCTGGAAGCTTAAGTTTTATGAGCTTTATTTGACAGAGGAGGAAACTGAGACCCCAGAGGGGAAGTGATGGGTTCAAGGTCAGATGGGCTCCTGTGGTGGTGGGAGGACTGGAAGCCAGGTCAGACTCCAGCATTTCTGCTCTTATCATCCTCTCCCTTTGCTACGCGGCTGACATTTCTCGTGGCTCCCCAAAAGCTGTCTTTGGACCATGGACTCTGCACGTCCCCCTGTATTTGTAGCTGCTGTTTCCTCACCCTGCAAGCCCTCCCCCAACTCCAGCACCAGTGTACGGCCACCCATGCCTCCAGCTCAGCCCCAGCTCCTCCTCCCCCATCCTGCCCTGCTTCTCCTCCTGGAAGTAATCCCCAGCAGTCCAGCCCTCCCCAAGCCATCCTGCCCTGATGTCTCTTCCCCACGCGGCACAGCTTTGAGCACCCTGGGGTTCCGTGTGCGGGAATCTCACCGCCAGGGTGCTGTTAGATTGTTGGGGCAAAAGCAGAGCCTGAATCTTGTCTGCATCTCTCAGGTTCCATCACTCCTTTGCTTTAACCCTGTTTTCTGAGTGTCTATGTGTCAAGCATGAGACTCAGGTCTCATGGGAACTGTCAATGTCCTCAAAGAAATGACACATGTTCCATATGGCAGAACCGTCTCTGAGGGATCATTCTGGGGCTGTGAGGGGGCTTCAGTCCAGGTTTGGGGTCATGGATGGCTTCCTGGGGGAGGTGACATCCAGTGGCCATGGAATGGGGTCGCACTGCAGACAGGGACCAGCCCAGGCCAAGGTCTGAGGTGAATATGGGCATCAGGTGCTCCCAGGTTGCGGAGGAGGGTGAGGAAGAGAGGTGTCATGGGCTGACAGAGTCCAGATGGCAGGTCAGGCTGGGTCAAGATGGCCTTTGTACATTTCTCTGCAGACTTTGAACTTGATACTAGGGTCTGGGAGTCCTAACATGCAACAGCGATGTGACCAAACCAATCACTCTAGTTGCAGAAATGGATGGAGCAGGAGAAAGAAAGGCTGATTGGGGGCTGCTGCAGTAATCTAGGGGAAAGGCAGCAGGGGCCCGAGCTCAGGAGCGGTAGCAAGGACAGGAAAGGCAGGTGGCCTTTGCTTCCTCTGTCCCCTCACTCTACTCCATCATGAGAGCCTTTCACTCTTTCTCCAGCACACAAAGCCTGTTCCTATCTCAGGAGCTTTGCATCTGCCATTGCCACCTCCCCGAACGGCTCTTTCTCTTGGTGTGGGCATTCTGTCCGAGTTTGCACTGTGAACCAGCCTGGCTGATTCTGCAGCTCGTTGTCATGTTCGGTTGTCCCAGCTGGAGGCAGACAGGCTGGGACCACAGCCAACCCAGGAGTGACAGCGGCATCACGATGAGCTTAAGGACACAGCTCCCACGCTGCACAGCATTGGGTCCTGGCGCCATGCTTGGGAATACTACATCCCTGGGCAGGTCGCTGGTCTTTCCATGCCTTGTTTCTTCATAGATACCCAAGGAAAAAAAGAAACACCCATGTTGATGAGAGATTGAGCAGTGTCTACCTACAGGAAGTGCTTAGGAAAGTCCCTGGGACGGTTCATGCCAGAGAAGGATCGGTAATCAATATGAATCCAGCAGATCTGTGGGGCTCAACATGCCTGACCTGAGGTGCTTTGCTTTGGGCCCACATTCCACCCTCTCCCCGCAAGATACAAATAACAAAACCCCGAGAACTTCCATGAAAAGAGCCCACAAGGAACCAGGGCATGGGACAGTTCTCGAACAGCCAGGAGGAGCATGACTTACGGTCCCGAGGAGACGCAGCTACAGGTCGGTAATCAATATGTACTGCGTGGGTGTGAAGGAATCGCTACCACCAGACACCCCGATGCTGCACATGTTTATTAAAAATGTGTTCCCCATTACCACGATTCTCTGAACAGAAAAACACTGTTGGCACTTCAACAGGGCTCCGACATCAAGGCTGCGGCATGATCGATGGGCCTCCTGCTTCCTCATGGCTTCTTTGTTTGCAGTTCTTTGTTCCCTGCCTGCATGGACCTGGTGGATCGGCACTGGATGCAGAATCGAGGGTCTCCGGGGATAAGGAGCAGGGTGATGCAGAGAAAGAACACAGTCCTTAAAGCCAAAGGATGGTCCTGTTCATTGCTTCTGTCTTTGGCACGAATGAAGTCATTCGGTCCATTATACAGGCATTCGTTTATTTCCTCCTTCAGCTATTTATTCAACAGACACGTTGGCACTGTGGCAGATGGACACATCCTCAAGCCCTGGTATGTGCCTTGCAGGTGCCCTCCCCTTGAGTGTGACCATACTCTATTAATGGTTTCCAGCCAATGAACCACGGCAAAGGTGAAGTTATGCTGCAGGTTCAGCTGCTAAGTTAGTCGATCTCTGAGTTTAATCCAAAGGTAGACTGTCCTGGGTGGGCCTGGCTTAATCAGGTGAAAGCCTGTAAAACAAGGTCAAGAGCTCCCTGAGGTCAGACACAGTCTCTCCTGCTGCCATGGGCTATACAGCACAAGACAGTGACTATTGCCAACCACCTACATGAGCTTGAAGTAGATTCTTCCCCAGTCAATCCCCAGATTGACAGCCTGGCTGACACCTTGAGTGTGTACACGCTTGTGAGGTCCTGAGAAGGGGACCCAGCTCGTCTGGGCTCAGCCTTCTGAGCCAAGAAGCCAGGAGGTAAGAGATGTGTATTAGGGCTCTAAGTCGGTAGCATCTGTCATGCAGCAATAGAAAAGAAACACAAGCTCCTGTTATGTGCCAGGATGCTGAGGATTAAATGATAACAAGAAAGCCTCCCACCACGTTCTGAATAGGTATGCACCTAGTACCATGCCAGGCATGTAGTAAATGCTCAGTAAAGGACTAGAGAACCCAGATTGTCATCTAATTTCCTTTCTGTGTGACCTTCAGCAAGTCAGATGGCAAATCTGAGCTTGTGTTTTCTCAGATGAAAAAAGGGGACGGCTAAACTCTGCCTACGTGGTTGTTACGGCTTAGATTTCTAACCTCCTCCAAAAGCCTCATGTACTCAGAGGCAGGGCTTTTGGAAGGGGATTGGATCACGGGGGTGCTGTAATCATCGGGGGATAAATCCTTAGCTGAATGTGCTGTTAGGAGGTAGAGCCTGGCTAGAAGATCACTTGGGGTGTGACCTGGAAGGGTTTGTCTCCCTTCCTGGCTCTTCCCTTAACTCTCAGTTTCCTGGTCACCATGATATGAGTGGTTTTCCTCCATCCTGACTGCCACTGTGCTGCCAACCATGGAAGGACTGAAAGTTCTGAAACATGAGCCCAACAAAACTTCTCCTCCTTTAACTTCTGGGTGTTGGGTGTTATGTCCCAGAGGTGGGAAAGTAACTAAGACAGTGTTCCTGGCGAGGGTGCTTGGAAATCACTGATTTTAATAGAACCGCTCTTCTCTGACCTTGTACTCTATGCCCAAGGACATAAATATCATTACCCCTTGTTTATAAATGAACCACAGGAGAGCCTGCTTGCTGCCTACCTTTGTATCCTTCTTCCTTCGTAACAAAGCCTCTAATTTCAGAAGGGCGCATGGCCATCCAGCGTACATATCACATCTCCCAGTCTCATTTGTGGGAGCTTGGCCATGCAACTAGGTTATGGACCCATGCAAATGTAAGTAGAAATGGGGTGAGATATTGTAGAGAAATGTCCTTCAGGGAAAGAGGTGCCAGGTAAAATACAGGACATTCCATTCAATTTGAAGTTCAAATTTAAGAAAAAAATTTAAGAAATATGTCCCAAAAGCTTATGCTAAAAATTATTTTTCATGCAGCCATGGAGGTGAGGGGTCCCTGAAGGAGGGTACCCTATACACTGTGTCTGTAGGTATGGGGGGCGTTGACCAATCCCTTGGGTTGGAGACAAGATGTCCCTGGTCCCTGGTCCCTGATGCAGAATCCTTGTGGGGGAAAGATATCTTGTTCCTGGCTATATTGGCAGCACCCAGGTTGTCCCAGCACATAGTAGGGACTCAAAAAATACGTTGAGATGCTGAAATGAATGAACTATCTAAAATCTGTCTATGGTTTCTAGTGAGAAATCCAAAATGTTCTGCTCTACTCAATAGAACTGAAGTATAGAGGAAAGCCACCAATCATGATGATCAAACTGCCCACAGTGATAGTGGCAGTCAGAGTGGCCAATACCTGTGTGCCAGTAACATTCCCGCCATATACATGCATCTCATCTAAACCCCCTGGGTCTACAGTGCAGCTCCTACACCAGCTCCACCCACCAGAAAGGGAAGCTGAGGGAGGAGCAATCATTTATCCAAAGTCACTTATCCATTGATCTGCAGGCAGGACGAGGGGCATGGACTTGAACCCGGGATGCCGCCACTCTCTGGCTTCAGTTTGCACGACCCCATGCAAACAATGGCTCCTGCCTCATGCATGATGGCTCCTTTCTGGTGACAAGGGTCTGTCTGCATCTCTGCTGTGGAGACATTCCTGAGTGCCAGGCTTCTCCTGGGTGCGGAGATGACCTCGTGCGCTGAAGAGCCAAGGAGCAAAGGAAGAGGGGCTGAGGGCTCTGATCACCAGCTAGCAAGGATATTGGAGGTTCAGCTGCCTGGTACCCAGAATCTGTCCCCTTCCTTCCTCTTCTAACCCTGGTGACATTCACCACCTGTCCCCCTGACTTGGATCAGGCAGACCCGTTAGCATGAAGTCAAGGCCACACCTCGGGCCCTGTGCCCCCTACGCCGCCCCTTCACACAGTAGGTCTGCGGTACACGTTAGTTGACGGCCGCTGATTGGTCTGATTCTGTAAAGTGCCTCACTCGGCCACATGAGCCCGGAGAGGCTTAATAAAGGCTTTTTGAAGATGATAAGAAACAGAGCTGTCTTGTTAAGATTCCGGGGGCCTTGGCTTCTTCTTCAGAGGTAATATCTTTCTTTTTCTTCTTCTTTTTTTTCTTTTTAAAGTGCTGGCAGATAAAGTCTGCCAACTGTCCAGAGGGTGACAGTGGAGAAAGAGCTCTGGGGCTTTTTGATTTGTAAAGGACTTTGTTAAAAGCAGTTCTCGACATTAAAATCTTCCGGGTTCCAGCCGGGATCAATGTGGGACGGCAGAGGTGCCCTCATTCCTGGTTTATAGAAATTTAGTCAGGATAAATATGTGCGTGTATGTGAGGGAGGGGCGTTTACAAGGGAGGACACTGCCCTGCCTGGCCTTGGGAGGCTGAGGTCTGACAGCCCTGCAGACATTGAATATGCCTCTCTGCAGCCCAGGGCCTCAGTTTCCCCAATTCCAAAACCAAGGAGTGAGCCCCCAAACCCCTCATATGTCCCTGACTCCCCTTTCACTGGGAACAGGCGTCTCACTGCCCAGGCCAGAGATGGGCACAGAAGGTGTGCATGAGTGGCTGCCTGCAGGCCCAAGGACATCCCATGGACAACTTGTCCCCATCTTACCCCTGAGCCTGGCTGCTGCGGTTCTGAACTGAGGACATGTTCCAGAGAGAGCACTCATAATTCCTGTCACATCTGGGTGAAGGCAGGCTCCTTCCAGGCGGTACGGTGGGGTGAAAAAGCAAGACAGGTGCATAGCAGATATTTTTACTTTTTACTATTAAATTTCTTTTAGAATCTAAAAGCAAGCTTTGGACCCACTCCTTGGGGGAAACACACACATAGTTGCATCTAGTTTCAGGGAGTTTATGGGCCCCCTGGGTCCCAGGAGCTCCTAAAATTCAGGATGTATATGTGCTGTCCTTATTGAAGAAGGATGAAGAGTAAGAGGAGGAGGAAGAGGAGAAAGAGAGGGAGGATGAGAAGGAAGAAGAGGAGGAGGTAGAGGAGGAAGAGGTATGTGTGGGGCAGGGGGAAAATACATATTAAGAAAAAATTCAATCTAATAGAAGCAAGAAGCCTTAGTCACAGGATCCAAATCTCGCTCAGCTCCTTTCCAGCAGGGTGACCGTGGACATCTTCTTCTCGAGCCCACCTTACCTGGAGCTACTCGGGGTTGGACCAGAGGCTGGGATGTGGCCAGTGGCTCGCTCCTCAAGGTCTGGCCCCGGACCTACTGCCATCAGAAATGCAGCCTGAGCCCCACCCCAGGCCTAAGGAATCAGCATATCTGTGCTTCAGCACGGTCCCTAGGTGGCTGGTGCACACATCCCCGTATGAGCGCCAAGAGAGCCAGAAAAGCATCTGACACATTTCCCCGCCTGCTGGATTAGCATCAGCACACCCAGCTCCTGTGGAACCCTGGCACCAGCTCGGCTGTCTCCACCTCCTGGGGACGGAGGTTTCAGCACTCTGCTCTTCCCCTCCCTAAATCCCGGCAGCCAGGTTAAAGTTGTCACCAGGTGCATATGCAGCCAGCAATCACTCCGCACGCCTGTAATAGGAAGAAGCTGCCGGCCAAGATCCCAGGGTAACACACTGAGAAGAGCCCACACCTCAGCATGGGGTGCGGTGCATCATCTGCCATGGATTCCCTCTGCCTGGACCATAAAGCATGACTTGAACACAGGCAAAAATCAATAGCAGCAACAACAATTATCACCTACTAATGCTTACCATGTGTGGGACGCCAGGCAGGGCCTTGGGCTGTGTTATCTAACGTAATCTACCCAACGATCCTGGGCAGGAAGCACTGTATTAGCATTCCCATTTCCCAAGTAAGGAAACTGAGGCACAGAGAGGTTAAGTAACATGCTCAAATTCACACAGCAGCTAGGTGGAGAATCAGGAGGGAAACTCAGCCCCAGAGGCCAGATGCTTAGGTATAGACAAGACAGACCCCAGCTTAGAGGTCACCCATGGGGATGTGGGCAGAGCTGGGCTTTGCATATATCTCCTTTGACCTGCCCAATGTTAAAATGCTCTTTGAACCAATATTTTCAAATTTCACCTATGACCGGTAGTTCTGGCTTCTCTTGGAAAATCACAATGCTGTCAGCATTGCACAGCTGGTGGTAAGAAAGCATCCACTAGGTGAGGAAGTCACTGCCACTTACCTGGCCTCATGGGTCATTTCGGTGGGACACTCTGATGTCGATAATGATAATAATAACCAACACTGTTCAGTGCTAGTTCTGTGCCAAGCACAATGCTACAAGAGGAAAACAATGGGTAGATCATGGATTCAGGTGCTCTTTGGATATCAGGGTCCACCCCCTGGCATCCTGTGCTCAAAGATTCAACCAGTATCAGCTTAAACTCCTCTAGGCATGAGCCACTCACTATCTCTCCAAGATATCTTTTCATGGTACCACTAAGAGTGTTTAAAATTTCTTTCTTTATAAGCCAACCTCACTCCCTCCATTTCCAGCTGGGAATAGAACCACCTGAGGTCCGCCCTTCTGGAGATTTAAGTTCTCCTTAAACTCCCTGGGCTGGACCCAGGATGCAGGAGGCAGGCAGAGAGGCTCCTTCTGGGGCCTGTGATAGATTCTGCAGAGGAGCAGGGGTCCTTCCCACCCAGCACTCTTCCATCAAGTTCAGAGCAACCCTCACCCTAGATCGGTAAGCCAGGCTGGACCTTGTGTCTGCTTGCAAGGAGGCCCGTGAACGTTGGCTTTCCAGATCCTGGGTTGGTCTCTTTCTTTAAAGAGGCTCCTCCTCTCTTTTGCTTTGTCTTTTATCTTTATTCCTTAGACTACTTCCTTTCTCTCTCCTTTTACCCCCTGGGTCTCCATTTCTGCTATAATTCCCTGTATTGCCCATTCTCTTATCCATGGACATGGTCTGTCTATGCCCATATGTTCCCTTTAAATCATACTCTAACCTGGCTGCTTCCCATACTCGTCTTTGCTTTGCCTTGTCCCCACAGCATGGCTGCGTAGATTTCTCCACACACATCCAGCTAGTGGTCAAGCAGTAACTTCTCTTGGAAAAGTCCACTCCACTTTTAATGTACCCATAGACTTTTGACAGTGACGTTACTATTTCAAAAGGTCCCCTGTGGTGTCATTGACAGTTGTGTTGTTCCCACTCACTCCATACAGCTTCCTTCTCGTACCTTCCCTTCACGCGTGGTTTCAGACCCCAAAATAATGCTGCTCATCCTGTCTCCCTGGTCAAGGAGCCACTGCAGGCTGGGCATCTCTGTCTCGGCCCATCCTGTGCCAAATGGGCCTCACTGCCTTTCATCTTCAGCTCAGAGAATCACATCCTTATGCCTCCAACTGTCTGTACCACAAACCTGGGCTCCCCAAGTCCAATCGCTCATCAAGTTCTGCCACAGCCCCTCAGGCAGGACTCAGACAAATCCCACCTCCATTGCTAACACAGGAAAGAGTGCTGAAGGGATGAATTGACCTGGACCATTAAAGCTTTCAGTATCTCCTTTGGGTGCCATTTAAATAGGTGCCAATGAAGTCTCCCTGCCTCCTCTTTTGCTTTCATCTTTTTTCCATGCTGTGGGCAGAGCCACCTTGCTGAAGTGGAGTTGGCTGAGCTCTGCTGGGCTCAGGTACATTCAGTGGCTCCCTACTGCCTTTAGGCCACAGCCCAGCCTTCTCAGTTTGGTGTTCAAGACCTCCACACACTGCTCCCTGCTTCAGCCTCAGCCTCCCCTTTAGAATGACTTGCAGTTTTCTGCTCACCTGTCTGCTTTTGCTCACGTTGGCCCACCTGGTTAGAATACCTTTTCCTCTTCCCTTTATTCCATCCGTTCCAACACCTTCTTAGAAACTTCCTGAAGTAGCTCTCCCTCCTGGACATATGTGTAACCTCTCTGCCTGTGCATTACAAAGAGACCATTCTGCTTGCTATGGTTAGGCTGCCTTAGTGCCATTAGTGTGACTGACTACACTGAGATTAAAACCACCACCGTAGCTAGGTGTGGTGGCTTATGTATAATCCCAGCACTCTGGGAGGCTGAGGCAGGAAGATTGCTAATCTGAGTTGCCCAGTGTGGGCAAATTTGTGACTTAGTGAAACTCTGTCTAAAAATAAAAAATAAACTTTTAAAAAGGGCTGGAGCTACAGCTTAGTGCAAAGGCCCTGGGTTCAATCCCCAGTACTATAAAAATGAAAAAACAAAAACACAAGACCCCCCCCAACCCCGTTAAGTTGTTTTCAGTTTTTCCTCATTATAAATGGTGCTGAATTTATCCGGGTGAAAAGCTATAATTACTCCATACTTAGAACAATTTCCTTGGAATGGTTCTCCAAGGCAGAACCGTTGTGGAGAAGCATGTCTTAGGTTAGATATTTTGCCAAATCTCTTTTCCAAACAGGTAGGGACACCTGTACTGTAAGCAAATCTACAATCACTTCTAAAACGAGGCCTCCCTCTGGGTCCCCTTGTGGGGCAGGAAGAGGAGTTTAAATGTGCTGTTGGCAGCAGAGCCAAGTTACTATTTAGAAATAACAAACCCACTGGAAGGAGGAATTGGATCTCCATGTAAAGTGAAGTGGAATGGTTTAAAAATGGACCCTGAGCAACTTTGGGGTGCAAAATGAGAAGGAAGATGGTTAAAGACCAAAATGAGTGGCCGCTTGAATCCAGACTCATTGGGAAACCGAGATGGACTTTAGTGCATGAAATGGATCGAGGGGTATTGTGAAAGAGAGGAGGAGAACTGATTTGGCCAGGGTCGAATTTCCTTCAGATTCATGACTGGGGCTTTCCGGCAGCCCCCCAGATCCATCTCGTCTGAATTCACTTACCCAGAGCAAAATCCAACTGAAAGTAAAAAGAGACTTTAAAACACTTATTTTAAAGATCCTCGCAAGGTGTTTTGGACATCAAATAGCTCTTAAAAACCACGGCATACTTTCATGATTTAAGTGTAAATGATTCTGAAACATATGGATTACATTTTCCTCGAATTCCTCCTGGTTTTAAAAGTGAAAGGCAGCCGAGGCAGAGAAACTGTAGATCGCCTGGACTGTTTAGAGATTCAACCCATGGGCAAACCCTGTGAACTCTGGGGCTGGGAGGCAAGCTGGCTGGCTTTCTGGGGAGGACAGAGTTGGGGGGCCCTCAAAGGAGGGCTATTCTGTTTAAATCCTAAAGCGATCTTTGATTTGGAGTTCCAGGACCAAAAGCAACAGTTTCAAAGCTCTGATTAGTAAGTCAAAATCTCCTAAATTGCTAGTGGGAAATACAGATCCCAGGACTAACTCCCAGCTCTTCCGCAGCCAAACCTCTGCCATGGGGACCCCCCGCCCAAATCTGTATTTTTAGCACGCTCCTTAGACACCACGTTGGGGACCACTAGCTGAGACCAGCCTTCATCGACTTCTTTCTGTGGATATTTGGGGCACTGTGGGAACTCTCCCACTCATTGTACTGGGTTCTGCAGCATCCCTGACCTCTGCCAACAGTTACCCAGAGCACACACTGCCCCCCCAAGTTGTGACAACTAAAAGTGTATCTAGACCTTGTTTATTGTCTTCTGAGGAGAAAAACAGCCCTGGTTGAGAATCACTGGTGTGGATGAGTTTAAAATGATCAGCTACTCAGAAAATGCACATATTTGCGTGTGTCTATGTGTGTTTCTGCTAAGGGGGAGAGATTTCTACATTACAAACAGACTGGACAGTCAGAAGGGCAATGATGATGTGATATGTTTGGGTGTCTCTCAGGTCCCCTCAGGGTCTTACACTCTCATATTTTGTGTGTGTGCACAGTGTTTCTTGTTCCCCATTCTTCTCTCCCTTGATATACAGAAGTGCGTTGCTATACTACCATCCTCCTGGTAGCTGGGTACCCATGGATCATGTGACTTTTAAAAATTGTTTTCTGTACTGGGGATTAAAGCCAAAGGGGGCTGAGCTACTATCCAACCCCTTTTTGTTTTTGTATACTGAGACAAGATCTTACTGAGTTGCCCAGGCTGCCCTCAAATTCAAAATCCTCCTGGTGTCAGAAACACCAAGTTTCAAGTCGAGTCCCAGCCCTGCCACTTCCTGCTCTGAGCTCTGTTTCCTCAGCCATTCAGCGGGCATAAAAAATAATACATGCGTCTCAGTTTCCCTGTCTGTTAACAGGCTTATTTGATGGTTAGTACTTTATAGATCCGTCAAGAGAGTATGAGGAGATGCCTGGAGTGGTTTAGTGTCTGTGCTTGGTACGTGGGAACACTGGAGAAATGTGAACTAATTTCATTACGTCGTAGGCTCAAAGACATGGCCTAGAAGCTCATCTCTCCCCTCCTGCTTTCCTCCTTCCCGTCCTCCGCCCTCCTTCCCTCTCCAGCTCTGTTCGGACTGCTCGCCACATGCCACCCTCTGTGCTTGGGGGAACAGAATCTCAAGCCCAGAGTGCCTGAAAGCCAGGACACCCTGGGCCAGGGGCTCAAGCTCAACCAAGGGTTAATCCCTAGGGAACCAGCAGCCAAATAAATTCTGCCCCGCCAAACACACCCCAATCATCATTAGTCACGGCTTGTTGGACAGGAGGCTCCTCCTTGGCGCTTATCTCCCTGGCTTCTGTCCTCAGCCAGGCGGCCATATTTCACCTTCTGAAAACAGATGACCCTGGGGTCAGGGAAATGAAAGGCCCATTCAACAGGTCAGCCAGGGACTCTGCTGGGGAGGAGAGTGAGGGTCAGTCTGGATGCTGTCCCTGCCAGGGCAGCCCTAAGGCCGGTGCTCTGTGAGTCTCCCTCTCCATCCTCCAGGTCAGGCCCCAGGGACAGCCTAGGGTGACAATCACTCCAAGCCTTTGCCCTCCAGAAAGCATCAGGCAGAGGTGGGGCCTTGAGGCCACATTTGCATAGTGACTCCTCCCATGATGCCTTGCAGCAGGCCTGTCCAGCCAGGATTCCAGGATGGGATTGCAGTGAGGGAATGGGTGGGATTCCTGGCCTTTTGGGCCTTACCCACCCACAGGGCCTGACATACTTTTACAAGTCCACCGTATTTTAAATTCTTTGCAGTGAAAAGGAAATAATGAAATGTTTGGGATGTTTTAAATTTTTTTCTTGTATGGGAAAAAAATGAAATTCACAGAGCCCACGAAAATGAGTTAAATCTTGCCTATAAGAAAGGGTAAGAATAAACTGTTTCGGTATTTAGTTACACCAAAACAATTACAATGATGCTATTATTATGGTGGGAGGGGCTCCAAGGCAAAGCGTGTAGGGCCCCCAAAAATGGTACTGTAGCCCAGAGAAGGGGGAGGTACCACAGATATGGAGACAAACAGGTTGGATGAGATACGTGCAGACCTATAAGTGCTATGAAGGGGATGAAGAAGGGTGAGAGACCACACAGCAAAGGGGACAGAAAGGACCGGAGAGGAAAATGATGTTCTTTTGGCTGGGTCCAATGTGTATGGGTGATGATGATAAACAATAATAGCTAAATTTATTGGATATATATCAAATAACTTATTGCATGTAAAGTGTCTGAGATTTAAGAACCACAATGTTCTATTTTATTTGTTATGTTTTTGTTTTGTTTTGAGACAGAGTCTTCCTAAGTTGCCCAAGCTAGACTTGAAATTGCAATCCTCCTGCCTCAGCCTCTCAAGTAACCAGGACTACAGGTGTGCGCCATCATGCCTTGCTAGAAATACAGTGTTCTTTAAGTGTGACTGCTAACATCATTACGTTTGTCCTTCTTACCCAGCATGCCAAGTACTGGGCTAAATAGTTTATATCTGTCATTTATCTTAGCACAGATTCATGGAAAGCTTGAACAGGGGACACAAGTGCAGGTGTTTTATTTGGGAGGTGGTCCCGTGTCTGTTTCACTCTCTCATGAGAGTCTTGTTTCTTGCTCTACAAGATGGTGATGGTTAGGATCCGCCTTTTGTGGGTATGGAAACTGAGGCACAGATAGGTCAAAATGACTTGCCCAGGACCCCCACAGCTAGAATGTGAGCTGGAACCCCAGCCTCTCCATTTTCTACACCCTGGATTTCGGGGCACCCTGGAGCCTGTGCCTGGTGTTAGATCAGGCTCTGGAGCCAGACTCACCTGGTTCCAACTTTGCCAGGGACACATCAGTGACCTGATGATGCTTCTTAGTTTCTCTGGACCTCAGTGTCCTCATTTAAATCACTGGGGTTTAAGTGACTTAACACTTGAAAAGAATTTAAAGCAGCTCTTGATGGATAATAAATTCCTAATAAGTACAGGCTGTTATATTGGACCCAGTGGTTCCCAGAGTGGCATCATCAGACCAGCAACATCAGCATTACACAGAACCATAGAAACTCCTGTGCTCAGGCTGGACCTCAGCCCTACCGACCTGGAGCCGTGAGGGTGGGGTCCAGTGATCCTGCTCAAACAACCCACATCTGTGTGATTCTGCTGCACACTTACATTTTGGGCCATTGTTTTCATACTCCCCTGGCCCTCTCTCCCCAGAATTCTGTCTGCCCCTATTTTGGGTGTGGCTACAGTACCTTCTGCTCCAAAGCATGACTGGAAGTATCAGAAGAAACTGACGGCAGTAGTCTGTCCCATTGGCACGGGAGCTTCTTACCTGGGTATTAGAGTTGGTTCCTGGTTCAAATGCAGAGATTCCTAGAAAAGGTAAAGAGAAAAGCTATTTGTGGTTCACACCTGATTAAGAATTAATAGATGGAGCCAGGCACGGTGAAGCATGCCTGTAATCTCAGCACTCTGGGAGGTTGAGGCAGGAGGATTACAAGTTTGAGCCCAGCCTGGACAATTTAGTAACTTAAGGAAAAAAAAAAGAAAAAGAAAAAGAAAAGGACTGGAGATGTTGCTCAGTGCAAAGGTCCTGAGTTCATACTCTAGCACTACCAAAAAAAAAAAAAATTAGCAGATGGGGTGAAGCTTACTTGAGAATAAGTTAGTGTTAAGGAGGACATGTTAGAGATTTAAAATTTAAGCATTGTGGGAACAAGAAGAGACACACATGAGAGTGGACAATGTGGTGGAAAAGTTCGTAGAATAACATTAAAGACAGACCTTAGCTACATGACAATTTAGAAAATTGGGGTAATGAGACCATCCACATAAGTAAGGATCTAGACAAGAAAACAAAATGAAACACAGCAAAACGCCCCAGGACTTTCACATAGAGAATTTAATACAAGGAATTGGTTACACACTTTATGAAAGAGCTGAGAAGCCAAACAAGGAATGATGAGGTTACCTGGATACTAGCAGCACTGAGAAGCTGTTTCTGTCTTTAGGACTGAAGAAACAGGAAGAAGCGATATTAGACTCCAGAACCATCCAGAAAGAGCTAGAACCATAGTGAGGGCTGTTGAAAGGAGCTGGGACCGTGGAGAGGGGTGGGTTGTCTGGTGGAAGTAGAAAAAGAAAAGCATGAGTAGAAATACCCAGGATTCCCCTCTTCACCTCCTCCCTTTCATTCTAAAGCTTACTATTGGCTAAGCCTACCCAGGGTGCAAAGGAGCCTGGGAAATGTAGTCCTCAGAGATACAAACCAGACCAAGGAAAAGGTGGGATTGGAAATATCTTTATTTCTTCCCTTCGCCCTTCACTCCTCCCTTCCTTTTTTTCCCCCTATATTCTCTCCTTTTTCTCTTCCTTCACTTTCCTCCCTCCATCCCTGATTCTTTCTCTCCATTTTCCTTCTTTGGTGCCATCCACAATGGTATAAGAGAATATTGATAAGCAGGTTTATGGAGTTTACAGTGTACATCTGAGAGAGACAGGATAGCAGAAGGGACATCAATTGTCTGGGGTTCAATTCCTGAAGATGAAGTAATAGCTAAAAGGGAAGCCAAGCCAGGAATAGTGGTGAATGCCTGTAATCCCAGCATTCTGGGGGCTGAGGCAGGAGGATCACAAGTTTGAGCTCAGCCTGGGCAACTTAGAGATACCTTGTCTCTAATTAAAAATTTAAAAATGGCTGGGGATGTGACTCAGTGTGAAGGCCCTGGGTTCAATCCCCAATAGTGAGGGGAAAAAAAAAAAAAGATAGCGCAACTCTCTCGGTACAACAGAACTCCACAGTGAGGTCCTGCAGAGCCCCTGGGCTGGGCCAGCCTGGCTTTCCTCAAAGGACGGTTTCTCTGATCTTTAAAGAATGATGAGACTAGATTTGTCTAGCTTCTGACAGACAGTTCCATGGGGAGAAACATGGCCCAGCCTGGCTTACCACAAACAATCTTCCCAGCAAATATTTCTTCTGGTGTGTGAGTGTGTATAATACAAACTAAAAGTTGCTAGAAATCACTGGAAAATGCAATTTTTTGATACTTGGTTTGCTATGGGTACAATAATGCAGTCATAATAATTAGCATCACAGGCAGGGAGAAAAATCGATTGTGTGTACGGCATGATTACGTGCAGCTGTGTGTGTGTGTGGCACGCTGTATCCGTGTGTAAGTGTGCATGTGTGAGCGCGCATGTGTGCGTTAACAGGAGGCTGCTCCTTTTTTGTTCATGACAAGAAGCTGCAAACAGCTGTTGTACATTATTTGGAATGTCCAGCAACTTGCTGATTTGAGTCTGGCTTCCATACTAAGCACTACTACTCCCCAGTGATACTCAGCTTGGTTTTAGCCACTTAGGCATTCTCTCCCACGCATACAGACTGGGCACCTGGGGCAGCCAGGAGCCATTTTAAGTGCCGGGCTTCAGCCGTGAACCGGCTGGCTGAACTGGATGAACCAGAAGGCTTCATCCTTGAGCAGCTGAGAGTCAAGCATTGTGTTTTATTTCTGGCTCACCGTGCCGAATACACAGAGAGCTATGGAAGCAGTGACCTTTGTTAGAGAAAGCCCAGCCGGAAAAGCAACTCTAGGATTGTTAGTCTGCAACTCAGGAAGGGCAAACGGAATTATTTTTATGGTGCTATTGTGGGAAATACATGTGACTTGAAAACACAACTAGCTAATTGCAGTATAACAGACTGAGCTCTCTCGTCCCAGCGCGGTGGATAATGCCAGGTTCGTTCTGTCCTGCCCTTTTATGACGCTGTCGAACGCTACACTCCCCAGATCGCCACATCACTGTGGTACACACTGTATCCTTTGTGTTTTTCCTCCTGGAGCGAGGGGCTGAATCCCTTCGTAAGCAACAGTCCTTGTCAGCTGGCAGGAGGCACTTTGTCCAAGTTCCCAGACATCAGCAGTTCCTGGACACTTCCAGTCCCTGGGAGGCTGTCGGGGGAGAGAGAAGTCCAGGGTAGGACCCGAGATACTGCATTTCCAACCAGTTCCCAGGCAATGCCAAGGTCGCTGGTCTGGTGACCATATCTTGAGAAACAAGACATTAAGCAAAGCTTAGCATGGGCTCGATAACCAGCAGGTGCTCGATGATGACAGCCACTAGGATTGTTACTGCTGTTGCTCTTGCGGTTGTCTTTGTAATGTATTTCTCAGCTCATTGCCCGTAAGTGACAGGAATAAGGCACGTGCCTTGCAAGATGCAGGAAATAAGAACTATTTGGCAATCAGGAAGCCAAAATGAGTTCCCCCCACCGCAGCCCACCTTCCTTCTCCCCTTTGATGATAACAGTAGCGACCACTGACCACTGACCACTGGCCACTGACCAAGGGCCCAGTGGGACGTCTTCCTCATGTCCTTGGGGTTGGCTGCCAAGGTCCCGCTGTTCCTTCAGTCTTCGCTGCAGCAGCTTCTGAAGCAGGAGTTGCCCGCACTGTTGCAATGGCACATAGGGTCTGCAATCTCCATCATCCTCGCTCCCAGGCCGGTGGCAGCTCCCTTTCCTTCAGGTTTTGACTCCTCCATCCTTTGGGCACTCAAGCGTGAGTGAGAAAAAGAGGGCCGACAGTGCTTCGTTTTGGGTTACCTAGAATGCTCCTAAGGTGGTGCTCAAGTGGGTGCAGGGATGTGATCAGGGAGGGGTGACCCTAGAGTGCCACCAGAGCTCAGATCGGTGCAGCTGTAGGGGCCGTGAGAGGAGGTCTTCACCTCCATGGCTTTTCTGGGCTGGTCTGTCTCTTTACGGGAAGAAAGAGGAAGAGGAGTCTGAAATGGCACAAAGTGAAAGTTAAGTTCATTTGCAGAAGAAAGCGATACAAAACCACTCGGAGAGAGGAGTCCGGGAGCCAGGAGTTGCAGTGATGTTTGCGTGACCTGCGGAGGCTGCTGCTTCGGGCTTAAGCCAAAGGAAGCGGCAGGACTGCGATCTATGCTCCTTCTGCGGGCTGGACGGAAAGGGCAGCTGAGGTGGACTCTGCAGCAGGCGGAGGAGGCCCCAGAGCGGTGGGCAGGTGGGGTGTGCCCGGAGCTCCAAGGCAGCCCCAGAGAACGCAGCACCAAGGCAGCTTCGCCTACGGCCCTAGGTAAACGCTCGCACCACTGAATTCACCACCTGTGGAAGGGCAGCGAGTTCATGGTGACAACCGGGGAGCGGGATCCCGGGATGCCTGATGCCACGCCTGTTTCCCCCTCTGGGTACACTCTGTTACCCTTTCTGATGATTAAGATATATATGTATGGGGGGGAGGAGAGGGAGGGGGAAGGGGAGGGGGAGGAAAAGGAAGGGGAAGAAGAGGGGGCAGGGGCAAGGGTGAAGGGGAGGGGGGAGGGGAAGGGAGGAAGAAGAAGAAAGAAGAGGAAGGGGAAAGGAAGGGAGAAGAAGAGGAGGAGGAGGAGGAAGAAGAAAAGAAAAGACCATATTTCTCTCACCCATTCTATTCACGTTTTTCCCAACACTAATGTAATTTAGTAGCCACATGTTCCAGGCAAAACTGTTTTGGATGCTCAGACCTGAAAGTAATGTAACAGTGAGTTACTCATTTTTAGTTAGTAGGTTCCTTTGGGGATGAGATCCCTGTTTTGGGAGCATACAGGTATGTGTATGTATAAATATTAATTTATGTAAATGAAATATAACCCACAGGTGATAGTTAACTGATTGTGTCAACTTGTGTAAGAAACGCCCAAGGAAACTGGATCAGCATAGTTCTGGGTGTGGCTGAAGGGATTTACTGAAGACAGAAGACCCTCCCCGGGGTGAGAGACAGCACCCACGCCTGGATGGGGTGAAAGAGAGGAAGAAGAAAGCCTCACTTCTGTTTCTTCGAAGGACCTCCAATCTTCACCTTCTATCTCATGGGCCAAATTGGACGAGAACCAAATCAAATTCAATGATTAGGTTCAATGTTGACCTTATTGGGAAATTTGATTTGGTTCTTGTCCAATCTGGTTTTCGACCAGAATCATGGAAACAATTAAGTTCATGAACCGAGGCACCCCCGTATAAGCTTTATACTAGACTACTTCCTCAATTTTATTGATAGCCGTAGCATTGTTCATAACATGATCTATCTATTAAATTTTCTCTGATACACTCAGATCCAAACATTGATAAGATTTTAAAATATTTACTAATATTCCTTATTACAATGATATTAGTAAGGGCTAATTCAGTCCAACTTTTCATGCACTTTTCAAAGCAATACTCCTTATATGCTTATATCATCCATAATCTTAATGATGAAGAGATATTCAAAAAATAGGCTTATCTAAAATTTTACCACTTACCACCTCCTCTCTAATCATTGGAAGACTTGCACTTACAGGAACTCCTTAACAAATTTCTACTCTAAGGACCTATGGAGTCCGCAAACCTGTCTCTACCTACACCTATCTATGCCAACACGTGAGCCCTTCTGTAAACCCTCACCTCTGCATGTTTCACAGCTGTTTACAGCCATGCAGTATCTTTTATGCTTCACTCAACCAACCCTGATTCTCCTCTTCCTCAAATGTATGTGAAAATAATCCTTCCCTGATCAATTCAATCAGTCAGCAGCATTTCTGCAGGGTTTCTCATCTCAAACAGTGTTTACCCCACAGATGTTCTTCAGATAACCATGCCAATTTTATCTTAAATGTTCAGCCCTCTCAGTCCCTATCTTAGGATTCACAATTGCAATAGAATTAAATATAATGATGTGTAACTTAAACGCAAACTATTTCACAAAAATGTCAACCTTCTCCGATATACTGGATTATTTCCCAACAACTCTACACCGTCTATTTCCACATAAAAATCTATGAATAAACCAAAACACAGCATCCCCTCTCGTTGCTTTAATTTGACCAGAGAACTCAATCCCCCAAATATCTCTAGTGCTCCACTAACTGCCTCCACCATAACATCTGATCCAACAGGAGTAATTAAACTACTTCTTTTTGTTCTTTGTTTCAAGACTTGTAACTTTTATTTTCATTATTTAATTTCTACGGGTAATCCCAGTTGCAATTAAATTCCCACAAATAAAGATCAAGCAGCTACAGCCACAAGCCAGCAATTATAACTAGAAGCAGCAACAACCCCAGCTGCACCCTCAGGAAGAAAACTGGCACTTCCTTCACCATGGTGAATTACCCATTCCCCTGTATTAAGCTGAATTAAAATTTCAATTTGTTCATACTTTATCAATGAAATCTACTGATAAACCTAATGATAATGAACTTCAAATATTAGACCTCATGTCTTGTGATAATCTCCCACAGCCATAGCAGAAGTGTGATCCAACATTACTATCATACTCCCCAAATAAACTAAAAATACCATTAAACCTACAAATGAACCACCAAAACTTTACACAATAGCACACCCAACCCCACCACTAACAATTAAAGCCAACTCTTCATAAATAGGTAAAGGTTTTGCAGAAAACTAGCAAAACCTATAACAAAATATTTAGGAATTCTGATTTTCAACATTGTTCTCTTGCTATGTGGACTCTAACCTTGACTAACTAATGAAAAACATCCATAAATCCCGCCCCTTCCAGCTCAATCCAGTAGTTCATCCCGGTGAAACTATTTTGGCTCCTTACTAGGAATTTGCCTCCTATTACAGATTATGACTGGATTATTTCTAGCAACACATCACACGGCAGATAGGGTCATTGTCATCAGCCACACTTATTGGGCGAGACATTAGTTACAGGTGGATTGTTCGATATTTGCATGCAAATGGAGCATCAGTATTTTTTTATCTACCTATATGTACACATTGGACAAGGACTTGACGATGGATCTTCTATGTTGTAAGAAACCTGAAACACTGGAGTAATTTTACTCTCAGCTATAGCTTTCACAGGATAGGTCCTATCGTGAGGACAGATTGTCTTTGAGATGCTGAAGTTATCACACAACTACGCTCAGCTCTCCCTTACATTGGAACTAACTTAGTAGATTGAATTTGAGGTGAATTTCCAGTTGGTAAAGCAAGCTTAAATGATTTTTTTTTGTTTTTTCATTTTACCATTTATTATCACAGCTTTAGTAATAATTCATTTATTCCTTCATGAAACTGGATCTAACTATGCCTCAAGGATTCACTCATATAAAATTCCATTTTATCCACACTATACACTTCAAGATATCTTTGGTGCTCTATTCATTGTTAACTTTACTAAATTTAGTTTTCTTCTCTCCAGACTTATAGGAGACCCAAATAATCACATACCTGCATGCCTGCTTAATGCTTCTCCACATATTAAACCAGAATATTCCATATTTGCATATGCAACCCTACATTCCATCCCCAGGAAACTTGCAGGGGTACAAGCACTAATATTTTCTATCCTAAAGTTAGCTACCATTTCTACCCTTCACTCATCAAAACAATGAAGCATGTAACCTCTCGTTCTTTGAGCCAATGCCTATCTAAATTCTAGTAGCAGATGCACCTGCTCTAACATGGATTGGAGGCCAGCCGGTAGAATACCCATTTACTCTTTTTGGTCAGCTAGCATCGATCTTGTATTTTTCTATTATTTTCATCTTTATACCATTAATGAGCCTACTAGAAAATAAACTACTAAGATGACAAGTCTTTGTAGTGTAAGTGTTACCATGGTCCTGTAAGCCAAAAATGGGGAATTTGTTTCCCTAGGACACCAAAATCAAGCAAGGAGCTCACAGCTCCACCACCTGCACCCAGAGCTGTAATTCTAAGTAAACTGTCCCCTCAGCAATATTGCATTCATATACTGTACCATCTTGTAAGCTTGAGCCACACTATTCTTTACCTTATGTACAGTGTGCATCAATGCACTGCCCCATTCCCAATGTAACAAATATTATGAGTATTATACTACATAAAACATAATATATGTAATCAGCATTAAAATAATAACTCCGTGCTTATAAGCAAGTACATAGAACATTATATAACCCATTAACTTATTTATCCACACTACGATTCAGAACCATGCAAGGATGATAAACCCAAGTCATCTATTAATTTCGCGTAGGACGTGCATCTTATTAATTGGCCCTAACCCCTAACCGGGTGCGCCTCCTTCTCTACCCATACTTCTGGGCTCTCCTGCTCATAACTTGGGCTTCAGGAGAAGAAATTCTGTCCATCCACCCCCCTCTCTGTCCTGAACCAGTATCCACTCTTGCTCAGCCCAGACTTTATTCTCACTATAGTCACAAAGAAAGCTGAGTGCAGAGCTCGGGAGAAGAGTGTCACACGGGCTGGAGGGGACCAGAGGCCGATGAGCAGTCCCAGTGCGCAACTTATTTCTGAACTTCATGCTGTTTGCTCGCGTGCGGGGGAGGCATAGGCATTACTTTTTGGCGGCTCAACCAGTGTTTAGCGGGGAGGCAGATACCAACTCGCTGTCCTGAAAATGAACAGCAGAGCCCTGTTTCTTGCATTTCTTGCAAGCAGGGTGTTGACAGGTGACACAGGCACTTCCGTTTAGATGTGCCCAAGCTACGCTTTCATGGGAAGGAGAGCAGTGATTGAAGGGACCTTGCAGTTTCCACCTCGCTTTCTCTCTTTCTCTTTCTCTATCACTTTCTCTTTCTCTCTTTCTCTTTCTTTGTCTTTCTCTCTTCCTCTCTCTCCTTCTTCTCTCTCTTTCTGTGTCTCTGTGTCTCTGTCTCTGCTCTCTTTCCCTCTGTCTGTCTGTCTGTCTCTCTCTCTGTGTAGTTGCTGCAAGATGAAGTGTCCAGGGCGAAATTAGCAGCCGTGTGACAAGCCCAGAGCTGAGGCCCTCCTTTGCTAAGTCCTGAAAAGCACAGTGTTAAAAGTGTAGGCCATAAGCTACTCAGTCCTGGGTTCAAATCCTGATCCTGCCACTCATGACATGAGTGACTTTTGGTAAATTATTTGCCTCTCTAAGCCTGAGACCTCTCATCAGGCAGGTAGACAACATGCTCTACCTTGCAGGATATTTTTCAAATATTAACTTATATATTGTGTTTGAAGTGCTTGGCATCAAATAGCTTGGCCAACATTGGCTTATTCCACTGAGATTCAGAACTGTTTATTACTGCAGCGGAACCAAGCCTAGCCTGACCGATGCAAAGATGACGATGAGACACTTCCCATCCACTGACCCATTCCTCTTGCCTTATTTCTAGTTCTCGTCATGGTTACAGTGAATCTCAAGCCTGGGCTGAGTCACTCACTTGTCCAGGGGGTGGCCAAAAGACCTGTATGCCACTCACGCGTGGATAATCCAGATGTGTAGGGAAGTTAAGTCATGCGAGGCAACCCTCAACTGGTGCACGAGAGGGACAGATGGAAAAGTGCAACTTGCTGTCATTGCTGGAGGGGACAGTTCTGATGAGCATTTCATACAGGTCCTTGGGAAGGCCCTGAAGACTGAGCCCTGGCCGCCCTTGTACGGTCCTCCTCCCCCAGGCCTCTCGCTCCAATCCCCTGCTCCTGCTGTCTGGATAATGTCCCAAATAAACAATCTGGTGGCGAACTCTTGTCTTAAGCTCTGATTCTGGGGGCAAGGGGATCCCAGCAAAGACACCTCATGATTCTTCTCCAACCCTAGTGATGATGATTTCTAAATTAGATATTTCAGGGCTGGTGATATGGCTCAGTGGCATAAGTGCCTGCCTGGCAAGCACGAGGTCCTGAGTTCGACTCCCGGTACCCACATAAAAAAAATAAAAAAATAAATTAGATATTTCTAGAGAAGAGCTCTGTGCATAGAAGCGATGCAGTGTCTGAAAGTTGCTGTGAGAATCCCTCAATGAGATCCACAGAAAGAATGCACAGCAAATACTCACTAAGTGCTGGCTCTTCCTCCCCACTCTCTTCTTTCTGTCATTATTGTCCCTGTCACCACCTCCACCACCCTGGCAGGAGCCGAGGGCAATTCTTGGGTATTCAGCAGACATATGATGAATCATCAGCTGAACTTGAATATTATCAGCAAAGAAATCGCCTCCCATCTTTGTCTCCAGAGAAAATGTACCCAATTGTCCAGGTGCATCCTGCGTACTCTCCTTCAGAGCAGTCAGTGTGCCCCCGGTGACCCCAATATCTGGCTGGGTTCCTTGGGGCCAGGGGTGGGGATTTCACTGTCGGCATCTTGCTGCCCTGACAGGTCGATGTGGATTCGGATGGAGGCGGGTGAGATAGCATCTGGGAGGTCACAAGACCCCTACCAGCACCTCTGTAAGCAGGGCCAGAGCCGGGCAGGGAACTGGTCCTCCAACGAGTGGCAAATCCTAAATGCCTCTATGGAGAACCCCCTGTAGCTGTGCCCCATTCAGTTCCTGGAGGCCTGGGGAGCCAGACCTTTCACAAGATAACTGGAGAGGTGGAACCCAGCCAGGCCGGCTGCAGACGCTGCCTGGGGGAGAGTTCTGCTAGCAGACCATCTCGCTGCGGGCTTGTTCGGCAATCTCTTATTTATGGTAACATGCATTACAGGAAATTTTTATATAAGGCATTAAAGTGGAGGAGGCAATTTAGGACATTTGATCAGCTGGCTTCTCCGGCTTCCTAGCCCCCCTCTCGTGGGCCTCTCCATCATCTCCCATCCTCAGTCTTTGAATTTCAGCTGGATGCGAAAGCTGATAATAGCCAAATTACATTGCAAACAGGTGCGGGCCTCATCTGCCCTGGAATGCTGCCACTGCTAAGCGATTCCTCAGCTGGGGGCGTGTGGTCGGCCTGGCTTAGGAGGCTGGGGGTGGCTGGGGTCCGTTTCCCCTCCACCTCTCCCCCCCTCCCAAGCAAGGCTGGGCCCTCAGATGTCTCACAAGGCAGGGAAGATTTCCTCGCCTTCTTTGTTCTGTGCCCCCCATGGCACCAACTTCGCCCACCCTCTAGGGAGCATCGGATCCCTGGGGTGGCTGCAGGATACTAATTGCAATGACAATAATAAGACAAACAGCCACACCAAAGTCACAGCTGTTGTTCAACTCTCGCTTTATTCACACTCATCGGCTCTGTAGTGACGGCTGTTAAAGCCTCCCTGGAACTTGGTGAATCAAAATTGGCCACTACCACTTAGTAGCTGTGGGACTTTGGGCAAATGACAGAGGCATTCTGTGCCTCTACATTGTCATCTGTAAAATGGGGTTAAGATGATCTACTTCATAGGGTTGTGGAGATGAACAGGCTGACCGGTTGGATTAATTTAAGCTCTTCCCAAACATTCTCTGGTCAGGAGAACAAAGCCTTGATTGTGTTGCAAAGATGATGGACTCTGGGGTTATCTATCAGGAAGGAGGGTTGATGGCTACTGGTGGTGGCATAAACCCAATAGGATATTTGTTGCGAACTAAAATAAGGCCAGAGATAAATAGTCTAAGGCTGGGACATTTGCTTTACAGTAGTATTAAAGTCCTAGCCTCATCTATTCTTATCTTATTGGCTTCCATTCCTCATGCTTCTTCTCTTGCAGTATCAAAATGGCTGCCATAGCTCCAGATATCACATCATCATCCCAAACAAGAAGCATGCAGCAAGGAGGAAAAAGACTCCTTGGAAAGCTCTGTCTCCTTATCCTTCTCAAAAGGGGATTGCATAACAATGCCCAGTAACAAGGAAGTCTATGAAAGACAATGTCTGGAAAACCAGAATGAGCTGGCAATGATGCTTCTAGAATAAGGATGTTTTATTCTTTGGGACTGGGACTACTGTTACTATATAGAAAAATTAACAAGCCATAATAGGACAATGAGGAAAACAGTAATTACCAAGAGTACAGGGGCTCCAATCTCACCCTCCTACAGATGACTCTAGGGCCTTAATATAAAAAATAAAACAATAATTCAGACAAAGCTTGGCTCAGTGAATTGGCTGACTTTTGTGATGCCAGTTTTGTACTTTTTTACTTAAAAAGAAAGTCACTAAAAGCATAGGTTTGAAATTCAGATCAACCTACCTTAGGGTTCCCATTTGGGGGAAAATGACTTCACTGAAATATAGCTAGAATTAGAGAAGAGTAAATTTTACTCCCAGGAAGTTCTGAGAACATGATGACAAAATGCCCTTAGAAGGTTGTTTGGCCATAAATATTATTCAGATGCAGCAGTACGGAAAAATAGACTCCTACCAATTTATTTCTACGCATGTACTGAAACATCTCCTCCCTTCCTCTATCCCTTCAGTAAAACTGAACCTCTAGGAAAATCTGTTGTACTTAACACATGGTTTTAATTAAATGCCTCCTGTCATAACCCAGGGGCTCCTGGGATAAGAAAATTGACATTGAAAATTAGAGATTTTCTAAATCTTTGTGAACTCCTCTGCCAAACAGGGATAATAAAGCATATTATGATTTAAAGCAGATTTTGATTTAAAATGACATTATGTATAAAGTGCCACTTTTATAGTCTGGAGAGCAGAAATGGAAGATATCCTGATAGGGAGATGTTTGATTGGATTTATGTCTTTTGCAAGAAAAGGCGCACATTACCACTCACTTTATGTCTCTTTTTTGGCGCTAAATGCTATGCTTAGGCAACACATTTTATTAATAGGCAATTGGATTTATTTGGCAAATTTATCTACCATGTGCTAGGAATCTGGAAATTTTAGGGAGGCAACATTTCTAATCTTACAAAGTCGTGGTCTAGGCCCAATGGTACTGCAAGTGTGCTTGCTGAATACCCACTCGTGTCACCTGGGGTCTCCTTAGAAAGACAGTCCTGTCCCCACCTCTCGTGGGTGAATCAGAAATCTGTGTTGAACAAGCCCTCACCGGAATCCTGACTCGTGCTCCAGTCGGAGATCGGATGGGAGAGGCAGTGGGAGAGCAGATTAGAGACCATCATGACTTACTGCACCCCTAAGTCCTGGGAGCCATGGGGACAGAGGAAGGACACAGGTATTGCAGAGAGGCTGGGACACAAGGTGAATCATGAAGTGAGAATAATGCCAAGGGCTCTTTTCTGGAACCAGCAGGATGAGCTAAAGCTCTCCTAAGTGACAGTCACCTTTAGGAGAAAGAGAATTACAGCAAATGTCAGGGGGACTGGCAGAGACACCTGGTCTACCTCCACTGTCACCATGAGGGAGTGGCCTCGGGTCCTCCCTGCTGGAGAGCCAGGGACAAGGACAGTTGAAGTGAGCAGCACCCCCATGCTAGGTGGGCCACTGGAGTCTTGGGTGTCACTAGGAGCCCTCTCCTTTCCTAAGTTTCAGCTGGGACAGACCGTGGCTTTTACAGAGTGGAAGTCTGTGGGTGCCTGTAGGGTGGTGTCTGTAGAGCTGGGATGTTGATGGTGTGAGTGAAGACTGTAGCTGCAGAGACACAAAAATAAGGATGTGGGGCAGGGTAAGCTTTCTCTCTCTTTTAAAGGCTGCTGGTTGTACATATTGATTGGAGGTCGGTGTCCAACACTCCATGAGCTATGAAGTCACATAGATGGCAGGTGCTGTGAAGACCAGGCGCAAGGTGCTGTCATGGCGAACTTCCGTTGGCCTGTGTTGCCATGGAAAGGTGTCCCAGGAAGGAAGTCCTGAGCTGGAAATAACAAGCCAAATCGAGGAGGCAGCGTGTGCAAAGTCCCTGTGGCAGGAGAGAGCACAGCAGATTAGAGGAACTGAACAGGAGCCAGTTGGGGAGGGAGAAGGAGGACAGGGGCTAGAAAGCAAGAATGACAGTGGTCCAGGTGTAGACATCTGCAGTGGCTAGAACTTGTAGGTTACATTAGGAGCCAAGGGCCTTGGGAGGCATGGAGGGTTGTAGGCAGAGAGGAGACAAATTCAGATCTACACTTTGAGAGCAGTGCTTTAGCTAATATAAGCAATACATGGGGGTAGGTGGGAAAAGTAGAAGCACAGGCACATACTTCGGAGCTACCATCCTATCCCAGATGCGAGTCGACAGGCAAACAGCAGGTAGCAAGAACATTTATTCTAGGCACTAACAGCTTTGCCCAGGAAAATGCACATCATGCTCATAAACTAGAAGCTGGGTGCTCTTAGTTCTACTCAATTCAAGAAGGGAGAAATGGAGTCTAAATGCCACCTGGAACACAACAGGACCAATGCCCCAAGCTGCTTTCCAACTCAGATCAGGAGGGTGCTAAAGCAGAGGGAGGCAGAGGACATGCTTCTGTGATGGCTTCCATGTGACACCATTGGCTCAGCTGACCCATGTGTGTTAAATGCCTGCCCTGTGTTAGCCACTGGTCAGGAAGCTGTACCCCTATAACACTGCTTACTCATCTTCCCGACACCCTTTGAGGTAGGTCTTGTGGGCCCTTTTTACAGACGAGAAAACTGAGGCTCAGAGAGATGAAATCATCTGAACCTAAACACGTAAGGAGCAACAGCTTTGGGATTTGGACTCAGCTTGGTCCAACTCCAAAGCTCATAGTCATCCTTCTCCCCATTCTTCAGGACCCCCCAAGACCCACCCAGCCTCTCAAGTAATAGACTTCAGACCAAGGAGGGGCCTGGAGGTCTGGGAGGTACCAAGTGTTGATGCAGGGCCTCCGACAGGTATGGTATATAGTTTTAATTAAGGTTGTAAGGGGTGAAACCTGAGAACTCCGGTGGGTGGTCAGGGGCTCCCCTCAGGGTGGGTCCTTTGGTTCTTGGCGGGCTTCCCAATAATGCACCGTCATCCATTGCAAGGACTATGTACCTGGTCAGTTATGGAATGTTCTGGAAGTGGGACTCCAGAGACAAGAATCAGTGTGAAGGGTGAGTGGAGATGGATACATGAAGCTCACAGGGGAGCCAGGGAGAGGTTGACCTGGACAACGGCCTATTTCTCCTGCGTTCTTCATTAAATATATTAATTTGGGGCTGGGCTGCATGAGTTTTCCAGGTGCAGGAATTATTGGTCCCCTGGAGCTAGGGCATGGCCCAGTTCTCAGGAACTACCCTGCATGTCTGGAGAGCAGCTGGGGGCTCATTACAGGCGCTCTGGGCTAAGGAATAGAGGCTGAAGAAAAGTCCAACTTGGCCCTTCATTTTTGGGGGGTGACTTTTGCCTATTTCTTTGCCCTTTGGTCCCCTTTGGCTTTCTGTGCCTCATTTGTGGCACTCAATGACAATTGAGGTTGTGGTAAACTCTTATCACAGTGCTGTCTCGGGTCTCCCAACTGCTGATTCTTTATTGGATCTGCTCACAATCACTTTTTTTGAATACGTGGGTGCAGGGCTAGCCCTAAAAGGAGCTGATCTTATGAAGGAGGCAAAAGGAGGGTGGGGCCATTAGGTGGATTTCCATTGCTGGGACAAAATACCTCACACACACACACCTTAAAGGAGGAAAGATTTATTTTAGCTCAGTTTCAAAGGTTTCAGTCCATGGTTGGCAGGCTCTCAGGCAGAAATATCATGGCAGAAGGGTGAGGTGGAGGAAAGTTGCTCACACCATGGCAGACAGGAAACAGAGAGAGGGCAAGAGAGCCAGAGAGAGGAAGGGGCTGGGGACAGAATATATGTTCAAAGGCAGTCCCCAGTGACCCACTTCTTCCAACTGGGCCCCACCTCCCAATAGCCCCTCTGGCTAGGAACTCATCAATGAATTCATCCATTGAGAAAGTTGGTGCCTTGGTGACCAGGTCACCTCTCTAGGCTCCACCCCTGAACATGGCTGCACTGGGGATCTAGCCCTCATTACGTGAGTCTTTGGGAGACACTGCATATTTAGACCACGATAGAGGAAATCGCATGGTCCTCAGGAAAGCATGGCCATTCTTTGCGAAGTTGGGACAGAGTCCTCCGCCAGGGCCATCCTTGTCTTTCCTGGGGCCTGAGTTAGACTGAGCTACTGCTCAGTTTCCATCTATGGTCTGTTTTCAGACCTTAACATGACAGCTGGACGAGCAAGGGACTCAGGAGGAGGGGGAGAGAGATACATTGGGAGAGCAAGTCCAATGCCGATGGACACCAAAGACCCCAGAGAATTCTTAGTAAGACGACAGCAGCATTTGAATAAAATATACAGCAAACCGTAAAGTCAGAGAAGTCCTCTGGCTCAAACCAGCTACCTAGTTCAGCTGGCCCAGTGAATAACGAAAACACAGGGCCTTTGTTCAAAAAGCAGGAAATAAGTGTCTTCATGGTGCTACATGACAGAGCTTTTCTTTCTCCCGTGACTTCCTTCTTGACTTGTCATGGTGGTTCTTATTTGCTGCTCAATATTATTCCGAGCAAAAACTAGAATGAAACTTCAAATGGTGAGCGTGCATTTGCCCTTCTTTTTTAGGTTGTGTGATTCTGGTTTTAAATGTGAATAGAGGAGCATTTAACTTAGATGTTAAATGCTGGAAACAACCAACAGAGTGAAGAGTCAACCCACAGAATGGGAAAAAAATTTTTTCCAGCTGCACGTCTCATTTTCTATTCAGCAAGTTGCAGAAAACATGTATTTCATAAACAGTGCATGTAAATGTGTCTGTTCAGGCCTCTGAAGGGCAGAAAGCAACACAAACTCACTCAACCCTGCTTCTCTTCTTGATGTGCACAGTGACCCTTGGTGCCCCCAGTTTAGAGAGGAGCAAGGAAAGCCAGGAAGGAAAGAGCTCTAGGTGGCTCCATCTCTTCCTTTTCTTCAATGCCATTGATTCAGCCAGAGGGCTCCGCTAAACCCTCATTGCATAAGAAATATTACAGAGAATCAACAAATGGGATCACGCCAAATTAAAAAGCTTCTGCACAGCAAAGGAAACCACCAACAGAGTGAAGAGACAACCTGCAGAATGGGAAGAAAATTTTGCCAGCTACTCCTCAGACAGAGGACTAATATCTAGAATATATAAAGGACCCAAAAAATCAACCTCCCCAATCAAAAAATGAGCATCTGAAATGAACAGACACTTCTCAGATGAAGAAGTACAAACAGACAGCAAGTCCCCGACTTACAAACAAGTTCTGTTCCAAGAGAATTGTTCATTAAGTCGGATTCATTTGTAAGCTGACAAAGTGAGTCTTACACAGTACACTTGCAAATGCTTGCAACTTGAATGTTTTTAAGTGGAGGACTTACTGTACATGACAAATGCTCAACAGCACTGGCCATTTGAGAAACACAAATTAGACCAACACTGAGATTCCATCTCATTCCAGAAAGAATGGCTATCATCAAGAAATCAACCAATAACAAATGCTGGTGGGGCTGTGGGGAAAAAGGAACATTGCTCCACTGTTGGTGGGAGTGTCGACTGGTGCAACCACTGTGGAAATCAGTGTGGAGATTCCTCAAAAAACTGAAACTAGAGATTCTCCTAGGTATCTTCTCAAAAGAGTTAAAAAGCATCATACCACACCCAGTGATATATGCACACCCATGGTTCTAGCAGCACAATTTATAATAGCTGAATCTTGGAAACAGCCCATATGCCCATCAACAGGTGAATGGATAAAGAAAATGTGGTATTTATATACAACGGAGTACTACTCTGTCATAAAGAAGGACAAACTTGAGGCATTTTTAGGTAATCTTGAGACTATAATCTGAAGTGAAATAAATTAGACACACAAGTTTAAATACAGTATTGTTTCTCTTATTAAGAAACCTAAAGTATAAGGAGCAAAATAGAAGATAGATATGAGGAAGTGGGTAGAATTTTTTTTAAATAGGAAGGGAAATAAGAGATGGGGGAGGGGGACAGAGGGAAGGAAAGGGAAAAGGGATTTAAAGGAACAAAAAATAATTGAAGGGAAAAATGGAAATAGAGCTTTTGCAAATGGGGAGGAAAGAAGCATTGGAGGGAGGGGAGGGAAAAGGGATTAAAAAAGAAAAGAATTGAAATGTGTCATGTACACGTACAAATCCCCCATGGTGAATGCGATCGTTATGTACTGCAAACATGTACTAATACAAAAACTTTAAAAATTAAAAAAAGAGGGCCGGTGAGATGGCTCAGCGGCGTAAGCGCCTGCCTTGCAAGTGCAAGGGCCCGAGTTCGACTCCCGGATCCCACATATGAAAAAGGGGCCGGTGATATCGCTCAGTGGCACAGGTGCCTGTTGGCGCACGAGGTCCTGAGGTCGACCCCCCGGTACCCACAAAAAAAAAAAAAAAAATTAAAAAAAAGAGAGTGCTCAGCTAACCCTGGGACATGAAGTGACCAGCAAAGGCGGTGACCGGGTTCCTGGTTTGTCTGTGCTTCTGAGAGGGGCCGTGGGCTTCTTTCTGTATTTGATGCAACTTCTGATTCCACGGGAAAGCGAGGTCTCCTGAAGCCCTCGGTACCTCGTCTTCCCCAGCTGTAGACAGAACACAAGCCTGGCACCACTCTGAGTCCTTCTCGGTGTCCATGCACCCTGGCTCCGCCGGGATGCTGTGCGCATGGAGCGTGCTGGAACCCTGCGCAAACACAATGAGAGGATGCGGTGGGCACGCGTGAAGCCAGCCCGTGGCAGGTGCCAGACACCAAGACAGAGCCGTGAGCCGCGGCAGCAGGCCCGGGGGTGGACGCTGGCAGCCCGAGGGAGGTGCTGGGCTCTGACATGGACAGAATCGGGGTTTTATTGTTCCCCTGGGGACAGAAGGCGTAGCCCTGGGGCCATAGAAGACAAAGAGCTGGAAGTGAGAGGACTTGCTTAAAGTTGAGGCCCTTAGGGGAGTTGTGTCCTCCACAAACAGCTGAGCCCACCGGCAAAGCAGAGGAAAGCTTGAGGTCTGCCCAGGGCTCTGTGTGATAATGATTTTAACAAACCACGGGAAATCCAACCCTTTAGCTTGTACCATGGGGAGGAATGGAGTCCAAACTGACCAACTCATGTGGTGTAGACTTTAGGGATATCAGGGAAAATATAAATATATATCTCTCAAAACAAACAAAAAAATGGTAAATCCACCCTGTAGGATGTATTCATAGGCCTTGGTAGATGGGCACAGAAAAAAAATGTTTCAGGTGAGCCAGGCATGGTGGCTCGTGCCTGTAATCCCAGCACTCTGGGAGGCTGAGACAGGTAGATTGCAAGTTGGAACTCTTAATAGTTTCATGAGGCCCTGTCTCAGAATAAAAATAAAATGAAAGGGCTAGGGATATAGCTCAATGTGAAGGCCCAGATTTGGTCTACAGTACTGCAAAAAAAAAAAAAAAAAAAAAATCAGTTGAAGATAAGTTCACGTAACTGTAAATTCATACACATACACCACACACACACACACACACGCTTTCATATACACACCTGCAATCCACACAAGATATAAGCCATTACAGAACTGGGCCATCAAATAAAACAAATAGAAAGACCAACATATCAGAAACTTGACGTTATAAAACAACATTACGAAAGAGACTAGTAGTATAAATGAAACAAATCAGCATTTATCTTGGATTATTTTTGAAACAACAGAATAATTTGAGTAGTTATTTGATTTTCTCCCTACTTTCTATTTATCTATTTCCCATTTTGTTCTCTCTCTCTATATATATATTTTTTTTTAATTTCTCATATAAGAGAAACCATGTGATACTTAAGCCGGTGTGTCTGACTTATTTTACTTAAGCTTTGTCCTTTTATTTATTTGTTTCTTCTTTGTAAGAGAGAATCTTTTTGATCTCTGACTTGTACTCTAAGTAACATTTTGTTATCCTTTTAAGATCATGGTACACAGTATATTAACCATTGTTATTCTCCATTTTATCATGAAATTTTGTTTTATTTTTTCATAATAAAAACAAGAGGGCCGGTGAGATAGCTCAGCGGCATAAGCGCCTGCCTGGCAAGCGCAAGGGCCCAAGTTCAACTCCCAGAACCCACATATGAAAAAAAGGGCCGGTGATATCGCTCAGCGGCATGGGCGCCTGCTGGCGCGCGAGGTCCTGAAGTCGACCCCTGGTAGCTACAAAAAAAAAAAAAAAAGAGTGTTTTTATATTTTCTTTATTAATATCTACTAGTATTACATTAAAATAAAAAAATAAAAAACAAAACCCAACACTGCACATTAAAAAGGTAATTATGTTCAAAGTATCAAAGAATAAAAGAGCAAATTAAAGCAATAAAATTACAACATAAAAAAGAACAACTAGATTGGATGAAGAATAACATGGGACTTAAGTTATATAAAATATTCTTAATAATAAAAATTCAGTAGATGGGTAACAGTGCGGGATAGACACAGCTACAGACAAAAGAGTAAACCGGGAAATAGAAATGAAGGATTAGCCCAGAACACAGTACATAGAGACAGCCACAACGAAAATACAACTGAGCTTGAGTCACAAAGATTGGAAGGGAAAAGCTTAGCAAATGACAGAAAGAATTTCCAGAAAGACAAACTAAAGAAAAATTGTAAGAGAAAACACTCAGATCCATGGGAGTTAACATTTCCCAGAACTGAGGAAAGATATGAATCATGACAAACTAAACTCTAAAATTATAATCCTGTGCTTTAGGACATAATGCAAACTGCAAAGAGGAAGAGAACATCTTTGAAATCATCAGGGAGATTTCCACACAGATTATCCACATGACATATTCCTTCTTTTTGCTGCTCCTGAGTTGTTAATACAATTTAAAAGGCTAATTAAAGCACAAAGCTTCTACTGGCAGCAGACTTCTTGACACCAACAAGAAAAATCAGGGGATGGTGCAAAAATTTCTCCAAAGTTTTGAGGTTAAGGTGATTGTCACTTTAAAGACCTAAATCCAGTTGAGCATATTAACTTCGAAGGTAAGATACGTAATTGTGAAGGAATCAGAAGTTGTGTCAATTTTTTTTTTCAGACAAAAGCAGATAAATTTTATCACCTGAAAACCCCCCTGAAAGCATCACTAAAAGCATGTTTTTCAAAGAAGAGCAAGGAGGGATGTGCAAGACATCATAGCATGCAAGAATTGGATAAATATATCCATGAATTGAAATAATCACTGGCTGTAAAAAACAGAAATAATCTGATGAGGGTTAAAATAAACACAACTAAAACACCAGACAACAATAACACAAAATTGGAATGGATATTGTGAAATGGGAAGAAATTGTTTAAAAGGAAAAAGGAACTAGGATGGGGGAAAGGGGAAAGGAAAGATGGGAAAAGGGAGAAAAATACAAGTTAGCTATATTGTTGGTGTTGCTTGGTTCATTGAAAAGGAAGGTTTGTGCTAATATTGATTGGAGAATTTTTTATGCCCATATCTTGTACTCTGATTAACTACTTTGAAGATGACAATGTGCAATGTATTAACTATTGTCATTCCCCTATTATTGTGTTATGAAATTCTGTTTTTATCTTTTTTCCATTAAAAAAAAAATGGGGGGCCGGGGATATAGCTCAGTGGCACAGCACCTGCCTGGCAAGCGAGAAGTTGTGAGTTCGACTCCTGGTACCAAAAAAAAAAAAATTGGAATGGGGAGAAAATGGGATTGTCCTGTTTGAAGGTTCTTGTCTGGTTTGGGAGGAAGGCAGAAATACCGATACCTTCAGACTCTGAGTCACATGTGGGTGTTAAAAGTTTAAGGGTTTAACTATTCAGAGAGTGAAATAACATACAACTTCCAAATGGTGCTGTGGTCTGGGAGAATACATAAAATATAGTCGTGTTCATAAGAAACAACAACAACAAAAAAAAACCCAGAAGAAAAAATTCAATATAAACAAAAAACTCAAAATAGAAATGGTAGCAGTAAATCCAGAGTGATCATGACAAATGTAACATTAACACATCGTATTAATTAAGATGTCAAACTAAATTCTCCAGTTTAAAAAAATACTATGGCAGCTTCTGTTTTCCAAGATGGCCAAAGTATCGCTGTCCGCATGCTCTATTCACAGCGTGACTTTGCTGTTCTTCCCATCGAAGAGTAGGGGTCAAGCCCCCCTCCTAGAGCCTGGCTGGGACCTGACTGCCGCACAAGAAATGCTGTGTGACGCTGAGGCCAGGCAGCTGCTAAGGCTCACAACTGTGTTCTCTCAGGTTGTGGCCCCTGCCAACCAAGTACCCACTCAGGGGAGGCAGCTTGGGGTGACTAATTCAGGGTACAAAGGCAGTCTTTGCTTCCAGGGGACAGGGAGACAGCGCTGTGCTGTCCCTCATGTTCCCAAGCCCCCCATGAGATCAGGCTAAGACTAGATTTTAACTGAACAAAATCTGCTTGGTCTCAACTTTTTTTTTTTTCAGTAGTAGATATTGAACCCAAGGGCTATGTACTGAGCTATGTCCTCAGCCCATTTTTAAATATTTTGAGACAGAGTCTCACTAAGTTGCTACGTTGCCCAAGGTGGGCTGGAACTTGCAATCCTCCTGCCTCAGCCTCCCAGGGTGCTGGGATTACAGGTGTGCCACCAATATGCCCAACTAGAATGTAAGTCTTCTAAAGCACTCTTCCCCTCATGTTAAATGTAGTCATTGTATACTATAAGTATATACTAATACAAAGAAAAATTGAAAAAGAAAACAGCCAGGAACCGCCCCGCTCAACACACACACAAAGAGTAAACTGGTCCCAGTCAAATCTGACACTCTGTAAAACGCTGCCATTTTCCAAAAGTCAGGGTAAAACAATATTAATGAGCATAAAACTAATAAAAACACTTGGAGTGAAGCCTTGTTCTTTGTGATTTCCCTCACCATCTTTAATACATAATAGGGCTGAAAATAATTTCTCGCAAAAAAGTTGCCTGAAAATAGAAAATCTGGTTATTTTGGTTCTGGCATTTATTAACTGTGTGATCTTGCTGGACATTAAGCACTGGCTTTCACATCTCAGCACAAAGTCACACACGTACACAATTCCATGTTTTCACACACGGTTATTTAAGATGAGATGAGACCATATATATAAATGTTCTAGCTCAGTATATACTTACTGAATAAACTAATGAGTGGCTGGAAAGAGGATATACTTTGTGTATGTTCAAAATAATAAAGATATTTGCCTATAAAAAATAAACAGCTTTCTCTTCACAATTCCCTTGATAAAACATCTCCATCTCAGACTTCCTCTAGGAAAGCCAACCAAAGACATATTCCATGTGTAACAATTTTAATGTAGATGTGGCTATAGCATTCTTCATTCAGTGAGGCTGAATTTGAATCCACGGTCCTGTATCACCTAGCAGTGGGCACACATTTTAAGAAATGCATCATTAATGGGTTTCCTCATTGTGCATAGAGTGTATGTGTACAAACTGAGGTGGCTACCGCACCATTAGGGGCCATCATCTTAAGGAAGTGGTGTTGAATACGCAGTCTGGCATTGACCAAAACATACTACACAGGAAGGACGGTATTATCACTTCCGGTGTGCGGGACCACTAGCGCCTGTAGGCTCTCGGGCAGGCACAGATAACACACCTCCACCAGACTCAGGATTTGAGGTGCCCTGGCTCCAAATGCGTCTCAGGATCCTCTTTCATGTCCAGAGGTCAGTGGTGGCTGGACAGAAAGAGGAGCTCATTGGACAGCTGAATACCGAGTCACAGGGAAGGGAGTAAACTCGTTTCGACATTCCCTGGGGCAGATCAAAGGGGTTATTAGTGACCGTCAGTGAGGGTCTGCTCTCGGCCACATCTTTTCCAATTAGAGAAAATGAGATCTCTACTCTGCAGTGAACCAAAACAGAACCAGGGTCCCTAATGAGTCCCTTGAAAGGGTGGCAGTGAATCAGTTAAATTGGTCTAACCTTTCCAGGGGTTGTGATTTACTCTGTTACAGCAAAAGCAATAAAATTGTCATGCATTTGATCAGGAAATTTGCCCAGCTTGCACGTGAGAATGTTCACGACAGCATTAGGGACAAGAGTGCAAACCGAAAATAACTAATATCTAACGTAAGGGCTTGGCTAAGAAGCCATGGAAACTTCACGAGATGAAGATACAGCAGTCATTAAAGAACATGTTATAAGAGAGTAATTAATGACCAACCCATTTTAATGACCTAGCTGTAAATTAAAAAGGCAAGTTTTTAAATAGAATTGGGTTATAATTTTTTAAAAAGTCTAATCACATAGAAAGATGGTGGAATTCTATACACAATATTAAGAGTTGTCTGCATTCAAGAGTTGATTATACTCGATTTTGGCTTTATGCCTTTATGCTTTTCTGTACAGCAAATGTGTCTATTATATTTCAAAGGAATAAGCCATTCGACTGCTATGTTGTTTGTGCAAAATGCCTCCAATTATCACCAGAGCATGGCAAAAGTCCTTGCCTAGAATAAAACATTTGGAGGGGGGCATTTTTCCTATCTCCTGGGTCAAGAGAGGGGGTGAATTTTGTTAACCAGGGGTCTGTACTATTTTCCCAAAATCACACAGCAAATCCGTAAAAGGAGATAGAATGAAAATGTCTGGTCCTTGTCTTTAGAACAGCAGTTCCTGCTATGATTTAACGTATCATCAGAATTGGGGGTTTTCTAATTAAAAATCAAACCAAGTTTAGATTCCTGTGGCCTTGTGATTCTAATTTCACTTAAGAACATTTGGAAGAGTCTCTCTCTTCTCTTACATATACCTCTCCACTTCTCTCTATCCTCCCTCTGTTCCAAAAATATTTTACGAGGTTTACCTTTTCTTACACTTCTGTTTTCTTGTCCGTCTTCTACAAAACATAAGCAACTGGCCCAAGGTCACCTGGTTAGTGAGAGCCAAAGTTTATGTCTCTCTCTTCCTCATCTTCTCCTCCCTATTTCTTTCCATCACTCTCTTTTTCATTTTTATTGAGGTTTTGGCTTTTGGATACATTATATTGTTCATATGCCAGAAACCACTTGAGTGTTAGGACAGAGAGAGCTGATTTAGAGATCGGTCACCCAGGGCTGAGAAGAGCCAAGCCTCCAAGGAGAGGCCGGAGGCAAGGAAGAGAGGAAGCCTGGGAATCAACAACAGGAAGACACCAAGCCTGGGGGAGGGGCTGTCTTCCGGGAAGCCAGAGTCTGGGTCACCAGACTTCTACCAGCTCCTCACATTCAACAAGGTGACCTGAAATGACGGCAGAACTGCAGGGTGGAAGGAGCCTGGGTCTCCGTGTCACTGTGAGGAGGCGTTCCCACCAGAAGTCAGGGTCAATTAGGTGACAGAGAGGGGCCATGAGTGGAACTTCAGGGCCCCCATGGAGCTGGCCTGGGATGACGCACAGGGTCCGAATGGCCGGACGGCTTTGGGAAGCTTGTGGGTTCACAGGCTTTCAGCTCACAGAGCCTAGCCCCGACCGCAGCTCTGTGTCTTCCTGTCTATGTGACTCTGGGCAAGTGGCTTCCCTCTTAGTCTCTTGGGATGACAATGGAACCTGTCTTCCAGGGCTGCTAAGCCAAGTGTTGGGGACCAGATACAAAGAGGATGCTTAACACACGGTCGCTGTTGTCATAATTAATGTCAATCAGAATTGCTCAAGGATAGGGAAGAGACTCGTGGTCTCTAGTCAGCTGTTGTCACACCAGGTCCCCTGAGACTATCTCAGGATCACAGACACACCTAACCAGGGTTGTGGAAGCTGGCAGTTCATTCCTGGACTATTGCAAGAGCCTCCAACTTTTCCTTCCTTCCCTATCTCATCTTCACAGCCCCGCCAGACTCGCCATCCCCAAATGGTGGGTAACCCGTCATTCTCCAATGACAGTGTTTCCGTGCCCTACCTCCTTCCATGGGCGATCCACACGTCCAACTCAGTGTTCATATTGTGTTCTGTGCACGTGTTAGGGTGACCCAAGCATCAGCACCACTAGGACACCCACGGAACACATACATCCAGGGGCCCCACCCAGATCTACCAAAAGGGAACACTTGGGAGAGCCCAGGAATCTGCATTTCAATAAGCACCTGGGTGATTCTGATAGACTTGAGTATCTGCACATCACTGCTTTCATGCCATCTAGACTTCAGCCCACTTTACCACTTCCACAGTTACTGACCGCTGCCTCCCAACATAAAACCTGCATCTGTGCCACAGAAGTCTGCAACACCATATGACTTTACGACCAAGTAACCCAAGACATTTATTGAGCCCTTGCTGTATACCAGTCCCTGTGCTAGTCTCTGTGTTTAGATTTTTCTCATTGTGTCCTGTCTGGGTGGTAGGTACCTTTAGTGTCCCCATTTTGTAGATTAACCAAGGCCTGGAGGGACAAGAAAATATGTCCAAAGTTCCACAGCTAGCAGTTGGTGGAGCTGGGATGGGGCTCTAACTCTGGCTCGGTCTTGGGGCTGACGTTTCCTGAACACTTACTACATGCTCAGTAACTGGGAACAAATGGCACGTATTTTGAGCCTCTGTTCTTTCATCCTTAAAACAGGAACTGATTCACTGAACCAGGAGTGAGTCCTTCCTAGAGGGGGCCACCATGTAAGAACTGGTAAGGACAAGAATAGTAGCAACATCATCTATCTGTTTGGCAGAATGGCCCATGAGGTAATGCACTGAGGACACTTCACATTTCAAAAGTTTCGATGGGTGCTGTGTATTAGGATTATTCACTGACACTATATTCCATTCAGAAAAAGCTTACCAGGACGGTGCAAGGTAAGGTCACCAGATTCAAGTCCTCCCAGTGGTATGTTACCAACTAAGTCATGGGTCCGCCATTTGTATTTGTAAATAAAGTTTAGTTGAAACACAGACCTGTACAGTTATTTACACAATGTCTACACTTGCTTTCATGTACCAGCAGCAGAGCCCAGTAGTTGCAACAGGGACTGTATAAAATACTACCTGACCCCTGGTCTATTTCACTGGAGTACAAGAAGAGAGTTATTTATGTTCTCTCTCCTTATTGCTGCATTTGGTTTCTGACTTTTCTCCCATCCTCCTCAAATATTGTGGGCAATGATATTTCCATACAGGACCAAGGTGAAGCTCTTTTCTTTGGGGTGGTTGTGGTGCAGTGTGAATTCTATGTGGATTAAATTTTCCCCAAATGAGTATCAGAGGGTAGAAGAGCTTATTGTTGGGAGAAAGACCACGGATCACAGGTTAATTCCTATAAAATGAGAAATCTCTATGTAACAGATTCTTTGAATTCTCTGTGTTGCTCCGATTACATGATGAAAAACCCAGCCCTGTTCTTTTGTTACGCGCAGAGCTAAATAGATTTTCTCTAAGTGTATTATAAGGAAATAAATTTCCTTTATTCCCTGGTATCCCAACAACTGGAAATTTTAAGTAACCAGCATTTGGATGGAATGGACATGTACTTTAGCAGAGTGGTTAAAAGTAGGTTTTAGAGTCAGACAGCTCCAATCGTGATTCCTGCCTTAGCTGTTTATTGGCTGTATGACCTTGGCCAAATGATTTAACTCATCTGGCCCTTACTTGCTGGTATACGAAGAGAGTATAAAAGCATTGACCTCATAGGGTTATTACTAGAATTAAAGCAAATAGTGTACATGACACAGTTAGTACAGAGCCTGAGGCCTGGTAAGAACTCTGAAACGTTTGCAGCTATTTGTTGAGATTTTCTTTTTACAGGCTGATTGTCCCTTATCTGAAATGCTTGGAACCAGAAATCTTTCAGATTTGAGAGTTTTTCCAGATTTTGGAATATTTGCACAGACTTTATCAGCTAAGCATCCCTAATGCAAAACTCCCAAATCTGAAATGCTTCAGAAACCAAAACTTTTGAGCATCATGTCAGTACTCAAAAAGTTTTGAATTTGGGAGTATTTCAGATTTCAGATCTTCAAATGAGTGATGTTCAACCTGTATTCTTATTATCCTTCAAGTCCAAGTCACGTATTCTAAGAAATTGCTTGGGGGCCTCTTGCTGTTGGTTGATAAACCCCCAAATAGCAAACAGATGCAGCCAGGTGGTGGAGATCCCGGGCCTCTGTCCCTGAGCTGCTTGCTGTGATGCCCACTGGCAGGCTCTGCATTTGACTTTCTGTGCCCCAAGGCCTGGCACAGTGCTGGGTGCAGAGAAAACCTTCAGGAAATCTCAGTGAGTTGACCATACCCGTGAGCCCTGCCACACACCGTGAGCCCCAATAAGGGCACTGAAATCATTCAGATGAACACAACGTGAGCAGACAGGACCTAGAAATATCTCTCTGTTCTTGCTTCTCCCTGCTCATCCGTAAGGACCCTCGCTCCTCTTCTGAGTTCCCAGAGCATTTGGAAATGGACGCTCCCTGCTGAGGCTCCAGCTGCCTTACCTCCTAGATGGCCACTGCCTTTTGATCTGGAAACATCTGCCTACCATCCCCCAGGAGCCAGCTCCCAGCCCAAGAGTCAGCGAATCTGCATGTCTGCAGCCTGAAATATTGATTCCCAGCCTAGGTAGAAGCACCCCTCTCTCCCAAGCTCCTCCTTCTGTCATCCCTCTCATCACAGGGCACCCGAGCACTTTCTAGAAAGTTCTGCTGCAGACTTTTAATTTGGGCAGGAACTGGGGCCCAGGGAAAAGAGGTGATGGAAGAAAATAAATTCCCCTTCACATAACAATCAGAGGAAGACAGTCCTGAACAATGACCAGACCATCCTCACGGGCGATGATGACAGCCGTTTCGAACTTATCACGCCCCGGCACTATATTAAGGCCCTGAGATTACAGCCAGGTTCATTAGAGAAACATCTGTTGGAAATCAGCACGGAGCAGCAGATATGATTGCTAGGAACGCAGTCTGGGGCGGGGGCAGGGAGACTACCTCGCTGCTGGGGAAAAAGTCCAGGAGACGTGGTTCCTGATGTTTTTGGCTCTTGCGTGGCTCACCTTCCCTCCTGTCATAAAAACAAGGATCTTCATTTAAGCAGGGTCAGCAGTGCGATGCATTTTCAAGACCTGAATGTCAAGCAAAATAACGGTAGAAGGAAGAGCTCCTGCCAATTAGTGCTTAGTGTGTTTTAACCACGAAGGTTAAGTCTTCAATGCCTATTATCTCATGAATCCTCACAGTGACCCTGTGGGGTACATCTTAAGTGTTATCCTCTTTTGCAACTTAGGAAACTGAGGCTCAGAAGTTGAGGCTTTGCACAGGTCCAGTATCCAGTGACGAATGGATACGGTGACTTCTTGTTTTCTCCAGACCGAGTTTTCCTGGGGGTACAAGACTTTCAGAGTTCGTGTCCCTGGCATGGTCCCAGGCCAATCTGGTCTGGCTAGTCAGGACTTTGGATTTACATCTATCTGGTAAGCTTATTTCCTTCTCCAAGCTGCTGCACCCTTTCCTTCATTCTCTGTTCATTTATTTAGTCACTGTCATTTATCAAGACAATGCGTTTGCCGAGCAGCTGCTAAGTGCCAGGCACAGTTCTGGGCACTAAAGACAGTGAAAGAAACACACAAAAGTCTAAAAGCCCCTGTCCCTGGGGAGCTGTCGTTGCAGCAACTGCCTTGTAACTATAATTACTGTGTATCCAGCTCAACTTTCCATTCTTTTAAGACTAGTTAAGTCCAGTTATTATTAAGATTAAGAGAAATCAAGTGATCTCTCTATGGTTTTCGGTCCCGCATCTTTCTGAAAAGGATCTGGATTAACTTCTAGAAGGACACATATGCCGAAGGCTCATCAACTCTATCATGCCTCCCCTTCAGTCTAGAAATAGGATGTCCGAAGAGGCATTGTGATCAAAGCACACGCAATCAGGAGGGTTATAAATAGGGGAAACTTGGACTTGAGTAAATTCCTGTGTGCTGCAACTAGGAGAAGCCCTGGCAGTTCAAGAGTTTTAAGTTTAGCCCAGATAGATGCAATACATGCTCTATGATAGAGTAGAAGGAGTGTAGACTTTAGAACTAGCTAAACTCGAGTTCAAAGCCAAACCTTCCCCTTTCTCGTTGGGTGATCTCATTGCATGTGTCTTGACCTCCAAGTTTTTATTTTCTGTAAAGTGAGGATATGGATAAAAGTAATTGCCCATCGCCTGAAGCAAACCAAAGCACTTAATGACATCATAAAGCCAGTTCATCGGAGGAACTGAACTCTCACTGCTTCCATCCTCTCGTGTTTAATTAGCAGCCATTTTTATACACTGATTATATTCCATAAACTGTTGTGATGAATTATACATATTGGCCCACTTGATCTAATATCCTCTGTTCGGATGGAGAAACTGAGGCAAGGAAAGACAAATGAGCTGATCCAGAGTTCAAAGATAGTGTCGGAGCTGGGATTTGGATTCAGGGCGGTGTGGATTAAAGTAGAATCTGTTCAGTGAGGACTTCAGTAAAACCGCAGATGAAAACCCTACATCCAGCTATGCAGACAGCCTCCTAGTTAGCAGAACTGAACAGCAGCTGGGTGGCCAGAGGGTGACAGTTGGGGTGGCAGGGAGAAGCTGAAGGGTAAGGAAAGGGGCAACTTTGTTGTCAGGGTCCAGCCAGGCTTTAAGCAGCCACATCCACAGTTGCAGCACATTTACCCGAGCTGGAGAAATTCCAGCCATGGGTTCCTCGTGCCTTCTCACCTGCAGGGAATTCGAGACTTTCTGTAAGACTTCTTGGGTTAAATACAGAAGGACAAATATCTTCCTGTATATTGAGGGCCACTTGTCAAAATGGGACACTTTGAGAGTGGAAGTTGGCACCATTAATAGTTATCCCAGGGCAATGGGCATAAACTGAGAGCTCATGGTCACGCCACTTAGTAACCGCACCTGGCATTAAAGCCCACTCCCTGGGCCCAGGTGATAGGTGTTTGGGGGCAAGACGGCCAGCCAATGGGCAGTGAGGACAACACCGAGGGGTGGGTTAAAAGGACCCTGTCTGGCTTGCTCTCTTCTTTGCTCTTGGGTCTGCCACGCAAGTGGGCTCTCTTCCTTTCAAGCTGGGAGTTCCCTAGGGGAAGAGGTTCTGGGGCTCTTCTGTCTCTCGAGCTGTTCTAGCATTTTAAACAGCTTCAGAAGGAATTCAGCCAGCAAAGAAGAGAGGGCTCCTTTCTCCCCTGCAGCAGCATCGGTCTTGTTGATTTCTTGATAGCCATTCTTTCAACCCAAGGTATAAGGAAGGAATAAAACAGAGGGATAGGTACTAGGGAGCAGGAAGAAGCTCTTCAAATGGGAAAGGGAAGAAGAGATGGGAGGGGGCAAGGGAAGGAAGGGAAAAAGGGGAATTAAAGAAAGAAATTGGAAAGCAAGCTTTCGCAAGTGTGGAGAGGAAGAAGGGTTGGGGAAGGGGGCAAAAAAGAGCCAAGATGTTACGTAGATGTGCAGATTCCCTGGGAATGAATGTGACCATTATGTACCTCAAACATGTACTAACACATTTTTTAAAAAGCTTTTTTTTCTACAAAAGTAATAACTTTCTTACCCAGAGAAAGAAAGCTACTGTGAGTTGAAGGTGGGCAGGGGGTTTTGAATGCCAAGGCCAGGACGCTAAGCACTGTGAGGGAGGCCTGGGTTTCTGCAGGAAAACTTTATGGGCTCTGGGAGTCCTGCAAACGAAAGTCTGAGGACGGGGGGAGGTAGGTAGAAAGAGGCTGGAGGAAGCAGAGCTGTCTGTCCCGGCGCACACATCAGCAAAAGCTTGCTTACTCCTCTTGGGCAGTCTGAGAAGGGACGAGCGACCACTCTGCCCGTCAGTGCCATCCTTGAAGTCGTAGTCTGCAAGAGGACCCAATGCTCGCTTGCCTGCTGGCTTTGGGGAGTAGGTGGGACCGTGGTGACAGGGTTTGTGCTACTCACTTCCGCCTGGGCAGCCCTGAGCGGACCCTGAGAATGGGTGAAAAGTAGTTGGTTTCCCATGGGCCGCAGACGTTCCCGTGGCTGCTGCCCCCACCGTGCTATAGTTTCAGAACCATTCCCCAACTTCTCCCAAGTTATCTTTACACCACACCTGTTGCTGACCCAGAGTAGCTGTGAGGACCCTGGCGCACTGCGGGGAACCTCTGCTGAGCGCTGGCTCTGAAACCAGGCTGCCTCTTCCTGAGGGTGGGGGCCAGCAGGCCTCCAGCTTCTATGTTGCTCAGTGCAAAAATGAGGGTGTAGTGTTTTTAGCAACTCAGCACTCGCTGAGCCACCAAATCTTGGCAGTAGGAGAGCGTGGGTTAAAGGTCACGTAAAAGGGGATAACTTGGGAAACTTTCTCAAAGGGCTGTGTCAAGTACTGTTTTCACCCCTCTTGTATGTCTTCAGCAATGGGAGCATTATTAGCTATGGGAGCCCTTGGTCTAGGTCGCCACCACCCTGCAGGTGTCTTGTTTCTGAACTTGGCTGTTTTTTCCTGACCCCTCGTGTGATGGAAAAGGGTGCTCGGGGTGCCTGGGGGGGGGCTGGCTGAGACCCAAGCTAAGCCGCCTCCGAGATCTTGTTGTGAAAACCCCAGGGATGGTTTCGGCCGAGCCGGGGAGCCTTTGTATTTTACACTATCACAGCTATATATACTCGTCATGCTTATTAACTAATACATGCGGTAGCCCTCCGGGCAGCCTGGCTTCCTCAGCCAGATCGAGGCAGCTGCGGGTGGTCAGGCCGATAGCCTAGTTCGGGGTTTTTTGCCTAATTAGTGTCAAATGTTGGCTTTCATGTTCAAAAGTTTCCAGCTGCTGTTGGGGAGGTGTCTTAACTAGAATAAATTTCACGGGTGGAATTAAGTCTATTTAAAAACCAAGTATCATGTGTTTTACTCCAGTGCAGGCTCCAGCAGTCCTCCCTCTTTCCTGCTTTTCCTCTAGAGAAGGAAGGGGGGGGAGGTAACAGGAAGATGGGATCAAGGTGTGTGCTGTGTGACGCTGTCACCATGGGAGTTGTTCTGTAACACAGGCAAGTGAAAAAGCAGATCGGCAGTGAAGGAAACCTGTCGAAGGAGTGAATCCTACTCTGCGTCTGGCTCCTCCCCTGGCTCTCTCCTGACCTGAATTGAGCGCTCTGCGCATCCCTCACAGCTAAACTCGGTGTAAGAAACATCCCAAAAGAACGGTTCAAACAGCCTATTTTGACGCTTAACAAACACAAACTCGAGGTCATAACAATCAGTTAAGCAACACGCCGAGAGTCACCTTCACCTGTCTGCAGGCAGCTGAGGCTACAGGGCTGAATTCTGAATCCGATGTGCGCAAGAAGGCAGCTGTGGCCTGGGCAGGTGCATGGTGGGTGTGTGGGGCGTGGGTTTTGAGGCGCTCATGGGAAGGGGGGGGGAGGGTCGCTGACCACTTCCGCCCAAAACAAATCTAAAGGAGGCTGTGGCTCTTACCTTTGCAAAAGCCTGAAGCTGAGGCACAGGGAGTGGTTGGCCGGTTTTTAACATTTGCTCCTGGTATCAAAACAAGCTCACTCTGAAGACTGTAGGAATAAGAATGAAACCATCTAAGATAAATGATGTTCAGTAACTCCGGCACTGAAAAACTGTTACCGTGTATGTACAGAGCTCATGGGTTCCATGATGTTGAGGAATGAGGTCAAAACCAAAAGTAGTTCTGGATAGTTTTTATTGCAAATTAGGAGAGAAAACAGCTCCTGTGTTTTGAGTGGGTTGGCTGCATGGCACCTCAATCCAGAGTTACAGATAAACCAAGCACAGGTGGCTCTGTGGTTTTAAAATGACCAATTAGAACTCAGGCTTCTAATCTAGTTCTACATGGAGGGCTTGAAAGAAACCAAGAAAACTGGTTATTCTGGATTTTTAATTTCTCAGAACTCGGGAGCTGTGTTAGGGTGTGACTGCCCCTCCCTTTAATGGGGGGAGAGGCTGCATCCCATATTGCCTGAAGGAAGTTCATTCTGTCTGTGTTCAAAGTTCTAGTTCACTGTCTCTAGATTCATCCAACTAATTCTTGCAGGACTTACTCATTACAGCTACCTACGCTCCGTGCTTATTGCTACCAGTGAAGGAAGTTTCCATACGTTAACATTTACCTGAGAAAACTCCCTAAAAACATCTCCTTTTCTACTCCTAACTCTAAATCCTAAAATGCTAGGAAATCAGCCAATTAAAACCTTCAGATTGTGACTAATATTAGAAAGCTATATAAAGTCTTACTTACCAAGAAAGTAAGTTGGAACAGCTAACGCCGTGCACACCCATACTAACGATGTGGCTTTAACTTTTAAAGGATAAAAATCCATTGGTCTTGGGAAGCAAAAAACTGGTGCAACTCCAAATAATAAGTAATAATCCAAATACAAGTAATAAATTCATTCTTTTGTGTTACTCATAATTTTAATTGTGTAGGACAAAGAATTGCAAAGCCCATACCTTCAATGGTGAGGGAAAAGCAGCTATATATTTTATTTGAAGGTAATGTACAAAGAAATGGTGCTGGGACGACAAAGGCACATTGCATGCCATAAAGATAAATCCGAGCTCTTGGACTCAAGAGTGAAAGGAAAAAAGGGAAAAGCATATGTGCTTTGGTCTGGGGTTCTATGGAATTGCTCCTAAGGTGGTGAGTGAATTGAGCTCAGGTGGGTAGAGGAAATTCCTCGGGGTGCCACTCGGGCTCTCTGGAGTTGTGTAGAGGTGATAGTGGAAAAGGGTGGGGGTGGTCTTCAGCCAATTTTTGCCCCCCTCCAATTTTCCTGGGCTAGTCTCTCTCCACCCATGGGAAGTCCAAAATATGGTGCAAAGGAAAGGAAAGTTTATTTGCAGAAGAAAGTGGTATATAAAGCCACTCTTGGAGAGTGGGGGGTGCCAGAGCTGGGTAATGGCTGAATATGGGGGCGGTGGTCCTGTTTATGGGATGAGGTCCCAGGGCCCATCTCATCGCTCCCAAGCGGCTGTTTCTGATTGGGTATCAGCTTGTTGCTTCAGGGTCTATAATGAAAGTTTTGGTGTGGGGTTGTGAAAAATCTCTTGCTTGCCCTTAGAACAGTTCATACAAAGAGAAAATTAGCTAATCTGAGTATTGTGCACCTGGCCTACATGCTAACTGCGGTCTAGGGTTCACTTCCTTTTATTATGGGGATGATACATCGTCCCTGTCTTTTTTTTTTTTTTTTTTTTTGTGGGTACCGGGGGGTCGACCTCAGGACCTCGGGTGCCTGCGCGCCCGTGCCGCTGAGCGATATCACCGGCCCCTTTTTCGTATGTGGGTTCCGGGAGTCGAACTCGGGCCCTCGCGCTTGCCGCGCAGGCGCTTAAGCCGCTGAGCCATCTCACCGGCCCCCATCGTCCCTGTCTTGTTTGGGGTCCTATCCCTACAGTGTGATTAGGGAGGGATGGCCCTACAGTGCCTCCTGGGCTCAAGTGGGTGAAAAGGGGGAGTGAATTCCTCAGTATCATATCTGTACTTAACAGCATGGCTTTCTGGATTTAAAATGACTAATGAGAACTCCAGCTCTAGCTCGGTTAACATGAGTTTAGAGAAAAACTGGTTATTTTGCATTATGAATTCCTCAGAACTCAGCTTAGTGGAAGGGGGCTGCACCTTACGTTGCCTGAGTTAGGTTCACCCTGATCCAAAGTCCTAGTTCTCATGTCTACTCATATTTCAATTCCCATCAATGTGCCTGATTACCCAGCTCTGTCTCAGGCCCTTGCCTTAGCTGGCTGTCTCAAACTTACTTACCCTTGGATTTGTGACTTATGTCACCTATCACCTTTGCTTTGTATATCCACATATTAAAATTTCACATAGTTTTTATTTTATATACTCAATTCTAGTTAAACACTGGATGTTTCTAGTTTCCCTTCTGGTTCAACACCCATTCTATCCCCTTCCCCGTCCCTTACCACAGGACTATGCCACAGGGGAGGATGAAGCACTTATCTACCCATCTTCAGGCAAGTTTTTCAGATGGTACCGGTTGGTAACAGCCTGCAGGATGAGAATCGTCCCAAAATCAGAATTCATCTGAATCACTGGGGCCCGTATAATACTGGTAAATGGCATTGTAGGTGAAGTTCCACCATATCTCGTCCTGTCTCTGCTCTGTCCTGGCCCAGCAGATGTCCCCCACCCTTCCAGCCTGTGCCCCAGCACCACCATCACACAACTGCCTTTCACCTGGGGAACCAGGGTTTCCAGCACGTCTTCCCTCAGGCCTTCCAAGACCTGGCCTTTCTCTGTCCTGCACACACATTAATCGGCTCAGGACATCTTCAATTGTCATCTTGGTTGTTGTGCAACTTGTCCACAAAGTACACACGCAGGTCCCTGGCTGCTCTTGGCTGCAGGCCTCCCCACCCTGGGCCTGGAGGGTGTTTCCACTTACTCTGAGTGCTACGAGTACTTCCGCTGGCCAGGGACATCTTTATTCTGGAGTGCCTTCCTTCACGAGGCTGTTCCACTGTGTCGCCCTCAGAAAGTTCTTACCTGGCCAGGATGTGCAAGGAAGGAGTTCATGTCAAACTCCTGCTGGGACACAGGTTGCAGGCGGTACTCACTACTAGCCACCATGTGACTGCTCAGTCTAGACAAACTATAGCCCGCACATTGTTAGGATCCGAGGGCCTTCCACCTTCTAGTAGAGTTGTGAGGGCCGGAAAGGACCACCACAGCGCCTCTAGGCACCAGCCCTCCCTTATCCTTCTCTTGCTTTCCATCTAGCCTTGGTGTGTGTGTGTGGGGGGGGGGCAGTACGCGCCACTGGAAGCCAAGGCCTGGGCTTTGGTCACACTGGCACCCAGCCCTAACCCTTTAAGCCTCAGTGAGTTCACAAGGGGCTTCACTTGATTAAAAGTGTGGCCCACGCCCCGCAGCATGGGCAGCCCGTAGGTCTCCACAGGGACTGCCTCATAACTGGCCTCCGGCACTCACTCCAGGGTTCTGTCTGCTCTTTCCCCCCTGGGGGTGCATTCTTTCCGGATCATGGGGGATAGCGAGCGTGGGGTCAACGCTCCATTCTCCTCTCTAGAGACTCCTTAGATTCTTCAATAAGCTCCTTCACAGCCTGGGCCAACATCCCATCCGCCAAAGCCTCTGGACGGCCCAGAGGTCTGGGCCAAAGGCTGCCTGGACAGGCATTTCCGGGTCAACAGGGGATGACGAGTTCCATAGAGGCCTTCACACTCCGCAGCTCCCTTCCTTGCACGGCCTTCAAGAAATCCTCCTCTGGGGGCCGCCAGCTGCCTCCGAGTGGAGGTGCGGGCGAAGCCAAAAGAAAGCGGGGTAGCCGGCTCCTAATCCCCAGTCTCCTGAGTCCGCCATCTTGCCGCAGGTCCCAGGCCGGCGTGCTGCTTGTCGGGAAATTTAGTTTGCGCTCTAGTCGCTGGGCACCAGCTGAAGAGCAAGGGAACCTACCTTTCCCATAAGACACTGCGGGAAGGGACCGTGGGAGCAATGGTCGTCCTTTTAAATGCGTAAGACTACGTCGCACCAAGCATTCTGGGAAATGTAGTTCTTTTTCTGTGGTTACCGTGGCTCCTTCCAAGTAGCCCCTTTAAGTACCTAGGATTAGGTGTGCACCACCACACTAGGGTGGGAAAATGTAGTTCCTTTGGTTTTAATGGTAGGAATTATTTCTTTCCAAGTTGTGATGAGCACTTGTTCTCCAGGGCAAACACTTAGGTGGTCCCCCTGGGCCAGTAGCGGGCGGACTTCTTTTAAATACAGTTTGGATAGCTTATAGTACTTGGCCTAGATTAATAAGATTGAGTCTAGTGGTCTCCAGGTCTACTTACCATATCAGAAGGTAGATAAGGCCTCCCATGTAAACCTTATTTATGGACTCATAGCCCAGCTTTGGGAGTGTTTTTGAATCACGAGGGCTATTGGCAATAATCGGACCCAAGACCGTCTATTGGCAAAGTTTTTGCCAGAGTTCCCTTTTTTTAGGGTGGGGTTGGTGCGCTCGACTTTTCTGGAGGACTGAGGGGGGGTCTCCATGAAGAATGGAGAGAATGGTACTTCATTTCTAAAGCCTTTGCCACTCCCAGACTTATTTGAAGAGGTAAAAGGCCATTGCTACTCTGAAGGGATTGGGGCAGACAAAACCAAAGAATGATTTTTGAGGAGCATCTTGACACACACTACCTCTGTGTAGCCTTCACTGAACAGGTAAGGAGAGCCTGATTCCAGCCCGTAAACTTAGGACCAGTATTAAAATCCCCCACATGGATGGGTAAAGTCTAATTGCCAGTTTTCTCCCAGGATATGACCCTCTCCTCTGCAGGTTCTAACAAGAGAGGTTGTGTTAGGGCTTGCTAGGGTTATTGTAGGCAGAGTGGGTGAACTTTGCAGACCTCTGTTGGGTGGTTGGGCTGTGAAAATTTGATCATTTAGCACCTGTTTGCATACGGAAAGAATCATGAAGGATTTTATAGTTTTTCACTGTCCTTTGAGGGAAGGACTGGTTTGTTTTCTAAATTACCACCAAAGTCTCTTATCCCTTGTCCTAAGGGCCCATTTATCTTCCGGGGGGGGGGTAATAAGACTGATTTTAATGGCTGCTTAAGAAGTAATAAGGCCTAGGGTCTTGAGAGAAGGGGGGGGTTTGTAAGGCTGCCTTTCTTGCCCCTCTATCAGCCTTTTGATTTCCCTAAAAGACTTTAGACATGTATTTCGGGTGTCCCTTGTAATGAATGACAATGACATGCCTGGGAAGATAGTCTCAAGTTACTAGGAAATCCCTTCCTAATGTAGGACAACTATAGGACAATTAACCTAATGTTTGACATGTCAAAATTTAGGGGTAAAGAAGCTCTAAGGCTCTCCTTGGCCTCAATTATGGCTGTAAATCTCTAGAAGGTTTTCCCTTTGACTTGGATGTATTTTAAAGCATTGGTCTATCTTACCCGTGGTTTTCGAGGTCACCTGGGGTTCTTCACAGGAGATGGAGATATCGGTGGACACAGAAGCATTGTAAATTGCCCTGAGCCCCCTTCAGTCTTCATCAGAGTGGGATGTGTGAGGGTTTTTGGCTGGCCTAGCCTTTCCAAGGGGGGGCAGGGACAGTCATTTCTCCAGTGCCATCAGTCAGTTGTATCAGCCACCTGACAATGTAGAGCAGGGCCTGGCTGGTGGCTTGGTTACAGTCACGTGCCCAGTGTCATTTGCTTGTATTTACCCAGCATCCTGGAACCCAGTAACTTCAGTGTGACCTTGGAAAGGTGTAAGAGTGGCTAGAACAAGGAAAAGGAAAATGGGGTGTACTACTGATGTCTTTTCTCATTGCTGAAACAAAAATACCCAACACCCAAAGTTAAATGTTAATTTCAGTTCAATTTGTACAAGGTTCAGTCCATGTCAGCAGCAGTTCCAAGTCAGCTGCCTTGAAGGCAGAGTGGGCTGATGGGGGAGGGGGGGATTGCAGAAAAATAGTCCATGGTGTAGGAGCAGGCAGGAGGCAGCAAAGCGGGAACAGCCTCCCTCTCCCTTTTTTAATCCCATTCAGGCTACAAATCTTTTGGGTGGTGCCCACCTACATGTAGGGAGAAGGGCCTTCCCATTATCCACACCAAGATTTATGCTAAACCAATTTAGTTATCCCACACCCTCAATCCCAATATCACACGCCCTAATTTGAGCATCACACACCCATGATCCAGCCATCTCCCCCAAGCCTTACCTACGAGTGCGAGAGAAAGGGACATTGTAGATAATGAGCCATAACTGACAATGACCTGGGCAGCCTACAAATGCCTTTGAGCTGCTGTCCAAGCTAGGGGGAGGGAGGGACCACTTGCTCACAGGCTCCCATCTTCCATTGGCTGGGAGCTGGATCCGGGGTTACCAACTCCACTGCAAGTATCAGCCACACTCCTACCTCCCACCTCCAGGAGGGAGGAGGTCAGCTTGGGAAGGGGGGGACCACACTGGAGGATGAGGATAATTGGAAAAGCATCTGAAGTAGAGGGGACAGCCAGCGAAAAAGTCCTGGCGCAGAAATGAACTTGGAAAACAGTATGAGAACCAAAGGATGATGGAGCTGGAGCTCAGGGAGCCATACTGGGGGAACATGGGGCGTAAATATGGGCAAAGGTGGGCCAGGTTTTATTAGGACTTTGTGAATGACTTTAAACTTCATCCCAAAGGTGATGCATCCTTTTTCTCAATCACTTTGCAGCTATTTAATTGGATTACAGGGAGCAAGAAGTGTTAGTATCAGGAAAAGCTGCTCTAGTAGTTACGTGAGGAGACAAGTCAGTGAAGGCAATGAAGATGGCAAGATTGGCGGGGCTGAGAAGTGACAGTAGCCTTGAGAATGGGATGTTCAGTATGAGGGAACAAAGGCTCCAAGTCTCAGGTCTGTGGGCTGTAGTGGACAGTGGGAGTGCTGACTGCAACAGGGACAACTAGGGTAGAAGAGTTGACAGCAAGTGATGAAACTCGGGGTAGTAGTAGTTTACACCTTCAGCATGAGGCAGCTTCAGAAGCGGTATCTAAAAGGAAAAAAACCCCTGATGCTTAAAGACCCATTTCACTCTGTCACATGGCTTTTTTTTTTTTAAACAAAGCCTTGCTGCCAGGGGGGACAGGCATGTCCAGATCCAGCTGTCCATTGGCTGCAGAGCACGGTGGCCTGGGATGAGAAAAGGCAGCGAGTTCCGGTCTGTTCTGGTCTCTGGTCTGTTCTGATCCTGTTGATGGAGCCTCCTCTGTATTTTGATGGTTGCACGGTCCTTTATTAAAATGAAATTTAACGTATACAATCGATGGCGTTCTCCCATTTTACAACACCGCAGTGATGAATCCTTAAATTCCAGTGTGCCACACACATGTAAAGCAGAGTCCTGGTCCCAGTTCTGGACCACTTTCCTCAGAGCTGGGCGCTCATCATTATCATTAAGAACTCATGAAACTTGACTTCGATTTTCACCTTAGGCAAAGCCAAAGCTCTCGGAGGAAGAGAAAAAAGGGAAGCTATCTGAGAGCATTTGGAAACTCATAAGCTCAGTGTTCTATTTCAGTCCCGAAGCCCCCCAACCTCACCCACAGGCCTTTGGACATGAGGTCATGGGGAGCTGGTGGAAAAGTCCGAGTGTTCCCCTTCAATGAAAACAGAAATGCTACGTTGAAGTCGATACTGTTCATGTGACCTGTGTACCAGGATTTTATAAACAGAATCCAGTGGGAGGCGTGGGCCACGTCCACCTCCCAGTAATGCTGGCCAGAGGTGAAGGCTTCGGTGCTCCACAGAGCAAAGGTGTCCATTGTCCAGGGCTCCGCAGGCAAGCCGTGATGGTCCTCTCCAAATATCCTCTGCCTTCTCAGAAAGGTGCACATAGTGACTGGCCCATCTCTGGACCATACCTTATTCACTGGAATTTGTTCAGCATTCCCTGGGGGGACTAGTGATGTTGCCAGGAAACGAACTCCAGGTTCACTGCTGCACTGGTAGACTTGGTCCCTGTATTTCTCAGCAGCCCTCTACTCTGGGCTGTGGCCCTGTGTCGTGTTCTGGTGACTGCCAGCAGGCTCTGCACCAGCAGGTTCTGCCCCACCTCGCAGAAAAGCCTCTCTTCTTCCCTGTGTGCCACACAGATCTGCTCCCTAGAAGCCTCTAGGGCATGGTTGGGCCTGGCCTGTGTATGATGCAGGGAAGACAGGTTGTTGAGGACGATGTTAGTTGTGAAGTCAAGTGTCCACGGCCCTGCACGGTGGAAGGACAAGCACTTTGGAATCTGGGCTTCCCCTCAAAGGAGGCAGGAACAGCGAAAGCTGTCCCTTGCTGCAGCCTATGGTGACAGGGTCAAGGAAGTAGTTTTTACAGGTGGGATCATGCGAGGTGTTTCTGGAAGGCATGCCAAAGTATCTGAATCCATGTTTCAGAGGCCCTCCTACGCATGTTTTCAGGACTGGGTGCTCTGAAAGATTTCTCAATAGCCGGGGCAGCAGAAGTGCTCGGGTCTTCCAAAGCTCAGCAGCTGTCAAGTCAGCTTGGCGCACCGAAAGATCGACATTGGAGATACTGGGAAAATGAAGTTTACTCCAAACTGCTACTGAAGTGTGTGTAGTGCTCCCTGCAGCCAATATAAGAAACTTCCTTGGCTTGGGCATGGTGGCACACACCTGTAATCCCAGCACTCAGAAGGCTGAGGCAGGAGGATCACATCGAGTTCAAGGCCAGCTTTTGAGACCTTGGCTCAAAAAACAAAAGAATTAGAGTAACGTTAGTGTTTCATATTATTTCCCAAATATCTATGGGAATGAATTATAGAAAACTGAATCAAAGACAATTTCCAAGTGGCAGAGAATAAAATGGTCAGGTGATTTAAAGAATATTGGAAAGAAGGAAGCCATCACATTGACCTCCTTTCCATCTCATTTCATTTATCTCTACTTCCAGGCTTTCCCTAAATTCTCAGCCTATTTTTTAACAAGGATATTTGATTTTTAATTATGGATTTTTTAAATTAATAATTTGTCATTCTGACTTCAAGACATGCTTGGTAGACTTGAAGTCCTCAAAGTTAAAGGAATGGAGGTCTCAAATACACACTTTAAGCTACCTGGTCCTTCAGCCTTTTCTTCCTCTCCATCCTCTTCCACCCTGCTCCTCACTTCTGACGTAGGTTCAGAGGGCTGCTTCTGTCTTGAGGGTTCTGCTGGTTCATAGCCCTTGGCATTCACCTGCTGTGGGTTGCACTCCCAAACAGGTTCCACAAAGACCTGGGTCTCTGGTGCATTAGGGCCACTACTGGCCTAACCTTGTCCTCAAGCTGGACATGAGTCAGAAGGGCTCTGGCCAGCAAGTGGGCCTTGCAAATGCCGCCTTTCTGCACCAAGATTCTGCACCTGTATCTTCATAGCCTGCAAAAGCTGTTGTCTTGCAGCCCAGTTTCCCTAGGTGTTGTGGGTACCATGTTTCAACACCCGGGAACAGGTCCCGGACCCAGTCAAATGGTTTTAAAATACAAAACCAAGCAAGTTGCTGCTAATTGGGAAGATCAAGTTCCACAGGCCCTGATGGAGTTCATTCTCCTAGTTTTTCTAAATTTTTTTTTTGGTACCGGGGATCGAACCTAGGGGCCTCATGCTTGCCAGGCAGGCGCTGTGCTGCTGAGCTATATCCCCGGCACTCCTTAAACAATTCTGAGCATAGAAGTTGCATCCTAAAACCTGTGATCAGCCCCTACCCCACAAAAAAGTAAGCTGCTGATCATGGCAGGAGGAGAAACCCAGTTGCCTCTGGGTATGTGAGTCATCACTTATATTGCAGAAAAATAATAGCTTTTCCAAAACTCCACTTCTGAAGGCGCCTGAGCCTAGTTAAACTTAACTAGTTTCAACTGCTTTGGCCACTGCTATTCCTGGGAACAGTCCCTGGAAACACCCTGTCCCTTTCTAAATAAAGATTCAGTGCTGGAAAAGTCCTCTAGACCTTTCTTTATACAAATTGAGAGACAGAGAGGCATATCTGAGGAGGGAAGATACTGGGTTAATCTGAGCTAGGACTGCCTCAGACCCTTGTCAGTGTTAGCTGCCCTGCATCTTCCGGTCCTTGCTTCTGTCGATCATCTGTTTCTGCCTGACAGGAAATAACTGCATTAATTGATTCACTGATGCCTTGAGTAACTTCACTCCCATTAGAGGTAGAGAATTCACGCCCTCGATGTTGAGTTCTGAACGGGCATTGATTGAGAACCAAGAGGAGGGTGAGCAGCTGCCTGAACCCCCCACTAAGTCATCCAGGAACTGACTTTGTCTCGGAGACAAAGATGGGAGCCTGTGGGGCCCAGTGTCCACTCCAGCTTCATCTGAAGCCCCAACTTCCAGCCCTTCCTCTAAATTGTGTTCCAACGCTGCTCTTGGCATCTATGAGGAGGCAGCCTTTTTCATAATGTTTAGGACTCCCCTTTGGTTTGTATTCTTAGAGCTAAGCACAGGACACAGGAACACAATGGCAGCAAGGTGGTTCAGTAGAAGATTCCAAAGTTCTAGAACTCTGGGGATAAGCTCAGCGTCTGAGCTTCCAGGAAAGGTCAAAGCAGCTTTGATGACCCCACTGTAGAGTGATAAGGATGCTCCTTGGGATAACAGATCTTTTAGTTGATATGCATCTGCTGTTATTGGCGTGAGAGTTAAAATTTTGAATTTAATCCAAATGCAGTCCTTTAGCCGCAGGGTCTGCTGAGACTGGATTTCAGGCTGAAACTTATATCTCTAGAGCTCAAAGCCCCAGCAATCAAAAGGTTTTGGTTCAGTTAAGATCCCTTCCCCCTTAAAAGCAGTTTTTATCTTGTGGAAGGTTCCAGATGCTGTCAAGTGTTATCAAATTCTCCTCCCCATTTCCTTCCCCATCCTGAGGGGGGGGGGACCCTTTCTAACAGCTGAACTGGTTCTTATGGCCCCTGGCCTACTCTAGTCCTCAAATGGGTAGGTGCTGCTGGAAAAGGACTGTCGGACTGGGATGAGATTGAGGTTCAGATTTAATGAAGAGCGTAACTTTTTTGTCATAGAGGGGCATAACCATGGGTGTGTCAAACCCACATTTATTCTTTTTATCCAATTATTTTCACTGAGTTTTATTAAACAATGTGTAACAGGAAAAATCACAAAGTATTGCATTTTTGAGTGTTTATAAAGCATCAGTTTTCAACATCAACTGGTTTTCAGTGTAACAGTCTAAAAAGTTTCCTATATGAGCTACAATGAAAATACCAGTAGCAATGTACAAAACTTTACCTCAATTATCACACCTAAGGGAGTCTTCACACAGGACAACAATACATGTGTTTTGCTTTCCTAGCCTTTTTGTAGGACATACTTGACATCACTGGTCTTGCTGTTTTGTCAGGTGGTTTATATTATGCAATGTGTTAACAGTATATCAGTAAAGTGTTCAATTAATGCATATTGCATGTTTAGAATAAACATCAACGTTGTCACACCAGCTGTGTACTTGCTTACAAAACCTAAGAGCATCAGAAATAAAAAACCTATGTGAGCTACAGTGTAAATGCAGTCTACCACAGAAATCTTTGCTTCAACTGTCACACCCAAGGTAATTTTCACACATGAAAATTGCATGTTCCACACAAGTATCACACTGATAATCATATGTTGTTCTCCTGTCCTGTAGGGCACAGCTGACATCTTGGTTTTTCCTGTTGTGGTTCTTTGGGATGCTGCACCTGCCTGTTCACCTCTCAGCTCACAAGTATGCTCCACAATTTTCTTGCATAGTTCCCTGTGCAGAAACATTGTTTTTCCTCTGCTGTAAGTGATCTCTCGTGAGTTCGTCTGAATCCTCTAAAAAAATTTCTGTGGTATTTTGCACTTACTTTCTCTGTAAACTATCAAACTATGCCACACACATTTAGGATCGAGTAAAAGCCATTGGCCGATGCTGTGTTTTGAGTGACGTCACAGTTGCTGCATAACTGATCAACATCTTCACTTTTGGTATTATTGCAGAAAGTTTTTATCCCAGGCTTCCATTTTGTCATGGTTTCCCTATCGGTATTTCCATCATGGTCCAATGTTGACATCAGCAGTTCATTTGTTTTTCTTTGCCAATAGACAAGGCCAATGTAAATCTGAAATCCAAAGATTGTACTATACAATTCTGTTTTGAAATTGCAACACTTCATTTGGAATTTCTGCTTTGTTCCTGCAATACAGTTCCTACACTGGTCAGCTTTTGCCATTAGCAAATGTGATGTAACATCAGCTTGAAATGGATAAACCATTCCGATTAGTATGGGAGATGGGAGGAACAAGTCTGTGTTTACACCAATACGAATAAGGACCTGATAGCTGAGTTCCAGGATAAATTTCTAAATTTAAACCATAAGTCTTTGCATCTACAAGGGTATATGTTTTTATGCCATATTTTGACCCATCACTTTTCTATAAGTCGTTTTACATTCTTACAAAGTACAGCAGACCTATGAATGCTTTCATTTCAGCTAGTGACACTCGCTAGCCCCCCAGGGACATCAGCCCAAAGTGGCTGGGTTGTCTGCTTGGGTAACCCAAAGCTGAAATCAAGGTGTCAGCTGAGTGGCTGCCTGTGGTTATAGGGATGGCAGGTACCAAGCTTACTCTCTCAGTATTTCAGCTCTTCAAATGGACTGAAGGATCTCCCTCTTTGATCCCTCTCAATAGGGCTTACTCGGCCCTAAAGGCCTCCTGTGTGTCCCTTGCCACTTAGCCTGCCTTGTCTTTCAAGCCAGCAACAGCACACTGACTCCTTGTCCTCAATGAGAGTCAAAGGAGTGACATCATGCACAGCTCTGCCCACACTCAGGGTTATCCAGAGCACATACCGATGGGTGGAAGTCTTGAAGTAATGCTGCCTACTGCACCCCTGCCCATGCACCCCTGCCCATGCACCCCTGCCCATGCACCCCTGCCCTACTCTGCTTGAGGATGGGGTTTACCTTGCTCACTGCCCTGTAACAGAACTGGACCACGGGAGATGCAGGAGCTTTGAATGCTCAGGATCTGAAAGTGTCTTAGCAGATTAACTATGCCTTTCCAAAGCTGCATCCTTCTTCTCCTCCAGTTTTGTATGATATCCGAGGCACCTGTAAAAGTCCACTTAAGACAATGGCTTTGCTAATTTGTCATAGTCCCCTGTAACTCATACTACAGGCAATACCAGACTCGGCCTCTTCCGACCAGGCATCAGCCTGCAGTTTGTGGCTGCAGAATAACTTCAGTGCTGCTTAAGAGTTGAAGAAAATGAATTCCCTATGTCTTTTGTAGCCTTTTGTGAGAAATCTCTATGCCAGGTGTGTGCTGCCCCCTGTGGGTCAGAGTGGGTACTTGTGCTAGTCTGTATTCTTAGCACATAAGATTCAAGTCAGGTAAAGACAAGCCTTAAGACAACGTTAAATATTTGAGGGCAATACCTTGATAATTATACTTTTCATCAAAAAATTGTCTTATTTTGTACTGCAAACAACTTGTGTGCTTCCTGGAATCTAGCTTCCTGGAAGGAATATTGCTGCTAGCTCATTGCTGTCCCTGAGTGTGATGCTAGATCACTTGCTACTTTGGCCCTTTCTAGGTGATTGGAGGAACTGGAGTCATGCTGCTGCATAAAAGGACTCCGCTATGTAAAATGGAGAAAATGCTGACTTGCATACCTGCCACCTTTACTCCTTGCACCTGTGGCAGACATCACTAATCCATCAGAGCTTGGTCCAGTGAGCTGCACAGATGTGCAGCCCTCCATGTAGCATCCTTGACTGCTGCTAGCAGTCAACTGCAGCTCAGTATTTCATGTTCTAAGAAGGAAGGTGGCTCCCTGGTAAGCTTTGCTTCCCTGCCCCCGTCCAGCTAGCTCTTGCTGGAACAGTGGCTCTGTTGGGGCCAGCCTCGGTAACTTCATATTCAGTCTCCTTCCCTGGAATCCGTACTGCAGTGTGAATAGGAGGCTCTGCTGTGTAATTGTCTTGCTACAATTCAGTGTGGGTTAGAGGTTGGTGAGAGGGAAAGCCTAAGACAAAACCAAGGCTGCCTTGGGCTCTTGGATCCAAGGTCTGGGAAAGCCTAAGCTACACAGCTGCTCGTATGAGGCCAGTGTTTTCCTCCTCCATTGAACACCTGGGGGGGAGGCCCGTTCTGCCCATTAGATGTATTTCCAGGCTGGGTTTGGTTTACAGTTGTCTTAACACTGAGCCACTCACCCTCTTGACTCTGATACATGAGGCTTCAGGTTGCTGGGGGTTCTGTGTGGTATATGGATGGCTGACTGCCAGGTGAACAGCCTCCGAGTTCGGCCAATCGAACACTTTCCCCTTGAGTGTGAGTGGCCTCAGATGCTTCCATTGAGTCTTGATCCTTCACCCTTTGTTAGCAGTCCATGCTTACTCTAGGAAACAGTTTTAATGCAAGACACGCGAATATATAAGAATTTACAAGACTGGCTTGCAATGGCTGCCCAGTGTCAGGTGTGGAAGAGTGTGAAGTGTCTGTCGGCACAGTGTGGAGGTCCAAGGGATCCAGTTGAAGGCCTGGAGCTCCATGTTAGTGTCCCGTGCAAGTCAGTATCAGGAGACTGAAAAGTCTGCACTGGAAGCCAAGAGACAACATCCAAGGAGGAGAAGGCAAAGAGGACTGGAGCCTCCTCCAAAGGAAAACAGCAAGCTTTCCTTCATTTCCCTTTTACACCAATTCTGGCCATAATTTCCCCAGCTGGGTCTTCCACACCAAGAACTATGCTGAGCCCAATCTACTTGGACGTTTCTTATTCGGGTTGACGCAATCAATTAACTTATTACACCCCTGTAATATTCCCCTGATGTACTGGGCCTTCGGTCCTTCAGATGATTCTGTTCTCTGGTCACCATGTCCCATGGGGGTGGGTAGTGAATTTGACCGTTAGGTGTTCTGGAGCCCTCAAAACATGTCCCCAGGCCAACTCCAGGCCTCCAGTGAACTGGTGATTATGAAAGTCATTCCCAAGGGGGGGGGTAGCATGATATATCTGGTCTTTCAGGCTCTGTCTGCCTGCACAGGTATCTACTTCTACAGGGTTTGTCCAGTGCTTGGAATATCATACCTTGCCTTAACTTTCCATGTCCCTAGGGTGTACAACACTCAACATCCGCAAGTTAAAGGGGTTTATCTTGGCTCATAGTTTGTAGCAGTTTCAGTCTCTAGTAAGCCAGCTCCTAGGCAGAACAGCATGGTGGGAGGGGGGGCCTAGACAGAGATTAAAAGCTGCTTGTGTCATGGTATCTAGGAAGCAGAGCGAAGGGGGGGGTGGTAGTAGCCAAGGAGAGAGAGAAACCCCTTCTAGGCTACACACCCCCATAAACCACCTCTACTGATAAGACCCCACCTCCTAATAGCACATCTAGTATATAATATATAAAAATCCACTGAGCGTAGAAACCCCCATGATCCAATCACCTCCCAAGAGCCTTGACTATGAGGCTTTTGGGGGGGCACCTAGATAAAAACCATAACTTGTCTAGAATCCAGGTTAGTCTCTGAGGTGGAAAACTACCAATTGGGGCTGGCATCAAATCTACAAAGACCAAATTCTCTTCCAGCTTTCCAGGTGTGAAAGGCAGCTACCTTTAGAAAAGTTTCAGAACACAAAAATCCTTGCCAAATCTCTTAAGGTCTGGAAGCATTATAGCAGAGTAACTTTTTCAACAAAACTACCTGCCTGCTGTCATGCCTCTGCCCCAATAGAGACTTACACAGGCATGAAAAATACAAGGAGGCCTTGGTGTTTGAAGCCACGACCTTGGCCTAGATCCTGAAAAATCCCCCCTCCTTATATAACCTACAAAACCCATCCTTGGCTCTGCCTTTCAGAGGGATTTGATGCCTGCACACTTAGGGACGCTTACCAGGTGCTGCTAAGAGGGGTGGAGAGAAGCCTTAAGTTTAAAAACTAGAAATGAAGGTAGTGATGGAATTTGGAAGTAGAGTCCCTCAGGCTGGTGTGTCTCCCCATCCTTGGGAGCTGCCAGTCCCAGTAGGAATTAGCTTTGTGTTGAAGATCTGCTCTGCTGGTCTTCCAATGTGAAACGTGGGGTTGGCCTTGTTTTCTCAGCCTATTTCTAAACACAGGTTCACAAACTTCAGGGCAGAGATCGCCTCTGTCCCCGGCAGTCATTGGTGGGTTGATGTTGGCTCACCTCCTGGCAACACTTCGCGTTCTCAGGAAGAACTCACTTGCTTGTTAGTGGGAGCAAGATCAGGTACTGTGGTCTGTGTCCGGGGTTATAACTCAGAGGCAAACGATCAGAACATGAAAGTACATGGACTATAAAGAAAGTGGAATGTTCCTATGCTGCGTGTATGTGGAAAAGATTAAAAGCCCCCATAAACCCCTGCGAGTTAATGAGGACAGATGGTCGGCACAATGGGACAGCACAGTAAATCAAGGCCTTCTCTGACCTGTCAGCCCGTCTTGAATGCCAAGCTAACCTGAACCTTTCCTGCTGCATTCCCCTCCCCCATCTCAGCTTCTGAGACCCAGCTGGAGAGGAAATGGACCAGTTCCCAAAGCAGGAGGGGGAAGTTCCCCTGGGAGAGTCCCAGCCCTAGGGAGGTGGAAAAGGGTGGCAGGGGAAGCCTTGGGTGAAGGGGCTTCAGCAAGCCCTGAGGGTACTGTTATTTTTGCTGGTAAAATTTAAGTGTGCTATTTAATGGTGAACTCCCGAAAGCTCACCTTGTTGGCCATCCATGACTTGGTTTGGCTTTGGACTACGGGGAAGGTCATGAGGTTAAATATATAGAACACAAAGGTGAGGACACTGGGTGGTCCCAGTGTTTACTAGAGAAACTGACTTATGCAAAATACACAAATATATAAGAATTTACAGATTAGTTTACAGTGGCCGCCTGGGATCAGGTGTGGAAGAGTGCAAAGTGTCCATCTGCACACTGGGGATCTGAAGGCCCCAGTTGAAGGCCTGGAACTCCTAGTGTCCCGTGAGAGTCCGTATCAGGCGGTGGAACGGCCTGCACCAGAAGACTGAAGTCTGCTGAAAGCCAGGAGATGACGTCCAAGATCGAAGCAAGGACTGGAGCGCCTCTAAAGGAAACGAAGCAATCCTTCCTCCCTAATTTCCCTTTTAATACCGTTCTGGAGAATGATACTCCCTAGGGTGGGTCTTCCACACCCAGAACTATGCTGAGCCAATTTAGTTGGTGGTTCTTACTCAAACTGACACAACCATTATCACACTGAGTGTTTCTAAACTTTTCCTCTTTCATCTGACGATCCAGAGCAGCGTACCTTATGTGTATGCTATTTGACTGGATGTCTGCCTCTGACTCGACTGGCTCTCATAGTTGCTGGGGACTGAATGCCCTGAAATTTAACTATCGACAGTTGCTTTTTGGGGGGGGGACATAGAAAAGGGGAATGGCCAACTTGAGTCTCAGGGGTGGGCTTCCTCAGAGCCCAGGCTCACTCCTTGAATATGGAAACAGCAAGCAGTAACAGTAATGCAGCCCTCCATAGGAGATCCTGTAACCTTTTGTCCCTGGTTTTCTGATGTGGCAGTGGAGAAGCCAGCACTGTGGTAGATTCCTCTGCCTATCCCTGGAACAAGGATAGCCTCTTCCTTCTAGCCAGGACCTCAATGTTCTGGTGTAGAATTGCTTCCCAACCTCCTCTTCCTTCCTGTGGGGGGAAGTAGGCTGGCAGGCAGACCCATAGCCCCCCTGCCTACCATGCTATTATTCCTGAGTCTCCATCCTTTCAAAGCTGAAATTGTACTTCCGGCTAGAGGTGGGTGGGGTGTTGTCCACGCGAGTCACGGAATAGAAGGTTCCTATTGAGTTAGGGATGAAGCTGACTTCCACTTCAATGATTGGAAAACTGACTTTTGAGGGTAGGGCATTTTGGCCTCATCAGCATCCTTTGCTTAAAAATGCTAATTCATGGGAATGATGGATAAAAAAAATTAGTTCTGCCAGATGGCTATAAAAAGGTCAGGAAGGTGTTGGGGTGCATTTTGAATACTCTAAACCCCATTTTTGCTGGCCCAGTGCAAGCAAAAGTACAAACAAGTGTGCAGCTCAAGCTCTCCCCTCTGAATCTTTATTAAGCAAAGGAAGTGGGGGGGGGGACCCATTGTAACCAGAAGGGAAGACTGAGGGTGGTAATATCAAGTTCGTGCTATCAGGAAGAGTCTGGGTTGGTTGTCTATAGACTTTGCCACGTTTTTGGAAGACTTGGATTAGGGAAGGACACTTACCCGGTGATCTAACAATCTTATCCACTTGACTGCCCTGAAGCTAGGCTAGGTTCTACCTCTAAATCCAAGTTTTCCTTGGGGGGGGGGTGTCTGAGTCTTAGACTATTTTGAAAGTGCTATTTTGTGGATCCTCTCTCGAACTGATACTTCCAACTCAGACCCCATTTCTTCTTGGGGTCTAGACTTGCACTTACTTGCAAGTACTGGTTGTTATAGTCAAGAAGCACAGCTGTGGCTTTTGTATACAATTTCTAGTGGCAGCATTGCATATCCAACCTGGAAAATAAGTGGGTTTTGTAATGAGAGCCATGCTTTAAATAGGTGTGAATCAAAAGGTTGTCTCTAAGCAAAGAGTTCTCTATAAATAGGAAGACTCTAAATATATCCTAATACTACAGGTAGAATTATGTACTCAAGTCTTGATAAAAACCTCCCATCTTATTGGGTCAAAAAAAGGTTCAGTGATCTGGTAGTTCTTGAAGTATCAAGTCTCAAAGGACAATGCATGGACTGAGCAGAATATCCTTTCCGTAAGGCCATTCCTAGCCCCCTTGATCATCAAATCTAGCTTTAAAAGCAAGGGACTACATTGTTGCCTTCCCCTCTCCTCACTTTCTGGGCTTCATTATGGGCATCTCAGATCTAAGCACTCCTATGGACCAGACAGGTAAAAGGGGGGGGGCACAGAGGGCCAGGTGGGGCTTGGACAGGAGCAATGGGAGGTGGCATTGTGTAGCAGAGCTCACTTTTGGCCCCTATGGAAATGCAACCCCTTCTTCCCCCATCTTGCCAGACTGTGACCCTCTTTTCAACAGAATCTGGGGATCTGGAATTGTCTCTAATCCTGGCAATTTTAAGGTCTTTAGGAAAAACCTCTGCTGACAAAAGCAGATCTTCTTGCAAGCTGAACTTGAGCCATAAGTGGGGGAACTCTGGATCTTCTTTGGCTTCTAGCACTGGCTATAATATATCAGCCTTTCCCTGCCTGTGCAAAGGAAATATGTATATCCCTACCCAACTGGAGCTGATGAAATCAAAGTGCTAACACACAATGCTAGGCTTAGGTACTCTATTCCTCTGCCAGAGCTGTCTATCAATAAGCCTGCCACAATTTGATTTTTTTTTTGCCCCTAATATGCTATTTTCTATCTTTGAACTCAAGAATCGCCCAGCGTGGCTAGAACTATAAAGTGGGAGCCAGAACTGCCCTTGAGAATCCTGTCTTGTGGAGAGCTCACCTCTAGAAGTTACCAAGGGCCTTCAGAGGTGACCCTGGGGTAAGGCAGCGTTGGTCTGGTAGCGGCTAGGTTCTTTGAATACCAGGATGTACAGGTCCAAGAATAACTTCCAAGAACTTGTGCATCTTCTGCCTGCCCTGCCCAGACTTTATTTTCTTGCTCTAGGGTAAACTTTGCAGTAAGGCCTCAAATGTGGGATGCTATTGTAGAAAACAGTTTATGCATAAGGCAGCTAGCTAGAGGAACGGCTGAGATAGTCAGCTGTACTAATGGGAATTCAAATAAAAATAGTAAATGCAAGGACTTTGGACCAAGCATTGAGCTTCCTCAGGCAACCTACTAAGTTCTCGAGTTCTGAGGAAATTATAATGCAAAATAGCCAGTTTCTAAGATCCTATTTTACTATACACTCTGTGTGAACTGGGTTAGAGCCTGAGTCCTAATTGGTCATATTTTTAACTTCACAGAGCCACCCATGATAGGTGTCCACTAAATGAGAATTCCTGTACCCTGCTTAACTCTAAGTGATTAGATTGGTTTGCCACCAAGGCCTCTCATTCAGGACCTCCCCCTAGAAATCCAGGAGCTGTGTTCTGCCTCTTATTTCCAATAAATTTTCCTCACCACCTCCTTTGGTTTGTAACTTCATTCCTTTTTTGTGGAACCATGAGCCCACTACACAGGGTGACATTAAGATTCCTTTAAAGTCCAGTCATACCTTGGTATCATCCTTAACTTGTTCCAGAACTCATGACAAGTACACTCATGGCATACCCAAATGAATTGTAATCAGAAGTCATGAAAGTTACCCAGAAACTTCATTCTGGGCTTAATATTAAGTAAGCTTTCACCAGGCATTAATAATAGTGTGCCTTGTGACAAAGCTGGTCTTGTGGTGAAGCTTATGAGCTCTGAAGCTCAAAGTAGACACCAGACCTTGTTATGTACATCCACCAATGCTGCATGTGTGACAAGAACTCTTGCCTCTCAGCTCCTCAGAGAGCTTACTGACTTTCATTCTTAGTAGGAATTTTCTGGTGGTAAAAGCCAGATTTCTGCATCTAGTGCATTCCTAATGCTGCTTTCCTGTGTTGAACTCTCAAGTGACTGAGAAGCAGGGTACACAGGCAGAGACACTGTGTGTGAATGCCTGTGATGGGGACTTGAACCCGAGATCACTCTCCTGCCTGAGCCTCTGGTTCGTCCTCCCAGGAGAGGATGCTAGAATCCCAGTTTTGTGGCTGGACTTGTTTCCATGGTGGCTCTGTGACTCTAGGCCTTTCATCTCCACCTGTCAAGTGGGAGGCAGCTGTTCTAAATGTGACTGTATGTGTGAACATCTGTTGTAGCCCACAGAGGACACTTTAAGGGGGGGGGAGGGCAGCTTATCAATAACCAGGTCTGACATTTTCTTAGGGTTTAGACTTTGATGGCGTCCACTGACTTTGCACTGGTCCTGTGACTATGTGCTGATGTCTAAATGAGTTTCATTAAGTGGACTGAGGAAATTTGTGTGCTGTATTAGGAGGTAGGTACATGGTGGGTAGGTTTGATGTGCAGGGTGGCAGTCGTGGAGTATACCAAAAAACATAGGGTGGGTCCTTGTGTGGTAAGGAGGCTGAGCCTGAAAGGGGACTGAACTTAAGCAGTAGCACTGCCCAAATGGCTCATGCCGTCAGCACTCGAGTGCCTTACACAGCACACTAAATTCCCTTTCTGAATCCAAGCTTAGGGTCCATGCCATATGACCATTTTGCAGGTGGTTAATCAAGGCTGAGTTATATAATTGAGCTATACGCCACTCCATGTCAGATAGCAATTAGAGGGGTGATTCTTAACTTGGGGTGGTGCTTAAATTCATTCTGAACTTCCAAGTCTCACTGCAAAGAAAATTAAACTTTGCTCACTTAGTTATCTGAGCTTCCTTTTCTGTGCTCCATGTCCACAACCTCCCTTGAGAAAGCCCAGATAGGAAGGGGGGGGGACATCAAGGGAGCTTGATGGAATTCAATTACAAATGAGGCAGTTGAAGTTCTGGATTCTTGGAGGGTTTTGGGGCTCCTCCTCTATGTTAATCTTTTGTCTTTGTTGGGTTTTGTCTTAATTCAAGTATACTTCTAACATGGCCCCAGCACCTGCCTCTATGCCAGGCTCCTAGGTCAGTAGCCAGCCAATAAGCAAACTGCTCCGGGGTCAGGTGGTCATCTGGATCCAATCAGCTGGGTCCTGAAGTTGAGGTCGCATGGTACAAGAACATGGCTCTTGGTCATCAGCTGGGATCTGGGCAGTTTCAGTTCCCAGGGGCTATGGGGTTGTATGCAGGGTGATTGGTATCTAGTATCTTGTGGAAAGGGAGGGACTGTGTGTGGTCTGGAAAAAGCTACTTAAGGCTACTTTGTCTCTCTAGTGTCTAAAGTATGTGGCTCGGGGGGTGAGGGTCCAGTCTTGTAACAGGATATCTGCTGCCCCTGTTCCTCACTCAAGGCAATGGCTGAACCTCAGACAAATCCACTTCTTAAGTACCTTGTGACTGAAGTCTGTTAGTGAACCCCCTAACAGATGCCTTTATATGGACACACAGGATCTTAAGTTAGTTTCCTGAGGGGGGGGGTATACACTAAGTAGGGGAAGGCAAAACATTTTTCCATGTTCATGCTATGCATAGTCAAATACACATGTGATCAACAAAGGATCCTGCCATCTGCTCTGGGCCTGGATTTTCTGTGGCCTCAAATGTGGCTTCTTAGTGAACATTTCCGTGAGCTTTCTGGGAAAGTGTTACTGTTTGGAGCTATGTCCTCTTGCTTCTCCTGCCTTGCCTGTTGGGTCTGTTATTACTAAAGTTGAGGTCTCAATCTGAGAGTGCATTTGTCTTACAGTTCTATCAGTTTCTGCCTTGTATCTCGATGCCCTTGTTAGTTGCATACATGAAGGGATTGATTCTTTGTGCAAAACGGTCCCCTTCATTGGGTGATGTCCATGAACTATCCCTTGTTTCCCATTCTGCAGTCAGCTCTGCCTGACATAAGCCCTAGCCACTTATGCTTTTGAAACTTAAATTTGAATTTCCCAGACAGCACAGTTGGGTGGCTTTACCAATTCAATAAGCATCTGAGTTATGGTGCATTAACATTTTAAGTCACTACACTGATCTGTAATGGCCTTAACAAATGCACCCCAATCCCCAAATTAGGGAGTTTACTCTGCACTTGTGGTTTGGGCTCCTAAAAACTGCTGAATAAATATTCCTACGTGTATGTCCTGAACCTGCTTCTAATACTATGGGAATAGAGAGTGCCAGGGGTGGGATTGCTTGGGTTCAAAGCAGTACATGTAATTCCCACTAGATGCAGTCAGATTGTTCTTCAGGGGACAATATATTTTCCTACTGAAAGTAGTGCCCTTTTCATTGAAGCCAAAGGCAGAATGGAACCTAGGAAAACCACACAGGGAATTGGAATCCCTTTCATAAAGCATCCGATTCTGTTGTCTTTGTTGGCAGGCACTTAAAGATTGTGTCAAGTCAATTAACTGAAATTTAATGTCTCTATCCCCTTTACTAACCTTTTAAGGTTCATTAGCCATCAGCTAAACTATTAAGAAGTTGAGTGTCTCACTGAACCCTTGCTTTGCTTTTTCAGCTTCAGGGTTGAACATCCTGCAATCATGCCCAGCAAAGAGTTACCTCTGTCCTCACTAGCCCATCCCCGGTCAGGACCAATCCTTCAGTAGATTGCCATTTCTAAATGCACATCTAACAGGCTGTTTGGATGGGATTATAACCAAGGGTGTTAGGCAAAGTTGTGGCCTTGGAATGTGGAGCAAGATTTTGCCCAGTGGCCTTATCTGGATCCCTCCTCACCACTAATAAGTCGTTAGCTTATCTGTGCTCTGAAGGCATCCCTGTTTGGGCATGTCTATCAAACCATTAAACCCGCAGCCATCCTGGTAGGATCGCACATGCGATGCTGCAGCAGGCCTCACTCATGGAACCAAGTGCTTTATATAACTCCACAGTGGTGGCCCCCGCTGACTGGGTTTTCAACAGCTCCTTGTGGCACCCCTTGCCTGTCTCTCAGTGACAAGCCAGGACACTCTTCAGGCATTTTCCCAGCCAGCTAATCGGATGGCATCAGTGGGAATGTTTACAGCTTGCTGCCACTTAGGGAGCTTTATCAGAGCCCTTAATATCAGTCCCCCACCCAAAGCCGATAACAGAACAGGATGGAGAGGATGGAAAGCCTCAGAGCCTGTGAAGACCAGAAAACAAGATGTCAATCTAATCTGAGCCCTCGCCCAGGGCCCCTGCTGCAGAGGAACAGCTTGGTCTGGGAACTGTGTTCAGGGGATGACACCTCCAGAACCAAACAGCTGCCTGGCACCTGGTGCTATTGGTGTTTATTCAACACTAAAAGCATCTATCATGTGCCAGGCTGCCCTCCGTGCTGATGGAACGCTATCTTTACCAGTTTGCAAGTGTGTTCGGCTAAGAATTAAATTCAGGCATTAATCTTACCCTCCACTATGTGATCTTGAACTCTCTTGGTCGTTCTTGCTCTGTAAAATTGGGGACATGTTTGAGGGTTGTGTGTGTACTCAAGATCTAAGGAAGTATGAGAGGCTGAAGATCATGATGTCCCTCCTATCATAAATCATGACTGTCCACCAAGACTTAAAGCATTTACCAGACACCTTAAAAAGGAATGGGACAAAGGTACCAAGGCAAGAAACTAAAAGGCAGCGATGCCTTAACAGGGCTCCAGTGGGCCACCTAATCCTACTGCCTGTGTAAGTTCAAAATTTTGCTGGAAAATACACTATCAGTCAATTATGGTCCAGAGTAACAATCTTAAAATCACTAGGCTTAATTACCACTTAACACTGGGGGTGATTTGTGCTAAGATAGGCAATATGATCATCTGACTATGGGTGAGTTAGGATTTTTAATCCTAGGGTGGACTTCCTGGCCTCGCATCTAGAGTCTCAATGCAACAGTGGTGGGTACCCCAGCAACAGCAGAGCCTTAATACCTTAAGCAATTGCATGATAACCCTGAATTCTCCGATGGCTGTGTGTCTGAGTGATTCCAGATCCCCGGTCACTAAGCATAGACTGGACACAGGAAGCCAAAATTAGTTTCATGTTGGCAGCCTCCATTCCATGCACCCGAGTCATCCTCTGAAGTGATGCTCCTCTGGCTGGAGAAGGGGCTTCCAGGTACTGACAACTGGCCAATCCGCCTTGACCCATAGAGGCAGGAGGTGGAATCCTGGTTTTGTGAATGAAAATTCTCCAGGTCACCCAGTGCGTAAGGGGGGGGAAGTGAGATTCCAGTTTGGATTCAGAAGCTGTGTTCTTTATGCTGCTACCTCTGACTCCTGGCCAGCATCTATGCAAAGCCACCTGCTTTGCTTATTTTCTTCATCCGGATCTTCACTGTCTTGAAGTCAGACACCCCCAATTTAAAGACATAATCCAAAAAATGGGCATCTGATCTAAATACACACTTATCAGATGAAGTACAAACAGCCAATATATGGGGAAAAAAAAAAACTCAACATCACTGGTCATTCAAAAGAGGCAAATTAAAACAACACCAAGATTCCATCTCACTCCAGAAAGAATGGCTGTCATCAAATCAACCAGTAACAAATGCTGGAAGGAATGTGGGGGGGAAAAAAAGGGACCCTTCCCCACTGTTGGTGGGAGTTTGTAGACTGGGGTAACCACTGTGGAAATCAGTATGGAGATTCCTCAAACCTAGGACTAAAGGTCCGACTTGACCCAGCTATTCCCTTGATATTTTCTTGAAATCATACCACAGCTATATATGCACGCCCATGTTTATAACAGCAGTTTGTAATAGTTAAATCTTGGAAACAGCCCAAATGCCCCTCAACTGACGAATGGATAGATTGTTTTTTATACAATGGGAGTACTAAGCCATGAAAGGATAACTTGAGACTTTTATAGCTAAGTGGATGGACCTTGAGACCATACTCTTAAAGTACTCACACATGTTAATATCCCATTCTCTCTGGTGTGAGAAACTGAAAAGTGTAAATTAGAATCAATGTATAATAGATACTATGAAATGGGAAGAAATTGTTCAAAAGGAAAGGGGAAACGGGGGGGAAGGGGAGAAAGGAAAAGAGAAAAGGATAAAATGGGAACAAAACTTTGTAAACGAGGGGAGAGGTTGAAGGCGCATGGGAGGGGAATGGGAAGAAAAGAGGCATCAGTACATACAGGTAGAAATATCTATGACGAATGTGATTATATTTAACTTGTACCAATAAACGTAATAAAAATGCTACTTTTGAACAGCAAAAAAAGCCAAAACATGAGTTCAGTTTTCCTGGCATTAACACTTTTACTTCTTGTTGAACCTGACTTGTTCCATCAAAATGATCCTTGGAAAGCTTTTGCCTTAGTAAAGCTAAGGTCTTGATCGTTTGGTGAATCTCGGGGTTGATGCTCAAAGTCTGACAGACTGGAATGAAACATCTGTCGATGTGAATAAACTTAGCTTTAATAACTCTACCATTATTGACCCAGATCTGTGTCTTTATCCAAATCACTGATCAAATATTGAACAGTGAGTTCTAGTGTGCTCTCCAATAAACCCCCTCTCCCGGTGGACATGCTCCATTAATCTGTGCTCCGATGCCCATGCCCTCCAACTACACTTTAACAATCTCCATCTGCGGAGATATTCCTTTTAGCTTGTTTCTCCAGGAGTTAACATGGTTGACTAACATGCTGTGTGAATGAATTGTGGCATTCTTTCTAGAACTTCATTTAGGGCATTATGAAGCATCGGAGAAGCACTATATTTTAGTCCTTGAAAGAATGCGAAAGAGATGCTGAAGATTGACCCTGCAGGAATATGTTAGCAGTTAAGACCTGAAGTCTAAAGTCACTAATGTAGACGTTTATTACTGCTTTATCTTTCTCGTTAGCTTGGTAGCTCCCCACGTTCAATATCCAAATTGCGAAGGGCATTAGTTGAACAGAAATATAACTGCATAGTCCCAAAGTATCTGCCTCCAAATGCTTGTCACAAAAAGGCAATCCTACAGGAGAGAATCCAGTCAAACTGGATTTGTCCTGTGCCTCCTAATGTTGACGTGTCCTTCCGTGTCACTTCTGTTGTGAAATGTGTAAGCCTATTCATGAGAACACTTGACCATTCTGAATTGAGGGATACATTGCAAAATAACTGACACCAGAATCCTTTAAGTGGTTAAGGTAAAGATAAGCAAAAGTAGATGTGTTAATATGATATGCGATCCAAGCTTCACTTCTGGAATTTAATACACCGGTGGAAACAAGTCCCAACACTGTAGCTCACTTAATATAGTAATAAGGTTAATGTCTTAGTCTGGTGGTGCCATGACTGTTAGATACTAAAGCGACGCTGGTGAAGGGAATTCTGACTTTGCTTTGTTAGCTTTATCTGTTTTTTAGATGTATGCTAAGGACTTGGAGAGACAAGAACTCCTCTAGCCACAGGTTTAGCATCTCAAGCACTGCTTTTCTTGGCAGGCTGGCCTGGTGTGGCTCCCAAGTTGGATGATATTGGACAATATTCTTTGAGCAAAGTGTTCCGCCCTGGTCTTATTTTTTTTTTCCCCCGTACTATGCTGTTCTTGTTACTATGACTTTGGCGTAATTAAAATTTGGCATCTTGATGCTTCCAGCCTTGCCCCCTTTGCTTAGGGTTGCCTTGGCTCTTCTGGGTCTCTTGTTTCTATGTAAACCTTCCTAGTTCTATGAAGAATGTCATGGGCATTTTGATAGAAATTGAATTTAAGAGCCATTTTTAATGTTCTTACTTATCCATAAACATGGGAGGCCTTTTCACCTTCTAGTGATTTCTTTAGTTTCCTGTAATTCTCATTGTGTAGCAGAGGTCTTTTATACCTCCTTGGTTAGGTTGACTGCTAGATATTTTCTGAATCTATTATGAATGGAATTTTCCCTTGGTTTCCATCAAATAATGAACTGGTTGAGAAGCTATCTTTAAATGTTGACTTTTTATCCTGCTACTTTGCTGGAATCTTATCCACCTTTTGATGGAGTCCTTAGGACTCAAGTATAGGAGTATATAATTTTCAAATAAGGATAATTTGGCTTCCTTTCCTATTTATATATTCCTTTTTTTCCTCTTACTCTGGCTAAAATTTTCAAGTACCACATCGACTAGAAGTGGTGAGAATGAACATCATCCTAGTCTTATTCCTGATTTTGAGGAAATGCTTTTAATTTTTCTCCAGTACAATGTACCTTTACTGTTTCGGTAATGACATGTTGATGTTTATATTAACTAAATTGACACCAATTTTTGCTTTGAGCAAATGAAAGATAAGAAAATGGATGAATAACAATTGCAGCAACAAAAGTAACAATGCTGTTGGAAAAGGCAAGTTCTATGCCTTAAGGACAGAACACTAAATTGATTCTAAAGAGGAAATACTCTTAAGCCAGACCAAGCCCATCGGGAGAAACAGGTCGTTATGAACCAGTGAGGGACAACCACACCTGTGCTGGGAGTGACAGTTGTCTTACAACCACACTAATGTGATGCCTGTATTCTTCTGGCTCTTGCAATTTAATTGATTATACAGATTTTTAACCTACCTCTTAATGACGGACTCACTGATAATCTTAGGCTGACAGTGGAATGTTAGTGATATTTTTATACATGGGAAACACTCAGAAGCTTGTATATTCATCCAGTGTCCTCAGTTGCCCCAGTGAGTTTAATAAATGTTTTAAAGTGGTAAGTTCAAGACTCGCTGCTTAGCCAGCATCTGGGTAGCATCAGGTCTTTTTGCTTTATGCATAGGATAAGACTTGCAAAGGGGGATCATGAAGATTATCTTCCTGCTTCCAAATATTTATCATCCATTTTGGTTCTTAATTTAGCCTTTTGGTTTCTCACACAAGAGAATGTGATATTTAAACACCTGTGTCCAGTTTCACTTAAAAATTTCAAATCGGAAGGCAAACGAGAGGAGGGGGAAGGGGGGGAACCGAAGGGAAAGGGAAAAAAAGATACAAAGAGATCATTGGGTGCAGCACAACTGGTATTTAGGGCGAAGCGGGAGCCATGGCTTAAATGTGAGGCATGGCCACGGCTCCAAGAGTCAGCCAATTCTGAAGGGAAAATAAGGTACGTTTGTACTGGGACATATGAGGGATCCTTTTTTTTTTTTTTAATGGTCTTCACAGGATTCTGTGCAAAAGTAAACAGGAGCTAGAGTGCTGATTTGCAAAGCGGCATGAGCTTAACGAGGGTAGGTCTCATGTTGTGGCACAAACGTGTGCACCCCCAGCACTGAGGGGTTGGTTGATAGGTTCGGGGCCTCCACAGTATTAAAGACCTGTTTGTAGAACCCACTCAAGAAGCTGCTCCCATGAGGTGTACTGACAGTTACTTGGTGCTGCTTTCCTTTATCTACCTCAAACTCATCAGCTGTGGGAAGGACCTGTTCCCAAAAAGTTTGAGGGAGTTTGGGAAGGCCGTGATTGCACCCTTGCAGTTCTTGATGGGCATCACTTCTTCACTAGGTGTAAGAAGGGGTAGCAGACTTCTGATTATTTGACTATTGGACACTGTCCACTAGTAGATCATATGGCTTGTCACATGTGTCATAGGTTTGAGTAGGCTCTTTGGCTGGTGAGTTGTCAGATGTTCCAAACTCTTTAGGGGTTGGATGTTGGGTCACTTGAGTGATCAACATTTAAGGTGCTGGATGTTTGGCCCTCTGCTTCAGCTTCATGAGTTGGTACATTGTATACCATCAGCTCAGAAAACCTGGATGGCTCAACTGACCCTGCAATGATGGTGTCAGTAGCCCCTATCTGTTGGTGCAATACATAGAGAACACCAGTGAGAACCGGATAAGGAAGCGCAGTGGTGCATCTCCTGGTACCCTACCAGTGTACTACCACTGATAGCCACTCTCAACTTCTGAGATGAATGTCTTGATGTTCCAGCTCTTGGAATGAGCAATCTACTTTCTGCATACAGGCTTGCTTGCTTGCCTATAATGAGTTTAGGCAGGCAAAGACTTGGGTGTGCCATAAAAACCCAGCACGGCGAGCAGAAGCTTGAGGCACTTGTCATGCTGTTATTACATCAGCCAGTCCATTGGCACAACCCATGCTGCAGGCAATGCAATAGAGCCTGGATGTGGTCCCTGTGGTTCAATGAACTGGTAACCATTTTTGTGTTAAGTACTCTTGAAATGGATTTTAAATCATTTGACTTGGGGTCTCTTTGAATAGTGATAGTAAGACAAGAGTAGCATAAAAGCTGTCCCCTAGTTCATCAATCATTAGACCTGCCCCAAAGCATGCAATAATTTCAGTCATCCACTGTGCACAAAAGTTCTCTTCCAAGACATATATATTTTCCTTGACCTTGGAGCAATAACATTTGTTCCTGGTCTAGAACCATAGCTGGCAGAAAGCGTGGCATACAGGATGAAGTGTATCACATTGGAATTGCTTTTAATGGTCTTCAGGGAGGGGTTCTTTCTGATAAAGATATGGTAATATTTTCAATATGGCAATAAAGGATGGTGTACAAGCTAGGATGGCCCCAAACAACTTGAACACCTAGAGGTCCTACAGGCAGGAGTTCCAACATGAGGTCAGAGATGAGGATGGTAGTGTCCATGGGATATGGACAGAAGACAACATCTGGTGGTCAGTCACCAGCACTGAATTTAAGGTCATGAAATTCTGACAATCTGATAGCTTCCCCCATTGGTAAGTTTACTAATCCAGTTACGGTGGATCTTAGGCTAGAGACTGAGCATTGGTCACCACCCTCAAGCTCCAATTTAGTCTGGTGCAAGAGAAGGATCTATGCTTCAAATAGCCTTACTAATTTCCCTGGTAAATGGCTAGGAATGACAAGTGGGGAGGTCTCCAGGAATGCCTCACCTTGCAGTAAGTTGAAATTAATATTTGCTGAGCACATAACCTGACTTTGAATGTAAAACCCTGCTGTGGCTTTCAAAGTAGTTGGGAAGAGGCAGTTAGTGATTCTGACAATGGTTTCTAGTTCTTTGCTAATGGGACTTTCTCTGCAGCATCTCACTTCTGCCTGAGATACTTTCCAGCTTAAGTTGTCTCGTGCTAAACTTTTCTTTTTGGGTGGTGTGTTGTTAGTGTTTGCAAGAGAAACAGATTTAATGTAGGACACAACAATTTGCGTGACTAGCTGACAGTATCCACCCCCAGGATCAAATGCAGAGGACTTGCAAGAGATCCATTCTCAAGCTGGAGATCTGAAGAATGCAGCTGAGGGCGTGAAGTCCATGGCAATGTCCTGCGTGATTCCATATCAGGAGGCTGAGGAATCTGCAATGGAAGACTGGAGAGTCTGTGGGCAGGCTGGAAGCCAAAGTGTTTGCCAAAAGCCAGGAGATATGATGGCTCAAGGTGAAGTCAAAAACCAGAACTGCTCTGAAAGGAACAGCTATTCCTGGCAAATGCAAGGACTAGAACTCTTCCAAAGAGAACAGCCAAAGCTTCTCTGAGGAAAATTGGCATGAAACTTTCTGTCCCATTCTTTTATACCTTTCTGACAATCCTCCTTATTAACTGGGTCTTCCACACCCCTCAACTGGGCATTCCGACTCAAGTTGACCATTAATTAACCACCATGGGTGGGTTGCTGAGTTTCCCAACCATTTTCCATTTGTGTTCTCTGCAGGGAACTAGTTAAGACAGACCTATGAGTCTGCTGGTGTGTAGCTCTTGAAACTGACAATATTCTGTGTTCTGGCTCATAAAGTGAATGGGGTGCGTTACTGATACTTTTATAGATGGGGGAAACATGCTTAGATGTTAAAATATACTCATCCAGAGTCATGAATTACAAGATTGAATCTCAGATGTCTGGACTCCTTTGTTGCAGTCTTCAACTGCACTAGCAAACCCTTTGCTGAGGAATTTCCTATGGCCAAGCTGAAGTTTTCTCTGCCTTATAGTGGAGAAAGTTATACAAGGATGTGTACACCAAGCTGACGCCGTTACCCAAACCTTGCAGGAATTTGTTTTTGAAGTAGTCATTTTTCTCCATTCCCCACTTTTGCATTGATGAATCCGGAAGTGCTTGCCACTCTTAAATTCGAATTGAATGTTTGGAGTAAAGGTGTGTAAAACATAAGACATTTAAAACCAGTGTAACCTGAGTACACAGACCTGGAGAGAGATTGTGTCAAGTATTATAACCTTGGCTCTAAAGAAAGTATAGTCTATAGCCAGATCAAATAGCAAGGCCATTTTGATGCTGAGAGCTCGGACTCGTACATTACCCATGTTGGTAATTGCTGCTACTATGTTTACAGACACTGAGCTAGTCTGGTCTCATTTCTTTCCCTCTGTAGGACATGAGGGAGACAGTAGCATTTCCATTTTACACTGGAAGGAAAGGAGCTCTAGCTTCCATGTTCCTGTGAGTATGCAGCAAAAGTGGCAGAATTCCCTCTCAGTGCAGGCCTGCTGGAATTCCAAGCCAATGTGGCTTATTCAGTGTTGCCTGCTATGCGCGGAGTTTTGCCTGTAAGCGACAGCTATCCTCTGTACAAGCCAAATCCAAGAAGTGCGAGGGAAGATCATCCTCCTGGCAACTGTAATAACTTATGGATCCCATAGGTCAGGACTGTACAAGTGGCAGAATGCATCTAGGAAAAGGGATGGAGTCTCGTCCTTCAGGTAGGGCTTGGAGTTTCTTGTGTGCAGCCTTTGAATAACAAGGCAGCATGCGAAGCTATAATCCCACGTTTATGCACCCTCTTTAAAGGGCAGCATTAGGCATGTGCTTCCTTTTTCAAAACTTAACATGTATAAATTTAAGATCAGAAATTTTGGAATACTTAGTCTGTATTGGAATGGTGCTTGACACAACCACTGCTCATCTGGAGAGAACTCATGGTTTTCTACTTGACATCTCTGTTTCATTGCAAAAATCCCACTACAAACTTCATAGTTTGTTAGACCCAAACACACTAGGTATAAAACAATTTATAGGAATGACAATTCTCATGTGCCTATTACCTTGATTCATCAATTGTTTACATCCTACTCTATTGGCTTTATATTCTCAATAAAGTTGTCTGAGGGATGCCCTGCTTTCCTTCAAATAGAACTAAATCATCCCTTACAGAGCCGCTAATAAACAAGTATGACTACAAAAAAACTAGCATGCTCTCTGATCCAGAGATGTTAAAATAACTTATAGATAACCCTTTCCTAAGAGCTGGGAATGTAAGAGTAAGTTTGTCCATTGCTAGGCAGCAGACCTCAACTCAAGGCACTTAGCCGATTGTCTCAGATTGAGGGCTCTCAGAGCTGGACCTGCCTTGCTAATGGAGAGCAAAAGCAGCTGCCTCCAGGGTGGGGCAGGGCTTGTGCAGAGCGGAAGTGGGGGTGGGGTGCACCATTACCCACAACTCTTCTGGTAAGGGCACTCCTAACACTGGCCACTTGTCCGTATGGTTTTATTGCTTTAATCCCACCATACTGGCCAAGGCCAGGCCAGGATCATATATTTACATAATGAGACATGACAGCCAGGACCTGCCGCGGTGATTAGAACACACCTAGCAGAGTGTGAGAAGGTCCAAAGGTGAGGGATCTAATCCCTTAGAAAAGCCTGCAGTTGTGAAATGGAAAGTGAACACGAATGCTCAGGCCCAGAGCAGAGCTGATCAGTTGGAAACATCCATCCGGCCCAAAGAGAATGAGCAAGGGCTCTTGGGAACAGGATGACAGCTGGATGATAGTTCTTGGCAGACTCTGAATTTTAGATACTCAGAATTATGTACCAGAAAATACTTGGAGGTTGCACTGCCTACATCTCTAAATGCTTAAAGTATTTAAGTGTGGTTCCTTAAACTGCCATGATAAAGAAATATGTGAATGGCAAAACTTCCAAAGCATGTTGTGCAAGGAGGTTTGCTTCCTAGCCTGGGCTGCTAGAAATGTGTGCTGATGTCATCAGGAGACGGAGCTCTGCATATGTGAATGGAGAGCTAGGAGCAAATTCCTGCTGTATCTTTAGTTCACTGGCTTACGGCTCCTTTGAGAATCACTCTGCACTGGTGCATGTAGATATACTTGAGTTTCTTCCAAGTTTAATTTTATTTGGACTTTCAGCAGGGGGACCAGTTAGATGGTGGTCATCCAGGTTATGACTTCCTAGAGCATTGTAAGTGCATAACTTATCCTTTCTGGAATATCAGAAAAACTAGACTGAGTTTGAACTAGAAAGAGTGAGACTGGAGGGCCAGAGTTTGAGTCACAAATGGGTTGAGACAGATTCCCAGGTGGATCTATGGCCTTGAAGAACGTCTGAGGTGGAAGGCCTGGGGCATCTTCACGCACTGATTTTATAACGTCATGTAGAGCGATAAAAGGGTGTATACTGACAAGGGCTACTACAGACTTAAAAGCCAGCATATGCCTACCCTGGCATGTGCCAGGTCAAGACCTATCCTCAACACCTGAGTACAGAGGTGTGACTTTCGTAGATTCCTGAGTTAGCACTCGAAGAGTGAGAGCCCTAACTTGACTATCTTCCCAAAGCTCAGAAGCCTGAGCAATGTTGTTACATCAGTGAACTGGACTTGGTTGGGGCCAAATTGAAATTTGACTAAAGCAGTTAAAACCACAGGCTGGAAGCCCACCTTTTCCTTTTTAAAGGATCTCCTTTTATATTGTGTATATCTATAGCATTTACACAAACAAACTGACGTACAAGTATGTAATATATAAAGTTTTCCATACCCGAGACACAAAGACTTTTGAAAATGAGAAATAATTGAACTTTGTACATTCAGGGATCTATCCAATAAGCTTTCTTTCACTTAGGCCAACTGAAGACTTAAACACATCTTACCTTCATGGCGTCTCACTCTACAGTGTTATTTTGTAGGCACAAATATGAAACCAAAAGGACTATAGAGGCATTTTGATGAAATATACGTGACTTTCTCCACTATGTAATGTCATGTCTCCATGAAAGACCATGTAAAATAGAGAATTCCCACATTTTATAGTTACCTACTTTCAGAGTGAGTTTGCTCATGTTTTCTGAATTTGCAGGAATCGCCAAAAACTTGCGTGTAATCTATGCAGGCATTCTGTATAGTGAGATCCCCCTCATGTATTTCAAGGTAACTGGAAGAACTTAAGCTGTATATGTTAATGTGGGAAACTCTTTTCTCCTATGTGAATACTTTCATTTATTTGAAGACATTGGAAAAAATAAAACCTTTCAAACATTGCTCACATATTTTCAGATTTTTCTCCCTTACGACTGTTCTCACATATGTAATGATAGCTATGTGTACTGAAAAACTTCCCATATTTCTTAGATCTTCTCTCCACTGAGTTTTCATGTCTTTGTAAGTGCTATTATAAATTCCCAGGCAATTTCATCTGACATTTTAAAATGTTACAGGAGCAACTGAAGGCTTTTCTACATTGCTAACATAGTGTTTCACCCTCATGTGGGCTCCTGTCATGTGGGCTGAAAGCTTGCCAACATTGGTTACGTACATAGTTTCAGTCCAGCAGAAATAAGGATGTTCTAGTTAGCTGGGGCTAATTTCAGCAACATGCTCAGGATTAGAAGTGCAGTGTCATCAGAAGCCCGATTCTGATAACCTGGGTCCAGCTATACTTTGCTGTGTAGTTGTGGGCAGATGCCTAGCCTGAGCTGTGCTTACATATAAAATGGGCATGTAGATTCCTGCTTTAATCTAAGTGCACTGAGAAGTAGAAGTTAAGATGGTAGTAGACATACAAGAGATTCATGGAGTTGCGGGGAATGCCAAAGAAAGGAGCTGGGGGAGGCTGGGAGGGCCTCAGACTTTGATGCAGGTTGGAGCAAAGACGAGGAAGGCTGAGTGCACACGTCCTGTGCTCTGGGGTAGTCTGAAGTTCAAGGCTATCGGGCAGTCAATGACTGGATTCTGTCCCTGTGGAGAACAGCTGCTGAGGCCTGAAAGCCTTCACTGTAGTTGCCATGAGGCTGAGACTGTCAGTTCTGCTCCCAGAAGACTTGAGAGGAGTGGTTGGTTTCAAGGTTGCCACATCAGCTGTGAGGGTTTGGCACGTGGTACCCGAGATGTTCGGAAACTGTCATGTTGCTGCTATAAATGGGGAACTGTTGAAGGGTTGCATTCACTCATGCCCGAGTGAAATGAGGCCGATCACTTCTGATAATCATGGATTTCCTGTCTGTGACATGAGGCTGCCCCTCTGAGACAGACTTAGAATGGGTATAAAATGCTCAGCATTTTATAGTAACAACACGAGCACAGAGCCAGAACTCATACCTTGGATTATTAGCTGCTGCTAACAAAGCCTCTACCACCAGTGAAAGCAGAAATCGTCTTGCTGTAGAAGGAGCCACACAGCTCATCTCATTTAAGGTGGTTTGGAAATGAGGAAGGCAATTATTGGTGAGATCACTTTGCTCTTGGAGCTGGGTTAAGAAGCAGTCTCAAGTTCTGTCTTAGGTGAGGGTTCCCAGCTCGCGTGTCCAGTGGTGATCTGATGCCTGTATCTACTCCCCCAGCACGTGGCCCCATGTGATTGTCCTTGGCCTGGTAAGAGACTGTCATGTTGAGGGGATTCAAAGCCAGCATCATGAACATTCATTCAGACTGAGCTTGCTCAAATATTTTGCTGTTGCAGCCTTAACTTTTTAACACAGGGCCCACATTCTCGTTGCGTTAAGCTCTGTAAGATTTTTTGAATGAACAGAAATATTTACCTCATGCCTTATTTTGCATTAAGCTCCATGAGTTTTATAGCTGTGCCTGAGTGGACGTTGTCAGGGTCCAGGTGGGAAGCGCCTGTCTCAAAGCGTTGGATTGAAGATGATTTAATTGAATGGACCCGGGTATGGGCCCAGGGGCAGAACTGGAGAAATGAGGAATAGCAAAGCACACACAGGATAGCAATGAGGGCAGCCAATGCCATCCCTAGGTTCTGACTGCAGCAAAAGATTACAACTTAAGGGTAGGATAAGAGCTGTCTGAAAGCAGCTAGGATAGAGTGTCCTAGGCCTCTCCCAGTACTGAGGCCTGGGAAAAGGATTTGGGGAGAGTTAAGTTCTCAGACTTTAATCCTCCATTACACTCATTCTAATGTCAGGCTCCTAAAACAGGGGTGGAAAGAGGCTGTGGATGGAGGGAGGCAGCTCATGCAAGTTGGCCTCCTCAGGCACTGAAGGACACAAAGATTGGCAACTGGAGAGACAAAGGAAAACCAGACAGCATGACATGATCGCTCTTATTGTAGCAAATGGTAGCTTCTAGAAAGACATCCAAGACTTTTGCAGGGTCCAGTAGTCTGAGCCCAAGCTAAATGACCCCCAAATCAAATGCCAATCAATAGTTCCCCCAAATAGTCAGCAGGCCCCAAGGACTCAGATCTGTTTTCTTTAGGAAAACTCATTTACCAGCCCAAAGTTTCTAAGCCTGAAAACTTTTTTTGCTAACTAAAGATACCACTAAGTCCACTGACATTGAGAAGTTTTATCTAATCCTTATGCTTTAGAATCCAACATAATTCTCTGCTAGATAGTGGGTAGGTTTAATCATCCTTGAAGTAGATACATGGATGCCATTTTTGATTTGGAGCTAAGTGTATTCCTGACTGTGGGTTATATCTAAGTCTGACTAAAAAGGCCTTGTGAAGATTGTTAGGAAGAAAAGGAATTGGGATTAAATCCTAAGACGGACTGCTTGTATGAGTTGGCACCATCACTTACAGATTCAGGGGGTTTTATAGGGTTGGGGGGGTGTTGAGAAGTGGAGTTGGAATTGAACTGGTATGGTTGTCCTTCAGGTAGCTGGCGACTTGTGTACTGCTAAGGGGAGTCGAGGGGGCGGTGTGGCTGACTCTCAGATGAGTAGCTTGCGTGCTACAGATAGAGTTGGGGGGCTGACCAACAGGCAGGCAACTTGAGTTTGGGCAAACTGAAACTTGAGAAGCATGAGAGGCTATGGAGCATTTTTTGAATGCTGCCTTGGTCTCAAGACACAGGTCAAATTCTTTCAGTGATTTCAGTTAGGACCTCAGGAATAGTATCTTTCAGTACAAAAACTGCCACTCTAGGCAAAAGTCCATCTTAGAATTGTCGGTTTTCCTAAGACAGGTGAAGTGGGGGGGTGGGGGAGGGGAGCTAGCCTATCTCCTACTTTGGGGTAATCTTCTAGGTATGGGTTCTCTTCACAGCTCCGTGACTTTTACAGAGCTAAGGTTCGACCTGAAAACACTGTTATAATGTGAGTCTTGTCCTAGATCAAAAACTACCTAGCCCTGTTCTGCCTCTTAGTATTAATGGGTTATGGATGAACTTATAACTTCCGAGCCTGTTTTATCTGTGAAATCAAAATAAGTGACCCGTAGGTTACAGGGATTGGATGAGAGGCTCTGCAGTGCTCTGTGCATCCGTACTCCTGTACTTGTGTGAACAGCTGCCACCATGCCCTTGTCCCCACGTCCCCACAGCTCATTCTACCAGAAGACAGATGAGTGTGTCAGTCCAATGCGTGCCTTGGACATCAAGAGCAGAATGCTGCGGGGCACTGAGACAAGCTTCTGTCACTGACTCGATGGTGTAGTGTCCCTGAAGCCTACCTAGTGGAAGACGGGGAAGGGAGGGCAGTATCTGGGCCCACTGGAAGTCAGGCAGGTCACTCCTGCTCCTAAGCGACAGGTATTGCTGCTGTTTAAGCTTTGGGAACCTACTACAGGACAGAAAGGTGAACTTCAGGATGTGTGTACCATTGCTGCCTGATACTATGAAGTCCAGCCCATGTAGGCGTTAGAAGTAGTGAAGCAGGCAGAAGCAAACTTGGGCAGGTAAAAGAAATCACAGCAAAGGAGTACATCATTTTCCCAGCTCTCCCATGCCCTTGAGCAAGGATCACAAGTAAGGTGGTCCTGTGCACCCCCCACCTGCGGGGCTCAGCAGAGGTCAACTAGACTTCCATTCTGCCTCCCATAATTCAATCGTCAGAAACCCTAGACCTGCACGAGGCTAACAATGCCTCGCGTGTGTCAGCCGGGGACAGTCCCGTGCTAGGTCTGCTGGTGCCTAGTGCAGGGGAGGCATATGTATTTCCCTGACAGTCATCCCCAGACCTCTGTTTGGCCTCAGAGATTCAGACTTGAGAGCTCAACACCCACCTTGACCCGATTCCCTGTAAAGCACCACTCTGGCCTAACTTGTTCCCCAAGTAGCATCTTGTGGCCAAGAAACCAATCACTCTCTCGAGCACCTTCTTTACCAAGACTTATCTTGACGAAAGTGCTTTGGGACCACCCTCCCCCCACAAAAAAAATACTCTTTGTACCCACAGAGGGTTCATACAGTGATGGGAAGAACATGCCTGCTGGAGACTGGGACTGGCCACAGTTCCACAGGGGAGCCTGGAGCTGAGCCCGGCACATGTGGAGGGGTTGACAAGCCCGGCTTTGGGAGTTGAGCATAGTTGTTAAGGGAGGGTTCTGTCTGGAGCTGTGTGGTCTGGGGAAAGTTTAATCTGGCCGGTGCACCTGCCTCACAGGCCTCTTGTGAATCTAAAGAGGTGTACAAGGGGTGATTGAAACAGCCAATGAATGTTTAAAGTGTTACAGTAAAAGATACATCACCATTAATCCCTCTCAAGATACTTCCTCTCACTTTAAAGCACACTCATGCCATGGTTTTTTCCACTTTCTGAAGCAGTTCTGGACGTCGTCTTTCCTGAGTGTCTGTATAAAGTTGGGATCACAAGTAGAGTGAATGCCGCTACTGAGTGACATCCGAAATGAGAGGCTCGTCAAAACATCTTTGCTGTGTCCTTGTCCACCTTGTTCACTGGATCTAGCACCATGAAACTTCTTGACTCTTCCCCAAAATCAAAATGGAAAGTAAACATCATGAATTTGATTCAGGACACTGAAGCAGCAACAGTGCTACTAAAGACAAGAGAGAGTGGGCTTCCAGAACTGCTTTAGAAAGTGACGATGGGGATGTGAGTTTGAAACGAGGAAGGAGGAGTATGTTAAGGGGGAAATTAATAGCAATGTCTTTTACTGTAATTAAAAAAAAAATTCACTGTAGTTTTTGATCACACCGCATGTTGCTTCTGTCTTTTAGATAAGAGACATGTAAGTATTTAACAACTACAGCTGTCCATTTGAGCACGTGTAGAACTAAGACCCCCATTCGGCTTCTCAAGGGTATAAAAATCTCCAGGAGTCTGTCCCCTTTACTTGACTGAAACTCTGCTTAAACCTTTTCCTTCTAGTCTTTTTCCATGGGCTCAGAACTGCCAAGATCCCATCTGTAGTTGCCTCTGATGCCTCCTCACTCAGCATCAGTGGAAGGTAGCCTGCAGGGGACGTGGAGAGCTCCTATGAGCCAGGCACTCTTGTCCCCTTCACCCCGGGCTTTAGATAGAGATGGAAAGGTATATTACTCCATAGTAGGGTTTATCTGATCGTCTTTGCCAAATCTGGAAGAAGTCTAACCAAATAGATTGAAGAGAAAGGGCCTCATTACTTCAAGAAAAGTACCTCAGCTTGAAAGTCTTCCATATATATATCCAACATGCTAGAACTTTGACATGGAGCATACGTGGCTGCAAGCAAAACTCATCCTGTTTAGAGCATTCATGTCTATCCAATAGTGAAGAAAACATGAAACTGGATAATTGGGGTCAACCAGCACTCTTTGGTGTTCTAAAACCAGTCCTGTGGCTTCAGTCTAAGCTGGGACATGTTTGTTTTGGCTGTTTTCATATCTGCATGATGGGCATGCTGTCAGCTTCGTAGGCTGCTGTGGAAGTGTTCTTTTCTCTAGTTCCTAGCACCCAGCTGCAACTCAAATCTTTGCCCACAGGGCTGCGCATGCTCCCTTTGTACATCCTACTCCATATACCTTAGCAAAAACCTGCTTCTCCTGCGAAGAATCTTTGGAGAAACCTGAGTTGTATGTAGACATCTGGCCCTGATTTAGGAAGTCTTTGCAAGATATGGAGGCCTTGCAAAGAACAGTGCCTTTGTCAGAGGCTGCCAGCATTGCAGGGACACTTAACTGTTAAGTACAAACAGCTGTCACACATCTGCAGGATCCATTTTCAACTGTATACAGTAGACACTGCCGATAATGAACTGGAGTCCAGCGGGGCAGTTCATAGTCTATAGACAAAAGGGCGCTGCGAGGGTTGCAAGGTGCGAATGATAATTCCAGATAGCGACGGAGCCCTGGGAGGCCTCTCTGCCTCCACATGTGGTCTCGGCTCTGCAAAGTGAGACTGGGTTTGTTCTGAGTCTCTTTTTTTTGTAAAGGAGGGCTGAGCTCTGTATTATTGCTGCCCAAAGAGTTTCCAAGCAACTTCTTCCTTCATACCAGAGAATTTTGATACAAAGATGAGCATTGTGAAATATTAGAGCAGGAGGATCTATAAAACTACCCAGCTGCTTCCCTCTCTGGGCATGAAGATGTACTTCATGCAGTTGACAGGTTACCCCTTCGATGCATGGAAGGAGATCCTATTTTATTTAGCTATCTGTTCCTGTCCTATGTATGACCCCAGTAATAAAGTGCCTAAGTCTCTGCAGGCTCTCAAGTGAGGAGAGAGAATGATGGCGGCCTCTAGGTTGAATTTAGGAAGTTACCGGGAAAATACCTGGTGGCTGCAGATCTTTTCCCCATCTGGGCCATTTATGCTACAGCCATTGGCCCTTTTTGAAAAAGCCACATAGAAACCACATCCCTGCAAAGAGGAAATGCTGCCAGGGCACTGACTAAGAAGAGCTTCACATGTTTTCTCAGTGATGTCCAGGGAGAACATGACATGAAAATAGAAGGGAAGACGATTGGAGAGGAGGAAGAGAATTGGAAGGGTTAGGATAACAGGGCATGGATACGATCAAAGTTGTTTTTTTTTTTTTTGTGGGTACTGGGGGTCGACCTCAGGACCTCGCGCACCAGCAGGCGCCCGTGCTGCTGAGCGATATCACCGGCCCTTTTTTCATATGTGGGTTCCGGGAGTCGAACTCGGGCCCTCGCGCTTGCCAGGCAGGCGCTTACGCCGCTGAGCCATCTCACCGGGCCCCCACAGTATGTTAACTTAAAAGACGTTGTTAGCTGTTATTTACATCCGCTGAGTAGGCATAGCTTGGACTCGTCTCTCAAGCTCTGCAGAGTATGATAAGGCTTTGTTCATGTGCAGCCAGCTGGGTTGTCCCTCCTAGCCTTTAGTGACCTGGATTTTCCCTTTGAACCCATCCAGAGTCCAACCACCTATCCCCTTGTCGTGGTGGTGGGGAGTCCCCTGCGGGTGAGGACGGCTGCCCTCGTGATGTATCTGATCTGTAGAGAGTCCAAAGCTGATATTCACTGTGCCCTTTGAGAGGAGGCCATTGTGCAACCTAGACCTCCGGAGATCAGGGTTCCTGGGTCCAAGGACTCGTTGGTTTTAGGGACAGACATCTCCCCGTTGTCATCTAACTACCTCGGCTAGCACAGTCCTGTCCACTGTGCTGGCCACTTGAGTATGGGAGCCACCACTTGTCCCTTTCTGGTTTCTGGGGGAATCTTTGCCCTCTGGGCCAGCATTACGCCTGGCCCTAGACATTTCCCTCGGACTCTCCAGTGGCTAAGTCTACTTGAATAGGAGATACCATTTGTACAGATCTCAGTTTGGAGAGGACCATGTGTGATCCTGTTTAGGATGTTTTATAGAATTTCTGTACCTCCTCCCCAGTCTAGAATGACCTGAAGATAGAATAAAAAATGGAGGGTACTGATGCTTTCTCAGGTATCAGACAAGCAAACTTGATCTGATGTCCACCCAGCTGATGGGGCTGGTTCACTGCAACCCCACAACACACCAGCCATCAACTTTCCTGGCATCTTTTCTCAGAACACAGGTTTTGTGGGTTTCTGAGGCTGCCTTCCTGGACCCACCATGCTTGACTGGGTTTCTAATGCCAGGAAGTCAAAGCTGTCTATGACATGTCACCAAAAATACTATCTTCTGCTCTAGCTCCAACTGATAATCTTGCTCTTTTGGCTGGAATGGGCTCTTTGCGTAACCCAAATGATCAAACTGAAAGCTTTCCAAGCCTGTTGCAATTAGGCTCATCAGCCCAACTCCCCTAAGCCAAGGCCCAAACAATGAGTTTTTAAGAGTCCCTTTGGAGGGAGACTTCAACTGCTTATTTGCTGTTCTGATGTCTTGGTTGTTCAGTGTCTCTGCATTCACCAACATGGAGCCTCCATGCCCAGAGCCAATTAGTTTTTTTAGGTCATGATAAGGGACCAGAACAAAGCTAGTCATGACTGCTCAGTGCAAGGAGATGAGTGATATCATCCCCTACCTCTTGCCTTAATGAGCCTGAGCACTGGGTCCGGGGCACCCTGCCTTGTCCCAGCTCCCCATAGAGATGATTATCTGCCACTTTAGAGGAGTTGAGTGTCCTTGCCTCTGTCCTTAATGAGAGCTGACAGAGGCTCCAACCTCTGGCTTTGCTTCCCTGCTGCTTGGGAGGCACAGAGGAATCCCTGTCCCAAAGGGGTGTTTTGCATCAGTGCAGAAAGGATTAAAGTCAAATGCCAAAGCAATCAGAGCTAGGAAGTACAAAGATCAGAAAGCAAAGCACCGCCTGAGGATTATCTGAAAGGACAGGTCCTGGAATCCCCACCTGCTCCCTGTTCACAGGACTGGGTGCCTAATGGGTGGCTGGGGAGGAATCTCTCCCTGCCTTCCTGACATCCTTCCCCAGCCTGGTACCCAGAGCTATTGTGATGCCTGGGCCTCCACTAATGAGCAGCATCTGTCTCCTCGACATTCCTCCTCCATGCCTCCACGCCCCAGCATATGCTGTGGAATTGGGGGTAGAGAACTGAGCTATTTTCTTCCTGGAATAGAGCTGATTCTGTAGAACATGACAGATACGTGACCTGCCGGAGACCATATGTTGTTGGCTTCTTTCAGGAACAGGCTCCCATCTCTCGGTCCCCTTGGGGGGGGGATCCCCTGCTTTCCCCTCAGAGGGATGGGAAAGGGTTGAATGGCATTCCTATTACTTCCCTATCTGACTGGCAGCTGAGGCTTCTTCCTGATTTGGGAGCTCCTATCTTTGAGGGCAGAACTTCCTTCTGCTTAGAAGAGCAAATTTAACCAGACCTTGGGGTAGAGTAGATCCTAGATGCAGCAGCATGGCACCTCTTACCTTGCTCTATAGTTAGGTCTTTGAGGTCATTCTTTCCCCTATTTCTGGGCTGAGTCACAGTTGGTTTGTGGGTGGAGTGGTGATGAGATTCCCTGCCCAGTAGCCTCTAGATATCTTTGGCAAACTCATTGTTTATTTGCCCCGTTCCCCCCTTGCCTATTAGAGGTAGCAGTGGCCACCTTTCTGCAGAGGCCCGTGGTTCCTGTCAAATGGCTGGGCACTAGTAGTCATAACATCTATCTCCATCCAAGAGTAAGTTCAGTCCCTGAGCTGATTCAGGTTTTCAGTGTACTGGTTGGGAAGGAACAATACTCTGAACATTGTTTTTGGGCTCACATACAAAAGGGGAGTGATCCAAGTGCCTACTTAGTTTTGACTAATTCTTGGTGCTGCAGTGCCGTAAAAGACATGGCTTTCCCTTAATTTCCCAATGCATGGTTTGGTAACTCTCACTGACAGGATGGATGTGACTTTACATGCTTTCAGCAAGTCTTTTTTTTTTTTTATTTTGAAGAGAAAAAGTTTCAAAATGGGTTAGTAGGAGAATTACAATAATTAATACATTGCATATTGTCTTGGGAGAGTAGGAGTAGTTATTCAGAGTACAAGATATATAGGCAATGATATCTTGTCCAAACAATATTAACACAAACATTTCTTTCAGCAAGCCTTGGTGAGTAAGTCTTGCTGTGTGATATTCATGGGATATCATTGATGTGTACTCAGCCTGGATTGTCCAGAGTTGGCTGGGTGTGTAATTGCCATGAAAACCAAGGAGAAGCCAACCTCCTGCATATGGACTACTTACTACTCTATGTAATAAAACCATGCTGAAAGGGAGATCGATTTAAAATGAAAAGTCTGGATATACAACCGGAAGATGTGCTTTCCGTATCTAGGAGCTGTGGGTGTCATTAGTGTCACCATGGACATCAGTGTCACTGAAGGCACCCTGGGAGGGGGGGATATGTTTGTCTAGACTGCTGGGATCATCTTCCCCAGGTAAGGCATACAGTTCTACAAGTTGATCTATGTCATGGGAAATGCAGCCCCAAGGAGGCTCCAAATCCCCCAGATATAGCCCCAGATATCACGATGCTGAGTAGTCAATGATGAACTAAACCCGGGCTCTCTCTCCCAGTGACTGGATATCAGGGGCTCCTGTGGATAAGGGTCATGGCCACCTGAACTCCCAGAAATCGGTGAAGCATCTGTAGCAGGTTTTGGTAATGGGGCCTCATCCCTTACCAAAAAATACTGGGTGAATTCTGAGTGATGCATCTGGCTGCCTTTTAGCTGCTCGCTCTTCCATTTCATACAGTGGTTCTTACACCAGGTCTTTATTACTGTTACATTAAGACCCAGCACTGAAGCAGATTGTCATATAGCATCACAGTTTGCGAGCTGGTTCTTCCTGAAGACATCACTCCATACTTCCAGTTGACCCCGGACCAAAGCTGGTACATGGCTGGGTGAGCATATTGTGGCTTTGCTGACATTGCAGCTGTAGATCAGCGCAGTGGCTCAATCCACTGCACAATCTGGGGCTTTTCCTGTTTGTGTCCCTGTGATAGTTTCAGGCCACCAAACATTAGCTGGCACCATGGGAAGGACTCAAATAATAGTGTCTTGGGAATTAGACTGAGCACATCTCAAAAGATGCCTGTAACTCAAATGGGGTTAGGAATCTAAGCGTGTACTAAATACAGTGGCACCTTTAATTCTGAAACTCCCCAAGACCTGGCAGACAAGGCTCCTGTTCTCATAATCTGCAACAGCGAACCTTTTTAGAGCTTTCAATGATGCAAACAGCCCGCTGTAGCACGCATGCCATAGGTTCACCACCACTGACCTACAACATGCTACAGATCTGGGTGCACACAGTGGACTGTAGCTTCTCTCTGCCAGCTGGCAGGATCCTGACCTTATCGCACCACTCCTTGATCATTTAAGGAGCTGACATCGACCTTGAGTCATCCCTCCCTTACAGAAAATGGAGCCCAATGACTTTCCTAAATTTTGAAGATTCCAGATTTTTATCCAGGTGTGGTTGATAGTCAGTGTCCCTTTTTCATTGCACCCCACAGCCAGAAATAAAAGGTGGTTCTTGAAATTCATCAACCAGAGAAAGGGGTAGGAATGCTTGATGCAAAAAAAAAAAAAAAAAAAAAAAAAAAAAACCCAGGGAGACAGTTGTGACACTGGCTCCTGAGTCCTGGTCTCCAGAATACTGGCGCATATCGCTGAAACATCCTGCTTTACAGTGCCTTTGAACTGAGCCCCAGCTCCTTGAGACCTGAGCTGGGAGAGGGGAGTACTACAAAACAGGATCCCCTGTGTTTTATTTATCCAGACTTTTGCAGTTTTCTTTGGCATCAAATTTCCTAACCACTTGATGTTTAAAGCTCTACCCAGTGCTGGTTCTGATGTGCTTTTCACCTATCAGGACTGTAGCACCTGCCTCATGAGGGGAAAGGTAGAGACAGCTGTGCGGAGCCGCATGTCTGCCTGCTGTAACAGCTGCGGTACAGTGTGTAACATGGTGTGCCTGAGTGCACGGTCCACCTGTAGCTAATCTGTCCACATCTCAATGCACTTGGTGGAGCTGGTCCAATGCTGTGAGTCCTACTATGCTCAGCCTTTGTGCTCAATGCAGAGACGACCTCAGAAGACAAACTTGGGGCAAGGGCACCTCATCAGGCAGAGCATCTAAAGCCCCAAGAATCCTCCAGTATGGTTGTTACCATTCCTGATATCTGCCAAGTGGTGGCTGAAACATTCCCATGACAGTGATGCTTGACACGCTAGCAACCAGCTGAGATACTGAAGATGCCAGTCTTTCCACAGGTGTGCTTAAGTAGCTTTGGCAGCTGCCTTTGAGAAGAGAATATAGCTTCTAGCACAGTAGACCAGCGTGTTAAAGTGGGAAAAGAACTCTAGTGTAATCCAGGGGCTGTGTTGTATGTTAAGGCTGTGCAAAGAGGGTCCTCTTCCCACTGCAGCTGGGTGCACCCTGATCTAGTTTCCATGGGACAGAAGTAGGTGCCCCTTCTGCCTGCATGGTGGCTCTGGTTTTCCAAAATATCCCAAGGCAGTTGATCGGCGCTTCTTGATTTGGAGTGTGCACAGCAGCAGTGCTAAAACCTTTGGCTCTGGTACTCTGTACAGTACCAGGCAATAGGGTTGAGGGCATTTGGCCTCCATCTGAGAGTCTCTTCCAGCTAAGGGGGAGGAAAAGCCCAAGCACAAGCCAGCATCCAGATCGTTCCTAGGAATTGTGATACCTGTTGAAACCACGATGGAAAGGAGATCAGGCAGACAGGAAGTGAAAAGTTGTGTGCACTTGGCAGAAGCCTTGGCTCACCCAACAAGGTGTCTTGAGGTTGGATGACCCCAGTAGAGGGGAGGACATTGCTGATTATCCAGGGCCATGTAGGGAAGTGGATGTAACAGAGAGGAGACAGCTGTCCTCAAAGCAAGCCCACCCTTAGGGACTGACTGTTCGCTTTCTTCCAGTAAGCCGAAGTGGTCAGAATGAAGAGCATAAGGGGGATCCAACTGTCACATCACAGATCTGTCACAGTTGGCAAACACACGGGGTTTACTAAAGTTCCATTTCTTCCTCCAGCTTGCTTCACTCACATCTCTTGCTGAGTGACTGAATCAAGCCACTTTTTTTTTCCTCCTGTCACATTCTTTAGCAAGGAGTATTTGCATGAAACAAATATAGTTGGTTGATTCTTGCATGGAATCTGAATTGATGCCTCTGTGAGATGGACACTGAAGTCTTCACTTAGATGACTCTAAAGAATAAAGATGCTGTTGCTTCCCAGGAGGGATTTGTCTCATCTGGCTTGGTTTCCTGGTTGAAAAATTTTCTATGTTGTAAGAAATGTAAAGCGTCTGTGTGATCCTAGACACAACAAAGACAAATGCCGATTTTTCCCTCCCCAAGATTTAGTGACTTGTGGTTGAGTTTCCAAAAGTGACCAGTCTTCTACTGGCTCTGATTTGGATTTGTAGTATCCTTTTTTGTTCTAAAACCATAGTAATAAGGCAAGATCAAGCCCAATAAGATGGTGCTGAGTATAAATCTCAAGATAAATGTACAACCCAGTGCCCAGCTCCATTCACTGATGGTTATGGTCTTGAATGAAAGTGGTCTTCATCTCCCAAGCTCTAAATTTCTGAGGGTTTCCTTTGATGGAAGCATGTGTGCCAACCAGAAGACTGAGTAGCATGCTGCCTTATAGTGGCTGTAACTCTGCTTCTCCTACTATATGTGGTGGTGGTGGTGGTTTTGGTTTCGGTTTCTAATTTGAATAATTAAAAATTCCTTGGCTTTAGATTTGAAGCTGTGGAAACAAAAGACGATGGCAGAAGAGTTGCCACAGAGAGGGACAGAGTACGTCATCTGCAGGCTTGCCTCTCATAGCTTCAGGAAGCAGCTGATCCTAATGGCATTGTCCAAAACCAAAATGGTGTCCAAACCCAAGATCTATAGCACTTTGCCTGGGATTCCTACTGAGTGCAGCAGAGTTGGAGGCAGCTGCTGTGGCACAAGTAGGATTAGGGTGAGTGGGTAGAAAGCCACACACTACAGGTCCCAGGTCTGCATTTTAAACTTTCTGCAGCCATTGAGTTGCGCATCCACCCACCCTACTCTCTGCAAGGGTAGCTGCTGGTCAACCATGGTGCCCAGACTGGCTGAGAAATTCCCTTGATTATTTCTACTTCCCTGTGGATGGTATTTGTTTAGACATCTGATGCCCTATACTAGGTCTGTTGATCCCTTTCAAGAGAAAACAGAGATGAAGTGTGACCTTCCTGGCCTCTCTTCCACACTGCTACTGCTGTTCCCTGCCTTGGGGTGCTGCTTGGGAAATGGCCACATGGGGATGGGAATGACAGACTCTATTCACTTGCACTGAGGTGATATGTAGATCAGTAGCTGTTTGGGGTTGGCCCATTTCAGAGCCCCTATCATATTGTAGGTCAAATTCAGTGTGTTTGGCTAAGAAAATGATTTGAAAAATTTGTGTTCTAGCTCATAGAGAAGTGAAACAGCCCCTCTGCCGTAGTGTTGCTCCATACCACAGTGATTCTTGCAAGTTTTCCCCAGTCTTCAGGCTAGCTTTACTGTCTTCAATTGGTCTTGGACACACTCTGCTCAGTTTTCTGCCTGGTGGTCTGGCTTCTCTCCCTGTCCCTAGCTGCCTTTGCCAGGGGTGCTTGGAGGTAACTATGCTATGCATGCAAGTCACAGCCCTTGAAGTAGCTTAATCCATGTTGGCTGTGGTTACAGCTGTTGTGAAACCTACTTTTCTTTCCATCTTCATCTTTGCTGGACAAAGAAATAATTGCTTTACATATGGGAGTGATCTCAAGATGCCCTGAGAAGTATAAAGCACCCTGCTAAAGATCATTTACCATACAAGGTCTCAGAAATCAGATGGCACCAAGATCTTTCTGCCATGCCTAGAAATCGCTAATGTGACTTAGACATCTATGCCATGACTGAATCGTGCAGAGTCTGATGTCCTGGTCAGCCAATAGCAAAGCAACTTGTACAGCCCAGAGAAAGAATACACTGGATTGGAAACTCCAATTATTGGCCAGTCTCACCTCTATTCTGATCCACCCTGCGAGTATGGTACCCCCCACTCCTAGATGTATGAGGCCTTGTTTTCTATAAGTGCCTCTGGTTAGAGACTTGCGGTTCTACTAGGTTTCAAAACTGTTCTAGATGAGGTCGTAGGATGGTGCACCTTTGTAGTTCCTGCAACTTTGTGTCCTCAACAAGTTTGTGTAAGTTTTAAGAATTAGGGAAAATGTACTGTATGCCCTGATTTCCAGGCTGAGAGTTATAAAATGCCCCTGTGCCACACTGAGGGCAATTTCAACTATGCTCAATGAGAAAAGTACTTTGAGAACAGATGCGGTCCCAGCAGCAGCCTGCGCTCTACTCCATGCTTCTGCTCTCAAGAAATGTCCTCATCCTCCCGAGGTGTTAATGGGCTTGTTTGTGTACAAGCATATTCAGCAGTGGCTCAAGGCACTCTGGTCTCCTAGCTGGCTGGAGGAAACTCCAGCTTTCCCCTGACTTTTTCATCCAAGAAGGAACTGGCTAGCAAAGACCCCATCAGCCCTGTGGAGGCCTCCATGTCTGCAACTTTTCTGGGGTCCTGGTCAGTGATGGGCTGCACTGCACTGCACTGCACTGCACTGCACGAGAAGCTTGTTCCCCTAGCACAATACCGTACCACATGGATCTGATGAAACATGCAGAGAAAGACAGTGTCTGATTTCTAGTGGGATCTTAGTCACTTCCAAGCATGCCTTCTAGGCAAACGGTAGGACCAAGATAACTAGCCTTGACTCAGGAAGTCATTGGTTGGAAGTCATTGGTTTCATCTGACCATGTTCAAGGCCAATACCTTGGCAAGAACCCACATAGCTGGTGGATACTAATGGCAGCCTGCGTAGAGGCATGTGACAGGCGTGTCACTTGGGAAGGCACAGGCTGATTTTAACTGAGGTGAACATTACCCACTAGAAAGGTACCTCTTATCCTTTGTAACTAAGCTGTGGGGTGAGTATTGGATTCCTTAAACGACTTACCTAATATTCCACCAAAATCTTTCAGATTAACTCTTCTCTGAATCAGTTGAGGTGGTAACATCTCTGACACTCAGTGGATACATAAAAATCCTGAAGATTTCTCCACCTCCAACTGGAACATCATGGTAGACTATGATTATCCTAATGACTTTTGTAGTCTGTTTTTGATATTTGTCCAAGAGTCTCCTCAAGCTGGCTCTTTTGTGTACGCCCCCCAATATTCCTTGTGAACTTCATTGTCATGCACAACATTGCCCATGCTCCCCTTGGAGTCTGCTCCAGACCCATAGATATGGCTACATCAGGATTAATGGCGCTTAATGAAAAGGGAGGTCAAGAATTTTCTGCCACATCACTACGTAATTGCTCCTGTTACTTTCTAGGGAAGCTTAGTTAGCACGACAGATTGGAGTCAAAATATTCCTGGTTAACTAGCAGTAACTGAGTTTCCTGGCCAACAGCATTCCTGAAGAGTCACATAGGTTTTAAGAGGGAAGACATCCGCTGAAGAGTTCAATTACTGAGTTAGCACCAAGGGAGCTGATGCTCAAATCCAGTTGAGAAGCCGTATCTCCTCTATAGCTGGGGTTGGACCGGAGTGTTTTCCCTAATCTAGAACCATTATGCCATTCTTGAATCAGGTACTCCTGTGGGAAGAACCAAAGTTCAAGCTCCAACATTAAATCTCCAAAGGTACTTGAACTCAACTCTCCAAGTGTGCTGTGACTTGCTAGTGACAATGACACATGGGTGTGGCCTTGCCACTGTTAGCCACCAGAGATGAATCTGACGGTCCTTTGACTGACTTAAGCACAGGGGCATAAACTGCTGCCGTACTCCCTGCTTTCCACACACGCTCGCCTTGAAGCTCCATTGGGGTTTGAGTGCCTGTCAACCCCAGGGCTAGGGGCAGAGCTTTCCTTGAGTGTAACTATAGATTTTTGGAGGCTTAAATGCCTATCAGGTAGTTTGAGCCTCTTGGATTTCTGTATCATTCAGCTCTTAACATTAGGAAAACTCCTCAAGGAATATCTTGAGATACAAACCTTCACGAATGAATGTGAGATTGGTCCAAAAGATCTTACTGGTATGAACTGCCTTATCTTACTTTCTTTGAGTGCATATAAGGCTGGAGCACACAAAAATCTTGTCTCTAGGTGACAAATGACATTCCACACAAGCAATTCTTCCCTTTCCATGGGACGGAATGAATTCCATTTAGGATAATTCTAAGTTGAGAGTGCAGATAGTCTGCAGGATTGGTTTGGAAATACTCCGTCTGGTAAACATAGCGTTTCCTGACTTGAGAGCAAGCTCTGCCTGCCCTTGTCTTCAGAATTTTGTCAGTCACAAGCACCTTTGAAGGTTTCCTAGGTTTGGAGATGGTGTCCCTGAAGAGCAGGTAATGACATGTGTGGCATATGGGGTGTTTCCATTCACCAAAAGATGAAGTTCAGTCACTGCCTTTGACCACTCAGGAGGCAATTATATTTAGCTATGTGAGAAGTGGCTCCAAGAGGAACAATGCCTGGGTTCAGGAGGACTTGATCAATGGGAGTTCATTTCCGGTGGGAGGAACAAAATCAACTGTGACTATGGCTTATACCGGAAGTCCTGTTTATACTGCTATTGCATGCACTCACGGCTTCTCATTCCAGTTCTGTTTCCACGTAGAAGCTTGAGAGGGGCCGGCAATGAGCTTTTTCAAGCTGGACCATATTTATGAAGATTTTGAAGTAGAAGCAGTGAACCCTCTTGCTTTTACCTGTTGAGTTCTCAATTTCTTCATTAACTCTTTACCACATTGTTAGAGAAAATACAGCTGCATCCTCCATACTCAGAGGCCAAAAGTACAACTGCTCAAAGATGCCAGCATTAGTCAAAGGTGGTGTTTCCACTTCCTTGAGTCACCTCAGTTAAGGAATGACTTGGCACCAGGCACCTGAATATGGACAGAGGGCGGCACGCCCATCTCTGCATTTTCTTGGGCATCCCTTTGAGCCCCATCATTCCTTGGGTATTTCTGTGACTGAAGTCTACCTGTGTGTAGACTTTGTGGGAGCCTCATAAAGGAACAGGCCCTTTGCTGGTGTCAGCGCTGGTTGACAGGGGCAATGATAAAGGGTCCCCCTGTTCATTTGTGTAATTACACAGGTGGTAGATTCACCTTTCCTTGAATAGCATAACTTCCCAACTCGGGACCATAAAAATAAAAATATTTCAGTGGGGTTTGTGCAAAACTGGGATGCAGCACTCGGTCTCCTCCTGGATGGCTTGGAAAGCCTTTGGTTTTTCTTTTAAAAATTTGTTGTAGGAAACTTGAATTATAAATTCCAAACAAAAAAGTACAGAACTAACGAGAAAAAGTAGCTCTAGTCAAGTAAAAGACCACACTTAAGAAGCATGATTCAGTCTTGTTTTGGGTGTGTCCACCCATTTTTATCTCCCTCCATTTTTCAAAGTGGCTGTTGGACTTCAGCTTACATGCAATACTGTGGATGTATGCATGTCTTAACCAACTGCTGACCACACTCGTGACACCTTTCTGGAAAAATATCAGACTTCCTCGATATCAAAATAACTTGTTAAGGAGTCAAACGTCAATATTTTTCCTACTGACTACTCAAATCTGGATCCAAACATCCATGCATTCACAACTGGCCAACGTGTAACGCATAGTTTCTAAACATGTGGGATATCCCATCTATGAAGGATGACCCACGTGCTCCAGATATGTTATGTGTGTAGCTGTGTTCTTCTGTTCATAGGGACCTCTAGAAAGTTCTATTTCATGGAAAAAATGGGTATTTCTACTTCATTGTCTGGATTTTTTTTTTTTTGCCACCTGAGTCATTTCTAACCATGGTTTTGAGCAGTACGGTAGAAAATCTTAAATCTACAACCCAGAAAAGGCTTACTATATATGGTGCCAAGAGCTTAGCACCAACTTTGCAAGCTAAGGCATGGACTTGAGTAGTTGTGAACTTGCTCCTGATATCACCAAGAGAACCCTTTTGGCATTTTCTCATTTTTTTCTCCAAGTCTCCTATGAACATAAAACTTCCCAACACACACATGACACTTTCCAACCCTGAGAATACGAGACACTGGCCTGCCCCTTTTAGGGTGAGGAAGCTGCAGGCAAGAAACAACAGGTTCATTGTGCCTAAACACTGAGCTGTCAGGTACCTGACCATTAAATTTCAGATGATGCTGTAATTTCTACCATGACTCCTTAGACTCATCTGCCAAATAGCATGCAGCATCTTTGCCCAAGTCTTGAATTAAATCTCAGGGTGGGGATATTGAATGTAGCTGAGGTTGCTGCCATAGGAATCTGGCTTCTCTGCTTAAAGGATGAGCAAATACCCTTCTGAGTGACGTTTCATCCCAGATCTGTTCGTAAAGAGTAGTCACCTAATGGCATCTTAAGACTTTTTTTTATAGACATTGGTGAATTCATTATTAAAGTTCTCCTTGAATAACTACTCCTAGACTGTCTGTTTATTTGGGGCATTGATTTTTGGAAGAGAAACACTTAATCACCACTAAATCTTTCCATCATGGGTAATAGGTACAGACCAAAAGGTAACTTCATTTAAAAACCCCTATGTGACTCATCAGGACTGGCTAACAAGGGACTTCCTGGAAATAGAATACTAGATGCCGGGTAGAGGAAGATTAAAGATGTGTCCTCTGAGCTTGTCTCTTTGTGCCTTACCACCTTACCTATGTTATCGACGGTAGATTCCTGGACACACAGGGTTTTGAAAGGTGAGGGAAATAATAGGATTTCCACTTTCAGCCATGTAAGATGATGAACATCCCAAAGAGCAAAGATTGCATCAGAAACTGATGCTAGTGGTTCCTGGATGAGTATGCATTCTGTCACTATTATTGAATGCCTTTGTTCTGCCAAAGTAAAGAGAGAAAAGTAGCCCCGGTAGACAAGATGTACTAGCTGATATCCTGGTTAAGGTTGGAATGTTGCAGTGAAGTGAAAAAGTGCTTGGTGAGTTCCTCCAGAGTTTTTCTCAAAGTGAGCTGAAGGTGAGACGGTTACAATGAAGGCTATTTTTACCGCAGCCATACCTCATAAAGGCCTTTTCTATAGAGCACTGTGTACCCAAGCTTGGTTCTGAGCCTGAAGCAGGTGGCACATGAAGATTTGTGACCATGCCAGGAGCAGTATATGCCAGGGGTTCTGGTTTTGTCACGTCTTGGTTGCCGGGTGAGTTGGTGGATGATAGAATCTTGGCAGATCCCAGCTACCCTATGGGAACTCCCTATGCCCTTCTCTTGGACATGAGAGAAATCCCTAATTTAGCCAGTCCTGATAAGTCACGTGGGTTTTTTAAAATGAATTTATTTTTCGCCCTGTACCTATTCTTCATAAGAAACTCCTGTATCCCCCTTCTTGGACACTTCTTTTCTCCACATGTTCAAAATGCTGGAAATACATGGACAGGACCAGGACTTCTAATAGGGACTTCACCTTGACCGTCTCCAAGCATTTCCACCACTTCTGGAAGATGAGACATAAAGATCTAGATGGGTCCTACCATCCATGTTCTTCCAAATTTTCATGAGTGTGAATAGAGAATAGAACAGCTGAACTCCTCACTGGTTACTTCTGATTAAATTCTGGTTGAATATCACCAGGAAAGACTCCCATGGAGGTGCCAGGCATCTCTTAGAGTTCTCTGTCTGGAGGCACATGTTGTAGTATCCCACCCACCTCTGGGGCTGCTGAGATCACCGCTTGGTGAAAGGGAAGATTTTTCCATTTTAAAGATTCCTCTCTGCTGGGTACTTCCTGTGGGATAAATGTTTGAGGTCCTTGAAAATGCTCTGTTTCACTTAATTCCATCAAGTGTTCTTCTTGAGCTTCTAACAAAGAATAATGGCTGACGTTGTCCTCCATGGTTCACATTGTAGGGTGATATATTCTAGTCAAGGGTCAGCAAATATAAAACATGATCATGGTGATCACAGAGAAAGGCATCTGGGGAAATGATCAGCCCTTCTCCCTACCACCTCCATAGATGAACCTGGGATTTGGGTCCACCTTGATATTTCCTAAGGTGGTTCCCACCTCAATCAAGCTGCATCAGCATTCCAGGGCCTATTACCCTACAGGATCAAGTGAGGTGGAAACCACAGCAGAATGACCCTGAGCCGCCTCCTTTAAACTGGTCTTTAAGGGATTCTCTAAACCCAGGCCAAACTTCTCAACCTTGACTCGATAGGTTTGCATCTGAAAGGTCTGAACTTACCTCACTGATACAACTTTTCCCCTTAGTGAGATTATGAATGGAAATCGGACCTTTTCTGAATCCCTGTCCCAGGCATACATCACAGACAGCGCGTTGGGTAAACAGTCCGTCATCTCTTTCCAGCTCCTTTGACTTCTTGGGCTGCTGGGCCCTTGAGCTTTTCAAGGAGGAGCTTGGGATAGAGCTGAGTACTCTCTAGGGCTTATATGTGGCTAATGTCCCTCTTCACTGGGTTGAATGCCCTTGAGACCCTTGGAGATGGCTTTTCAAAGTGAGCCCAAGTCCTGTGTACACTTAGATGACAAGAAGAGCATCATTCTGGTCAGAAAGTAGGAAAGAAATCCATAGGGTCACTAGAATGGTCCTTCCACAGGGAATTCCTAACCAGACAGGAGAAAGCCTGGAACACCTAATGGCCACAAAAGCAGAGTTTGCTGTCCTTATTGAATCAGTCTCCCTCTTCTCTTCCAGTTCTGGGCAGTTTAGACATCCAAGGTCATAAATAGCCTTGTGCTTTTTCCTGCAGTTAGGACTGCTGAGAAATGGGTAGCAACCCTTTTGGCAATGGGAATATTCAATTCCATGCAGAAAAAGCTCAACCACTATCCTCGGCCCCTAAAGTGACACTGAATCAAAACCATTTGGGTTGAGAATGAGAACATTTCAGGAGGAACCTGCTTATATCCTAGACCTTTTTCCCAGAAAAGTTGGTAATTCATTTGCTTCTATGGCTCCTCCCTCTTTCTTGGGTCCTGCCTCCATGGAGAAGCTCTGAGGTGTCACAGGAAGGGACAGCAATGAGCTTCTCTAGGCCAAGCAAAGCTGTACTCTGTGCACATACTCTCGATTTCTGCTCAAACTTTATGTGAAGCGTGAGACACCAGATCGCTTGCTTACCTTTGAATCCCTCTTGTTGCTCTCTGCTTGACTCCTGGCTACCTTGCTGGAAAGGAAAGTAGCTGTCATTTCCATGTTGATGCTGCTTGAGGAGCGGCTACACTATCTGGGCACAGGGAGGCTGGGATTTGGATGGGCGGTTAGTGTCCTCCTGGGACTCACTCTTGCACATGGTCCTCAGATGAGCAGTGATACGGCAACTGTAGACATCCTTAGGCGGGAGGGCAGGGCTCCAACCTGCATTTCTTTTGGCATTGCTGGGCACCGTTGAGTTTCTCCTCACCCTGCCCCTGGACTCTATGTGCCGGCTTGGTAGGAGCCTACTTGGTCTCAGCAGCCTGCTGCTGGCAGCTTCTCTCTATTAAATAGGAAGACACCTGTCATTGCTACTGGGTCCTCTTTGTCAGATTGACCGAGGCTCATGCTCATGCAGTAACCATCTTTGGTTTGCCTTCAGTTTCTTGGTGTCCATGCAGACTTGTTATGGGAATCTCCAGCTTTTGGACTGCTAGGCACTTTCCCACTACCAAAAACCAGAGGGCAAAAGGCCTCACTTTATGTCAGGACCATAGGAAAAGTTAAAATGTCAAGTGGCTTGGGGAATTATTTGGGATAAAAATAAGGTGGCACTGGTCTTCTGGGTGCCTTGGTCAAGATCTTCTGCTTTCTAAATATTACAGAAAACTTCAGAAACCAGAACGCTCCAGCAGGTGAGAGTCAGGTCTAAAAACTCCATCAAGGGTGGGGGGTGTTCATTCCACCTTGAATCCTATTCCTGAATTATTCTGGAGCTGACAGACCCGTTTCCTTCATAAACTTGTGTAGTAGGATGTGCTTCGAGCTCTCCACCATAACCGCATCTTTATACTTTCTAGAGCGTTGACTGAGCTGCTCAGAATCAAACAACTTAAAAGCAGACAGGGAAAACACACTATATTAAACATGTAAGATCTTATATTAAACGTTGTAAGATGTTAATTGTGGGTTTGATTACAGAAGCTGTTTAAAGAGCATCCTACTTCGACTTCTCACAAGTAGCATAGCAACTTTCTTACAATTAAATCATGATCCAAATATTGTCCACATATTTGTAGTTGGATGATACTGCAAGTGGCCTTCAAGTTCTAATGGCAAGGATTTCTCCATCCTTCCCTAGGGGGGTACGCATGTTGCTATAAATGACGGCCCATAAACCCTCTAGCAGCCTCATTCCTCTGCTCATATATCCCTCGAGTTCTGGCTTCACCGTTGCCTGGAGCACACAGGCCTTTTTTTTTTTTTTTTTTTAAATGTGGGTACCGGGAATCGACCTCAGGACCTCGTGCTTGCCAGCAAGCACTTTGTACCACTGAGCGATATCACTGGCCCTTTTTTTTTTCTTTGTGTGTTCTGGGAGTCGAACTCAGGACCTCGCGCTTGCTGGGCAGGCGCTTGTGCTGCTGAGCCATCTCACCAGCCCAGGCCTTCTGTTTTTGTATGGGTTTTTATTTCCATTGATATTTCTCTCCTACCCACAGCTTACAGCAGTAGTGATATGGGGATGCCTGTGCTGGGAAAGCAGAAAAGGCTTCTGACTATACTGGCACTGGGGTGAGAAGAGGACTTCAGTCAGTGGACACCGACGCTGCGGGATGAGACCTAGAATGAGCTTGCAGGGTCTGTCTTTAGTGGTAGTTGAGAACTTGGGTGTAGCCTCCCTGAGAATGTCACTGGGCTATTGGTCTCCTTTCCTTTTCCCTTGCCTTCTGCAGATAGGAAGCTTCCCCTGAAATCTGACTTCTATCCTGACAGCCACAACACACTGGCTGAATTGGGGGGGGCACATGGATAACAAGAGAAGGCTCCAACTCCCTTGACAAGGGAATACCTGAGATCAATGTGAGCCCCCCTCCTAGCTCACATCCACCCCATATCCTACACCATTTTTATGCAGAGATTGGCATCAAAATTCACTAGGGGATTGGTAAGAACACATGAGGTCACTGCTGCAGACTTCTCATTCTCTCCTGTGAAAGCTGTTCAGATACTAGATGTTAAGAGAAAGGCATCCATTCCCTCAGTTCCAGGAGTTTGTAGACCTGACTCTCATTATTGATGGCTGTTCTGAGCCTTTCCAGAGTTTTACTGGAATGCTTACCTGACCATTAAGCTCTCCCTGAATGGCTGTTAAGCCACATATATCCTGCAAAACCCATACACTGTAGAGACGTGTTTGAGAAGCAATCACCACCAAACCTTGGCATGGTGAATAACGAAATTACCTATGCGTACATCCATAAAAAATCCCTTGATGGTTGATTAGAGCACATCATCAAGGAATTTTTTGGGAAGATTCTAGATACAAGGGTAGGGATTTTTACTGTGGTCCGCCATATTCACAGCTTGTCGAAGTTAGTAAAGGGAAAACAAAAGCCTTCCTGTCCTATAAGAGTGACTTCTAAGAATCAAACTGCCCCTACTCTTCCATAAAATGAATATGGAAACTATGGTCCAATCCCCCACCCACCAGGGAGGATGGCAAAGAACAAGTACTGAGCTCTTTCGGTTGCTGGGGAAGTGTGTAATGGTCACTATTTAATGCCTTTGTGGTTGTCCTGTCAAGGCAACAGGAGTGTTGTGGCTAAGTGTACTGAGGATGATCAGATTGTGACAGGAGGCCAGACATGCTGCAGATCAAGTAAACATGTTTTTAGAGAAAAACCTAAATATGAAGACCACAAGTGGTCCTATCATTTGTTCACCAGCTCTGAGGATCTCTGGATGATGAAACCTTGGCAGATGGATCCCACCTGGGTTTCATGGAGCACCCCCTGCTCAAAGTATCTCCATCAAAGATTTTTCTTTGTCTGTTCTAATAGTTGGTCCACATAGAATGTGTGTAGACAATGTCTGATTTCAAGGGCCGGTCCTCTCTGGGTCACCTCCAAGCACTTTACCTCTGTGTAAAATTAGGATATATTAAATAATGATCCATAGCAGCCCTTTCAACTTTCCACGCCAGGCTAAACCAGAATGTAAGCTGTCCTGTAAGATAAATAACCTGGAACCCTGCATTCAGCTCATTCTGATTCAGCTCCACTTGAATACTTCTTGTCAAGAATCCAGCGAAGGTGACGATCCTTTACTCCAGCGTCACATCTAGAAGTACGCACCCAGTATCTCACCATCCAAGTCTGCGACCTTCATTTAAAACAGCAGAACCAAGTCTGTGGTACCAGACTTCTAGAGCTCATGCTAGCGAGACATTCAGAACTCTGCTGCCTCCTACTTTTAAAAGAGACAAACTGACCTGGAGCTGTGGGTGCTGAGGTTGCTCTTCGGCTAAGTGCAACAATTTCCTTTGTAAAGGTCCATGCCCCAGATTTGTGGATAATGTGTAGGGTATCCACTGAAGTGATCTTAGCAAGTATAGCACTTAAAATGCCAAGTGTTATGCCACATCAAAAGCTGTTGGAAGGACGGCCTGTGCCTATGCAGGAAACTGTTTTTCTTCCCTGCTTCTGAAAAGCGCTATAGACATATAGGTCGTACTAATGTTGTACTCCCTTTCCACGATCATCCTAGCCCTATGTTAGGACAAGAGGGGTCCCTTACAACCTGGCGCTGATGACCTGAACATGACCCCATACTCTATGCATTTCACTACCTTAAGACACAATGAGGTGCATGGTCACAGGCTAACTTCCTGATATAGACTCATAGACTCATAGTAGCTCTTCTAAGACACTGTGTGTGTTAGTGGAGGATATTTAGAGGCAAGTAGGTGCTATGAGTTCACTGCTCCAAGCTTTTTATTTACCCTTTCAATGAACAAAAGTATATGGAACTTACACGTAATCACAATCTTATGTGCCAATGGAAAGTCTTCTCCTGTGGGTACATCTCAGTGCCCTCAACTCTAATTCTGGGGAACATCTATGGAGTTTCTCCTAAAAGTTCTCTCATTCTCCTTGAGTACAAGGCCACATAGGGGGTGAGGCTGGGTGTCCCTTGCTTGGTTCAGGTTGAAAAACAAGGATGACATAAAAATATCACTTCTGTGTTCTCCATTCCCTACCACTGGGCGCCAAACCTCACATCTGAGTGAACTCATGTCAACATCAGGCCCAGAAATGGGACCGTTCTGACTCTAGGGGATATTATAGACCCATATCTGTTCACATAACTAAGCATGTGACTTCTGACTCTTATAGCTTTCCTGGGCCATTGATCTCTTCTGAAAATTTGGAGAACCTGTCCTCCCAGGTGTGGGATAGAACTGAGCACATCTCTAGGGCTTCCATTCAGGATAAGGGGGTGTTCTCACATCACTGAATGGCCCCTTCATGCTGTGTCCTGTGCGCATCCTTGCAGGCACAAATTTCTTGTGGACTTGGGCCCAGAGTGCACCCAAGTGACCAAAATATAGCTCCAGACAAGCAACTGAACAGAAGGGCAATAGAAATGTTAGAATTTACCCCAGGGCTGTTTCCTCTTACTTAGGGGGGGATCTCTTTATATCATTGGATATCGAGGTCACAAGCATCCTTGTAGCTTCCCATTATGTTTGGAGTAAATTCCAAATATTACCCAATGATACTTGATGACTACTGCGTTACAGTTTAAATCAATCATTAGTACTGCAAAAGTGTACTAGTAAAATTGAAAAATTTAAGACACCTTATCAAACTGGCCTAATGTAAACTTTATCACATGTGACAACTTAAATTTAAGCAAGAGCTGTGTAATTTGGTAGGAAAATTGACTCGCCAAAGGCTCATGTATTCAGAGATGGGTTTTAGGAAGGCAATTAGATCCTGGTGAGTAGTTGTTAGTCACAGAATCTTAGGGGGTAATCTAAAGTCTTCGCCAAGCTCAACAGCTTTCCTTTGAAAAGGTTCATCTCCATGCTTTGTGGATGATGTATAGGATAATGGTTAATATCCCCAAAAGTGATGTTTTACTTCAAGTCTAATTATCAGTGGACTAATTCATTGAGTTCATAGTTGAATGCAGTGTTCAGAGATGTGGCCTGGCTGAAGGTAGGTCACCTGGGGTCATAACTGGGAAGGGTGTATTCTCACCCTCAGCCTCTTCCTATATAGCTCTTCCTCGGTCTTCCTGCTTCCTGAGTTATGAAGTGAGTGGCTTTCCTCCAATATGCCCTTCTGACATGTTTCTGCCTTGGATCCAGCAGATGATGGACTGAAATCTGAAACTGAGCTAAAATAAACCTTTCTTCTGAACTGTATGCCAGGTACTTTTGTCCTGGCAGCAGAAATCGGAACAATATGTACGGGTCTTAGTTCAAGTCAGAACAGCTAAAACTCAGCTACCCTTGACCATCCAAGTGGTGGGTTTGTTGTCTTTGGTGGGGAGGAGACTTCAAGACAGAATATCTGGGGTGAGGAGGACTTTGGCAATGGAAAAGCTCATTTCAGGGAGAGAAACCTCATCTGTTAGGTTTTGACTTGGAGAAGCTGTTCACACTGCCATTGTATCTGTTTTTGTTTTTGTTTTTTTGTGTTTGTGTTTGTGTGTTTGTTTTTGTGTTTGTTTTTCCAATGCTCTGGCTTCATGGAGAATCTGAAATCTGACTCTATCTGTATGGAAATGAAAAGATTTCTACTTTACCCTTAACACTGGGGGCATGGATATTCAAGGCTATGTAGCAGGGATGGTGGTGCTCCTCTCTATTTCTGTGGGAGTCCCTGTGTTTCATGAGTTCTTTGAGGACTGTGTCATCCTATGTGTGCAGCAGCCCCGGTGGGAGCCTCCTGGCTGAGTAGAAAGGGAGCTCTGCTGGAGTTGGGCAGTATCCTGGGTTGCAGATAGATGGTCCTTACTGATTGGGGGACATTGACTTACACAGGGTCATTGTTTCAGAAATGCTTGTTCGTGAATGTTCAAGAAGTGTGACCCTCCTTGGGTTGCCTTTGCTTTGCTGGAACAAAGGCAGACTTGTCATGAGTGGGAATCGCCAGATGGCCCTTTGCACACTAAAATAGCAAAACCATGCATACTTTAATAGCAAAATCTAAGGGCCAGAGCCTCCAGAGTTCTAATGAAATTCATACATTCATGAGCAAGGTCAATAGAGAATCGTTGTGACACCTAAGATGTTCTTTCCTTGAACGGTCAGTGGGCTTGAAAAGGCAAATATTTCAGGAGACTGCAAAAGTGCATGAGATAAAGACACCTGTCTCTGCATGACCCTCATGTCGCTAAGTGACACTGAGGATCTGGGCAAGGGGAAGAAGACATCAGGCGCTGGACAGGTCTCTAGTTTTGCTTTTGTGTGTGTTTCATGACTCTGCTTCCCAATGGGCATGACCACATCCAGCAGTTTCTCTTCACAGCAAGTATTTGTCCTGCCCGTCCCTATCCGTGCGTCACTTACCATCAATCATTGAACTTCCGGTTTATTCTTACACAAACATTCTGGTATATAAACATGCATCTTCAACTTAAGATCATAACAGCTTCATTGTACCACAAAAACCTGCATTCCTTTATATCAAAGGCTGTAGTTGAAGTTTCTAGTTCTTCATGAGCATAACTTCACTATAGACTACTTACATAGGACTCAAACACTGGCCATGTATTTGATAACTCGGATGTCTTTTAAATATAGGAGACATTTTAAAATTTTAAAGAGGAAAAAAAATTTCAAAACAAGATAATAGAGTAACAATGGTTAATGAATTGCATATTATCTTCAAAGTAGTTACTCAGAGTACAAGATATAGGCATGAAAGCGTGAAAAATTGTCCAACCAGTATTAGCACAAAACTTTCTTTTCAGTGAAAAGAAATTAGTATAATTAACTATCATGTACATATTTCTCCTTTCCCCCATCCCAGTTTCTTCCCATTTGACAATATCTAATGCTACATTTTGGATCTTATTTACTCTTTCAGCTTCTCACACTAGGGAGACAATGTTTACACATGTGAGTCTCATTTCACTTATGAGTTTGGTCTTGAGTTGCATCCATTTACCTATAAGTGTATCAAGTTTATCCTTTATGGCAGAGTAGTACTCCATTGTATAAAAATACCACATCTTTTTTATCCATTCCTCGGTTGATGGGCATTTGGGTTGTTTCCAAGATTCAGCTATTACAAATTGTGCTGCTATAAACGTGGGTGCACATACATCCCTGTGGTATGATGGTTTTAATTCTTCTGGGAAGAGACCCAGGAGAAGGAATAGCTGTGTAGAATGAGACCCTCTAATCCTAGTTTTTTGAGGAATCTCCACACTGATTTCCACAGTGGCTGCACCAGTTGACACTCCCACCAACAGTGGAGAAGAAGGGTTCCTTTTTCCCCACAGCCCCTCCAGCATTTGTTATTGGTTGATGTTTTTGATGATAGCCATTCTTTCTGGGGCAAGGTGAAATCTCAGTGTTTTTTTATTTGCATCTCTTGAATGACCAATATGGATGCAACTTGAGACCATACTCAGACTCACATGTGTAAACATTGTATTGCCTCTCTGGTATGAGAAATTGGAAGAGTAAGATCTAAATTGCACAATAGGTGTATTGTGAAATGGGAAGAAATTGTTTATAAAGGAGAGAAAGGAACAGGAAAGGGAAAAGGGAGAAAAATGCAAGTTAGCTATACTATTAGTGTCTCTTAATTCATTGAAAAGGAAGGTTCATGCTAATATCGATCCGGAGAATTTTTTATGCCCATATCTTGTATTCTGAGTAAGTACTTTGAAGAAGACAATATGCAATGTATTAACTATTATTCTATTTTGTTATGAAATAGTCTTACCTTTCTTCAATTAAAAAAAAATACAAGTTCGTTGGAGCCTCTAGCACTGTCCAGGTTACAACTGAGAGCACATAGATTTTGAAGTAGAGACACACAGGAGTCCAGACTCTGGTTCGGACATTGAGGTTCCATCTCTCGTTAATGGAATCACATTTTCAGCAATTGGGCTTCCTCGTTTGTGGTTAAGAGTGGGGCTGATGAAGGCAGTCTCATCTCTTCTGGGCACAGGAATAGAAGCTGGCCTGCTGCTGCTTGTACGGAAAGTGCTGCTCCATGCACTGCCTAACGGAGCTGTCTCATGAGACTGACGCTCCAGAAGACTGGTGTGCAATGGTGACCGTCACTGTCTCTCAGGCATTGCAGTCTCTGCCCTGGGATGGGTAACCATGTTCAGGGCTCTGCTCTCTGGGATTTGAGAACTGGGGAAACTTATTCAGTTCTGGTCTTTTCCTCTGCTTCTTGCTTGGACATTTTTTCATTGTATTTCTTGCTCTTTTTGCAAGTTGATTTAATCTGTTTTCTGTCACACCAAACTCAAATGAAAGCACAAGACTCTTGTGTGGCTAGGCACTCGTTTACCCTGAACTTTTCCCAGTGTCCATGAGAAATTTCCTGAGTCAGCTTTCTTTGAGACACAACTCTTCATTTTCCCTTTATTCCAGATCCTCTTGTTTCTATTCCTCTTCATCTCGTTTGCCTTCTGTCCACTTGCACACTTGTCCTTGTCACTGATTCCTACTGAATTGCTCTGGATACCGTTTGTGTATTGCAAGACTGAGTGAGGAGAAGCAGGCGGCCTAAAGAGCCTTTTCATATGTCTTAGTTCCTTGGGCGTGTTGTAAGTGGCCCGTATTTTGTGCATCTTGGGTTAAAATTATAGTAAACTTAGGGTCATACTCAAAACTCATGTTGATGTAAATCTACTTTTGGGAAGTTGCCGCTTCTGTTTTGGCTTCACTTCTGGGAGAGACACATGCCAGTGTATCTCCAGCTTCAAATTTTTGTCAAGTCTTCACCATCTCCCTGCCCTTGCTAGATGGGCTCATGCTTGGTTTGCTTTGGATCTTTGGGTCTTCTAGAGTCTGATTTGTACAGCTTTTTAAAAAATCTCAGCATCAGATTATTTAAAGAAAAATCTCTTAAACAGTAAGGAAACCCAGTTTTGGAGGTCCAAGTTCAAGGTGCCAAATATGATGGTTTTCTTGCTAGTGGAATCCTAGCAGCATGCAGGACATCAAACAGCAAGACACAGGGCTACCCATGCAAAAGTCTGTTCTCAACTGCGTCCCTCTTGGAGAAGCTGCTTATGCCACTTTCATGTGTTTTAGCTTCTCCCTCTTCAGTTCCCCTGGCTGCATGGAGAAGCCATGAGATCTCTGAAGGAGACCGTGTTTGTGAGCTTTTTGGTTTTCTCACTTTCATCTTGGCTCCATGGAGAAACTGGGGCACCACTGATAAGCTGTTCCAGTGTAATTGTAGTTGTACCACGTCAGATGGGCTCAAGATGGGATTCTCAGTCCAGTTGTATTGAACCATAAATCCACTTCCTAGTTTTTGCCCACCATTCCTTCATTTCTTGCTAGTTGATTCCTGATTTTGTTAGGAAAATGCACAGCGGTGTCCACAAGAAGCTGTTCATGGTCTGCACATGCTTTGTAGCTCAGAGGCTGGGGGCTGCAAGGGCGAACTCGGCTGAGATGGCCACAGTGACACCTGAGCCTCAGACCCCACAGTGCCGAGGAAGCAGCAGTTTCAATCTACTGTGTCTGAGGGTCCCTGTTCAGTCCTTTAGAATCCTGAGCTGTGTGCTCTCATGAGGTGATCTGGCCAGGAAGGCAGGAATGTGGAGACCGGAGGGCACTATTGTTCCTAGGAGAGTCCTCCCTCTCCACGACTCTGCAGTCTTCCCATATTTGTAGAATATGGTGCTGTTTCCTGACTATGCATGGCAGGTCCCTATTGGAATGGGCACCATCCTGGGTCACAGCCTCATCTACTTGTTATTGGGGGATGGGAGGGGTGCCGGGCCATTGGTGTCAGATGGACCCAATGCTGGGGCTTAAAAAGGTGACTGCCATTTTTTATTGCCCTTACCTCCCGAATGCAAATGTAAATTCTGAGTTGAGCCAAGATCAAAACAAGGCCCCAGTGCACTGACTTCTAACCAGAGGAATGCTCCCTACGTAGGAGAAACTGTTGCGACACACAGTAAATAACTTTTCTGCATGGCCTGTACCTCCAGCTATGATGCCTGAATTTTTCTCACCAGTTGAGAAATAATGTAGAAAGTGCTGTCTCAAACAGCTTTCCTAAGTTCCTGCCCCCAAGTGTTTCTGAAATTCCCCCTCTTGTCCTTTCAAGTGACTTTTTTGAGGAAAAGAATGCGTTTTCCATTTTGTGTCATCCTGATAAAAATGTGATTGCTGGGAAAGGAATACTTTTGATTCAAGGGCACGGAATCCTTTGGTGGCATTGTTTCTGGCCCTGGTGCTCAGCTGTATTTGATGACACCATGTCCACATGATGTCTCCATGAGGCAGGTGCACAGAGCAGTGGAGGCATGGCGATCTTCAAGCTCTCTACCTGTACTTTTCTCTTGGGTGCAGGGAGCTTTGTTTTCATAGTGTCACGTGATCCCCATCACTGAGCGCCTTGATAGAGCAGTTTGATCAGTCAGCCACATACCCTGTTACCCATTTCTATGGACACTGATTTGAGCCTGAGATTCCTATGTGTTCTTCCCTGGACCTCTGATGCTCTACTCCATGGTTCTCGCGATCTCCATTCTCACAAAAGTCGAGGTTGATGAAAAAGAATTCATTCAGCCATTCTTTCGGCATCTGTTAGTTTGAGGGTCTCTGCCTTTTCACTTGCAGAGAGCTCCCAAGTCCCCTGGCCCCACTGGGCTGAGCTCTTTGCTGAGAGCGAATCATCAGGCCCTGTGCCTCTCTTCACCCACTGGCAGCAAGGTCTATATCTGAGATCCTGTCCTCACATTGGCTTAATCTGCTACAAATACTTTCAATGGAACTTTTGTTCTTCTGGATATCTGCTTGAATCTGCTTTATGGAGTCCATTTCTTTCCTATGCTGAGCATTCATGGCTTCCATCATTTTCTTAAGCTCGTCTATTTTTTTGTCTGTGTCTGCTCTAGCGTTCTTAAGCATGGTCTTCATTGTGGACATTATCTCTGCAGTTATCTGAAATTATTTCTGGTTTGTTACCACTTCAGAGATGTCAGGTGGGTGGCTTTTGGTTTGTCCCACCTCACTACCCCCTGGGTTTGCCTTTGGTGAACTGGATGTGTGAGGTTGCATCTTGTTTAAGTGTTGTCTCATTTTCTTTTCTTTCTTTAGTTTAATTCCTGGCTTGCTGTTTGTAAATTGCCTATGGTAGGTTGCTTTATTGCTAGTATTTCAAACTCTTAGGAGATGGCTACTTCTCTGAAGTATCTTCCAGGTGTAGCTTATTTTTGGGTTTTGAGCCTGCTGCAATATCCTACCTCTTCAATTTGTTGGAGATAAGAAGTTGCTGCCTGTTTGGCCCAGTCCTTGGTTCTTTGGTTCTGTGCCCACAGTATTTTCTGTGATCCTTAGACAATCTCACTCTTTGGAATACCAGGAAGAAAAGCGCCAAACAGTGTGTCCTTCTCGGCTGGTGTTTCTCTGTACCACGGCGTCTTGCGTTACTCCGCGGAGGTTCCCACTGGAGCCATGGATGGAGTGGTGGCTGCCCCGAGTTCTCAGCTCAGCTGCTGCCCCCCCCAATGGCGCCTGGCTAGTGACTCTCTTGCGCGCTTGATGGCTGGGTGTCAGCACTCACCGCCAGTCAGTGTGTCCTTCACAGCCGCCGCTTCTCTGTACTACGGTGTCTCACGTTCCTCCGCAGAGGTCCCCGCTGGAGCTGTGGATCAGCAAGGTCTAAATGTGCTTCTGATCCACCAGCTCTGAGGTTGGAGGACAGAAACTTGGCCGGATATGTCCTTTTCCTGGAAGCTCCCGTGCTGAGTACTGTCCTGCATGTTACAAGGGCACATGGTAAGCTTGCTGGGATCTGTACCTCCCTGGATATGGCAGGGACAGAAATAGCAGCTGTGTTTGCAAGTATGATTCTCTTTGGTTACCACAAAGCCTGAGTGGTGACACCTCTTCCATTTGACTTTCTCCAAGATGTTGACTCTTTCAAGAGCCCCAAACAATGTCCACCAAAATTTTTCCAATGCAGGGGGAAAAAAATCCTTGTGCAATAAAAAGATGCAGTCTTCTTCCTGAAGGAATTCTTCAATGCAAATTCAGTAAAATAAAGGCCTTCCTATATTTACTACATTGAGTTCTCATCTAGTAATTCTCTGATGGTCCATAAATGATGGCTTGAAAGCAAAGGATTTATGTATGATAGTAGGGTTTTTCTTTAGTATGGATTCTCTTATGTCTAATAAGACATAGACCGCACATAAAGGCTTCCCCACATTCCTCCCATTCATAAGTTTGACCAAAGCTTTTGATGTGCCCGTTATTGCCTTTTCTCATATGATGGAGCTCATATGATGCCTGTGTGGTATTTGTGCCTGAGAGAGCTTCTGAAAGCCAGTGCTGATCTCCAGGCACTTGTTTTCTGATTCAAAATTTTATTATATACTTTCCACTCATTTCTCCAAGATGCAGTGGGTGCACTTATTGGGCGTGTGTCTGGGGATGACTTGGCAGTTGAACTGTCGGAACTGAGTTATAAACAAGTAAATTACAGCAGTCATAGTTACTGTACCTAGGCAAGAAATCCTAAATCTGAGGGATATTTGTATTAAATCTTTCTAAATTTTAAGTTTTATTTCCTATTGTGGTACCGAGTATTTAGGCTAATGGAGAGGGATTTAGCAGTGGACCTGCTGTGACAGTGAATTTAGGACCAGGTGAAGATGCTAGCATAGTTAGCCTTATGGTAACCATGGCAAGATGGGAAGGTATGGGAATACGGTTATTCTCCCTGTCCCCTACTGTAGTGGTTCAGAAATCTGACCAGCTTTGGTCTCATAAAGTTGCACAAAATTTAGCAAATAACTCTATATACGGTGGTTTTGGCGGCTTATTGCATCTCAAACATTTAAATGATTGGATGGGACAAAAATCCAGGCTAAAATAATTTGAATCCTGAGTTGTGAACACTGAGCAGTCATTTGTTGCCTCTTAACATCCTTACGTCCTTGGTCTCTGTAGCTCAAATATGGAATTCAAGAGGTCTTTGCTTCTCGAACACAAGTTCTATAGTTTTATCTTGGGATGAGCTGTTGTGTTGAGAATGAGTCAGAATGATTGGCCCTTAACCTAAGATTTTAAGTTTTCCTTTTCTGTTGGGGTGGGAGTAAGGAAGGCATGAAACTATCATTTTTCCAATCCAAAATTTAGATGGGGTGGGGTCCCTTGGGATGCTCGGGATGAGGGTCCCCTATGGAAGGGTCAATCTACCTTTCTCTTCTCAAACTCTGCCCATGCTTCCCCACCCTCTACTTTCCTGGGTTCACTGGACCACATGTGGTCTTAAATTTTGTTCTGGAAGTGACATGATTCTAATCAGATTAATACTGAGCCACACAATCGGTTACTAGTGCCATGGAATTGTCTCTGCAGCACCCACTTCAGTGCTGGTCACTGGATGGATGGTGCCCACAGCCAACCTCTGGAGAGAGCCTCGAGCCTATGCTGAGGAGCAGAACTCTGTCAGTGTTGCTGAAATCCTAGAAGAATTTAAAGAAAGCTGGAGTGACCAGGTTCTTAATGAGCCTGTAAACCTCAAATTCCATGCCCACAACTGAGTTGTGATATGAGGGTCTTGGTTAATTTTCTTGTTACTGAGACAAAATACCCAACACCCACAAAGTAAGGGAGGAAAGGTTTATTAAGCTCAGTCTGTAGATGTTTCTGTCCATAACCAGCTGGCTCCAAGGCAGGATGGCATGGCAGAAGGGGTGTCTCAGAGAACAGTTCATGGCAGAAGCCAGCAAAAGCAAGCAAGGGACCTTGTCGCTTTTATATTCTATGTAGGCTACCAGGATTAAGGCAGTGCCAAGCAAATCAGTGGATTGATTTAGTAATCACCCATCCTTAATCCTAGCATTGCACCGTGAATCAATCACACACTCTAGATTCAGCCACCTCTGAAAATCACCTAAGACCTCATGAGGCTTTGCAGCGGGGGGAGGGGTCTGACCACAAGCCATAACAGGGTTCTTACAAGAATACATCTTTTCCCAAATTGCCAGTGGGAAGTAAGTGTCCTGTCTTAAGCTGTGTAAGAATTTGTATTAAAAGAAAACGAGACCCATCAAAAGCCTCAATTCTGGACACATCTTTCTAATCTACAGTGTGACCAAGAAACCTGCAATGGTGGGCTAAAATTGGCATGTGAGTTCCATTCTGGAGCAATTGAATTTGCTTGTGATTAGACACATGGCTCAGTGCTGGAACCTGCTGCCTTGCAAGGGAGTGAGATGAAATTTGGCATAAAATTACTTGGACTGAGTTATCTGCTGTTATATGTTGTAGCAGCTATTCTGAAAGACTTTATTCTAGTTAATGCCAGCACTGGCACCACCCCCAGATCCACTCATCCTAACTGTCCATCCCATAGAATTATGGAAGAAAGGATTCTTTCATTCAGCAGTGGCCACCTAGTCATCATGGATCTGTTTGAAATTCTTCCCTAGCTTTTCCTTAATTGTTAAAGGGCTGGCATGGAAGAATGCCACACTCCATACCAGGAAACCTAGGATTAAGCCTTAGAAGCTGGGCAACTGTCACATCACACACTGGAAGAACCAGGAAGGACGCCTGGTTAGGTGACCTCCAAGCCCATTGTCTTTACACTTGCACAATTCACTTGCTTAAAAAGGACATCCCTAAAGTAGAAAAGGGAAACTTCTATTTATATTGGTGTTTTTCCGAAGCTTATCGATCTTTTTGCACCTGTTTCAGCAGCTATAGAAACTAAAGTGAATAAGAATTTTTAAAACTTCGATTCTGAGTTTGAGATGGTATGGGAAAAAATAATGAACCACCTGTGGTTTAGAAAGACCCTTGTAGTCACTTTCCAGCAATCTGGAGTGAACTCCCTTGGTTGCTTCAAGCAATGGGAGACCCAACACTGAGTTAAAGGTTTGGGTGACACTCGTGACACTAGTGACACTACTGGAGCCAACATGGTAGGTGAGAAAAAACGTCAGTCACTTAACTGAGTGGTGCTGATATTTTGGGGAATTAAAGGGTACAGAAATGTGGGCGGAGTAAAGAGAAAACAGCTTTTCTAACCCTTATGTTTCAAACTTTTGAACCAGGGCTCTTATCAAGGATGGCTCAAAATGAGTAGAAAAGGAACTATGCAAAGACGTGTGGCAAAGCACATAGTGTCGGTTATGTGTTTAAACTTGAACTGTTGAAAGCTGCCTCTGCAGGTGTGCCGTACTTTGGTCCCTATTCTATCCAAGTCATTGATCTGTGTATAAATCTTCTAATGAAAAACACTGTCTTTGTGTACTGGGTTCTACGGTAAACTGTTTTGGGTAGTAACAGACGACTATTGGTGTGTAAGAGGACCCTTTTAGGAAATACAGTGTTGACCTTGTTTCTTTGTCTTGACTTTGAAAGGGCATCAGGCTTGGTTAGTGAGTTCTTGCTCTTATCACTCTTCAGAATTTACCCAGAATGGGAAGTATTAGAATTGGCCTGGCGCCCCTAAGGTGGACTTGGTTGGTATCAGTGGCTCAAAAAGATCCCTTTTTCTCAAGAAGGCCATCTTCCCACTGTCTGTGTTCACATGCAAGTTCTTCAGAGAGGTTCAGGCAAAGCAAAGACGATCTACTTACACATTTCCAAAATGATCTTGGCACGGTGGGTGCTATGTCCTTTTCAGCTATGCAGCCGAAGTCTTAACAAATAAAGATCCCTGTCGTCTTGAGCTGTACTACAAACTAAGTTCAGGAGAGATGATGTCCTGGGGTTTATGCTGAAGCCACACGGTTTGGTATCCTCTGGTCTCTTTGCTACCACTGTCTCATAACTTTGGTACTCATGAAAGTGCTGATTAATCAGAGTGCAAATCCAAACTGTTCTCAGAAACAAAAGAAAATGAGCATGTGGCAAGGCAACTTTACGTTCTCCGAGTATAAAAATCCCCTGGAATCAATATTACCAGAAGGCATTCTGAGTTCTAGAAATGTGTTCAAAAGGATCAACTACCATAGAAAGTGTAGAAAGGGTAATAATTCTGCATAAATCTGTGTTTCATGGCAAGGAGGTGCCGGTCTTCCAAACCCAAGACCACCGGGCTTCTACCAGGCAGGCAGAGTACAGTGCCCAGGTTTCATTCACTGGCAGGAAGCCCTAGGTTCCTCCCTTTCTGTTCATGGCTTCTGAGAGGCTGTTGGAGAACAAATCCTGGCTGGATCAGCAACCACCCTGTGGGCGTCCATGCGCAGAGCCATCTTCTTTGGGCACCTGCAAGAGGCAACAGCGGATTGCAAACTCACTTTACGTACAGAAGGTGGAGTACAGGAACGCCTGTCTGCAGGAGAGGTCTGCCCTGGGAATTCTCAATGTCCTCGGACAACTTGCTTGGCCCTGTATAGAGCCATTAATAGGTCAAGGTTTTGACTTGGCATGCTGAATGTGTTTGCTATGGATTCGTTCTTGTGCAAAGGGAGAAAGGACAGACTGGGCAGAGGAAGTTTGACCACAGTGCAGCAGGTGTGAGTTCTGGCGGCCCCAGTGGGCGGTTCCGAATGGCTCCAGTGTCCTTTATCATGCCTGTGTGTCAGAAACTGATTTTGCCTCACTTGGTCACTGGACACATTCTGTTGCTCAAGTAATGTTTTTCCTTGTTACGGATCTTGCCTGTTAACCCCTCTTCTTTCTGAGGTCATACTGTAGGACTGGGTGAATGAATCCCAGCTTCCGCATTCAGTGGGCCCTGAACTAACCTATTCTCCAGAAGGGACACAAAGGTGAGGCTGAAGGGGTGTTCTCTGGTGCACACAGAAGGGAGAGACCAGGGACAGTTTGGACTTTCAGAAAGCACTTCTGCCTCAGTCACCTCCTTGTCTGTGACCTTCTAGTGACCTTGGGAGTAAGGACTTCCCTAAGGAAGGGGAGAGTAGTGAAGGACAATCCTAGCATTGTCCCGTGTGGGACTACAGCACCTCCGAAGATGGGGTTCTTCCAATCATTTGCATTCCATGCAAGGGGGACTCTCACTTTCATGCAGATTGAGAGGGCAATGGGGCATTGGAGTTTTGCCCCCAGGTTTTGAGCTGTCTTTGAATTGATCTCGCTCCTTTGGACAGGAAACTGTCATTTTCAGAATATCTTCACTGAGCTGCTTTGATTACAAGCAATGTGATCTGCTTTACTTTCTCTACAGGCACTTGTGGGCACCTGGGGTTCCCCCTACCTTCCCTGTAGAGCTTCCCCCCATGCTTCCTGCACCACTTTGTTCCAGGAGAAGAGGGTGATAGCAAGAAAATTTTTCTTGCCACAGAGATTTCATGTTGAAGTCATTTTCCTTCTCTGAAAAGGCAAAATGTGCCTATATTTTTTAAGCAAGTGACCTAGAAGGCAAGGGTAGATTTTTACTTTTTTTCTGCAGTCATTGTGCATCTCCTTGATCTTCTCCCATCCATTCGAGGGCACCTTTCAATCCTCACAGCCCAGCTGGGCACATTTATGTGCCAAGAGCAGAGGGTGAAGCAAGGCTTAGTAGAAGATCCTCACTTCCACTAGCTGCAGGGTAGGACAGATCTGCCCCTTCTTGGTTATGCCATCGTATAAGGGATGCGCTTTTCATGGCATTCCCAGAATGAAGCCTGGAGCTAGGGAAGGGATTTGCTCTAGTGGCAAGTGTACCCCAAGGAGCAGTTGGTAAATACTTGCATTTCCAGGTCTGACTGTGCCGTGTGCCTCACTAGCCAGCCGGCATGGAGTCAAAGCTGGTCACCAAGGAGTGATGAAGCCCAAGAGTTGGGGGATGGGACAGGTTTGGGCTTCTGCTTTCTGAAACTGATACATATGCAAAACTGTCGAGTTTCTTGCTCCATGTGTGCATTTAAAGAGGCGAACAGAGGAACACGTGGAGGCGATGGGGACAGGAGAGAGAATGTCTGAACTTGACCACGGTCACCTTCATGTGTTTCTAGCACACATCCGGGATGTAGGACCTAAGAACATCATTACCAGCCTGACCCACCGTGCCTTTCAGTTTCATGAACCTGGCATGTGGGAAGTTCTGCAAGAAATGACACGGACCCTTCAGAAGGCTGTTGGTTCTGCCTAATTGGGATGAACTTGAATACCCAGCAAGAATCCCATGCAGATGGGGTTGTTTACCATGTTCTGCCTACAGGCGCACGTCAGGGTGTGCCAACAGGAGAAATGCTGAGACTTCCCTTAGTAAAGATCACCTTTCCAAGCTCTTCTTTCCACTGTGTAATGAATGCTATTGCCCATTATGTCCAGGTGAGGGTGGTGACCATGCCAGAGAGAGACCCTTAGGGGACCACACTTTTAGGATGGATGCTCGGGGTCAGATCTTGAATATCCAGCCATTCTCTGGGTATTACTGACTCTGTGGGTCTGGATCTGAAAGCTGTATCACCACAGGGCAGCTTCCTGCCCTGTCCAGCTCACTGGACAGGGACCACCTTGTCATTTCCACTGGGTACCATGTACTAGAGATGGACCCGACGGCGAATGGTGCTGTGAAGAGACTGCTCATGGTGGGCCTTGGTCACCTGGGTGTCCATGTGGGCTATGCTGAATGGCAGCCTCTGGCTCAGTCTGGGTGCTTCCCTGTCAGTACAAAGGTCAGGAAAGCATTGTTTTTATACATGTTTTGCATGTAGAATTTGTACTTGGCATTTCTTATACTCAAGAGGTTCTCATTTCCTTAAATTGACAGGTGAGTCACAGGAATGGCAAATGTAAGTTCTGAGAATTTGCACATAGATAAGTCCCAGCATACACTTGACCTGCAACAGGTCATAAGTGTTTTTATCTTACAAAATCTTAGTGATAGAAAATTAGCTCCACACTTCATGGGTGCAATAACCCAGGTCTTTAAAAGCCATGGAGTCTTGTCGACCACTTCTATTACTGCACCATCTTCAGGTAAACAGAACACCTCTATTTATAGCATACATGAGTGTTGGGCATACATAAGTGCATGTTTTTGATGGCACTTTTAACATAGAAATTCAGTTTTTCTCATTTGTTAACCTGTACAATCAAGTCATCGTTGTATAGGAATCATAACTAGTTTGACTAAATCAGGATCCAAGTATGGTCTACACATTTGTGTTTGAGAATTTTACCTGTAGGGGTTTTTCTGCTTCTTCCCTTGGCTATAGTTTTCTGTGAACTTTGGTCTACCCTGTGCCCTGAAGTTGAGAAATGTTTTTCCCCAGTTACCTTCCTGAATAGACTTCCCAATAAACCCTTCATTTCCAACCCTGCGGGCACAAGACGCCAGTCTGAGTATGCAGGGGGAGGAAATGGGAAGGTTGTGTCTCCCTGATACTGAGCTGGTCCGATACCTTATCAGTTTCACCTGGGCCTCCTCTCCCAGCTGTGACTCCTGGGAGACTCTGGAGTTGGGTGTGCGTCACAGGGTAAATTGGTGCAGTCAAGCTCCTATGTGGGGGGGGGAGTAAGAGCAGCTGAGAATAGAGCCATAGGACTTGTGACTTGTGTTGCTCTGCTTGACAGTGATCCCTGCTAATTCCCATCTTGGCTGCCATTTTGAATTTGGTGTGTTGCTTCTGAGAAAATGAACACTTATGTCACCAGTGAATCTTGCGTTTGCAGTGGATGTTTATAGCTGAGAGCGTCTCTGAAAATCCTTCTGACTCAACAGGACGTGCGAGGGACTTCCTGGGATGTGTATACTTTGACACAGGGCAAGCTCTATTCTTGGTATCTGCCATAGCCTTACTGTTGTCGTCTGAAGTGAAAGCCTGACAGCTTGCAGTCCTTTGAATCGGAATCATGGCCTAAGTACCCCAGTTCCAACTGGACTCCTAGAGAAAATCAGATGAAACTGTGGAAGGGACAGGAAAGAAGACAATAGGATATCCTCTCCTTCCAGCTATGGAATGGTGCCAATATGGAAGAGGTGTGACATCAACTGCCTTGGCAGGATAATCAGATATATATACACTAGGAAAGCAGAAATAAACGGTGACAAATTGAGGGGTGACCTTGGCTAACTCATACTTCCATACAAGGTGGGAAATATTGCTGGAAGATGAGCACTGGATAGGCTTCTTAGCGTGCAGTTCACTAACACTTACAGAGGAGCCTGGCAGGTACAGTGACAAAAGGCAGCTGTCATCTTGTACATTCAGCTTAAAAGATGTCTTTGTCTTTACTATCTTGTGCTTCTGGGCATCTAGCAGTGAGAAGCTTATGGGAAGGGCCAAATTGTAGCCAGTTCACTACCTGTGTCAGGTCACTAGCTCCTAAGTCCATGGATGATGGTGACTTAGCGGGTGAATCTCAAGAATTCATAGATCTGCCACTGCCAAAAACTCTCAACATATGTTCATAATGTCAAGTTCATGTGGAGGAAGTATGGACAGTGATAGGGATAGCATCAGACAAAGTGAAGTTGTCACTTTGGTCAACTCTAAGCATTCCTCACACCTACCGGGAAGATAGGGCCTTGAAGAATTAAACTAGCCCAAGCCAACACGTTAAAAATTTCAACAGTGTAGCAGTACATACTTGTACTGCTAGAGCCCAAAGTAGAGATTTTTAAGCATTGTTTATTTAGTCAAAGGAAGAAAATGAGAATGGTTAGACACCTACTGTGGAGGTAATTTTAACACGGGGCTGTAATTCTTATCAGTGTCTCACTGCCTGGTGGCTCTGACTTGAATTGGGTCACTCCCGCTGGCTTGAACCAAGGGTAGGGTGTGCATGACTGTCCCGTTGGGTGGCTCATACCACTTCTCAGGAGTCCTTTGATTACACAAAGGCTATTTAGTAGACCAGATGTCATCCTATTATAATTCATCAAGGAAACCATTAAAATGGTGTAGAACAATTGTCATACTGCTCATTTGTGGTACAGCAGTTATAAATGCATATTATATACATGAGCAATGGGGTACTGGTAATATTTCCATGTTAAAATTTGGAGAATTGGTTACTGATAAACACGTGATTACTGATGAGCATTAGTTTCTTTTAATGAAGAAAAATTTCATGACGGGCTGATTTGGAAGAGGGGATAATCTGTCAGACAGCTGGGGCTCTTCGCTGGTTCTGTTGCGGCTCTGAGAATACATGAATGTATTCACCACCGTCATAGTATTATGGTCTTATGGCGTCCCACCATTGAGGTCATAGAGATGACTTGGTTTAAACTGAACACTGCCTTTGTTTAATGTTTGTCATTCTGTTTAGGGCTTACTGGGTGAGATAAATGTTTCAGATACCTGAAAATTTTCTATTTCATCCAATTATCTGAACATTTTATTGATGGGACTTAAAACCAAGAAATTCTAAGTTTAATTCAGTGTGTGCTTATTAATGAAAAGTTCCAGTGTTCTTTTCCTGCCATGGTAATGGCAGGTAAGTGTTAGAATATCGAGGTGATTCAGGGACTGATGGCCATAGAGGAAGCATCTGGCATTGCCCCTCACAGTTCACGCTAGTGACTCGCGGATGGGAACTGCTTGGTGTGTTCACAGAGACCCCTGCATAGGGTATGTGGGAAAGCAACCAGCTGGTCTTCCAGTGACTGCCTCTTACAGATGAGCTGGGAATTTGACCATTGGAGTTCACAAAGTGCCAGCCTTCGAGTTCTGTCAGCATTATTTGATCCTTTGCCCTATAGGTTCAGCAAGGGGGACAATATCAGTAACTCTGAGCGTTGCTCCAGAAACCAGCTGGCATTTGGAATTTGTGCCTTTATGACCAGACACTGGGTATTGACACTGTAGATAAGCAACAGAAAGTACTGTGTACTTCCACCCAAAAACCGGAACCATGGCCATGCAGACCTGTGAAGGGGAGGTTCCTGTCCATCCTTCTATGGGCATCCCTATGGGGCTCTGTTCCTTGGTGAGCTCTCTATGGAGGCCTGTCCTCCACTGTGTGGCCCTGGTGCGAGTCTCCTGGCTGCATAGGAAGGGCACTCTGCTGGAGTCGGCAACGTCCTGAGTTGCAGCTGGTCCTGGTTGGGTAGGGGGGACACCTGGACTTGGCACTGGGTCATTTGTTTCAGAGACTCCTGTTGGAGAATGTTGACAAACTGACCCTCCTTGGTTTGTCTTTGTGCTTTGGGAAAGGGCAGATTGTCATGAGAGTCACTGGATGACCTTGTGCCCACTTGAGCAGCAAAACTAAAGCAAAGGACAGATTCTTTAGAGTTCTAAATTTGTTATGTTCATGTGAAATGTCAATGGAGAATCCTTTTGGCCCTCAAATTTTTCTTTGAAATAAGTAACTGATAAACCAGATCGGCAACTTAGGAAAGGTGATACTAAACTGGGGGATAAACATGTTCTGGTCATCTGAATGGCCTTTAGCTGTTACAGGAAGCTTCAGAAATATGCATAATTAGCACAGTGACTATCTTCAAGTGGACATGACAACATCCAACAATTCAGCCTCACAGCAAGTCTTGTTCACCCCCCTCCTATGTCTGCACCATTTGCCATCCAACACTGACAGTTTCATTGTTACATAGTCTGGTATATACACACACACACTGTAACCAACTTAAAAAACCATAACACTGTTACTCTACCAAAAAACTGTAGTGCTTGACAGCAAAGCCTATAAATAGTGAAACTTCTAGTTCTCATAACCATGATTTCAATATAGACTACTTAAATAGAATCCAAATATCAGCCCACCTATTTGTGGTTGATTACACAAGTATCCTTTAAGTTGTAGGAGGCTTTCCCCAGACTACCCCTTTTCCTGTAAGGATAGCTATTATCTTATAGATGTTCCTACTCTCTATCCTAGACCCATGTTCTTTTTGCACTTGGCTAGAAAAAGTTCTGTCTTCACCATTTCCAGGAATATACAGGCATCCTTGCACTTTTAAGATTGGGATTTTTTACTTTCTACACGTAACCTGGAGCAGGAGTGATGTGGGGAATCGTATGTCAACCCAAAAGGGACCACTCTGTATGTGACACTGTGGACTAGCTGAGGGGAGGAAAGGACACCGTCAGCCACTGGGCACCCACGTTGCAAGATGAGGCATAGACTGAACTGCAGACTAAATAACGGCTTTGACCTCAGGTAGGGAATGCCCTTTTGGCCATTGGTCTCATTTTCCCTTTTTAGTTCCTTTCTGGATATGGCAGGGCCACTCTGTTGAGCTCTCAAAGTCAGTTGCTGGGAATCCTTGGTAGTTGTAGGGTGAGGAAACTGCCCCTGGGCAAACAGAAGGCTCCATGGCCCTGCGTGTGCTCTCAGTCACTGCTGAATGCCTTTGTGGTTACTGCATCACCGTCCTGAGAGGCTGTAGGGACAGATCCACAAAGTAAAATGTTACTGACCTCCTAAGATGCACTGAACGAAGTGTTAAAGGGGTTCCACTTTGCGCTTGTCTTACTTTTTTCATTGAGACAAAATACCCGACCTTTTGAAAGGGAAATGTTTAACTCAGTTTGTTAGAGGTTTTAGTCTATAATCAGCCGACTCCAAGGCAGGGTGGCATCGCAGAGGAGAAACAATTCATGGCAGGCAGAAGGCAGTGAAGCAACAAAGGGATGACCACAGTTTTCTATCCCTTATTATCTTATCGAGGCTACTTACTTAGGCCACAACTTTAATGGAGCTTTTTTTTGGTCTGGGGGACTTGGTCTTAGTATTGCACCAAGAATCAATCCCAGTGTCACACACTCTAGATCCAGCCACCTCCAAAAAAGCCCCACCTATGACTGCATGAGACTTTGGGGAGACATCTAGACATAAGCCATAACACTGCCAGTAGTTAATATGTGGGATAAATGCTTGAGATCCTTCAGTGGTTTTGTTTCTTTCACTGAAGTGTACAGTAAATCCCTGACTTATGAACGAGTTCCATTCTGGGAGAATGTTCATAAATCCAGCAAAGTCTTATACACCTTTGACACAAATACACAACGTAAAGTATAAAAATACCAAACACAAATACCGTAAACTATTTCTACTTAAAATGATGCTACAGTACAACAACTGACATAATAGGGGATTGCGTGGTGTGAACTGATCGGGGGGAGGGTAGCTGGGAGGTGGCATAGCTGAAGGATCATTAGCAGTAGGAGATAGAGGGGAGATGGAATTTTGCTCACATCTGATATAGATGACACAGGTTTTTTGATGGATTCAATTTTGTCTCCCCTCTTGAAAAATCAATGCAGTGATGCCTGAGTAGTAGCTTTTTTCTCGTAGCTCTTTTTTCTCCTTATAGATGACTATATCCCTGGATGGGATTCTGAATGGCTGCTGCAGCTGTTGTGTGTCATTCTACGTTGATGTCCTGTGCTTCAATAACCAAGTGCCTCTTCGAGTAAAGAGAACCCTCTGGCCATTTCCTGTGTTGTGAATCTCTGGTTCTTCATCCTCCCCTTGGCTCTCATCTTTTCTCTGGGCCTCTAATTGCATCAATGGAGTCGTTCTCTTGCAGATCTAGCACCAGCTTCTTGCTGAGGATCACTAAATTGAAGCCCTCTTTGGACTCCTTGCCCATCTTAAGTCCACGAACTTTATGAACAAACTGCGGGCAAATGTCCTTCCAACCCCATTCATGGTGACATGTGAAACCTCATGCCAAGCAAAGTTGTTTTTTATGGCCTTGTAGATGTTACAGTCCTTCCAAAATTGTCACAAGATTATTCCTGTTTTATCAGTTGCCTTCCCTGCCTGACAAAGCGTGACATAAATCTTGAAAGTTGCAATAACACCTTAGTCCATGGGTTGGATGAACACTATAGTATTTGATGACAGATGTACTACTCGGATGTTAGGATTAAAGTCATCCATGAACTGGGGTGACTTTGGTGCACTGTCAAGCAGTGAAAGAATATTAAACAGGACATCTTTCTCCAAACAATATTTCTGTGTCTGGGATAAAGTGGTGGAAAAACCAATCCTGGAAAATGGCCTGTGTAACCCAGGCTTTGGAGTTGCTCTTCCACACAATAAGTAGGGAGCCCTTGACTATGATTTTGAGGGCTCTTGAGTTCTGTTTGATATCGCCAGAAACATTGCCACCAAACAACAGAGTCTGTCCTTTGCTGCTTTGGAAACCTGGCATCAACTTTTCCTCTTTACTGATGTAGTTTCATTCTGGCATCCTCTTCCAGCACAGTCCTATCTCATCAACATTAAAAACCCGTTGGGGTAAGTAAATAACTTCATCGGTAGTTTCTCTAAGTGTGGCTGGAAGGTCTTGGGCAGCTTTGGTATCTGTAGTCGCAGCCTCAACACTTCACTTTTCCATTGTGAAGGTTGACTCTAGCCTTGTATCTGTCAAGCCACCTATGGCTGGCAGTAAGAGATGCACTCTGTTTACTCCATTTTTTTCTTCAAGTCTTCAAACAGGCTTTTAGCTTTTTCTTGAATAAGCATTAAGCTGAGTGGGATTCAATGCTGATGCTGATCCTGCGTCCACACTGAGAAGTTTCTCCATCTCTATCACTTTACCGTGCTTTTTTTGGATATCGTTGACTGCATTGGCACAGCAGAATTCATGATCTTGTTCTTTAGAATTGTCAATGGTTGAACAATTCACGTTGTAAAAATGAGCAGCGTTTACCATCTTTTTGCCTCAGTCCGATCTCGATTACATTCACTTTTGTTTCCGTGGTTGCTTTGCACTTCCTAGCAGTCCCCTCCACATCACCACTGCTTTTCCTTTTGCTTCCGGACATCTTGGGCTCTGAGCACTGTACAGCAAGCACACAGCAGCACAACTGTGACAGTGTCTGGCAGGCCACATGAGCTACTTCCGCAATTTGTTCATGTCTTCAAATGTTCGTAATGCAAGATTCATTTGTATCTGCAAAAGTTCACAACTCGAGTATTAGCAAGTGGGGAACTTACAGAATTTGAAAACTACCAGATTAGTAACTCCATCCGCAGATGTGTTAGAGGAATTAAGTGTACACTAGTGAGAAATTTTCAAGAACATGTTTCTCTCACTTCTGGAGAACTTAGGACTTCTACGTTCATTTTGTTGTCATCCAAATAGATTTTTGACAATCGGGGAAAAGGATAATAGAGGCCCTGGCGTTTCTTGTAAATGTGACCAACATTCCTCAGTCAATCCATTGTTGGTAGAGCTGAACATCAACTGTGCTTGCTTTGTTTTTCAGGCTCTGGATAATTTTGTCTAAAATATTTTGGTTATATTTCATGGGGAATTGTTGGGGAAAATACAAGTGTCCTGTAACTCTACTCACACAGGCTTTGAATTTAACTTTTCAATAAATAAGAACAGGGAGTTGCAGTAGTGAGGCTTTTGGAGTGGTTATGTAAGAAATACAGATTGCTAGCAAGGAGTTGACCACTTGATTTGAGTAAGTTCCTTTCCATGTAGGGACATGATCAAGCTTGTCACTTCCCAAGAAGCTCAGAAGTTAATAGTCAAGAGTGAGGAAGACCCTGGATATAATTTCATTGCATGATCTTACATTGAAGAGTGAATTCCTGGCCATGGGATTGGGAAATCCATCCACAGAGATCAAACCAAAATGACGGCCTCTAGTAAGATTATTCTCCCTACCACTTTAGATGAGTTGGGTTCTAGCCAGCCTGGTTTTCCCAGTGTCGTGCCCACCTTATGTTCCATATGCATCGTTTGATCTGCATGCTAGGCTCTACTGTTGACTTGCATGATGCAATGTGGCCATGCCTGAATGAACCCAGCTTCCAACCTGAAAGACTGGTCTTGGAGGGATGGACTTAAAGGTCCTAGCCTAACTCTCTACCGGTTGATTCTGCAAGTCCAGCTATAAGACGCCTCGCCTTATCTTCCTCAGATTTTACCTATGAGGTCCCCTGAAAACCTGCCTGTGTGTTTTTGCTCATTCACGATGGGTACATCTTGGTGACTTCACCTCTGTACAATTGTGGCATTTCTAGGGTTGTCATGGGATATCTTTGAGTCCAAGGCCACATCTATGATGCTTTGGTGTCTCTCCCCTGGCTCAGGCTCACAACCAATGGTGATGTAACCATGTCATTTCTGTCCCTCATAATTCCCTACTTTCTGATTTTTAAAACCACTTGTATCAACTTAGAACCAAAAATCAGAACTCTGACTGTCGCTAGGGGTATATTACAGAGCAGCATCTGTTTATTTTCCTAAGAGTGTGATGCCTTTGTCTTCTGATTTCTGGCTTGTTCATTTCTTGAAAACTGAGCTCTGCTCCTCAGATTGTGGAGTAGAAGTGAACGTATAAAAAGGCTTTGCTGTGGTGTGATTGGTATGGACGTTCTCACAGAGCTCGAGCCATTGCTGCCCATTGTCCTATTCTGGAAGGCATCAGCTTCTTGTGGCCCTGTGGGTTCCAGATGACCGCAGAACATCACTTCAGACAAGCAGGGGAACAGGAGGTGTATAAGTTAGAATCCTCCTTCTCTGGAGTCTGATTGGAGGGAAGCAGCCCTGGCAAAATGGAGATGTTGATGAGCTGTTAAAAATGAACCTGTCTTGATTCCTGCATCTCTAACTTCCTCATGCTGAGAGTATAAATCGCCACCCCTTTCTCTCCTCAGCTCAGACGGACAGAAGCAATGAGTCTGGCCAAATACCGTGTCAGTCTCAAACCCGCAGGTGTTGGCATAGGCAGTTGAGATTCAGCTTTGTTCTAGTTTTGACAAAGGAAGACTGAGCCCGCTGAGAATGGCCAGGGACAAAACGGGAATTTCCTTGTCTTTGTTTTCCTTCCTCTTCTACCTCGAAATAAAAAAAAAATCCTTGTACCACCCAAACTTGGGGAGAAGGGCAGCCATTTATGGTCTCAAATCTATCTCCTTCAGAGTTGATTTTTAAATCCTTTTCTTCCCACCAAAAAATTCACTCTACTGTGATTTTAGAGGCATAATGGGCACTTAACCCCTGGGAACATATCCAGTGCTGGAAAGTGGGGAGGACTCGACCAATGTTTTACCAGATTTGGAGGGTCCCTAGCAGCTCTGTGGCATGCTCAGAGTAGAGATTCTAAAGGACATGTACTGACACTCGTGGCAACTTTGGGTTTTAGATTATTGGAAGACACAAAGCTCAGCTACCACCCTTGACCATCATGTGTCATTTTTGTCTCGTGGGAGGAGACTCAGATACAAAATAATTGGGGCTAGGATGATGATAGACTGATTTACTTCAATTGGAAGGAACAACACCCTGTTTTAGGTCTTGGAGAAGAAATTTTTGTTCGCTATTAAAATTCTAGTGTAATAACATTAAGAATATAAACACTACATGAAACACAACTTGACAGAGCCCAGAATATTCTCCAGGTTACAACTGAAAGTTCATACGCAGCTTCTGAATTTGTGACGTGAACCCTGTTGGTTTTAGACATTTAATAAATCTGCTCATTGATGGAATCATATTATTCACAGCAATTCAGCTTGCTTATTCATGGCTTAGAGTGAGGATAGTCGGAAAAGCAGTATCATCTTGTACAAGAATAAAAACACAGCTTGAGCCTGAACTGATCTTTAGCAAGGGATGAGGAGTGTACCCAGCCTTCCAGGGCATATCGCCTTGGGTGGGAGCATCTTTCCCTGTGGCAGACTAACGAATGTTATTTTGTTCTGCAAGAGTATGTGTGTCCTGTTGTACTTGGCCAGCTACGCTACTATGTCACCAAGAACACTAGGACAGGGCCCCTCTGTTGTGACACCAAAGGGATGCATGTTGTTAATTGCCCTGACCTGGCTGCTAAGAGCACACTGCTGGCTGTGGGAGACAAACCTGATCTTTGGGTGTCTGCAAGTGTTGCTCCATCCACTGCCTGACTGTGCTGTCTCATGAGAAGGCAGCATAAACAGCTTTATTAACAAGAGGGGCGGAGACCAAAAAAAAACACATATGGGCCAGTAATATGGCTCAGTGGCATATGTGCCTGCCTGGCAAGCGTGAGGGTCCTGAGTTCGACTCCTGGCACCCACATAAAAAAACAAAAACACATACACGTCTATCATGTCGGGGGTAACCTGTGCTCAGGGTTCTGCTCCCTGGGACCTAGAACCTGGTCCATGGTATTTGGTGCTTGTGTCTCTGGTTATGTTTCTGCTTGGAGCTTCATGACAGCATTTCTTCTGCTTTTCACAAAACTATTGACCGATCTATTTGTCATTCTACATCCAAATGAGAGAGGTAGACTTTATTGTAAGGTATTTGCTTTATTTGTCCAAAAAGTGTCCCTGAGAGATTTGTTGAATATTCTTTTTTTTTTTTTTTTTGTGGGTACCAGGGGGTCGACCTCAGGACCTCGCGTGCCAGAAGGCGCCCGTGCCGCTGAGCGATATCACCGGCCCCTTTTTCGTATGTGGGATCCGGGAGTCGAACTCGGGCCCTCTCGCTTGCCTGGCAGGCGCTTAAGCCACTGAGCCATCTCACCGGCCCTGTTGAATATTCTTGAGACATAGCTTCTTTCTTTTCTTTCTGTTTCTCTTTTTAATTTCAGTTTTTCTTTCCCTATATCATTTCTGCTTTGTTTCCATCACCACTATGATTCTTGTTTGGCTCTGGATGGTGATCCTGAGGCATAGCTGGCTGGTCTTTTATAACAAGATGGTGGGGTGGAATGTGAATTAGTTTTTTATGTGACTTTCCATCTTGGAGATGATGCAGGTGGCCCATGTCTTGTGCATCTTCAACTAAAAAACTTTGGTACCAAAATGGAGATTTCTGCAAAGCTCAAACTATTGACATAAATCCACCATTGGAGGAGATGCCAAAGGTGGTTTTACATCAGGGTGACCCAGTTCTGTGTCACTTCAACTTCTTGATTTTTGTGGTGACACCAGCTTCCAGTCCTTGCTGATAAAGGCTCGTGGTTGCTTTGTTTTGGGTCTTCTAGGATATCTGATTTGTAGTTAGCACCAGACAGTTTTTGCCCAAGAAACATCAGTTCTGGAGATCAAGGTAGAAGGGCCAGATGTGGTGACGGCCTTCTTGCTGATGAACTCCAGGCAGGGCACAGGACATAAATGGCAAGATAAAGAGACACATATGTGTTATGTGGCCTTCTGGTCTCTGCTCCTCTTACTGAAGAAATTGCTAATACTGCCTTGTAAGTGCTTTGGCTTCTCCCTTTCTCCAACTCCCTTGCTCCATGGAGAGGCCATGACAATCTGGAGGCTTGGGGGGGGGGAGATGGTGTGTTGAGCTTTTCTCGCTTTTCCCGCTTTTCCCACTACACCTTATCAATTGGGCTGCAAAGGACAATGACCATGAGCTTTAGCATCCTGCTCAAATCTGTACCATGTTGGGAGGGGGGAGGGGTAAAGATGTGTGAATGTGTCTAGTTACAGAAATTACAAATCAAATTTCTAGTTATTACCACTTATTCTCATTCATTGTCTTGTTTTCCTAACAAAATCGGGAATCAACATACAGCCCTGTCCAGTGCAGAGGCTGGTGAGGAGCTGCTGCACTTTGACATCCGGGCTCAGGGAAGCTGAGATGCTGACAACAAATTTGAACCTCGGTGTAGAGAGAGAAGCGGGATCAATCCACCCTAACTGTTGAGGGCCTCTGTCTTTCTGCAGAATCCTGAGCTGTGCTCTCAGGTGAGATGATGTAGCCACCAGGCCATGAATGCGGGAGAATCGAGGGCAGAGTACTCACTGTGGTTGGTTTGGGTGGCCCTCTGGGTGCCATTGTTCTTGGGCAAGACCTCCCTCTCCACAGCCATGGAAGCCCACCTGTGTGTGCAAGCTTGGTGGCACCACCTGGCTGTGCAGAGCAGCCCCTGCTATAGTGGGCAACATCCTGGGTCACAGCCTCATGCACCAGTGGAGATGAGGGCTGGACTATTGGTATGGGGTGAGCCGATGCTGGGACTTGATGAAGTGACTTTTTTTTTTGCTTCAAATTCCCTGATGTAATTATAGACCCTAGAGTGAGCAAGAGCATCGTTACCCTAATGGAAACTGTTGCCAGAAAAGCAAAAACAATGCCAAAATGCATTGAGTTCTGCCCAAAGGATTCCTGTGATAAGGAAAGGAAATTTCTCTGCAACATGGGATAAATAACTTCACTGTGTTGTGTGGCCTGTGCCTCATCCTTACGTGTCTAGTGCTCTCTACACTATTTCTATAACACCGAAACTGCATTCCATGTAGCTTTCTCAAGCATCCTGCCCCAAATATTTCTGAGTCCCTGAGTTTGTCCTTTTAATTGTTGTCTTGAAAGATTTTTCCATTCAGCAGCATCTTGATACGAATGGCACTGTTGGTGTGTCCATTTATTGGGACAGGAGCATCTGTTTGTATCAACACATTCAGAGTTCTTTACTGGAACTAAGGTTCTGGCCTTAGAGCTCAGCTGGGTTTGACACCAGGTCCACACGAGGTCTCCGTGATGCAGGTACAGAGGCCTTGGAGGAATGGAAAGGTCAAGGACCTTCTTTGGACAGAAGGCTTTGTCATCTTTTCTATGTTTTTCAGTCGGTCCTTATCACAGAGGACCTGGCTAAGGCAGTTTGCTTGGTTGGCCAGATGGCCAGTGCTCTCTTGAGCTGCTACGGACACTGGTGTGAACTGGAGATTTCCACCTGTTCTTCCTGGTGGATTTCTCTGGTAAGGAGTTTTTCCTAATCGACCTCAACGCTCTGAGAATGGAGGTAACAACACCATGGAGTGGAACTGCAAAGTACCCATGAACTTTGAAGTCCTATTAATTCTCAAATTCCAGACATGACCATGCATTTGTAAAAATGAGCTCTCTAGGAGAGAAAAGTTTGGGTTTCAGTGATCCTTTTAGAGTCACTCTTGTGTTGTTCTGTCCCTGCTTTTGCACATTCAAGGAGAGCTCCCCTCAGGGCCCCTGGTCCCACTGGGTCTCCCTGAGTCTCCCTGAGTGGACAGTCAGGCCAGGCTGGGACTGTGCCCACCCTTCACCACCTGGCAGCAAGGGTCTGCATTTGTTCCTTCTGATCCACCAGCTCTGAGACAGCGGGACACAACCTGGGCCAGCCCTGTCCTCACCGCACTTGGAAGCTCTCGTGCTGAGAACAGTGGTGCTCGGTGAAAGCAGGCACAGCAAATTAGCAGGGAACAGGGGTCTGCATCATGCGAGGCCCCCAAGGAGCTATGTGGGCAGCTGCTTGTAAGTGGGGTTTTCTTTCTTGGGTGCATTAAGTTCTGGGATATAACGTTTCAAACTTGACTTCTTCCAATATGAATTTATTTGAAGTAGTCCAAAATAGTTGTCAACTAAAACATTTGACATCCACAAGCATCCCCTTTTCTCATTCCATGGAGCTCACCTGATGCCCAGACAGTCTTCCTGCCTAGGAATGGTCATTTTTTGATTTTGAAGGTAATGGCAGCCTGGATCTGTCCGTGTCCCTCAGTTATGCCATAGTTGATCCCAAGGAACACTTTCAAGCCAGCTACTATATCATCTTAAGATGCTCTGGTCTTTCATGCATTTGTCTTCCCATACAAGATTTTATCAACAGTGGACTCCATTCCTCCAAGATAGGCTGCATTTAGTGTACATTGGGGGTGACTTTCAGAAATCTAAGTTCTAAATATAAATTATGTCATAGTTACCTAGATGAGAAATACTAATAAACAGAGGCACTTGTATCAAGAAGTCTCTCTAAACTTTACACTTTTCATTTCCTAGTATAGTACCAAAGTGTTTTTGGCTCGTGGAAAGATATCTGGCAACTCACACACAGTGACAGGGAATCTTATACCCTGGAGAAGGTCTAGCTGAGTGCTAGTTTTAAGGGGACCATGGCGAGATGGGAAGGTGCAGTAAACTTTCCTGCCCTTTTCTAGTGTGGTCCAGAGAGCTGACCAGCTTTGGGGGTCTGTGTCACAGACCTCAACCAATGACTAACTACAGTGTCTTGGCTTCTAATTCCTGTGCTAGACAACACCTAACATGATTAGATGTGACAAAATTTCAGTAAATCCTGGAGAAAAACACTGAACACTTGTTCACTTCTACCTAAGTCCCCTCATACCACTTCTCTGTAGCCCGGGTATGGAATCAAGAGGTCTTTGTTTCTCAGTGTTCAGTTCCATGGTGTATTAGTCAATGCTTTCTAGAGTCAGATGTAGAAGAGTGCAAAACATCTGTGGGCTGGAGCCCATGGCAATGTCCTATCCAAGACCTTATCAGGAGGTTGAAGGATCCTCGATGGGGGAGACCAAAGGATCTATGCCAGAAAGGCCTAAGGGCCAGAGCCAGAAGCTGAAGTGTCTATGCCAGAAGGCTGAGGGACCTGCACTGGAAGCCAGGAGATAATGTCCCAAGATGAAGATGAGGATTGAAGCGCTCTCGAAGAAAAACAGCTAAAGCTCCTCTGAAGAAAAGCAGTAGCAATGAAGCTCCAAGGAAAATCAGCCAAAATCCTTACCCTCACATTCTCCTTTTATGCTGTTCCAACAATCCTCAAAGTGGGACTTCTACACCAAGAGGCATGCTGACTCAACTCCGTTGGGCGTTCCCTCTCAAGTTGACAATTAAGCAACCATCACACGCGGGTTTCTTCGGAAAGCTGATAATGAGTTGCAATGATTGTATTGGCTCTGAATCTGACATTTCCTTAGTTGTTTTCTTTGAGGGTCAGGAAAAGTGAAGCAAAGCATTGCTTTTTATATTATTCCAAAATCCCAGGATGCAGGGTCTCCATTGGAAGGGTCCTTCCATGTTCCTAATCCAAAATTCAGCCCATTCTTCCCACCCTCTACACTCAGTTCACCGTACCACATGCGGTGTTGCCTAATGTGAGGTCCAGAAAGGAGACCACTTGTGGCACTCTGCATTAAGATCCAACACCCAGTTACGAGTGAAGTAGGGGTTGTGTGTAGCTCTTTGCATCTCTGGCTTCACTACCAGTCATTGGCCACTTGGTGCCCAAACAAGACGTGTGGGGACTACTTAGGAGTCCATGTTGAGCAGAACCCTCATGTCAGTGTTGCTGAAAATCCTAGGTTGGCTTCAAGAAATGGGGAGTGGCCAGGTCCCTTAATGATCCTCTGAGCCTGTCAAAATCCGCGGCCACTAACGACTTAGTGTGTGGCAAAGGAGGAAGGATCCTCATGAGAACAGCTCTCCTTCCGAATTGCCAGTGGGAAGTACTTACCCCATCTTAGGCTGCTTAGCCGTTTATGCTCCATCAGAGAAGACAATGAGACCTACATGAGTCTCAGTTTTGGAAACATCTCTAGTCTGCAGTGTGACTCCCATGGGGACAAAACAACTATAACTTTAGACCAAGCTGGGTGTGTGAGCATCATTCTGGAGCAACTCGGATGGTTCCTACTTTGTCTTAAGATTTTTCTTTCATGAATTTGGGTGTAAAAATTGCATACTGTACTTATGAGGGGATGTGACAGCACCATGTCGCCCCATCGTGACAGGGAGAAGAGGACACATTGGGTCAGCGTTGGCCTAGATACATCTGTGCTCCAGCCTGGTCCTGCTTCCCCTGGTGGGTGGGGATGAGTTTTGTCAGTAACTTGCAGTTATTGATTTTTGTGGTCTCAGCAATATGAAAGCTTCTGTGTAAGACTAGATTTACTCTGCTTGACACCATCATTAGAGCCATCCCCAAATCCATTCTCTCCCACGTGAATCCCATGGGAGCTCAGGAAGAATTCTTTTGTTTAGCAGGTCCTAGGTGTTCACTGTGTCTACCTGAGGTCCTTGCCAAGTTTTTCCTTTAATGCTCATGTGGCTGACTTGGAAGAGTTCATGTTCCATACCAGAAAACCTAGGCCTAGAACAAATATACCACACTTGGAAAAGCCAGAATTGACATCTGGGTTTGGTGACCTCTAAGCCTGTCCTTTGTACTCTTGCCTGGCATGATTCCCTCAACTAAAGGACATCACTAAACTAGAATGGAGAACCTCTATAAATGGAAGCTATTCTGCCAGCATCCACAGAAATATTTATACTTATGTCAGCAGCTGTGTGTGGACAGAATTTTTAAATTTTATTAGTAATTCTCAGGAGCTTGGTATAGAGTATGGTGAAATTGTTCCTGATGTGGCCTGGAAAGAACGTTTTAATCACTTCCCAGTAATCTGGGCATGCGTATGCTCGGTCACTCTGAGCCATGGTAGACCCAGCCTTGTGAGTTCAAGCTTTTTGCAAAAACTCATGGCCCTACTGGTGCCAACACTGTGGGCAAGAGAGTGAACACAGAGTCCTTCACCTGTGTGTCTAAGTGACACCACTGTATTAGAGTAAATGGGACAGAATCGGTGGCTGAGTACAGAGCAATTTCAATCTCTGAAGGCTTTCATGATCCCTTTTGTTTTTGGATGTGAACAGGCCTCCATCAGGACACGTTCTGAATGAGACAGATGGCAAAATGTAAAGATCGTGGCAAAGCAAGCTGTCATGCCAACAGTCTGTGTACAAGTTAAAACCTAAAACTACTGGAAGGCCTTTTGGAGCCTTTGCAAGTCTTACAGGCTTTTGGAGTCACTGTTCTCCCTGAAGAGTCAATGTGCCTTGTCCAGATCCCCTTCTAATGAAAAATCCTGTCACTGTGTACTGGGTTGTACAATGAATTTTTGGGTGATAACATCTGTCAGATGTCTTATGGGGAACATGGTGTTGACTCTGAGCTCCTTTGGCTTGGCCTCAAAGGACATCAGGGCTTGGTTTGTGAATTTTTCCTCATATCAGTTCTAATTCTTCACATGGAGAAATTCAAGTCAGCCTATAGCCTGAGTCTTAGCCAAGGTAATAATCCTCTATCCTGAATAGCTTCCCCCCACATCCCGCCATTTCCAATGAGGGGGGGTGGAGAATGGAGACTTAATGAGGCTCATGTGCATTTTTCAGGGAGGTTTATGCTAAACCAAAGACCGTCACATGAGTGTTTCCACAAATAACAGTACGGTGGATACTGTAATCTTGCCTCCAGAGAGGAAATGTGGACAGCTGAGTCTTAAAGGATTCCTGTCTCCATGTGCTACACTACGAACTAAACTCAGGAAAGGTGATATTGTTGGGGCTTATGCTGAAGCCTCATGCCACCATATGCTCTGGTTTCTTTGGTGCTTGTGAAACACTCATTAACCTGAGTGCAAATACAAATGTATTCTAGGAATCCAGTTGAGACTTATGGTGAAGAAAATGAGTGTCAAAATAACTTCCCTCCTCCCTGAGGATGTAAAAATGCAGTGGAATGGAAATTACCTGAAGGAGCACTGAGTTCTATAATCCTAGAGAGGTATAAAAAGGGCAATGATTCTGCTTAAGTCTCGTTCTATTCTCATTAGTTTCATGGCAAGGAAGTACGTGTCTTCAGAGAGGATGGGGGCACGTTCAAGGTGGCATGGTTGTAGACAGAAGTATGTTCTTCAAAACCAAAGGGAACTGGGCTTTTGCCAGGCAGGCAGAGTGCAATGCCCAGGGCTCATGAGCTGGCAAGTGGGGCCCAGGTTACTCCCTTCCTGGTCCTGACTTCCAAGAGGTGGTTGGAGAATGGGCTTGGGCTGCATCAGCAACCTCGCCGTGGGGTCTGCATATGTAGAGCAGTTCTGGGCTCTGCAGCACCTGTGGGAGCCAATGGGATTGCAAAGTCACATTACCTGGACAGAAGTGGGGAGGAGTCCAGGAACACCTGTTTGCAGGAGGGTCTTGCACCTGGGGCCTCTCCATGCTCAGGGACACTTGCTACTATACAAGGCAGTGAGTAGTCCAAAATTTGTGACAGGTTCCATCAACACCTGTTTATCACTATGGGGTTTTCCTTTTTTTTTTTTCAATCCACTGTCAGGATCTCCATGTTCTCTGACTGAGGTAACTCAGAATAAACCCCTCCTTGTTACAGACAGACACAGATGTCCTTTCATCTGAGCCTGCTGTGCTACAAAATTGGGTGAATAATTCAGTCTCTTTCTCAAGCCTCTGAGGTAACCAAGACTCAAGGGATAAGAGGAATCCCATGGAACGTGAACCCAGTGGGGTGTTCATAGGTGCACACAGAAGAGGAGGCACTGAGGACCCTTTATGTCTTCAGTGAGCAGCTCCACTTTGGTCACCACCTTGGGGTGGCCTCTTATTGCCATTGGGAATCAGGACCATTGGAGGAAGCAGCCCCAATTTCACCCTGTCTGGGTTTACTGTGCCTCCAGAGATGTGGCTTCTTGAAATCGTTTGCATCTGGGGAGGGCGGAGTCTTATATCCATGCCTGCAGTCATGTGCAGAGGGCACTGAGAACTGGTCTGTGGGCCAGAAGATTTTAACTGATGTTGCATGGTTCCTTCTGTGAACACGGCAGCTTCATATCCACAGTCTCGCCGAGCTTCTTGGGAGACTGGAAGTTTTGTGATCCATTGGCCTCTGTGGACTCCTGTGGCAACTGGGATTCCCGCATCTTCCCTGTGCAGCTTCCTTCCTGGCTCCTGGGTTCTTAGAAGAGGAGGATAACAAATTTCTCACTGTCTTAGAAACTTGAAATTTTTGCCAAAATTGAAGATAATATATAAAATGCAATTGTTTTTCAGGCATGTGAGGTAGAAGATGTGAGTGGATTTATACCGTTCTCCTGGAATCATTGTCAGAGTCTTGTCTTCACCTTCTCTCTTCCAGGAAGTGCACCTGTCCATCCTCACAGCCCAGCTGGGTTTATTTCGTGCCAAGAGGAGAGGGTGGCACAGGGTTTGGATGAGTCTAACCTCTGCTAGCTGCAGGAAGGACAGATCTGTCCTTTCTTGGCTATGAAATCCTATAAGGAGCCAGGCCTTCCCTGCCTTCCCAGAATGAAGTCTGAAGCCAGAGAAGGACTTCGCACCTAGTCCCAGGTGCACCCTAAGCAGCATTGAGAGGGGTTTGCAAATTGTGCATCTCTGGGTCAGTGGCTCTCAGTGGCCAGCTAGCTGGTGAGGACCAGGCAGAGTCTGGCTTTGTCACACCTTGGTCACTGTCTCTAACAGGGTGAGCCAGGCTCTGAAGACATAGCCCACCTGCCTCTTGGGGTCTGCATATGATGTGGTTTCAGAAGTTTCTCACTTGTAAGCATTTCTAGCACTGCCTGGAAAGTGGGACCTAAGAATACTTGTAAACACTTGAATCCATCGTGTCTTTCAAACTGTCATGAAGGGCTAATCCAGCGTGTGGGAAGTTCTGCAAAACTAATGACCCTGGGCCATTTGGAAGGCTGTGGCTTCCTTCTAACTTGGATGCACTTGAGTACTCGGCAGGAATCCCACGAAGGAGTTCTAGTTGCTTATCCCGCCTAGAGAGTGTCCATGTGGCGGGTACAGAGATATCACCCAGTTGGTACAGATGAGCATCTTTCCTAGGTAAAGCTTCTCTCCACTTTAGCACAGTCACCATCTCCCCTGGACATACAAGGCAACAGCATTTGTTAGACAGTGACCCTGAGTTTCCATCCTGAATGTACGGTCCCTGAGGGTCAGACTTTCAATTTGCAGCCACACTCTGGGAGTGACTGACTCTGGGTATGAATAGGAAAGCCCCTCGGCTTTTTCAACTCCGTGAAAAACACCACAGGTGCTCAGAAGCAGAGGGTCCTGAGGGTCCTGAATATCTGGCCACATGGAGTAGAACTGAGTGTCCCTTGCCAGAAACGGCTGGGACATAACCTATGTGACACTCATCACCTCCTGGTCTAGAACCCTCACTCATGCACAACAATTTGGGAATAATACTGTACTTGTAAAGAACCTACAGGTTTCAGTTCAGAAGTCTCCAGAAACTGAATCATGTCGTGTAATACTGATCATGTGTTTGGGGAAGAGGAGAAATAACAGCTTCCTCTCAGCCTCAAAAAATTTTACATTTTGATTTTAAAAATAGGAGCAGGGCGGCTGCTTAACTCTGTCCTCTGCAGGTTATTCCTCCCCGATGCAAACTGCTGCTTCTCTCCTTGCACAAGGTTCTGCTCAAGCGAATAACTCCCTGCTGAGTGGAGGAAGCCTTTTGGCTTCAGGAGGCACTTGGTGTAGTGCAAAGGAATTTTCATCTCCTGGACTAAACACTGAACACTTCCATTCACCATTTTCAAACAAGAGTCTCTATGATCGCCCACAAGGCAGCGGGCAGTGTTGGGATCCCGGGGTGCTATCTGTAACTCCTTTCTGCTGGGGCTGCGTGTGGGAAGCCGGTCAGACTTGAGTCTCAGCGACACCCAAGTAGTTGAATGTCACGAGTAGCGAAGTCTGACCATGCTAAATGGCCTGTCTCACTAAAGACAAGTCCAGGGACGCTTATGTGGGAAGATGGCAAGCTGTGAGCAGCACAACTGGGGCCACCACATGCTCCTCCAGGTGCCAGGTGGGACAAGGCTGGAAGGAAGCAAGAGGACTCTGTGCTGCCCACTTGCTGCGGGAACCCAGGCTTGTCCAGCAGGAAAGTGCAGCTGAATCAATGAGACGTCTGGGTCCACAGCGGGACTTCTCTCACAGACCATGTGCCACCCATCACCACAGGCCTCCCAAAGCCAACCTCCTCCCTCTCTTGCCCTCCAGGACAGAAATGCCTGCCCTACTGTCTCAGCTCCTTGGAGGACAGCAGCAGGTGCTTCCAGAGCAGGTGGCCCCACCAGGTGGGGAGCCCTGCAGGAGGCTCATGCACCCCAGATCACTTCCTGTTCTCGGCTCTGTTTCTCTTGCCCACCTTTGATTTTCTTTGAGCCAGTGTCTTGATCTTGCATGCCTTTGGCTTGGGTGATATAAAGTATCCAGTCATTTAGGGGCACCTGAACGCAGTGCTGCCCATGACAGCAGGGTCTCCACGTCTCAGCAAGTCTGGTTCACAGGGCCGTGAGGGGGACTGGGTCTCTGCCGAGGTTTTAGGCTGTCACTGCATTCAGTCACCTTTTAGACAGCAGGCCTTTACAGGTGTTTGTTCCCCTCCCTGAGGTTCTTGCCAAAGCAGAGGTCCTTGGGTGACCAGGGGCCCTCTGTCCTCATCTGTCTCTACTGCTATTTGTTGGAATTTGGGATCAGTGGGATTCCCTGGATGTCTCTGTGGAGTGACAATCCTTGTCTATTTCCATTCTCCATTCCCAGACAACTTGGATTTCGTAAGAAATTCTCTTAGCAATCAGTAAACTTATTTCAATGTTCTATATTCAAAATATGAATATGCCTGTATTAAAATGTACCTATAAAGAAAATATTATTGTGGGCACTAGGCTACCCATCACCTAATAGACATGGTTCTAGGACTCTTCAAACTACCTTGACTGTTGAAATTGTGGTTTATCATTAGCCTTGGATTTTGTAATCCTGCTGAAGTTGGAGGAAGAGGGAGGGCTGGGGGTGGGTGGAAACTAATCAAGACAAAGCAAGGGACAAAAGTCCAAACCAGGAGGGAAGCTAAAATACTTATGGGTAAGATACTGGTGGGTTTGCGATCTTCCCTGAAATATTCATTTTGTCCTATGGAAAGAATCTGAGCTTATTAAGCATTGTACAAAAATTTTACCAAGACACACCCAACTGATTGTTGGTGAGCTTTACTCACCTTTACAAAAGTTAAGATGTTTTCCATTTCTTTGAATGACATCTTGATTGTCTCTAGCTGGTCAGTACCAGTTGACTAGAATCTGTCCCAATATGGCAGCTTCATGAGCAGCCTGAGGGGTTCTCATGGTTGTCATTCATACCACCATTGTTAGTTTTCAGCCCTCAGTTAAGTGTTTGGTAATATGATGAGCTTGATCCACACTCTAGCCATGTATCTTTAACAAGTATAATTCATAATGGCATGGACTCTGAGAAGAGTAGTTTAGTTAATAGTGGAAAATCCTGTGGCTGCAGCACGGACAGCGTAGTCCTGCAACTGACAGGAGATTTGCCTTCTCTGCAGTAAGTACGTTCGTTCCTGAAAGTGTGAACTTGCATGAGCAGAACCAGGTTGTGCATGGAGTAAGATTCCTCAGGGCACTCCAATTCCACACTGTAGTTCAGAATGGCATTTTCTCAAGAATTTATTTGAAAGATTTTCATTCTCCATGGGCCAAGGGTAGTGTATTAGTGATTTCAAGAGATTTAATGCAGGATTCAGAAACTTATGAGATGAGCTTATCATATTCACCCACAAGGTCAACTGTAGAAGAGTACACTGGAGATCTGAAGAATTGAGCTGAGGGCCTGGAGCCCACGGCAATGTCATGTACGAGTCCATATCACGAGGCTGAGGAATCTGCAACAGAGGACTGAGAGGTCTGCGCCGGCAAACCCAAGGGCCAGGGCTGAAGGCTGGAGATCTGTGCCAAAAGCCTGAAAGATCTACGCCAGAAGTCAGAGGGATCTGCACTGGAGCCAGGAGCCAATGCTCAATACAAAAGCAAAGACCAGACCTCCTCCAAAGAGAGCAACAGCCATCCTTGGCAAAGGTGAGGACCGGAACTCGGCTGAAGATTCTCCGAGGAAAATCAGCATGAAATCCTCTTCTGTTCTTTTTGTAGGGTCTTCCACCCAGAACCATGCTGACTCAATTCAGCTGGGCATTCCCACTCAAGCTGACAATTAACCAAAAAAGGAAGTATGGCACTGGTATACTACTTGGTGCCCGAATATAGCTGCAGGTCCTTCAGCACAGGGTCTCTGCTTGAGCTATGTTTGCCTGAAACAGACCATGTGCAGTTTCTGCTAGAAATTGAGAGTATTGCCCTTCTGGGGCACCATCACTAACCAAAAAATATTTTGCATGACTTTTTAATGAACAAGACATGGCAGCAATGAAAGGCTAACTCAGCCAGAGGGAGTTTTTAAGCTATAGAAGAAACGCTGGAGCCCATCTTGGATTCTGATCTGTGTTGCATCAATGGGTCTGAATGTTTCCTGAGTTCTGATCCTGGCTGCTGCCTCTATAGCATCTCATTTTAATTCTTTCACAGCCTTTTTCTTATAATTCTAGGTTGGCTTAAGGGAACTTGAGGGTAGTATAAATGTGGGGCTAATATTTATTATGATCAGAGATTTTTATGTCTCCTGAATGACACTTGACCATAATTGTTTTCCTTGACCCAAAGGAGTTACTTTTCTCTGAGCCTATGGTCAGCCAGCAAGGACCTGAATCAATGCCTAAAAGAAAACATTTCTAAAATGACTGAAAAGATGAGTTCTCAGGGCAAAGCAACCCTGCACTTGACCCTAAGCAGTCTTAGGGTCTGAGGAGATATTGTAGCAACTCTGTTTGTTGACTGAGTGTTCTATTCCACAGGCTTTATTTCAGACTTAAAGTCTACAAGAAAAGAAGGCCCTGCTTCAATCAATTAGTCCCCCCTTTTAGGATCCTTTTAGGATCCTGAGCCACAGCTGGTGGGAATTGTCAGGCACTGGAAAGAGAGTCTGGGGTCATCACGACCATGGCCAGAATGATCCAGAACATTCTCTGGATCAACCCTGGCCCTATGTTTATTGGAAATGATGTTCTGACCATAATGGGAATTTTTATTTCTCTTGTTTTACACCCTGATTGGGCTCAATGATTTCAGATTGAGGACAGAAAGCAGAGGGTGTTAGGGAGATTCCCAAATGAAATAAGGTGAGGTAGGTAGGTAAATGATCTCTTCAGTTCAAGATGCACACAGGAACCCAAAGGAGTGATGAAATGGACAATTGCCGCCATAATTTAGGGAATTTGTCCATCAATCTTGGCTATTTGGCCTCAGTGAAATTTGCTTATAAACTGGAGTGGACCTGCTAGTCTACACGGAGACCTTTGGTTTCACCATTGCAATAGCTTTGATGCCATTGAGTGACCCCATGAATTGAAAAATCAGAGCACGATGTAACATTTGAGGCTTTTTCTACTTTTATGTCCTAGAAAATGTGACCCAATCAGTAGCTATAATCTGAACCAATACATATAAACCTTCTCTGCATCAATCTTTCCACTCAAATCACCTCCCACAAGCAGAAGTTTGGAGATGGCTTCTTTTGGGAGCCCTAAGAATCAAACTGCATGCTTCTAATGCACATGACTGGAGCTTTTTGTTTTGAGTGCTGACAGTGATTGGAAGTGGGCACATTACCAGTTCACTATCGTGTGAAATTCCACAGTGATGGCGTTGTTTGGTGTGGCAACAACATAGAGCTATAAAGCTGCAGAGTAGCTGCCAATTGGCAGAGAAAGAGGCATTGCTCCAGCAAGAACGCTGCATTAGAGTAACTTGGTGGCCTTCACTGACACAGCACCTCCCCTCTCTCATCGGGAAGGAGGGGAAGTGGGCAGTGGTAGATCTGATGTAGGTTTTGACTTGGGAAGCTTTTTCTGTTACACTGAAATGTTAATAGAGAACAACTATGTGTGAAATATAAATTGATGGGCCTAGAATATCCCTCAGTTTATAACTGACACACCTGGCCTATGAAGTTAGCCATGAGAGTACAAAGTCCGGCTCAGAAATGTCATGCCCATCTCTTACTGAAATCACATTTCCCAGCGATTCAGCTTCCTCGTTAATGACTTAGAAGAGCCTTAAAAGTAGTCTTGTGTGAACATAGAAACTGGGCCTGGACCACTTCTTTACCGAAGGATGCAGATCACACCCAGCCTTCCCAGGCTTAGAACGTCTTTCCCAGCACCTGCTCCTCTGCTTTGCTGAAGTGTGTCACGTGGCACCTGACCACCTCATTAGTATATCTGACCCCCAAGGAGGGGGAAGCACAGGGTTCTATGTTGCCCACTTGGGTGCATGCAGTTAATTGTCCTGAGCTGGTGCCAAGAGTACCTTGTTGGGTGCAGGGGACCAATGACCACTACAGAAACTGACCTTGTCATCCCTTCCTGGGAAAGCATTGTTCTATGCACTGCCTGTGATTGATCTGTGAGATTCTAAGGCTAAGGTACAATGCGTGGAAGTGTCGGGAAGTCCATTCCCAGTGACTGGCATAATGATCTCCCTATGTTGCAAGTCCCTGGGACAGGTACCTGGTACTCAGTGCTCTGCCCCCCTGGGACTGAGAACAGGTGCCTGGTATTCAGCTTTTCTGTCTCATTAGGCTTGTGCTTCAACATTTCTTTATTGTATTTCTTCATTTTTTTTCCCTACAAAATCACTGATCAATTTATCAAGCATGTTAAACTCATGAGAGTAATATTAAGTGGAATTTTGCCCAAAGAGGGTCCATGAGGTATTTGCTGCCTACTCTGTTCTTGGGAAACCTCTCGTTGTTTTCCATTTTCTTTTCAGTTCTTAGTTTCTTTCTTCTCCTTTACTCCTTTTTTCCCCCATCACCTCCTTTCCTTTCTCTCCTTCCCTTTCTCTCCTTTCCTTTCTCTCCTTTCCTTTCTCTCCTTTCCTTTCTCTCCTTTCCTTTATCATTGATTCCCACTAATTGTTCTGGCTTTGCTCTCAAGGCACCACCGATTGTTTCCGTACTGCAGGGTCTGAATGTAGAGTGGCCCATGAGTTACTTAGGAAGCCTTTCTGTGTGTCTTTGGGCCTTGGGCATGTTTCAGGTGGCCTGTACATTGTGTATATTGGGCTAAAACTTGCAATACTGAACTCTGGGTCTCTTCACAACTCTTGACGTAAATCAACCTTCAGAGAAGATGCCACTTGGGTTCAGGTTCCAGTTGTTCTTCAGGGTAAATATGCTTGTGTCATCGCAACTTTTCAGTTTGAAGTTGTCACCATCTCACAACCTTTGCTGACTTAGGTTCCTGCCTCTTTTGCCGCTTCTCCTAGAATATCCAATTTGTAGCAAGATAAAAATCTCAGCACTGGACAGTTTACCCAAGAAAAGTCAGATCTGGAGCAACAAGATTAAAGGACTAAATACAGCAATGGCCTTCTTGCTGGTAGAGTCCCAACAGGTACAGGACATCAAATGGCAAGACAAAGGGATACATGTGTTTCTTGTCCCCTCTTAGAGAGCAGCTTATCCTGCTTTGTATATGTCTTGGTATCTCCTTTCTTCAAGTTGCCTGGCCCCATAAGGAATTTAGGAAACCTAGGGAGAAAAGTACCATGTGCTTTTGTGATCTTTTCTGGCATCTCTCACTTTCACCATCTTGGCCCCATGGGGAAGCAGAGGAGGGGCACCAGTGATCTTCCTCAGGACTCCTGTGTTAGGAGGCGTTCTCAGTCTAGTTAAATAAAATTGTAAACTTCTAGCTTTTGCTTCTCATTTTTATTTGGTCCTTGCTTCCTGATCTTAGAAATAAAACTGTGTCGTCAATATAGAAGCTCATGAGAAACCGCACCAGCATCCTAAACAGAGGATGAGGTCCACAAGGGCAACGTCAGTGTCAGCCTGAGATGCCAACAGTAGCACCTTAGCTTCCAACCCCACAGTGCAGATGGAGAGGCAGGTTCAAGCTACCTGGACACTGAGGGTCCTAATCCAATTCTTCCTGTAGAATTCGGAGCTGTGCTTTCAGGTGAAATGATGTGGTCACCAGGGGATGGATGTGTGGGACACATGGCAGCAGAGCTCCCAACAGGGATTCTTTGGGTGGCTCTCCGGGCACTATTTTTCCAGGGTGAGTCCTCCCTCTCAATGACTCTGCAAACCTCCTGTGTATAGACATGGTGGTGCTTGCTGACCATGCATGGTGGGCCCCTGCTGGAGTGAGCACTGTCCTGGGTCACAGCTTCATTTACCTGTTGGGGAAAAAGTATGGAGTCACTGGTATAGCATGGACCTGATGCTGGGAATTGATGTGACTGGTTTTTTTTTTTTTTTTTTTTTTTTTTTTTTGCCTCAAGCTCATTGATGGGAAAATGTAGACTGAGCTAAGAGCCTTTTAATAACATAATGGAAACTGATAGCAAAATACAAAATGGTACCAAAATGCATTCAGTGTTATAGGCAAAGGAAGTTTCACTGCAACATGAAATTGCTGCATGGCACGCACCATAAGCTGTGATGCCTTAATTTCTCTTCCTGGTACAGAAATATGTAAAAAATGTTCTATGTAGCAAATGGTGATTCCCATGTGTTCTTCCCCAGACTTCTCTCAAGTTCTTTGTGTCCTGCAATCTTCATTCTCAAAGAAGTGGAGGTTGACAAGAAAATGTTTCTTTCCAAAACACATCAAGCCTAGAGATGATTTTACTTTCCAAAAGACTCAAACTTTGACTATGCACTTGTAGGAAATGAGCCATTGGAGGGTAGGTGGAATTTAAATGATCCTCATGGATCATTTTCTATTTTCTGAGCTGCCTTTTTACTTCCAAGGAGATCGGCTTGCAAGTCTCCATGCCTTGCTGGGCTGAGTCCTTTGCAGAGAGCACGCAATCAGACCAGGCTGGGTTGTGCTCGCCCTTCAATTCCTGATCCACCAGTTCTGAGACTGGGGACAGGGCACTGGGTTGACATGTCCTTGCTGCTCTTGGAAGCCCCCATGCTCAGGACCATCATGTTCGGTAAAAGGTAGCTCCAGACTGTGCAGACGCCCAAGGAGGCTGTGGGGCAATACAGCATCTGCTAACAAGTTCAGTTCTCTTCCTTTTTTCTCCTAAGGTTGGCGATATGATCCTTCCTCCTTGTAGCAGTCAGTATTTACTAGAGAAACAGATGTAATACAAGATAAGCAAATATGTAAGAACTTAAAATACCGGCTTCGAATGGCTGCCCAGAGAGCCAGGTGTGGGAGTACAAAAGGGCTGTATGCACACTGGGGATCTGAAAGAGGCAGTGAAATGCCTGGAGCTCAGTGTAGTGTCCTGTGTGAGTCCGTGTAGGGAGGCTGGAGGTCGAAGAGTCCGCACTGAAAGACAGGAGATGACATCCAAGGCGAAAACAGACTGGAGCGCCTGCAGTGGAAAACAAACCAACCCTTAGCTTCTTCATTTTCCTTTCATAGCATCCTGGTGATAATCCTCCCTAGGGTGGGTATTCCACACCCAGAATTATGCTGAGCCAATTTAGTTGGGTGTTATTTACTCAAATTGACAAACAACCAATCACAATCCACCCCTTGTCAACTTGACAATCAGACATTTCTTTAAACCATCATCTCCAGATAAAGACAAGTTCATAATTACACCTAACATGTTATAACTATCCTGTGTACAAGCGAAAATGCACTAATTACCTCCCCAGGATAGAAGGCAAGTTTTATTTGGGTGATGCTTGCTTTTAACATTTCATAACTTAAACATTATAACAGGCTTAACAATACCTAACAACCAATTTTAAGTCTATCAACATTATGTATTAGTTACAACCTTCATTTCTGTAGCTGATCACATGGTTGTAGCTGGCATTTAGAACTGCCTTCTTGGGCTGATGAGATGGCTCAGCGGCGTAAGCACCTGCTTGGCAAGCACGAGGACCTGAGTTCTACTCCCGGAACCCACATACAAAAAAAGGGCCAGTGATATCGCTCAGTGGCACGGGCGCCTGCTGGCACGCAAGGTCCTGAGGTCGACCCCCGGTACCCACAAAAAAAAAAAAAAACTGCCTTCTACCCATTCTGTATTTCCTTGGCATTCAGCAAGTACCTCAGCAGGTCTTGGTTCTTTCCCTGGTGGGGTGACCCACACCTTCATTCCTGAAGGTTCTGGACCATTCATCATGTGCCTGGATGAGGTTATTGTAGTTTCCCACTGACCTTAGTAACAGGGCATGGTAATACTAGGAGATACCCTAAGGGATCTCCTGCATGTCCAGTACATTCTTCCTTTCCTCCATTGTGGAGCAGTAGTCCAATTTCCCCTTGATAGGATAGGATAGTCAGGGTCAATCACCCCTGAAAACTCTGTGACTCCCTTTTTAGCTTATTCCCTCAGAGGCTTGAGGAGACAAAATTACCCAGGGGGAAGTATTAGTAAACCAGCAGAGCGTAAGGTTGCATGAACAGGAAGTAAAATGTTGCCAGTTCCATTTCCACCCCTTGGTTCCTGAACCCAAGAATCCTGGCTATGGGAGAACACAGTACCATAGAGTGGACGCTGATTCAAAGCATACACAGCCTTGTGAAGGACCTTGCCCCAGTCCCGCAAGGCATAGCCACCTAGCTGGTGCTGTAACTGTGTCTTCAGAAGGCCACCTATCCAGCCACTTCTGGATGGTGAGGAACAAGGCAAGACCGGGGAATTCCATGAGTGCGAGCCCATCGTCTCACTTCTTTGGCCATAAAATGTGTTCCTTGGTCAGAGGTAGTGCTGTGTGGAATTCATGATGGTGGGTAAGGCATTCTGAGCCCGTGGATGGTAGTTTTGGCAGAAGCCTTATGTGCAGGGAAGGCAAATCCATATCCAGAATAAGTGTCTACATCAGTAAGGACAAAGCACTGTCCTTTCCACGATAGAAGCAGTCCAATATAATCCACCTGCCACCAGGCCACAGGCTGATCACCCTGAGGAATGGTGCTGCACTGGGGACTCGGTGTTGATCTCTGCTGCTGGCGTAGTGGGCATTCAGCAGTGGCTGCAGCCAGGTCAGCCTTGGTGAGTGGGAGTCTGTCGCTGAGCCCATTCGTAACCTCATCCCTGCCACCGTGGCCCCTCTGTTCCTGGGCCCGTTGAGCAATGACAAGGGTGGCTGAAGGAGGAGGTTGAATACAGGATGGGTCATCTTATCCACTTTATAAAGTCCTCTTCTGCTGAGGTCACTTCTTGGTGAGCATTTAGATAGGATATAATTTTTTTGTGTGTGTCAGGAATCGAACTCACCACCTTGCGCTTGCCGGGAGGCGCTGTGCTGCTAAGCTATATCCCCAGCCCCGGATACAAATATTTTTACACCCTTTGTCCATATGGAGAGGGTCTATCTACATACCTTTTGTCACACCAAATATCTTTCTTTCTTTATGTGGGTACTGCACTCAGGACCTTGTGCTTGCCAGGCAGGCGCTTATGCTGCTGAGCTATATCCCTGGCCTGCCAAATATCTTTTGTCACCAGTTTTCCAGTCATGTTCCTGACCATCTGGCCAGACCACTGGCTACAGCTCATGAATGAGTATACAGTTGGACACCTGACCATTTCTCCTTCCAGACAAAACATACCACCAGGTGCACTGTTACAAGTTCTGCCCACTGAAGATTTCCCCTCACCACTGTCCTTTAGGGATGTCCTGGAAAGGGGCTGTAATATTGCAGCTGCCCGCTTGCAGGTGGTGCCCATATAACATGCAGACCATTCCGTAAACCTGGCCCTAGCCTTCTCTTTGACAGCTGTTATGTTGCACCCCATGAGGCTATAGGTGCCTGGTGGGAAACAGAAGGCAATGTAGCAGCATAGGAGCCATGGACATTCGGGAAACTTCACGTCATTTACTTATACCCTCTGGACCCACTCTGGCTCAATCACATATATACCATTTTCATTTAATGATACTGTTGTTGTGCACGTCCAGTCTTACGTCTGGGTGGATCAGATAATGCCCAGCGTGTGATATGCATCTTGGCTCACATGATAACCTGATGTCCCATAATCAAGCATTCAGTTTCCACTTAGGTCCGGTATCGGGCCAGAAGCTGTTTTTCAAAGGGAGAGTAGCTGTCTGCAGATGACAGCAGAGCCTTGCTCCAAAAGCCTAAAGGCCTCCACGCAATTCACCTATGGGGGCTGCCGGCGACTCCACACGGCATCTCTACCTGCCACTGACACGTCAAGGACCGCTGGATCCTATGGCCCCCACGGCAGAGCAGCCTGCATAGCAGCAGAGACCTGTTACAGAGCCTTATCTTGTTCTGGTCCCAACTCGAAACCAGAAGCTTTCCAAGTCACTCGGATTTCACCCCTCAAAATGGTGAATTTCTTTGAAGATACCAAATAGTTGTCTCCAAAAACTGACACCTCAGAGTTAGATCCCCATTTTCTCATTTGATGGGGCTTACATTGTTATCTATAGTATTTCCTGCCTGACAGTATGATGCTCTCTCAGAATATCAATCTTACCTCCAAGACAAGAAATAATGGCAGGTTGTATCTGGTCTTCCCCTGAAGTTTTGCCTCACTGGGTCAGGGGTGACACTGTCAACACAGCTGTTATGTCCTCCATAGACCTGTGCTGCTGTTCCTAAGCATTTATTTTCCCCTACAAGATTTTATTCACGCTAATACTCAATTTCCTTCCAGATACAGTTGCTGCTTTTTAACATGTTTGTGGGAGTCTCCTTTAGATACCAGAACCTCAATCTAAATACATTCATTACTATAAAGGCATAGGTTGCTAGATAAAAATTGCTATTAGTACAGATTTGCAGTACACAATTACATTCATCATGGGGGTTGGTACATGTGCATAACACGTTAACTTTTTGTATGTCCCATCCCCTTCTTATCCCCTTCCTCCATCTCTTGGTCCCTTTCCTATTTGCCAAAGATCTATCTCCCTGTTTCCTGTTTTATTTTGCTCTCGTTTAAGAGAAAATCATGCAATATTTAAGCTTCTGTGTGTCAGATCTATTTCACTTAATGTTTATGGTCTCAAAGTGCCTCCATTTTCCTACAAATGACTCAAATTTATCCTTCATAGCACAGTGGGTCTCTATTGTGCATAAATACCACATTTTCTTTATCCATTCATCTCTTGAATGACATACAGGCTGCTTCCAAGATTTAGCTGTTGTGAATAATGCTGCTATAAGCATGAGTATGCACGTGTTATTGTAATGTCTTTAACTTTTTTGGGAAGATACTTTGAAGGGGAGTAGCTGGGTCAAATGTAATTTCTATTTTTAGTCTTTTGTGGAAACTTTATACTGATTTCTGGGGATTGTACTAGTTTACATTCTCACCAGCAATGTAGGGAAGGGTTCCTTTTTCCCTGCAGCCTTGCCAGCATTTATTTGATTCCCTAATGATAGCCATTTTTTGTGGAGTAAGGTAAAATCTCCATTTTAATTTGCATTTCTCTAATGACCAGAGATGTGGAACATTTTTTTATGGATGTATTGGCCATTTGTACATTTGAGAAGTGTCTATTCATTTCAATTGTCCATTTATTGATTGGGTCTCTTATTTTAGGGGAGTCTACATTTTTTGAGTTATTTACGTATTCTAGTATTAATCCTGCCTGAAGTGTAGCTAGCAAAATTTTTTCCCCATTCTGTAAGTTCTCTTCGCTGTTGGTGATTTCCTTTGCTGTGCAGAAGATTTTTCATTTAATCTCATTTGTCAAAGTTTATAAAGTTAACATGCATTTGGGGTTCTGTCCAGAAAGTCCTTTGCCTCTGCCTGTCTTCAAGAGCTCTACCTTTCAGGCTGTTTTAATGTTTAGATCTTTGATCCATTTTGATTTTAGTTCAGTGCATGGTGAGAAATATGGTCTAGATTGAATTTTCTCCAGGTCCATAGTGAATTCTCCCAGTACTTTCAAAATTGATGGAGAAATAAAGACTTTCATAGCAAAAAGAACTCTAAGAAATTTGACTTCTAAACCAGAACTCCAAAAATTCTCAAGTCTATTGTAAAGACACTAAAATGAGTAGTCTAATGGAATGAATACCAAGTAGCATGAGCAGTTAAGCAGAAGGGACAAAAATGTAGTCAGCATCAGGAAAATAATGTAATGAAAGGAATACATTTATACCATTCAGTAATAACCCTCAATGAATTGAGTCGACTCCTCAATAAACAGATGGGCAGATTTGGTGCCCCCCTCAATGGTACGGTGTATATAAGAAATATGTTTGAGGCTGAAAAGAAACGAGGGGTAGCCATACTGTTTTCAGACAAAGTGGACTTCAAGTGAAAACTGATCAGAAGAGGCACAGGTCCACTACATATTGGTTAAGGGAACAATTCAACAGAAAGAAATAACAATTATAAATATGCACCAAAAAAGGATGCACCCAACTTCGTAAAATAAACACTACTGGATATAAAGATCAGATAAACATCAACACAATTATAGTGGGGAGGCCACGATATCATACTGTCACAAATAGATCAACTAGACAAACTAAAGAATTAAGAGTTGAACCAAACCTTCAAACAGATTTAATAGAGAGCTACAGTGTTCCGTTCAACAGAATACATTCTTCTCAACAGCTTGTGGAACTTGCTCTAAAATAGACCACATACTACACATGAAGCATGCTTATGTAAATAAAAAGAATTGATTATCACATTGATTTTTATCAGATTATAGTGCAATGAAACTAGAAATTAATGACGAAACCACAGAAATTATGTAAACACATGGAAATTAAAGAATACACGTTTTGAATAATCGATGGGTTACCGAAGTAACCAAGAAATTAGGCAATGCCTAGAAACAACGCCAGTACAACATACCAGAATCTATGGACCCAGTGAAAGCAGTCCCAGTTTACAGCTGTGAATTCCCTATATCAGAAAAATAGCAAGCCCAAATAATCTAACGATGCACCTTAGGGTCTTAGAAAAACAATCCAAATCCAAAGCTATTACGTGGGAAGAAATTTATAAGCATCAGAGCAGAAACTAATGAAATTCAGGCTAAAAAATGCAAAGAATAAATCACAGGGCTGGTTCTTCAAAAGAATAGACACAGCCAATCTTACACTAAACAGAAAAGATCCACATCAATGCAATTAGAAATGAAAGGCTTCTCAACACAAACCTTAAAGGACATGAGAGCTTGGTGTGAAGTGTTTCAAACCTTAAAAGAAAACAGCTATTCCCCTCCTGGGTATTTTCCCAGAAGAATTAAAAACATCATACCACAGCAATTTGCGTGCACCCATGTTTATAGCAGCACAATTTGTAATAGCTAAATCTTGGAAACAACCCAAATGCCCATCAACCGAGGAATAGATGAAAAAAATGTGGTCTTTTCATACAATGGTACTACTCAGCCATAAAGAAGGATAAACTGGCGACTTTTATAGGCAAATGGATGCAAGTTGAGAATCATACTCATAAGTGAAATAAATCAGACTCGCATGTGTGAACATCATATTGTCTCCCTAATGTGAGAAGCTGAAAGAGTAAATAAGATCCAAATGTACAATAGATATTGTGAAATGGGAAGAAACCATTCAAAATGAAGGAAAAACTTGGTTCTTAGTTCATTGAAAAGGGTTGTGCTATATTGTTCAATTTTTCATGTCTATATCTTGTAATCTGAGTAACTACTTTGAAGATAACTATACAATGTATTAACTATTGTTACTCTATTTTCTTTTGAAATTTTGTATCATTTTTCTCTTTAAAAAATATATATATATTTTTTTTTTGTGGGTGCCGGGGGGTTGACCTCAGGACCTCGTGCGCCAGGAGGCACCCGTGCCGCTGAGCGATATCACCGGCCCCTTTTTCGTATGTGGGTTCCGGGAGTCGAACTCGGGCCCTCGTGCTTGCCGGGCAGGCGCTTAAGCCGCTGAGCCATCTCACCGGCCCCTAAAAAATATTTCTTAATGGAAAAAAGTTTCCAAATATTTATGTATCCTACAAAAGAAATAATAATTTTTAACCAAAGTGAGGAACTTGTGTCTAGACATCTTTCTGTAAACTACATTTTTCATTGTCTAGTATAGCAGCAAGTGTTTTTGGCTAGTGGAAAGGTATCTGGTACCAAACACACTATGACAGTGAATTTCCAAACTGGAGAAGATGCTATCCCAGAGATAGATTTAGGGTAACCATGGCAAGATGGAGGGTGCAACAAATTTGTATTCTCTCTGCTCCTTCCAGGGGTGGTACAGAAACTTCACCCGCGTAGATATTTACAAACTTATAAAACCTTGACAAATGAATGTGTCCTACAAGTACTTTGGCCTGTTATCTACTCATGTCAGACAATAGCTGAGGTAATGAAACAGGCTCAAATAACTATAATAAACCCTAGAGTCGTGACTATCAAGCAGTTGTCCATCCCCACAAAATCTCCCTCCGTTGTTGGTCTCAGAGAAGCAAAGACTTTTTGAATTCCATATCTTAGCTACAAAAGTTCTTGGGATTTTTCCCTTAGAAGAGCCACCATGCTGGGCTGCTCAGGCTGAGGATGACGGTGGCCACTCTGAATTTGCTATTCCCTGAGGTGTTCTCCTTGTGGCGGGGCACCCTCACTGCTATAGTGCAAAGCGATAGCTGGAGGTTCCGTGAGATGGTCAGGGTGTCCATGGGAATGGAGTCCGTACAGAACCATGTACAAGCGCTTGGCTTTTGACCTTGTTGCATACTTCATGCTGTCAGTTGGAGGCGAGCGGAGATGTGCTGGGAGGCAGGTGCAGATGGCCAGGAGAAACAGGTCTCCTGGTGGTACAGGCTTGCTGTAGTGGGCCTTCTTTGGACAGGAGATTTCACAGGTCGTCTTATGTTGGTCTCCTTCCCTGAGGTTCTTAGTAGTGATGCCCACTGTTTTTTGCCCACTTACACTGACATGAGGCATTTGGGGTTGTATGCTTTTCCTTGGACTTCTAGGCAGTGACACTCCTTGTCCTTTACGTTGCCCAACATCAAAAGCTGAGGTAGATTACAAAATTGGACTGGATGGATACGTCCAGCTTGTTTACAAAGAAACTTTCTCAAGTCCAAATATAAATATGCATTTATTAAAGTGAGCTAGAAGGTAAGTTTGGATTTAAGCTTTGAGTCATACTTCTATGTTCATTGTCTTTTCACTTGCAGCATATGCTTCTCTCAAACCTCAAAGCCCAACTGGGTTTAATTCTATGCCAAGAGCTATTATGCCACAGACAGATTGTCACCAACTGCTAGGAAGGCCAGAATTCTTCCTTAGCTATGTCATGTCATCCTCTGAAGGAATCCATGGCATTCCTAGGATGTAGCCTGGAGTTCAGGACAAGGATGAGTTTCCTAATGTCAAGTCTCCCGAGGAGCCCTAAGAGTTGGCAAATATGTGCATCTTAGGGTTTGCTGCCAATTGTGCATTGGTTGCTTTTTTGGCCACAGGGGCACCGAGTGACCTGCAGACTCCAGTGCTGCAGTACACACGGCCTGGCTAAGTCTTTAAGAATAACACCCTCCATGCTGGGTGAGATGCCTCAGCACCTCAGGGCCAGATGTGAAGGTACAGCCCCTGAGACGGCTCTGCCTGCAACCCCTGGTCTCCCAGCACTCTTGAGACTTTGGAAGTGCAAAGGGCCCTGTCCTGAGGGTCCTATACTGCCTCACACGGTACCTGTTCTAGCCCAGGTGCTACACTGGAGTCCCAGCACCATGGCAAGTGTAAGGTGAGCATGACAGTTCAGCGGTCTTCCTGGTCTTTAACAGTGCCATGAGGGTGAGGTTGTGCACCTTGAAGAGCCCAGGTTCTGACCCTAATTCTCTAAACTTGCTTCTGCCTAGCAGTTCTATGGATTGAATCCTTTCGAACAACACTTGAACTCTTGTTAGGTGGGGGTAGGGGTTGTTGCCAACAGGATATGTCATGTTTGCACGTGCGCTTTCCTGTCTATGGGTCCCTGTGGGTTCAGGTTGTCTTTTGGGTGTCATATATTCAACCCTGACATATTCACTTGGTCAAATAGTTCTGTTAAAACTAGGCTTAAAAAAATACATTTCCCTTTGCACTTCTCTGGGAAGTTATCACCAACCCTACAGTCAATGCGTCATCTTAATAATTGTGTTGGCTACCTACGGACTGCCATGTGCACTCTGGCATCCCATCCCCTATACACACGGTTCTGAGACTACAAATTACCTTGACTTTTCTGAAATTTGGTTTTCTTTGATCTGCCTTTCCTCATCCTCTTTATCTCTGACTTAAGGAAAGTAGATCCAAGGCTAATGGCAAACCACAAGGACAGAAACAAGTATAGTACAAGAGGGAGGAATAGATACCATTGTCTCAGTACTTATGGGCGAGACACAGGCATGTGTGTTGATCTTGTCTCTGCAATATTCACGCTGACCTCTTCAAAGAAACTAGGCTCATGAACTCTTGTATAGCAACCCTACAGAACCAAGTCTGGCTAACTACATAACTTCTCCACTTTTTCAAAAGTGAACATGTCATTCCAAAAACTGGAAGATACCTTCTTCGGAGTGCCTAGCTGGTCCAGAAAAATGTTGAGTAGAATGTGCTCCAGTATGGCAGCCTTCATGAGCAGCCTGGGTTTTTTTCAAAGTTGTGTCAGCCTTAGGTTTCTCAGCCCCAGGTTTAATATTGGCTAAAAACATTCACTTGGACTATAGATTGTGCCAAAGATACATGGTGAGTATAATAAAATATGGACTCTGAGAAGGGATAGTTTAGCTGGAAATGAAAAATCCTGTGGCTAGAGCCTTGCAACCCATGTCTAGAACTCAGTATTGCCTTCTCACAACAGTAGGCAGGTGGGTTTCTGAGAGTGGGAAATTACGTGAGCAAGGACAAGGCTATGGATAGGTAAGATTATTTTTGGGCGCCCATTTCGAATGGCATCTTTCAATGAAAATTTTTTGAATATAACTTTTCATGCTCCAGGAGGTCATATGTAGTATGAAATACTGCTGGCCCTGAAATATAGCTATAGGTCCTTCAACAGCAGGTCTCCTCTTGAGCTGTGTTTGTCTGAAACCACCCACTCTATAATTCCCCCTGTATCTAGTAGACACTGTTCATTTTATGCAAGCAATTCAGATCGTCAAACTTCAGTGGCAATATCGTTAAGATACTTTGTTGAACAAGTGTTTAATGGACAGAAATGGCATCAACTTTGGTGATTAGCTAAAGGTAAAGTTGTGTTATTTGTAGAAAACTACCTGGGTTCCTGTCTTGACTATAGATCTGTTTCCTCCAGTGGGGCTACCATTTCCCTCCAGTTGTTTCAGACTTCTGACCCTGGCTGCTATCTCTTTAGTTCCTCATTGTAAATCTTTCCCATGGCCTGTTTATGTTATGTCAAATCTAGGCTGGCTCAAGGGAACCTGAAATTGGTACACAATTGTGACTGAGGTTTCTCGATGGGTGAGGCTGTGTCTTACACTTTAGCTATAGGTCAACCTTACCATAAATGTTTTCCCTGAGGCAAAGGTATTTTTCTGAGTTCAAAGATCTGTATTGATGTGTTCAAGAAGCTATTTCAGTCTGAGCAATGTCAGATGAGAGTAACTTCTTGAAGCAAAGTCTCCAGGCACTTTACTCTAAGCAGTCTTGGGGTCTCAGGTGATATTGCAGCCACACCATTTGTTGACTTGAGGTTTCTATGTCATGGGACTTGTTTCAGACTGCAAACATCTGATGATGCATTTTTCACAAAAAGATAACCACCCTCCAAAGAACTGGACTGGTTAAATCACTTATTTTTTGCTGAGGTTCTGATTCACAGCTGTTGGAATTGCTCAGGCCATAGGCCCTTCTAAACCCAGGGAAGAAAGCCTGGGGTTCTGTTTCAGGAGTCATCAACATTGTGAGAACGAGGAACATTTTCAGGAGCAACTCGGGCTGAGTGTGTGGGAAATAATACTCAGAACATGCCAGGAACTACTGTATTCTAATTTCTCTCATTGAACTCTGATTGGTCTAAATTATTTCAGATTATAAGGGCAGAGGGACCAGTGAGACTCAAAATGGGACAGGGTGAAGAGTAGGGAAGCGGTCTCCTTATGGTCTCAAGTTTCACACAGGAGCCTTGGAAAGTGAAGAGAAATGTGCGCGTCCCCCAAATTGACCTGGGATTGGACATCTGGGCTCTTTGGTCTCAAACACAATGAAAACCACTTGTAAACTGGAGCTGCTGGGGGGGGTGTCTACATTAAATCCTTGGGTCTCATCATTGCAATAGCCTAGATACCATTCTTAAGTGTGATGCCATGGATAGAAAAATCTGAACAGTATTGTAGGAGGTGTTTATGTCCTAGAAAATGTCACGCAACCAGTGACTTGGACCTGACCAACTCATCAGGTCTGCATGCTTGGATCTTTCCTCTCATGTCACTTCAAATAAGCACGAGCACTGAGCTTCCTTCTCTTTGGGGGCCTATGAGTATTTGTCCATGTACCTAATGAATGCAACTAGAGAGGGTTCTGGGTCAGTGGGAGATTCTAACTCAGTGGCTTGGATTCAGTTTCGTGTGGGGTGAAAATTCCACTGCGATGTTCTGGTGTGGTGACTGGGTGGAGCTACAAGGCTGGAGCCACTGCTGTGACACTCAGACATTGATCTAACAAGTGCTGAGTTAAGAATCATTGGATCATCCAGAACATTGCTGGTCTTGAGCATTTCTATTTTCCCATACGAGATTTTATTCACCTTGTCCTCCATTTATCCAGGATATCCTTGCTGCTTTAGTGTGTGGGGGAGAGTTGGTATTGCTCTAGAAGTGAGAATCTGTTGTAAATATGTTCATTACTATAGAGTCATAGTTCCCTACACAAATGCTAATTCTTAAACAACAAGGGACACTTGTATCCAGAAGTCTTTCTATAAATTTTTCATGTCTAAATGCATCTGACAGGTCCCCAACTGCCAGTGAATGTCTGATCTAGAGAAGGTGCTAGCTTAGCCTTAAGGTAACCATGGGGAGATGGGGAGGGTGTAATAAACTGTTATCTCCCTGTCCCTTCCTGGAAGGGTACAGAAATTTTACTAGTTTAGATCTCACAAAGTTGAATAAAACCTAGTCAAAACACTGTAGGCACATTCAGTTGCTAATTTCTACATCAAACAAGAGGCCCTGGGCTGTAAGAATCAGAATGATCATGGTGTCCCAAAACTTGGTATTTCCCAAAGGTTCTTTTTTTCCCTTGGGATAGGGAAACCAAAACATTGTCACATCTGCAGTGCAAAAGAAAAACTGGGAGTCTCATGGAACGCTCGGAATCGGGGTCTCCACGGGAATAGTAAGCACAGCCAGGCTCATTTACAGGCACCTGATTTCTGGTCTTTGTCAGTGTGTAAGACCATGAACTTGAGGTGAGCCCCCAGGAGTGTTGGGGATGAAATTGGCCACGAGGAATTCATCTCCTGAGGATTTCAGCTCAGTGCAATGGGCCTTCTCCTTTGGACAGGAGGCTTTCAAGGTCTTTTGGTTTGGTCTCCTTCCCCTGAGGTTCTTGGCAAATTTCTACCAACATTTTTGGTATTTAGGGTTCTGTGATCTTCCCTGAGCTTCTCTCCATGAATGACAATCCTTGTACATTGTCCATTTTCAGAAAAGTTAAGATTGCAAGCATTTAAATATATCTAAAGTCCAAACATGAATATGCATTTATTAAAATGAACAAGCTAGAAGACTAGATTAAAATTGCGTTTTTTATGTTTCTAGTCATACTTGGGGTTTTCTTGTCTTTGCCTTTTCACTTCGAGAGTGTGCTTTTCTCAAACCTTCAGGCCCAGCTGCATTATTCCTAAGACAAAAGCAGAAAAAGGCTGACAGTGAGGTGGGGATTACACCAGCGCCTGACCTTCACCAGCTGTAGGGTGGGCCAAATCTCTTCCTTGGCTACGCTATCCGGTGAAAGGCCTAGACCTTCCATGGAATTCCCAGGATGCAGCCTGCAGTTCAGGGACATTGACGAGGTTCCTAGTGTCAAGTCACCCCAAGCAGCCCGAGGAGGAGTTTGCAAATACCTCATCTTGGGGTTTGCAGCAAACTGCAATGGTTACACTTTTGGCCATGAGTCAACCAGTGTCATATAGACTGGTGCTGCAGCAACACTGGTGTGGCCAACTATACAGAAAGAGAAAGGTTCCCATGCTGGGTGGTGAGACGCCTCTGGGCCTCAGGACCAGGTGTGGAGGTACAGACCCCTGAGGCAGTCATGGGGCTGCTAGGAGAACAGAGGCCACAGGCACATTTTGGGAAGTACAAATCCAAGCACCCTGTCCTGAGGTTCCTGTATACTCTCTCACAGTGCCTGTGGTAGCAGAGATGTCACTCCACAGTCCCAGGATCAGATGAGCATCGTGGGTTAACGTCTTCCTAGTTTTTAATAGTTGTGTGAAGGTGAGGACATGCATCTTGATGAACCCACGGTCTAGCCTAATGCTCTCAAGTTGCTTCTTGATGATAGCTCCATGGATGCGATCCACCTGACCAACCCTTCCACTCTTCTTTCCTTGTGGTCACTGTGGTACAGTGGGCAGGGTAGGAGGATAGGTTCCAGTTTCTTGTGCAAGATGAACAAAGCATTGGACATTGCACACAATGATAAAGAAAAAAGCAGCTAAGTTTAATAACGTGTACAGGATTAAGTTATACTAAGATGGTGCACCTGCTCGACGCCCCCCTTCACCTGTTCTCATCTTTGCGGAGAGGGCAGGTGCCACGCGTGATGCCTGCTGCTCATGGGGGTCAAGGCTGTGGCCATCCATGGGGGCAGAGACCAGGGAGAATGGACCAACACTTTTGAAATGTTTCAGGAGGGCAAGAAAGATGTCCTGGCAGCCACAGATGTGGCCTCCAAGGGTCTGGACTTCCTGCCATCCAGCACGTCATTAATTATAACATGCCCAAGGAAACCGAGAATTTCTGTGCACCAGATCAGGCATTCTGGGCACTTGAGACACATTGGAATTGCCACCACCTTCATCAATAAGGCCTGCGAAGGGTCAGTGCTGTGACGGACCTCAAAGGCCCTGCATTTAGAGGCAAAGCAGAAAGTTCTGCAAGGACTGCACTGCAGGGACAAGTCCACGCTGGACAAGAGGCCTTGCGAGCAATAGCATTGCCACTTCTAGTATCCAAATGTAGCCATAGGTCTTTCCACAAAAGATCTCTTGAACGGAAGTTGCCTGAAATACACCAATGAGAAAAAACTGTCTTGTAGCCAAAGTGCATAATATCTACAACTTCACTGTCACACTTCTGTGGCTACATCACTAAACAAGGAATATTTTGAGTAAATTTTTAATGGACAAAAATAGCAGTTATGGTAGAGTTGTGTTCTCTGTAGGTGAAACCCTGGGATTCCTGCCTTGAATTTAGACCTGTTTGCTCAAGTGGCGCTAGAGGTTTCTCTAAATTGTTTCAGAGCTCTAATCCTGACTCCCCGGTCTATATCTTATTCTGAACCTTTCCAAGGACTGTTAATTTTCTATTCCTTTCAGTTTCTCCAAGGCTAACCTAGAATTGTGGTAAAATTGTAGATGAGGCTGCCAGTGGGCATTTCTCTGTCTTCGTCTCCTGTACAATACTGATGACATCAAGCTGTTTTCCTCAAGGCAATGGTATCAGGCTTCTCAGAGCTCACTGTGAGTTAGCAAAGATCTGGATTGCTCTCTGATGAAGCCCAATCAGTACATGCAGTGTCTGAGAATATGAGAGTAGCTTCTTCGAAAATGTACCAGGAACTTCAGCCTAGCCGGGGTCATGGTATCTGGTGATACTGCAGCAACACAATTTGTTGACCGAGGGTTCTACGTCATAGGCCTTATTTCAGACTTAGGAATGAAAACATTTCATGATGAACTTTCCAGACAAAATAAAAATGATAGCTATCCTTCAAATAACTAAGCTGCTTGAATGACTTTTTCTAGAGTTCTGAGTTTTGGGGAATTGTTTGGGAAGCAAGCCCTTCTAGAGCAGTGGAAGTGGGGGCGAGACTGGGGTTTCACACTTGGTCATCAGAACTGTGGTGAGAATGGGAAGCCTCCTCAGGAGGAGTTCTGGCTCATTGCATGTGGGAAATGACACTGATCATGCCGGGAGTTACTTTAATTTCCCTTGTTGCTCCCTGATTGGGCTCAGTGATTTCAGATCATAAAGGCAGGGAATTTGTCAGGAAGGCTGAAAATAGAATAGGGTGAAGTAAGTAGAGAAATGGTCTCCATAGCTTCAATTTTCACACAAGAATCATAGAAATGAATGAAAGGTCCAATTACCAGCTTAACTGGGAAGAGGGGATGTTGGAGCAGTAACATATCTGGGCTTTTTAGCCTCAAACACTGAAGTTCACTTGCAAACTGGAGTGGCTTGATGGTGTGTCCTAAGTCTCAGGTCTCACCATTGCAATCTTAGTAAAACATGTCTGGCTAATTACAATGTTTTTTGTTACTTACGCAAAGCATCAAGCTGTCATTAAAAGAAATGGAAGATAGTATCTTGGGCGAGGCCTCCCCTGGTCCTGAAGCCATGGAATAGAATGCGGTCCAATATGGCAGCCTTCATGAGCCGTCCGGAGGATTCTCTGGCTTGTGTGAGCCATAGCAGTACTGTTAGACCACACTGAACCTGGAGTGAAAACTAACCTAATTGGCTTGATATTTGGTTTAATTAAATGTGTGAGTATAATTGATAGGGACTTTGAGGGATAGTTAAGCTGGACCTGGAACATCTTGTGACTATGGTCTCTCTAGTTCAGATCTGGAACTGATGAGCTTCACTTTCTCAACAGCAAATATATAGTACATGGGTACCTGAGATTGGGAATTTTGTGAGCAGGACCATGCTATGGTGGGTGCGATTCTTGAGCACTCATAATCTTGCAATCCACATCTAATTGGCAGTCTTGAGACAATTCTTTGAACACAACTTTAATTCTCCATGGGGCACTGTGAAGTATGGCATTACTGCTCCTAGTGCCCAAATTTAGCTGTAGGTCCTTCAACACTAATCTTCCTGGACAACTCTAGAAATACTGCCTGTATCTGGTGAATGCTGTGCACTTACTGCTACAAATTCAGAGTGACATTCTTATGCACCGATACCACTAAACACAGAAGATTGTGTTGAGTAAGTTTTTAAGGGACAGAAATGGCAATGATTTTGGTGAACAGCTAAGATACTGGCAGGCGAAGGCCTGCAGATGCATTGCTAAATGTGGAGCCAGAAGTCTCCCCACTTTGTTTCAGAGCTGGGATGCTGCTGGCCACGGTCTCTATAGCTTCTCATTCTCAACCTTTCTATGGACTGTTACTTCTCCCTGAATTCTACATTGGTCTAAGAGAAAGCAGAGAAAACTGTGGCTGAGGTTCCCCGTGGGCATTTCTGTGTGTCTTAATCTCTTGCACAACACTATTGACGTCTAGATGTTTTCCTTGGGGCAATGATATCATGCTTCTCAAAGCTCACTGACAGTCAGTAAAGCTCTGGATTGATGCCTTAAGAAGCCATTACGGTGCACACAATGTCTGAAAAGATAACTTTTGGAGCAAAGGGAGCGGGAGCTTTGCCCTAGCCCGTTTTCGAGTCTAAAGTGATTGCAGCAACACTGCCTGGTGCCTGGGAGTCCCAATTATGAGGCCCCATTTTGGACATAAACTGCAGGAAGGAAAATGAAACCTTTGACGATGAGCTTTTAAGTGGTAAAGGAAAACTTTGAAAACACCCTTTAAAAATACCTAAGCTACCTAAACACATTTTGTAGAGACCTCTGAAGCACAGCTGATGGGAATTGTTGAGGCAGCAGGCCTTTCTAGAACATAAGGAAAGGAGCCTGGATTTTGAGCTGGGGGCCATCAGGAGAATGTCGAGATGGGAAACATTCCTGGGAGGAAACCCTGGCTCTATTCCACAGGAAATGACAGTGTGCCCCTGCTGGAATTACTTCAATGGTCTTGTTATGCCCTGGTTGGTCTCGATGATCTCAGATGCCTAAGGGCAGAGAGGGTGGCAGGAAGACTCAAGAGGGAATAGGGTGAAGTAGGGACATGTTCTCACAGCCTCAGGTTTCTCCCAGGAACCTTAGGAAGTGAGGAACTTTCAAATGTGTTTAATGGATGACAACATATCTGTGGAGTGGTTTGGTGGTCTACACCAAGTCCTTGAGTTTCACACACAAGATTGGCATCTAGGCTTTTATAATGGTGAATCCACGGTCAGGAAAGTCAGAGCAGTGTTGTTCAACACTGTGTCCCTAGGTGTTAATTTCATAGGAAATATGATGCAATGAGTAACTTTGATGCGCAACCAGATTCGTAGACTCTCAGAAGAAGGAATCTTAAAGCTTCTGCTTATTCCTGATCATAGGAGGAAAAATGAAATCATGGAAGCCTTATGAATTGGTTCAGGCCAAACACACGGCTGGAGGTGATTCTGGGCCGGGAACATTTTGACTGGTAGTGATTAGGAAGTGGGTGCACCTCATGAATGCATTATCGTGTGAAATTCTGCAGTGCTGTGCTGGTGAGGAACCAGGAGTTACAGGGCGAGAGGAGCTGCTGCCTGGCAGAGAAGGAAGCATTGGTGTCACAGGAACATGGCCTTGGAATAACTCTAGCCAGTTTTAGCGTCCAAGGCGATATGGCAGCAATTCTAGTTGTTGGCTAAGGTTTCTATTTCATGGTTTTCCTTTCAGACTTAGCCTCCAGGCAGAAAAAGCATTTCATGAGTTTCTGCTGAGGCAAACTCAAAATAAGCAACCTTCAAAAATAAGCTGCTTTTACTGTCTGCTCTAAAGCCAACAATGAAACCTGAATATCAGCCCACGTAGTGTAGAGGAAGAAGTGGGGTCAATCTACCCCTACTGAAGGTCCCACCTCATTTCTTTCTGTAGAATCCTGAGCTGTGCTCTCGGGTGAGAGATGGTCTGGCCACAAGGGTAGTAATGTGGGAGACTCAAGGCCAGGACTCCCATCTGGATTATTCTGGGTGGTGCTCTTGGTACCATTGTGCCTAGGTGGATCCTCTCCCCCTGACACTGGAATCCACCCTTGTGTGTAGACACGGTGGTACTTCCTAGCCACACAGTGCAGGCCCCTGCCAGGGTCATCTCCATCCTGTGTTGTTCGAGACAGGGTTGGAGGTGGGTCATTGGTTCACAGGGCCCTAACGATGCAAGTTGACGAGGTGACCGCCTTTGGTTTGCCTCAGCCTCCTTGCTGTAACTGGACTGCATAGTGAGCAATGCCTTTGTTACCCAAATGCAAACTGCTGCCAAAACCACAAAACAATGCCAAAATGCATTCTGAGTAAGAACTAAAAAGGATACTCTCATAAAGGAAATTTCACTGAAATATGCAATAAGTATCTTCACTATGCTGTGTGGCACATCCCGGAGATATGGTGCCTTAATTCTCTTCCCCCAGATAGAAATATGCAGAAAGCACGGTGTCCCACATAGCTTTCATCAGCCCTTTTACCCCAGATATTTCTCTCTGAAAGTCTCTCAAGCTATCCTTTAGCTTTAAGGAAAGAATGCATTTCAAGTTTGAGGGGGCCAAAAATTAACTCCATTGATTTAGGTGTGTCTCTTCAAGACAGGCTCAAATCTTCTCTAGGTTATTATACAACTGATTCATTATATACTTGATTCCTAATGCTTAGGCAGCAGGTAGCCGTAGTCCCTAAGTCCAGATTGGGGCAAAGAGGAGAAATGAGAATAGTGTTGTATGGTATCGAACATTTCCTCAGCAGGCTCTAAAACCTCTGCCAACATCTCATGATGTCAGACACAGGGAAGAGCAAGGCTCAAGACTACCAGGTGGCAGGCAGGTAGGAAACTCCATCAATAATTACCTGATGATCATCCTGGCAAAGTGCCATGCCACATCCTGATCTACGTGGTGTTCCACTCCATGTATTTATTATTGCTTTATATCAGAGAACCTTTCAGTTGCTCTCCATGGTGCAGACAATAGTACAAAGCCCCATCAAATGATAACACATAGCACAGGTTTGCATGAACAGCACCATATAGGTCATGAATGATCATGGCCTCCTGGGATCCTGGGTCTCCTTGAACGTGGATCACATCTTCAGTTGCATGGCATAGGTCACTTCCGGAGGGGCATCCCTGGACATATGGAACATTTCCACCTGTAAAACAAATGCTTTTAGTCACAGTCTGAGATGTCAGTGTGGGCTTCCGGGCAGTGAAGGATTAAATACTTGATGCTGGTATGGATCTCTCCTTTAAAGAAACTTGCTTTCTTAATTTGGGGACCAACAGCATGATAAAGTAGCAGCTTAGGCATTCCCAAGAATGTTGGCAGGGGTTGAAGTCTGCTGAGGAAATGGCTTGATACCAAGTTAGGTGATAGCCTACTTCATCTCGCAATTGTATCCAAACAGAGGGTCCCCATCATTCAGGTGGATACGTGATTAACAGACATCAAGCCAGTTCTTGGGAGTCTTGCAAGCATCACCTCACAGATAACCTGGTGCTGGTACAAAAGGTGAAATCCTGAGTTTAAATGCCAGATCAAATGTCTGGGCAAGGTCAGAAAGACTAATCATGCTTCAGGTAGCCCACTTGACACACAGGGATGATCCAGGAACAGGAGAGACTGCTCTTTAGATAATGTGACCCTTTCAATGCTCTACTTCTCTTCCACCCTGCATACCAGGATGAGGCCATCAGTAGCCCAGGCAGGGGAAAGAAATGACTCCAAGATAATAGCTCTGCATGAGTCCGTGGTTGGTCACAATCCAAGATGAAGTGACGTTCTCGCCTAGACTCAATGAGTTTAACAACTCAGTACTGAGTCCAAAAGCACCAGGTCCTGCCGAGTCCCCAGGCCACAGTGAAGCAGCTTGATTGACGTGAACCAAAATAGCATGGGACTTGCACAGGACTCCATAGTGAGCCCCAGGCCTTCAACCTGTGAACGCTACACCTGGATATTGAGCGCACTGAAAACTCCTCCTAGATTTCAAGAGTACAGTTAAGACAATAGGAAAGTAAAATATTTTGTCCTTGAGACATCCACAGTGCAACTCTGAAGCTTGGAGTTCGAAAGCATGAATAAAGTACGCTTGGATGTGTAAGGTAAACTCAAGCTGCGAGTTGGCATAATCCAACATAAAACTAGAAGTAAAGGCTAGATGATGTGATATGATATTGAAGGATGCAGCAAGTCCTGCACAGTCATCTGATGCACATGAAAGCCAGTGGGTCAAAGGGCCTTGTAAAACATCGAGTACTGGTGGATTTGCAGCATCTTTTTCCTTAAGTACAATATGGGGCACATGTTTGGGTCCACAGAACCTCTTAACGTGTCCCAGTTGCATATTCCCCATACATCCTCTGCCATTTTCCCTAAAATCATCCCTCTGTTGATCTTAATGTAGCTTCCTATCCAAATGTAAAAAGGATGCTGGCCATGGTTCATCCAGCAAGAGACTGGATGAAGGGTTTAGAGCCAAGAATGACCAACATCTGAACTCCTGCCATGGACATCCTTGTAGCTAAGTGAAACTGTTCAGCAATGAAAGGCATCATTACCCATTCTAGACTCTTCCTCCAAATATCCCTGCTCAGTTGATGGTGCTGATCGACTTCCATGTGAGGCCTGGTCCAATACAGTAACCCTACTTTATTCAGCGTTTGGATTTCTCTGTACAACCTGGTCTGTAAGTAACCTACTTTCGTAATCGTTCTTATGCTCATGTATTGGCAAAAAGCAATGATGGTACTGCGCTTGTGGAATTTATCAAGAACTGAGAGGAGCCATAAGCAGCATTTCTGTTTGATTAACAAGTAGCCTCCTGAGTTTAGATAAGTTTCCATGGAAAATAAATCCTTAGTTAAGAAGCTCCCCCTTCTCTAGTGAGGTCAAATTGTATCACACTTCAGATCCATGAAGGACCTGGTCATCTCACCGTTAGACTCATTCCATGATTTCAATACCACCTTAGGCCTCCTAAGAGGTTTGATATTCAAACAGGACCAGAACAGAGTGCAATTTCACTTAGCTGTGCAGGGGCAATTAGCTGTGTGATCTGGTGCATGTTTCCAGCTGATTCTCCACTCACTAGGGCTCCCTTGAGTCAGGTGTGTTGAAATGTAAGTGGGTCTGACGGCCCTCTGAATATAACCAATGGAAAATGAGTATCGGGGGATGGAAGTCCTCCAAGAACCGGACAACAAAAGTGAAAGCTACAACAAGATGAGGGTCCGATCACTCATCTAGGGAGGACCACTAAGGAAGAGGTACAGTCAGAATGCTGGATAATAGGGGTGGACTTTAGTCTCCCTGTGGTGCAGCGAAGCAGCTTGAACGCAAACAAGACAAGTATGAATAGATGCTTGGGTGGGCTTCTTCCATACTGCTAACGTTGATGAGATCTTCAGGAAATTAGGCACTAGACATACACTGATACATTTTTTTTATCCCCATTGAGATACATTTTTCTCCATAATAGGGTTTCAGTAACTGGCTGGCCTCTAGAACACTTTCCTTTAAAAGATTAAGAACTGTTTGATGGGGGAAAGGAAGGAAGGGAAAAAGAAAAAAAAAATACACAAGATAAGATAGTTATACAGCTAGTTTCTTAGTTCATTGAAAAGAAAGGTTTGTGCTAATATTGTTTGGACAACATATATTCTGAATAACTACTACAAAGACAATATATAATTTATTGTAACTCTTCTACTAATGTGTTTTGAAACTTATTTTTTTAATCTTTAAACAAAAAAACATTCTTCCATGTGTGAAAGGTCAGGGGCATTGCAGTATGAGTGTCCATCTCCGTGACTCAAACCTGCACACAGTGATAACTCCTCAGATGCCAAGGGTTCAATACATGCTCCGAAGTTTCTGATGCATTCCTACGGTCACGGCCAAATCGTCCTGTAGCGGGTTATACCATCTTGTTGCTTCTTGGTGCTTTTATCAAGCCTGTTGTTGGCATCCAGAAACAGCAACATGCATAATACAAATAGGTTCCGCCCACCCCAGTAAGTTGATGGCTCTCAGAATAAAGAAGCCCCCTGGAGCTGCAGTTTGTCAATGGTGCAGTGACTTCTAAGTTGAATTAATGACAAAACGATTGAGTTCTTATCCACTGCACCACTTTATCCAGTACATGATGGAGTTGAGTAGATGAAGTTGTCAGGCTGCCCATCTGTATTCTCCAGGACAAACTTCTTCTGGCCCAAATAATCTTGGCTCCATGCCAGTACTGCTTCTTCCCATGGTGCCCGTGGGGATGGATTTTGGCAGGTAGTATCGACTTAGACTGAGTCTCTTTGCTATTGCTGAGACAAGAAAACTTCTGTACACAGACTCAATTTACGTCACTTAACGCCATCACTAGAGCTATCCCCAAATCCATTCATTCACCCTCTCAATATAAATCCAGGGGAGTCTTAGAAGCAATAATTGTTCCATTATGATGTGATATATGAGGTATTCTGGATCTGTTTGAAATCCTTCCCAAGCTTTTCCTTAAGTTGGAATGTAGCTAACATGGAAGAATTCTATGTTCTATACCAGAAATATAGGTCTGGGGCTTAGCACCTAGACACATTACCACATCACACATGGAAGAATCGGGATTGACACATGGCTTTGTTAGCCATCCACATTCTCTCTACTGTTCTCGACTCTTGACTGTCATGACTCCCTTGGTTAAAGGACATCAGTAAGCTAGAAACCAACATTCTGTATATTAACCTCTACTAGCAGTGACTGTGGATCTAGTCCTGTTTCAGCCACTGTAGAAACCAAAGTGGACAGCATTCGAAAAGATGGCATTTGAGTTGTTTGATACGGTGTAGCCAAAACGCTGAAATATGGGTATGGCTCAAAGAACCTTCTAATCACTTCCCGGCAATCTGGGGTGAACATGCTCAGTAACTCTGAACCATTGCAGATGCATTCTGTGAGTTGCAGTTTTGAGAACTTGGGAAACTGCAGAAGCCAAAGTGGTAGGGAAGTTTAAACCTTGAGTCCTTAGTCTCTCTGTGCTAGTGGTTCAGAGTTGACTGGAAGTGATGGAACAGAAATGTTGGACAACTAAAAAGAAACTTTTGAGGGTCGTTGAAAGATTTCCATTCTCTTATGTTCCAGTTTTTTATTTTATCAGTAACTCCAAGATACATACAAGAGAATAGAAGGATGAGAAGATATTTGGCAAATAAATTAGTGCCATGACATCAGTCAGGGTGTTGGTTATGTTAAAATCTAAACTATGCAGATGTCATTCTGTGTCTTTGCAAGTCAGCAGATTTTTGATCTGTCTGCTCCATAAGAGTTACAGTATTGAGCCAAGTCAAATCTTAATAAAAAGTCCCAGCTTTTTTCTACTGGGTTGTACAGTAAATGTCTGGGCTGGCAATAGATTCAGTTTCTTTAGCTTGACTTTCAAGGACACGAGCCTTGCTTAGTGACCATTTCCTCATAGCATTCTAATTCTTCCTGTTCTAGATGAACCATCTAGAGTCATCTTAGAATCATCTTAGAATCATCCTATATCCCCTGAGAGAGCCTTGGCTGTTATAACCGTGGCTAAAAGGGTTCCATTTCTGAATAGGGCTTACTCTTTCCTGAGGTTGTTTGAAGGAAATGGAGGACACATCACAGTGCTGTGGACACAAGTAGTTTTTCTTGTGGAGGTTCAAGCGAACCTAACGCCCTCACCGTACATGAGGCTCAACAATGAAATTACCACTTGGTGCTTTTAGCTGTTCAGCCATGGAGAGGAAATCTTCATTTCAGTCTTCAAATAAATAATTTGTAGTACAGCCCAGTGAAACAATAAGTTCAGGAGAGATTGACATCTTTGAGCTTATATTGAAGCCATATTAAGCAATCTACTCAGGTCTCTTCGGTACTCACGAAAAGTGCTCATTAACCAGAGTGGAAATCCAAATGGATTCTAAGGAAATCAAATCTATAAGACTACTGTGGAACAGAGAATGAGCATGTATCTAAATAAACATCCCTGACCCTTGACAATATAAAATTCTGTGGAGTAGAAATTACCTAAAGGAAGGCTGAGCTCTTCTAGAAATCAATGTATTCAAAAATACCAGTCTCCATAAGAAGGTAGATAGAGTGAAATAATCCTTAGTATTTCTTTTGATTGTTTTTTAGTGTGTTTCTTGGGAAAGACGTGTCTGTCTTCCAAACCCAAGCCTACATGGCTATAACCAGGCAGAGAAGGGGTTCTCATCCCGTGTCTGCCAGGACTCATCCCATTTTGGGAAGGGCCCAGGTTCTTCCTTTCCTGGTGGTGGCTTTTTGGACGCTGTTGGAGAACAAGGCTGGGCTGAATCAGTACCCACCCTGTGGGTCTCCACGTGCAGAGCCATCTTGGTCTTTGCATGACCTGCGGGAGCTGACAGTGGTTTGCAAACTCACGTTTCACATATCCAATGTGAGGAGTCCAGGAACACAGGTTGCAGGAGGAGCCTGCATCTGGGGTTTCTCCATGGTCCTGCACCAGCTCTTCTACAAGGCCCTGAATAGGGAGGTCAAGATTTGTTAATAGGTGCTATGATCACACGTGCTAGGATCAACACCTGTGAAAATGGAGAGGAGGCAGGTCGGGCAGATAGAGGGGTCTGGCCATGTCGCAGCCTGCTGGAGCCTGGGCTTCTCCAGCAGTGAGTCCTGAGGCTTCAGTGTCCCCCATCAGGCCAGCACATTTGGAGCATTATGCTCCAAAGTCACAGTCCCCAGACACATTATTCTGCTTAGATACGTGGCTTTCCCTGTTATTCTTCATAGGCTGAGGCTCGTCTGTGTCTACAGGAGAAGAGGGATTGTCAGGTGAAATCTCAGCCTCTGCCTACTTCAGCTTCTGAACTCGCCTAGACTTGGATGAGACCTAAGGAATCCCTTAGGAAAAATGAAGCAGAAGGTGGTGGTCACAGGTGACACAAAGTAGTCATGGCGCCAGGGATGATTTCTGCAGAAAGCACATTCTCCTTGGTTGTCATCTTGCTGTGGGGGCACACTGGCCGTGGGAGAGAGACATTTCCTGGGGAAGAGACCTTAGTGGTGGTCACCCCCAATGTTGTCCTGCTGGGCCCATGTACATCCAGTGATACAATCTCTTCCCTTCTTTGCCTTGGGTGAGGGTGAAGTGTTCTTTCTAGGCCTGCAGCAGGCTCAGGGTAAATGGGGCATTTGTGTCTTCTCCCCAGGTTTTGAGCTATCATTGCATGGATCTCTAGTCTGTCAGCACAGTGAGAATGCTCTGTAAAATATGGCTTTGCTTCCTGTCATAGACTAGAAGGACTGTGGTCCATTCACCTTCGGGTAACTCTCGTGGGTACTTGGGATTCCCAATTTCTTCCCTGTGGAGCTTTATCCGTGCCTCCTGTGCTCTGCATTCTCAAGAGGTAAATAGCAAAAATGGTGGCTCACCTATATTGGGTACAGGAATGGCCAGACATGCTGTAATATATGGAAGGGTGACTCATGGATGCTCCCCTATGAAGCCTGGAGTCAGGGCCAAGAGCTGGCACTCATGCTATGTGCACCTCAGGCCGCCTGAGGAGTTTGCACATTTGTCTCAGGCACCACACACAGTGACAGTCAGATCCTGATTAGCCGCCTGGCCGGTGAGTGGCTTGATCACTCTCTGGTGACGACTTCTACACTCAGTGAATGGGACAGTCTCTGCAGATACCTCCCACCTGCCACATGGAATTGCGCCCTGTGCGAAAGTCTGGAGATTCTTGCTTCCTTCCATATGTTTGTCTGCATCACATGGACATGGGACAGGAGACAGTGTCTGATTTTTAAGTATGGTCTTTGGCACAGTTACCTGCAAGCACTTCTAGCACACACCTGGAAGGCAGGGGCCAAGAACATCTGTACTAGCCCCACCATCGGGTATTTGAAATTGTCATGAATGGCTACTCCAGCATCTAGGAAGTCCAGCAAGACAAATGACCTGGCCAGGTGCAATTAAATGTTCTACCAGAGCCTGACACACTTGGAAGGATCCTTACAATGGATCCTGTGAGGCCACAGATCTCCAGCAACCACCACTACAGGAAGGAGTTTGGGTGCCTCCAAGCCATGCATGGCTCCCTGACCCCTCAGCCAGTCCCCGATCTGCCTGGACATCTCCTGCAACCTACTCTTGGACCTGACGGAGGGCAAGAGGCCAGACCAGTGAAGAGTAGAGACCAAGCATCCCAAGCTCAGTTCTGGTGATCCTCCCTGATGCAGCCTTCCAGGGTCAGGAGAGTAAGGGTTGTTCAGCAAAAAGATCCAGACAGAAGTCCTGGGACACCATCTAGGGGAAGATGTCCCTGATCACCACTTTTGGCAGAAGGCAGAAGGTACAGGCCAGGGAATCACAGAAGGCTCGCTCTGGAAGCCAGGACGGAAGTCCAATCGGTGGGGTTCTCTTAGAGCAGAGCATGGAGCACAGATCCTGAAGCAAGGAGAGCGTCGCTGCTGGTCCAGGGAAATTTCGCACAGCTTTTCACAGTGCTTTAGGTAGAGACGCTGTGTTTGATGTACATGATACTGAACAGAAGCCAGGGGCGCTGGAAATGTTCCATTTTTAAGAGGTCTGAGTCCCCTTTCCATAAGCATGAGACCCCCATTCTTCAAGGGCTGCAGGCAAGTAGACAGATAAAGGAGGACCTGTAATAGTCGCCATAGAGGTGACTGTAAGGAGCAGAGAGCGACAACTTGAGGTCCACCCCCCAGGAGACTTTCCTTAAGTCGAGATGAGTCATCTAGGATGGTCAGTTAAGACCTTACTGCTCTGGGCACAGCACTGCCCTCCAGTGGGGGGTGGAACCCTGCCTGCAGGAAGGAAGCACATAGTGCTACTCACTTATGCTCAGGAACCTGGGCTCAAACAGGACAAAGGTGTAGGTGATCCCTGTGTGTCTATAGGAAGACCTCTCTTGTGGGCCACACGCCACCCGGTCACCACAGGATGCTGCAGGTACCTCCCCTGCCCCTTTCTCTGGCCCTCGCTGCACTTCTGGTCAAGGATCAGCACCTGCCCAGATGGGGAGCCCAGAGGAGGCTCAGAGCACATATTGTCAGCTCTCCAGGGGAATCTACTTCCAGCCCAACTACAATTTTCTTTTAGGGAAGTCTTGGTCTTGGAGCCCTTTGCAAAGGCAAGAATACCTGTTCATTGGAGAAGTCCATCCAGAGTCCTTTATAGGTACCTGGCTTCTGCCTCCCCAGCACACCTGGGCTTACCTCACATCTATAGCACTGAGCATGCAGATGCCAGATGTGGTTGGCCACAAAAAACTGGTCCCCTGGGCAGTTAGGTTCACCACAGTGGGCCTTTTATTGGAACAGTTTTTCCCAGGTCTCTTTGGTCCTTTCCCTGAGTTCTTGGCAGGTTGCCTGCTGTTCTTGTACATGACTATTGATGCTTGTTGGTGTCTAGGATTTCTGCGGTCTTCCCTGGACATCTGTGGAGGAATCCGCCTTGTCCTTCACACTTGCCAACCTCAGAAAATGAGGTTGATGAGGAAGTTTCTTTCCAGATCGACTTAATAAGTGCTTTCCATTTTCTAAATTCCTAAAGTGAATATGCATTTATTGACATGAACAACCTACCAAGAAAGGTTGGATTTAATCTGGTATTTGAGCATTGTTCTGAGCCAAATCTATTTTCTTTCATCTTCCAGGGAATGCTTCTAAAATCTTCAGGCATGGTATAGGTTTATTTCTATGCAAAAAGCACAAAGTGAGGTGAGGATTATACCAGCGCCTGATGGCCAAGTCATTTCCTGAGTTATGTCATCCTGTGAAGGGCCTAGGCTCCTGGTGACATTCTCAGGATGAGTCTTGGAGGTTGGACAAGGACAATATTGTGAGGTCCAGTCACCCCAAGTGGAACTAAAAGGGTTTTGCAAATAAATGTATCTGAGGGTCTGTGAACCCTACATTGTGTCTGACTAGCCAGAAAGCCAGGAGTTCAGATTTATCACTCCATGGTGACAAGTTCTAAGGGTCAGGGGATGAGACATGCTAGGCAGTCACATGCCACCTGCTCTTGAACCACACCTTATGTAAAACTGAGTTACTTAAGAGTTTCTCCCTCTATAGCATCAGTGGGAGGTCATGGGACAGGACAGTGTCTGATTTTGAGTGTGATTTTTACTACTGTCACTGGCAAACATTGCTAGCACATGCCTGGAAGGTGGGACCTGAGCACAACTATACCAGCCCTACCCACTGTGTGCATTTCAAATGGTCAGGAATGGCTAGTCCAGCACATGGGAAGTTCTGCAGACCTAGTGACCTGGCAGGATTTGATGGTCGGACAAGAGCCTGGCACACCTACAAGAGCTCCTTTGCAGAAACTCCTGTGAGGCCACAGCTCTCCAGCAACAACCACTGCAGGAAAGAGTTGGGTGCTGCAGCGGCTCATGGCTCTCAGAACCCTCCTCCAGGGCTCACTGTGTTGAGAGGTCCAGGCAGGTGAAGAACTTTGTGAATTGGAGGGTGAGGAAGATCCCAGCCATTGCAGAGTGGAGGCCGCGTAGCCCAAGCTAAGGTGCTGCAGACAGCAGTGCTTGTGCCCGTGCATCTTCCCCAGCCACCAGGTGTCCTCCTAGAGGTGGCCTTCCAGGGCCAGTGTGGTGGCACTTCTATCTGGCTCTCCTTGGCAAGAAGACTCTCACTCCCCTCTCCCTGGAAGATGTGCCTGATCACTGTGGGCAGACAGCAGGAGGTGTGGCCCGGGGAGCAATGCCAGAGAATCAGAGGGCTCCCTCAGTAAGCCCTGGCTGAGGTTCAGGGGGTACAGGTTGTCCTTGGAGCAGAGACCCATCCAGGCACAGAGTGTCTCTGCTGGGGCAGGAGCTGTCATCCTGCTCACCTGACGCCGCTATAGGATGGGTCCACAGAAGATGCTGGGCTCTACCCATGGGGAGGTTTTCTGCAGGTTTTACACAGTGCTTGATGTCCCTGATGCTGCACGTGAGCCAGGGGTGTTGGAAATGTTCCATTTCTAAACAGGAGAGTCTGCACCCCAAGCCATGAACCCGGAAACTGTTGGATTCTGGGTGCCATTGTGACCCCTGGCACAACGTGGGAAGGTATTCATGAATGAAGGTGTCGCTGATCCTGAGAAGCTGGGATGTGACGTAGCCTCCACTATGGGGGTCACTGTCTGCAGGAAGACACAGCTGCCCACCCCTTCTAACTCAGACTCATCAGACACCAAAGTGCAGCTGATCAGCTTGCCTGTCTGCAGGGAGACCTCACCCATGGGCCACATGCCTCCCTGTCACCACTTCCTCCCTCTTTGTGTGGTCCTCTCTGTAGTTCCGGCCCAGAAGATCAACAGCCTCCAGTGCTGCCCACTGTCTCAGCTGCCAGGAAGGGGCAATAGGGGCTTCCAGGGCAGACACCCCACCTCCAAGGTGAGGAGCCCTGCAGGAGGCTCAGGCACCCAGAACTCATCCTGATCTCAGTGGGATGGGGATTATATCAGGATCTGACCTTTAAGAGCCAGACTCTTCCTTAGTTATATTATCCTGGAAGACTCTAAGCTCTCTGTGACTTTCTCATGACCACGCCTGGATTTCAGGGACATTGTGGTGTCCTTGTGTCAGGTCACCACAAATATACCTAGAAGGGTTTGGCAAATATGTGCATCTTAGTGTTTGCATCCAACTGTGCAATGGTTGCATTTGGGCAGGAGGCACACAGAGGCCTAGAAACGCTGGTGTGCAGCATTATACTGTCCTGGCCTAGGAAGGAAGAAAGTCCTCCCTGCTGGGTGCGATGCCTTAGTGGCCCCAAACCACATGCGATTGTTCCAACTCCAGAGCTGAGCCAGTAACCTCTAATCTCCTAGCAGCCCCATGACTGTGGAATTTCACTCCAAGGACACTGTCCTCGAGTTCCTATCTTCACTCGCATGGGACACACACTGCCCAACACTTGCCAGCATTTTGGCGAGGAACACCTGGGCACTGCAATCCAGTGGCCATCCTAGACTTTACCGGTCCTGTGGGGGTGAGGTTTCGCACCTGACCAACCTAGGTTTTGATCTGAAAGCACTAAACTTGCTTCTCCCTGACAGCTCCATGAATCCAATCCTGCTGACCAAGGTCTTGAGTCTTCTCCTTGAGGTTGTGGGAAACAGAATGAGACGTTCACAGGTCAGCTCTCGTATGTCACAAGAGTGCTTCTGGCTGTTCTTCAGTGCTGCTGCCTGTTTGTTTTGGGGACACATGCCCATTCTCAACTCTTAAGTATTCACTCAGGAAAATGTGATTTGGGTAACAAAATAGCTTGAAAATCTCCCTATTCACTGCTCCTGGGATGTTATCAACAAAACTATGGTCAAAACATGGCCATAAGGGTGTTGGCTCACTGAGTGGTCACTGGGGGGAACTGGGCTGCCCATCGCCCAACACACATGAGTTTGAGAGTCTTCAAATTATCACAGCTCTTCTGAAATTGCGATTTGTGATCAGCCTTGTAAGCAACAATCCTGTTTAAGTAGAAGCAGAAAGTTGGGTGGGGTAGGTAAATTGAGGCACACCAAGGGACAGAAATAATACAAGAGGAAGTTACAGGTATGATCATCTTGCTACTTATGGAGGAAGATATTGCTATGTGCTTTCATCCCATCTTTGCAATTTGTATGCGACCCCTGTGAAAGAAACTGGGCTTTTAATGAACGTTGTGCTGCAATCTCACCAAAAGCAAATTTAGCTAATCTTGTAGTTTTCTCCCCATTATAAAAGTTAAGATGCCATTCAAGGAAACAGATGCTACCTCTTGGTAGTGGCCCTCACTGGTTCCAGTGCTACACTTGACTAGAATGTGATCCAATATGGTGGCCTACATGTGAAGCCTGGGGGTGTCTCCAGGTGTTGTATCAAACATCAGCAGGGTTAATTTTCTGTCCCAGGTTCATCATTGCTGAAAATGATTAGCTTGACCTACAGCTCTAGCTAACATTGCATGGTGAGTATCACTGCTAATATGCAATCTGACAGGGATAATTAGGCTCGGACCACGAAATCCTGTGCTACAATCTGAAGCCTATGTCTGGACTCAGTTTTTGCCTCAGTACATGGGTTCCAGACTGGGGGAATTTGAGCAGCACCAGACTATGGATGTGTAAGACCCCTTTGGGGGTTGTTCTTCTATAAGTCAGTTCAGAGTGGCATTTCTTAAACACTTCGAATGCACTGTCATGCTCCATGGGGCCGTGTCAGGTATGGCACTGTCACTTTCTAGTGCCCAAATGTAGCTGTGGATCTTCACAGTCTTATTTGGGGCCATGTGTGGCTGGGATAGAGGATTGTGTGCCCTTAGTGCTAGAAACTCCGGACTTTTCTTGGACAAAATAACTACGCAAAGCATATTTTGAGTAAGTTTTTAATGGACAGAAATAGCAGTTCAGGTACTAGCTAAGATCAAGGTTTTTGAGTATACCCATATGGATTCCTGTCTTGAATTCAATTCAATATCCTCAAATGGGGCTAGAAGTTTCCCCAAAATGTCTCACAGCTCTGATTCTGGCTGCTAGCCACACATTCTCATTCTAAACCTTGTCACAGCCTCTAAATTTGCCTAAATTTACATTGACCTAAAGAAGTAGAAAGTTGTGGCTGAGGCTCGCAGTGAGAGATGCTGACATGATGCAAATATCCTTCAAGATACTGTGGACATAGAGCTGTCTGCCTTGAGGCCAAGGTATTTTTCTCAGAACTTGTGGTCATCCAGCGAAGATCTGGATCGATGCCTTTAAAGACACTATTTCAATACATAATGTCTGAAAAGATGAGCTGTGACTCCTGGCTACCAGAAATTTCATCCTAGCCAAGTTTAGGGTCTCGGGTGATACTGTAGCAACTTGGGTGACTGAGTTCTATAGCACAAGTCATATTACAGTTAGTCTACAGAAAGAAAAATATTATATGGTGAATGTCTCAGAAACAAAGTAAAAATGAGCGCAGCTCCTAAACCCAGAAAGAATCCAGCGTTTTGAACTGGGGTCATCAGGACAGTGGTGGAAAAGCTGTTGGAGCCATCCCTGCAGGTTTGTGCAAAATGATATTCTGACCATGCTGGGAATGGTTTTCATTTCCACTGCTGGTCCCTGTTCACCCACTCAGTAAGGTCGGATTATGAATGCAGAGAGCGTGCCAGTGAGTCTCAAAGTAGAATAGGCTGAAGAATACAGTGTGATCAAAAACTATAGTGAGCTTTGAAGAGAGAAGCCTCAGGATACCTGATCTGTGACTAAGGTGGCTGAAGACAGCCAGTACTATTATGAGCCTGGCTTTCCACTGCATGACAATCCAGATCCCCTGGCTCCATGGAGAAGCCATGCATCCTCAGAGGGAACGGTCACGAGCTTGTGAGTCTTCCCGTTTCTCTGACTCTATCCTCTTGGCACACAGAGAATTCTGGGGAAAAGGACAAGGACAAGGAGCAGATATGGGAGGTACAAATCCTTGAGGTTATGTCTCTACAACCTTTGGTCTCACAGCAGCCCTATGACTTTGGAAGCGCAAATCCAGGTATCCTGTCCCATGTGTCCCACATTCCCTCACTCGGTGTCTATACTAGCATAGACGCTGCCCTACAGTCTCCAAGATTAGTGACCATCATGATTCCTGAGGTCTTCCTAGTGGTTAACAAGCAAGGGTAGGCGAGGTCGTCGTGCACCATCGAGAGCCCGGGTTGTGACCTCAACGCAGTTCCTTGCTTCTCAAAGTAACTGGGTCTGATCCCTCAGGCCAACCCTTCTCAACAACCATGAGGAATGAAGACTCAAACAGGATATGCCACATCACATGTTAGCTCTCAAATGCTGCTATAGTTCTCTTCACTGGCTCCAGCTGTCATTTTGGGGAACACACTCTACCTCAGTTCATATGTTTTCAATGAGGCAAATGTTTTCTTCACAAAATTTTCAAAAACAGATGTTTGCACTGTAGAGTCGACAACTTCCCAGAGCAGTGCGCGTTGAGATCTCACTCTGAAGGGCTCCTGTGGGCTCGCACAGTTGGTCTTTGTCAGCACTGAGCTTCCCATCACTACCGTGTGTGGCTCTGAGACGCCTCACATCACCTCGACTCTGTAGAAATGGTGGTTTGCCATTAGGCTTGGCTATGTGTTCTAAAATGGGGAGAAGAGGGTTGGAGGTGGCAGGTCAAAGCAATCCAAAGGAGACAGAGGAGACCAAAACAAACAGGAAACTATTGGTATTATGATCCCAACCCTTACAGACAAGGTATTGGTGTGTTATCCTGTCTTTGCAACATTCATAATGTCCTCTGGAAAGAAAACAAGCTTATTTTATCACAATCTTAATAAATATGTCTAGCAGTTTGTAAAAATTTGTGTTACTTACACAAACCTCAAGCTGTCATTGAAGGAAATGGAACATAGCATCTTGGGTGAGGCCTTCCACTGGTCCTGAAGCCATGGAATAGGATGTGGTCCAATATGGCAGCCTTCATGAGCCGTCTGGACGATTCTCTGACTTGTGTCAGCCATAGCAGTATTGTTAGACCACACTGAACCTGGAGTGAAAACTAACCTAATTGGCTTTGATCTTTAACTTAATTCAATGTGTGAGTATAGTTGATAGGGACTCTGAGGGATAATTAAGTTGGACCTGGAACATCTTGTGACTGTGGTCTCTCTAGCCCAGGTCTGGAACTTGATGAGCTTCACTTTCTCAACAGCAAATACAGTACATGGGTACCTGAGAGTGGGAATTTTGTGAGCAGGACCATGCTATGGTGGGTGCGATTCTTGGGCATTCATAATCTTGCAATCCACATCTAATTGGCAGTCTTGAGACAATTCTTTGAACACAACTTTAATTCTCCGTGGGGCACTGTGAAGTATGGCATTAGTGCTCCTAGTGCCCAAATTTAGCTGTAGGTCCTTCCCTGGACAACTAATCCTGCCCGAGACAACTCTAGAAATACTGCCTGTATCTGGTGAATGCTGTGCACTTACTGCTACAAATTCAGAGTGACATTCTTCTGCACCGATACCACTAAACACAGAAGATTGTGTTGAGTAAGTTTTTGATGGACAGAAATGGCAATGGTTTTGGAGACCAGCTAAGATACTGGCAGGCGAAGGCCTGCGGATCCATTGCTAAATGTGAAGCCAGAAGTCTCCCCACTTTGTTTCAGAGCTGGGACGCTGCTGGCCACGGTCTCTATAGCTTCTCATTCTCAACCTTTCTATGGACTGTTACTTCTCCCTGAATTCTACATTGGTCTAAGAGAAAGCAGAGAAAACTGTGGCTGAGGTTCCCCGTGGGCATTTCTGTGTGTCTTAATCTCTTGCACAACACTATTGATGTCTAGATGTTTTCCTTGGGGCAATGATGTCATGCTTCTCAAAGCTCACTGACAGTCAGTAAAGCTCTGGATTGATGCCTTAAGAAGCCATTATGGTGCACACAATGTCTGAAAAGATAACTTTTGGAGCAAAGGGAGTGGGAGCTTTGCCCTAGCCCATTTTTGAGTCTAAAGTGATTGCAGCAGCACTACCTGGTGCCTGGGAGTGTCCCAATTATGAGGCCCCATTTCAGACATAAACTGCAGGAAGGAAAATGAAACCCTTGACGATGAGCTTTTAAGAGGTAAAGGAAAACATTGAAAACAACCTTAAAAATACCTAAGCTACCTAAACACATTTTGTAGAGATCTGAAGCACAGCTGATGGGAATTGTTGAGGCAGCAGGCCTTTCTAGAACATAAGGAGCCTGGATTTTGAGCTGGGGGCCATCAGGAGAATGTCGAGATGGGAAACATTCCTGGGAGGAAACCCTGGCTCTGTTCCACAGGAAATGACAGTGTGGCCCTGCCGGAGTTATTTCAATGGTCTCATTATACCCTGGTTGGTCTTGATGATCTCAGATGCTAAGGGCAGAGAAGGTGGCAGGGGAGACTCAAGAGGGAATAGAGTGAAGTAGGGACATGTTCTCATAGCTTCAGGTTTCTCCCAGGAACCTTAGGAAGTGAGGAAATTTCAAATATTTTTAATGTGAGGAGTTTGGACGACAACGTATCTGAGCTCTTCAGCTTCAAATGCAATGAAATCCTTTTATCCTGGAGTGGTTTGGTGGTCTACACCAAGTCCTTGAGTTTCACACACAAGATTGGCATCTAGGCTTTTATAATGGTGAATCCACGGTCAGAAAAGTCAGAGCAGTGTTGCTCAACACTGTCCCTAGGTCTTTATTTTGTAGGAAATATGATGCAATGAGTAACTTTGATGCACAACCAGATTCGTAGACTCTCAGAAGAAGGAATCTCAAAGCTTCTACTTATTCCTTGTCATAGGAGGAAAAATGAAATCATGGAAGCCTTATGAATTGGTTCAGGCCAAACACATGGCTGGAGGTGATTCTGAGCCAGCGATATTTTTTTTTTTTTTTGTGGGTACCGGGGGGTCGACCTCAGGACCTCGCGCGCCAGGAGGCGCCCGTGCCACTGAGCGATATCACCAGCCCTTTTTTAGTATGTGGGTTCCGGGAGTCGAACTCGGGCCCTTGCGCTTGCCAGGCAGGCGCGTACGCCGCTGAGCCATCTCACCGGCCCTGAGCCAGCGATATTTTGACTGGTAGTAACTAGGAAATGGGTGCACCTCATGAATTCACTGTCATGTGAAAATTCTGCAGTGCTGTGCTGTGCTGGTGAGGAAATGGTAGAGTTACAAGGTTAGAGGGGCTGCTTCCTGGCAGAGAAGGAGGCATTGGAAGTAACAGGAAGGCCTTTGCTAGCTTTGCACCTCACCTGTCATATTAACAAGAAGGATGGGGCAATCATAATTTTGATTTTAATCTGGAGATTTTTTTGTAATTACATGGGTGGGAATGTCAGAAAAAACATGGGTACAGAAACAATACATATGAGACACAAATCGATAAGAACCTACAGTATTCCCCAGGTTGTAATTGAAACATAGCTTCTCGTGTAGATCCTTGAGGGGCAGTTAGGTACTCAAACTTGGGACCCACCTCTTGTTGATGGAATCACATTATTTTCCAAGAAATGCATGATACACTCCTTAGTATTAGGGGGATTTATTGAAGTGAAATCTTCTCCCCAGAGTATCTGTGAGGAATTTGCTACTACTTCTTGGAACAAGCAATGATACAGGAGAACTTATAGGTGGCCCATATATGCTGCATCTTGAGCTAAAAATGGTACTACCCAGAGTCTCTCCAAAACTCAAGCTATCGATGCCATCCTTCACAGATAGGGTTACTTTTCCCATCAGCCCAAGTCAGTTCTGTGAGCTAGAAGTGCCTATTGTCACTCCAACTTAGTTTGGTGACCTTGTTACAAGCTCACAGCCCTTAATAGTACAGACTGATGGTTACTTTGCTTTGGGCCTACTTTCCTAGAGTCTTGGACTTGTAGCAGTAATAAAATTTTACACCAGACACTATTCCCCAAGAAGTCAATTCTGGAGTTGCACAGGGCATAATGGGGGAGACTTGCAGGGCAGGGCTCCCATCAGAAAGTCAAAGGTGCCTAGACAAGAAATACTAACTCTTTACAACAATGGGAGAAAATTTGACCTACACGTCTGTGTATAAATGACATTTTTTCATTGGCTAATATAGTAACAAGTGTTTTTGGCCAATGGAAAAGCTGCCATGCTGTGACAGTAAATTTTAGATGCAAGTCAGATATAGCATTAACTTAAACATGGGATGTTCCAGTAAACTGTTACTCTCCCTACCCCTTCCTTAAGTGGTACAGAAATTGGTAGGCACACCCCTTTGCTAAGGTTTTTCCAGCATTATGGGATCCACACTCGTGAGAGTTTTGCTTAATTCTTAGGTCAAGTATCAGTTAACAGAACTAGACACAAACAAGCTAAAATAACTTTGAAAATCCTAAGTCATGAACACTGACCAGCAGTTCATTCACACATAAATAGCTCATATCTCTGGTCTCTGCAGCCCAACTACAGAGTTAAACTCATGGAACTTGACTTTGAGAATGAGAACCTCTTTATTTGGGGAAGCACCCCTGTGCTGGAAGGCTCAGGCTGAGAATGAGTCAGAACAATTGTGGTGGCCCAGAATCTTATGTTGCCTTAAGGTTCCTTTTGCAAATAGGCAAGGAGTAAAAGGAAAGCAAAGCTATATGACATCTATTGTGCAAAACACAGCTGGAGGTTCCATGTGAACATGTACTCTTTTTAGTTGTCATTCAAGGAAATGGAAGATGTCTTCCCAGTGTTGCTAGCTGGTCCTGAACCAGTCAAATAGAAAGTGCTCCAATATGGTGGCCCTTATGAGCAGCCTAGGGGCATCTCAAGGTTGGGTCAGCCTCAAGGTTGGGATTGATTTTCAGTGCCAGGTTCAGTGTTGACCAAAATGATTTTCATGGTCAATAGCATTAGCTAAAGATACATGGTGAGTGTGATATTAACTCTGACAATGACAGCGTAGCTGGGACTGCAAAATTCTAGATGTGGGCCTCAGAGGTTGCAGCCATACAACTAAAGAAAATTTTGCCTTCTCAGCAGTGAGCAGTGTGTTCCTTACACTGGGGACTGGTGCAAGCAGGTGCAGGCTGTGGATGGGTAGAGTCCTTTGAGGACGGCAGTTCTCTGTTCTACATCAAAACTGAACTTGCTTGAGAAAATTCTTTGACTACAACTTCATTTCTCCATAGGGCCATGTGAAGTATGGCACTGGCAATTTTAGGGGGGCCCAAAGTAGTTAAAGGGCTTTCAAAAGAAGATCTCATTTTGAGCTATATATGCCTGAGACAGAACACTCGAGAAAAACTACCTGTACCTAGTAGATACCATGCACTTCTCCTAGAAGTTCAGTGTCCCCTTCTGCGACATCACTGACAACCTTGTGTGGAGTAATGGTTAACGGGCAGAAGCATAACAACTGTGGTGCACAGCTAAGGTGGCACTGCACATTTAGTAGACTGAACACTGGAGTGAGTTCTTCAGTAGGATGTGATCCTTCAAGTGGGGCTAAAGTTTTCCCCAAATACTTTCAGAGCACTGATCCTGGTTACGAAGTCCAATAGCATCTCATTCTCAGTATTTCTGTGGAGTATGTTAATTTTACCAAAATTCTAGGTTGGTTTAAGGGAAGCTGAAAGCAGTAGAAAATGGTGGCTGAGTTTCCCTATGAGAAACATTCTGTGTCATAGAGTTCTCCTGTATGAATATGCTGACGTACAGCTGTTTACTTTGAGTCAAAGGGATTAAGTTTTCTCAGAGGTCGGGGTCAAATCACAAAAATCTTAAACAGCACCTTCAAAGCTGCATTAGTACACACAGTGTCTCACACATTGAGAGTAATTTCGTGATGCAAAGACACCAGGTATTTTACTTTAGCCATGCTTAGCATCTAAGGTGAGATTGCAGTAACTCCATTTCTAGGCTGAGGGTTCTATGTCATGGGCTTCATTTCAGACTTAAATTCTATCAGAAGGAAGTGTCTCCTTACAACTTATTCAGACAGACGGATAAGCACCCTACAAAATACTTAAGCTCCTTACTTTTCCTAGAGATCTGATCCACAGGGCATGAGAATTGCTCAGACACGAGGTCCTTCTAGAACCAAAGGAGAGGGGGTCTGGGGTTTTGAATTGGGTTCTTCAGACCATGAGGAGAATGGGGAACACTTCTCAGGTTGAACCTTGGCTCTGTGTGTGGGAAATGATGTTCAGACCGTGCTGGGGATTACTTGCTCTTTTTGCACCCTGATTGGTCTCAATGATTTCAGGTCATGAATAGGGATGGGGTGGCCCCTGAGACTCAATGGGACAAGGCGAGGTAACTAGGGAAATGGTCTCCTTGGTTCAAGTTTCACATGGGAAACTTGGAAAGTGAAGAAAAGTCCAGGTACGAGCTGACGCTGGGGAGTTGGGCACCTAGGTACCTGGGCTCTTCGGCTTCAAAGACAGTGAAAACCCCATGTAAACTGGAGTGGCTTGGGATCTACACTGTCTTCAGCGCTCACCCTTCAATAGTCTAGGGTTCCACTCTTGAGGCACCGTATCTCCATGCACACGCCACACAGCACAGTGAGGTTAATCCTCTTCCCCAGACAGAAACATGGAGAAAGCACCGTGTCCCACACTCCTCTTTCTGAAAGTGACTTGCGGCTCCTTCAGTTGTTTCTTTGACATAAAGAATGAACTGGGCAACTGCGTCACTTCAATGCTAGCACTCTTTGCATACTATTCCTTCACTGGAACACTGAGACTCATGGGATCCTCATTTGTGGAAATGTCTCAGTCTTCAGCGTGACCTCCCCAACCAAAGAACTTGTAATGTTTGACCAGTGTTGTATCAGCTCCACGCTGGAGCAACTGTTTGTTCTGTCACTGTCTTTGGATTTTACTTCGTGAATTTGCATCTGAATATTGTGTACCATACTGAAGAATGGATATGATGGCAACTTGCACCCAATTGGGCTTAGGGACTTTACAAATGACCGTGGCTCAGAGTTGCCCCAAACCTCCTTTGGTTATTTTTCTAAAGATATTAAGCAACACTCATGCTTCAGCAATGTGGGAGACATTTCATGGGTGATGTCTGATATGCAGTAGGCATACCTGGCTAGGTGGGTAAGAATGTTGTATATTTGTCACCTTTAACTATTTGCAAGAGAACAAGCTTGCATGAGCAGTGTCACGGAGGTGTGAATTACAGTCATGCACTCCCGTGGTCCTGGTGTCTCAATGTGGATCACAACCTCAGTTACAGGGCAAAATTCTAGGACCCATTCAGGAAGGGGTATCCTTGGATAGACTGAGCATTTCAATCCGATGGCAAAAAAAATGCTCTTGGCAACAGGCTGGGATGTTGGTGTGGGCTTGCAGGAAATGAAGGATTAAATACTTGCTGTTGGTCCCAAAATTCAGTCAGGTTTCTTTTAAAGCAGATTGGGACCGACAGCATGAGAAACTAGTAGCATAAGACCCCCCAGCATGATTCCAGGCCAGGGGTGATGCACTACCCCTCTCAGTTGCAGGTAAGCAGAGCCTCATCAGTGGGGTGAATGTCTGATTAACAGACTCCGTGGCGGTTCTTCTGTACCAGCGCTGTCAGGTAGGGTGAACGGTTAGGGAAGGGGATGCTTACAAGATTCCTCAGTTGAAATGCCAGATCAAATGTCTGGTCAAGGTCAGAAAGACTAAACATGGCTCAAGTAGCCCCCCTTGATGATCAGGGAATATCCAGAAACACAGGAGGCTTCTCTTAGATAATGTGACACTTTAGATTCTCTGCTTCTCCTTTGTGCCCTGCAGAACGCAATGGGGCAAGGAGGATCCTAGGCAATGGCAATGAATGACTGCAAGACAATTGCTGTAGATGAGCAGGGATGGGCTGGAATCCAAGATGGAGTGCAGTCTGCTTGCTTCTACACTCAACAGGCTCGACAGTGTCCTGCACACTCACACTTCATGCACACTAGCTGAGGGCTCCAGGAGCACAAGTTAGCAGGAGGTGCCCGCACCTGCAGCTTCTCCATTCTCCTGAAACCTTGAGCTCTGTTTATGGCCTTGTACAGGAGCAAGATTTGTGACCGATGTTTAAGACTGCGTGGTTATTGGAGATGAACATATAAGAAAACTGTAAGAGTCAGGACTGGGCAGAGGGAGAGGTCAGACCATGTCACAGCCTACTGAAAACTTGAGCTCCCCAGCAGTGAGGTCTGAATAATTTCAGCGTCCTCCATCAGGCCTGTGTCTTTGGAACACTTTGATGTGAAATCTCCAGGTAACTTCTGTTGTCTGGGATCCAAGCCTTTCCTTATTAGAGACAGGCATGCCCGTTAGTCCCTCTTCTCTACCTGTGAGGCTAAGTGTGTAGGACAATGGGCTGAGTAAATCCCAGCCCCCTCAGCCTGAAGGTTCTCAACTCACCTACACTTGGGAGGGAAAAAAGGAATCTCTTGGGGAAAGCAAGGCAGAAGGTGGCCTGCTCAGGTGCACGCCGAAGTGGTAGCACCAGGGACTGTTTGCAGAGAGAGATGACGACAAACGTGTCTGGCCAAGGACATTTCAGCTTGGACAAGGAAAATGATGTCCAGTAATGAAGATTGAACTATGCCATTATTTCCCAAGCGAGTGACCTAGTTGAAAGTCGTCCTGTCCAGGGTCAGGGAGTTGAAGGTCTTCTTCCCAAAAGCTGTGGAAGAGAAGGAAAGGTGTTCTTTATGCTGTGCTGCTGGAGTTGTTGTGAGAGTCTCCGCACAGAAATAAGCCTTGCTGAGCAATGAGCCAACAGAGTGAGAAGCAGGTTACATTTAGAATCTCAGCTCTATCAGGTACAGAAAGGGCCAAGATGTCCTGCCTGGGCTATATCATTGGATACAGGTTGGGCAGTGTCAGGACATGGCCAGAGTGAAGTCTGGAGTCGGGGCCACAGGCTGTGTCACCCATGCCAGTGCAACCCAGGCTGCCCTAGAAAGAGCCTGTGTATCAGCGCATCAGAGCTTCTGAGGGGCTCTGTGGACTATGCCTAATGGAGTTATCCATGGGGTTAGTCTGGATTTATCACTCTCTTGCTTGAGAAAATTCACTGAATGCTCTTTCCTTCTCCATGGGGCCATGTCAAGTATGGTGTGGTCACATATTGGCCCCCAAATGTAGCTGTACATCTTCAACACACATCTTTTCTTAGGCCATGTGTGGCTGCGATGAACACTTGAGAAATCCTGGCCCTAACTAAGGATACACACCACGCTAGACATTCATATTATCACTCTTGGACAAAATCACTAAACAAGTAATATTTAATATTTTGAGTAAGGTTTAACCTACAGAAAGGGGGAGCAGTGTGAGTGATTAGACAAGATAAGGTGTTTTTAGCCACTCCATAGGGGTTCCTATCTCTAATTTGTTTCAGTTTCTTCAGATGGGGCTAGAAGTTCCCCCAAAGAGTCTCAGATCTCTACTGTGGGCTGCTGTCCACGTTGAGGTTGCTCATGAAACATTCTACGTACCTTTCAATCTCATGCAAGATACTGTTTTCCTTGAGCTCCTTCTCTGAACTCATGGTCAGCCTGCAAAGACCTGGATCGATGCCATGAAGAAGCCATTTCAATGCCAGCACATTCTGAAAAGATGAGGGTAACTTCTTGGGGCAAAGCCCACCAGAGCATTCCTCCTGGCCAGGTGAGGGTCTCAGGTGATACTGTCCCAGTGCCATTTGTTGACTGAGGGTGCCATGACACAGGCTTTATTGTGGACTTGAAGTCTACAGAAAAGAAGCTGTTTTTTTAGGATGGATTATCTCAATAACGATAACTGCTCTTAAATACCTGAGCTACTCAAAACACTTTTTCTAGACTTTCATCCACAATGGTAAAAATTGTTTAGGAAGAAGGTCCTTCTAGATCAGTGAAGAGTCTGGGGTTTTGAGCTGGGGTCATCAGGACCATGATATACCTTCTCATTTTCAATTCCTGAGGATGGTTAATTTTTCTAGACTGGTCTAAGAGAAACTGAAAGCAGAGAAAATAGAGGCTGAAGTTCCCAGAGGGCATTTATGTGTCTTAGTCTCATGCATGATACTGATGACATCTAGCTGTTTGTACTGGAGGCAATGGTACCAGGCTTCCTAGTGCTCACCATCAACCAGCTAAGATCTGCATTGATCCTGAATCTCTGCAGACATTGTTTCCACTGAAATGGCTTAATGTATTGTTTCTTCTTGGAGCAAAGGCACCAGGTACTTCATCCTAGCCAGGGTGCAGGTCTAAGGTGATGTTGCAGCAAACTGGTCATTAACTGATTATTCTATCTACCGGGACTTGTTTCAGGCCTGGCATACAGGAAGAAAAATGAACAACTCCCAATGTTTTTTTTGTTTTTTGTTTGTTTGTTTGTTTGTTTGTTTGTTTTTTGGAGGCATATGAAGAATCAAACATCCTCTAAACATAACTAAATTGTTTCAGTGAATTTTTTGGAGGTTCTGAGCCAAGGTTGGTGGGACTTGTTCAAACAGCACCCCTTTTTAGAACGGGGGAAGAGAGCCTGGACTTTGACCTGGGGGCCATCAGGACACTGTTGAGATGGGAAATATCCTTGGAAGAAACCCTGGCTCTGTGTTCATAGGAAATGACATTCTGACCATGCAGGAATTGTTTTCACTGTGACTAGTTACACCCCGATTGCTCTCGGTGATGTCAGATTATAAGGGCAAAAACTGTGCCAGAGAGACTTGGAATAGGGTGAAATAAGTATGGAAATGGTGTCCTCATGGTTTTCAAGTCTCCTACCAGAAACTGAGGGAGTGACAACATTTCAAACCTACACATTAATGGGAGTGGGGGAGCCTGGCTTGGTGCTCAGGTGTATTTGATGACAGTTACAACACGTCTCCATGAGGCAGGTCCAAGGGCCATTAGAGGATCTTGGATTCTCTTCCGGCTTCTTGCTCTCACTTTTGTTACCATTGCTGAACCACGGTAAAAAGCATGCTTGATGACATACCTGTGTTTGATTTTATTCACGGTGATTGGAAACAGTGATTCACGTGTGTTCTTCTCTGGACTTCTCCAGAGTTCCTCACTTGGTGTCTTATGATCTGCATTGTCCGAGGGACTGGGGTCGTGGAGTTTGATTAGAAAGTTATTTTTCCACAGCAGGTGTGAGTTGAAATAATTGACTTTTTCCAGTGACTCAAAGTATGAGTCCAGTGGCTGTACCTTTGTGAAAAGAATCTAGGAGTTTGGTGGAATTTGAATAATCCTCTTGGGGTCACTTTTCTATTTTTTGGTTGTGTGCCTTTTCACAAAGATCTACTCTCAGGTCTCCAGGCCCTGCTGCACTGAGTCCTTTGCTGGGAAGCAATGGTCACATCAGGCAGGGTTGTGCGTGCCCTTCCACTGCCAAGAATGGCCTGGTTTTAATGCGGCCTCTACCAGTGCTGTGACCGGAGGACGGAGCGTTAGGTGGACATGTGCTCACTACTATTGCCAACCGCCATGCTCAGGAAAAGGAGATGCACTGGCCTTGCAGGGACGGGCAGCTGCAGACAGTGTGTGGCTCCCAAAGAAGCCTTGGGGTCAACACAATAGCTGACTACAATTTTAGTTCTCTTCCATGTTCTTCCCAAGCCTGGAGAGACATCTCTTCTTGATCTTCCTCCAAAATGTGGAGTGTCTTTGAAAGATACCTAAAGAGTTGTCTCAAAATCATTGACATCTTGGGGTTACCTCTCATTTTCTCCTTTATGCAACTTACCCAAGTTCTATAGGATTCCTGAGTATCAAATCCCCTCCAAGTTGGGAAACAATAGCAGGTGACATGTGTTCTTAAGTTTTGTCACATTGTCATTTGGGGCACTTTCAGTCCAGCTATTTTGTGCTCTCCTTAGACCGTATCAGTGGTGGTTAGCATTTGTTTTCCCATGCAGCATTTTATTTACTGTGCACTCCACTTCTCTAAGACATAGTTCCTGCTGTTTGTGTCTGTGTGGAGGGTAACTTTAGAAGTCAGGATCTGAGTTTTACATATGTTCATTACTTATAAAGTCATAGGTGCCAGTCAAGAAGTATGAATTCTTCACCCAAATGAGAGACACTTGTTTCTATACTAGGCAGTGAAATATGGAATTTATAGCCACATAGATATAAGTATTTTGGACCAAGGAAAGGCATCTGGCAGGTGCCATATTGTGACAGTAAATTTCCAAACTGGACAAGGTGTAGACCGGAGATAAGTTTCCAGCACCTCCCTTCCTGCCATGGTTAACGCACTCTCCACGCCCCTTCCTTGGGTGCTACACAAATTTGTAGACATAGCGCTTTCCTACGAGCTTTCTGCCATCGAGTTTTACCCAATTCCTATGGTACACATTCTCCAACAGGATTAGATGAGGCCAATGGGCTAAAATAGTTTTGATAAATCCTGAACACTGAGCAGTTGAGTCATCCCACATAAATCCCTCCTAACATCGGTCTCCATAGCCCGGCTATAGAATAAAGAGGTCTGTATCATCAAAGTCAAGTTCCATGAGTTAAAATTGGGGAGCACCCCTGTGCTGGAAGGATCAGGCTGAGAATGAGTCAGAATGATTATGGTGGCCCAGAATCCGATGTTGCCTTAAGTGCCTTTTTCTCTTAGGCAAGGCGTGAAAGAAAAGCAAAGGCATAGGGCTTCCAGTGTGCCAAACACAGCCGGAGGTGCCATGTCAGCGTTTCTTTTTTAAATCTCCTTCAAGGAAAGACGTCTTCAGTGTTGGAAAGTGCCCCAACGTGGCGGCCCTCATGAGCAGCCCGGGCCATCAGAAAGTGGGGTCAGCCACAGAATTGAGATTAGTTCTCAGTGCCTGATTCAGTGCTGACTAAAACGATGTGCTTGGTCAATAGCTTTAGATAAAGAGGTTGGGTGAGTGTAATCATAGGAGCCTCTGACAGGGACAGTGTAGCCAGGACTGCAAAATTCTATGGCCACAAACTCTGAGGCCCATGTCTAAAAGTGAAGCACATTGGCCTTCTCAGCAGGGATCACACGGGGGAACAGGCGCGAGCAGGTCCAGGCTGTGGATGGGTGGAGTCCTTTGGAGACTCCAGTTCTATAGTTCAAAATCCATTGTCTTCAATTCTTTGACTACAACTTCGTTTCTCCATGCGGCTGTATGAAGTATGGCATTGGCACTGCTAGTGTCCAAAAGTAGCTGTACAGCCTTCAATACCAGTTCTCCTCTGGAGCTGTGTATGTCTGAGACAGAAGCCTCTAGAAATAATACCTCTACCTGGTAGAAACAGTGCACTTTCTCCAAGTTCAGTGTTTACATCCGGGACATCACTAGGGAACATGTGGCATAAGGTTTTAAAGGACAGAAACGGCAACAGGTTTAATAACCAGCTAAGGTGGTGTTGTGTAATTAGTAGGCTAAATGTGGGAGTTCTTCAATGTAGTGGTCTTCCCTCAAGTTGGGTATACGGTTTTGTCCAAGTTGTGCCAACATCTGATCCAGGGTATGATCTCTAATAGCCTCTCATTCTAAAGCTTTCCATGGCCTCTGTTAATTTTACCAAAATTCGATGTGAAGTTTTGCTTCTCCAGAGAGATTCTGTCTTACAATTCTGTGTGATTCTGTGGACGTAGAGTTGTTTGCCTTAAATCAGTGGTTAATTTTTCAAAGCCCATGGCCAACTAGCAAAAATCTTGATGAATACACTGAAGAAAGCCACATTGGTACATGCAGTGTCACAAAAGTTCATAGTAACTTGAGACAAGGTCACCAGGAACTTCACCTTAACCACCTTAGTATCTAAGGTGAGAGTGAAATAACTCCATTTGTTGGCCCAGGGTTCCATGTTATGGGCTTTATTTTGGACTAAATGTCTACCTGAAGGAAAACATTCCATTACAAATGTTTCAGAGACAGTTATTTGAGAAGTTCTTACCTTTTCAGTCTAAGCTCCTTCAATTTTCTTCTAGAGATCCCATCCACAGCTTGTGGGAATTGCTGTGGCATGAGGTCCTTCTAAAACGAAAGAACACAGTGTGCAGTTTTGAATTGATGTCTTTGGGACCATGTTGAGAATGGGGAAGAGTCTGAAGGGCGACCCTGCCTGGGGATATGTGGGAGACGATGGCCTGACCATGCTGGGAATTCCTTTTCCTTCTCTAGCTCTGCCCTGATTGGTCTCGATGAGCTCAGATTATGATAAGGGGAGCAGACTGGCTGGTGAGAAATCAAAATGGGACAAGGTGAGGTAACTCAGGAAATGGTGTCCTCCTCATTTCAAGTTTCACACAGGAAAGTCGGAAAGTGAAGAAATATCTAGTTACCCGCTGAGTTAGGACGCCTTCATAACTGGGCTCTGTGGCCTCAAGCACAGTGAAAAGCGCTTTTATAATGGAGGCTTCTCTATCCTCCTTGGCACATCACAACCTGGTCCAGTCTCGTGTGGTGGGCACCATGACAAGGGCCGTAAACCTCCTGAGGAACACAGTACAGCTCCAGTCTTCGCTTCTCCGCCTGGCAGTGTGGCACAGCAGGTCCTTCATGGTGGCCGTGGATATGGAGTTGAAGGTAGTGAGCTGGGAGCAGCAGCTCAGAAGACAGGATGACACGGAGCTGGGCATCTGTGATCACATTCCTGCAAGTGCAGGGTGCTCTGGGTGGCTGCAACATTCTCGAGTAGAACGTGGAGGGGCTCAGGACTAAGTTCAGTGAATCTGATGCCACTCACTCCGAGGGTTCGGCTGTCTGTTGCTCAGACACTGGGGCCACCGCCTCCAGCCTGAGCATGAGAGCTGACAGGGAATGAGAGAGTCTCCAAAGGGGGATGTCAGGCACCTGAGCACCTGTTTCCAGGTGGCCTTCCAGGAAGGAGACCGAGTCCATATAAATCTCCTGCAGGCAGTGAAGCTTAAGAAATTGAGAGTTGAAATTGGTGGCTACTGCTGTGTTTTCACTGCAGAAAGAAAGGCAGGTGCTCAAATGTTACGAAGTAGTTTGTGAAGATTTTGCACTTGGCCAGGGAAGGGGGCAAAATGAGCCAGGGTGGAGAGTGTCCAGCAGACACCCACACCCTCCTCCTGCATGGAATCAAGGTTCATAATTTCCCAGACTTCCACAAGACTCTGTGTCATTCCACTGCTCAGGTTCATAAAATCCCGCTGCTCCAGACCTTTCCTCTCTTGGACCCACTTGAGGGAGGATGGGAGTGGACTCGGACCATCCTGACTGAGCCACAGGTCTAAAATCACCCTGAGGGGCTGCTGCTCTGCTACCCTGCTACCCTTGGCCTACCCTTGGCCTACCCTTGGCCTACTCTTGGCCTACTCTTGGCCTACTCTTCTGTTACTCTCTTCTTCACAGCCTCTGAAGGGCAGGCTTCCTCCAGGTTTCCAGCCCAGACTCTCCAGAAGCTCTGGTGTGCCCATCCCGTGGGTCTAGCATTTGCAATTTCCACATCCAGGGGCAAACTGCAACAGCAGCGCATCAAGCCCATCTAGCACAGCTTGTAAATTCTGCAGGATCCTCTTCCCAGACACTCGGGTAGATGTTGTCCAGCTGGATACCTCTGCTTTCATTAATAATGTTCATAAGTGCCCCCAGGGGAGGCAGAAAAAGGGCCAGGAGAGCACCATGGCCTTCAGGACCTCAGACTGTCCCCTGCTGAAGCTCTCCTTGGTGGGAAGAGCTCTCCTGGTGTGTCCTCCAGAACCCCAATGGGCATGTCCTTGTCCTTCAGCAGGCTCTGAACTGCCAGCTGCAGGAGTGCAGGTGGGGACTGGGTGTTCATCCTGGTGAATCTGCAAGGCCAAGGTTCTGGACCTGGATGAGCTGGGTGGCATCCTCAGGCCTGCCAGGAAGCCAGGCAGTGACCCCATCTCCATGCTCTCCTGGATGGCCCTCAGAAGACTCTATTAACCTTCTTGCTCCCGTCTCCGTTTCAGACACTGCTTTCCAATCAGTGTTGATTCTGAGCCTCTGGCCAGTTAATCCTGACTGCTTTTCAGTTTCCTCAAGATTGAGACATAGATGGGATGAAAAGTCCCTTTCTGAGAGGCAAAAATGAAGAATGGCTTGGGAACCCAGGACTCATTCACTGACTGACACCACAGCATTGTTGGGTTTACTCACACGGGACCCTCATAGCTCTGGGGTGAGACCCGGCAGGGTATCACCCGCTCCTGACACTGGACAGAAAACGAGCTTCCAAAACTGGCTAAGGATCTTTCTCCACATCATGATATTCTAGATTTAGAACAACTGTGAAGTCTGGGATGTCACCCCAAAGAAAACAGAGCCGAAATTTCCATGTATCCATGGTGACTTGGGAGCTCTGCTTCCTGACAGCGGATCATGTGCCCACTCAGGAGAGGGGACTCTCAGGGGCTGAGCCTGAGGGTGCCCAAGGCTGAAACGAGGAACATAACCCACCTCTTTAACAGAAGTAGGAGGGTTCCCTGACTCGGATCATGGGAAAAGAATTTTCAGGAGGAGTCGGTAAAAGGGGCATGAGAAAGACTTATTAGAGGTACATTCAGGACGCACTCGAGTAGAGTATGAGTGGGTGCTCCACCACCTGAGGCACTGCAATTTTCATGCTGACACCTGGAAAGAAACTTCTGTGGGATTGGTGTTCAACACTCAACAAGCTCAAGTTAGGCTAGTCTTCCAGCTCTCTTTGCCTTTCACAAAGCTTTTCAAGGAAATGGAAGATATGTCTTGGTGTAGTATAAGGCTATGGTTAGGTAAGACTCATTGTGGTGTTCTAGTTCTATAGTACAGAATGGCAACTTCTTGAAAATTTGTTGAATGCATCTCATTCTCCATGGGGCCATGTCAAGTATGGCATGGTCACTTGTCGGCTTCCAAAGGTAGCTGTACATCATTGCACGTCTCTTAGGCCATGTAGGGTTGCGATGAATGCTTGAGAAATCCTGCCTGGAAGGGTACACATCATGCTAGACATTCATATTATTATTCATGGACAAAATTGCAAAGCAACATTTTGAGTAAGTTTTTAATGGACAGTAAGGGGAGCAGTGTGTGTGACTAGCGAAGATGGGGTGTTTTTAGCCACGCCACAGGGGTTCCCCTCACAAATTTGTCTCCATTTCTTCAAATGGGGCTACAAGTTTCCCCAATAGTCTCAGATCTCTGCTGCAGGCTGCTGTTCGCACTGAGGTTGCACATGAAACATTCTATGCACCTTTCAATCTTATGCAAGATACTCTATTCCTTGAGAATCTTCCTTCAAGCTCATGGTCGGTCAGTGGCAAAAATCTGGATCGATGCCTTAAGCCATTTCAATGCCAGCACATTCTGAAAAGATGAGGGTAACTTCTTGGGGCAAAATCACCCGAGTTGTTCCTCCTGGCCAGGTGAGGGTCTCAGGTGATACTGCCGCAATATGCTATTTGTTGACTTGAGGGTTCCATGCCACAGGCTCTTTTATGGACTTGAAAATTCTCAATACTAACTCTTCAAATACCCAACCTGCTCAAAACACTTCTTCTAGACTTTGAGTCACAACAGATAGAAATTGCTCTAGCAAAAGGGTCTTGTAGACACAGGTTAGCCTTTGGTGTAACTATCCTGATTGAATTGCAGAAGCAGATGAGGGGAAAGAAACCAGGTCCCAACAAGCGAGATGTTATAGGTGTCATTATCTCAGCCCTATGGACAGGACATTGGTGTACTTTGATTCTGTCTTTGCAATATTCATGAGGTCATCTGGAAAAAGAAAGCCATTTATGGCAGTCTTACTAAAACAGGTCTGGAGAGTTACATCATTCAAGGAAAATGTTGACGAGCATCTTGGCAGAGGTCTCCTGCTGGTTCTGGTGTAGTTGCATAGAATAATGTGGTCTGGTAGGGTGGCCTTCATGAGCAGTGTGGGGGATTCTCCAGCTTGTGTCAGCCATTGTGACAGTGTTAGCTTTTACCTCAGGCTCAGTGTGGCCTAACATCCTTGGCTTCATCTATGACTTCAGCTGAGTGTATGCGGTGGGTAATTGATAAAGATGGGGTCCTGAGAGGAAAGTTTAGCTGGGCCTGGAAGATCCTGTGGCTATAGACTCTGCAGCCTGAGTCTAACACTGAGTTACGGTTTCTCAGCTTTAAACACACGGGCCCTGAGAACGGGAAGTTTGCTGAGCCAGGACCATGTTTGTGGATGCTTCTGGAACTGGTGGACTCAAGTAGTATAGTCTACATCTGAGTGGCTTTTACTTCAGGTAATTCTTTGTCTACAACTTAAATTTTCCATGGAGCCCTGTGAAGTATGGCATTGGTGCTCCGAGTGCCCAAATGAAGCTGGAGGTCCTTCAATATAAAGTCTCCTTTTAGGGAGTATTTGTCTGAGACAACTCTAGAAAAACTGCCTGTATCTAGAAAATGCTATGCACTTACTGTTTCAGAAGTGTGTCACTCTGAAGTTATAGCAATATTGCTAAACACAGAATATTGTGTTGAGTAAGTTCTTAGAAGACAGAAATGGCAGCAGATTTTGTGACTAATTCGTTTCTTAAAGTGGAGCTAGAACACTCCCCACTTTGTCTCGGAGCTGGGATCCAGGCTGCTCTTGCTTATACCTTCTCATTCTCAACCTTTCCATGGATTAATTTTACTGGAGTTGTGGAGTGCTCTAAGAAACTGAAAGCAGAGAAAATGGCGGCTGAGGTTCCCAGTGGGCGTTTCTCTGTCTTCGTCTCCTGCACAATACTGATGACATCGAGGTGTTCTTGAGGCAATGGTCTTAGGCTTCTCAGAGCTCACTGTCAGCCAGCTAAGATCTGGATTGATCCTGAATCTTTGCAGACATTGGATGTACTGTAATGTCCTCTTTTTTTTTTATATGGGTACCAGGAGTTGAACTCGGGACCTTGCGCTTGCCAGGCAGGTGCTTATGCTGCTGAGCTATATCAGCGGACCGTGTAATGTCTTCTTAAGGATAACTTCTTGGAGCAAGGGACTAAGAACTTCATCCTAGCCAGGTTTAGGTCTAAGGTGATATTGCAGCAAACTAGTCTTTGATTGTTTCATCTATTGGGACTTCCGACCTGACCTGCAGGAGGGAAAATGAAACATCTCCTGACATTTTTTCAGAAGCACATGAAGAATCAAAAACGTCCTTCAAACATAACTAAGCAGCTTCAGTGACTTTTTTGTAGGTTCTGAGTCATGGCTGGTGGGACTTGTTCCAGCACCGGCCCTTCTTAGAATGGGGGAAGAGAGCCTGGACTTTGACCCGGGGCCATCAGGACACTGTTGAGATGGGAAATATTCTTGGGAGAAGCCCTGGCTCTGCATTCATAGGAAATGACATTCTGACAATGCAAGAATTGTTTCACTGACTAGTTATGGTTGTTCTCAGTGATGTGTTTATAAGGGCAAAAACTGCCAGAGAGAATGGAATAGGGTGAAGTAAGTATAAAAATGGTAATAGTGTCAAGTCTATTAGAGATTGAGAATTGATAACATTTCAAATTTATGCCTTAGTTGGGGGGGGCTTTCCTGCCTTGGGTGCTCAGGTGTATTTGATCACGGTGGGTTACAAGACATCTCCGTGAGGCAGGTCCAGAGGGCATGGGAGGGTCGTGGATTCTCTTCCAGGTTCTTGCTCTCAATGCCTGGTGCCTTCTCCTCTGGGTAGGAGGCTTTATTGCTGGTCACACACAGCTCTCCCTTTTGTTGCCACTGCTGAACACAGTAAAAAGCATGCTTGGTTGACGACATACCTGTGTGTGTTTGTATTCATGGTGATTGGAAACGGCGATTCGCATGTGTTCTTGTCTGGACTTCTCTGCAGTTCCTCTCCTGCGATCTTCATTGTCCAAGTGACTGGGGTAGTGGAGGTTCATTTCAAAATTATTTTTTCAAAGCAGCTGTGAGTTGAAAGCATTCTGTTTTTTTTTCAGTGACTCTAATGCCTGTGCCTGGTGGTGGTTCTGGGCCTGTGGGGGATGGTGACTCTCAATGACTTGAAAGTCTCATGAATTCAGTTTCCTGTGGTGTGAAAATTTCACTGTGATGATCTGGGGTGGAAACCAGATTGGGCTACAAGGCCAGAGCCACTGCTGACACTCAGAGGAGCCATCAGTCTAACAAGAGTTGCCCAGTTCAGAATCACCAGATCATCCTGAATGTTCCTGATCTTAAGCTTTTCTCTTTTCCCATGCAAGATTTTGTTCACTTTATATTTCATTTATCCAAAACATACTTGGCGCTTTTAGTGTGCAGGTTGAGGTATATCCCTGTAGACATCAAAATATCTATTCTAAATATGGTCATTACTATAAAGTCATTGTTGCCTCAACTAAATTACTATCTCCTAACCAGAATGATGGCCACTCACACGTGGAAGTCTTTCTATACAGTAATTTTTTTTCATAGAAATGTAACCAGTGTTTTTGCAAATGGAAAAACATCTGGCAGCAGGCACAGTAAATTTCCAATGTGGAGGAGATTTGGGGTCAGAGATAGCATTTAGGTAACCACGGCAAGATGGGAGGGTGCAGTAATCATTAGGCCCCTGCCCCGTCCCTTGGTGGTATAGAAATTTGACTCGCTTGGATTTCAGGAATCCAAACAGACTTCAGCAGATGAATACCAATAGGTCTTGCCTCTTTCCTACCTGAATCGCCATCTGCCAAGATTAGGTGAGACAAACAGGAATCCTGGAGTCATGAGCACCGAGCAGTTGTTCCTTCCCATGTGAATGCCCTCATTTTGGTGGCCTCTGTAGTTCAGCTACACGACTAACATGGTCTTTGCGTCACAAAGTCAAGATCTGTGTGATTATCTTTGGAAGCAACCCCAGTGCTACAAAGATCAGGCAGAAATTGAGACTGATTGTGACTCCCCCAAATCTGATATTTCCCTAAGTTTCCTTTTTTCCTTAGGGTAAGGGATAAGTAATGCAAAGCATATCACATCTGTAGTGCAAAATACAGCTGGGTATCTGTCCATGTGATGTTTGGGATGGAGGTCTCCACAAGAATGCAGAAAGTGCCTAGAATCATGTATGGGCGCTTCATTTCTGGGCTTGGTCAGTGCTTTAAGACATCAGCTTGTGATGAGCACAGACACGTTGGAGATGCAGGGGTGGACGGCAAAGCGGAACTCATCATCTCACTGTCATGAGCCCCCCCTTTCAGGATAGGGCCCTTTCAAGGTGTTTTTGTTTGGTCTCCTTCCCTGAGGTTCTTGACAAAGACACTCACTGCCCTTGCCCATTTCCACTTACCCATGCTGTAATTGGGATTCGGTGGTCTTCTCTGGATTTCTCTGGAATGATACTCCTTGTACCTAGCATTGTAGAGTGTCAGAAAATTAGAGGTTGATTAGAAAATGAAGATGACATGTCCAAATGCCAAGAAATTTCCTTACGTCCAAACATGAATATGCATTGATTAAAATGAACCCGTTAGAAGGTAAGGTTCGATTTCAGCTAGGTGCTTTTTCATGTGTCCAGTCATACTTCTATTTTCTTGTCTCTGCATTTTTTCACCTCCAGGGAATGTGCTGTCATACTTTGATGCCCAGCTGGGTTTATTTCTACAGTGAGCACTGAGTGAGGTGGTGTCACACCAGAGCCTGACCTTCCCTATCTCGGGGAGGGCCAGAGCTGCTGCTCAGCTGTACCACTTTTTGCAGGGCCTAGGCCTTCTGCAGCATTCACAGCACACAGCCTGGAATTCAGAGATCAGGGCAAGGTTCCTATTGTCAAGCACCTCCAGGCAGCCCTACGAGTTTGCAAATACATGAGCTCAGGATTTGTGGCCAAAGGTGCTACCTTAGCTTTTTTGACAAAATGGCACTCAGAGGCCTATGGACTCATGCTGCAGCTACACAAGAAGAAATACCTCCAGGTTCGCTCTGAGTTCTCAGTGCCCCAGGACCAGACGGGGTTAGGCAGACCCCTGAGGCTGTCCCCACATCCTCTCATGTCCCAGCAGCTCCATGACTTTGCAGAGGTGTGAATGCAAGTACCCTGTCCCGAGGGCTCCGTACTCATTCCCGTGGGCCTAACCAGGACAGAGGATGCCCAAGTCTCCAAGGAATGCTGGAGCACAGTTCATTGTTCTCTAGGTTCCAATATTCCTGTGAGGTTGAGGGACGTGTTCCTTGAAGAACCCAGGCTCTATCCTTAATAAATTAAACTTCTCCCTGTAGCTCTGGGGATCCTGATCCCCTGACCAACACTTTGACTCTTCCTTACTCTTGGTTGTTACAAACCAGTTATGGCACGTTTACATGTCCGCTCTCCAAAGCAGATGGAGGTCCCCTCCCTGGTTCTGCCAATGATTTGGGGGGACATACGCTCAACCTCAACTCCTATAATCTCCATCAGACAAATGTCTGCTTACAGAATTTTCAAACCTTGATCTCCCTATAAGCCCTCTGGGCTGTTGCCAACCCTGCACTGCCAACATCTGACTCTGAAGGGCTCCTGTTGGCTCACATGGATGGTCTTTGTTGGCTCTGAGCTTCCTGTCATTAACACGTGTGGTTCTGAGATGCCGCAGATCGCCTTGACTCTGTAGAAACACTGGTTTGCCATTAGGCTTGGCTATAACCGTCCTAAGTTGCACAGAAGAGGGTTGGAGTTGGCAGGTCAAAGCAATCCAAAGGAGGCGGAGGAGACCAAAGAAAACAGGAAGCTATAGGTATCATCACCCCAGCCCTTATGGACCAGGTGTTGGTGCGTTATGATCTTGCCTTGGCAGGATTCATGCTGCACTATGTGAAGGTACTTGGCTTTTTGGATACATCACTCTTACTAAAGTCTGGCTAGTTGTCTGTGTTTCACAAAAATGAAGATGATATTCAAAGAAATGGAAGATGCTGCTTGGTAGAGTCTCTAGCTGGTCAAATAGAATGTGGTCCTGTGGCGGCCTTCGTGCCCGGTCTGGGGGATTCTCCAGGTTGTCTCAGCTGTATCAGTAGAGTTTTCAGCCAGGTTCAGTGTGGCCTAACAGGATTGACTGATCTATAGCTTTATCTGAATGTATGGGTGAGTATAAGTGATAATTCTATGGACTCTGGAACGTATAGTTTAACAGGCCTGAGGATCTGTGGCTTCCATCTCTGTAGTTCATGTCTGGAACTGATAAGTGTTCTTTCTCAGAAGTAAGCCCATGAGTACTTGAGAGTGGGAATTAGTGTGACTAGAACCACACTAGGCATAATTATTTGGGAACTCATGTTCCAGACTCTAATTTTCAATGGCATTTTCTTGAGAAATTCTGCCAATAAAACTTTGCTTCTCCCTAGGGCCGTGTCATGTATGGCATTGGTATTTCTACTGCCCAGATGTGGCTGTAGGTCCTTCAACAGAAGTCTCTTTGAGCAGCATTGCCTGGGAGAGACCATGCTAGAAATACAGCCTGGGTGTAGTGGATACTTTGCACTTCCTTCCTTCAGAGAGGCACACTTCTTTGGCAACATCATTAAATACAGAATATTGTATTAAGATTTTAATGGACAGCAATGGCAGCAGTTGTAATGACAACTCAGACACAGTTATCTGTAGAAAAACCACTAGCATTGCTTTCTTGAATCGAGTTCTGTTTCCTTCAGTGCCCCTAGAAGAATCTCCCAAATGGTTCCCAGTTCTAATCCTGGATGCTAGGACATGGTGGCTGACATTTTCAATGAAACATCCTATGCATCCTCAAGGGTTCTGGATGATACTGCCATCGTAAGAGCAGTTTTCCTTGAGGCAGAGGTATTTTGCTTGGTCTTGCTCAGGCACCAAAGATCTGGATAGTTGCCTTAAGTCATTTCACTGCACGCAGAATCTGAAATGATGAAGTATGATCTCTTGGGGTAAAGGGACCAAGAACCTCATCTCAGCCAGGTTCAGGGTCCAGGTGACATTGCTGCAAGGTGAGTTGTTGATCCAAGTATTCCATTTCATGGGCCTTATTCCACCTTTAGCCTACCGGGAGGAAAACGAGATATTTTCTGTGTCTTTCAGAGGCAATGTGAAAATTATGACCATCCTTCAAAAATATCTAAGCTCCTTGAATGACTTTTGTCAGGTTCTGAGCCACGCCTGGTGGGTGGTTCATGCAGCAGGCCTTTCTAGAGCAAAAGAAGAGCCAGAGGTCTAGAGCTGTGGTCCCTCAGGACCACGGTGAGAATGAGAACCATTCTCTCATGCCACTCTGGCTCTACATTCCTAGGAAATGACACTTTGACCACACTGGAATCATATAATTTTCTTCTTGTACCCTGGTTGGTCTCAAGGATCCCAGATAAAGGGCAGGGAGGGTGACAGGGAGACTCAAAAGGGAATAGGGTGAAGTAAGTAGGGACATGTTCTCCTCACACCTTCAGGTCTCCCCCAAGACCCTCAGGAAGTGAGCACATTTCAAATTAACAACTGAACTGGGGGAGTAGGGCTACACAGTGAATTCCACTTCAAGTTCAGTGGCTCGGTGTGGTTTACACTCGGTCCTTGGGTGTCACCATTACAATGGCCTAGATGCCATTGTTCATTCTGATCTTCTTATCTAGAGTCAGTGCTCTATTTGACCTGTTCCCTAGTTGCTTCTGTCAGAAAATGTGACCCTAACACATTTGGCGCATTTGACGTGCACCCATTTATAAGGCTGCCACGCTTGGCTCTTTCCGCTCATGTCACCTCTAATAAAGCAGAGGCTTTGAGAGTAATTCTTTTGGGGGCCTAAGAATCTAACCATGCAGTATTTAAGAGACACCACTGGAGGTGATTATGGGCCCCGGGGGATTCTGAATAATGGCGACTTGGAAGTGAATGCATCTCATCAATTCACTGTCGAGTGGTGTGAAAATTCTGCACAGAAGTTCTGATGAGGAAACAGTGGAACTACTCGTCTACAGGAGGAGCTGCTCCCTGGCAGAGGAGGAGGCATTGCTCTCACAGGACACTGCCTTGGAGGAACGGGGAGGCCTTTGTCGCTCAGGACCTCACCTCCCATGCTGAAAGGAAGGGGTGGCACCATTGTAAATTAGGTGCGAATTTTCACGTGGAGCAGCTCTTTATTACACTGAAAGGTAATAGACAACACTGTGGGTACAGAAAGACTACAGATGAAACACAAATTCATAAAACCTAGAATATTCCCCAGGTGGTCATTGAAGCACAGCTTCTGAAGTTGACCCTTGAGAGTGCAGTCAGGCTCTCAAACTTGGTGCCCACCTCTTGGGGATGGAGTCACATTATTTCCCAGCAATTGATTTCCTCACTCTATACATAGAAAGGATGTTGGGAAAGGCGCCTAGTGCACATCACATAGACCCTGGGCCTGGAATACTTTACCAAATGATGCAGCATGCACAGGCCTTCCAAGGAGCTTATTACCTTGGGTGGGAACATCTCTCCCTCTGACCAGCTCAGGGGATGCTCCTTTGTTCCAACTTGTGTGTCATGTGTGACCGTGCCAGCCCTAAAGCTATCTGTCTTCCCAATCTTCTTGTGACACTGGAGTGGTATATGGAGTTGATTTCTCTGAGCTGCCTTGCAAGAGTAACCCACTTGTTACAGAGGATTATTGGCCACTGTGGAAGCTGACCTCGCTGTCTCCTCTTAGCAAAACTGTTGCTTCATCCACCACCAGACTGCTGTGTTATACAACTTACGCCCATGTACCTCAGGTGGAAGTGTTGAGACTGCATTCTCAGTGACTGGCATAGCAATGGCCTCCCCAGCACGGGTGCTCAGTGCTCTGCACCCATGGAACTGAGAACTGGTGCACACTACTCACCTCTGGATCTTTTCCCGTGCTTCTTCCTGGACGTTTTTTCCTATTTCTACAAAGCATTGTTTTATCTTCTAATCTACCATGATAAATGCAAGTAAGAGTGATAGAAGTCTTTGTATTAGGGGGATTTGTACAACCTTTGTCCAAAGGGTATCCTTGAGCAATATCCTGCTATTTTCTTGGGATACCACTCCTCATTTACCATATACTTTTTTTTCCAGTTCTTTTTATAGTTTTTTTTTCCTCTACTCTGCTTTTCCTACCTCCTCCTCTCCATTACTGTGTTCTTCCTTTGTCACTGATTCCCATTGGACTGCTTGTCTATGTTACAAGGTTGGAGTGCAGAGCAGCATGGGAGTTGATGAGAAAATCTCTTTTGTCTTTGGCCCTTGAAGAAATTTCAGGTGGCCCTTGTATCCTGCATCTCACTTGAAAATTATAATTACCTAGAGCCACTTCTAAGCCTATGCTATTAATGAAAATCTACCTTTGGAGGAAAGCATTGCAGTTCAGCCTGACTCAGTTGCTCTACATGCTGGAGGTGCCCGTGTCACTCTAACTTTTTGATTTGGTGACATTGTCACCAGCGCACAGCCCTTAGTAGTATAGAGTGATGGTTACTTTGCTTTGGGTCTGCTCTCTTGTAGTTTTTGACTTGTAGCAATAAACAAAATTTCAGCTAGTTTTCCCCAAGAAAAGTCGGGTCTGGAGTTCCATGACTGTGAGGGTTCAAGTATGGTGGTGACCTTGCTGGCAGAGAAGAGGATATCAAATGCAAGAAGCACTAATACACATGTGGGTGTGTCTCTTCTGGTCTAAGAAGCTGACTGTGTCGCCTTGTATGTGTTCTGGCTTCTCCTTGTTTCTCCAGGGCCCCCGGCTCCAGGGACAGTCACAAAGCCTCAGGGAGAGTCAGGGTGCTTAAGATTTTATTTGGCTTTTCCCTTGATCTCATCTTGGCTCAATGGCCCCAGGCATCAACAATGAACATTTTTACACTAATAAAACTATCATGTAAGGAAGGGGACAAAATGGGTGTTTCTCGGTCTAGGTGTGAACATTTATAAGTCAAATTTCTGGGTTTTACCCCTCATTCATTTAATTTGCTACTTGCTCATTCTCGATCTTAGAAATTCAGACCTGTCTTCAGTGTGGAAGCTGGAGAGGGTCTGCACCTGGCATCTGAGTGCAGGGGAGGGAGGGCTACAAGGGGAAAGTCACTGCTAACCTGAGATGCCAAGTACAACACCTGAGCCTGACTCCACAGTGGAGGGAGAAGTAGGATCCATTTACCTGGGCTCTGTAGGTCCCAGATCCTTCCTTTCTGCAACATCCAGAGCTGTGCTCTGAGGTGAGAAATGATGTGGCCACCAGGATGTGAATGTGGGAGACATGAAGTCAGGCATCCATCTGGGTTTCTTTGGGTGCCCTTTGGCTGCCATTGTTTCTGGGCAAGTTCTCCCCCTCCCTGACTTTGGAGTCCACCTCCATGGGTCGGGATGGTGCTGAGCCCAGCAGGGTCTGATCTGCAGAGCCAGGAGGTACCACCAACTTTATACACACACACCTCCACTTGTTCGAGGAGTAGCGCACTGGGCCACTGGTGTCAAGGAGATGATGCTGGGCATACATATGACAACGTTTTTTGCACCTCACTTGGGCTGATATCAATATAGACTCTGGCAGTCAAGAACCTTGTGATGACCTAGTAAATACTGATAGCAAAACACAAATCACTGTCAAAATGCATGCAGAGTTCTAACAAAAGGAATATTCTCCTTCACAAAGGAAATTTCATTGCAACCTGCAATAAATAGCCATGGCACTACGTGGCATGCATCATGAGCTGTGTGGTCTTAATTTCTCTTCCCAGTTGAGAAATACATAGAAAATTCTGTGTCCCACAGCTTTCATAGGCCTCTGCCCCACACATTTCTAAAAGTCTCTCAATCGCTCCATCAGTTTGTATTTTTAAAGGAAAGAATAAATTCCCATCCTGTATCAATTGATAGACATACCACAGTTTCCCTATTCACCCTTTCCTGGAACAAGAATATTTTTTGATATGGGTAAACAAGTCCAGGGTCTTCACTGTCGCTGAATTGTGTGGCTTTGTTGCTCTACTGTATTTGACATCGGGTCACAAGATGTCTCCATGAGGCAGGTTCCGAGAGTGTTGGAGAATCTGGGATTCACTTGCCGGTTCTCTTTGCTTTGTGCCTTCTCCTTTGGGCAAGACACTTGGTCATCTTTCACAGATATTTTACACTTGGGCTACTGCTAACCATGGTAGTGAAAAAGCATGCTTGGGTGGCTGCATGTCCACGTTTCCTTGATTTTTCTTCTTGATTTTCTCCTCATGGTGATTAGAAACTGTGTTCTTTCCTGGTCTTCTAACAAGTTCCTTTCCTTGTGTCTTGCAATCATCATTCTCAGAGAAGTGGAAGGAAGTTGATGAGAAAAAAATTTTTTCACAGCAGCTGTGAGTTGAAATCTTTCTTTTGCAATGACTTAAGCTATGAATATATATTTGTAAAATAAGAATCTAGGAGAATAGGTGGAATCTAAATGACCCTCTTGGGGCATTTTTCTATTTTCTGGTGTCTGTTATCACACCTGAGGAGATCTGTTCAGATCTCCAGGCCACACTGGGCTGAGTTCTTTGCTGAGAGGGAACGGTCCCTCTGGGTCAAACTAGGCTGGGGTGGTATCTGCCCTTCCACTGGCACGAGGGGGCTGGTTTAAATTCCTGACCTACCACTTGTGAGACTGGAGGATGGCACTGAGGGGACATGCCCTCAGTGTTCTTGGGAGCTGCTATGCTTGGGTAAAAAGCAGTGACCTTGTGGGGACAGGTAGCTCCACACGGTGGGCATCTCCCAAGGCAGCTCTGGGATACACACAGCAGCTGCCTGCAAGTTCTTTTCTCTTCTCTGTTCTGCTTAAGGCCTGGAGATAACTCTTGATTTCCTTCCAAAATACTGGATTTCTTTTAAGTTCCCCAAATAGTTACCTGTAAAAACTTTGACATCCTGGAGTTACCTAGCTTCTCATTTGCTGGAGCTTGCGCAACGCCTGCGGTATTCCCGAGTGTCAGTTTCCCTTGAAGTCCGTGAATGGTGACAGCACATGGCATCTGTTCTCCCAAAGTTTTGTCACCTTGAGTCATGAGGAATTTTCCATCCAGCTTTTTGGTCCCTGTAAAGTCATAGTTGCCATGACAAGAAGTACAAATTCTTCACCAAAATGAGAGACATTTTTATGTATATGTCTGTCCCTAAATAGCATTTTTCACTGGCTGGGATAGTAGTATTTTCAGCTGATGGAAAGGCATCTGGCAGCTGCCATGCTGGGACAGTAATGTTCTCTGACCAACCTCTTGTCCACTTCTGAAATGTAAGGTAACCATGACAGGATGGGAAGGCGCCCGAAGCCCTTATTTTCCCTGCCCCTTCCTCGGGTGCTACAGAAGCTTGCGGACATTCATATACTACGGTTTGTCCAACATGGTGATATCCAGGCTTGTCAGAGTTCTGCCCCTTTCCTATGTCAGGCGTGATCCAATGGGGTTAGATGAGACAAACAGGCTAAAATACCTTTGAGCAACCGTGGAGTCATGAAGCCTGACCAGTTCATTCACATATGAATCCTTTAATCATTGGTCTTGGCCTAGCTAAAGAATTGGAGGCCCTTATTCTCAAAGTCAAGTTCCATGAGTTTATCTTGGGAATCGCGCCCTCCCCTTTTTAGAAAGAATCAGACTTCGAATGAGGCCAAATGATCGTGGTGGTGGTCCCTAATCTGATATTTCCCTAAGGTTCCCTTTTCCCTTCCATGAAAGGGAAAAGTAAAACAAAGCAATATGATTTCTGTTGCACAAAATACAGCTGGAGGTCCCATGTGAGCATTCACTGTTTTTAAATGCCAGTCAAGGCGATGGAAGACAGCTGCTTCAGTGACTCTAGCTTTTGCTGGTCCTGAACAAGGCAAAGAAAAGTGCTCCAATATGGCGGCTCCTGTGAGCCACCTGGGGGCATCTCGAGGTTGGGTGAGCCATAGAATTGGGATTAGTGTTCAGAACAAGTTTCAGTATTGACTAAAATTATTTGGCCAGGAGCTTTAGCTAAAGATACAGGATGAGGGGAATAATACGGACCTGGGGATAGTTTAAGTGGGGCTGCAAAGTTCTGTGGCTGCAGACTGAGGCCAATGTAGAACTGAAAAAAGTTTTGCCTTCTCAGCAGTGAGCACATGGTTTCCTTAGAGTGGGAACTGGTGTGTGAGCAGGTGTGGGATGTGCATGGGTAGAGACCTTTGTAGATGAAGAATACAGAACTGCCATCCTGAAAGTTGAATTTGGAGAAAATTCTTTGACTTCAGCTTCATTTCTCCATGGGTCTATGTGAAGTATAGCATCAGTAATTTTAGTACCCAAGAGTAGCCTTAGGTCTTTGAATAACAGGTCTCCTCTTGATCTGTGTACGCCTGAGAGAGAATACTCTAGAAATACTACTTGTATCTGGTAGACACAAGGCACTTTCTCCTAGAGGTTCAGTGTTCATTTCTGAGGCAGCATCACTAAACAATGGATATTTGTTGCAATAAGATTTGAACGGACAGAAAGCAGTGGTTTTGGTGTCCAGCTAAGGTCAAGTTCAGTAGTTAGTAAGCCAAACACTGGAGTTAGTTCTTCAATCTAGATGTCTTCCCATGAGTGGAGCTACACATTTCCCCCCATAGTTTCAGAGCTCTGATACTGATTAGCAACACTAAGAGCTTCTCATTCTCAAACTTTTCATGGCCTCTGTTAATTTTACCAAAACTCTAGGTTAGTTTAAGGGAAGCTGAAAGGAGAAGAAAATTGTGGCTGAGGTTCCCAATGTGGGATTCTATGTGTCTTGCATTCCTCCTGTGTGATACTGTTGACAAGCAGGTGTTTGCCTTGAATCAAGGGAAATAATTTATCTCAGAGCTCATGGTCCTGTAGCAAAAATCTTGATCAATGCCTTCAAGAAGCCTCATTGGTGCACGTGGTGTATCCAAGGTGGAGAGGACCTACTTGGGGCAAAGACACCAAGAACTTGACCCTCAGCATGCTTAGCATCCAAGGTGAGATTGCAGTAACTTCATTTGTAGGCTGAGGGTTCTATGTCCTGGGCTTGATTTCAGACTTAATTTCTATGAAAAGGAAAGCATCCCATTAAAAATTATTCAGAGACAGCCTGATAAGCACCCTACAAATATCAAAGCTCCTTATTTTTTCTGGGGATCTGATCCAGAGCTTATGTAAATTGCTCAGACATGAGGTCCTTCTAGAACCAAAGGAGAGAGTCTGAGGTTTTGAATTGGGTTCTTCAGTCCATGAGGAGAATGGGGATGAACCTCAGCTCTGTGTATGGGAAATGATGTTCAGACCATGCTGGGGATTACTTTCTCTTTTTGTACCCTGATTAGCCTCAGTGACCTACAGATGGGGTGGTGACTCTGACTCAAAATGGGATAAGTTGGGGTAACTAGAGAAATGGTCTCCGTGGTTCAAGTTTCACATGGGAAACTCGGAAAGTGAAGAAAATTCCAGGTACGAGCTGACGCTGGGGAGTTGGGCACCTATGTATCTGGGCTCTTCGGCTTCAAACACAATGAAAATCCCATGTAAACTGGAGTGGCTTGGGATCTACGCTGTCTTCAGAGCTCACCCTTACAACAGTCTAGGTTCCACTCTTGAGGAACCGTATCTCCACGCACACGCCACACAGCACAGTGAGGTTAATCCTCTTCCCCAACGGAAACATGGAGAAAGCACCGTGTCCCACACTCCTCTTTCTGAAAGTGACTTGCGGCTCCTTCAGTTGTTTCTTTGACATAAAGAATGAACTGGGCAACTGCGTCGCTTTGACACTAGCACTCTTTGCATACTATTCCTTCACTGGAACACTGAGACTCATGGGATCCTCATTTGTGGAAATGTCTCAGTCTTCAGCGTGACCTCCCCAACAAAAGAACTTGTAATGTTTGACCAGTGTTGTATCAGCTCCATGCTGGAGCAACTGTTTATTCTGTCACTGTCTTTGGATTTTACTTCGTGAATTTGCATCTGAATATTGTGTACCATACTGAAGAATTGTATGATGGCAACTGGGGTTAGGGACTTTACAATGATCCATGCCTCAGAGTTGCCCCAAACCTCCTTTGGTTGTTTTTCTAAAGATATTAAGCAACACTCATGCTTCAGCAATGTGGGAGACATTTCATGGGTGATGTCTGATATGCACTAGGCGTACCTGGCTAGGTGGGTAAGAATGTTGTATATTTATGTCACCTTTAACTATGTACAAGAGAATAAGCTTGCATGAGCAGTGTCATGGAGGTGAATTACAGTCATGCACTCCCGTGGTCCTGGTCTCTCAATGTGGATCACAACCTCAGCTACAGGGCAAAATTCTAGGACCCATTCAGGAAGGGGTATCCTTGGATAGACCGAGCATTTCAATCTGATGGCAAAAGAAATGCTCTTGGCAACAGGCTGGGATGTCGGTGTGGGCTTGCAGGCAGTGAAGGATTAAATACCTGATGTTGGTACCGATCTGCCTTAAGGAAACCTGATTGAATTTTGGGACCAACAGCATGAGAAACTAGTAGCATAAGACCCCAGCATGATTCCAGGCCGGGAGTGAAGCACTGCTCCTCTCAGTTGCAGGTAAGCAGAGCCTCATCAGTGGGGTGAATGTCTGATCAACAGACTCCGTGGCGGTTCTTCTGTACCAGTGCTGTCAGGTAGGATGAACGGTTAGGGAAGGGGATGCTTACAAGATTCCTCAGTTGAAATGCCAGATCAAATGTCTGGTCAAGGTCAGAAAGACTAAACATGGCTCGAGTAGCCCCCTGATGATCAGGGAATATCCAGAAACACAGGAGGCTTCTCTTAGATAATGTGACACTTCAGATTCTCCTTTTGTGCCCTGTAGAGTGCAATGGGGCAGTGAGGATCCCAGGCAAGGGCACTGAATGACTGTAAGACAATTACTCTAGACAAGTGAAGATGGGCCAGAATCTAAGATTGTGTGGTTATTGGAGATGAACACATAAGATGAACATATAAGAAAGAACATATTAGAACAACAGTGAAATCAGGGATATATTCCCAAAGAAAACAGAGCAGAAATTCATGTGCACGCTCAGCAGGGGGGACTCTCAGGGGCTGAGCCTGAGGGTGCCTGAAGCTGAAATGAGGAACATAACCCACCTCTTTAACAGAGGTAGCAGGGTTCCCTGACTCAGATCATGGGAAAAGAATTTTCAGGAGGAGTCGGTAAAAGGGGCATGAGAAAGACTTATTAGAGGTAGATAAAGGATGCACTCAAGTGGAGTGTGGGTGGCTGCACCAACACATGAGGCACTGCAATTTTCATGCTGACACCTGGAAGGAAGCTATTGTGGGTGTGCTGGTCAGCACTCAACAAGCTCAAGTTAGGCTAGTCTTCCAGCTCTTTGCCTTTCACGGAGGTTTTCAAGGCAATGGAGGATATGTCTAGGTATAGAGTTTAGCCAGTCCTGTACCAGTTGAGTAGAATGGGAACAGAGATGGCAACATTCATGCTCAGCCTGGGGGATTCTCCAGGTTGTGTCAACCATATCCAACCATAGTTTTCTGCTGCAGATTCATGGTTGCCTAAGATGATTCGCTGGATCTACAGCTTTAGCAAAGGGTACACACCAAGCATCACTAATAATTCTAAGTCTGAGAGGGTTAGGAAAGCTGGAGTGGCAACATATTGGGACAACAGCCTCTGTATCCCATGTCTGGAATTCAAGTTTTTTGCTCCATAAGCACTGGGGATCCAAATGGTGGAAATTTGTGTGTGAAGGACCAGGCTATGGATAGGTTAGACTCATACGCCATTCTGTATCGCAGAACTAGAACAACGTATTCTTGAGAAAATTTGTTGAATGTGCTCTCCTTCTCCATGGGGCCATGTCAACTATGGCATGGTCACTTGTCAGCCCCCAAATATAGCTGTACATCAAGATACGTCATTCTCCATGGGGCCACGTGTGGCTGCGATGAATTCTCGAGAAATCCTGCCTGTAATCAAGGGTACACATCATGCTAGACATTCATATTATCACTCTTGGACAAAAATACTAAGCAAAGAACATTTTGAGTACGTTCTTAATGGACAGAAAGGGGAGCAGTGTGACTAGCTAGCTAAAATAGGGCATTTTTAGCCAATATGTGGGGATTCCCGTCTTGAATTTGTTTCAGTTCTTTCAGATGGAGCTAGAAGTTCCCCCAAATAGTCTCAAATCACTGATGTGGGCTGCTGTCCATGCAGTGTCTCATCTAAATGCTTCCATGGCTTCCAATGAGGTGAAATGGTGTGGCTGAGTTTCCCCAGGAAACATTCTATGTGCCTTTCAAATCTCATGCAAGATACTGTTTTCCTTGAGCTCTTTCTCTGAGCTCATGGACAGCCTGGAAAAATCTGGACCGATTTCAATGCCAGCACATTCTGAAAAGATGAGGGGTAACTTCTTGGTGCAAAACCCCCAGAGCATTCCTCCTGGCCAAGTGAGGGTCTCAGATGATAGTGCCGCAATGTCGTTTGTTGACTGAGGGTTCCAATGCCGCAGGTTTATTGTGGACTTGAAGTCTACAGAAAGGAAGCTGTTTTTATGATGGATTATCTCAATGATAACTGCTCTTCAAATATGTAAGCGGCTCAAAACACTTTTTCTAGAATTAGAGCCAAGCCAGTGAAAATAGCTCAGGCAGAAGGTCCTTCTAGAGCAGTGAAGAGTCTGGGGTTTTGAGCTGTGGTCACAGGGACCATGGTAGAAATGGGGAACATTGTGTCAGCCCTCCCTGTAGGTGTGTGGGAAATGATATTCTGAGCATGCTGGGAATTTGGACTTCTTCTCCTGCACTCTGTTTACACTCAGTGACTTCAGGTTTTCAAGAAGGCAGGGTGCCAGAGAGACTCAGAATCAAATAGGCTGAAGCACAAGATGTGATGGAAAATTGCAGGGAACGATTCAGCTAAACAAATATTCATTACAAAAAAAGTTAGAATCCTCACAGTACCTGTTCAGTGAATACAAAGGAAGACAGCCTGAAATGTTCCTCTCCTCCCACGTGATGAGTGGCGTGTATTCACTCACGTGGTTCCTACACCAGCACGGATGCTGCCCACTGTCTCCAAGGCTGCCTGATGATCATGATTTTGTGGCCTTCCTAGACTTCAGTTGTGTGAAGGGAGAGGTCTTGCACTTTCAAGAACCCAGGTTCTAACCAAACGCACTGGACTCGCTTCTCCCTGTAGCTCTGTGGTCTGAACGCTCTGACGACCACACTGATGACCACTTGGACTCTTCCTGTGGTTCCCACAAACAGGTTGTGGTGTGTTTATATATCTGGGCTCAGCTGGAACCAGGGAAGGGGACTTACAGTGACATCTGTCATTTGAGGGGAAGACAAACTCAACACCAACTCATACTTTTGATCAGGCCAATTTTTTAAATCTAAAATTTTCCAAAGTAGATCTCAGTGGGCACTGTACCAGGATGTTATCAAACCCACACTGAGAACATGTGATTAGGGAGGGCTCCTACTGGCTCACTGTCCATGGTCTTGTGGACATCACTTTTACGTCCCCTGTCATCTGGAGTTGTGAGAGTCTTCTCGTTACATTGACTCTGTAGAAATGATGGTTTGCCATTAGCCTTGGATGTAAGTATCCTGGTTAATTTGGAAAAGCAGAAGCTTGGTGTTGGCAGGTCAAAGCAAATGAAGGGAAAGCAGCAATATCAAAACAAGCCGGAAGCAGGCAGCTGTATATATCTTTATCTCAGCCCCTACTAAAGGACACTGGTGTCTTTTGATTTTTTCTTTGCAATATTCAGGATGTCTTATGGAAAGGGAATGAGCTTATTTTCTAGTAATCTTACTAAAATAAGTCTGGTGAGTAACATCACTTTTAGTTACTTTACAAACATTAAGATGTCATTTAAGGAAGTTGACGAGTATCTTGGCAGAGCTCTCCTGCTGGTTCTGGTGCAGTAGAATGGAATGTGGTCTGGTAGGGCAGCCTTTGTGAGCAGTGTGGGGGATTCTCCAGCTTGGGTCAACCATTGCGGCAGTGTTAGTTTTTACCTCAGGCTCAGTGTGGCCTAACGTCCTTGGCTTCATCTATGACTTCAGCTGAGTGTATGGGGTGGGTAATTGATAGAGATAGGGTCCTGAGAGGAAAATTTAGCTGGGCCTGGAAGATCCTGTGGCTATAGACTCTGCAGCCTGAGTCTAACACTGGGTTACGGTTTCTCAGCAGTAAACATAAGGGTCCTCAGCAAAGGAAGTTTGCTGAACCAGGACCACGTGATGGATGGTTCTGGAACTGGTGCACTCAAGTTGTACAGTCTACATCTGAATGGTATTTACTTAAGGCAATTCTTTGTCTTCAATTTTAATTCTCCATGGAGCCCAGTGAACTATGGCATTGGTGCTCCTAGTGCCTGAATATAGCTGTGGTCCTTCAATCTGAAGTCTCCTTTTAGGCAGTTTCATCTAAGATGACTCTAGAAATACTTCCTGTACCGAGTTGAATCCTCTGTACGTGTTGCTGCAGAAGTGTGTAACTCTGAAAGTCTAGCAACGCCACTAAGCAAAGAATACTGCGCAGAGTAACTTTCGAATGCACAGAAATGGTACCGGGTTTGGTGACCATGTAAGAGTTATCTGCAGGCAAACCCCTACAGATGCATTTCTTAAAGTGGACCTGGAAGTCTTCTGTTTCAGTCAGTGCTTCCTAGAGCCACGGATTTGATACACGATATACAAATATGTAAGGATTTATAAGATCCGCTTATGGTGGCCACCAGCAGAGTGGGGTGTGGAGAGTGCAGGAGATCTGTCTGCGCGCTGGGCATCCGAGGGACCCAGGGGAAGACCTGGAGCTCACTACGGTGTCCTGTGCGAGTCCGCATGGGGAGCTCAAAGGGTCTACAATGGGAGGCCGAGGGGTCTGCCCTGGAAGCCAGGAGAGGGTCCAAGTTTAAAGAGCTCCAAGAAGACTGGAGTGCCTCCAAAGAAACAGAACAAATCCTTCCTCCTCCTTTTTGCTCTTCTACTATTCTGGCACCAGTCCTGCCTTGGGTGGGTCTTCCACACCCAAAACGATGCTGAGATGCTTGATCCGCCTGGGTGTTTCTTAGCCCAATTGACACAATTTACTATCACATCTCCCCACATTTTCTGAGACCTGTGATCTGGGCTGCTGTTGCTATAACTTCTCATTCTCAATTTTCCGGGGGATTGTTAAATTCACCTAAATTTAGATGGGTCTAAGAGAAACTGAAAGCAGAGAAAATGGTGGCTGAGGTTCCCAGCAGGCATTTCTGTGTCTTCGTCTCCTGCTTGATACTGATGACATCCAGCTGTACTTGAGGCGATGGTATTATGCTTCCCAGAGCTCACTGTGATCCAGCTAAGATCTGGATGGATCCTTAATCTTTGCAGACATTGTTTCCACTGAAATGGCTCAAGGTGTTTCTCCTTCTTGGAGCAAAGGGACCAGGCCCTTCCTCCTAGCCAGGTTTAGGTCTCAGGTGATACTGTGACAATCTTTTCATCAACTGATTATTCCATCTTCTGGGACTTGTTTCAGACTTGGCATACAGGATGGAATGTGAAACATTTCATGATTTTTCAGAGGCATATGAGGAATCAAAAATGTCCTTCAAACATAACTAAGTGGCTTCAATGAAGGTTTTTGTAGGTTCTGATCCATGGCCGGTGGGACTTCTTCTGGCACCAGCCTTTCCTAAAACGGGAAGAAAGACTGGATTTTGACTCGGGGGCCAGCAGGACACTGTTGAGATGGGAAAATTCTTTGGAGAAAGCCTGGCTCTGTGTGCAGAGGCCATGACATTCTGACTATGCAGGAATTTTTTCTTTGACTACTTATACCCTGCTTGGTCTCAAAGATTTCAGATTATAATGGCAAAAATTGTGCCAAGGAGACTCAGAATAGGGTAAACTAGGAAAATGCTGTGCTCATACTTTCAAGGTTTCTATCAGCAATTGAGGTGATAACATTTCAAACTTACACCTTATCCTGGGGGGTTTCTGGCTTGGGTGCTCAGGTGGATTGGATGACAGTGAGTTACAAGACATCTCTATGAGAAGGTTCAGAGGCTGTTGGAGGATCACGTATTCCCTTCCAGGTTTTTGCTCTGGTTGCCTTGTGCCTTCTCCTTTGGGCAGGACACTTGATTGTCAGTCACACATCGTTTTCATTTTTGTCACCATCGCTGAACATGGGAAAAGGCATGCTCCGCCACATACCTGTTTCTATTCATCACAATTGGAAACAGTGATTCGCATGTGTTTTCTTCCCTGGACTTCTCCGGAGTTCCTCTCCTGTTGTCTTATCATCTGCATTCTCCGAGTGACTGGGTTCCTGGAGGTTGATTAGAAAGTTACTTTTCCAAAGCCGGTATGAGTTGAAATAATTGACTTTTCCAATGACTCAAAGTGTGAGTCCAATGGCTGTACCTCTGTGAAAAAGAATCTACGAGGTTGGTGGATTTGGAATGATCCTCTTGGGATCACTTTTCTACTTTCTGGTTGTGTGTGTTTTCACAAAGATCTACTCTCAGATCTCCACACCCTGCTTGGCTGAGTCCTCCACTGGGAAGCAATGGTCACATCAGGCAGGGTTGTGCCTGCCCTTCCATTGGCAAGAATGGCCTGGTTTTAATGCTGCCTCTGCCAGTGCTGTGACCGGAGGATGGAGCGTTAGGTGGACATGTGCTCACTACTATTGCCAACTGCCTGCCATGCTCAGGAAAAGGTGACGTGGTGGCCTTGTGGGGACGGGTAGCTGCAGACAGTGTGTGGCCCCCAAAGAAGCTTTGGGGTGAGCATAGTATCTGCCTATAATTTTAGTTCTCTTCCATGTTCTTCCCAAGCCTGGAGAGACATCTCTTCATGGTTTTCTTCCAAAATGTGGAGTGTCTTTGAAAGATACCTAAAGAGTTGTCTGAAAATCTTTGACATCCTGGGGTTACCTCTCTTTTTCTCCTTTATGCAACTTACACAAGGTCTATAGGATTCCTCGGTATCAAGTCCCCTCCAAGGCAGGAAACAATAGCAGGTGACATCTGTTCTTCTAAAGTTTTGTCACATTGTCATTAGGAACACTTTCAGTCCGACTATTTTGTCCTCCATAGACTGTGTCAGTGGTGGTTATCATTTGCTTTTCCATGCAGCATTTTATTTACTGTGTACTCCACTTTTCCAAGACATAGTTACTACTTTTAGTGTCTGTGTGGAGGGTAACTTGAGAAATGAGGATCTGAGTTCTACATATGTTCATTACCATAAAGTCATAGGTGCCCATCAAGAAGTATGAATTCTTCACCCAAGTGAGAGACACTTGTTTATATACTAGGCAGTGAAATACATAATTTATAGCCACACAGATATAAGTATTTTGGACCAAGGAAAGGTATCTGGCAGCTGCCATATTGTGACACTACATTTCCGAATTGGACAAGGTGTAGCCCGGAGATAAGTTTCCAGCACCTCCCATCCTGCCATGGTTAAATTATTCTCTCTGCCTCTTCCTTAGGTGCTACAGAAATTTGTACACATAGCACTTCAGTAAGAGCTTTCCGCCATTGAGAGTTTTACCCAATTCCTACATTACACATTCTCCAACAGGACTAGATGAGACAGATGGGCTAAAGTAACTTTGATAAATCCTGGAGTGATGAACACTGAGCAGTTCATCCCACATAAATCCCACCTAACATTGGTCTCCATTGCCCGGCTATAGAATAAAGAGGTTTATTGTCAAAGTCAGTTTCCATGAGTTAATATTGGGAAGCAACCCTGTGCTGGAAGGATCAGGCTGAGAATGAGTCACAGTGATTGTGGTAGCCTACAATCTGATGTTGCCTTAAGTGCCTTTTTCTCTTAGGCAAGGCGTGAAAGAAAAGCACAGGCATAGGACTTCTAGTGTGCAGAACATAGCCGGAGGTCCCATGTGAGCGTTTCTCTTTCAATCTCATTCATGGATATGGACATCTTCAGTGTCTCTAGCTCAATATGGTCCTGAACCATTCAAGTGGAAAGTGCCCCAACATGGCGGCCCTCATGAGCAGCCCTGGGCTTCAGAAAGTGGGATCAGCCTCAGAATTGAGAGTAGTTCTCAGTGCCTGATTCAGTGCTAAAATGATGTGCTTGGTCAATAGCTTTAGAGAAAGAGGTAGGGTGAGTGTAATCATAACAGACTCTGACAGGGACAGTATAGCTGGGGCCGCAAAATTCTATGGCCATAAACTCTATGGCCCATGTCTAGAACTGAAGAAAGTTGGGCCTTCTCAGCAGGGAGCACATGTGAGAACTCAAAATCCATTTTCAATTCGTTGACTACAGCTTCATTTCTCCGTGGGGCCATATGAAGTGTGACATTGGTACTTCTAGTGTACAAAAGTAGCTGTGTAGCCTTCAATACCAGTTCTCCTCTGAAGCTGTATATGCCTGAGACAGAAGGCTCTAGAAATACTACCTCTATCTGGTAGATACAGTATACTTTCTACTACAAGTTCACTGCTTTCTTCTGGGGCATCACCAAGGAAAAAAATCTGTGGCATAAGATTTTAAAGGACAGAAATGGCAACAGGTTTGATAACCAGCTAAGGTAGTGTTGTGTAATTAGTAGGCTAAATGTGGGAGTTCTTCAGTATAGTGGTGTTCCCTCAAGTGGGTATACGGTTTTGTCCAAGTTGTGCCAACATCCGATCCAGGCTATGATCTCTAATAGCCTCTCATTCTAAAGCTTTCCATTGCGTTTGTTCATTTTACCATAATTCTATATGCGTTTTGCTTCTCCAAAGAGATTCCGTTTTAGAATTCTGTGGAATTCTAGGCACATAGATTTGTTTGCCTTGAATCAGTGGTTAATTTTCCAGAGCTTGTGGTCAGCTAGCAAAAATCTTGATGAATACCTTGAAGAAGCCACGTTAGTGCATGCAATGTCACAAAAGATGAGAGTAACTTAAGACAAAGTCACCAGGAACTTCACCTTAACCAGCTTAGTATCTAAGGTGAGAGTGGAGTAACTCCATTTGTTGGCCCAGGGTTCCATGTTATGGGCTTTATTTTGGACTTAATGTCTACCTGAAGGAAAACATTCCATTATAAATGTTTCAGAGACAGTTATTTGAAAAGTTCTTACCTTGTCAGTCTAAGTTCCTTCAATTTTCTTCTAGAGATCCCATCCACAGCTCGTGGGAATTGCTCTGGCATGAGGTCCTTCTAAAACGAAAGAACACAGTGTGCAGTTTTGAATTGATGTCTCGGGACCATGCTGAGAATGGGGAAGAGTCTGAAGGGCAACCCTGGCTGGGGATATGTGGGAGATGATGCCCTGACCATGCTGGGAATTCCTTTTCCTTCTCTAGCTCTGCCCTGATTGGTCTCGATGAGCTCAGATTATGATAAGGGGAGCAGACTGGCTGGTGAGAATCAAAATGGGACAAGGTGAGGTAACTCAGGAAATGGTATCCTCCTCATTTCAAGTTTCACACAGGAAAGTCAGAAAGTGAGGAAATATCCAGTTACCCGCTGAGTTAGGACCCCTACATAACTGGGCTCTGTGGCCTCAAGCACAATGAAAAGCGCTTTTATATCGGAGCTGCTTGGAAGTCTACGTGAAACCCTTGGGTCTCAGCATTGCAATAGCCTAGATGCCATTCTTCATTTTTTTTTACTTGAAATTCTCTTCATTCCTGATAATTTTACATTCATCCACACATTCATATAAAGCCTCAAGTTAACCTAATAACAAAAATGCCTATTTCTGACCGTGTCTACGACCACAGTCCACCACGGTCACTTGCGCTGTCAAGTTGGTGATTCTTCAGAGTTGCTGCCTGCTGTCCAACCTGTCCTTTGCTCACTCACAATGAAGCAAGGGCTGTGTGTTCCTGCTGCCAGAAGGAAGCACAGGATACATGCATCCAACTAGACAGGGATGCAGGAAGGGCACACCGCAGGGTGCAGGGAATAGAGTGCCGGGTTATCACAGAGAACACAGTGAGAACCATTGACCCCCGGACCATCCTGCAGAGCTGAAAGTCTTCTCCATTCTCCTTGGCACATCAGAACTTGGTCCAATGTTGTCTGGTGGGCACCATGACAAAGGGTCATAAATCTCTTGATGAACACAGTACAGCTCCAGACTTCACTTGCTCAGCATGGCACTATGGCACAGCAGGTTCTTCATGGTGGCAATGGATATGGAGTTGAAGGTAGCTGGAAGCAGCAGCTCAGAAGACAGGATGGCACGGAGCTGGGCATCTGTGATCACATTCCTGCAAATGCAGGGTGCTCAGGGTGGCTGCAACGTTCTCCAGGAGAACATGGAGGGGCTCAGGACTAAATGCAGTCAGTCTGATGACACTCAGACCCCGAGGGTTCCACTGTCTGCTGCTCTGACACTTGGGCCACGGCTTCCAGTCTGAGCATGAAGCCTGCAGAGAAGTAATGACAGTCTCCAAAGGGGCGGATGTCAGGCACCTGAGCACCTGCTTGCAAGTGGCCTTCCAGGAAGGAAACCGAGTCCATATAAATCTGCTGCAGACTGTGAAGCTTAAGAAATTGAGAGGTGAAATTGGTGACCAACTGCTGTGTCTCCTATGCAGAAATGAATGCAGGTGCACAAATGTTACAAAGTGGCTTGTGAAAACTTTCCACCTGGCCCAGGGAAGTGGGCAAAGTGAGCCAGGGTGGAGAGTGTCCAGCAGACACCCACACCCACCGCCTGAACAGAATCAGGGTTCACCATTTCCCAGACCTCTGCAAGTCTTTGCGTGTCGTTCCACTGCTCAGGTTCATACAATCCCGCTGCTCCAGACCTTTCCTCTCTTGGACCCACTTTAGGAGGGAGGATGGGAGTGGACTCGGACCGTCCTGACTGAGCCACAGGTCTAAAATCACCTTGAGGGGCTACTGCTCTGCTACCCTTGGCCCACTCTTCTGTTTCTCTCTTCTTCACAGCCTCTGAAGGGCAGGCTTCCTCCAGGTTTCCAGCCCAGACTCTCCAGAAGCTCTGGTGCCTGTCCCGTGGGTCTGGCACTTGCAATTTCCACATCCAGGGGCAAACTGGGGCAGCAGCACGTCAAGCCCATGTAGCACAGCTTGTAAATTCCGCAGGATGCTCTTTCCAGACACTCGGGGGTAGATGTTGTCCAGCTGGATACCTCTGCTTTCATAATGTTCATCAGCGGCCCCAGCGGGAGGCAGGAAAAGGACCAGGAGAGCACCATGGCCTTCAGGACCTCAGACTGTCCCCTGCTGAAGCTCTCCTTGGTGGGAAGAGCTCTCCTGGTGTGTCCTCCAGAACCCCAAGGGCATGTACTTGTCCTTCAGCAGGCTCTGAACTGCAAACCGCAGCAGTGCGGGTGGGGACTGGGTGCTCATCCTGGTGAATCTGCAAGGCCAAGTTTCCAGACGTGCATGAGTTGGGTGGGACCTCAGGCCTGCCGGGAAACCAGGCAGGGGCCCCATCTCCATGATCCTGGATGGCTCTCAGAAGATTCTATTAACCTTCTTGCTCCCATCTCCATTTCACATACTGCTTTCCAATCAATGTTGATTCTGAGCCTCCAACCAGTTAATCCTGACTGCCTTTAGCTTCCCCCAGATTGAGACATAGATAGGATGAAAAGTCCCTGTCTGTTAGCTTGGGAATCCAGGACTCGTTCACTGACTGACTCTGCATCATTATTGGGTTTACTCACACGGGACCCTAATAGTTCTGGGATGAGACCGGGCAGGGTATCACCCGCTCCACATACTGGACAGAAAACAAGCCTTATAAACTGGCTAAGGATCTTTCTCCACGTCACAATATTCCAGATTTATAACAACTATGTGAAGTCAGGGATGTCATCCCCAAAGAAAACAGAGCCAAAATTTCCATGTATCCACAGTGACTTGGGAGCTCTGTTTCCTGACAGTAGATCATGTGCCCACTCAGGAGAGGGGACTCTCAGGGGCTGAGCCTGAGGGTGCCCGAGGCTTAAATGAGGAATGTAACCCACCTCTTAGACAGAGGTGGTAGAGTTCCCTGACTCGGATCATGGGAAAAGAATTTTCAGAAAGAGTCAGTAAAAGGGGCATGAGAAAGACTTATTATAGAGGTACATTCAGGACCCACTCAAGTAGAGTACGGGTGGGTGCTCCCCAACCTGAAGCACCACAATTTTCATGCTGACACCTGGAAAGAAACTTCTGTGGGATTGGTGTTCAACACTCAACAAGCTCAAGTTAAGCTAGTCTTCCAGCTCTCTTTGTCTTTCACAAAGCTTATCAAGGAAATGGAAGATATGTCTTGGTGTAGTATAAGGCTATGGTTAGGTAAGACTCATCATGGTGTTCTAGTTCTACAATACAGAATGGCAACTTCTTGAAAATTTGGTGAATGCATCTCATTCTCCATGGGGCCATGTCAAGCATGGCATGGTCACTTGTCAGCTTCCAAAGGTAGCTGTACATCTTTACACGTCTCTTAGGCCATGTAGGGTTGCAATGAATGCTCGAGAAATCCTGCCTGGAAGGGTACACATCATGCTAGACATATTATCATTCATGGACAAAATCACAAAGCAAAGAATATTTTGAGTAAGTTTGTAATGGACAGTAAGAGGAGCAGTGTGCGTGACTAGCAAAGATGGGGTGTTTTTAGCCACCCCACTGGGGTTCTTGTCTCAAATTTGTCTCCATTTCTTCAAATGGGGCTACAAGTTTCCCCAATAGTCTCAGATCTCTGCTGCAGGCTGCTGTCCGCGCTGAGGTTGCCCATGCAACCTTTCAATCTCATGCAAGACACTCGCTTCCTTGAGATCCTCCTTCGAGCTCATGGTCAGCGGCAAAAATCTGCATGGAGCCTTAAGGAAGCCATTTCAATGCCAGCACATTCTGAAAAGATAAGGGTAACTTCTTGGTGCAAAACCACCAGAGCATTCCTCCTGGCCAAGTGAGGGTCTCAGGTGATACTGTCCCAGTGCCATTTGTTGACTGAGGGTTCCATGATACAGGCTTTATTATGGACTTGAAGTCTCCAAAAAGGAAGCTGTTTTTATGATGGATTATCTCAAAGATAGCTGCTCTTCAAATACCTAAGCGGCTCAAAACACTTTTCTAGAATTAGAGCCAGGCTAGTGAAAATAGCTCAGGCAGAAGGTCCTTCTAGAGCAGTGAAGAGTCTGAGATTTTGACCTGGGGTCACTGGGACCATGGTAGAAATGGGGAAAGTTGTGTCAGCCCTCCCTGTAGGTCCATGGGAAATGATATTCTGAGCATGCTGGGAATTTGGATTTCTACTGCTGCAGTGTTTACACTCAGTGACTTCAGGTTTTCAAGAAGGCAGAGATGGTGCCAGAGAGACTCAGAATCAAATAGACTGAAGCACGAGGTGTGACGGAAAACTGCAGGGAACAATTCAGCTAAAAAAATATTCATTACAAAAAAGTTAGAATCCTCACAGTACCTGTTCAGTGAATACAAAGGAAGGCAGCCTGAAATGTTCCTCTCCTCCCACGTGACGAGTGGCGAGTATTCACTCACGTGGTTCCTACACCAGCACAGATGCTGCCCACTGTCTCCAAGGCTGCCTGACGATCATGATTTTGTGGCCTTCCTAGTCTTCAGTTGCGTGAGGGGGAGAGGGTCTTGCACCTTCAAGAACCCAGGTTCTAACCAAACGCACTGGACTCGCTTCTCCCTGTAGCTCTGTGGTCTAAACCCGCTGACGACCACACTGATGACCACTTGGACTCTTCCTGTGGTTCCCACAAACAGGTTGTGGCGTGTTTATATATCTGGGCTCAGCTGGAACCAGGGAAGGGACTTACAGTGACATCTGTCATTTGAGGGGAAGACAAATTCAACACCAACTCATACTTTCAATCAGGCCAGTTTTTTAAATCTAAAATTTTCCAAAGTGTAGATATCAGTGGGTACTGTTCCGGGATGTTATCAAACCCACACTCAGAACATGTGATTAAGGAGGGCTCCTACCGGCTCACTGTCCATGGTCTTGTGGACATCACCTTTACGTCCCCTGTCATCTGGAGTCCTGAGAGTCTTCTCGTTACATTGACTCTGTAGAAATGATGATTTGCCATTAGCCTTGGATGTAAGTATCCTGGTTAATTTGGAAAAGCAGAAGCTTGGTGTTGGCAGGTCAAAGCAAATGAAGGGAGAGCAGCAATATCAAAACAAGCCAGAAGCAGGCAGCTGTATGTATCTTTATTCTCAGCTCCGACAAAGGGACACTGGTGTCTTTTGATTTTTTTCTTTGCAATATTCAGGATGTCTTATGGAAAGGGAATGAGCTTATTTTATAGTAATCTTACTAAAATAAGTCTGGTGAGTAATATCACTTTTAGTTCACAAACATTAAGATGTCACTCAAGGAAGTTGACGAGCATCTTGGCAGAGCTCTCCTGCTGGTTCTGGTGCAGTAGAATGGAATGTGGTCTGGTAGGGCAGCCTTCGTGAGCAGTATGGGGGATTCTCCAGCTTGTGTCAACCATTGTGGCAGTGTTAGTTTTTGCCTCGGGCTCAGTGTGGCCTAACGTCCTTGGCCTCATCTATGACTTCAGCTGAGTGTATGGGGTGGGTAATTGATAGAGATAGGGTCCTGAGAGGAAAATTTAGCTGGGCCTGGAAGATCCTGTGGCTACAGACTCTGCAGCCTGAGTCTAACACTGGGTTACGGTTTCTCAGCAGTAAACATACGGGTCCTCAACAAAGGAAGTTTGCTGAACCAGGACCACGTGATGGATGGTTCTGGAACTGGTGCACTCAAGTTGTACAGTCTACATCTGAGTGGTATTTACTTAAGGCAATTCTTTGTCTTCAATTTTAATTCTCCATGGAGCCCAGTGAACTATGGCATTGGTGCTCCTAGTGCCTGAATATAGCTGTGGTCCTTCAATCTGAAGTCTCCTTTTAGGCAGTTTCATCTAAGATGACTCTAGATATACTTCCTGTACCGAGTGAATCCTCTGTACGTGTTGCTGCAGAAGTGTGTAACTCTGAAAGTCTAACAACACCACTAAGCAAAGAATACTGCGCAGAGTAAGTTTCGAATGCACAGAAATGGTACCGGGTTTGGTGACCATGTAAGAGTTACCTGCAGGCAAACCCCTACAGATGCATTTCTTAAAGTGGACCTGGAAGTCTTCTGTTCCAGTCAGTGCTTCCTAGAGCCACGGATTTGATACACGATATACAAATATGTAAGGATTTATAAGATCCGCTTATGGTGGCCACCAGCAGAGTGGGGTGTGGAGAGTGCAGGAGATCTGTCTGCGCGCTGGGCATCCGAAGGACCCAGGGGAAGACCTGGTGCTCACTACGGTGTCCTGTGCGAGTCCGCATGGGGAGCTCAAAGGGTCTACAATGGGAGGCCGAAGTGTCTGCACTGGAAGCCAGGAGGAGAGAACATCCAAGGTGAAGGTGAAGACTGGAGCCTCCTCCAAAGAAAAAGAACAAATGCTTCCTCCTCCTCTTTGCTCTTCTACTGTTCTGGCGCCAGTCCTGCCTTGGGTGGGTCTTCCACACCCAAAATGATGCTGAGATGCTTGATCCGCCTGGGTGTTTCTTAGCCCAATTGACACAATTTACTATCACATCTCCCCACATTTTCTGAGACCTGTGATCTGGGCTGCTGTTGCTATACCTTCTCATTCTCAATTTTCCGGGGCATTGTAAAATTCACCTAAATTTTAGATGGGTCTAAGAGAAACTGATAGCAGAGAAAATGGTGGCTGAGGTTCCCAGCAGGTGTTTCTGTGTCTTCGTCTCCTGCTTGATACTGATGACATCTAGTTGTACTTGAGGCGATGGTATTATGCTTCCCAGAGCTCACTGTGATCCAGCTAAGATCTGGATGGATCCTTAATCTTTGCAGACATTGTTTCCACTGAAATGGCTCAAGGTGTTTCTCCTTCTTGGAGCAAAGGGACCAGGCCCTTCCTCCTAGCCAGGTTTAGGTCTCAGGTGATACTGTGACAATCTTTTCATCAACTGATTATTCCATCTTCTGGGACTTGTTTCAGACTTGGCATACAGGATGGAATGTGAAACATTTCATGATTTTTCAGAGGCATATGAGGAATCAAAAATGTCCTTCAAACATAACTAAGTGGCTTCATTGAAAGTTTTTGTAGGTTCTGATCCATGGCTGGTAGGACTTGTTCCGGCACTAGCTCTTCCTAAAACGGGGGAAGAAAGCCTGGATTTTGACCCGGGGGCCAGCAGGACACTGTTGAGATGGGAAAATTCTTTGGAGAATCCCTGGCTCTGTGCTCAGAGGCCATGAAATTCTGACTATGCAGGAATTTTTTTCTTTGACTACTTATACCCTGCTTGGTCTCCAAGATTTCAGATTATAAGGGCAAAAATTGTGCCAAAGAGACTCAGAATAGGGTAAACTAGGGAAATGCTGTGCTCATTCTTTCAGGTTTCTATCAGAAATTGAGGTGATAACATTTGAAACTTACACCTTATCTGGGGGGTTTCTGGCTTGGGTGCTCAGGTGGATTGGATGACAGTGGGTTACAAGACGCCTCCATGAGCAGGTTCAGAGGCTGTTGGAGGATCACAAATTCCCTTCCAGGTTCTTGCTCTCGTTGCCTTGTGCCTTGTCCTTTGGGCAGGACACTTGATTGTCAGCCGCACATTGTTTTCATTTTTGTCACCATCGCTGAACATGGGAAAAGGCATGCTTGGTTGGCCACATACCTGTTTCTATTCATCGTGACTGGAAACAGTGATTTGCATGTGTTTTCTTCCCTGGACTTCTCTGGAGTTCCTCTCCTGTTGTCTTGCCATCTGCATTCTCCAAGTGATTGGGTTCCTGGAGGTTGATTAGAAAGTTACTTTTCCAAAGCCGGTATGAGTTGAAATAATTGACTTTTCCAATGACTCCAAGTATGAGTCCAATGGCTATACCTCTGTGAAAAGAATGATCCTCTTGGGCTCACTTTTCTACTTTCTGGTTGTGTGTTTTTACAAAGATCTACTCTCAGATCTCCATGCCCTGCTGGACTGAGTCCTTTGCTGGGAAGCAATGGTCACATCAGGCAGGGTTGTGCCTCCCCTTCAACTGGCATGAATGGCCTAACTTTAATGCTGCCTTTACGAGTGTTGTGACCGGAGAACAGAGCGTTAGGTGGATATGTGCTCACTACTATTGCCAACCGCCATGCTCAGGAAAAGGAGACATGATGCCCTGTGGGAACGGGCAGCTGCAGACAGTGTGTGGCTCCCAAAGAAGCCTTGGGGTGAGCATAGTATCTGCCTACAATGTTAGTTCTCTTCCATGTTCTTCCCAAGCCTGGAGAGACATCTCTTCTTGGTTTTCTTCCAAAATGTGGAGTATCTTTGAAAGATACCTAAAGAGTTGTCTGAAAATCTTTGACATCCTGGGGTTACCTCTCTTTTTCTCCTTTATGCAACTTACACAAGGTCTATAGGATTCCTCGGTATCAAGTCCCCTCCAAGGCAGGAAACAATAGCAGGTGACATCTGTTCTTCTAAAGTTTTGTCACATTGTCATTAGGAACACTTTCAGTCTGACTACTTTGTCCTCCATAGACTGTGTCAGTGGTGGTTATCATTTGTTTCCCATGCAGCATTTTATTTACTGTGTACTCCACTTTTCCAAGACATAGTTCCTGCTGTTTGTGTCTGTGTGGAGGTTAACATGAGATATCAGAATCTGAGTTCTACATATGTTCATTACCATAAAGTCATAGGTGCCCATCAAGAAGTATGAATTCTTCACCCAAATGAGAGACACTTGTTTATATACTAGGCAGTGAAATACATAATTTATAGCCACACAGATATAAGTATTTTGGACCAAGGAGAGGCATCTGGCGGGCGCTATATTGTGACACTACAGTTCCAAATTGGACAAGGTGTAGCCCGGAGATAAATTTCCAGCACCTCCCATCCTGCCATGGTTAAATTATTCTCTCTGCCTCTTCCTTAAGTGCTACGGAAATTTGTACACATGGCGCTTCACTAAGAGCTTTCCGCCATTGAGAGTTTTACCCAATTCCTATATTACACATTCTCCAACAGGACTAGATGAGACAGATGGGCTAAAATAACTTTGATAAATCCTGGAGTGATGAACACTGAGCAGTTCATCCCACATAAATCCCGCCTAACATTGGTCTCCATTGCCCGGCTATAGAATAAAGAGGTTTATTGTCAAAGTCAAGTTCCATGAGTTAATATTGGGAAGCAACCCTGTGCTGGAAGGATCAGGCTGAGAATGAGTCACAGTGATTGTGGTGGCCCACAATCTGATGTCGCCTTAAGTGCCTTTTTCTCTTAGGCAAGGCATGAATGAAAAGCACAGGCATAGGACTTCTAGTGTGCAGAACATAGCCGGAGGTCCCATGTGAGCGTTTCTCTTTCAATCTCACTCATGGATGGGCATCTTCAGTTGTCTCTAGCTCAATACGGTACTGAACCATTCAAGTGGAAAGTGCCCCAACATGGCGGCCCTCATGAGCAGCCCTGGGCTTCAGAAAGTGGGATCAGCCTCAGAATTGAGAGTAGTTCTCAGTGCCTGATTCAGTGCTAAAATGATGTGCTTGGTCAATAGCTTTAGAGAAAGAAGGTAGGGTGAGTGTAATAACAGACTCTGACAGGGACAGTGTAGCTGGGACCGCAAAATTCTATGGCCACAAACTCTATGGCCCATGTCTAGAACTGAAGAGAGTTGGGCCTCTCAGCAGGGAGCACATGTGAGAACTCAAAATCCATTTTCAATTCGTTGACTACAACTTCATTTCTCCGTGGGGCCATATGAAGTGTGTGACATTGGTACTTCTAGTGTACAAAAGTAGCTGTGTAGCCTTCAATACCAGGTCTCCTCTGAAGCTGCCTATGCCTGAGACAGAAGGCTCTAGAAATACTACCTTTACCTGGTAGATACAGTATACTTTCTACTACAAGTTCGCTGCTTTCTTCTGGGACATCACTAAGGAAAAATGTGTGGCATAAGATTTTAAAGGACAGAAATGGCAACAGGTTTGATAACCAGCTAAGGTAGTGTTGTGTAATTATAGGCTAAATGTGGGATTTCAATATAGTGGTGTTCCCTCAAGTGGGTATACGGTTTTGTCCAAGTCGTGCCAACATCTGATCCAGGCTATGATCTCTAATAGCCTCTCATTCTAAAGCTTTCCATGGCCTCTGTTAATTTTACCAAAATTCGATGTGAGTTCTTCTCCAGAGAGAGTCTGTCTTATAATTCTGTGTGATTCTGTGGACATAGAGTTGTTTGCCTTGAATCAGTGGTTAATTTTTCAAAGCCCATGGTCAACTAGCAAAAATCGTGATGAATACACTGAAGAAGCCACATTGGTACATGCAGTGTCACAAAGTTCAGAGTAACTTGAGACAAAGTCACCAGGAACTTCACCTTAACCAGCTTAGTATCTGGGGTGAGAGCGGAGTCACTCCATTTGTTGGCCTAGGGTTCCATGTTATGGGCTTTATTTTGGACTTAATGTCTACCTGAAGGAAAACATTCCATTATAAATGTTTCAGAGACAGTTATTTGAGAAGTTCTTACCTTGTCAGTCTAAGTTCCTTCAATTTTCTTCTAGAGATCCCATCCACAGCTCGTGGGAATTGCTCTGGCATGAGGTCCTTCTAAAACGAAAGAACACAGTGTGCAGTTTTGAATTGATGTCTTTGGGACCATGTTAAGAATGGGGAAGAGTCTGAGGGGCAACCCTGGCTGGGGATATGTGGGAGTCGATGCCCTGACCATGCTGGGAATTCCTTTTCCTTCTCTAGCTCTGCCCTGATTGGTCTCAATGAGCTCAGATTATGATAAGGGGAGCAGATTGGCTGGTGAGAATCAAAATGGGACAAGGTGAGGTAACTCAGGAAATGGTGTCCTCCTCATTTCAAGTTTCACACAGGAAAGTCAGAAAGTGAGGAAATATCCAGTTACCAGCTGAGTTAGGACCCCTACATAACTGGGCTCTGTGGCCTCAAGCACAGTGAAAAGCGCTTTTATAACGGAGCTGCTTGGAAGTCTATGTGAAACCCTTGGGTCTCAGTATTGCAATAGCCTAGATGCCATTCTTCATTTTTTTACTTGAAATTCTCTTCATTTCTGATAATTTTACATTCATCCACACTTTCATATAAAGCCTCAAGTTAACCTAGTAACAAAAATGCCCATTTCTGACCCTGTCTACTACCACAGTCCACCACGGTCACTTGCACTGTCACTTGTCTTCAGAGTTGCTGCCTGCTGTCCAACCTATCCTTTGCTCACTCACAATGAAGGCAAGGGCTGTGTGTTCCTGCTGCCAGAAGGAAGCACAGGATACATGCATCCAACTAGACAGGGATGCAGGAAGGGCACGCCGCAGGGTGCAGGGCATAGAGTGTCCGGTTATCACAGAGAACACAGTGAGATCCATTGACCCGGACTGTCCTGCAGAGCTGAAGGTCTTCTCGATTCTCCTTGGCACATCAGAACCTGGTCCAGTGTTGTCTGGTGGGCACCATGACAAAGGGCCATAAATCTCTTGAACACAGTACAGCTCCAGGCTTCACTTGCTCAGCATGGCACTATGGCACAGCAGGTTCTTCATGGTGGCAATGGATACGGAGTTGAAGGTAGCTGGAAGCAGCAGCTCAGAACACAGGATGGCACGGAGCTGGGCATCTGTGATCACGTTCCTGCAAATGCAGGGTGCTCGGGGTGGCTGCAATGTTCTCCAGGAGAACATGGAGGGGCTCAGGACTAAATGCAGTCAGTATGATGCCACTCAGACCCCAGACCCCGAGGGTTTCACTATGTGCTGCTCTGACACTTGGGCCACGGCTTCCAGTCTGAGCATGAAGCCTGCAGAGAAGTAATGACAGAGTCTCCAAGGGGGCAGATGTCAGGCACCTGAGCACCTGCTTGCAAGTGGCCTTCCAGGAAGGAAACCGAGTCCATATAAATCTGCTGCAGACTGTGAAGCTTAAATTGAGAGGTGAAATTGGTGACTCCTATGCAGAAATGAATGCAGGTGCACAAATGTTACAAAGTGGCTTGTGAAAACTTTCCACCTGGCCCAGGGAAGTGGGCAAAGTGAGCCAGGGTGGAGAGTGTCCAGCAGACACCCACACCCACCGCCTGAACAGAATCAGGGTTCACCATTTCCCAGACCTCTGCAAGTCTTTGCGTGTCGTTCCACTGCTCAGGTTCATACAATCCCGCTGCTCCAGACCTTTCCTCTCTTGGACCCACTTTAGGAGGGAGGATGGGAGTGGACTCGGACCGTCCTGACTGAGCCACAGGTCTAAAATCACCTTGAGGGGCTACTGCTCTGCTACCCTTGGCCCACTCTTCTGTTTCTCTCTTCTTCACAGCCTCTGAAGGGCAGGCTTCCTCCAGGTTTCCAGCCCAGACTCTCCAGAAGCTCTGGTGCCCGTCCCGTGGGTCTGGCACTTGCAATTTCCACATCCAGGGGCAAACTGGGGCAGCAGCACATCAAGCCCATGAAGCACAGCTTGTAAATTCCGCAGGATGCTCTTTCCAGACACTCGGGGGTGGATGTTGTTCAGCTGGATAACTCTGCTTTCATAATGTTCATCAGCGGCCCCAGCGGGAGGCAGGAAAAGGACCAGGAGGGCACCATGGCCTTCGGGACCTTAGACTGTCCCCTGCTGAAGCCCTCCTTGGTGGGAAGAGCTCTCCTGGTGTGTCCTCCAGAACCCCAAGGGCATGTACTTGTCCTTCAGCAGGCTCTGAACTGCAAACCGCAGCAGTGCGGGTGGGGACTGGGCGCTCATCCTGGTGAATCTGCAAGGCCAAGTTTCCAGACGTGCATGAGTTGGGTGGGACCTCAGGCCTGCAGGGAAACCAGGCAGGGGCCCCATCTCCATGATCCTGGATGGCTCTCAGAAGATTCTATTAACCTTCTTGCTCCCATCTCCATTTCACATACTGCTTTCCAATCAGTGTTGATTCTGAGCCTCCAACCAATTAATCCTGACTGCCTTTAGCTTCCCCCAGATTGAGACATAGATAGGATGAAAAGTCCCTGTCTGTTAGCTTGGAAATCCAGGACTCATTCACTGACTGACTCTGCATCATTATTGGGTTTACTCACACGGGACCCTAATAGCTCTGGGATGAGACCGGGCAGGGTATCACCCGCTCCACATACTGGACAGAAAACAAGCCTTATAAACTGGCTAAGGATCTTTCCCAACGTCACAATAATCCGGATTTATAACAACTATGTGAAGTCAGGGATGTCACCCCAAAGAAAACAGCCAAAATTTCCATGTATCCATGGTGACTTGGGAGCTCTGCTTCCTGACAGTAGATCATGTGCCCACTCAGGAGAGGGGACTCTCAGGGGCTGAGCCTGAGGGTGCCCGAGGCTGAAATGAAGAATGTAACCCTCATGTTAGACAGAGGTGGTAGAGTTCCCTGACTCGGATCATGGGAAAAGAATTTTCAGAAACAGTCGGTAAAAGGGGCATGAGAAAGACTTATTAGAGGTACATTCAGGACGCACTCGAGTAGAGTACGGGTGGGTGTTCCCCAACCTGAGGCACCACAATTTTCATGCTGACACCTGGAAAGAAACTTATGTGGGATTGGTGTTCAACACTCAACAAGCTCAAGTTAAGCTAGTCTTCCAGCTCTCTTTGTCTTTCACAAAGCTTATCAAGGAAATGGAAGATATGTCTTGGTGTAGTATAAGGCTATGGTTAGGTAAGACTCATCATGGTGTTCTAGTTCTACAATACAGAATGGCAACTTCTTGAAAATTTGATGAATGCATCTCATTCTCCATGGGGCCATGTCAAGTATGGCATGGTAACGTGTCAGCTTCCAAAGGTAGCTGTACATCTTTACACGTCTCTTAGGCCATGTAGGGTTGCAATGAATGCTCGAGAAATCCTGCCTGGAAGGGTACACATCATGCTAGACATTAATATTATCATTCATGGACAAAATTGCAAAGCAAAGAACATTTTGAGTAAGTTTTTAATGGACAGTAAGAGGAGCAATGTGCGTGACTAGCAAAGATGGGGTTTTTTAGCCACCCCACAGGGGTTCTCGTCTCTAATTTGTCTCTATTTCTTCAAATGGGGCTACAAGTTTCCCCAATAGTCTCTGATCTCTGCTACGGGCTGCTGTCCGCACTGAGGTTGCCCATGCAACCTTTCAATCTCATGGAAGACACTCGCTTCCTTGAGATCCTCCTTCGAGCTCATGGTCAGTGGCAAAAATCTGCATGGAGCCTTAAAGAAGCCATTTCAATGCCAGCACATTCTGAAAAGATAAGGGTAACTTCTTGGTGCAAAACCACCAGAGCATTCCTCCTGGCCAAGTGAGGGTCTCAGGTGATACTGTCCCAGTGCCATTTGTTGACTGAGGGTTCCATGATGCAGGCTTTATTGTGGACTTGAAGTCTCCAAAAAAGAAGCTGTTTTTATGATGGATTATCTCAAAGATAGCTGCTCTTCAAATACCTAAGCGGTCAAAACACTTTTTCTAGAATTAGAGCCAGGCTAGTGAAAATAGCTCAGGCAGAAGGTCCTTCTAGAGCAGTGAAGAGTCTGAGATTTTGACCTGGGGTCACTGGGACCATGGTAGAAATGGGGAAAGTTGTGTCAGCCCTCCCTGTAGGTCCATGGGAAATGATATTCTGAGCATGCTGGGAATTTGGATTTCTACTGCTGCAGTGTTTACACTCAGTGACTTCAGGTTTTCAAGAAGGCAGAGATGGTGCCAGAGAGACTCAGAATCAAATAGACTGAAGCACGAGGTGTGACGGAAAACTGCAGGGAACAATTCAGCTAAAAAAATATTCATTACAAAAAAGTTAGAATCCTCACAGTACCTGTTCAGTGAATACAAAGGAAGACAGCCTGAAATGTTCCTCTCCTCCCACGTGACGAGTGGCGTGTATTCACTCACGTGGTTCCTACACCAGCACGGATGCTGCCCACTGTCTCCAAGGCTGCCTGATGATCATGATTTTGTGGCCTTCCTAGTCTTCAGTTGTGTGAAGGGAGAGGATCTTGCACCTTCAAGAACCCAGGTTCTAACCAAACGCACTGGACTCACTTCTCCCTGTAGCTCTGTGGTCTGAACCCGCTGACGACCACACTGATGACCACTTGGACTCTTCCTGTGGTTCCCGCAAACAGGTTGTGGCGTGTTTATATATCTGGGCTCAGCTGGAACCAGGGAAGGGACTTACAGTGACATCTGTCATTTGGAGGGAAGACAAACTCAACACCAACTCATACTTTCAATCAGGCCAATTTTTTAAATCTAAAATTTTCCAAAGTAGATCTCAGTGGGTACTGTTCCGGGATGTTATCAAACCCACACTCAGAACATGTGATTAGGGAGGGCTTCTACCGGCTCATTGTCCATGGTCTTGTGGACATCACCTTTACGTCCCCTGTCATCTGGAGTTCTGAGAGTCTTCTCGTTACATTGACTCTGTAGAAATGTTTTGCCATTAACCTTGGATGTGTAATTATCCTGATTAATATGGTAAAGCAGAAGCTTGGTGTTGGCAGGTAAAAGCAAATGAAGGGAGAGCAGCAATATCAAAACAAGCCAGAAGCAGGCAGCTGTATGTATCTTTATCTCAGCCCCTACAAAGGGATACTGGTGTCTTTTGATTCTTTTCTTTGCAGTATTCAGGATGCCTTATGGAAAGGGAATGAGCTTATTTTATAGTAATCTTACTAAGCCAGGTCTGGAGAGTTACATCATTTTTAGTTACTTTACAAACATTAAGATGTCACTCAAGGAAGCTCACAAGCATCTTGGCAGAGGTCTCCTGCTGGTTCTAGGGCAGTTGCATGGAATGAGGTCCAGTTTGGCAGCCTTCATGAGCAGTGTGAGGGATTCTCCAGCTTGTGTCAGCCATCGCAGAAGTGTTAGCTTTATCTTCGGGCTCAGTGTGGCCTAACGTCCTTGGCTTCATCTATGACTTTAGTTGAGTGTTGTGTGATGAGTAATTGATAGAGATGGGGTCTCTGAGAGGGAAAGTTTAGCTGGGCCTGGAAGATGCTATGGCCACAGACTCTGCAGCCCGAGTCTGACACTGATGATTTAGGGTTTCTCAGCAGCAAACACACGGGTCCCGAGAGTGGGAAGTTTGCAGGACCGTGTTGAGGATGGGTCTGGAACTGGTGGACTCAGGTAGTACAGTCTACATCTGAGTGGCTTTTACTTAAGGCAATTCTTGTTCCACAACTTTAATTCTCCACGGAGCCCTATGAAGTATGTCTTTTGTGCTCTTAGTGTGAAAATATAGCTGGAGGTCCTTCAATATAAAGTCTCCTTTTAGGGAGTATTTGTCTGAGACGACTCTAGAAATACTGCCTGTATCTAGTGAATCCTCTGTACGTGTTGCTGCAGAAGTGCGTAACTCAAAGTCTAACAACACCACTAAGCAAAGAATACTGCGCAGAGTAAGTTTCGAATGCACAGAAATGGTACCGGGTTTGGTGACCATGTAAGAGTTACCTGCAGGCAAACCCCTACAGATGCATTTCTTAAAGTGGACCTAGAAGTCTTCTGTTTCAGTCAGTGCTTCCTAGAGCCACGGATTTGATACACGATATACAAATATGTAAGGATTTATAAGATCCGCTTATGGTGGCCACCAGCAGAGTGGGGTGTGGAAGAGTGCAGGAGATCTGTCTGCGTGCTGGGGATCCGAAGGACCCAGCAGAAGACCTGGAGCTCACTACGGTGTCCTGCACAAGTCCGCATGGGGAGCTCAAAAGGTCTACAATGGGAGGCTGAAGGGTCTGGACTGGAACCCAGGAGAGGGTCCAAGTTGAAGGAGCTCTAAGAAGCCTGGAGTGCCTCCAAAGAAACAGAACAAATCCTTCCTCCTCCTTTTTGCTCTTCTACTATTCTGGTGCCAGTCCTGCCTTGCGTTGAGTCTTCCACACCCAAAACGATGCTGAGATGCTTGATCCGCCTGGGTGTTTCTTAGCCTAACTGACACATTTTACTATCACATCTCCCCACATTTTCTGAGACCTGTGATCTGGGCTGCTGTTGCTATACCTTCTCATTCTCAATTTTCCGGGGCGTTGTAAAATTCACCTAAATTTTAGATGGGTCTAAGAGAAACTGAAAGCAGAGAAAATGGTGGCTGAGGTTCCCAGCAGGTGTTTCTGTGTCTTCGTCTCCTGCTTGATACTGATGACATCTAGTTGTACTTGAGGCGATGGTATTTTGCTTCCCAGAGCTCACTGTGAGCCAGCTAAGATCTGGATGGATCCTTAATCTTTGCAGACATTGTTTCCACTGAAATAGCTCAAGGTGTTTCTCTTTCTTGGAGCAAAGGGACCAGCCCCTTCCTCCTAGCCAGGTTTAGGTCTCAGGTGATACTGTGACAATCTTTTCATCAACTGATTATTCCATCTTCTGGGACTTGTTTCAGACTTGGCATTCAGGATGGAATGTGAAAACATTTCATGATTTTTCAGAGGCATATGAGGAATCAAAAATGTCCTTCAAACATAACTAAGTGGCTTCAATGAAGGTTTTTGTAGGTTCTGATCCATGGCTGGTAGGACTTGTTCCGGCACCAGCCCTTCCTAAAATGGGAAGAAAGTCTGGATTTTGACTCGGGGGCCAGCAGGACACTGTAGAGATGGGAAAATTCTTTGGAGAAACCCTGGCTCTGTGCTCAGAGGCCATGAAATTCTGACTATGCAGGAATTTTTTTCTTTGACTACTTATACCCTGCTTGGTCTCCAAGATTTCAGATTATAAGGGCAAAAATTGTGCCAAAGAGACTCAGAATAGGGTAAACTAGGGAAATGCTGTACTCATACTTTCAGGTTTCTATCAGCAACTGAGGTGATAACATTTCAAACTTACACTTTATCTGGGGGGTTTCTGGCTTGGGTGCTCAGGTGGATTGGATGACAGTGGGTTACAAGATGCCTCCATGAGCAGGTTCAGAGGCTGCTGGAGGATCGCGAATTCCCTTCCAGGTTCTTGCTCTCATTGCCTTGTGCCTTCTCCTTTGGGCAGGACATTTGATTGTTATTCACACATCGTTTTCATTTTTATCACCATCGCTGAACATGGGAAAAGGCATGCTTGGTTGGCCACATACCTGTTTCTATTCATCACGATTGGAAACAGTGATTTGCATGTGTTTTCTTCCCTGGACTTCTCTGGAGTTCCTCTCCTGTTGTCTTGCCATCTGCATTCTCTGAGCGACTGGGTTCCTGGAGGTTGATTAGAAAGTTACTTTTCCAAAGCAGGTATGAGTTGAAATAATTGACTTTTCCAATGACTCAAAGTATGAGTCCAATGGCTATACGTCTGTGAAAAGAATCTATGAGGTTGGTGGATTTGGAATGATCCTCTTGGGCTCACTTTTCTACTTTCTGGTTGTGTGTTTTAAGAAAGATCTACTCTCAGATCTCCACACCCTGCTTGGCTTAGTCATTTGCTGGGAAGCAATGGTCACATCAGGCAGGGTTGTGCCTGCCCTTCCACTGGCAAGAATGGCCTGGTTTTAATGCTGCCTCTACCAGTGCTGTGACCAGAGGACAGAGCGTTAGGTGGACATGTGCTCACTACTATTGCCAACTGCCATGCTCAGGAAAAGGAGATGCAGTGACCTTGTGGGGACGGGTAGCTGCAGAACAGTGTGTGGCTCTCAAGAAAGCTTTGGTGTTAACAAAGCTTTTGTTATCTGCCTACAATTGTATCTGCCTACAATTTTAGTTCTCTTCCTTGTTCTTCCCAAGCCTGGAGAGACATCTCTTCTTGATTTTCATCCGAAATGTGGAGTGTCTTTGAAAGATACCTAAAGAGTTGTCTGAAAATTTTTGACATCCTGGGGTTACCTCTCATTTTCTCCTTTGATGCAACTTACCACAAACTCTATAATAATCCTGAGTATCAAGTCCTCTCCAAGTCAGGAAACAATAACAGGTGACATGTGTTCATAAATTTTGTCACATTGTCATTAGGGACACTTTCAGTCCAGCTATTTTGTCCTCCATAGACCTTATGAGTGGTGGTTAGCATTTGCTTTCCCATGCAACATTTGATATACTGTGCACTCCATTTCTCCAAGACATAGTTCATGCTTTTAGTGTCTGTGTGGAGGGTAAGTTTAGAAATGAGGATCTGAGTTCTACATATGTTCATTACCATAAAGTCATAGGTGTCAGTTAAGTATGAATTTTTCACCCAAATGAGACACTTGTTTCTATACTAGGCAGTGAAATATGGAATTTACAGCCACATAGATATAAGTATTTTGGACCAAAGAAGGGCATCTGGTGGGTGCCATATTGTGACAGTAAATTTCCAAACTGGACAAGGTGTAGGCCAGAGATAAGTTTCCAGCACCTCCTATCCTGCCATGGTTAACTTATTCTCCCTGCCTCTTCCTTAAGTGGTACAGAAATTTGTAGACATAGTGCTTTGCTAAGAGCTTTCCACCATTGAGAGTTTTACCCAATTCCTGCAATACACATCCTCCAACAGGATTAGATGAGACAAATGGCCTAAAATAACTTAGAAAAATCCTGGAGTGATGAATACTGGGCAGTAGGTTCATTCCATATAAATTCCTCCTAACATTGGTCTCCATAGCCTGGCTATAGAATAAAGAGGTCTTTATCATCAAACTCAAGTTCCATGAGTTAATATTGGGAAGCACCCCTGTGCTGGAAGGATCAGGATCAGGATGATCGTGGTGGCTCAGAATCTGATGTTGACTTAAGGCGCCTTTTTCTCTTAGGCAAGGCGTGAAAGAAAAGCACAGGCATTAGGGCTTCTAGTGTACAAAACACAGTCAGAGGTCCCATGTGAGTGTTTCTCTTTAAATCTCACTCAAGGAGAGACATCTTCAGTGTCATTAACTTGATATAGTCCTGAACCAGTCAAATGGAAAGTGCTCCAATATGGCGGCCCTCATGAGCACCGTGGGGAATCAGAAAGTGGGGTCAGCCACAGAATTGAGATTAGTTCTCAGTGCCTGATTCAGTGCTAACTAAAATGATGTGCTTGGTCAATAGCTTTAGATAAAGAGGTAGGGTGAGTGTAATCATAACAGACTCTGACAGGGACAGTGTAGCCTGGACTGCAAAATTCTATGGCCACAAACACTGAGGCCCATGTCTAGAACTGAAGAGAGTTGGGCCTTCTCAGCAGGGAGCACATGGGGGAACTGGTGCGAGCGGGTGCAGGCTGTGGGTGGGTGGAGTCCTTTGGAGACCCCAGTTCTGTATTCTAGTTCAAAATCCAATGGCATTGGCACTGCTAGTGTCCAAAAGTAGGTGTGTAGCCTTCAATAACAGTTCTCCTCTGGAGCTGTGTATGCCTGAGACAGAAGCCTCTAGAAATACTACCTGTACCTGGTCGATACAGTGCACTTTCTCCTACAAGTTCAGTGTTTACTTCTGGGACATCACTAAGGAAAATGTGGCATAAGGTTTTAAAAGAGAGAAACGGCAATAGTTTTGATAACCAGCTAAAGTAATGTTGTGTAATTAGTAGGCGCTAAACATGGGAGTTAGTTCTTCAATATAGTGGTGTTCCCTCAAGTGGGGCTACCCTTTGTCCAAATTGTGTCATTGCCCTGAGAAGTTATTAGAGATCACAGCCTGGATCATTCTAAAGCTTTCCATGGCCTCCATAAATTTAGAGAGAACCTAAACTAACATAGAATTTTGGGAAGAGATTGTCTTACAATTCTTTGTGATTCTGTGGACATGGAGTTGTTGGCCTTGAATCAGTGATTAATTTTTCAGAGCTTGTGGTCAGCTAGCAGAAATCTTGATGAATACCTTGAAGAAGCCACATTAGTGCATGTAGTGTCACAAAAGATCAGAGTAACTTGAGAAAAAGGCACCAGGAACTTCACCTTAACCGGTTTAGTACCTAAGGTGACAGTGGAGTCACTGCATTTGTTGGCTGAGGGTTCTGTGTCATGGACCTTATTTCGGACTTAACATCTACCCAAAGGAAAACATTTTATCATAAGTTTTTCAGAAACAGACTGAAAAGGATAAGCACTCTTCAAATAACTAGAAAAAAACAGTTGAAGGAGCTTAGAGATCTGACCCAGAGCTCGTGGGGTTGAATTTTGGCAGACGGTATCAACTTGAACTAGGTTTTCTCATGTCAGCAGTAGTTCAGCTACTCTGGGAGACCAGATTTACTCCACTTCATGCCATCGCTGCAGCCACCCCAAATCCATCCACCCTCTCACTGTACATCCTTTGGAATCTTGGAATTAATAATTCTTTCTTCCATAATTAAGCAGACGTGTTGTGTCTATGGATCTGTTTTCAATCCTTCCTGACCTTTACCTTAAACTGGAATATGACTGATATGGAAGAACTCCATTTTCCATAGCAGAAACATAGGCCCTGGGGCTTAGCACCTACACAAACGTTACATCACACATGTGGAAGAATCGGGACTCACGCTTGTATTTATGAGGCTCCACATTCTGTTTACTGTTCTCCTTAACCAAGGGAGTCACATCTGTCATGAGTAAGGGCACCCGTAAGCTCACAAGCAAATCTTCCATGAGTAGCTTTCCTCCTTCAGAAGCCTCAGAAAACAAAGTAAGTAGAATTTGTAAAAATTGTACTTGAGTCATTTGATTCAGTATAGCCAAAACTTTAAAACTGTGTGGCTTAGGAAGATGTTGTAGTTACTTCCCCACAATCCAGGAGTAAATGACCTCAGAGTCACTCTGAGCCATTTGAGTTGAAATTATTGGGGAAAATTCATAGCACTACAGAAGCCAGCATGGTAGGCAAGACTGAGAGGAAGGACTCAACATTTAAAGTCGATGTGGTGGTGAGGTACAGGGGAGTGAAAAGAAATATTGACTGACTAGAGACTTGAGAGTAATTCAGATTTCCATGGTCTCTTGTTTCAAACTTTTGATTTGAATAGTGACCCCATCAAGATACATTCAAAAGGAGACAAAAACCAAAGGATGCAAAGATGTTCATAAAAGCATCCAGTGTGATGCCAACAGCCAGAATGTTGGTTATAGTAATGCCTAAACTACAGGAAGGACATTTGGTATCTATGCCAGTCAGATGTTTTGATCTCCATCTTTTCCATAAGAGTCGTTGAGCCATGCCCAAATCCTCTACTGAGTGAGAAGTCCTGGCTTTCTGCACTGGGTTTTACAGGAAATGTTTGGGCTGGCAATAGATTATCTATGGAAGATGTCTTATTACAGAGACTAAAGTGCTGAAATTGAGTTCCTTTGGCTTAACTTTCAAACTCATGTTCTGGATAAATTACAATCAGTTTGTAACTCTTGAGAGCCTTGTTTGGTGTCCCCATGGGTGAAAGAGTCCCATTTCTGAATGGAGCTCTGTCTTTCCCCTGAGTGTATATGCAGGACGTGGACAAAACATCATGGTGCTGTGTGAATGTGAGTTTTTTTCATGAGGGTTTAGCAAAATGAAGACCATCACCCTATGAGTCTCAAGAACAAAATGACTACTCACTGCTGCAAGCTGTCCAGCCATAGAGGGAAATCATCAGTTGAGTTTTTAAATAGATACCCTTGTTTCATTGGCCTATATTACAAAATAATTCCAGGAGACGTTGTTAGTGGCTTATGTGGAAGCCACATGGTATGATAAGCTCAGGTCTCTTCGGTACTCATGAAAGTACTGATTAACCAGAGTGAAAATCTAAAAGCATTCTAAGGAAACCAAATCTGTGAGACTATTGTGGAGAGGAGAATGAGCATGTGTCCAAATAACCATCCCCCCACCCCTGAAAATGTAATAATCCATTGGAATAAAAATGACATAATGGATATGTCAATTCTTCTAGAAAGAAATGTTTTAAACAATATCAATCTCTGCAGAAGGCATAAAATGGGGAAATTCTGCTTCATCATTTTTTGGACTGTTTTCACTGTGTTTCATGGCAAGGAAGAGCCTGCTTCCAAAGTCAAGCCCACTGGGCTACAGCCAGGAGGGGGAGCTTAATACCCAGGTCTCATCCAGTGTCAGGAAGGGCCCAGGATCCTCCTTTCCTGGTGGTGCCTTTTGGGAGGCTGTTGAGCATCCTTAGCTGATCACCTGTGGGTCTCCAAGTGCAGCACCATCCTGGTCTTTCAGGGACCTGCAGGATTGCGAACCACATTTCACATACGGAAGGTGAGGCGGCCAGGAAAACCTGTTTGCAGGAAGGGCCTGTACCTTGGGCCTCTCTATTATCTTAGACCACTTGACCTCTCTTTATGATCTTGTACAGGAACAAGGTTATTGCAGGTGGTTAAGTCACCCATTTATTAGGGTTCAACACCTGTGGAAAGGGGAAGAGGTCAGATCTGCTGGGGCCTTGGCCTCCCCAGTGAGTTCTGAGTAATTTCGGTGTCCTTGGTCAGACCTGCACGTGTGGAACGCTTTACTCCAAAATCACAGTCAGCAGACATGTGCTGCTGCTCAGGAATCTGTGCCTTTGCTTGACATGACAGACATGCCCCTTAGAAGTAGACGAGGGACCAAGGCTGGGCATGGAGGAGAATCAGGTGAACAAATCTCCACTTCCACTCTCTGCAGGGCTCTGAACCAACCTAGACTCAGATGAGACCGAAGGAATCTGTTGGGGAAGTTGAAGCAGAAGGTGGTGTTCTCAGCTGCACACAGTAGTGGTAGCACCAGGAACAGTTTCTGTCTGCAGAGCGCACTCACCTTGTCACCTCCTTGGCAGTGGTGGCACATTGGCATTTGGAGGCAGGTGCTTCCTGAGGAAATGACCTTAGTGCGATGGTCAGCCCAAATATTGTCCAGCTGGACCCTCAGTAGTTACAGCAATGGGTTTTCATTCCTTAGTTTTCTTCCTGCAAAGGTGGAGTCTTCTATCCACGCCTGCAGGCAGGTTCAGAGTGAGATGGAGAATTCATGTCTTGTCCCCGGTTTGTGCTGTCATTGCATGGATTTCTCTGATTTGGACAGGAAGCTTTGCCATTTTCCACAGAGCATTGGCTCCAAGCTGCTTGGGAGTCTGGAAGCGCTTGGTCTCTGGATTTTCCTGACGCTTGTGGGAATATTGAGATCCCCACATCTTCCCTGTGGAGCTTCCTCCCGCCTACTGTTCTGTGAACTCAGAAGGGGCTGATACCAAAAAAATAAAACTTGTCTTGCCAATGACATTGCAGCTTGGAGAAGGAAAACAAGTTCAAGTAGTCAAGATACAACTATGCAATTATTTTTGAAGCAAGTGACCTAGAAGGAAAGGTGATCTGTACATAGTCCTACTCTACTTCTGAAGAGTCTGTCTCATGGCCCAGGTGGCTTATTTCTATGGCAAGGACAGTGGGAGAAGCAGGGTTTAAATTAGAGCCTCACCTCTAAGTACAGGAAGGGCCAGATATTCCCTTCTTGGTTATACCGTGTATAAAGAGGAGTGGTCCTGGATGGCATTACCCAAATGAAGCCTACAGTCAGGCCCAACAGCTGTGTCACTCATGCCAAGTGCACCCCGGGCTGCCCTAGGAGGAGCCTGCACATACGCACATCTCAGATTCTGACAGTCGCTGTGTATGGTGTCTGATGAGTGACCTGGCCAGTGAGTCTGCTCTATCTGTCCTGGTGAACACCTCTAAGATTCAGTGGATAAGACTGTCTTGGGAGACACATCCCACCTTTCTCTTGGAACAGCACCAAAAGTCTCGAGCTTCTTGCTCCATATGTTCATGTGTGGATCACATGGAGGTGATGGGGACAGGATACAGTTCCTGATGTCAAGTATGATCTTCAGCAGAGTCCTCTGAAAACAATTACCAGGTGCGGGAAACATAGGACCTAAGCACATCTATACCAGCTCTACCCACCAAGTGTGTGGCAAACTCTCATGAAGGGCTAACTCATCATGTAGGAAGTTCTGCAGAACTGGTGACCAGGCCAGGCACAATTTGATGTTCTGCAAGAGCCTGGTGTTCTCCTAAGAGAGCTCCTTTACACTGGCACCTGTGAGGCCACAGTTCTCCTGTGACAACTGCTGCAGGAAGGAGTTTGGGTGCATTAGAGCCCTTCATGGCTCCCTGATCCCCTCGTCCAGGAGCTCGCTCTGTGAGAGGTCCAGGCAGAACAGGGACTGGTTGAGTTGGAGAGTGAGGAAGAGGCCAGCCCAGTGCAGAGTGGAGGTGGGATATCTCAAGCTCCGGTGCTGCAGCCTGCAGGGCTCCTGCCCAAGTATCTTGTTCAGCAAGGGCAGCAGAGTGTTCTCCTCCCAGACATGTCCTTCCAGGGTCAAGGGAGTGAGGGTCTTCTTGCCAGTAAGAGCCAGACAGAACTGTTCGGGAAGATGTGCCTGACCACCACTTTCTGAAGAGGATGAACAGGACAGGTTGGGGAGTAACACAGAAGAATCACTGAGGGTATTGCTCAGGAAGCTCCAGCTGGGGTTCAGAGGCTGTGGATTCTGTTGGAACAGAGATCCATCTGGATGCAGAGTGTCACTGCTGGGCCAGGAGCTCTCATCCTGGATACTGACACCACTGCAGCATGGTTCTCCAGAAAGATCCCTGCTCCACACACTGGGAGATTTCCATAGGTGTTCACAAGGCACCACGATTTTCCTTGAAACTGTGCAGGAGCAGGGTTTATTGGAAATGTTCCTTTTTTTTTTTTTAAGTTTATTGAAAAGCAACTATACTTCCACTTCATGGTGACAACGCATCGTTTACAAGAGTATTGAAATATGAAATAGTGATAAATCTCACCACAAAATGTATAAGACCTGTACACAGAAAACTAGAAAATATTAGAGAAATTGAAGGTTTCCAGAAACATTTTAAGGTGAAACACTTGAAGATAACAATTTTCCAAAAACTGATTTAATCTAATTCTAATGAAAATTCCAGTTTTTTTTAATTGGCAGGCTTTTCTAGAATAGAATTGATATGAAAATCCAAAAGACTTCAAATCATTAAAAAAAATTTTGAAAAGGAAAAAAAACTTTGGAAGGCTAACATGACATTATTTCCAGAATTAATATACATTTATAATATCTTATTTACTCTTTCAGCTTCTCACGCTAGGGAGACCATACGATGCTTACACATACGAGTCTGATTTATTCACTTATGAGTACAGCCTCAAGTGGCATCCATTTACCTGTAAAAGTCTCCAGTTTACCCTTTTTTATGGCTGAGTACATTTTTAGACGAGTCTCTAAGATGCAACCCATTAACCCATGGGCACCGTAGGGCTCTGGGTCTCACTGTGACCCCTGTGCTCCTTGGGCTGCAGACAGGAAGGAGACTGGAGTAGAGAGGGCCAGCAACAGTTCTAAGCATCGCATTGGACCTGACGGTAAGAAGTGGAGGAGACAACCTGACCATCCTATGTTCCGTCTTGATTCCTGGTCTGGCCCCATGGGAGGCTTTTCTTAAGGCGCGGCTGCTCTGGCACAGCTGGGGCACAGCACTGTCTTCCCGTGCGGGTCGGGACCCCCCTGCAGGAAGGAAGGACATGGTGCTCCCCACCACCTCCAGCAACCCAGGTTCGTCCAGCCTGAAAGAGCAGCTGCTCCAACCGTCTGTCTTAGGAAACACTTTCCTGTGGGCCACATGCCACCCGCTGTCATCACAGGTCGCTGCAGTCACCTCCCCTGCCTGCCTCTTCCTGCTCTGTCTGCAGTTCTGGCCCAGGAGGTCACCAGTCTCCAGGAAGAGCAGGAGTTGCTGCCCACTGTCTCAGCTGCTGCAGTGGAGCAGCAGGGCTTCCGGGGCAGGCACTGTACCTCCCAGGTGGGAGCCCAGAGGCTCAGGCGCCCAGAGCCCATCCTGTTCTCACCTCTCCAGGGCCATCTGCCTCTTGCCTGTGATGTTTTTCTTGTAAGGAAATCTTGGTCTTGGTCCCCTTTGTGATGGCAAGAATATCTGCTACTTGAAGTCTATCCAGAGTGATTTATAGGCACTGATTTCTGGTGTCTGTGTGTTCTCAATACTATCGATGTAAGGTGAGCACAGGCATGTGGGGAGGCAGGTGAGGATGGCCATGAGAAACTGGTCCCCTGGGCACTTAGGCCCACAGCAGTGCTTTTTTCCTTGGCATCAGAGGCTTTCCCAGGTCTCTCTTGTTGGTCCTGTCCCTGAGGTTCTTGACAAAGATACCCACTGTTCTTGTACCTTACCACTGATGCTCGTTGGTATTTGGGATTCTTGTGGTCTTTCCCGGACATCTGTGGAGGGACACCATTTATCCTTCATTCTCCATTCTCAGAAAATTTGATGGATGAGGAAACTTTTTTGCAGACAGGTTGAACTTATCATTACAATTTTCTAAAATCCCAACGCAAATACACATTTACTGAAATGAACCAGCTAGCAGGAAAGGTTGGATTTCAACAAGAATTTTATATTGTTTTGAGCCATAAATCTATTTTCTTTGCCATTAGAACGCTTCTCAAATCTGAAGGGCCAGCTGGGTTTATTTATATGCCAAGAGCAGAAAATGAGGCAGGGAGTATACCAGAGCCTGACTTCAACTACAGGGACAGCCAGACCTTTTCCTTAGTTATGTCATCCTGTGAGGGCCTAGGCCCTCCCTGACACCCTTAGGATGAAGCCTGGATTTCAGAGTCAAAGATGATATTCTTTGTGTCTGGTCAACCCAAGCAACCATAGAGAGAGTTTGCAAATACATGCATCTTGGGGTTTGGAGCTAACTGTGGTTGGGTTTTTGGGCAAGAGTCACCACTGACCTGCAGACTCCAGTGCTGTAGCACACACTGGCCTGGTCCGCTAGGTAGAAATGAAGACTTCCACACTCTCTTACTCACTTACATGGTGCCTATGCTGCTACACAGTCCTCAGCATTTTGGCAAAGGCCAGCTAGTCATCCTAACCTTTAACAATCCTTTGAGGTGAGGTTCTGCACCTCAAGGAACCCAGATTCTGACCTTAATGCTCCAAACTTCTCCCTGTCATCTCCATGGATCCAGTCCTTCTGACCAAGGCTTTGACACTTTGACAAATTATATGGAGTTGTTGCAAACAGAACATATGTTCACATGTCAGCCCTCAATTGTCAGTGTCTGACTTTCCTTTTTGGGGACACATGCTCAAGCACAACTCTTAAACATTCACTCAGGAAAATGTGATTTGGTAAATAAAAGGGCTTGAAAATAAATCCCTGTTCACCGCTCTGGGAAGTTACCAACATACCTACAGTCAAAACATGCTCATAAGACTTGGCTCATTAGACTTGGCTCATTAGGGGTGGCCACTGTGGGCACTGGGCTGCCCCTGCCTAACACACATGGATCTGAAAGTCTTCAAATTACCTCAGCTCTTTTGAAATTGTGAATTAGCCATCAGCCTTGAGTGTAACAATCCTTTTAAAGTTGGAGGAGCAGAAAGTTGGGTGGGGTAGATAAATCAAGGCGCAAACCAAGGGACAAAAACAAATACAGTACAATCAGGAAGGTAAGTGTATCCTTGTCTTGGCACTTATGGACAAGACATTGGTGTATGTTGTCATCCTGTCTTTGCAATTTTTATGCCGATCCCTGGAAAGAAACTGGGCTTACTGAATGTTGTATAGCAATCCAACCAAAAGAAATTTGGCTAAATCTTGTGATGATTTTCTCTTTTACAAAAGATGGCCTTGAAGGAAATGGATGCTATCCCTTGGTAGTGGCCCTACCGGGTTCTGTGCCACTTGACTATAATGTGGTCCAATATGGCGACCTTCCTGTGCAACCTGGGGTTTCTTCAGGTTGTGTCGCACATCAGGGTTAGTTTTCTGTCCCCAGTTCAGCATTGCCTAAAATGATTGGCTTGATCTATAGCTTTAGTTAAAATTATATGGTGAGTATAATTATGATATGGTAGCTGAGTGGGACAGTTTAGCTGGGACTGCAAGATCCTGCAGCTAGTCTGTTCAGCCCATGAAGCCCATGAGGGTTTTCTTTCAGTTAAGTCCATGGGAATTTGTGTGAGAAGGATCAGGTTGTCAGTGGGTAACAGTCTTTTGGGGATTGTAGTTCTACACTATAGAATGACATTTTCTTCAAAAAACTCTTTGTACTTTCATTCTCCATGGGGCCATGTCTAGTATGACATGGCCACTTGTCAGCCCCCAAATGTGGCTGTAGGTGTTCAACACAGGCCTCTTCTTAGGCCATGTGTAGTTGGGATATTGCACTCCAGAAATTCTGTCTATAACTTGGTATCCAAAAAGGGTGCCAATAGGAATCTATAGTAGAAATTTTACTCTATCACCAACTAGAGAATATTTTGAGTAAGTTTCCAATGGACAGAAACGGCAGTTTTGGTGACTAGCTAAGTATGTTCCTGTCTTGAATTTAGATCAGCTTCTTTATATGGGGCTAGAGGTTTCCCTCAAGTGTCTCAGAGCTCTGATTCTGGCTGCTATCCAGAGTGTCTTATTTTAAGCCTTTCCATGGCTTCCAATTAAACCTAATGTTAGGTTGACCTAAGGCAATGATGGCAAACATTTTAGAGAACCCCAAAGTGGGGGACTAGGCTTGAAATGGTCTGGAATTGTAGAAGCCACCAAACCACAGTGCTACAAACTTATAGGATTGAATCAACTCCTATAGGAAAAGTTAATCCCCACCTATGGCCTAGGACAGTGATGGTGAACCTTTTAGAGATGAGTACCCAAATTGCAACCCACTTATTGTAAAGTGGCAACACTGCAATTAAACCTGAATATCCAATGCTCAGTTGCTGGGGTGACTTGGCTCGCATGCCAACAGAAAGGGCTCTTTGTGCTCACTGCGGCACGCATGCCATAGGTCCACCACCACTGACCTAAGGAAACGTGAAAGTAGTAGAAATTTGTGGCAGTATTTGCAGATAGGTTCTATGTCTTAAAATTCTCCTGTGATATTGTTGTCATATAGCTGTTTTCATGGAATTGAAGGTTTTATTTCTCTCAGATCTCATGATCACCCTGCAAAGATCTGGATTGATGCCTTAAACCATTTCAATACCAGTAACTTCTTGGGGCAAAGCCACCAGGAACTTCATCCTAGCCGGGTTTAGGGTCTCAGGTGGCAATGCAGGATTGCTATTTATTAACTAAGTATTCTATGCCACAGATCTTATTACGGACGTAGTCCACAGGAAGCAAAATATTTTAAGATCAATTTCTCAGAAACCAAACTAACAGCTCTTCAAATAACAAAGCTCAAATCACGTTTTTTCCTAGAGTTTTGAGTCACCACTGGTGGGAGTTGCTTAGGCAACAGGTCATTCTAAACCCATTAAAGAGAGCCTGGCATTTTGAGCTGGGTTCATCAGGACTATGGTGGAAATGAGGAACATTCTCTGAGCAACCACACCTGCAGCCTAATGGGAAATGATATTCTGACCAGACTGGGCTTCATTTTTGATTTGTGCTGCTGCACCCTGTTTGAGCTGTCAGTGATTTTGGATTATGAAGAAGGCAGAATGGGTGCCCGTGAGACCGAAAGAACAATATGGTCAAGTACATGGTGTAATCGAAAACCATGGTGAATATTTCAGTTAAAAAATATTGATTAGAAAATGACAAGTTGACTTTGAGAGTCAGAAGCCTTGTGGTACTGATACAGTGAGTCAGGTGGATGAAGACACTAATGTTTTTATGAGCCTGCCTTCCGCTGGATGGCACTGCAGATGCCTGGCTCTGCAGAGTATCCATGAAAACTTGGGAGAAAGGACAGGGTGCTTGTGAGCTTTTCTGGCTTCTCCCACTTTCTCTCATCTTTGCTCCATGGGGGAAGGGGGCTCCAAGAACAAGATGCCTTTCCAGGGAATAAAATCTGTCCCATGTCAGGAAGGCACAAGCTGAGGTATCATCTAGTTGTGTAAAATCGTAATTAATCAAATTTCTGGCTTTCATCTCACTTCCATTCATTAGATTTAGCTTGTTGGTTTCTGTCCCCAAAATGCAGAGGCTGGTGAGGATCTGCACTTGGCATCTGAGCACAGGGAGACTGAGGGCTGCCAAGGCAAAGTCGGTGGCAGCCTGAGATCCCCCAGTGCATGGGAAGAAGTGAGTTCAACCTACCCAGATTCTGGGAGTCCTAGTCCATTTCCGTCTAGGGAATCCTGAGCTGTGCTCTCAGGTGAGATGATGTGGCCACAAGGGCATGAATGTAGCAGTCTTAGGGCAAGGTTCCCACAGAGTTTCTTTGAGCCTGAATTTTTCTGGTCTCAGCAGGATTGAAATTACTCTGTAAGACTTAGTTTACTCCACCAAATGCCATCGCTGGAGCAAACCCTAAATCCATTTACCTTCTCATGGTTCATCCCATGGAATCTTGGTAGTAAAAATGCTTTCTTCCTTTATCTAGCAGTTGCTAGGTATTTGCTGTGGGGGGATCCATTTGAGAGCCTTCTCAAGCTTTTCCTTAAGCTATCATGTGGCTGGCATGGAAGAATTCTGTGTTTTGTACCAGGAAACCTGAAACTTTTCTGTCCTCTTTACTCTTGACTGGCATGATTCCCTTTGTCAAAGGACATCACAGACTAGAAAATAAACCCATCTATGTACTGAGTTGTTCTAGCAGTGGGTATAGACCTTCTCTTAGCTATTACAGCACCTGCAGAAACCAACAGGAATAGAATTTTTAAAACTCCTTTTTGATTGAGTTATGGTGTAGACTAAACATCTCAACTGATGTGGCTTACAAAGACCCTTCCCATCACTTCCTGCAATGTGGGGGTGAATGCCCTCTATGAGCTATGGTAGACCCACCCTGTGAGTTCAAGTCATTCGTGAAAACTCATGGAACCACTGTAACCCATATGGTGGGCAAGACTGAATGCTGAGTCCTTCATCTGTATGTCTTCATGGCACTAAGGTGGTGAGCAAACAGGACAGAAGTGTGGCAGTGTAAAAACTTGAAGGTCATTCAAAGCCTTTCATGATCCATTAGGTTTCCACTTTTTAACTTGAATAGTGACTCCATGAAGACACATTCCAAATGAGACAGAAGGAAGGATGCAAAGATACTTGGCAAAGCACCCAGTGCTATGCCAACAGTCAGGTTGTTGGTTATTATGTCAGATGTGAATTGCTGAAAAGTCATCCTGTGATATCACAAATCTGCAGTTGTTTGTCTCAATCTTCTCCAGAGGAATCGTTGAGCTCTGTCTACATCCTCTTCTAATGAAAAGTCCTGGCTTTCTGCACTGGGCTGTACAGTAAATGTTTGGGCTGGCCACAGATGAACTATGCAAGATGTCTTTTGTTATGGGGAATAAAGTGCTGGAATTGAGTTCCTTTGGCTCGACTTTCAAAGATATCAGGTTGCTTGGTGACTCTCTGCTCATATCGGCTTTCTAGTTCATGTTCTGGATAAATTAGACTCAGCCCATAGCCCCTGAGATAGCATTGGCTGTGATCACCATGGGTGAAAAGATGCCCCTTTCTAGATAAGGCTGTGGAGAGGAAATCTCCACAGCTGAGTCTTCAAACAGACATTCACATCTCGTGGTGCCACAGTAGAAATTGAGGCCGAATAGCATCTCATCTCCTGAACTTAGCCACATGGCGCAACATGCTCTGGTCTCTTCGGTACTCAAGAAATTACTCATTAAGCAGAGTGAAAACCCAATCATACTCTAGGAAAACAAATTTATGAAACTACTATGGAAAAGAGAATGAGCCTGTAGCAAGATAACATGCCTCCCGACCCTGAGAATGTGACAGTGCTATGGAATTGAAAATACTTAAAAATGCTGTGGAATCAAAAGGAGATGTGCGTTCTTGTAGAAATAAATATGTTCAACAAATAGCTATCTCTATAGGAGGTGTCAAAAGGCCAATAATTCTTTCTTCTGATTCTTCTTACTGTTTCATGGCAACAAAGTGTCAGTCTACCAAATCCAAGCCCACTGAGCTTCCTCCAGGCAGGTAGCACACAATAGCCAGGTCTCATCTGCTGGTAGGAAGGGACCCAGTTTTTTCTTTTCCATGTGGTAGCTTCTGAGAGGCTGTTGGAGACAAGCCTGAGCTGGATCTGCACCCACCCTCTGGGTCTCCATGGGCTTTGTGTAGGACCTACAGGAGCTGACAGTGGACTGGACACTCTCTCTGTACAGGCGAGGGGTTCAGGAATACCGGTTTGTAGGAGGGGCCTGAATACAATGCCTCTCCATGCTCTTGGACCACTTGCTCTTCTGTAAGGTCTTGAATAGAGGGAGGTCAAGATTTGTGATAGGTACTAAGATCACGCGTGTGTGTTAGGGATCAACAACTGTGAAAATGGAGAGGAGGCAGGTTGGGCAAATAGAGAGGTCTGGCGATGTCGCAGCCTGGTGGAGCCTGGGCCTCCCCAGCAGTGATTTCTGAGGCTTCAGTGTCCCCCATCAGGCCTGCGTGTCTGGAGCACTATGCTCCAAGATCATCATGCAGTCACCAGATACATTCTTCTGCTCAGAACACATGGCTTTCCCTGTTGTAGACACAGATAAGCCTCTTAGTTCCTCTTAGACTGAGTACGTAGGAGAATTGAGTGAATAATCCCAAGCTCTGCATTCTACATAGGTTCTTAACTGACCTAGACTCAGATGCAGCAGAAGGACTCGCCCAGGAAATGTGAAGCCGGAGGTGGGGTTCTCAGCTGCACACAGCTGTGGCACCAGGGATGGTTTCTATCTGCAGAGAGCACATTCACCTTGTCACCACCTTGAGGAGGGAGCTACTGGCCTTGGGAAATGGGCACTACCCCTGGAAGGGACCTCAGTGGTGGTCAGCCCCAAGTATTCTGCTGGGTCCACAGTACCTCCAGTGATGTGGTTTCTGCCTATCTTTGCCTCGTGCGATGGTGGAGTCTTCTATCTGCACCTACAGGCAGGGTCAGGGCACAGTGGGGAATTTGTGTCTTGTACCCAGGTTTTGAGCTGTCGCTGCATGATTCTTCTTTGGACAGGGAGCTTTGCATTTTCCATAGAGCATCAGCGCCAAGCTTCTTGGCAGAGTAAAAGCACTGTTGTCCCTCAATTGTCCTGACAGTGGGAACTCGGGATTGCCAATTTCTTCCCTACAGAGATTCCTCCTGTCTCCTGTACTCCGCAGCTATGAAAGAGGCTGATAATAATGATTTCAAGTGGAAATTTCCTGCCAAGAATTTATTTTCTCCAAAAAGTCAAGACTTAGCTATATGATTATTTTTAAACCAAGTGATCTAGAAGTGTTTTTATGTTCTCCTGGAGTCATTGTAAGAAATCTTATCTTTGCCTTCTCCATTCCATAGAGTGCGCCTTTCAATCCTCACAGCCCAGGTGGGCTTATTTCAGTGCCAAGAGCAGAGGCAAGATCAGGGATGAAATGGGCATCGTGCCTACTAGCTGCAGGATGGGCCAGACGTGTCCCTTCTTGATTGTGTCATGGTATGAGGAGCCTTTCGCAGTGGTCCCAGAATGAAGCCTGGAGTTTGGGGCATGGGCTGTGTTGCTAGCATCAATTCACATCAGGATGCTTTGCAAATATGAAGGTCTGTGGCCACTGTGTGTGGTGCTTAGTCAGCTAGCTAACAAGTCTGGCTTTATCACTCCTTGGTGACCACCTCTGAGTCAAAGGATGAGGCAGACAGCCCACCTGCTATGTGGAACCTCACCCTATCTAAGTGTCTCCAGTGTTTCATTCCGCAGTTTGTCTGGAACACATGGATGGGGACGGGAGACAGTGTCTCATTTCGGGTGTGATTTCCATAGTTGCCTGCATGTAGAGCACATCCCCGAAACGTGGGACCTAAAAACATGTGTACCTGCCCAACCCATCCTATCTCTCAAATAGCCAAGAAGGGCTAACCCTGCCGGTGGGATGTTCTGCGAGGATAATGACCCTATTGACTAACCAGACATGTCCTCCTAATTAGGATGCGCTTTAGCACAAATCCCAAGAAGGAAAATAGGGGCTGTTTATCTTGTCTGGTCTGGAGGGTGCCAACTTGGGGGAGACTGAGATTGCCCAGAGTGCTGATGAGCATCTTTCCATGGTAAATAATGTTCTGGCTGCTTTGTAGTTAATTCTGTTTCCCTGTATGTCCAGGTGAAGTGATGACGCCACAGACGCTGAGTATCCATCCTGACACGTGGTTTCGATTTCCAGCCACACTCCCTGGGGGTTACTATGGGTCTGGATCTGGAAGAACCCCAATCTTCCTCACCCCTCATGCCCCTAAGATAACTCAGTTCCCTGGCTCATGTGTTTCTGCAGATTCAACCCTGGTCTCACTGCCCTCAACTTTGCTTCTCCTCAGTGTCTGTAGTTTCCACTAAGTGCCGAGCATCTCGTCGCATGGGGTAGAGCTGAGTGTCCCTTGCCCTGCTCACATCATCAGGACGTGACCCTCACCATTTGTCGTCACCTGCTCTGGAACCCGCACCTGAGCGAGCTCATTTGATCAAGCCAGAAACCAGACCTTTCTCGACCTGATCTAGGAACACCTCGGTGACGAGAGACTCCCAGCCCGATGGTCTGTCCCAGACTCTTCGGGGTCTGCTGGCTCTGGGGACAACTTCGGGCAGAGCTGAGAAGGCCCTGAGGTTCTTTCTCACAGTGGTTGGGATGGATGTTCAAAGTGTGAAGGCACCTCCTTCCCTTGACTTGAACATGTCAGTCATGGTGCAGAAGTAATCTGAAAATACGCATGAACAGATTTGAGTGGGAATAATACTGGCAAAGTAGCCACAGATTTCAGCGCAAAAAGCATGAAAGTCTCCAGTTCAGAAAACTGAAAAATGTTGCTTCGTGTATTCAAATCTCCTGTATGAATACAGAGAGATAACAGATTCCCCTACCTTACATTTGTGAATTTAAAATTGGAACAGGGCAGCTGTTAAACTCGGTCTTCAGTGGGAAACCCCCCCAGCAAAGTTTCTTCACTCTTTGCACATTGTGCTGCCGAAGTGAAGAAATTCCTACTTCAGGGGAAGTCATTTCAGGCATTGCGTAATGAATGACTTTTTCATATTATTGACTGGAAGGAATAGTGACATGTGGGGTTCCATTTTTAAAAAGAAAAGTCTGCATCCCAACCCATGAACCTGCAGGTCCTATAGGGTTCTGAGGTTCCAGCTGAGGCCTTTAAGGATCCTTTAAGGATCGATGCCTTAAAGAAGCCATTTGAATACATGCAATATCTGTAAAGATGACAACAACTTCTAGGAGAATGTACCAGGAACTTCATTCTAGCCAGGATCTCGTGTGGTTCTATACCCTGTGACAGAACCCTCAGTCAACAAATTTAAGAACTACAGGAAGGAAAATATTTCATAATATTTGAAAAACAACATAGAAACTGTAACCACTGCTTGGCCTACCCTGTTTTCATCGCTCATCTTTTATAGAGCTTTAGGCTACAGCTGGAGGCAATGGCTCCATAGCAAGGCCGTGTAGACCATAGGAAAAGAGACAAGATTTTGAGCTTGGGTCGTCGGGATCACGGTGAGAATGGGAACATGCTCAGAAGCAACCCTGGCTCCGTGTGTGTAGGAAATGATACTCTGACCATGCTGGCAATTTTTATGTTGTTTATTGCACCCTGATTGGTCTCACCAATCCGTGTCTGACACAGATGATCCTGCTGTGCCAGGGGAAAGCTGGGTAGATCTTAAGCTCGCCTCTAACATGCAGCCACAAGACCCCTGCACCATCAAGGCCGTCCACATCCAATGAAAAGACACAAGCTAAGTGCGAGATGTACGTGCTGACCTGCCAGCAACCAGCCTCAGATGGGGAGACTGAGACTAAACTGAAAAGGGTGATTATAAAACAAGGGGTAGTGGACAATTTTTCTATTCTGTTTACTGGTATTGAGACCTTAAGACAACAATTGCCAGGCAGTAGTTGAAAATGAAGTTTGTTCTCAAAAGCACCTGCCCAACCACACAGCACAGAGTCTGAACTGACCGACATAGAAACTGGATGCTGCAGGCGTTAAACCACACATGGCCTCGTGTGGTCTGGCTACGTCAGCTTCCTGGGTCATCTCCGCGAATCTCATGGCTCACAGTATTTCTTCACAATCCGTGGCCTTTGGATTCACACATGCGATCATAGGCACTTTTCCTTCTCCACCAAATGGTTCTTGAACCAGATGGGTTAACTTCGGATCTCAGTGAGGAGCCATCTTGTTAGTTGTGTACATCTGGTTCTCTCTCAGGACATCCATACATGCTTTTAGTTTCACCAGTGACCGATTAACGTTACCGCCTTCACGTAATCTGTTCCCTTCCACTTTGGTCCAGTTCATTCTTTCGCTTCCAGTAAGATTAATCAAAGTCTTACAGAGGCTTACAGTGATTTCTTTTTACTGTAAGACATTTTCTCCATCTGCGTCCAGGGGAGGCTGAGCTAATTTAATATTGGACTCACTATGGGAATGGCTGGTGTTCAGCTCTAAGTGTCTCCATGGTTCTTACTGTCATAAATGGAGTCACCTGACCATCCTAGGTGACCCATCTTGACTGCCCAGTCCTATGGAGGCTTTTCATGAAGATCTTGTTGCTATGAGCACAGCTGCGGGACACCATGAGGCCCTCTAGGTATGGGGTGGGACACAGCAGCCAGGAAGCAAGAAGACTGCACTGCCCACTTAGCTGCAGAATCTCGAGCTTGTTCAATATGTTCTTTGGGACTGCAAAGTCAACCATCTGCATCTGTAGGGACACTTCTCCCACAGACCACATGCCACCTGTCACTACTGGCCTCTGGAGGGACCTCCCCTGGTTCCCTCTTTCTGGCCCTTGCTGTAGGTCTGGCAAGCAGCCCAGCCCAGGTGGGGAGCCCCGCAGGAGGTTCCAGTGCCCTGGATCCCATCCTGTTCTCAGCTCTCCAGAGACGCTGCCTTCTTGCCTGCAGTGGGTTTTCTTTGTTAATGATGTCTTCATCTTGCCTTCTTTGTGAACGAGGAACATCTTTTAAATTGGGTAAGTTTATCCAGAGTCACATTTATGTACCTGACTCCCGGTCTTTTTGTGAGGATAGTGCTATCTATCAGACATGAGACCCCATGTCTGAGAGTCAGGTTTAAGGGCCATGAGGAACTATGTCTCTTTAGGCTGTGTCTACATTGGTTCTTCTCCTTTAGACAGCAGGCCTTCACAGGTCTGGTTTGTTCGCACCCTTCACAGGTTTCTATCAAAGCTGACATCCTTGGTTGACCAGGTATCTGCTTTTATCTGTTCATACTGACATTTGTTGAAATTTGGCATCCTTGTGGTTTTCCCTGGACTTCTCAGTGGAATTATACTCCTTTTCAGAGAATGGCGAATGAGAAGGGACAAGAAATTGGGCTTCATAAGAAAATATATTAGCAAACAAGTGGTGAGCTTGTCATTTCAATTTTATACATGAAAAAATGTGACTATAATTTTAGCTTGTTCATTTTAATAAAGGCATAGACTGGGGACGGAAGCCCAGTGCCCAGAGATGCCAAACACACATGGAGATTCTGCCAAGTACCTTGGCTATGGGAATTGTGGTTTGCCATTACTTGGATCTCACAATCCTGCTTAAGTTAGAGGAGCCAGGAGGCTGAGGCAAGTGGAAGCAGATCAAGGCCAAGCAAGCCAGATGCTACAGGTATCGCTCTCTGAACATTTATGGACAAGATAATGGTGTGCAGTGTGATGTTATCTCTGCAATCTTCACAAATGTTGTATAGAAATCTCCCCAACATGTCTCTCTAGCTGTATTCGCTTTTACAAAACATGTTAACATGTTTTTAAGGAAATGAGAGATATACAGGGAGCATCTCTAGCTCGTCGGAACACACTGACTAAAATGTGGTACAATATGGTGGCCATCTTGAGCAGCCTGGGGATTTCTGAAGGTTGTGCCAGCTTTATCTGCAGTGGTACAAGCCCCAGGTTCAATGTTACCTAAAACAATTGGCCTATAGCTTTAGCTAAAGATACATGTTAGATGTAATTGATAATGATATGGACACTGTAGGGGATCATTTAGCTGGCACTGGAAAACTAGAGTGGACCAACTGGTCTACCCTAAGTCCTTGGGTCCCACCATTGCTGACTAGTGGAGGAGGAGGAGGCATTGATCCAATAAGAATGCGGTATTAGAGGAACCTGGCGGCGGCCTCTGGCTCTTCTCACATCGGGAAAAAGGAAGGCCCAATGGCAAACGAGATTCAGCTTCTTTCATCTCTGGTGTTTCTGTACACTTAATATTCTCTATTAAAATTCCAGCGTAATAAACTAATAGAGCCTGGAATAGTTCCCAGGATACAGTTGAAAGAACTTGCCTTTTGAAGTTGAGATGAGAGTATAAAGTCAGGCTCAGATGTTGATATCCTGGCCCCTCATTGATGGAATCTCATTATTTCGCAGCAATTCTGCTCCCTCATTTCCGGTTTAGAGTGAGGATCACAAGAAAGGCAGACTGTGTGGGACTGGGCCTGGGTCACTTCTTTACTACGGTCTGCCAGGGCTTATCACCTTGGGTGGGAGCGTCTCTCCCTGTGACAAGCTCAGAAATACTTTTTTCTTTAGAAGTGTGTGTCACATGGCCCCTGGCCTCCCCCACTGCTATAACCGTTTTCCTAGGAGAGGGGACAGGGTCCATTTTGATACTACTGAGGTTCATTTAGTTAATGCCCGGAGCAGTTTGCCAGGAGCAATCATGGGGCCAGGGGGGACCAAATCTGACCTTCTTTCTTCTCAGCAAAGTATGGCTCCTACCTGTGCTTGGTTGTTGTATTTTGTGGAACTCTGATGCCAAGGCACAATGGGTGGCAGTGTCGGGGCTTCTGTTCCCAGTGATTGGCACAATGCTGATCTCCCCATCCTCCCCTGGGATGGGTAGTAGGGCTCAGAGCTCTGATCTCCTGGCACTGAGCACTCATGTATAGTATTCAGCTTTTATGTCTTGGGCTATGCTTCTGCCTGGACACTTTTTCATTGTATTTCCTCCTCTTTTTTACAAAACTATGGATGTATCTGTTTATCTGTCATGCTAAATCCAAATGAGAGTAAGACTGTCTTCCACTGTGGGGTATTTAATTTAAGCTTTTCCCAAACAGTATCCATGTGGGATTCGTTTACTATTTTCTTGGGACACAACTCTTCATTTCCCTTTTCAGTTCTTCTAGTTTCTTTTCCACCTTCTCTTTTCACTCTTCCTTCTCCATTTCTGCTCTTTTTTCCTCCATCACTATGATTCTGCTTTGATTGATAAGAATGTTGACCCCAAGTGGTCATTGCCTGTTTCTAAGTGACAAATATCTGAATGTGTGGTATCATATGAGTTACTTGGGAATCCTTTTGCTCTGGGCTGTGGAGGTGTTGCAGGTGGCCCATCTGTTGTACATCTTGGGCTAAAAGTTGCAGCACTGAACTGAGGGTCTCTTCCAAACTCATGCTGTTGACAGCATCCTCCAAAGGTAGATTTGCATTTCAGTTTGTGCTGATCCAATTATTCTGCAAGCCTGATGTGCCTGTGTCATTGTAATGTCTTGATTTTGGGACATTGTCACCAGCTCCCAGCCTTTGCTGATGCAGGCTCATGGTTACTCTGGTTTGGGTCTTCTCTACTAAAGGCACTGTGATATGTCGATTAAAAAAATAATAATATTTAGTGATAGATGGTTTTATCCAAGAAAAGTTAATTCTGGACGTCCAAGGTCAAGGGGCTGAATATGGTGATGGCCTCCTTGGTGGGATAGGACATCAAATAAAAAGCCACAAGGATATACATGTGTAAATGTCTCTTCTGGTCTGTCTTCTTGGTGAAGCTATTTATGTCACCTTGTATGTATTTTGCCTTCACCTTTTCATTTCCCCTGGTTGAACAGAGAAGCCAGGAAACCTCAGAAGAAGACAGTGTTCTTGTGAGCTTTTCCAGCTTCCCCCACTTTCATCATCTTGGCTCTTTGGGGAATCCTGAGGGCACCAGCAGCCAGCTTTTCCAGGTTAACCACAGCTCCACCATATCTCAGGAGTCATCAAGCCTGGTGGTTCTCAGGCTAGTTATGTAAAATTGTAAATAACCAAATCTGTAGCTTTTACCTCTCATTCCCCTCATTCATGTTCTTCCTTGCTCACTGATTTATTAGAAAGGTGTACCTGTGTCCTCAATATGGAGGCTGGTGAGGAACTAAGTTTGCCATCTGACCCCTGGGAGCCTAAGGGCTACAAGGGCAAAGTCAGTGCCAGCCTGAGATGCCCACACTGAAAATTGGAACTTTGCACAGTGTAGATGGAAGAAAGCAGGTTCAATCACCCTGAATCTGAGGGTTCCAGTCCATTTCTTTTTGCAGAATCCTGACCTGTGCTCTTGGGTCAGGGATGATGTGGCCACCAGGGCATGAATGTGGGAGACCTGAGGGCAGAACTTCCATTGGGGTTTCTTTGTGTCCCTCTCTGGGTGCCACTCTTCCTGGGTGAGTCCTCCCTCTGGGGGACCATGGAGTCTACCTGTGTGTGCAGGTTTGGTGGTGCCTCCTGGCTGGGCAGAGCAGACCCCTGCAGGGGTCAGCCCAATCCCGGGTCACAGCTTCATCTGCCTGTCAAGGAGGAGTTGAGGGGGTTGCTTTGCCTGATGTAAATGTAAACATAGACTCCGGTGAGCAACAGCCTTGTGTCAACATGATAGAAACTGATACTGATCTCTAAACGTGTTCGGAGTTCTAACCAAAGGAATACACTCAGACAGAAAGGAAATCGGTTGCAACGTCTGAAAAGTAACTTCTACTACGTGGCATGAGCCTTGGCTGTGATGTCTTAACTTTCTACCCTACACAGACACATACACAAGTGCTACCCACACATATCTTGATATAATCTCCCTACCCCAAGTATTTCTTTCAGAAAGCTGTCCTTTGAATTAAGTAAAAAATGAATTTCCCATCCAGTATCATTTTGCTACAAATACCGTTGTTTGCCTATTCATTTACAGAGACAGGAATATTCTTCTTTCACTAAACACAAAGTCCTCCCCAGGCATGGAGTTTCTGACCTTGGTGTCAGCTGGAACTGGTGACATTGGGCCCATATGATGTCTCTATGAAGCAGGTTCAGAGGGCATTGGAGGAACCAGGATCATTTTCCAGGATTTAAAGCTGTCATTGTATTGCGCCTTCTTCCTTTGTGAGGGGAGCTTTGTCATCTTTTGCAGATATTCTTCATTTGTCCCTGTCACCGGGGAACTTGCTAAAGCAGTTTGCTCAGTTGCCCAGATGTTCCACTGAGTTTCTACTGACACTGATTCAAGCTGGGGATCTCCCCATGTGTTCTTCCCTGACCTTCTCTGAATCTCTACATTTGCCAGTGCAACCTCCAGCCTCAAAGTTGAGGACGAGAGCAAGAAAATTCTTGCCAAACTAGCTCTGAGCTTAGTCATTTCCTTTTCTAAAAATTATAAACATAACTATACATTTATTACAATGATCTAGCTAGGAGGAAATGATGGATTTTAAACTAACCTTTTGGAATCCTTTGTCTCTCCTCTGGTCTTTTCCCTTGCAGGGAGAGCTCCTCTCTATTGTCCAGAGCCCTGAGCCAAGTCCTTGCTGAGAGCAGGGAGTCAGGTCAGGCCCGGGGCTGTGCCCACCCTTTACAAACTGGCAGGATGGTTCTGGCGTCGTCACTTCCTGATCCATAAGCTCTGACATTGGAGGATAGAACCTTGGCTGGACATGGCCTTGCTGCTCTAGGAAGCCCTGATCCCCATGCTGAGAACAGCAGTGCTTGGTAAAAGGAAATGCGATGACTCTGTTGGAACAAGGACCTCCAGGCTGCCTGATAGCCTCCCGGGAGCCACACAGGTACAGTATCTGCTTCCAAGTGCACATCTCTACCTCGATTCCACCTGAGGCCCAAGAGGCCCTTTCTTCTATGAAACTGACCTCCAAGATGCTGAATTTGAGGAGTTGAAAACAGTTGCCTGTGAAAACATTTGACATAGTTATCTCCTTTTCTCATTCTATAGTGTTCACACAGTATTCTTGCCCAAAAGTGTTTATTTCTTGTTTTAAAGGTAATATGACAGGTTGCATCTTTTTCCTCCTCATAAAGTAATGCCATATTTGGTCAGGAGGAACTTTATCCTCTTAAGATTACTTTGCTCAGGTTAGTGAGATGGTTCAGCGGCATAAGTGCCTGCCTGGCAAGCACGAGGGCCCGGGTTCAACTCCTGGAACCCACATACAACAAAAGGGCTGGTGATATCGCTCAGCGGCACGGGTGCCTGCTGGCACACGAGGTCCTGAGGTCGACCCCCGGTACCCACAAAAAAAAAAAAATTACTTTGCTCATCTTCAAGAATTTCCTTTCCCATATAAGACTTCAAATTGTATTTCCATTTCTCTGAGATACACCCACTGTACAAGTGTATGTGTGGGGGAGGGGTAACTTTTAGAATTCAGAATCTGAGTTCTAAATATGTTAAAGTCATAGGTACCTAAACCTGAAGTCCCAGAATGAGGGAAACTTGCATCAAGAAATCTTCCTAGGGCCGGTGAGATAGTTCAGCGGCATAAACGCCTGCCTGGCAAGTGCGAGGCCCTGAGTTTGACTCCCGGTACACCCACATAAAGGAAAAAAGGGGCCAGTGATATTGCTTAGCAGTACAAGCACCTGCTGGCAAGCATAAGGTCCTGAGTTCAACTCCTGGTACCCAGAAAAAAAAAATCTTCCTAAATCTTACACTTTTAATTTCTTAGTGCAGTTTTCAGTGTTTTGGGCTAATGGAAGGGAAACTGGCTTCTGGCCCACTGTGACAGTGAACATAGGGCCTGGACAAGATGCTCGCTCAGAGACAGCCTTAAGGTAACCCTGGTGAGATGGGAGGGTGTAGTAATCTGGAAAATTATTCTCCCTGCCCCCTCTTGAGGTGGTCAAGAAATTTGACTGGCTTGGATTTCACTAACTTGGACAGACCTTACTAAATGATTCTCTAGTGTTTTCACTTCTTAAATGATTAAATGGGGCAAATATCCAGAATAAATTAAATTTGATAAATCCTAAAGTTGTGAGCACTGACCAGCTATTCATTCCCAAGCCCCTGAGGTCACTATAGCCCAGGTAAGGAATTCAAGAGGTCTTTGCTTCTCAAATTCAAGTTCCAAGGCACTGTGCTGGAAGGACCAGCCTGGGAATGAGTCAGAAGGATTGTGGTGGTCCCAAATCTGATGTTGCCCCAAGATTTATTTTTCCACTGGGAGCCACAAGTAAAGGAGGCCCAGCTTTTGCACTTCCTCCCTCCAAAATAAGAGGGAGGTCCTCTGTGAGGCTCAAGATTGGGATCCCCACTGGAAGTGTCAATCTTCAAATTTCAAAACTGTAGAAGCCAGCCTATGAGATTTGCCCCTGACCAGGGGATGAATGAGGATGAAAAACAAAGACACAGGATTAGGTTCAAATGTGGGGGCCGGAGGGCTCTTGTCTCCCTTCAACAAAGAGCCCTAAGTGACTGGATCACCCTGCCTTTATTCACTCAGACACAGGAATAAGCAATTAGAGTATCACAAGATTCAGCAGCCACCACCATCCATGGTAATATGTCCCGGTAAACAACAGGATTTCAGCTATATTAACTTTTGCCTAGAACCTGCAACATGTCAGCATGCTTGCATGCTGCCTTTCCCCCTAGTGCTCTCAGGAGGAGGTCAATTAGGCCTTAATTCTTCCTGTCTGGTCTCTCACACACAACTCTGCCAGTGCTTCCCCACCCTCTAATTTCCAAATTTACTGGACCATATGTGGTCTTGCCTAAACTTTGGTCTGGAAATGTGGGTTAAGATCAACCACACGTAATCATTTATTCCTCTGCTAGGAATATAATGGGCCTCTACACCTGCTGCTTCAGTGCTGGCCATTAGACATTTGCTGCTCAAAGCAGACCTCTGGGGAGGGCTCTGAGCCCCTGCTGAGGAACAGGCCTCTGCTGTAGGTGTTGCTCAAATCTTAGATGAATTTTTTAAAACCTGGAGGAGTTACCAGGGTCTTGGTGACTCTATAAACTTCTCAAATTCCATGAACAATAACAATTTAGCAGTGTGTAGTGAGGAGGGTTATGAGAACAGCGCTTCTTCCAAATTGCCAGTAGGAAATAGCCATCCTGTCATAAGCTGCTTAGGCTTCTATGCTCAATGGGAGAAGATGAGACTTACTGGGAGCCTCAGTTCTGGAAATATCTCAGCATTCTGAGACCTCGACAGGAGTGACCTCCACAGCGTGACCTCCACAGCATGACCTCCACAGGACAAAGTCACTAGTAACTTTTGTCCAGAATTAGTGTGTGAGCTCCATGTTAGAGCAATTCAATTTCTTCTGTGATTTTTGGATTTTTCTTTCATGCATTTGTTTCTACATACCATACGTAAGTATGGATATGATAGCACCATTTCACCCAGTTTGAGCCACGTTTCCTTATCAAATCTCTGACTCCAAGTTGACCCAATAAAGCTGGGATCCCTGCTAGTACTGTTGCTTCCCAAGGCGTGGGGAGGCATAGATGAATTGTAGCATTTACTATCAACTTATACTTGGGTTGTTTGGTCTCCACTCTGAAAACTAGATTTACTCCACTAATACCATCCCTGGAACCATCCCTTTTCCCGAATCCATTCACTTTCTCACTATAAATCCCATAGCGTTTTGGAAGAATTCTTTCTTCCATTGCTCAACAGGAATGGTTAGGCATTCATTATGAATATATCCAGATCTTTTGCAATCTTTTCCTTTAATTGTCGACCTTTTGATGGTATGTTCATATCTTAGCTTTCAAATGTAGCCATTGGTGCCTTTTCTGTTTTTGACTGTCCTTTCAAGGACACAAACTCAAGCTCAACTCTGTATTCATTTAGCCAGATGTGGCTTTGTTAATAACAGGACTTCAAAATACATCTTCCTGGAACTCTCTGGGAAGGTGTCTCTAATTCTATAGTCTATAGTTGGTTTACCATGGATGGTTTTTGTAGGCACTGGGCTTCCTATCCCTGATCACATAAGGTTCTGAGACTCTTCAAAGTACCTTGACTCTGTTGAAATTATAGTTTGCCATTAGCCTTGGATCTAACAATCCTGCTTAAATTGGAGGAGCAGAAGTTTGCAGGTGGGAAGAAACAGATCATGATAAACCTAGGGATGGAAACAAGACCAAAACCAGCAAGAAGCTCTAAATATTATCTCAGCACTTAAGATATTGATGTGCACTGTGACCCTGTCTTTGCTATACAAAAGTTCAGTTTCTTGCAAGAGGACAGCTATGAATATTAAAATCTTAGCAAAATGAATACGGCTAACCAGGTGTGGTGGCACATGCCTGTAATCCCAGCACTATGGAGGCTGAGGCAGGAGGATTGCCACAAGTTTGAGGCCAGCCTGGGCTACATAGCAAGACCCTGTCTCAAAAAAAAGCCAAAAAATGAATATGGCTAATTATATAGTTTTTCACTATTATGAAAGCTAAGATGTCAATCAAGGAAATGAAAGACATTTCGAGTATCTCTAGCTCATCTCACCAACTGAATAAATGCAGTCCAATATGGCATCCTTCATGAGTAGCCTGGTGGGTTCTCAAGGTTGTGTCGGCCATACAATCTGTTAGTTTTCATCCCCAGGTTCAGTCTTGCCTAAAATGATTGGCTTGATCTACAGCTTTAGCTGAAGATACATAGTGAGTGTGATTAATAATGACCTGGACTCTCAGAGGGATATTTTAGCTGGATCTAAAAGATGCTGTGGGGCCGGTGAGATGGCTCAGCGGCGTAAGCGCCTGCCTTGCAAGCGCGAAGGCCCGAGTTCGACTCCCGGATCCCACATACGAAAAAGGGGCTGGTGATATCGCTCAGCGGCACAGGTGCCTGTTGGCGCGCGAGGTCCTGAGGTCGTCCCCCCAGTACCCACAAAAAAAAAATAAAAAAATAAAAAAAAAAATAAAAGATGCTGTAGCTGCAGCCTGGGCATCCCATGTCTGGAATTAGTGAAACTTTTGACTTCTCAGCAGTAAGAATATGGGTTCCTGAAAGTGAGAATGGCCAGGCTACGCATGGGTAAGACTTTTTAGGGAACTGTAATTTATATTCTAGTTTACAATATTTTCTCAAGAAAATTGTTTGAATGCAACTTCCATTCTCCATGAGTCCATGTGAAGTATGCCCTTGTCACTTTCTACTACCCAAATGTAGCTATGGGGCCCTCAACCCAAGGTCTTTTCTTTGGCTGTATTTGACGGGGATAGACCACTCTAGAAACAGTGCCCATATCCCGTATCTACTGGAGAGAGTGTACCTCCTCGTGGAAGAGCAGATTATCGCCCTTCAGGGCACCATCATTTACCATACAATTTTTTGTTGAATGTTTTAATGGGCAGAAGTGGCAGTAGTGCTGGTGACCAGCTCAGATAGTAGGAGTTGTAACTATAAGCAAATACAGAATTCAGATGCGTTTCTTCAAATGAGACTGGAAGTTGTCTAAAAACTCTAATAGTCTCAAAGCTCCAATCCTGGCTGCTCTTTTTAGAGCCTCTTGTTGACCATTGGCTCTTCCTCCTCTTTCCATGGCCTCTTAATTTTACTGAAATTCTTGGTTGGTTTAAGAGAATCTGAAAGCAGGAGAAATTTGTGACTGATGTTCCTAGTGAGAAATTCCGCAAGTCTCTTGGACAACACATAGCACAGAGCTGCTTCTGTAGAGAAAATACTTTTGTCTCAAGGAAACTAGCTATTTACTCACATCTCATAGCCTGCTCCAAAGATATTCTCCTCTTTTCAGACACTGTTTGTATTGAAATAACTTCTTGGGGCAAAGCCACCAGGAACTCCACTCTAATGTGAGAGCCGTGGCAATTACCACCTTAGTCCTATTTGTTGACTGAGTGCTATGTGCCATGGGCCTTACCTCAGATGTACAATCTACAGTAAGGAAGACAAACAATTCAAAATGAATTGAGGGAAAGTTAAAATTATATCCACCCTCTACCTGACTACCTGCTTAAGTCATTTGTTTTATTCTGGGGCTCTGAGGTACAGTCGACGGGAATTGTTCAAGCAGCAGGACCTTCTAGACCAAGAGAAGACGCTGGAGTCTTGAGCTGAGGTCATCAGGCCCATGGTAAGAATGAGTAATATTCTCTAGAGCAACTCTGGCTCCCTATTTGTGGGAAATGATACTCTGACCTCATAATTTGAAATCAGGGTGAAACAAGAGAAACTTAAGAATTCCGAGCATCATCAGAGTGTTATGAACCCTAAAAATGGCATAGTGTGTAGTAAATAGTGAAATGTTTCCTCTTAGGTTCTCATAAAGTACCAAAATGGCCAATTAACAGCATTTGTGGGGGGTGGGAGTTTAGGTCCCTATAGATCTGGGGCTGTTTGGCCTCATACAGTGGAAATCACTTGTAAACTGGAGTGGACATCATCTACTCTAAGTCCTTGGGTGTCACCATTGTGATAGCCAAGATGCCATTCTTGAGTGTGATGCCATGGTCAAAGAAATTTGAGCAGTGTTCTGCTTGAGGCCTTTTCTAGGCATTAACTCCTAAAAAACGTGACCCAATCGGTAACTTTGACTTTAACCTATTCATGAGTCTTCCATGCTTGGATCTTTTCCCCTTCGGTCACTCCCAGTATGAATCTGAGCTTGTTTTCCTAAAAGGCCCTACGAATATAATTGTGCTACACCTGATATATTTGGCAGGAGGGATCCTGACTCATAGGGACCTGGAAGTAGGTGCATTTCATGAATTCACTGTCACATCTTGTGAAAATTTCACAATGATGTTCTGGTGTAGAAATGAGGTTAAAGTGGCCACTTACTGTCAGAGAATAAGTCACCTGCCTAATGCTGAATGAGAATACCCCAGTGGCCTTTGCTAAGAGCAAAAGAGAGGAAAACTAGAAGAATGCACGAATGATAGGAGCAAGGAATCTTCAAAAAAGAAAATGCAGATGGATAGCAGATACTAATATACCCAGAAATGCATGTTTTCGGATAATGAAAACCAAATTTAGATACATTTCTTCCTCTCATACTATTAAAATCAAGTGTTAGCCAGAATACAAGGGGGTAAAGCCTGTCACATGGCAGTTGTGGAGGCATGTTCTTGCCCTTAATAAGACGGGGAAATGTCATTTCATGTGGGAAATGGTTAGTGGGATCTCTAGTCCCTTGTGGTCACAGGTTGTATATACTTGTCCAAACTTTTGTGGTCCTTGAAGATTCTAAAACTCTTTTGTTTCTGGACCAACACCAGGTACCCCTTATGTGATGGAGACCCCCAGACCATTCCCAAGATCAGTGACTCGCTAGTGACACAGGACTCGGCAGATAGATGTGCTCATAGCTGTGACTCATTACAGTGAAAATGATTCAATGCACAGTCAGCAACGAGCAAAGGCACAGAGGGCAGAGTCAGAAAAACCAGGCACAAATTTTCAAGTTTTCTCCCAATGAGGTCACATGCCACATGTTTAATTCCCTCACCTGCAACAAGATGGGGTGGTGTCTAGCAGAGAAGCTCAATAGAGAGACAGCACAGGTTTTTATTGGGGTCTGGTCACACAGGAATCCTCTGCTTAGGACATGCCGAAATTCCAGACTCTTGAAAGGACAGATGTGAATGATATACAGCTTTTTTTTTTTTTTTTGCACAAAGCATTGGACACACTGAGCTACTCAAATTTTGGGTTAGTTCCTACCATCCCCGAGTAAGAGTTCTCAAGTGCCAAGCAATAGGCAACATTGCAAGCAGGGCTTTGTAAGGAAAGCAGCCTGCTATAATAACCACTTTCTGCCCTCCTGGATCAGGCCACTACCCTTTCTCTGCCTCTTTAGGGTCCTTTTGCTGCTGTAAAAATACTACTGCTTAATTTTGTAGCACTGGTTTTCAGAGGTGCCTCCAAAATCCTTTGTCTAGATAGTGTTCAACTTGCCCATCTAATCTTGACCTGCTAGGGACAGTGGGCGAAGTGGCTGTGCCCTGCAATTTCAGGTGGCATTAACTACCTTGCAGAACTCTAGTGCCAGAAAATCTTTATGCTTGGTAGAACCTGAAAAAAGTCACTTAGGGCTGGGCAGAGTCAGTGAGGATGAACTTTGACTGCAATCAGTCATTTGTCACGCAGCAAGTTAGTCCCTTGCAGGTTGAATGATCAAGAGAAACTTTGCTGATCCGGTTGTGGAAAGGATGAGCAACAGATCTCAGTTGAGAAAATTGTAAATTTACAAAGACACAGTTATGCTGGGAAAGATGATCAACATTTGACTTTCTTATGGTATTGCTTCTGCACCTGCCTATGAGCAGATCCCACAAACATATAGACCAGCGCTTAACTCTGCCAGAGAAGGCACCTTGCAGACCAAGAGCTCGGGCATACACCTTTGGCTCCTGAGGTCTTTCCATGCAGAAATAAGGGAATTGTGCCCCTTTCCTATCTTTTCCTGGGCAGTTGGCTCAAAGAAATAACTCTGGCAGTCCTGGGCATCTCAATCATAAACACGGAAACTGACTTGTTCAGGCTCAGAATCCTCAGCTGTAAACATCCCTGCCAGGACCCGTGTTGGTATACTTCTCAGATTCTTTCCTACTCTTTTCTCTTGGGAACTCACTCCTCCAGGCATGGTCAGTGCTGAAGTCAGGAGGAAAGACCTATGTCTGGCCTCCAGATCTGAGCCCTAGATGTCAATGGTCTGCATTTGTGGTCTCTAAACCCACTTCCATTGGACATCTCAGAATCTCCAGGCTTCACTACTTTCATCCCCTGATGTTCATCTATGCATCCCAGAACTTTCAAGGTGAACCTGGACTGCACCAGTTGCTTCATACACAAACAGAAGCCAACAGGCTCGCTGAATCCACAGATGGAAAGAAGTATGGAACAGAACTCTAGTCAGCCTCTGGTAAGCAAGGACTTGATAATACGGGCTTTAACTTTGGAACAGCTCCCAGATGCCAAGAGATCTGAGTTCTCAGGCTACCAGCTTGGTCTTCGTGGGATAATCAGTCATATGCCATGGCAACAGGCTCCCTGGGGGTGGGGAGCTTTTCCTGATGATGCCAGGCTGCAGAATCACCTCCTAAATACTGCATGCATGGCAATTGATCTGCTTTTGAGAAGTCTGAATTTTCTCACTGCTAAGCACCCAAGAGCATGCAGCAACATGACCTTCACTCCCTTTGGAGAGCCTTACATCAGCTCCATGGGTGTGCCTTCAGACCAAAGGAGTCTTGGAATTATCTCTTCAGCCCTCTACTGATGGGCATGACAAAGATGAGTTTCATGCATAGAAATCATGCTGGAACACTTCTATATGCCACATGTGTTCAAATCTACAGACTTCTTCCCTCTTACCCAAATGATTTGCTGAGGTTCTTCACATATAGACTTCTGCTACCCAAAGAATGTCATCTGATATTTTCAATGGGAAAAAATAGTGCTTTCCCAGCCAAACCAAAACCCTAGCCAATTTTTCCATGCATCACTAAAACAGTTTTTTAAAACCCATGACAATCTGTCAAGGAATTTGAAAGAGTAAGCTTCACAATGCCAGTTCCTTAGTGTTAGGGCTCATCAGAGAAAGACTTAATAGGATAGAGATGAGAGGGGGATTTCTTAGGGGACTTGGCTCACAGGATTATGGAAGCCAAGAGCTTTGCTGGTTTCCATCAGTACCGGCTCTGTGGCTGCTGAGGGCATTTAGTTCTTAGCCAATTTGCATGGACCTGGAGCTCAGAAATTGAGCTGCTGAGTTCATTTCATCAGTGTGTCCAATGACACTAGGAACAACCAACCAGTGTCATGCTGCTCTTCTTCCACAAGTGTGTGAAGGTGTTTATAGTGTCACCACATTCCTTGTCTCTGATAAGTAGTGAAATATGCATGTCAATTTGCATTTCTCTAATGGTCAGAGATGTTGAACACTTTTTCATGGATTTAGTGGCCATTTTTATATTTTCTAAGAAGTGCCTATTCATTTCGGTTGCTTTTCTTTTTTTTTTTTTTTTTTTTTTTTTTTTTGAGACAGGGTTTCACTATGCAGTTCAGGCCGGCCTTGAACTCGCTTACATAGCCCAGGCTGGCCTCAAACTCACAGCAATCCCGCCTCAGCCTCCTGAGTGCTGGGATTACCGGCATGCTCCACAATACCCTGTGGTTGCCCATTTGATTGGGTCTTTGCCGGGAGTTAATTTTTGTTTTTTTAGTTCTTTATATATTCTGGCAAATACAGGAATGGCTGAGGAATGGCTGGCAAAGCTTTTTTCCCCATTCTGTAGATTGTCTCTTCACTCTGTTGGTTGTTTCCTTTGCTGTGCAAGAAGCTTTTTAATTTGATATGATCCTGTTTGTTTTTTGAAGTTCTTTCCTGTGCCATTGGCATTCAAGAAGTCATTGCCTATACCTATGTCTTCAAGAGTTTTACCTATTTTATCTTCCAGCAGATTGTTTTAACATTTAGATCTTTGATCTATTTTGATTTTAGTTTAGTACATGGTGAGAGATATGGGTCTAGATTCAATCTGCACATGGATAGCCAGTTTTACCAGCACCTTTTATTAAAGAGGCTATCTTTCCTCAGTGTATATTGTTTGGCCCCTTTGTGAAGATCAGATAGTTGAATGTGCCTAGGGTGTTTCTGCTAGGCACCTGTTCTATTGACCCACATGTCTTTTTTTGTACCAGTACTTTCTATACTGTTGGTGAGAATGTAAACTAGTACAACCATTATGGAAATCCATTGGCAATTCCTCAACTAAAGCTAGAAATTCCATTCAATACAGCTATTTCCTTCTACACATCTTCCCAAAAGAGTTAAAGATCATATTACAATGACACATGCATATCGATGTTTATAGCAGCACAATTCATAATAGCTAAAACTTGAAAGTGACCTATATGTCCATCAACAGATGAACAGATAAATAAAATGTGATATTTACACACAATGGAATACTACTCTGCCATAAAGATAAACTTGAGTCATTTGTAGGAAAATGGATTCAATCTGAGACCATAATGTTAAGTGAAATCGGACACAAAAGCTTAAATATTGTACGGTTTCTCTTATGTGAGAAATCCAAAATAAAGATTAAAAGATAAGGAAACAGATCTTTTGCAAAAGGAAAGGGGATGAAGAGATGGAGAGGGAAGGGAAAGGAGGTCAAGGGGATGAAAAAAATTGAGATGTGTCGTGTACATATACTAAGTCACTACAAGGAATGTGATTATGTACTGCAAACATGTACTAATAAAAACATTAAGAAATAGGCATAGGAAATGCCTTTATTTTGCATATTGCATAAGCTGTTTATGCCTTGGACTATCGAGGCTTTTTGTGAAAACTAGAGTTCTTACCATTTTTAGGTCTAACTATGAAGAGTCAGTATTAGAAACCCCAAAATCAAAAACCTTATCTTTAAATTTCTGTTCCTCTAGAATGACTCTTTGTACCAAAATCTGTATTAGTCAAGGTTCTCCAGAGACGACCAACAGGATATAGAAATGAGGACTTTTTAGAACGGGATCATGTGATTACAGAGGCTGAAAGGTCCCAAGACACGCCATCTGAAAGCTAGTGCTGATGGGATGCTGTAATAGTGATTTAGTCCAAGTCTGAAGACTTGCTAACCTGGGGAACCACTGTGTAGGTTCTGGAGGCCAAAGGCCAGAGATCCTGGAGTGCCGATGGCCGAGAGTAGGAGCAAAGTATAGTCCTCCTTCGGGAGAGACTGATTCATCTTTCCTGCTTTCTTCTGTCCAGGCCCCTAGTGAACTAAATGGTCCCCCACTGGGAGGGCAGACCTTCCCCACTTCATGCACTCTCACTCATACCACTGTCCTCTGGAAATGCCTTCACAGATGTACCCCAAAGTGACACATTACCAGTACTGTAAGTATTCCAGACGCAGTCAAGTGGACACATGAAGCTAACAATCAGAATAAGCTAATGAACAAGTACGTGTGCACAGCAGTGTTACAGTTTGGTGTGAAATGTCCCCCGAAGGCTAAAGCTAAAGGTTTGGTCACTAGCCTGTTGCACTGCTGGGAGACAGTCCAGGCTTTAGGAGGTGAGGTCACTGCAGGGAAGCCTTTGAAGGAGACATTAGGGCCCTGTCACCTCTGGTTTCTGTTCCCTGGCTGCCATGAGGAGAACAGCTTTGTTACACTGTGGATTTGTGCTGTGATCTGCTTTAGCCAAACCTCAAAGTCATGGGGCCAAGGGCCATGGACTGAAACCTCTGGAACTATGAGAGCTGCAATGTCTTCTTGATAAGTTGATTAATAGGAAATTGGAACCCAGAAGTGGGTCATTGCTGTGAACTGTACCTGATGATATAATTCAAAGCCTTTGTGATTGGAAAGTTTGGAAGAGCAGGCTAGAGAAAGTGTAGAATGATGTAAGCAGACTTTATTGGGGGGGGGGCCTGCTCAGAAGACTAGAATGCTAATAAGAATATGGACAATGAAGGCGGTGCTCACAGGGTTTTAGATGAAAATGGGAAATGCATTGGGAATTTGACTGGCAGCCATGTATGTTATGTTCTGGCAAACTTGGGTGCATTTTGTTCATGCTCCAAGATTTTGTGAGGTGATAGTGAAGGAAATTTCAAGACAACACAGAATCCAGGCAGGAGTAAGAGTATTGTTGGCTGCTTTTAGCCAGATTTACAATGAGAACTCACAGCAAAAGAAAGAATGGAAAAATCTGAAAAACATGCAGTGTTGCCAGCAAACAAATATGCTTAAAGTTGTGGCCAAGGAAAGTGTGGTTGCTAAAAAGACTAACACCATCAAATAGAAGCCAAGAGCCAGATGTAGTACACACCCTTACAGTCCCAGCAAGCTGGGAGGCTGAGGCAGGAGGATCCCAAGTTCAAGCCCAGCCTGAGTAATTAAGTAACTTAGCAAGACTCCATCTCAAAATTTTAAAGGCTGGGGATGTAGTTCAGTGCAAAAACGCTGGGTGGTTCAATCCTCAGTACAAAAAAAAGCCATGTACTTTGTACCAGAACAATAGAAAAGATCCCTTGAAGGGGTCTCAGGAATTGGCAATTCTCCATGGGACCCCTAGGAAACCATTCCCCATTCAGCCATCCAAGCACCCAGAAGCTGCAGCTGAGGTGCAAGCAGCATGGCAGTATAGTTCACCCTGGTGGCAGACGTCGGCATCTGTCATCCACGTGATGCTAGATTTGCAATCCTGTGGAAGAGTTGTGGGATCCCGGAGGCTTTCATTAAGACTTTAAAGGAAAGCCGGGAAGCTGGGTGGTAGAGCAGGATTAGAGTCCCTGTGAGAAGCCACTGAGAGGGCCATGGGTGAAGCTGTGGTGATTTGAGACCCCAAGGGAAGGCACAATGTGGAATGGCTGCTGAGGGAAGCCACAGGCAGGCCAAAGAGAAGCCCTGTGGGCCGCAACTCATAAAGCTGTCCAGGTGGGACTGCCTAAGCCTTTTGGGTTCCATGTCCCACTATTGTATGCCTCAGATGTGCGACATGGAGCTACAGAATTTAATGTTTGCCCTGCTGGGCTTGGGTCTTGCCTTGGGCCAATCCTTCCTATCAGGTTCTACGAAATTTTGCCTTGTGCCATTATATCTTGAAGGTACGTAACTTGCTTTTTTTTTTTTATTTTTTACAGGGCCTATCAGCTAAGAGATTCCTTGAGTCCCAGAGGAGACTTTGAACTTGGACTCGTACGGTTTGGGGACACTGACAACTGGGGAACTTATGGAGATCGACTGAACACATTGAGATGGACACGGCCCTTTGGGAGCCAGAGATGGAAGGTTACGGTTTGAGACTGAAATGTCCTCCAATAGCTATGTGCTAATGACTTGGTCACCAGCCTGTTGCACTGCTGAGAGGTCCTATTACATTTACAGTGCAGGCCAATGTCTGGGCATGGTGGCGCACACCTGTACTCCCAGCACTAGGGAAGCTGAGGCAGAAGGATCGCTGCAAGTTCAAGGCCACCCTGGGCTACATAGTGAGTTCAAGGCCAGCCTGGACTACATAGCAAGACTCTGTCTCAAAAAAAAAAAAAAAAAAAAGATGCAGGCCATCACTGGGGACACGCTCTTGAAGATAATAGGATCCTGGCCCTTCTCCCCTTCTGCTTCCCAGCTGCCATGATGTAACTTTGTTCTGCTGTGCTCTCCCTGTGTACTCCCCAGACATCTGCCTCTGCACAGGCCCAGAGCAATGGCTCAAGGGACCATGGGCTGCAATCTCTGAAACAATAAGTCAAAGTAAATTTTTCTTCTTCATAAGTTTTTGGAAAGCTGGCTAACACAATACTCAATGTGTTATAGTCAGCATAACAGGAATTGACTCCCTTCTATACTGCAATAAACAGGGTAACTGTAAATATCTAAACTGTAAATGTTTATAATGAATGCTAATAATACCAGCTGTTAGTGCTTACTAGAGTCATTTGTAGAAGAGTGCAAGACATCTGTCTGTGCATCTATCTTTGTGATGGATCCAGTTCAGGGCTTGGAGCCCACAACAATGTCCTGTACAAGTCCATACCAAGAGGCCAAAGGATCCAAGATGGGAGACCGAAGGACCTGTGCTGGAAAGGACCAAAGGCCAGGGCCCAGAAGCTAAAATATCCATGCTAAAAGGCTGGAGGATCTGCACTGGAAGCCAGGAGACAATATCCAAGATGAAGACAAGGATTGAAGATTCCCCAAAGAAAGCAAGCAGACAAAGCTCCTTTGAGGAAAGAAACACCAAAACTCTTTCAAAGAAAGGCAGTGGCTACAAAGCTCCTTCAGGAAGAGTCCCGAGGATCGGCTCCATCTTCCCTCCACCGGGCAGGACCCAGCGACTGGCGGGAAGGGCCACAGCAACCAACATGAAGGCCGGGAACACCTCCCTCCCTCCATCATAGAGACCGAGAGACTAGCGGGAATGCTAGCAACATAGTAGGGCCCCAGCCAGGTGCACACAATGTACAGGTGAGACTAGCAGCATGGAAAAGTCCGAAGAAACAGCAAAATGAGTCAGCAGGTGGTAAGTTGCTCATTCATCTCTCCATCCTACCCTCTATCACTCTTAAACCCCCCCAACAGGGTAAAATCACTCTACTAAGTGGAAAATCATTGCATAAAAGTTCCTGCTATAAATTGGATTATATTATATAACTGTAGAACTTGCTCCTATGGTTAAAGATATCAGGCTAATAGTTACCACAGTTTGTCAGTAGCCAGGCTGTGCTTGAGTCTATTATTATTGCTAACTATACTACTTCAACCAGGATGCCATACCTGTTGTCAGTTTTTCTCCCCTGTATGACAATGCTGCAATTACAAGGGGTCATAACCATCACCATAGTCCAGTACCAAAGGAACAGACCTTGAGTCAAATTGATAGCAACTCCACATTCTCAATATATTGGGGAGATAGGTTCTTAGGATAGACAGACCAAAAACCACCTATATCTAGAAGACAATCCAAGGAACAGACATCTTCTAAGAAAACTTAGACACCAGGAATAAAACTATAACAAAAATCTACAAGTATCAGCACAGAAAACAAAAAAAAAAAAATGGAAAGTAGAAAATGACAAGAGGAAGAAGCAAAATGCAATCCCAAACACCCAGCCCACCCAGGACAAGTCCAGAGCACAAAGAGATAGAGGAAATCAGAAGCCAACCACTGGAACTCTCTGAAATGATAGCACCAGAAGTGAAAAAACAAACGGAAGCCATAGGAAAAATATCAAAGGTGCAAAAAGAAAGGATAATCAAAATGAAAGACATTAAAGCAGACAGAGGGGCCGGTGATATAGCTCAGTGGTATAAGTGCCTGCCTGGCAAGTGTGAGGTCCTGAGTTTGGTTCCTGGTACCCACATAAAGAAAAAATAAAGCAGACAGAGATACAAAAATAAAGGAGCTTAGGAAAATGATGGAAAACATGAATGCCCCATATAGATAACAAATGGAATCAATGAAACAGATCCAAACAGAAATCCAGATTAAAAACTCCATTGAGCCAAGGATATAGCTCAGCAGCACAGTGACTGCCTGGCAAGCACGAGGTCCTGAGTTCGATTCCTGGTACAAAAAAAAAACTCCATTGAAAGTACACACAATAGATTGAAGGCAAGGATAGAATATCAGACCTAGAAGACAGGAATGTGACTAGTAACCAGAAAAAGAAAGATACCTTAAAAATAGCAAAGGACCATGAAAAATCAGTCCAACAGCTATAAGATGAAACAAAGAAAAACAAAAGATTGATTGAAGTCAGAAAGCTGAAGACAGCGCAAAAGCCGTTAAAAACCTCTTCACAGATGTAATGGCAGAAAACTTCCCAAACACAGGTAAAGAATTTTACATACAAATAAATGAAGAATATAGAACTCCAAATAGCCATGACTAAAATAAATCCACACCAAGGCATATAATAAGATTCCAGAAATTGAACACAAGAACGAAATATTAAAAGCAGCTAGAGAAAAGAAAGAAATCACATACAAAGGAAAGCCCATCAGAATCACAGCAGACTTCTCAACACAAACCTTCAAATCAAGGAGAGCCTGGAGTGAGGTATTTCAAGCCCTAAAAGCAAACAATCTTCAACCCAGATTGATGTACCCCACAAAATTTTCTTTCAAAATAAATGGAGAAATATGATACTTCCATGAACAAGAACAACTGAAGAAATTCATGACCACCAAACCAGTTCTACAAAATGCTCTGAGGAATATATTAGAAAGGGGTAATGAAGACCACAAACACCAATAGAAAGAAACTACCAAGCAGGGCAAGCAATTAAACGGAGGAGAATGGGAACCAACAACAGGAAAATAACATGAAAAAAGATGATAAGCCAATACATATCAGTTATAACCATCAATGTAAATGGTCTCAACTCACCAATCAAAAGAAACAGACTAGGGCTGGTGAGATAGCTCAGCAGCATAAGCACCTGCCTGGCAAGCGCGAGGTCCTGAGTTTGACTCCCGGTACCCACATAAAAAGGAAAAAAAGGCCGGTGATATCGCTCAATGGCACAAGTGCCTGCTGGCAAGCACGAGGTCCTGAGTTTGACCCCCCTAGTACCCACATTAAAAAAAAAAAAACAGACTAGCAGAATGGATCAAGAAACAAGACCCAACAATATGCTGCATTCAAGAAACACATTTAACCCAAATTCATATCCTAAAAAAGGATGGAAAACAATTCTCCATGCCACAGGAACCTAGAAAAAAGCAGGGGTGGTTGCTCTATTTGCAGACAATGTAAACATCAAGCCAAAACTGATCAAAAGACACGAGGAAGGTCACTACATACTTGTTAAGGGAAAACTCCAAGAAGAAATAATCATAAATATATATGCACCAAACACCAGTGCACCCAACTACATAAGACAAATATTAACAGACATGAAAAACCAAATAAACACACAATTGTAGTGGGGGACCTTAATACCCCACTCTCACAAATACATCAACTACACAAAAATCAACAAATATCAAAATTAAACCAAGCCTGTGAACAAATAGACTTGGTAGATGTCTATGGAGACTTCTACCCCAAAGCATCAGAGTACACATTCTTCTCATCTGCACATGAGATAGTCTCCAAAATAGACCACATGTTAGCCCACAAAACATGTTTAAGTAAATATAGAGGAATCGAAATCATTCCATGCATACTATCTGACCATGGCGTAATGAAACTGACAATCAATGACACAAATCACAGAAACTACATAAACACATGGAAATTAACATTTCTGAACAACCAAAGGGTCACAGAGAAAATTAAGGACAAAATTAAACAGTATATACAATTAAATGATAATGCCGATACAACATATCAAAATTTATGGGATGCAGTGAAAGCAGTCCTAAGATGGAAATTTATAGCAATAAACTCTCACACCAGGAAAACAGAACAAGCTCAAATAAACTAATGCTGAACCTCAAACTTCCAGAAAAAGATCAAATCAACCCCAAAGCTCATATGAGGGAGGAAATTATAAAGATAAAAGCAGAAATTAATGCAATTGAGACTAAGAAAACAATACAAAGAAACAATGAATTGAAAAGTTGGTTCTTTGAAATAATAAAATTGATCATCAGTCAACCTCATCAAAAAGAGGAAAGAAAAAACAAATTCAAGCAATAAGGAATGAAAAGGGGGAAATCACAACAGATCCCACAGAAATTCAGAAGATCATCAATACCTACTACAAGAACCTATTTTCTAATAAGATGGAAAACAGAAAAAATGGACAGATTCCTAGACACAATCAAATTGCCAAAACTAAAGAAGATACAAAAATTCTAAACCCGGTATCAGCCAATGAAATTGAAAATTAAAAATTTACCAACAAAGAAAAGCCCAGGCCCTGACAGATTCACTGTTGAATTCTACAAGAAATTTAGAGAATCACTAATGCTGAAACTCTTTAAGGAAATTGAAAGGGAAGCAATACTTCCAAAATCATTTCTGGAGGCAGGTATTATGCTGATTCCAAAACCAGAGAAGAACCTAACCAAAAAAGAACTACAGTTCAATCTCCCTAATGAACATAGATGCAAAAATCCTCAATAAGATACTGGCAAACAGAATGCAGTAAATCATCAAGATTATACACTATGACCAATTAGGATTCATCCCAGGGATTCAGGGATGGTTCAACATATGAAAATCAATAAATGTAATACACCATATTGACAGAACCAAAGACAAATCACATGATCATCTCAATAGATGCAGAAAAAGCATTTGACAAAGTCCACCCTTTCATGATAAAAACCCTACAGAAAATTGGAATAGAGGGTCTTTGTCTCAATCTGATAAACCATCTATGACAAAACAGCTAACATACTAAATGGTCAAAAACTGAAAGCTTTCATTCTAAAATCGGGAACAAGACAAGGATGTCCACTATCACCTCTCCTATTCAATATAGCTCTGGAAACATTATCCAGTGCAATTAGACAAGATAAAGAGAAGGAATAAGGATAGGAAAGGAAGAAGTTAATTATTTGCAGATGACACACTCTACATAGAAGACCCCAAAACTCCATCGAGAGACTTGTAGATCTAATAACCAAATTCAGTAGTGTAGCTGGATACAAAGTCAAAACTTAAAATCAATAGCATTCCTGTACACAACAAATTCACTGAGAGAAATTGGGGAAACCACACCCTTCACAATAGTATCCAAAAAAATGAAACACTTAGGAATCAGTCTAACAAAGGAAGTAAAAATCTATACATTGAAAATTACACTACTCTTAAAAAGGAGATCGAAGATATCAGAAAATGGAAAGATATCCCTTGCTCATGGGTAGAAAGAACCAACATAGTGAAAATGGCCATACTGCCAAAACTGTTATACAGATTTAATGCAATCCTGATCAAAATACCATTAGCATACCTCACAGAACTAGAGAAAACATTTCTAAAATTCATTTGGAAACAGACCTAGAATAGCAAAAGCAATTCTGGGCAACAAAGTCAAGGCAGGGAGCATCACAATCCCTGACTTTAAATTATAATACAAAGCTACTGTGATAAAATCAACATGATATTGGCAAAAAAACAGAACTGAAGATCAGTTGGGACAGATTAGAAGATGTAGTTACAACTCCAAACACACTAAATCACCTTATCATCTAGAAAGGAACCAAACATGTTCACTGGAAGATAGTCTCTTTAATAAATGGTGCTGAAAAACTGGCTTTCCACATGCCAAAGACTAAAACTAGACCCATGTCTATCACCATGCACTGAAGTCAAAATGGATCAAAGATGAGCAACTACTTTGAGGATAATAGGCAATGTATTAACCATTGTTACTCTCCTATCTTGTTCTGAAATTTTGTATTTTCTTTAAAAAATGAATCGAAGATCTAAATATTAAACACTAAATTTACTGGAAGAGAAAATATGTAGAAATCTTGAAGGCATAGGTGTAGGCAGAGATTTCATGAACAAAACACAGACTGCACGGGAAGTAATCCAATGAACCAACAAATGGGATCTCACCTTATTGAAAAGCTTCTGCACAACAAAAGAAATCAACAAAGTGAAAAGATTACCCACAGAGTTGGAAAAAATTATAGCCATTTGTCCCTCAGACAAAGGACTAATATCTAGAACATATAAAGAATTGAAATCAGGCCCCCAAAATTCAAACACCCAGTCCAAAAATGGGCATCTGAGATGAATATACACTTCTCAGATGAAATACAAACAGCAAATATATGAAAAAGCGCTCAACATCACTGGTCATTTGAGAGATGCAAATTAAAACAACACTGAGATTCCATCTCCAGAAAGAATGGCTATCATCAAAAAAATCAACCGATAAGAAATGCTGGTGGGGCTGTCGGGAAAAAGGAACCCTTCTCCACTGTTGGTGAGAGTGTAGACTGGTGTAACCACTGTGAAAATCAGTATGGAGATTCCTCAAAAAACTAGGATTAGAGCAATCATTCGACCCAGCTATTCCCCTTCTGGGTATCTTCCCAGAAGAATTAAAAACATACCAAGGCAATATATGTGCCATGTTTATAGCAGCACAATTTGTAATAGCTAAATCTTGGAAACAACCCAAATGCCCATCAACCAAGGAATGGATAAAAAAGATGTGTTTTTATACAATGGGATACTACTCAGCCATAAAGAAAGACAAACTTGAGACTTTTATAGGTAAATGGATGCAACTAGAGACCATACTCATAAGTGAAATCAGACCCACACGTGTAAACATCGTATTGTCTCGTTAGTGTGAGAAACTGAAAGAGTAAGGTCCAAATGCACAATAGATACTGTGAAATGAGAAGAAATTGTTCAAAAGGAAAAAGGAACTAGGGTAGGGGAAAGAAGAGAGGAAGGGAAACGGAAAACAAAATACAAGATAGTTATACTACTAGTTTCACTTAATTCATTGAAAAAGGTTTGTGCTAATATCATGGGCATAAAAATTCTCCAAATATCTTGTACACTATTTTAAAGATTGTTACTCTATTTTGTTATAAACTTTTCTTTTTTCCCTAAAATAACTGGTGAGTTTCACAGAACATTCCTGATTCTCAATTTTCACAGGAATGTAGTTCTTTGTGGCTCTCTGTACAATGAAAGTGGCATGCAAAACAGTGAAATTAATCCGTGGTTTCAAAGGCTGGTGACAGTGCAGGGATCTGGACTCATCCCTGAATTATCCAGTATGTTAGAAATATTTCCAACCCCTGCAGCCTGCTCTTTTGTGGACACTCATGCATATTTTCATGTGCACTGGCTCCTAAAGCACTTCCAGTCCTAACAGCCAGCACCTTATCGTTGGAGGAACCGCAGGCCACTTCAGGTACACATGTGAACCGGAAGTGCCTCAGCCAAAGCCGAAGTGTGCAGAGGTATAAATGCCCCAGCTCCTCACCCCCACAAGGCTATCTGGAGAAACAACCTATCCCATCTCCAGAGCCCTGCTGTAAGACGGAGCACTTAGTTACCCTCTGTGGGACTTTGCTTGAGATTATACCTTTGTAAACCACCTTTCCACTCTGGCTCTACTTCCTTGAGTAGAAGGATCCCTACTAGTGTGTCCTGAAGGCACTTTTTGGTAACTTCCTTCTGCATCATAAGGCAGAGGGCACAGCAAGGTTGCCCTCATAGTCTTTGGGCGTGGTGTCCAGCACTGGGGTAAATACACCTATTCTCCATTTCTACAAATCTATGAGGTGCAACTGTAGAGCTCAGTTACCTTAGCACTTGCTGAACTAGAGGCACAGATGGGATTAAACCTAGATCTATCTGGAGCCATAGTTAAGAGTGCAAACTATGCCACTGAACAGCACCCAGCACAGCAAACAGGGTTATGCTCCTACTCTCACTTCCTGAGTTCCCTTCAGCAAACCTGCCAGCTACTATGTAATTCCAAACGGCCTGGGCTGCAACCAGCTCAGCTCCCTGTGCTGAGGTCACCCCGCCCCATCAAGTAGTTAAAATTCTACAGTGTAGATGGACACAGTGAGGTTTCCTGCATGCAGGAAGAAAGCTGCATGCTTCAGCTTTCTGGTACATTCTTCTGGACAGCAGATCTTTAAAAAGAATCACACAAATGCCAGCATGTAAGGACGGTTTGCATAAGTATAGCTGTACACGTCTGTTCACTTTGTTAAAGTTCATCAAGCTCTCTACTTAGGTTTTGTATGCTTTTCTGTATGTAATACAAACTTGTAAGGCCAAAAAACATGGTGTTACAAACGCTCTGAGTTGGTACAAGTCCTGCTCCATGCCTCAAAATATTGCTAAACTTATCATGAGCTCTGGCTCCTCTTTTAATCATGGAGAGATGAGAGTGGAGAGGAGATAAGACCTTCATACCTCCTCCTCAGAATGCCACTGATGAATGCTTTGGAACCACTTTTTCCCTCTCCCCAGGTCAGCAGACTTGGAGGAAACAAAAGTCTGCATGTCTTATCCCGGCTGCAGAAGGGCTGGGGCAGCTTCGCTGTCTTAGATCCCACTCTCCTCCCACCTACCCAGATGCCTGGCTTGGTTCTCCGCTGCTGCATCTGTTGGTGAAGCCATAAATCAGAGGCGGCCTCAGGCGGGATCAGGCCTGGTCAGCTTGCTGATGGAATTAGAGTAACGAATGAGAAGTGGGGTGTTTATATTAGTTTTGGCTCTGGAGCCAAAGGAAGAATACGGACATTCAGCTTCTTGATAAACTCGGCACCAACACATCCTGGGTCAGCAATTATGGCCTAAGGATCCCCCTGGGAGGGGCAGGGTGAACCTCCCTGGAGAAGTGTGGCCACCTGAGAAGCCAAGGGAGGCAAGCTGAACAGGGTGCTGGAGCTGACACGGAGTGTAAGGCACTTGCTGATGCAGGGTTTGAAGTCCACCCCTCACCTACACGCTCACCCAGGTAACTTCTGTACTGTTCCACCACCCTGCTATGCTATGTGGAGATTTTTCTCCCCTCTCCAAGAATCCAAGTTACTGGAGAACCTGGGTGCAGCACCTGGTTAACCTGGTTCCTTTAACCTGAACACATCACATCACAGCAGCCCTCTTCCAACCCTGTGATCATTGAGGCAGTCAGCTTGAGAGGTACCTGAGTTGCCTGCTCAGTAAACAGGTGCCTTCTTGTAATCCCTCTAGAAGCCAAAAGGGGGGAATGGTCTGAAGTTATGCATTTAGTCAACTTGTAATGTCGCCAAGCGTCTGTGTGAGTACAAGTGGTTAACTTGGGAGGTAATTCCAGAAAGTAAAGGACAGGAAGGGAAAAAGCCAGTGATGGTCCCTGATGGGTAGGGTCACCTTCAGGACCGTCAGATCTCCATGGCTCCAGGCTTGTGCTGACCACTGGCGGCAGAGACTCCAGTGCTTGGGGTGACTGCTGAACTGAAAGTGGGGACAGGAAAATGAGCATGAGGCCAGGAGGACAATAGCGTAGCAGATGTTTTCTAAAATTGGTCACCACACTGTGCTGGGGATGTAGCTCAATAGTACAGCAATTATTGCCTAGCATATGCAAAGTCCTGGGTTCAATCCCCATCACTCCAAAAAAAATACATAAATATGGCTACCACATTCCCCACCTGTTTTGCCAAACCCCATCTAGAGGTAGAAACTACACCCTCACCCCTTGGAACTGGACCGAACTTTTGGCTGCCTCCATTGATAAAGTAGGGTAGAAATGAGTCTTCCAAAGCTAGGTCATAAAAGGTGGTATGGCTGCCCTTTGGGACACTTGCTCTTGGAATCCATCTGCTGTATTGTGAGGAATAGCTCCCAATCTTCCCAAAGGAGGAGCTGCCCAGGAAGGAACCAGTGACCTACATCACCAGTGAGTAGGGCTAAAGAACCCATGTCCAAGGATGCTCTCAGGTCACCCCAACTGATGACAGCATGAACTGTTTGTCCCCTCCCCTCAAGACCTGTACACGCAGGTCCCTGGGCAAACTCGGTGATTGCTATTTAGTGCCCAGAGTGCCTTAAATAGACAATACAAAGAGCATGCCAGCCCTGAAATCCCCGCTATCAGGTATGGGAAAAGATATGTAGATGTAGATGTAGATAAAGGTTGAGAGAGGTGAAGTTATGCTCCCAAGATCACAAAGCTAGTAAGAGGACTAATCTATTGCAGATCTGTCTGATTTGAACCATATTTTTTCCAGGCTACTAATCTGGTCAATGACTGTCTTCAGGATGTTCTCCAAACCACAGGAAGGTCATTCCATCCCACACTCAGCACACAGAAGGTACTTAGGAACCGTGCTGGAGAGGCCCGGCTTGCCAAGACCTGAAGATCTTCCTGAATGCATACTGCCCCCTGCTGGGCGAGCCTCACCTGTTACAGCTGTTCAGCTGCGAAGATACAGATAGAGGCTGCTTGGTAGAAGCTGGAAGGCGGAGGCACTTGCTCGTCATGACAGCTCAGAGATGGCAGGAATTGCTTAGTTCCTGAGCCTTTGGTTGCTCAACTGTAAAATGGGGATAAGGAGCTTGGAGTTGCGTGTGTTCCAATTCTGATCCCCAGTTCATGGTTCTTCTATGCAACAGTTACCCCCAACACCAAGGGGCAGAGACCTTCTGAGGACATATACCTAGCTCTCCCTGGGCCCCAAATATCCTCTAAAAGAGCTCGCAAGGGGAGCTTGTGCTGCTTCAGTGAGAATCACCTTCAACAAAGTCTCTGCAAGCACAGGCACCCTACCATCTCCCAGATGGTGCATGATGGTGATCAAGTCATCCCCCACCAGGGTTTTGTGTCATTGTCTGTAAAATCCCTGTGTTGACTAATCAAGGTGTGGGAGTCCTTTGGCTGGAACTGTTGATGGTGATTTGTGGCTCTGTGCTGAGAAGCATGGAAAGGAACTTGTACACAGACCAAGAAAGTTCTGAAGCAATGGGGTGGCACCAAGGGGACTTGGTAATAGTTGATGAAGGGCTAGGAGGGTTCATCCCTGGCGCTGGATGCCTTTGGAAGGACACTGATGTGGTCACCGGGCCACAGAAGTAAGAGGTAAGGCCCGTGGCCCATACTGAGATCAATAGAAAAAGACAAGCCAAGAAATCAGGCACCAGCAGGCTCTTGTCTATGGGTGTAGGTTTAGTGTCCAATCCTAGCTGTGTTTGGAAGCTGGGCAAGCCCCTCATCTCTAAGCCACCCTCATCTATGAGGCAGGGATGAGGTTGCTCAACATGGCATGAGAACCTGCGTGATCCTGCCACATCCTCAGAGGCCGAGCCTACTGGATGCTCTGGGTAATTTGTCTTAACAAGTCTGCCACTGTCCTTTTGTTTGTAGTTACTACTGCTATGGACAACTAAGTGCCATTGAGAAATGTCACAGCTTGGTTTTCCTCAGGAGGCAGGCACTCAGGCAAAGCTTACTAGGGGTGCCTGTGGAATAATGGAGAAGAGGAAGAAGTGAGTAGAGGAAAGAGTCAAGCTGCAGTAGGGACACAAAGTCAGCCAAGGGGAACCCTGGAGCTGGGATGGCCCTGCACAGGTGTCCTAGGCTGGTCTGCATGACCACGTCATTGGCTTGTGGGCCACACAGGAAAGCCTATGACCTTGGCCTCAGCAACTGTCTGCAGCTGTGGTGATCTAGAGAGGGCTGACAACCAGAGCCAGCAGCTGAAGGGAGTTAGGGTGCAGCATAGCAAACACTGGGGTCAGGGGGCTTCCTGGAGGGGGGAGCATATGAGCTGAGTTCTAAAGGTCACTGATCAGGATTTGGGTGAGTGAGGGACAAGGGAGATCTCACAGGCGAGAAGTGGGAAGTGCAAGGGATATGGGCCAAAACGGCCCACCGGCTTGCATGTGCCCATGCCCAGCTTTCACCCTTGGAGGCGCAGGTCCCCTGCACACCTGCAGGGCTCATGGAAAAACTTCCTGGGAGGGTGAAATTGAGCTGATGCCACTAACACAGCGGCCCCTGTTCCTCTCCACCTGCTTCCCAGCTCTCTTCACTAGCAGATACCACACCATGAAACAGATGAGAAAGTAGTTCTCTCCCCACGCAGAGGAAACTTCACAAGGACAGGAACTTCATGTCCTTCAACCTCCCCAAGCAGGACAAATGCTTGGATGCAGTCCGGGACTTTGCCCTCCAGTCTCTTGGAGAGAGGTGTTTGATTCCCAGGACAAAGAAGGGCGGGTGGTAAAATGTAATATGCATTGTGTGCTAGGTCTCCCACAGGGTGAAGGAGCTTCTTTGGAAGATGTCTGGTTCCCAGGCCCTGGGACTGGAAACTGCCTGAATAGGTGTATGAAGGGAAAGGGAACCTGGGTTTCCAGAAAGGACCAGAGGTGAGTTGGGACGCTCACCATGTGCATTGGTAACCAGAGTGGATGGCCCGGGGAGAATGCTGTGGCCTCACTGCCAGAGCCCCGGAGAGACAGGACCTGCGCTACCACTAACAAGGCGCCTCTGCGTTGTCCAGGCCAGATGGTACCTAAGCCATCCCACATGTGGGTGTGGGCCTGGCTGCCTCCCCAGAGAAGGCCCCTCCCCAGGTCTCTCTCATCAGTCTGCCTTGAAGTCACACCTTCCTGCTCAGGATATTCCTTTATTTTAAACCCCCCAACTGATTGTTCTCAGGACCAAGCCCTTTGATGGTTTTATTGTCCCTAAATTCACACCAGGCTCCAATAACTTCAGAGCAGGTAGAGAATGCAGAGAGGCGAGGGTTTGGGAAGCGAGTGGCCCAGGATCAAGGCAGGAGATTGCAACTTCTAAATCTATATGACCAGACTTTCTGAAGGCTTCCACATGTGGGGGGGGGGGGTCCTGCAATCTCTGGCCCACAGCCCCAGGGCTAAGTGGATCAAGGTGGCCTCTGCCTCTGAGATCCCAGCACCTCTTCTGCTGTGTATGTAGTGGCAGGTCCATGCAGCCCACCCCTTCTCTGCCTTCCAACCAAGCCTGGGCCAAGTGGCCTTCAAGGCTGTCACTGGTGAGGCTTTATATTGGGTTCTGCACCCACCCGCTCATGCTTGGCCCAGCTTAGCCAACTTATTGGCTCCAGCTCTGCTTTTGAAAGATCCCCAACTGAGATGAGAATTTGGGGCCTTGATTTTGGATCTCCAAGAACTGAAAACTTGCTGCTTATAATACAATCAGTCACTGGTATATTTTTACAGCAGCTCAGCAGACTGAGGAACCCACGAAGGGACCACTTAGAGAAAAATCTAAGGGTTTCCACAGAAGACAGAGGTATAAGGTATTGAACCATCAGTAATTAGTGTGGGTCCATGGGGTCCTTTTGGGTGCAGACCTCCAAGCACGTCTGAGTCGTATGGGATTCCAGCTTCCTCCTCGGGGCAGAGCAAGCCCTGAGGGTGAGACTCCTGTGCTTGTCATGTGACTGTCATGCCAATGGCCTCCCAGCACAACAGCACTAAGTTGCAGCTGAACTTCAGGGCACACAGGAGACCTGCACTGAGTCCCAGCTCCACACACCAGCTTGTGCCTGAATCTGCTCATCCGCCTTCACTGATTCAGCCAATATGTACTAAAGCACCTCCTATGTGCCAGCACCTCCTCTTGCCCGACAGTAGCCAACAGATGCTCCAGGACTTTGCCTCCCATGGCATCCATGTCCAAACACCTAAAGATGTCCTCCTGTGGTGGCTGACTGGCCTTCCCCTGGCCGGAATGCGCATCCCTCCGCTATAGGCAGAGCTTGCTTCCTGTTCTTCAGAGGTTAAGGGGGAGGGGATGCAGCTGAGTTTGGTGTCAAACTGCAAGCAGCCAAATGTGGCTGGAGGAGTGTGTGGGAGATCCTTCAGAAAGCCCAAGGAGGCTGGGAGGCAGAGGCAGGGGTATTATAGACAGCTGAGTTAGGTAGAAATATAGCCAGTCAGACAGGGCTAGGCCCTCACAAGAGTTGATATAAAAGAGAACACGTTACAACTGTGGCCAGAGGTGCATCTGTTGGAGGCCACACCTCAAGATAAAGATGGACTGACCAGCTCTATATGCCTCCCCAAGGGATAAATTATAATACCTGGTGCAATAAAGTCTAGATAGACATCGGTCACCTCAGTGGGTGACCAAGATCCCTGGACCCACCCCTTCCTGAAAAGATCTTTGTTCTTTCCATGTATACTTCTTACATGACCTGCTTCCCCATTGGATCAATATTACCTAAGGGGATATACTTATAATCTTATTAGTTGATCATAGTTTTGTCCCACATTGTACCCACCTCATGATTTTGCACTATACAACTTCCTCTGTGAAGTGAGTTCGTAGACAACCCACTCAGCACCCCACCTGTCTCTCAGGAGCTGTATCTCTCCCCCTCAATAAATATTTCCTACTCTTCTGTTGTTCCTTAGAATTCATTCTTTGATTTCGGGGAACACGAACTCAGCATATCTGACATCTAATAAGTTGGGAGTTAAATTTCCGCTATGTCATTTGGAGGTCTGATATCACTCCTACATCATTTGGAGTCCCCAGTGAGATCATTGGAAGGAGGTAAGAGTTTGCTTGTGTTTCATAGTTTTTGATCACCTGAACGAGTCAAAATCCAGAATCTCTCATCCCTGTTTGTCAATTGTTTATGGCTGAATTTTTATGCCTTATCTCTTCTGTGCATTGTCTTTTGTTAAAATAAAAAATTTGAGAACATGGAAAGACCATGATATTTCTTTGATGGGCATTTTGCTTTTACAGGCAAGGCCTTGTAGTCCTGTCATACGTGTTGCTTCTGGACTTACTGGTTGCTGAATTTATTGGTGCTCCTTACTTGACCTGTTTGACTTGTTTGACTATTGCGGTTTGTTATCTTATCTCAGACAATAGCGCTAGGAAAAAGTAATGTTAGACCACCCCCTAGTGGACTTCAATATGAAATGCCATAAAATGGGTCTTTTTATTAAATCTAATTCATATTTAGAAAATATGCATGCCTATTAATAAATCACGGGACCCCCCCCAACTCCAGTTGAAAGGCAATAGGCCAGAAGCCATGCTTAAGACTTGGGGGACAGGTTTCACTGGGACAGACTGGCACAATCCCCCTCTACACTCTAGAGGGAATGTTGAGCCTGTTCTGCCTCAGTTTCCCTTCTGGCCCAATCTTCCACTGGTGGAAAGGCAATCTTAGCTCTTGAGATTCCCCACTCTCACCTTTGCAGGCTGAGGGTCACAACTCATGAGTTACAGAGTTGTCTCTGTAACTCACTGTGACCAAGAGAAGAAAAGACTTTGCTAATCTTATTTCTGATCTTCTGTGTAATGGTTGATACATTATGTCAACGTGAGAAGTTTAGAAGTTTAACTAAGTGACTCAGCAGGGGACCAGGGTCTCACTTTGGAAACATCCTCATCCTGTGCAAGAGGAGGGCACAGAGATGGTGTGAGTGCTACACCCGCCCTAGGGCAGGTAGCCTACTTACAATAGAAGGGAGGAAAAGAGGCTTGCTCTCCCCCCTTTTTCTGCTCTTGTTGCTTTTGTGGCCCTCTGCCACATTGAACAGTTGCCCCTCTTCCACGCCACCCTGCCTTGGAGCCAGCGGATGATGGACTGAAACCTCCACAAACCATGAGCTAAATAAACCTTTCCTTCCTTAATTTTGGGTATTGGGTATTTTGTCTCGGCAATGAGAGAAAAGTAACCAAGAGAGAATTTGGTGCCAGAGAAGTAGGGTTGTTGCTGTGACCATACCTGACCATGTGGTTCAAGAGCCTTTGGGAACGGCTTGTGGGAAGAGTTCAGAAAGGTTCTGCGATGTCACCTAAAAGAGTAGAGCTGGGGGGCCGGTGAGATGGCTCAGTGGCATAAGCACCTGCCCGGCAAGCACGAGGGCCCGAGTTCGACTCCTGGAACCCACATGGAGAAAAGGGCCAGTGATATCGCTCAGCAGCACAGGCGCCTGCTGACGCGCGAGGTCCTAAGGTCGACGCCCGGTACCCACAGGAAAAAAAAAAAAAAAAAGAGTAGAGCTGGAACGCCTTAGGCTGTTCTGTATGGGAGATTCTGGTCAGAGCTCAGAAGACCAGAGGTCTGATAGGAATCCTGCCAGTAAGGTTTCTGCTGGGAGGCTCAGGAGGCTCAGGAGGTTTCTGCTGGGAAGAAGGACTGCATTGGCTGCTGAACTCCAAACAATGTGTGTTATGGTTGGGCAAACAGCTTGTCTTGTGTCCAGAGACTTTGCCTGAGACTGAGATTAAGGGCGGTGGACTAATTAATCTGGCAGAAGAAATTTCAAGGCAGCTGAATGTTAAGGCTGTGGCATGGCTGCTGTTGGGGGCATTGCACCAGATCTGTGTTGAGAAACAAAAGCAAAGAACACAGCAGGATGATTTAAAATTTGTGATTTTGGCCAGAAAGAAAGCTCCAGTAAAGCTGTGGGCTGCAAAGATAGAGCTGAGGAGATCTCCATTGCTGAGAAGGAACAGGAGAATATAAAAGATGGCCTGAGGGCATCACCAGAAGCAGCAAGTATCCACCCTTTGCTGCCTCAAAACTGCAAAAGTGAAAGACTTTGCTTTGAGGAAAAAGCCACAGAGCACCATGTTCCAGAATGTTGGCAGCATAGAAAATTTGTTCTTCAGAACGGGATTCAGAGTGCTCAGCAATCCAGGCACTCAACAGCCAAGAGAAAGGGAAGCCTGGCTACTGCTCCAGCTGGCAGCAGACCTTGGCCTCGTCCATACGGTGCTGGTTTTAGGCACATGCAGAATGTAAGAGTTGTGGGGTTAAGAAGGCTTCCACCCCAATTTCAGAAGGCCTGCGGGGGCCAGGCAGTATGCCCCTGAGGGGGCAGTATGTGAAGCTGTGAGGGTGAAGCCAAAGGTGTAGTGAAGACCCCAGAAGTTTGGAAAAGCCAGGAATGTGGATCATCTAAGGAAACCTGCAAGAAGGGAGCAAAGCAGGCCCAAAATAGAAGCCATGGGCGCTACAACCACTGGAAGTGCTGTAGGAGTGGAGTCATCCAAGCACTTTGGAACTCACAAAGTGCCACAGATCGCCTCAGATACTGCCAGTGGAACTAGAGGACTTAATGTTTGCTCTGCCAGATTTTGGACTTGCGTTGGTCTCAATCCTTTCTATTCCCCTGTTTGTAACTTTTGGAATTAAAATGTTTATCTTGTGCCATTGAATGTTAGAAGTGTTCAACTAACTTTTCATTTGTACGGGGGGGGGTGCAGCTAAGAGTTTGCCTTACCTCTCAGAGGAGACTTAGGACTTGGACTTTTTAGCAATGCTGAAACTGTCAGGACTTTGGCAACTCATAGAGATGGACTAAATGACTTTTGCATAAAGGGATGTGCATGAGTCCTTGGGGGGCCACAGGTGGAATGTTATGGTTTTAATGTAATATAATGTTGATAGACTTAATACTGGTTCTTAAGGATTGTTCAACCTGTGTTATAACGTTCAAGTTGTGAAATGATAAAAATAAGCATATCTTTGGATCTGGAAACTAGTTTAAAGAAATGTGTTTGCCAAGTTGACAAGGGGTGGATTGTAATGGTTGATACATTGTGTCAACTTGAGAAGTTTAGAAGTTTAATTAAACAACTCAGCAGGGGGCCAGGATCTCACTTTGGAAACATCCTCATCCTGTGCAAGAGGAGGGCACAGAGATGGTGTGAATGCTACACCCGCCCTAGGGCAGGTAGCCTACTTACAATAGAAGGGAGGAAAAGAGGCTTGCTCTCCCCCCTTTTTCTGCCCTTGTTGCTTTTGTGGTCCTCTGTCACCTTGAACTATTGCCCCTCTGCCACGCCACCCTGCCTTGGAGCCAGCTGATGATGGACTAAAACCTCCACAAACTGTGAGCTAAATAAACCTTTCCTTCCTTAATTGTAGGCATCAGGTATTTTATCTCAGCTACAAAAGAAAAGTAACCAAGACATGCTGTCACTTTGTATTTTCCTTTTCTTGAGGCATGTAAGGTTAGAGAGAGAGGAACTCTGAAGTGTCCCAACCTTTCTCACCTATCCAAAAGTTTAATCTTTATATGTCCCTTATAGAACTCTAACAGACAGTGGTTACTTTGCCAGCTAGTTAAATGCTCTTAGAGCAGCTGCCACTCTTAAAGCAGAGGACAGGTTTCCCCAACACCATCTGGTTAATCCCCTACTGAAGTAGGAATATTGGTCAGACAGGCAGCTGGATTCCTTTCTGGAGACAAATATCTGGTTGTGTGGAACCAGTGAAAGCTGAGAGGACAACTGAGGGGTCATGGCCAGGGAGACTCTGGCAGATACACAAAGGTTCCTCAGTTAAAGCTCAGTCCCAACAGCCCAACTGGATAACCAGCAGAAAAATCTGCACTTATCTATCATCCCTACCTGCACTCCTCAGTGAGGTGAGAGGTAACTCTCTCAGTGATCTTCTGGTATCCTCTGTTCCAGGATGACCAGAGATTACACTGGCAGAGCTCTCTTAAGCCTCCATTAAGAGTTGAGCTACAGATTTGGACTTCTTTCTCTCTGCTAGTAAGTTAAAAAGAAAAAAAAAACTAAGTTTTTCTCCAACTCACTGGGAGTTAACTTTAGGACTCCTTGGCTAGCTAAACCACCTTGTCACCAGACCACCCCTCCCTCCAGGAGGTCAGACCAAGGCACCTTGCAACAACTGTTTGCCTTTCGTCAAGGAGAACAGCTAGCAGAAAAGCAATTTACATTTGTGCCTTATATATGCTAACTAAGAGTAAAAAAAAAAAGGTGGGGGGTTTCAGCAGGCCTTTCTCTTTTTTAATGTGTATGTAGAAAACTAATAAATGTGCCTTTACTAGCATGCAAATTGTGGTTGCTGGATAATGGGTATAGGATTAACCTTTGAGTTTCAGAGACACGGAAGTTTTAGAGTGGATTTTGAGTAAAACTTAGCCTTGTCTTGCTGGCTAAGTTTGCCTAGGTGATTAGGTAGATGACACAAATGTCTTGGGGACTTCTTCACCCTAGGGCCCAGGGCAGGATTTCTCCAAGCCATTACCTGACTTTATCTATCTCTAGAAGTGATCTCTTTTGCAGGCTGGGAAGTGCTCCAACCACTTCCAATTTGCCCTTTGATATTTTCCTCACTCTCTTTCAAGAATTGGAAAGCAGCTGATCAGGTCTCTTGATTATTGGTTTAATTTTGCTAGCAGTGCTTCCTTCTTTAAAAATGACTGTTACAGCTGGAATCAGTTGTAGCTTGTGCTTTTGGGAACACCTGCTGAAGTTAGGAGTGTGAGTTCCGAGGGAAGATAGGGGCGTGAGTCAACAAAGGTGGCCAGACCAACCTGACCTGTCTTACAGTTACTCTCCAGATGGCAGCCACCTGTCTGAAGCAGGTCGCCTTGGGGAATGCCTTGACAGAATATAGAAATCAAGCAGAAATTTAAAGGGATGCCAGTTCTTTCTCTTGTATTTCAGATGGGAAACTCAGTGTCAAAATCTCTTACTCCTTTGGAAGGTATTTTAAGCACTGGAAAATGTTTGACCCTTACATATTGAAAAAGGGCCATTCGATATTTTTCTGCACCCGCACATGGCCTGCCTACCCCCTAGAGCCAAAATGGAATGCAGAGGGAAGTTTTGATTATGATACTATTTTTATTGATTATGATACTATGTCACAACTAAAATTATACTGTAAGAGAGAGGGAAAATGAATTATTTTATGTTCAGACTTTTTTTGCATTAAGAAATAATCCTTATTTGTGTTCAAAATGTAAATATAAGCCACAGGGGGTAAATGGTAAATTTGGCCATACTAGTGTTCATGTGTCCTTTTCTCTCAGTGTCCTCAGACAGATAAAACAAGATCTAGGAAAGTTTTCAGGCAACCCTGATAAGTACATTGAGGTCTTTAGAGGACTTACTCAGACCTATGAATTAGACTGGAAAGATGTAATGTTACTCTTAAATCAAATATTGACTTCTGATGAGAGACAATGGCATTACAAGCTGCTATTACATTTGAAGATGAATATCATATTGTTAACTTTAGAAGGCTAGAAGAAGGCAGCCAGGGGAACAACCAGTTCCTACTGGAGCCCAAGCAGTCCCTATACAAGATCCCTACTGGCCTACCAACCAGACAGGAGATTAGAATAGAAGATATATTCAGACATGTATTCTTAAAGGTGTAAGAAGTGTGCTAAGCCCTTCAATTCTATTCATCAGAAAAAAGATGAGAACCCCTCTGCCTTCTTAGATTGTTTACAAGAGGCATTGATTAAACATACCACTCTGGGGCCGGTGAGATGGCTCAGCGGCGTAAGCGCCTGCCTGGCAAGCGCGAGGGCCCGAGTTCGACTCCCAGAACCACATACGATAAAAGGGCCGGTGATATCGCTCAGTGGCACGGGCGCCTGCTGGCGTGCGAGGTCCTGAGGTCGACCCCCCGGTACCCACAAAAAGAAAAAAAATCATACCACTCTGGCTCCTGATTCATTAGGACAGATTACTCTTAAAGACAAGTTTATTACTCAGCCAACCTCAGATATTAGGAAAAAGCTACAAAAGATGGCTTTTGCTCCAGATAGTTCAATTGATACTTTAGTGAGAATTGCCCCCCAGTATCTTATAATCAAGACTGGGAGGAGGCCAAGGAGAGAAACAAAGAGACCAAGAGAAAATGGCTGCCTTGATTGTGGCCTTAAAAGGAATAGACCCTAAATCTGATTCTCAGGGCTCCAAGAAGAGCTCGACAACTAAACTCACCTGCTACCACCCCAGAAAGCCAGGCCACCTTAAGAAGGATAAGAGGCCCCCGGAGCCATGCCCTGATTGCAAAGGTGACCACTGGAAGTCGGACTGTCCCCCCGAGACAGAGACCACACAGCTCAGACCCACCTTACCAGCTGTCCTGCAAGACTGAAGGGCTCTAGGACACTCCCTGCCTTCTCCCTCTGGCCACAATCATCTCCATGGAGGAGCCCCAGGTAATGCATGACTGTAGAGGGAAAAGAAACTGGTCTATTGCTGGACACTGACACGTGTCTCTCAGTCCTTTTCAACTCTGGCCCTCCTTCCAGCTGTCATTCCTCAGTGAAAGGAGTCACTGGAGAGGAGGTAACTCACTATTTCTCACAATCCTTAGGCCATAACTGGGATAGCTTTCTCTTCTCCCATTCCTTTTTAATTATGCCTGAAAGTCCGGTTCCTCTCCTGTGGAGAGATATCTTATCTTGCTTGAATACTGTAATATGCGTGCACCCAGGTCAGGTACGCAGCCTCCCCCTCATAGAGACAGAAATAAATCCTGAAGTACGGGCAACTAAAGGTAGAGCAATAAGAGCTGCCATGATGCAAATACATCTCAAAGATCCTACTATTTTTCCTTATGGGAGACAAAACCCTCTAAGGCCTGAAGTTAAAAGAGGACTATTGCCTATAATTGATAACTTATGGGCACAAGGTTTACTTAAAGTCTGTAATAGCCCATGCAATTCCCCAATCTTGGGAATTCAAATACCCATTGGGGAGTGGACATTAGTATAAGACTTTAGATTGATAAGTGAGGCAGTAGTGCCAATCCACCTGGTGATACCTAACCCACACACTCTCCCTTCTCAGATCCTGGAAGATGCTGGTTGGTTTTCAGTGTTGGATTTAAAAGATGCCTCCTTTTGTATTCCTTTACATGCAGATTCCCAGTTTCTCTTTGTCTTTAAAAACCCTCTGACCAGGCCTCTCAACTGACTTGGACTGTGTCTCTTCAAGGGTTCAGAAACAGTCCTCATCTTTTTGGACAAGTCTTTCCCATGACTTGGCATGTTCTGAATTTCCCCAAGTCGCAGTCTTGCAATCTGTGATGACATGCTCTTATGTGCCCCCTCAGAAGAGCTCTCTCTAGCCAAGGTACCCGTGCTCTGCTGAATTTTCTAGTAGACACAACTTTATAGCCTTGAGGTAAAATACTTGGACCTTATCATACCTGAGGGAACCCAAACCCACAACCACAACCCAAGACCCTAAAACAGCTGAGGGGATCTCCTAGAAATTACAGGCTTCTGTCGCTTTTGGATAGCAGGGTGTGGTGATATCGCATGACCCCTCTATCACCTTATAAAGGAAGCCCAAAAGGCAGATACCCATATTTTAACCTGGGAACCAGATTCCCAAACTGATTCCAAAAGGCTAAATGCTTCTAAATACCACAGTACTGAGCCTACTGACAGGACACCGTTTCAATCTGTGCGTTGATGAACGGCGGGCTTTGGCAGTGCTTACTCAGGATCCAGGATCGGGGACCTGATGAACAGCCTGGAGGGTGTCTGAGTCATGAATTAGACGCTGTAGCAAAGGGGTGGCCTGCGTGCCTTAGAGCTCTGGCTGCCCTAGCTCTCCGGGTACCAGGGGCATCCAAGCTGACTTTAGGCAAAGATCTCATGGCATTTACACCTCACGGGGCGGCAGGGCTTCTTTCTTCCCAAGGGAGCCTAAGGCTATCAGACAACCGACTCCTTAAATACCAGGCTCTACTTCTGGAAGGACCAGCCACTCAAATAAAGACATATTCCTCTTTAAACCCTGCCACTTTTCTACCAGAAAAGGAGGAAATTGAGGCTGAAAGGCATGACTGCAAACAAGTAATTCTCCATATGTGAGCAGCCAGAGAAGACTTGTTAGACACACCCCTTCCTGACCCTGATTTGACCCTCTTCTTGATGGCAGTTCCTTCATGGAAAATGGGACCAGAAAGGCAGGGTATGCAGTAGCGACCCTACATCAGACACTTGGAAGTTCCTCGCTTGCCCTTGGGACTAGTGCTCAGCTAACAGAGCTCATAGCTCTGATCAGGGCTTTACAACTCAGTAGAGGACAGAAAGTCAATATTTATACTGATTCAAAGTATGCTTTCCTAGTATTTCATGCCCACATAGCCATATAGAAAGAAAGAAATTATCTGACAGCCAATGGATCCCCCATCAAGTATCATAAGGAGATAGGTAAACTTTTATCATCTGTCTCTATCCCCTCCAAAGTGGCAGTTGTTCACTGTAAAGGACACCAAACAAAGAAATCACTCCTATTTTCATTGGCCTAACTCAACTAGATACTTGGGATAGATGCCCTCTGAGCAGTGTGTACACACCATAATTTTACAGGTCAAAGACCAGTTTACAACAGACTGGTTTAATTGCCCTGAAATTAGACGGGAAGTCCCCAGTGGCACTCATTGGTCCTGCAGGACCAATTTGTGGCCCTGGTTACTTGTACAATTGCAAAAGCTGAATGTTGTGTGCACATTCCTAATCCCTCTGCTAATATCTTGATGGCTGTTCAAGATATTAAATGACAGGTTAATGCCATGCCAGATTCTGAAATTTCCTGGACCTTCTCCTTACCCTCTGGCTCTTCCTGTTGGAAACATTTGTTGATTGTATTTATAAGAGTCTTGTTGATCTTATTATTTGGCCCATGCATACTTAACTCTTTCTTTGGCCTTGTCCCCTCCAGACTTAAATCTATATCCCTACCCAAGATGACAATACCTGACATCTGTCAAGGGCCTTTAGCTAGACCCCCTGGACAGTATCTCTGACTGCCAATCACAACTAAGACCCCCTTCAGCCAGAAGTAGCCAGAATGGTCTTCACCCCTTGCCCCCTCATGGTAGGGGTATCTCTTCAGAGGGGAGACTATTGTAGACAGCTGAGTTAGGTGGAAATATTATAACCAGTCAGACAGGGCTAGGTCCTCAAGGGAGTTGATACAAAAGATGAGAACACATTACAGCTGTGGCCAGAGGTGCATCTTTTGGAGGCCACACCTCAAGATAAAGATGGACTGACCAGCTCTACATGCCTCCCCAAGGGATAAGTGGTAACACCTGGTGCAATAAAGTCTAGATAGACATCAGTCACCTCAGTGGGTGACCAAGATCCCTGGACCCACCCCTTCCTGAAAAATTCTTTGTTCTTTCCTTGTACACTTGCTATGTGACCTGCTTCCCTATTGGATCGATATTACCTAAGCGGCTATATTTATAATCTTACTGGTTGATCATAGTTTTGTCCCATGTTGTACCCACCTCGTGATGTTGCTCTATAAAACTTCCTCTGTGAAGTGGGTTCATTGGCAACCCACTTGGGACCCCTCCTGTCTCTCAGAAGCTGTATCTCTCCCCCTCAATAAATATTTCCTACTCTTCTGTTGTTCCTTAGAATTCATTCTTCGATTTTGGGGAACATGAACTCAGCATATCTGACATCTAACCAGTGGGAGTTATATTTCCCCTATATCATTTGGAGGTCTGATCTTATTCTTATATCAGAAGGATCACAAATTCAAGCCCAGCCTGGGCAATTAAACGAGACCCTGTCTGGAAATTTTAAAAAGTGAAAATAGAAAAGGACTAGAGATGTGGCTCAGTGTGAGGGCCCTGGGTTCAATCTCCAGTACTGCAGAAAGAAAAACAAAGAAAGCCAGCCAGCCAGGCAACCAAAGAGGCTGGATGCTAGGCAGCTTTGTAGGTCAGGGAATAGAGCTTAGCTGTTTTAGGCTAATGAGCAGCTAGTGGATGATTAAGAGATTTTAAAACATTTTATCACCACAAACAAAGTCCCCTAGTCTCTGCTTTCATTCCCTAGAATAGAGAATGAAGGAAATGAGCAGGGTCAGAATGCATTTGAGAGATCTGACTAGTAGCGCTGATGGGCGGGATTGGGAAACCAGGACTCTCAGATTTCTGTGTGTTCATTCGGTGCCCAGAACAGAAATGCAGAGAAGGAGTGAAGAGTAAGAGTGGTTGACTAAGACAATTCCCACTGCTAAGCTGGAGCTGGGGGTGGCTTCTCTGAACACGTCCGCATTCAGCGATGTCACATGGGTACCATGAGATTGGTCATGGCAGGAGGCCTGACACCACAGGATTGGCAAAGGCTGTAACCAGAGAGTCGTTGTTAAATACTTACCAGCACACCAGTGTCTGTGGATGACACGGGGACAAAGGGGGAAGACCTGGGCAGGGAGAGCCTCAGCTGGAGAGGCAGACCTGACAAAGTACCAGTTGACTTCAGGGGAAGCCGAAGAGTCCTCCATGGTCGGCCAGGGTCCCCCCATGCTCAGGGCTGCCTGGGAAGGGTGCTTCAGCTTGGAGTAGACTCTGACCGTGAATCTCAGCTTACCACCTTCCTGCAGCTGAGTGGAAAGCTCATTCTTCAATGTTGACTGACAAAACTTGCATATACTTACAGTACACAGCATGATGTTTTGAAACATATCTACACTGTAGAATGGCTAAATCAAGCTGATCAGCATTTACATTCTCTTGCGTACTTATATTTTTTGTGATGAGGAAGCAAAATCTACCCTTAGTGATGTCAAGAATAAAATACATTGTTAATTACGACCACCTTGTCATACAATAGACCACTCAAACTTATTCTTCCAGTCTAAGATAGTTTATTCTTTGACCAACATCCCTCCAATCACCACTGCCCCCCTGATAACCATAATTTTACTCTACTTTTGAGTTTCACATTTTAGACTCCAGATGTCAATGTAGTCCCTCTTGGAGGGAGATCTGGGAAGTGCGCCTCCGTGGCTGTGCCCCAAGCTCAGTGCCTGGGAGGAGAAACTGGCTGCTCCAAGGGAAACACACAGTTAAACAGAACCATTAGCTTCTCCTACAGACACGTGAGGGTCAAGCTCATCTCTGCATTTCCTTACTGTCTGGCCCGCTCCTGTTTCGCTTCCTGCCAGTGCCAGCTACTCGTCATTTTTGCTTTCTGGTATCCCACTGAGGGCAGCCAGTGGAGACAGAGGCAGGACATCAGGGTGTAGGGGAGAGGAGGGGCCACTTATTACTCCAACAGCAAACCTTTGTGCCTGCTCATCCCTCTACAGGTGCATGTGCTACCAGGAGTGGCCCTGGTCCCCTCGCTTCCTTCAGGTCTTTACTCACATACTACCGCCTTCATGAGACCTTTCTCCATCATGCTTAAAATTGCAACCCCACCCCCTACCTCTTCCTGCTTTATTTTCTCAATTCCCCTTATCACCAACTGAGTTTATTTTTGTTTTGCTTACCCATCATCCCAACTGGAATTCAGAGCTCCATGAGGATTTCTCATGTTCACTGCTAAATCCCCAGCAACTGAATGACAGGTGATGCAAAAGTGTTGAGCTGCGTAGCTTAAAAGGGACATGGTGTGAAAGGTACCCTGGATTGGTAATATGGGGGCTCCATCAATGTGGCCCCAGTTAGAGGGGAGATGCCAAGAAGTTCAAGAAAGGGAAATTAATATGGAAAGTCAGCATCAAAGCCCTCGCAGTGATGCTTGAGCCCTGGAGGGTAGCAGCAGGTCACACTACCAGAGCCCAGAAGCAGAAACCACTGGGTTGAACCAGGAAAGGCTTTGGGTTTTCTCAACAGGAGCTGGTGACCAGGGAGGAAAACAACTGGCAACAGAGCTGGACTCAAACATGGGACAACAGTTCAGGAAGAGAAAAAAAATGAGAAGAAATGTCCTGATTTTTCCTCTTCTCTTTTGCTCCTCTTAAATGAGCCCAAACCAAATCCAGCTGGCAAGGAGTGTGGGAAACCAGCCTACAGGGTTCTTCACATGCAGAGCGGGGAAGGATGAGGAATTGGTATGAAGATGGGCAGGGGAGTGAGCAGCAAAGAGGTCTGGCCTTGCACACAGTAGGTCTTCCCATACTTGACGATGACATCTATCTGCTTCCCATTCAAACAGAATGGAGCAGACCTGCAGGGATGTAAGAAAAGAGACCACGAGGCCTCGGGGAGATGGAAAGTGACCATTACTGAGTCTTAAAGCTGCTTGCAGGTCCTGGCCCTTCAGCTCCTATCCAGGTATCTTTGGAGATCTGGGCCCTCAGAATAACTTATCAATAAATACATGAAAAATGTCCAACATCTCTGGCCACTAGAGAAGTTCAAATTAAACAACACTGAGATTCCATTTTACTCCAGAAAGAAGGGCTATTATCAAAAAAAAACTTTTTAAAAACATGCTGGTGTGGCTGCAGGGGGAAAGGGAACACTTCTACATTGTTGGTGGGAATGTAAACTAGTGCAATCAATATGGAAATCAGGGTGGAGATTCCTCAAAAAACTAAAACTAGAAATTCTATTCAACCCAGCTATTCCCTTTCTAGGTATCTTCCAGAAAGAGTTAGACATCGTATTAGTGATACATGCATATCCATGTTAATAGCAGCACAACACATAATAGCTAAATCTTGGAAGCAGCCTATATGTCCATCGACAGATGAATGGACAAAGGGAATGTAGTACAATGGTACCCCAGTTCATGATGCAACCAGTATCATGGAATGAATTCTGCAACCAGTATTGTGGAAAGAACTAAGTTCATGAACCAAGGTACACAATGGAGTACTACTTTGCTGTATAAAGGATAAATCTGAGGCACTTGTAGGAAAATGGATGCACCTTGCGACCATAAGGTTAAATGAAATAAATTAGACACACAAATTTAAATATCGCATGATTTCTCTTATATGAGAAACCCAAAGCATAAATAAAAGAGCAAAATAAAAGCTAGATAATAGGACACAGGGAGATAGATCTACTGCAAATGGGAAGGGGACCAAGAGATGGTGGGAGGGGAAGGGAGAGAAGGGGAAGGAGATGTAAAATGAATTAAGATGTGTTATGTACATGTCCTAACTTCCCATAATGAATGTAATCATTATGTACTACAAACATGCACTAATAAAAACTTTAAAAATAACTTTTCAACATGTAAGTGGGATTGAGTGGATCTACTTCTGCAGCCAAGAGTCTCAATTAGATCAATGTCTGACTCTAGAAAAGACAATGTTTAGGGGAGATATTCTCTGACTCGGTAACCGCCATTGCTCACCACTGTCTTCCAAAGGAAGTGTGTTCTCCTTATCAGAAAGACCGCAAATACAAGCTTGTGAGTCAACTAGATGTTCACATCCTACTCTTTCGCTTCCGCTATGTGACTGGGGCTGAGATGACCTCAGATCTTGTTTCAGTCAGCTACTGCTCTGCACATTACTCCAAAACTCAGTGGCTTAATTTCCTTTTCAAGACTAAGTAATCCATTGTATCTCCTTTATCCATTCATCCATTGACGGATGTTTAGATTGTTTCCAAATGTTGACTATTGTGAATAACATTTTAATGATCCTGGGAGTGTAGGCATCTTTATGATCCTGATTTGAAGGATATATATCCAGAAGTGGGGTTGCTGGATCAGCAGCTCTATTTTTATTTTCTAAAGAGCCTCCATACTGTGTTCCACAGTGGCTATACCAAGTTACATTTGTGCAACATTGTGCAAGGGCTCCAAATTCTGCATTGTCACCAGTACTTAACATTTTCAGCAGCCATCCTAACAGGCATGAGGTGATGCCTAATTACAGTTTTAATTTGCATTTCCCAGGTGCATTTTCCAGGTGCACTTCCCAGAGAGGAAGTCCTGCTATATAGGACAACATGAATGAAACTACAGGACACACTAAGTGAGAAAGGCCAGTCACTGAAGGATAAATGCTACATGGTTCCTCTTATCTGAGGCATCTACAATACTCAACCCCACAGGCACAGGCAACTGACAGTTCCTGGAGGAAGGAGGATTACGCCTCAACTGGCATAAACTTTCACTTAACGCACAAGATGAACAAGTTCATGATCTACAGCATTATGCCTATAGTTAATGTCGTATTGTCCACTGAAAGTTAGGAGGGTAGGACTCCAGTGTTTTTTTTTTTTTTTTTTTTTTTGTGGGTACCGGGGGGTCGACCTCAGGACCTCGCGCGCCAACAGGCACCCGTGCCGCTGAGCGATATCACCGGCCCCTTTTTCGTATGTGGGTTCCGGGAGTCGAACTCGGGCCCTCGCACTTGCCGGGCAGGTGCTTAAGCCGCTGAGCCATCTCACCGGCCCAGGACTCCAGTGTTATCATGGTAAAATTTTTAAAAATAAAACAGTGGGTGTATCAGTCCATTGTATGTTACTATAACAAACTATCTGAGGCTCAATACTTTATAAAAAAAAAAGATGTATTTAACTCGCTTAGCTCTGGAGGCTGAAAGTCCAAGATCAGGTTCTCCTATCTGTCCAGCCTTGGTTGTCAAACATGGTAGATGGCATCATGGTAGAAGCATGTGTGAGAAGGATGGATCGCATGGTGAGACAGGAAGTCGGGAAAGGAATCAGAGCCAGGCTCACTCTTTTATAACAAGCCACTCACAAGACCTCACTCTAACAGACCAGCATTAATCCCTTCCTAGCGCACAGCCCCAATAACCTAACCATCTCCCACTAGGCCCCTCTCCCTGAGGACTCAACTTCCTCTCAACATCACCACACACTGGAGGTGGACAACCCACGTGCAGCCATAGTAGTGGCTTAAACGGAAAAGCATGTGCTATTGCTACTGAGTGTAGGAGTCCGCTGGGTGGTGGCTCTGGTTTTAGCCAGGCTCATTCATGAACCTCTGGTCAGCATGGGGCAGGGCAGGCAGCTCTGGTGAGCCCAACGGCGCTTCCTCACATATTTGGGGATCAGAGACTGATCTGGGATGGTCTTGGCAGGGCCAGCTTGGCCGTGTGAGCTCATTCTCCAGTAGGCTGGATGGGGGTCCTTTACAAGGTCCTTGCTTATTTCTCCAGCCTTCCCCAGACCTCTTCTTTTACGGCTGAAACCCCATTTCCCCCAGGTGCTGCAAGTTTGGGGCAATGGTGGTGCACAGATCTGTTGCTCTCCAGGAATCATGCTCTGCTGAAGACAAAAACTTGGCCTGCTTCAGGTTCTCAGGGACCACTTCAACTCGACAACCAATCTAGGAAGGGCGCAGAGCCCACCTCATCTCACTCCAATTTGGGACAGCTCTGAAAGGTCATCCCCATATCCAAGCTTTCCCTGGGGTCCACGAGGATTCTGTGGCAGCTGCACTGCAGTTCCTCCTGGGGATGCCCTGTCTTCCCAGTTCCCTACCAGTGGTGTTCCTGGGGTCACTCCCCAGGGAACTCAACCTCCTGCATTGGACTTTCTTACTATGAATTGAACAGTTTGATGCGTCTTTAGCCTTTAGCAGCATACCCCTAGCTCCATGAAAACAACCAGCTCTCCAGGGGAAAATTCAGATGTGCGTGGCTGCCAGTTTCTAGTGTGAATGCTCCTGTTGTGACAATTTCAAACTACCATCCCCTGCATGTGGGACCAGGAAAAGGTGCATAGAACAGGCTCTCGTGCGTCGGGAGGAGCCAGTCCCAGCAGGCCAGCATACCCACGTGTGTGTCTATGTGACTGAAACAAAAGTATCTTGGAGCAGCCTGACTCTACCAACCTGCTATATTAGTAAACTTTAATCTATCGATTTTAAAGCCCAGGTCTAATCACTGGATTAATCCTAAGGCCCTGTGGGTGGCAACCTGCAGTTTGAAATGCATGCGTTAGGAGAGGGCCCTTCTTGGCAGGGCAGGCAACAGCTGAATGCCAGAAGGAGGGAATGTTGGAAGGACAGGAGTCTTCCCGCCCATCCAAAATGATTCGGAGTATTGTTTTTGTTAACAGTGAAAAGCTTGCAAAGCCCTTGTACAGACTTAGTTCCCTAAAGCCCTGAAGAAGCGCTTTTGCAAGTGGAGGATTTAGGTTGTCCACCAAGAGCCAGTTTTCGAGTGGGGGTTACACCAAGGATCCCAAGGCCCTTCCCTAACTCAGCCCAGGGTCCCCCAAAGAAACTCTGGAGTTAATTCTGACACTGTTTTACATAGTCAAGCCAGGAGCACCCTGGGCAAACAAAGCCACATTCCACTGCTAATACAGTGGCATTAACTGGCATCACCTTTCACGATGAGCTAAGACTTCTAGTTCCTCCAACAATTGGCCAACTGGTGGTGAGGAACATGGTGGGGTGGATCTGGAAACCAGCACCTTCTACTGCTCAGGGTTTGATCTAAGCAGCACATGAGTGCAAGAGCTAAGCAGGAAAACAATGTGTTCCTTATCCAGTGCCTTCCACCACCAACTGCAGCCCTCACCTTGGCTGTTTGCAATCGGGTGGAAATGGTGGTCCCCTGGTCAAGTTTCTCTTCCCGAGCAGCTGAGCCTCCTCTATCTCTTTGAAGATTACAGGGCTTTAGTGTGCCTTTAAAGTGAATTTTTCCCCTCTGCGTTTTATTATAATTAATGACCAGAAAACTCTTCTCTTTCCCCTCCCTTTATCTCTTAAATATGTTTCTTTCCTCTTTAAAAATGCAATATTTCTTTTAAACCAGGATATGGATGAGCCTGTCCCTAGCAGGGCAGGCCCGGCTTCATCTGTCAACTTGATTATGCAAAGCCTCTGTCTTCAGCGGGCATCTGAGGTGGATTTCAAAGCCAGGACCTATGTGCGCTTCCAGGATTAGGACACAGAGAGAAAGCGTCTACCAGAGGCCAAGTGCTCAGTGCAGGTCTGGCTTTGAGTTGGGTCCCTCCTCAGCCCCAGTGGCTAAATGATTCACAGGGCTCTTTGTGTGTGTGTGTGTGTGTGTGTGTGTGCGCGCGCGTGCGCATGCACGCACTAACACAATGCCACGGCACTTCTGCAAACCTGAGCTCAAGCGTGCCTTACTGGCATCCAAGAGTCATCTCACTTAGAAGAAACACATCTGCAATCACTCAGAGGACTGAAATTGAAAATTCATTGTGCAAAGACATAGGTAGAGCCATTATTGCAATAACATGAGGTTGTTGCTGTTTTCCTCTTAAATGCTGCATGGTACCTACGTGCAATGCAACAATACACAAATGTCCACAATACTAAGTGCAAAAGAGCAAGACTCAGAACACTATTTACAATACGCATGCCCGCATATGGGTCTACATATGCACAGAATGTATCAAGAACAGAGTTTCTCAACCTCAGTGCTAGTGATATTTGAGGATGGATGGCTCTCTGTTGTGGGAATGTTGTCCTGTGTATTGTAAGATGTTTAGCAGCATCTCTGACCTCTTCCATCAATGCCAGTAATACCACCCAGATGTCACAACACCACCCAAAGTGTCTCTGAGCATTGCCCAATGTCCCCAGGGCGAAATCACACCCCTGACCCTCCACCACCACCATTAAGAACCACGAATCTACAGAGCTATGCGCTGAACTGTCAACACTAAATTCTGGGCAGCAGCATTAGGGAGTGGGATAAATAGGAGACTTTATCAATGAAGTGAAATTTAAGCTGTATTGCTTTGCAGGGGCGGGAGAATGCCCTAATGTGAGACAATGTTTAGGAAACCTGATTTAATAGTCAAATCTAGTTTCTAAACAAAGCCAGGTTTCTAAAATTCAGAAATCCCCATACTTAAATCTTCTTGATGGAACTATTGCTACATGAAGGGTCTTCACTGGAAACAGGTTTAGTGATCCTGGGAGGGTTTGGATCGCAGCGGAAGTGTGTTCTCAACATAAGACAAATGATCGTGCATGTTTCTGTGGTCATCATACTGTGCCCTTGACGGAAGCTTAATTTGGGTGGAGGAGTCTGGCCACGTACAATCTTTCATACACTTTCTGCAAAGCACCACTTACTCCTCACGTTCCTTCCACAGCTGGGATGCAGTTTTCCATCAGTACGGTGTGGAAGGGCATGGCTTGCTTTGCCTGCACTAAGGGACGCCCTGAGGTTGGATTAACCAGGATGGTACAGGAACAACACGGTACACAGAGGCCGAATTTGCACTTCACACTCCAGGATCTGAAAAGCTACCTCTTCGCAAACTGCTCCCTGAAAAGATGCCTGTAAAATAATTTGGGGAAGTAGAGTCAGGATCATTATCTCCTTAATCTGGCTTTGATCAATCTCAGGACACTGTAAAACTCCAAAGGCCCGCACCCCATCCTTGTGGGTGGGCTTGAAAGGGCTTGAAAGGGCCTGAAAGGGAGCAGGGGTCTCTCTGCACACTTTTAATATTCCAGGGGATTCTGGTGTAGCCTCACCCCAAAGGAAGCTGGACATAGAAGCATAAACTGCTGATGGAAAGCTCACTTTCATTAGCAAATGAGGATGGGAACCAAGTGCCTCCTGACCAAGGTCTCACAATGAGCAGGACACAGGCAATCTGGTTTTAGGACTGGCTTGGCTTAGCTTCCTACGCATCAACCATCTCTCTCTCCCCCATAAAATGGAACTAGTGGCTCCAGAAATGCCTAGCCTTCTCTAGTGGGCAGAGAGAAGGACAGAAGGCCATGGATGGGAAGCTGCTGGGTTCAGACAAAGTCTGGCATTTCCTGCGTAGGAATGCACAGAGGTTAATTCTTAGTTTGGACAAATCCCATGGGAAGCCAGGGGAGGGACGCAGGGAATTCTCTGTACAGGCTGCATGCCTGCCCACATGAAGGACAGCCTGAGGGCACAGGTTAAGATGGTGCATTTCGTGTCAGCTTCATGTCGCAGCTCTGTCCCTTACCACCTGGGATATTCTGAGGAAACTGGCTAGAGAAGTTCCCTAATGCTTTGCCTCAGCTTCCCCACCTGTAACACGTACCTGCCTCGTAGCCTTATTAGGCATTAAACGGTATGACCTAGAGCACTTGTGCAGTGCTGCCATGACCGCCTTTCTGGATCTGCTACTGGTTTCTATTTCTGCTGCAGCCAGTGTCTGCCAATCAGTCCTCATCACACGCGCCCTCTGACCCATTCGATTCAACTTTCTAACCTGATCGCCACACTGTTCTATCTGGGTGGCCGGCAGGTGCATCTGGTCCCTCCTCCAGAAGTACCCCAAAACACACAAGGGCACCCCTGGCATGCTGCCTGCATCACAGCACTGCTGACATCCTGTCCCTCCGAGCATGCTCACTTGCCTGCAGAGTGGTCCTGGGGGTACGAAGGAGCATTAGCGGGAGTATTTCTCTGACTGGCCTAACCATTCTGCCCTCAATTAAATCAAGCCACGGCTCTCTCACCATGGACAAGGATGTTCTGGCACCCTTTACTGTAATCAAAAGAAACTGGAAATAACCTAAGTGCCATTGAAAGGGGATGATTTATACAGAGATACACCCACACACCACAACAGCCAGAGTGGGTGAGGTGGGTCAGAATATACCACGTGGGGTCACCTCCAGAACACTCTGGGTGACATTTCTTTGTAGCATGCAGTGGTCGATACTGCATAAAAATTATGTAAAGCATTAAACACGTGTATGTAAACCTAGAAACACACCTAGACCAATGCGAGTCAGGGGCCTATGGAAGGGTCCGGTCTCCATGCTGCCGCCAGCAACGTGTGCTACTGAGCACGTGGAATGTGATCAGCGTGACCGAGGAACTGAATGTGAGGCATGTTTGATTTTAGCTCATTTACACTGTAATCACTTCACTGACTAACAGGTACCATATTGAACAATTGTGGTCTAGAAGGCTACAGACCAAACTTAACAGGGCAGAGGGGAGACTCTTCCTTTCTTTGTGTGCGTGCATGTGTGTGTGTGTATGGCTTGGTTTGTTTAGGAAATATAATTCTGTATTGTTTTAGATATTAGTACCCTCTAAAACACAGTACGGTACCCTCACTGGATGCCAAGACAGTAAAAAGATAGTAGGAGAGACCTTGCCGAAACCCAAACTCAGGCATTAGCAAATAGTAATAAACCAATCTTCACTTAGGAGTTCATTTAAAGGTCAACATTAGGGAAAGCTGGGTGAAGGGTGTATGGGACTCTCTGTGTTATCTTAGCAACTTTCTGTAAATCTAAATTATTCCAAAACAAAGTATATTCAAAATTAATACTCATAAATTTGACGCTAAATCGTTCCTAGATTAAAAAAAAAAAAAATCAGACACTCGAAACCACTTTGATTAAAGACAGGAACAGAAACATAAGTGCTCGTTGGTTCTGAAAGTGTCACCGGGAAGAGGAGGGCTGTGCTTCTTCCCACCATCTGGTCAAAGACCCTCAGGCCTTCAGCACCCGGCACAGACCTAGCGGCCGCTCAGACTGGCTCTAGCACCAGGCCCAAAACCTGAGACACCTCTGCCTCCATGGCGCCACTCCGTGACAGGGTGCCACCGAAGCTGGAGCCTCTGATGGCCCTTTGGGCTCATCCTGGATGTATCCCTAGCCATGAGAACGCTGCGGACCAAGAACCCAAGGCCCACGTCTACCGCGATCTGCACAGCGCCTCCTTGTGGTAGGAGAGCAAAGTTGTTTCACCTCTTCCTTTTTAACCAGAAAGAGATCAGGAAGTCCCTTTACCTCTCAGCTTCAAGGTCACACCCTGAAGCCGGGATTTTGCCAACACCTGGGTGCTCCTCATGTGCCCAGCGCTGTCCTACAGTGCGCTCAGAGAGTTACATTCTTGAAGAGCCATTTAGTGCACTCTGAAGCCAAAAGGACCTAGGTCCTGTGTGCATTTCTACCTCACCCCACTGTGAGGATTCTCAGTTGGGGTAAGAAGTAAGTGGTCTTCACATTAGACCTGATACATCCTGACAGCTACTGTATCTTGCCACTCACCCGCACTACCCCAACTGTAAGAGATTCTGCAACCACCTCCTCTTCTGGAAAGTTCCCTGGTCCAGCTAAGAAAAGGGGAAGGAGATGGTTATACATCTTGATGACTGAGTTTTTAGCGAGGATCTGAAAAGAACACAGCAATACTAAAGCCCACCCGGAGAGAAATCCGGAGTTTCTGCTGTGGATCTGCTTTGTCACTGGCAGAAGTTTCATAGCTGTCCGCCTGGTCAGAAAGACGAGCGATCAGTCTCTTCCCGGGAATAAGAAGGAAACCCTTAATAAATATGTGCATCTGTTTCACTCAGCATCGCATGACTTTCGGGTTCTCCATGTCAGGAGCTTGCACAGCGTTGATGGGACACACTGCACCATGGCCTTCTGGGTTGGCAGGGCTGCTGGCTCCCACCCCAGCCCCAGGGTCATGTGGCAACATCTGCCATCCCGAGGATTGTTCCTGACGTGAGTAAATAATGACAGCTAAATCAAAAGCAGACCATCCTCTCTCCCCAGCAGCCTGCCCCTGTGCCTGTGGGCTTTTGCGTCAGGAGTCCTGGGGGTCTTCGGCTACACAGTCTAGAAGCCGTGACTTTGGAGAACAGCTTTCTGGAGGTTTTCTCCTCGGCAGAAGCCAGCCGGTCGAGTCCCTGTAAGGATGGCAGAGGGAAGTTGCAGGGGTCACCTTCTGTCCCCATTGCAGTTGTGGACTACTGTGACACACTGTCAGCCCCACCACCTTCTGCAGGAATACGCCAAGGCTCAGGTGAGAGGAGAGAGGTATGAGCAGAGACGCTTGAGAGACATTTGCCCCCATACTTTGTGAAATGGCCACGTTCCCAAAGCAGGCGCCAGCTCCATTCACGCAAACCAGAAGCTCAGCAATGCCTCCAGCTCAGTAGAGCCCTTGCCCACCCACCAGAGGGCCTGCCGCTCTCTTGGGTCTGCCAGGCAACCTCCTCTGCTAGGTCTAGGACACAAGGAGGGGTCCCTTCCCAAGGAGTGGCCTGGCCTCATCTACGCATGCCCAGGAGGGCCGCTCCTCCCAGCTCCTCTGGTGCCTGAGTTCCTACAGCCAGGATCCAGCTGGCCCGTGGCTCCTCCTGCAGCACTTTGCTCCCTGCATCTGTGGCCAAGTGGATGGGTGGCTGGATGCAGGAGGTCCTACTGCCTCAACACCTCCCCATTCTGGTTCCCATTCCCAAGGGCCCCACTCCAGGGGTCATAGCACAGAGCCACCCACACCCTGCAGTTACCAATTGTTATGAAGACTTGGGAATGCAAGATGGAGCTTCCTAGCGGCTGGCCTCCGGAGATGTAGGACAAGCCCTAGGGGTAAGTTCTATAAGCTTGTTGGCCTCTGTGAGCCTCAGTTTCCCCATCTGTAAAACAGAATTGCTTGTACCTATCTCAGGGCTGTTCTGAAAGTATCTTTTCAGACACTGAGAACAGTGGCCAGTGCATCATGTCATACAAGCATTACCCAGTGTCCCACTGAATCCTTGCAAAGGTCAAAGGGAGGAAAGATGTACGCACTGTGTTTATTTGCCTCCCTTCTCACCAACAAGACGGTTTTCTTCTTTGTATGTGATAGTTTTGCCATCCACAGCAACACTTTCCATAACTTTAGCATTACCCATTTAGACTACTCAGTTATTAGCACTGATGAATCCAGACTATCCAGTCTCTCGAAACAGATTATAAAATCATAATAAGTTTTCAGCCAGTTAACCCAAAATAGAGGAGGGAGAAAGCTGGTATCTTAGAAAGACGAACTGTGTTAATGCCACGTGGCCATTAGCCAAATGCCAATAGTCTAAATAACACCTATATTGGATTTGCTGTGTAAGCTCTTTCACTGTCAATTTCTCCAAGGCCTCAGTTTCCCTATCTGTAATATGAGCCAGGAGAGTTGATGATGCAAGGATTTGCGGAGTTCACTTACTGCCTCTGAGGGTCACACAGCGAGCAGGGGCAGAAGGAGAACTCAAACCCTGGCATCTTGGCCCCTGGTCAGCGCCCCCAGCCACCCTGTCCAAGCACTCGGGGGACCACTGAGCACCCCCGGGGCCTGCATCTCCATCTTTGTTGTGAACGCCAAGGGCACAGCGGGCCCCAAGCAAGATGGGCAACCCCGCCAGAGGTGGCAGCCTGTTTGTTATCCCTGTCCCACCTCCTGGAGAGGGGGTGGCGTCATCCATAGAGGACATTGAGTAATAACTGGAGAAAGGGCCGCGCTGGTTCCCAAATAAACAGGCTCATGAGTGATGAGGGGACCCCCTTCCCTCTCACCCCCACCCGGGCAGCTGCGGCTGCCAGTACCCCGCACACGTTTCTTACACGAAGGCGAATAAACACCAGCAGGACCCACTTCAAAAGGCTCCAAGGGCAGCCGCCGCTGATGGAAGGAACGTGCTTGGGGGCTGGGGTGGCCTCCGCGAACAGACGGCCCGAGACGTCCAAATACATCAGCGTGGAGGCCTCAAAGGCCCAGAGACTGAGAGCAGGAAAAATAAATAATTCCGTTATCTCTGATGAATTTTTGCCTTTGATCTCACTTCCCCCTCTCTCTCTCACTCTCCTTCTATCGCTCTTTCTCCCCACCCCCTTTCCTGATTTTTCTCTCCCCACTACCTTTTTTTAAACCTTTCCTCCCTGCCCTTTGATTTATGCCCCTCGCAGCTTCGAGGCCTGCTGTCCGCTGATGGATTGGTGGGCGGTGCTGTTGGGCGACCCTGAGCAGGCAGCTGGGAACCGGGTGAGGGGCGGGAGGGTCCCTTTCGCACGGGGCTCCCGACAGGGGTGAGCTGCGTAGACTCACGTGCGCACACGTGTAGACGCGTGTTCCGCTTGGCTCACTCGTGCTACCCGCAGCTCGCGCTGCCTCTCCTTCCACTCGTGTCACGTCTATGCAAGCCAAAATAAGAAAGAGGAGAAACAGCCTTCCTTCTCTCCCTCATGGGAGAGAGATCCATTCCAAAAACCATCCCGAAGGTTGCAGTGTGGCTCCATGGTAAGCACCCGGCTGGCATGCACAAGGCCCTGGCTTCCATCCCCAGCACCCCCAAAAAACATGCTTACCATGTTCAAGGCTCCAAGAGTCTTGGGGTGACTTTGGCCATAACTTAGAAGCGGCAGACTTCAGTTGTTCTGTCTCGATCCGGACAAAATGGTGCCAGTGTCCCAGGTTCTGGGGCCAGCCTGCCGGGCTCAAGTTCAGCTCTGTGACTCACTAACTGCGCGACCATAGCTTAAGGAAGCAGCCGAGCTTCTCTGTGCCCGGTTCCTCACATACAAAATAGGGGTATAAGTCTGCATCGTAGGAGTAGATGAGTTAACACTGAGAGCTCCTAACACCCTCTGTGCGGTGCCAAGCACATTTCTGTCAACTGCAAGTGGCGAACGCAGGCAGAAAAAAAAAAAAAAAAAGAAGAAGAAGAAGAAGCCCTAGAAGTAGCTAAATTACCTGCAGGCAGCTGGGCATGGTGGGGCACACCTCTAATCCTAGCACTCTGGGAGGCTGAGGCAGGAGGACCACCAAGTTTGACCCTAGCCTAGGCAACCTAGCAAGACGCTGTCTCAAAATTTAAAAAAAGGGCTAAGGATATGGTGAAGGCACTGGCTTCAATCCCTAATACTGTCCCTGCAAAAATAAATAAATACATAAAAATTTTAAAAATTAGCTGGAGGCTTCAAAAAATGCTGTTCAGGAGTGAAATTGGCCAGAACATCACGTGCAAAGGTCCTGGGGATGAGGCATTCAGGAATTAAAAGCTGATACCATTGGAGCCTGGAAATTCTCTGGGTAGGAAGAGCAGTGAGACTGGCGGTGTGACCTGGCCAACAGGGTGTTAACTTTCCCCAGGTGATTCTAACACCCAGCAAAATTCAGGAACCACTGCAACAAAAGTCCACATGTGTGCCGGACATGAGGCCAAATAGATGGCACACCCCAACCTTAATCTCCATCGCAACCTCTCTGAAGCTGCCTCTGACTCATGTAACCATACAGGTTAAATCACTCACCCCAAAGACACTGAGAATAGTTGGCTCGTGTTTGAACTCGAGCCAGCTGACCCGGATACAGGACTCCCAACTACTGTGCTATCCTGCCTTCCCATCTGGGGTTACAGCAAGGAGAGAGAACAGGCAAATGCTCATCGTTGACTCAAAGACCGCCATCTTGGAAATGTTTCCAAAGCTTCCCATGGGGCTCCTGGGGAGCAGAAGTGAGAGTGGGCATGGGTGGGAGATGCCCAGAAATGATCTTTGCCATCAGAACTGGTACAAAGGTGAGGCTTCTCTTTATGCAGGTGGTGGTGACCAAGGAGAAATGCTGGCCTAAGCATTGCTCATTGAAAGTGTGCCCCATGACATGGATTTTATCTAAGCGACCACTCACTCCTTAACACATCAGTTTTGTGGCTTGGTGAGTCACAGCTACCATGGACTCACTCTCTGTCTTGGTCGCTGTATTCTTGCTATGTTACCCTTCAAATCTAGCTACATTGCAACCCTTCCCTGTTCCAGAACCTACCATGCCTGTGGTTTGATTATTATAATTGAATGTTTACAATATTACATGAATGGCCCACAATGTATCCCTAGTGCTTTGGGGATTTGGTAGCTTCCAGCTTGGGATTATGAGGACTACAGCTGCTCTGGACATCCCTGGGTGTGTCTGCAGGTGCTGGGAGTGGAATTGCAGGGCCAGAGTATAGAGATCGACACACTGATTTCAGTGAACCATGTCAACCTGACTTCCAAAGCGAGCTAGACCCTCCCAACGGTGGGGTGTGAGGACCTCTGCCGCCGCACACCTCTGACAGCATTAGTATGCCTGGAGGGGTTTCGTTCCCACAGCCCAGCATGTCCCACACTTCTGACATCCCTCTCTTATACCCCTGTCCCTTTTTTTCTTTCAAGCTCTCATGTGACCCTCAAGCTAAGAGAGAAGGTTGTGGGACCCCCACTTCATGGAGAAGCAAGCTGAGGGTCACCCAGGTGCAGGGATGGGGCAGCTCCAGATCTGGTGTCCACTGCAAATGCAGCGAATCATTACCCTGAAGGATCAGAATCTCCCCCACTGTCCCCTTTCCCCTAGGGCAACAGGTGGGGAATAACTTTTCCTGTAGGAGTTGATTCAATCCCAAAAGTTCGTAGCAGTGTGGTTTGGTGGCTTCTACAATTTCAGACCATTTCAAGGCGAGTGTCCTGCTTTGGGACAGATGGAGGTGATCCAGGAGCTGGGAGGTGATCAGACTGCATGATTCAGGTGCCACCTCCATGAAGAGCTAACCGTGTGGCTTTGGGCAAGTTTCTCAATATTGCTGAGCCTCAGTTTCCTTCCCGGTTCCCAGAAGTACTGGCACCTCCCTGCTGGATTCACAGAGCAGATTAGACAAGTTCTTGGCACGTAGTTAGCCTTCGTGTGCCTGACACTTCTATTAGGACTTTTGGAACACGTAAGATGCTACCACATGCACACCCCACCCCACCCCACAAAAAAATAGGCTATGTTTGAAAAAGAAATCTAGTTCCAGCAGGTAAGATGTCAAGATTGAGGAACTCCTTTCCTGTACAACTCAGAAACCCTCAGCCAGAGTTTTGAAGGGAGTATGTGTGTGTGTGTGTGCGCGTATTTTTGGAGGGCCTTGCTAAGGCTGCTGGACAGGCAGTTAAAGGGCCACTCAATTAGAGCATGGACAATCCTTAAGCAGCCACCCTCGTATCTGCATTTCCTTCCTGCTAGTTCATCAAGCAAGAATAAAATTTTCTAATTGGATAATTTCCAAACAAAGGATAACATTGGCCCAATTAAAGAGATGAATAAAACTAGGAAAGGTTATAATAACAGAGTTGGTGTAAAGCAACTCCCTCGCTCCCGCTTCTCATGATAGGAATTGACGTGGATTTGGTAGCCCTCCACAGTACAGACAGAGGCGGCAAGGAAAGATGGCGTTGTCTGTGTCCCTGCTCCCAGGGTAGTGTTGGGCACATAAGACCTGCTCAGCAAGCGCGTTTCCTTCTTCTGCTTGCAATTAGATTCCAGGAGACTCGGAACACCTCGGATAACACAATAAAGTGAAGGCGCCTACATTAGACATCCGCAGAGATGGGAATGACAATGGTATAAAGCCACAATAGGGGAAACAATTGCTTATAAAGTCCAGTTGGGAAATTAAAAGACTTAAAATTAGCTGAAATGAAACCAACCCTGGCCTTCTTCCTCCTAAGCTCATTGCTAACCTCCAGTTGCAGAGGGCTGGACCTCTTGGTGCTCACGGAGCCAGATGCCAGAAGAATGAAACATTGCTCATCTGTCCCCACAAGGTGGGAGTTCTCAGCAAGAGGCCATTCAATAGTCCTTCTCCTGACTCATGTGTGTGTGTGTGTGTGTGTGTGTGTGTGTGTGTGTGTGTGTGTGTGCATGCACGCGCACCCACACGTGCATACACACATATGTGGTACTGGGGATTAAACCCAGGGCCTTTGCACTGAGCTATATCATCACCACTTTTTCTTATTTTTTATTTCAACACAGGGCCTTGCTATGCCACTAAATTACCCTGACCGGTCTTGAAGTTGGAATCCTCCTGCCTCAGCCTCCTACAGTGCTGGGATTATGGCATGCACTATCATGCCTAGCTCCTTCTCCTAACTTCTAAGCAGGCACAACCCTGCACCACCCTCCCTTGTGCTCTGGACAGAGGCAAGCTGCCCGGCTTTCAGATTTCCTCCACATATTCCCCCCAACAGAGAGAGCAGGTAGGTTCATCCCCCTCTTCCCCAGCTCGGTTCCTCATCACAACTTTCCTGTTGGAAAATCTCCCCTTCCTGGCTGAGGTGGGCAGGGCTGCAGCCCTAAGGTGGGTGTCACTTGCCGATGCCAGGAGTTGTCCGCTTACACAAGTCTGCACCAGCCTCAAGTGCCCCAGAGAGCCTAGGGGAACTTGTGAGGTATCCAGACAGGTGAGGCCGGAGGGAAAAGGCAGAAAAAGGTATGCTAGGTGGTTCCCTGGGCTGCTGCAGGGGGCTCCATTGTGTCATTAGAGGCACCTGGTGACCCAGAGGCAGGGAGACCTCTGGGGTCCAGCTGACCATGTTTTGCATAGGAAGAGAGAGAAAGCGTAGCTGTCAAGGATGAGGGCTGTGGGGCCAGATGGTGGAGTTAAACCTATTTCCTCCAGCACTTTGATCTTGGGCATACTTTATAGCCCTGAGCCTTATTTTTTTCTCTCCTATAAAAATGGTAATAATAGTACCTATTTCATGGGTTGATGGGATTAAATACATTCACATGATAAAGGACTTGGACCTCATGTGGCAGACGCTGTTTAGTACAGCTGCTACAATTACATTATCCCTCCCGTGCCTGGTATCTGCTGGCTGTGGACTTGAACACTGTAGTGAAAAACTCAAAATCATATAAGCAGGGAGGATGTATTCCCTCCAAGGGTATTGTGAAGACCAGATGAAGTCTATGCAGGCCTGGTAAAGCCCCATGAACGGAATCCACAGACCTGCATTTAATCCCTGTCCCACCACATGGTGTGTGGCTTTCAGCAGTGACCTACACAACTGTGCCTCAGTTTCCTCACCCATAAAATGGAGGTGATAATAGGACCCCCAAGCAGCTGCTGTGAGGTTTAGATGAAATGACATACATGGCACACCTGGCATATGATGAAGACTCTGTAAACACCAGGTGCAGTTATGTGCATGGAGCCAGGCATGGTGGAGTGCACCTGTAATCCCAGCACTCAGGAGGCTGATGCAGGAGGATCCCTGGGGTTCAAGACCAGCCTGAACTACATAGCCAGCCCTGTCACAAAAATATGATTAAAAAAAAAAAGAAGATGTGAACGGAAGACCTTTGGAAGATAGAAAGTGCAGTCATGAAGAATAAGGTTTTCATGAAAATGAGTCCAGTACTATAATGACGGATGGATGCTGAGTTTTTCCTCCTTTCTCTAGGTCCCTCTTCTCCACCCCTACCCTTTCTGTTGCCATCTTTCCTTTCTGTTTCTTGCAGTTAAGAAGAAAAGACTGCATTGGAGAGGACCCCAGCCCATCTGTTACACAATTCAGGGAAAGATGCCAAACAGCCTCCCAACTGCAGGCTCGCTGCCTCTGATAAGGGGGACGAGGAGAGGTGGATTCTGAAAATTAAACAAATCCCGGTGTCTCCGAAAGGTCACCCAGCTCTGAGGTCGGCCGTCCTGTCGGTGAGAGGCTGCAGGGCCAGGCAGCCACGAGAAGAAAGGCATCTCAGGCACAGGTGAGACCAAAGATGGGGGTGGCCAGAGAGGGGGCGGTCTCTGATGTCACTGTCAGCAGGTCTGAGCCCCACAGGCTGATGGAGGGGCTTCCCATGAAGCTGGCTGTCCCCAGGCACCTTTGGAGCAGCCGCCTTGCGCAGCAACAGGAATGCAGGACTCCTCCCCTCCCCGGAAGAGCCACTTCCCAGTGGACGGTGACCACTTCCTTCCACCCAGCTGCAGGCAAGGAGTCTGTCGGGGTAGGTGGCTTCTTGAGAGTCCCTCTGAGGCTGTGCGGAGCTCCTGGGGCTGCTCCTTTTGTGAGAATTTGCAGGAGACTCACGACCCCATCACTCTAGACGAATGGGCATACCGTGGGCCCCAGGATGTTTTCCAGCAGCTTTGTGTCTAGATATGACAGGACCCTGTTGTGCCCAGGAGGTGAGAGGGAAGACAGGGGCCACACCAGGGAGTTGAGAGAAGGCAGCCATGCGTGGAAAACTTCCCATGGGCATGTGGCTGGAGCCACCAAGCAGCATATAGGCCCAATTACCCACTTCTTAAGCACCCTGAGTTGATAACAGGGACTTTGATTATGTCATTTGACAGGTGACAAAGCAGAGGCGTTGGATCCTGGCCCTGCCACTTCCCAGCTAAGGAGCTGGGAGCTCAGCAACTTGCCTTGAGCCTCTGCTCTCACTTGCTAAGAGTTGCTGCTTCCCCATCTCTCAGCCCCTTCCATTCTGTGCAATGGCTAAAGTTCCTTATTTCCCTTCTGCCCACGCCCAAGATCTGGGAGGAGAGGAAAGCCAGCCACTCTCCCGTCAGGGACTAGCGACGGGTGGGGGCTGAACACCGGAGCCAGCTCCCTGCCCCAGTCAGAGTTCGCATGAGAGGCAGCAGCCTCTCCTACTCCGCAGCCACCAGGCACATGTCCTCTGGAAGGCCCCAAAGATGACGACGGCCACCCTGAAGTTGTCCTCTTTGCCTTTTCCCCTACGTGCAGACTGCATATGGGAGACATGGATTGCCTGGATCAAATGGGATGCCACAGAGTCCTATTTCCTGGCTCTGTGTCACCGTAACAGCGTGAGATGGGGCTGCGCCACCAGGCTGCATGCAGTTTAGCTGAGGTCCCACTGTCCCCTTCAAGGCCATGCCCCATGACCTAGAGACCCACCAGGCGCCAGCCTTTAGAGGTTCCCTCACCTCCGAACAGCATGTCACAGGGAATAAGCTTCCAACACACGAAACTTTGGTGGACAGGTAAGGCCCAGACGACAGTGGCTGTCAGCAGTGGACATTCCAGCATCCAACACAGGCCGGGGTGGTGAAGGGCATTGCTGGGTGAGACCGATGAGACCGGCACCAACCTGGCTCTGCCCACTGTTAGCAGGAAGACAGAGGTCAAGGAACCTGTGTAAGGTCGGTTTGCTCGACGACATGAAGTGGGGTGGGGGTGCCTACCTCCTAGGCGGCTGCAGGGTCTCTAGCAGCATAGGCCAAGCGGGAAGCATCACAGGACCATTCCCTACAGGGCCCCTGTGTTTCTGGGTCTCCCGGGCCAAAGCATAAATTGTGCCCTGCACTCCCTCCGCTAAGACGGTCACTTTGCAAATCGCCCTGGAAGACAGACAGAGTTTTCCCTGCAGAGCACAGGGCAGTTAGTCTTGGGATCCAGTGTAAGAAAAATAATGTTGCTTCTTGGGGCAAAAACCAGACAGGTGCACCCATGCCCTTGACCACAGGGTGCCATCGCCTGAACCCAGGGTTTCCCAGCAGGGCTGCAAGCTCACCACAGGTACATGTTCATCCCGACGGCTCTCTGTCACTCCTGGGGGGAGTTGGGAAGCAAGGGGACCCTCACAACTGTGATGTTCATGCTGCAAGCCATGCCAGGAGCAATTCATTCCTCTGGCTCTGAAACATTATTGTCAAGAAGTTTGGAGAACTCGTGAGAATTCTGGGTGAAAGTGCGTCTATTCTAAGAGCTGTGGTTACTGTTGCTTGCTTCCTATAGCACAGAAAGTCAACCAGGGATAATTTTCACCTCAGACAGGGACATATAAAGATTAATTCTGTCTTTTGATCTTTTCTCTAGTACTCAAAGGATGGTGTGAAATTTAGGAGTTTTCAGTCATTCTGATCAAACTTTTACCTATAAATTAGGGTCTTAGGACATATGAAGGGGATGACAAGTCTGTCCCTTTCACTTCTTGGGTCAACTCGCGGAGAAATAAAGGCCTCTAGCAAGTCAGATTTACATCTGGGATATTACTGCAAAAAGAGCCATAAAGCTGTCACCTGGTTCCCCGTCCCAGCCCCATCATCGATAGTGATGCCTCCTTAGGGAAGTTATTTACCCCCCTCCACCTCTATTTCCTCACATGTAAAGTGGAGATGACCCTTTCCCTGTGCCACACTCAAGGATGAAATGATCATATTAACTGAAATATGTAACATTTCAAAATATCAATCTATCAAAACAAGGAAACACAACCATACCTCAGCTGTGAACAGCATTTCTCACTCACCTGTCAGATTACTCTTCTCTGTGTGTGATGCCCATCACTGAGTGTATCATTATCTGCAGAGTCTTCAAAAACAGCTGCCACCAGTCCCTGCCCTCCCTGTACACACCTGCCACCCTCACGACGAGAGGGAGAGTTATTTTCCCCTCTTCTTGAATCTGGGCTGGCCCTAGGCCTGCTGTCATGGCTAGAGTGTGGTGGCAGTGATGTTCCGAGACTTCTGAACCCCCATGAAGACTTAGAGTAGCTAATCGTCCTTCTTGAAGCCCGGGTTAGACCACTCAGGGATAAAAAGCCGCAGCAGGGAGGCCCAGGAGGAGAGGCTATCGGCTGTTCCATCTGAATCACAGCTAAAGGACATGAAGGACTCCAGCTGACATCGCATGGGCAGAACTGCCCAGCTGAGCCCATCCAAATGCCAGGACCACAGTACAAGAGAGGAGCTATCATTGTTGTCTCAAGTTTTTTAGCTCTGGGTGCTTTGTTACACAGCAGTCATTTGATTCCTCTCATTAGAGATCAGCTCAGGGATACAAGGATTTTGTCTGTTCTCCACTGTATCCCTGAGCCTAGCCTGGTACCTGGCACTTGGGAATTGCTCAAGTATTTTAATAGATAGTTAAAGCCAATCATTCAAGCAGTCATGGGGCCTTGTTCACCATTGTATCTCCAGTTTCTGGGCAACAAAACTGCTGCCCTTTTGTTGCTTAGCAACTACCTGTGTATGGTCTTTATCTGGGGTTACTTCTTTCTGTTTAATAAAGGGCCCCAGACAATAGTGATAGAAACAAGGACCATACGGCAAGTCCCCTCACCTGATGAGGCAGCTCACTGTTTAATGCCCCTTTCCAAAGGGCAAACATCTCACCTAACTCTGGTCATAATTTTCTCACTTGAAGGACTGCATCCCACACTTCCTGTACCCTGTAACAGAACACCTCCACACCTGATGCCTCCACACTGGCTTCCACTGCAGGGAGGGGTTTGTCTGTGTCCCTCACCCTCTCCCACCACCCCCAGTGTGCCTGGTTCACCAGCTCTGGGTCCCCAAAATGGGAAGACCCGAAAGCAGCTGATTCCCGCTCTCCCTGCCCCCATCTCCCATTCACCAAGGGCCCTGGCTTGTAGGCATGAAAGAGAGACGCCAGCCCCCTGCAGCTGTGGGTCCTTATCTGTCCCCAATGTCAAAGCTCCCTAGGCTGGGCCTGACAAGCTTGCACATTTGTACTTTTCCCAAGCAGTGTCCACTTTGGGAAAGCCAGTGGGGCCCAAGAGCAGTCACTTTCTTTGACAAATGCCAGTGCTGACAGCTGGATGCTGTTTTACAAACCCTGCCACCCCGCGCCCCAGGGGCACTGGGTAGAGCAGAAAGGTGCTCAGAGGCCAGTCATTCGCCAAGGACAGGGACCCGAGAAGGCATCCACTGGGTGGGAATCTGCACATGGAAGGGGCAGTGTGCTTGGGACCTGATGGTTTGTGATGGGTGGCAGAGCCTCGCACTGCCAGTTTCCTGACTGCATCCCTTAGGCAGGTTAATTGACATCTCTGGGCCACATTTTCCTTACCTGTAAAACAGAGGCGATCATTTTGCTGTATATTTATGTAATCCTGCTTAACTCATTGCCACCAACTCGGCTCAACACAGCACGCATTAGTCTGTTTCTGTGAGTCGGATCTGCATGTTGCTTCGCCAAATCCCCTGGAACAGGCCCTCAGGAGGCTGTGTTCTCAGCCTTGCCAGGCTTGGGCTCTTTGCTAAGGCTCAGTGTGGGGAGATCTGCTCCCACGCTCCCATGTGATTGGCAGGATCCGGTCTCCAGCAGGTTGTGCAACAAACAACCTCAGTTCCTTGCCCACTGTTGTTTGGAGGCTGCTTGCCCCATGCACCACTCCAACATGGCAGCCACCTTCATCAAAGCCAGCCACAGGGACAGTCTGACAGACCATGCAGTCATCTGCAACATAACCACAAGTGACAGCCCTTTGTCGTGTGCTGGAAGCCAAATCACAGGTCCTAGTCACACTTGGGGCTGGGGAGGAAGCTCGATCGGGGCATGATACCAGGAGGCAGGGACCACTGGGGACCATCTGAGAGCCTGAATGCTACAGGCACCCAACTCCAAGGTGCAATGAAGGATCAGATGTGCAGGAATCTTCCTTTCCTTAGCAAAGGGAGTACTTAGCAAGGGGAGTACTTAAGAAGAGCAGTACTTAGTAAGGGGAGATTTCATGCAGGCCCTGGGTTTTCCATTGAATCCTCCTAGGATTCAGGGTCCCATCAGGAAATAGGGCACACCTGTTTGATTAACCAGAAAGTTCCCAATGACACTGTGTTCTCGGAGAGATACGAGTAAAGCTCAGAGGTTCACTCTAAGGAAGTCAAGATGAAAGCATCACACGCATAACCCTACCTCCTACTTTGTGCCCACCCCTCTACAGCCCTGGCTCAGCAACAAGCATGGAGATGCAGCACAATCCAAGAGCACCTGCTCAATATGCAGGGAGTATGCATCTCCCCTATGCCCTCACCTTCCTCATCTCTGTAAGAGGAGGGCACTTCCTGCCCCCTCTGTTTCGGAAGGAAGTTGAAAACCTGGAAAGAGAGATGGGAAGCCAAGTACTGTCTGATTGTACTTGCACTGGGTCCCTAGAGCTGCATCTAGAAAGAGAGAGAGAGAGAGAAAGTGGAATGGTGGAGGGGAGAGAGAAGAGTGGGAGTTAGTGCTCAGTGGGAGGACACAGTTGCCGTTTTGCAAGTTGAAGAGTTTTGAGATGCTGGTGGTGCTGGTTGTACAACCTTGTGAGTGTACTCGATGCCACTGCACTGCACACTTAAGATCTCTTAAAGAGAAAATGGAGTGTGAGCGCTGCTGCAGAGACAAGTTCCCCCTTGTGCATGGTCCCTGGACGTTGCTGCCACCCACAGCGCAGGGACTCCGGCGTGCTGAGCCCTTTGCTCCAGGCAGCTGTCCAGCATCCCTTGCCTCTGGCTCATCCATCACTCCATTCCTGTTCTCATCCATCTTCCAGGGCCAGCCCAGGCACCACACTCATCCATCAGCTCTGCTGACACCTTCTGCCTCTCGCCCACCTTCCCGGCCCACCCGCTCATCTTTGAGCCACCTGCAGCTCCTCCTGCCTCCTCGCTTACCTCAGTGACCCGCACTTCCTCTCACTGGATGATCATCTCGCGAGATGTGAGAGGCAGCACCAGAGCCTGTGCCACGGGGGCAGAGATGAAATCACCCCTGCCTGGAGCCAGATGTCTCCCTGCCCCAGCACTCAGGGTCCTAGGACAGTGCGCCCCAAATCATGGATGTGCACAGGAGTCATCGGGGGTTCTTGTCAAACTGTAGAGTCTGATTTGAGGACCAAGTGGGGCCCAGGAGCCTGCATTTCTTACCAGCTCCGGGGTGATGCTGACACCACTGGTCCAGGGACCTAAGACACTGCCTGGTTTGAGAACCACACCTAAGACACCGCCCGGTTCCCCCTGATGCCTGACCCCAAGGAGGATGTCAGAAGACACTCAGAAGGACTTGGCTAACACTGAGAATCTTCTGTGAGAACTTTGGGGCCGCCTCAGGGCAGCTCAACTGGAGCTGTGTGTGGGGTGGTGATCTTGGATTCACTGAGCGTGTCGCTATCCACCCCAGAGAAAGATGGGTACTTCGGTGGAAGTTGAATTAGTCTTCTTTTACAAGAGTAATTGATAAAGGGAGGAAAAAAACAAACCTTGGTTATAAAAGGAACCCAAGTAATACAAGTCAATACTTTCCCATCCAGGCTGTGGAGCTTCATCTCCCTTCTCTCTGCTCTCTGTAGTCCTTTTAAAAATAATATAGAAAGGAGGAAATCAATAGCTTTGCAGTGGGGAGAATCAGCAAGCATCACTTCGACCAAGTGACCAAGGTTACCACCAATCATGAGATGAGAAGGGAACCTCAGTCTCATGAGAAAACCGTCAGGCCAACCCTGCAGAAGAGAGGGACATGCTACGGGATCCCTACCCAGAATTCCCAGCAGGGACAAAGCCACGAAACAAGGAGACTGCAAGCTCAGCCCTGGCAGACACGGTGCCTAAAGCAGGGTGGGGCCCTGGGAGAGGTTGTGTAATGGGGGCGCTGGTATAAAAAAGCCCAACTACAGCCTGAAGCATAGCTACAAACGAAGGACCAGTGTTGGGTCTTGGCTTGGATGAAGGGTCTGGGGAGGATGCTGACACAAGGGCTGGGAGATAATAGGTTCTCAGCATTGAATTTGTGAGTTTTATGAATGTAAAATTACGCCAAAATAAAAATTGTTTAGAACAAAATGTAATTAGCCTCTTACATGGGGATGGGAATGTCACTTGGAAGAATTGTACCAGGAAGGTTCTTACGAGAACATGCACAGTGACAGGAAGGAGTGACCACATCACTGACATTCTTTTAAATTTTTCTATCTCCTGCCAACTCTTCTTTAAAATAATTCTGTGCTAATAATCAGGGGTGCGTGGTAGGAAGCCAAGGATGGGCACAGTGGGAATGGTCCATTCAGGTACGAGCAATAGGTGTTCATTATCTGTAAAGAATTTAGCTCTTGTATGACAGCGCACATGTGTAACCCCAGGTACTTGGGAGGCTGAAGCAGGAGGATCTCTAGTTTGAGGCCAGCCTGTGCAAATAGCAAGACCCTCATCTCAAGATAAGATAAATTTTAAAAAGGACTGGTGATGTCTCTCAGTGGTAGAGTACTTCCTTAGCATGCATAAGGCCCTGGGTTCAATTCCCAGTACCACAACTTAACTTTTAATTGATTTTATTCTTGATTTTAGTCTGTTTTTTATTGCTATGTGCTGGCAATTCTAGACACTCATAACTTTGGAAGTCAAAATTCGACTTTTAAGTACTGAAAATTGAGACTAATGTGAGTCTCTGTCCCTCCATTAAATACTGAAGTCAGGCAAGAATGACTTTCCTGCTCATTTCAGGGAACATCTCAACAACTTGCTTATCAGGACTAAATTAACAACTTATTCATCAAGGTCCCCCTCATCTTCACCTCTCTGTCCCAGATCTGTTCTGCCATAAGCTCTGCCCAGGCCCAGGCTGGCCCCTGCCTTCCAACATTCACCCTAAAAACCATCTAACACAAGCCATGAACCCCAGCATTAGCCTGCCTTCCTTCCCAATGCCGCACACCCCTCCAACCGGCAAGGAGGGCCTCCTCTTGGTTCCGTGAGTCTAATAACTCTGATAACACTGTGTTCAGTGTATGAGTCATCCAGAGATGGGTTAAAATATAAGAGAGGATGAAACGGGTTAAATGCAAATGCTACATCATTGGGTAGAAGGGGCTGGGCCTCTGGGGAGATGCAGAAACCGAGTTCAGAGACACAAGCAACAACTACGGACCCACCACTGCACGGGAGCGGAGACAAACGAGCAGGGGCACGCCCGCGTGCAGAGCTCGAGCAACAGGAAAGGCGGGAGTCACGGAGGCACCACGCGGGAGGGGCCGGACGAGTAACTACCAAGAGCTGCGTGCAGGGCGAGCTGCTGACCCAGCCGTCTACACTGAGGCTGAAAATAGCCTGCCCCTTTCTGAGACGCAGTCTATAACAACCACGGTGCTTTTAAGGCAATATGCAGAAAATGATCCGCTTTTTCAAAACCCTAGGTGAGACTATCTGGGTGTCCATTTATGTTATTGTTCACTTGTATTTCTTTTTTAAAATATAGTTTATTAGTATATGTCTGTGATACATAATCATTATGTTCATTTCAGGGAACGGGTACAGCGACCGATCTCATCTTGATGACTTTTACTGTCCTTCCCTGTCCACCCCTTTGCCCTTCTCTCCTCCCCCCTCCCCAGGCCCCCTGCCTACTTCCAATAATTTCACCGTGCTGCTTCCTACTACCTCTCCTTTATTTTGCCCTTTGAATTATTTCAATCTTGGGTTTCTCATATGAGAGAAGGCCTGCACCATCTACCCTACTGTGTATGATTTCTTCCGCTCAGCATTATGGTCTCTTGCTAATTATACAGAGAATTATGTGATTGAAATGCAATAATAAACGTGGTCTTGCTGAAGCCGCCTGCAAATCACGTTTTCCTCCCCAGCTCCAACATCGCTTGTGTCTCTAGCTGGTCCTCCTGTCTCGGTGAAGTGTGAGTCGTGACATGTGGGCACCGGCAGGGAGCCTGACCTTGCACTGAATCCTCGCGAGAGTCCGAGGGGTCAGAGTCATTGTCCCCGCTTGCCGAAGGGAGCCCTGAGGCTGAGCCGTGGAAGATGCCAAAGATGGCAAGAGGAGACGTGGTTATCCACGCCCCGGGCTGTTACGGCAAGCCCCGCGGGAGGACCTCATACTGATTCTCACAGCCCTGAGTCCAGCACCACTGTTACTCTGTTGAGAGTTGGAGGAGAAAGAAGCGGTACAAGATGTCCCAGGTGGTCACGATGGAGAAGCTGGCGACCAGTCTTGCAGGCCGCTTTCCCAGATGTAGAACAACAGGAGCCAGGAGCACCCAGACTTGAAGCTGCTGATCCACACTGTAAACCCGCTCAGGAGGCTGCTGCCTTCTCCGCAGCGTGTGTAGGATGTGAGCCGCCCTGGACTCTGCTGCCAACATGACTGTGAAACAAGGTCACCTTCAGCCAGGAGAGCGCTCCCTGGCATCATGATCCTCCGTGGACCTTAGGGCCTGGGGAAGAACTGGGCATAAGGCAAGGATTTGCATAGGGGGTTTGTTAGTGGGTTGCCCCTGGGAAAAGGGTAAGGAAGGGCACAGTCAGGCAGTCCCAGCCTCACCTGTTCCAGGGGACCCCTGGGGTATAAATCCACCCCTGGGCTGTCTGGACACCAGGCAAAGGCTTCTACAGTCCCCACCCCGCAATCATGACCTATGAGCCAACTCAGGACAAGGACCCAAATACTTTCTCCCTCTCTCTCTCTCTGCAAATGAAGCAGAGCAACTCCAATATCCCATGGGCAGCCTCCAGAAGAGCTGTGGTTCAGGCCATAGGGAGCCCATGGACACAGATGCCAGGGAATGGGGAGGCCGACCACCACAGGGCTCTGCATGGAGAGCTGGTCTTGTCTGCCCTGTTCAGCAACTCCTACCCTCTTAACCTGGGCACCTCACCCTACTCCTGAGACAGCCACATGCACTGCACCGTGCCCCACAGCCCCCGAGACAGTCCCCCTTCTCCTGGCCACCACTGTGCAGTCCCAGGGCCAGGCACTCTTCTTACAGGGCCTCAGCCTTCAGCTTTGTGAGATGAGCTGAGCGTTTGGAAAGCTGTGATGTTATTCCCAAAATAGCAAAGAACATTTTCTTCCAATAGCATATTACACAGATGCCTTTGGTACACAAATGGAGCTGGCAGTAATCATCTGCCAAAGTCTTTGATCCGGGGTCTTCACGCACTCTTTTTCACACAGAAAACACTTGGGCTGTGTGGGAATGGGCACCTCGGTGGGCTGATGGAGGGAATGTGAGTTGCTAGTACTTTTCAGAAAGCAACAAAGTAGAATTTACTAAATTTCCCAAGCTGCACAGCCTTGGACCCACTTCTAGAATTCCATCCTAGTGGAATGGCAGTGCAGCAGCAGTATACGCACAAAGAATAAGGGCACAGGGTATCAGCCGTGGCACATTTAAGAACATAGAAACCCTGGACATGACCCTCAGGTCCCTCAGTCGGTAAATGGCTGGGAATGACACATCCATAATGCAGAATAGCATGAATACTAAAAGATGAGGTGGGCCTTTGAATTTCAACTTAAAGTCATGTCCAAGATATAGTAATGAAAAATGAGCATTGCAGAATTTACACCACAGTGCAAACCAGTTTTTGCAAAAGGAAGAAAAGCTTGTGTATGTGTGTGCACATGCACGTGTATGGAGGAAAATTGAGGGGAGTCACGCATCAAATGATGATGATTGGTTAGCGCAGGGAAGAGAATGCCATAGCCCCCTGTATTTCTTAGTTTTCTTTGAAGACTGGCCTTTACTCCAAGTTACAAAATTAAGTATTAAGCCTTAAACCTTGAAGAGCCACCAGATGGAGCAGGGGCCTGGGGAAGGGGCAAAATCGGCCCCAGCAGTCCCTCACCCGCCCCCATCCCATTCTCCCAGGGGGGCATCACCCCCTTCACCTCCCCCTGCCCTGGGCCTCATCCCAGGCCATCCCCAGCCAGTCCTCCTGGGCTGTCTCACGTTGACACGGCCCCTGCTGCCCAGCCCACCTGCTCTCAGCAGGCCTGCTGCCCTGGCCCTGACCCCCACTCTCCGTGAGGTCGAAAGGTCACTGCGAGATAACCCAGCTCCAGCCACTACGCCCGCCCCTACTCGAGAAGATCAGGGAGGAGGAGGGACCTTACCTCCCCGCTAAGATGCCTATTCAGGGCCTCTTAGGAGCTTCCCATGGCAATAGAGACTGGGAACTGAGCGCTCATTATGTGCTAGGTACTGTGCTAGCCTTTTAAATACCTTACCAGGTCCCAGCCTCACAGCAGAGCTGACAGTAAAGGTAATGGGTGCTGAAGTGTCATCTGGCATCTCTGGCCTCAGCTTGCCCATCTGTGAAATGGGCATGCTGAGAGCAGTATCTTCCTCACAGAGCTGGTGAAAGGCTTAAAGCTTTATAACGTATGGGTGCATTCTCATAGTCTCTTACCTAAATGTTCTTATTTATAGCTTCCTATTCTTCTTGCTATATATATTCTCATGTATCACTATCTACCTGTGGAGATCTATAAATACATATACATTAGAACAGAGCCCATATTCATTAAGCGCTTACTCTTGTCAGTAATTTGTCTTCAGAATGGTAGATAAGAGCCCTGGTGATGGACGCAGACTGGACCTAATTTAATCAGCTCCACAAACAACAATTAAGTCTTCCCCGATGGCCACCATGACTGACAGGGAGAGGTGTGGAAGGTGTCACCCAACGCTGCCCCTGCAGAGTTGGTGTCGGAGGGGCAATATCCCTGAAAATCAGGTGCACCCTAGACGGGCTTCTCTGATAAAGGACGACGGCACGGGTGGCACTGGGACAGTCAAGGGGGATTCTGTGCTGCAGGGGGTGGCACAACTGTGGAAACGAATATTATTTATGAATGGTTTCAAAGTTAAAATTCAACCAGCAGAAGCTACTGGCGGGGTACTTTACAAGCCCCATCTGGTCTCATCGGTCCATCTGTCTTCCTGGAGACCTCAAGAGCAGGAGTGAAACTGGTGATGTTGTGAAGAGCTGTACGTGTTGTGTCCCCCACCCCAGCCACGTGCCCAGTGCAGCACTAAGCCCTGTGCTTTCCTTTTTGTTTTTTAGTGCACAGTGGTTCTACACAGCCACAGGCTCGGGGTGGCATTTCCACACATGCATGCGTATACTTTGATCTTGTTCCCCCGTTACGCTCCCCTCCCTCCTCTTCCCCCATCTCTTCCAAAACCCTTCCTCTTCTCTAATCATCTCCCTTCTACTTTCATGTTGTTTTTTTCCCCCTAAATTCCACACATGCAAGAAAACATGGGATGCTTGCCTTTCTGCGTCTGGCTTATATCACTGAAAAGGATGATCTCCAGTTTCACTCATTTTCCTGCAAAGGACATGATTTCATTCTTCTCTTTACAGCGTGATTGCCTTCTTTTAGGGCTAAGTACTATTCCAGGGACACATCGGGCTGGTTGCACCCCTTGGTTATTGTGCAATGTTAAGCACTACCCTGGCAAGGTCGCCATGGCACTTATACAATGTGGGTAAACAGCTGAGGGCTCCAGTCCCTCGTGCAAGGTCTCCAGGACAGCAAGTGGCAGAGTTGGGAAGCAAACGCAAACTAGAGCTCCTCCTGCTCCTTTCCGGTGGCGTCTGCTTGAAGAACACGGGCGCCCTCTTGTGGCCAAATGTCATATCGCTTCAAAACAATTCAGAGCTGGAGGATGGCGGGCAATGGGTAGAAAGGAGAGATTGGTAGGGAGGACGTACTCTTCCCCTGTGGAGGAAGAAAGGGAACCTGCTGAGAAGCAAACTGACTTAGTTCGTTTCAGCGTTAGTTAAGGAGGTAAAAATGGAAGTGGTTGTGGTGGCGCATGCCTGTAATCCCAGCTCTCTAAGAGGCTGAGGCAGGAGGATTGCAGTGTTTGAGCCTAGCCTGGGAGACTCCATGAGAAGCTGTCTCAAAATAAAAAACAAACTAAGGGTTAGGGAGTTAGCTCAGTGAGGAGGGCTGGGTTCAATTCCCAATACCGCCCAAAAATGTTAAAAAAATAAAAAACACAAATGTCCACCAAAAAAGATAGCTTATGTTGATTCCTTTATGTAGTGAAATACAAGAAACCAATTAAACCAATGTTACAGCACATTCAGTGGTTTGGAAAGAAACTGTTCAAAAGAAACTGTCCTGGAAAAGCAGGCTGGAAACGATTCTGAAGACATGATCCTTCTTTTTCAAAACAATCTACATTTTACACCCTTCAAATCATGAATTGAAGCCATGCCCCATGATTATACCTGCATGGTAGGATCAGTCAGAGGCATGTGTGATCTTCTTCATTCTTATTTGCATTTTCCAAATATGATAAACCCAAATGTTTAATTTTTCCTTTGGAGAAAGAGGTTTCCCTATTAAAAAAAAGATTTTAAATTATTTTTATTATGCTCTTATAAAAGAAAGTCCCCCCAGAGGTTCAGTTTACCCACCTAAATGACTCAATTGTGTCCCATCACTAACCACACCGCTCATGTTTTGGGGTATCCTGAGGGAGACCCAGGAGCTCTGCATTTGACAACCCATTTGACAACCGAGCAAGTCCCTAGCCAGGTCAGCTTCCGGTTCCCAAAGCTACAGCTAAAATCTCTAAAAATGGGGTCTTGGCCACCTCTGCTGGCTCTGGAAGGACACAGATGTCTCAGGAAACCCTTCCAGGCCTGAATCCATTTTCCAGTCTGGGTCAGTGACTGCTGACATGACAGGATTTCAATCTATGCACATAGCAGGCCTCATGTTGCTTCCTCTGAAATGGGACAGTAACTTTCTTCTTGAATCCCACCTGTGATGAGGTAGCAGGAAACAGCAGTAGTTATCCTACCTGTTATTAATCCAGGGACCTGTCCTTCCTCTAACTGTCCTTGGGAACAGGAGGGATGTGGCATATCGAGGTTTTCAGGTGAAATTTGGAGAAATGGGAAATTGAAAGCACCCAGGAAAACTCATGTATGCATTCTAGAATGTCCCCACGGGGAATGGTGCCATGTGTCTCTCCCTGAGACTTCACAGGTGCTCTGCATGTGTGAAAGAAACCCAGCTCTTCCTCATGCCTACCCCATCGCAGGCCAAGGTCAGCCCATGGCTCTGGCCAGCAGGACTCTGGCATCCACTTTGCTCCTGAAGGACCAGTCCTTTCCCAGAGAATTAGGTAGGCTCTTGGCTACTCTGGCCTGCCATCTCTTTCTGTAGGAGCATTTCAAACTCACCAGTATTGCACAGGACACCTATGGATTGTGGGTAGAGGCTGGACATTGGGGTTAGAAACCTGCCTCTAACCCTGGGACCCTGGGAAATGCCTTTTGCCCTTTCTTAGCTAAGCAGAAACTGAGGTCAGAGAGGAGCAGAAATGTACTTAAGGTCACACAGCTGCCAAGAGGGCCTCAAAGCCTCTGCCCCCAGGGCACCACCTGTCTACACTCTAACCTGCGACCAGGCTGGAGCTACAAAGGAAGCGACTAGGATGAGGGCTGGTGTCATCTCAGGTGAGGGGGAATTCTGGTCCTGCCTCCTCCCCAGTCTGTCTGCCTGCAGCTGTCCCCTGGCAGTTAGTCCCAGATGTGAGACACTGTCTAAGCCCTGGACATTCACACGGTGGGGTGTAGACCACAGCCGAGTCCTTGGTTCACCCCAGTCCCTGAAGCCAAATCTGCACGTTCACAAGCTCCCCATGGGATTCTGGCTTGCTGGCCTGGATGCCCCAGGAAATACAAGCAAGATTCTCTCTCTGCTTCTCACCCTATAGCACTGGAAATAAATTGGTGGCCTCTTGACTTCTCCGTGGAGTCAGAGGGAGCAGGCGTGTTGGGAGGCATCATCCTTAAATGACCCCAGATACATGTATTGGGCCAGAACAAGCGTTTTATCCAGCACCGCCTACCCACATGGCAGTCTGCATGGGACACGGCTCACACCAGACTCCCCAGCCTCTGAAGAGGAGGTGTTCCTGTCTTTCCAGCCTCCTTGTATTGCTGCCTCCTGAGCACACCTGGCCCCTGAGGGCTCTTCCTCCCCTGCAGGGCCCAGGCCTCTCCACCCCTCCCAAGGAAGAGAGAGGAAGGGGACAGAGTGGCAGTGAGTTTCCTCCAAGCACTCAGTCTCTTCATGTCTGTGCCCCTCCCACCCCATCATACGTACAAATCTGACCCTTAGCTCCATTTCATAGTTGAAGAATCAGAAGCTGAGAACATGGCCCTCGTTGGTGCTCTGTGAATCCCTGAGGGTCAAGTACCTCACACGCATGATCATAACAAGCACCTGCCAGGTGCACATCATCCTGCCACGATTACCCAGAGCCTCCGAGAATGGCACCTGTGGCCAGAGCCAGGCTTCCCTAAATCCCCACCACATCCAGTTCTTTCTCTACGCCACCCTTTCCTGTGGAGGGAGGCCAGGCTCACGGGTGGGCTGCCCTGGGGGAGACTGAGGCAGGGGGCAGAAGAGCATCCCACAGGCCTCTGCAGTCCCCGGCTGCAGACCTCAGCCCCCTGCAGCTTCTGGGCCTCATCGGCATGGTCTTTTGTTGGAGGCTGAAGGTTCCTGCCTCCCTGGTTCTGGGCCCGCTTTTCTGCATGAGTAACCCAGAAATCTAAATTTACACTCCTGACTGCACAAGAGGAGAGCAGGAGGGAGGGGAAAGCTTTCACTTCTGAGAATAACTCAGGAGTCATGGCGAGGACAAGAGGAAAAGAAAGGGGCTTTTAGCAGAAGAGGATGCCTGCCCCCAACTCTTCTCACCAAAAGCTGGGGAGATGCACATCAATCAGGGAGAGGAGGGGACCTCAAATGCCCTCTTCAGAACCTGAGGCACTGAGGCCTCACATGCCATTCCCTACGATGTTCCTACATAAATACTGGATCACACCAAAGCCATCAATGTGTAGCTGGAATTTAAATGGTGGCAAGACTTACAGAGCCCAAGGATGTAGGATAAAGCCACATCCTCTACAAGGGACTTTGTGAGCACTAACTGGTGTTGGGATGTAAAGTTGCTTTTCCCCTTGAATCTGAACTGGCCTCAGTGACTAATGTGACCAGTAGAATATGGCAGAAGTGACACATAGGGACAGGCAAGGTTCAGTCATAAAAGGCCTTGGGCCTTTCCATCCAGGTCTCCTCAAAACTTGCTACAAGCCACCCATCATATATGAAGTCTGGGTGACCATGCTGTGAGGAAGCCCAAGCTTCACAAGGAGGCTTTGGAGAAGACAGCACCAGGTAGAGAGTGAGGAAGGCTGAGGAGTCCCCAGGCCCTGGATGAACACATAACGAACCCATCTTGGAAGAAGGTCATACTGCCCTAGTGGACCCTAAGTGGATTCAGGAGAAACTAACCAGCTGAGCTCTTCTTGAATTCTTGTCCTAGAAAACTATCAAATTTAGGGGTAGCTTGTTACACAGCAGTAGATAAAACAAACTGCCCTTTTTCTACTACTTTGTAGTTTCGCTATAACAACATATTATCATTTACTTAAGATTTTCCTCCTTTAAATTGACTAAATTCTTTGTCTTTTTTTAACCAAGTATTAATCTTTATGTCAAAACCATGTGCTCTGGGCTGGTTTGTGTCCCCTCCAAACTCCTGTGTTGAAGTTCTGACCCGCAGAACCCCAGAATGTGATAAGAATTGAAGATAGGGTCTGTAAGAGGTAATTAAGGGTCTTGGGGTGGGCCCTAATCCAATAGGACTGGCGTCCAGATAAGAAGAGGAGATTGAAGTTTGTATCCTTTCCAGGGGTCTGTCTTGGAGTAGCGAGCTACGTTTATTTCTTATAATAAACTTTTGTTTAATTTTAGTGTTGAAAAAAAAAAAAGAAGCGATTAGTACACAGCTACGCCGATAGGTTGAAGGCGCCTTTGGCAAGCCAAGAAGAGAACTCTGAGAAGGGCCCACCTGTAGCACCTTGACCTTGAACTTCCGGCCTCAGAGTAGGGAGAAAATACTTTTCTGTTATTTAGCCACTTAACTGTTTACCCAGAGCATCGCACGGGCAGCACGTCTGTTTACATCATGACTCTCCCAAGTACGGCTCAGCAGGTGTCATTTCAACCAGTTGATTCTTGTATTGAATACATTTGATAATGTTGTCATTTTTATATGTCCTGTTATATTATCTTATGAAAATTAATGAAAAAATACGCAATATTTGGTCATCTTGTGTTTAAGTAAATGGACTGGTCAGTGGTTAGGCCATCCAGTGTCTGGTGGCCAAAGAAAACTAATATACTGTGAAAATGGAAATGAATGCTAGTCGACACAAATAGAAGGTAAACAGAAAACCTTTTTCTGTTGTTATGTTTTTCTTAGGCCCTGCAGTGCCTCCAGTGGTGAGCACCCCACACTTGGAGATAAACTGTTCTCATCTACAAAATGAGGGCATGGGATTAAGAGAGAGGCTCAGGAGAGGCAAGGTCATTTCAAAGTCATAGAAGAGCTGAGTGTGGTGGCACGTGCCTTTCATGCCAGCACTCTGGGAGGCTGAGGCAGGAGGATTGCAAGTTCAAGACCCTGTCTCAAAATTTTAAAATAAATAAATAAAGGACTAGGGATGTCACCCAGCGCAAAGGCCCTGAGTTCAATCCCCAGTACTACAAATCAAAAATAAAAGCCATAGCGTGTTGACTGATAGAGTTGGGATGAGAATCTCGGCTTCCTGATTCTTAGGCCACCCCCTCAAAGGGGCTCAGAAGATCCTAAGAAAGACCTCTTGGCACAAATGTCTCTGCAATCACGAGGATCTTCAGCACCAAACCGAGTGGATGATCTCTTAACACAAAGGTACAACATTTCACTTAGAGTTAGAAGAAAGAGATCCTTAGTAATCCTTAGTATGACCTCAGTCACTCACACTTTAGTATGAAGTTGGCTATGTTTCTTTAGTGGAATCAGATCTAGGCCCACAGAGTTGTGCCAGTGAGAACCTAGGCTGGAAGGGATGACGAGTGTCATGAAGGACGAGGTCTCTGCCATGTTCTGGAGGCTGTGCCCTCCATGCTCATCCACTGCAACCTGAGCCCCGAGGTGAAAGGATTAGCAGGTGAGGCCTTCAGAAGGTGACCAAGGCCTGGGGGTGTCCTCGTGGATGGGACCATTCCCCTTGCACGGCCCTCAGAGAGACCCCTCCCTCCCACCTCGTGAGGACGGAGCCCAAGGCACTGTCAGGAACCAGGAAGCACCCTCGCCAGATGCTGCATCTGCAGACGCCGTCCTCTTGGATTTCCAGCCTGTGGAACTACGAGAAAAATGTTTTTGTTGTTTATAAGTCACCCAGTTCATGGGTTTTTTTTTTTTTTTTTTAAACAGAAGCTAACATAGTCCCCAGTTCATTCTCAGCCTCGGGAATCCCTGGCTACACAGACAACTGTTAGGGTGAAGACAGGAGCGCCACCTGCGCCATGTACCAGTGAGGTAAATCCAGGGCTACGTCTGCTATCGTAATGTTCCTGAGCCTGTGGCACTGAGCTCCATCCCCAGCCCTTTTTACTTTTTATTTTGACACAGCGTCTTGCTAAGTTGTTGCCCAGGCTGGTCTCCAACTTATGATCCTCCTGTCTCAGCCTCCCAGAGTGCTGGCATTGCAGGTGTGTACCACCACACCCAGATATGTCCAGTCCTTTGATATCCATTTTCTTCACGTGAGTTCTCTCGTCCATCATAAATCCAGGAGGGAAGTCATCACTGTGCCCACCTCTCAGAGACAAAAGTGACTGCGTCCCCAGCAGGCAGCCTAGGAGATCTGAAAAAACGAAGCTCCTCATGTGCTGCTGTTCTCTCTGGCACATGGACCCTTCTTTTCTTTTACCCTGCACCGCCACCTCCAAGAGGCCGGCCCAGATTCCCTTTGCAAACATCCGGAAATCACTTCCATCTCCGAGCCCCATGTGACTTGTATTAATTTACACTTTGCTGTTCAGACGCGGTTTATGCAATGTAACATCACCCACGCGATGTGACACTCGGCACCCTGACCCAGGCGTGGTGGGCCCAGGGGCCCAGAGCACAGCTGACCCATGCAGAACCTGCTGCATGCGCTCATTCATTCGGCTGCGACTCCATCTATGAAAAGGTCCTTGCTCCTCTCGTTCACAGGCAAAAAAGCCCTCGCTCGTGTGCAGCTCAGTGGAGGGTTTCAAGGAAAAGCCTTTTTTTTTTAGATTGGCACATAAAGTGGGGTCTGCTCCAACTCGGGGGACCCTGACCCACAGCACTGCACTATTAGGAGTTTCCAGCACCCACAGCCTCAGCACCAGGTCACCCGTGCTCTCACCACTTGGTCTGCAGAGGCACTGGGCTCCAAGGTAAGTCCAAAAGCACATCTGACCCGGATTAGGCGTAAGAGCCATTTCCTACAGAAAACAGATATCAAAGGACTGGACATATCAGTGTGGTGGTACACACCTGTAATGCCAGCACTCTGGGAGGCTGAGACAGGAGGATCACAAGTTGGAGACCAGCCAGGGCAATTTAGCAACTTAGCAAGACCCTGTGTCAAAATAAAAAGTAAAAAGGGCTGGGGATGTAGCTCGGTGCACAGGCCCTGTGTTCAACCCCCAGCACCACAAAATAAAGGAAGGGTCATAGTATAATATACTCATTGTCTCCCCTCCCCACCTCTTCCAGGGTCCTTTCCCAAACAACTTTCACTCCACTCCCTGTCTCCAGATCTGCTTCTGGGGGCATCCAGCCCAAGGTGTCTCCCAGCTGGGACCACGAGCTTTGATCCATCTGCTGAGCGTCCGCCTGGTCCCATGTCTGTGAGATTCTGGAGTGGGCTGGGCTGGCCTCAGCCAGGCTGCTGGCACAGGATTGGAGTTTCCCGTGATCCTCCTGGTCTGCCCCGCATCTGTAGCTCTCCTCTGGGCCTGCAGGCAGCCTCGCTGCTCCCATCCCCTCTGTCACAAGCAAACAGCAATTGGCTCTGACATCACCAGTCTGCTTGGGGTGGAGCCCATGCAGGCTCTCCACCTGGTCACATCCCATCCCACCACACTAAAGATGCCACGGTTTGTGTGACAGACACCCTTTCATGTCCCATTCAAAGGAGAGTGGCTGGGCCTGGAGATAGAATGAGAGGGATTAAAATGAAAATTCCAAGGATCTGGAGACCACTAAGTGACCTATTTGGAAAAATTGTTTTTAATAAAAAAAAAATTCCCTAAAAGTAGAGAAGAAAAAACCAAGTTGTCACTGAGTTTATTAAAGTGCCAGGCACAAAGAAAAGCAGCCCCTGCCCCAGCTGGCCCATGCCACAACAGTCCCCAGCCAGGACCCATTTCCCTTGGACGCAGGGTCGTTTTATGGACTGCTTTTTAGAAAAGCAATAGAATAAGGTTTTTGAAAAATCACCATCAAATTCTTCCAAGAAAACGACGAACCCAAGCAGAGCCGGAGGTGGCAGTGTCTTCCATGGTGTGAGCCCCTGAGAGCCAGGGACAGCCTGGCCAGCTCGAGGCAGCCAAGCCCAGGGCAGGAGAGGTCACCTTGCAGCAAAGCCAGAGGACCACCCTGGGCAGGGCTGCCTCACAGAGCTCACAAGCGGCTCTTTCTCTCCAAGACTGCTGGGCACCCGCCCAGGAGGGAAGGGGGGATTATGTGTCTTGGCAGGGCCAGTGAGGAGGGTCCAGGAGATGGTCACTTTATAAGAAGGGTGTGATCTCCCATCCTGGTGGAGAAGATGCCCAGAGAGAGCACCACGGCCATGGGTGGCTTGGAAAGGAGAACCTTCAGCACCGCAGTCACTCAGTCTTCCTGTTTAGAGAGAGAGAGATTTGGAGGAAGGAAGATGCAAATGGGGGAAGGCTCCAAACCAGGGTCGCTGTGCTTCCAGAGAGCAGCAAGCAGATGCAGGAGGGCGAGGCTGAGGACAGGGAGCTGAGCACCCGGACAAAGTCGCTCCTTCTTCAAAACTGGGGCACAGGCTGACTGTCACCGAAATGCCATCTTCCCATACCATGAGGAGGAAAATTAGGTAATGTCTGGAGGGCGCTTCAGCAGGTCCATTCATCACCACAAAAATATGGCACGGCACCTAGGCGAAGCGTAGGTGTAAGGATCCTTGTGTATTAGGCCACATGAGCCACCTTCCACTGAGAAGGGGACGCACAGGCCCAGTTTGCCGGGGACTCTCCTCATTTCAGCGCTGAAGGTTCTGTCCTGCATCCTGGGAAACCCCCGTGTTTGGGGAAAAGCAATTTGGCAGTGAACCCCCCTACACACACACACACACACACACACACACCATACACACATACACACTCACACAGCTCACCCCTGATATTTTTGAGGTTATTGGTGATTTGGTTGCAAAATTAGTCTTCCTCTCCTTTTGACCTGTAGGGCCAAAAGCACTATGTCCATGATAAACGAATATTAGAGGCCACTGATATCCTTTCCATGCCCACACCCCGCTTCCTGTACTCCCTTAGCTGCTCCCAATGCTACTTGCAGTTTACAACCAACAGTGACCTTCGCTGGAGAATGACCTTGGCTGAATCGAGCCACTCCCCTAGAAATGGGAGCCACAGATGGGTCACAGGCCCTGGTTTAATGCAGTGGGTCTCAGCCAGAGGACTTCGGGCGGGGCGATGTCCTGAGACATTTTTGGTCTCTCGGGTACACTACTGACCTCTAGTGGGCAGAGGTCAGGGGTGCTGCTGGACATTCTCCGGCACCCAGGATGGCCCCAGATGGCGATAGTGCCAGGGTGGAGAAAACCAGATGGGATGTGCGGTTGCCTTCCCTGACCACCACGGGAACCAGTGGAAACTTTCCTCTTATTCACGCTTAGGATGTGCGCCATCCACCAGCCACATAGGCACAATTTCGACCAGGGCCACGGAAGGCAGCCCAGGACGTTTGAGAAGATACTTGGGATGCTCAAAGGGAGTAAAGCTCATGCCCCGTATTAGGTTTGCAGGAGCAGGAAATGACAGGAGAATCCTGCAAGAGTGATTTATGCAGGAAGTGCGCCAGGAGAAAGAGGGAGGAAGCCGCTTCAGGCAAGATTGCAGCAAAGCCCAGCTTTAGCCTGATCCTGCAGGGCAGCTCGAAAGTGTAAATCACAGCTCAGAGCCCATCCCGACTCTCTTGAGGGAAGGAAGCTGGGTTTCCATAGTCCGGTGCTGGCCCACTGTCAGCTGAGGATCACCCCAGAGGGGAGTTAGTGTTGCGCACTGTTTCCCGGAGACACCAGCTCTCTGGCATTGCAGGCGGAGCAGCCTGTGCCCCAGGAGCAGACCTCCAAAGACACCTGCAGGCGCCGAGCAAGAAGCAACAGTGCACGGAAGCGGTAAAAGAAAGGGGATCCAGTTGCAGCACCAGCCCTGCAAATCTGCCAAAATCTTGGGCCATCAGGTGAAAGACAACAAGTAGCCCTGTGTGCCCATTTCCGGTCTGCAAAGAGCTGGATCCCATCCGTAGTCCCACCTTCCTAGGAGTCATCAGACCAGGATGAGCACACCCGACACCTACTGTGAGTCAGAGGCTATGGCACGGCTTTGGCGGGCATCTATTCCTGCCAAACCCTTGCCAGAAGTCTTCAGGCTCCTTACCCCTGCCCGTGATTTATGTGTTTACAAAGTCCACTCATTAAAGGGCATCTGTGTCTCCAATCCGCTTGACTTGACCGGCTCCGAGATGTTTCTTCACCTTCCGGCAAACCGCTCTGCCTCTGAGAATTCACCATCTCCGAACGTCCTCGAGCCACGCAGAGGTCGGAGGATAGGCGGGAACTTCGAGAAGTCCTTTCCGAAACTCACCGGGGCACTGAGTTCTTTGCAGAAAGGATCACTTGTGCCATTGGTTCATCTGTGGGAACCGGGGCTAAAATAAGCTCAAAGATAGGATAGGAGTTCATCTTTGGTGAGGTCGATTTAGTGGTATAGGGTGTTTATTAGTTCACTAGGGCTGGATTAATAAAGTTCCAGATTGGGTGCCTTATACAACACTGATTATTATCTCACCATCTGGAAGATGGGAGTGTGAGGTCAAAGTGTTGGTGGGGTGGGTCTCTTCCGAGGGCTGAGAGGATGAGTCCACTCAGTGCCCCTTTCCTCGTGTCAGCGGGTCCCTGCTGCTCTACCTCTTAGCAGATTTCACCTGCTTTTAAATGAAGTCACATCTAATGTACTGGGGTTTAGGATTTCAACCTATGAAGATGTGGGAAATACCATCCACCCCTAAGAGGTGCTGTCTTGGTTACTTTTCTCCTGTTGCTGAGAGAAAATACCTGACACCCAAAACTAAGGAAGGAAAGGTTTATTTAGCTCACAGTTTGTGGAGGTTTCAATCCATCTCGGCTGACACCAAGGCAGGGTGGTGTGGCAGTGGGGCAACAGTTCATGGCAGCAGAAGACAGCAAAAGCAACAAGAGCAAAAAGGGAGGAACTCGAGAGAGCAAGCCTCTTTCCCTCCCTCATGTTGCATGCAGGATACCCACCCCAGGGTGGGTGTAGCACTCACATCCATAATCCCAGCGCTGGACCATGAATCAATCACAAACTCTAGAAGACTGCCCCATGACTACGTGAGGCTTTGGGGGGACATCTAGACACAAACCATAACAGGTGGCTTACAGCAGGGAAGGCTGCCATCTTGTGATGTTAACAATGGAAGGGGAAAGCCAGGTGTGGTGATGCACACCTGTAATCCCAGCACTCTGGGAGGCTGAGGCAGGAGGATTGCAAATTTGAGGCCAGCATGGGGTAACTTAGCAGCTTAGTGAAACCCCATCTCAAAATAAAGAGAAACAAAAAGGCTGGGGATGTAACTGAACACGAAGGCCCCGGGTTGAATTCTCAGTATATTAAAAAAAAAAAAAAAAAAGATGATAATGACTGAGGGGAAATGGTCACAGGGTGGAGGGAGCGAGGAGCATGACAACTGATTGGACATGGTGACAATGAGCCAGTCTTGCCTACAGACACTGCGGACTCTTCCTGGGGGCACTGAGTGTCACCAAGCCCTACCCCTTCATTGATATGGCACCTGCTTCCCTGCAACCAGCTTTGTGCAGACAAAACCTGGAAGGAACCGCAGCCACTCTGTGCCTCCTCTGTCCTGTGGCTTGTGGATGCTGTCAGCAAGATGGGTCCCCATTGTTAACCTAGGAATGCAAGCATAAACACCCATGGACCACCTTGGCCAGGGAGGATGGAGCCAGTGGGTAAGCGCTTCTCCCCTTCATGTCCAGCAGACACTTCTGAGATGCCTCTCATGGGTGTCTTAGTCCTGCACAACACACACAGGTGCCTGTGCTGGTGGCCATGTCCTCTCCCTCCTAACCTGACCCTTGGATCCAGCAAACTGCACATGAACCCTTGCCTCAGGCTCTGCCTTCAGACTCAGGCTAAGACATTCTGCAATTGCACAGGGAAAGGTGGAGGGGGCTTCTCCCTGGTGTCACAGGAACACGAAAAAACCCCTGCACAGAGGACCAGGAGGGTGAGAAGAGAGGAGGGCGGGCAGGGGCCAGGCCACAGTGTCTTCTCAGTTCCTGAGGGTGGGCACTGGTCCTGATCCACCGGGGCTCAAGTGCACAGGAGTCCCTTGGGCTCCTGCAGAGCTCTGTCCCCAAGGCCCTGAGGTCCACAACTGCTATGTGTAAGCTTGCCTCCCTGACGCACCCCTCCCCATAAAGAAGCACCACTGCCCCTACTGACCATGCCCAAGGGGCCACCCCCGCCAGGGTGTCATCCTGTGACAGCATCGTCTTCATAACAGCAGCTGTCACAGAGCAGCAATCGCTCCAGACCTGTGGCCAGGGCTAGACGCTCCGACCCTCACCTTCCAGCGTGCGACCTCCGGCAGGTCATGTGGGCTCTGTGCACCTCATAACATGCACCCCCACAGTGCTGGCCTCCTAGGTTTGTGTCAGGTCAGTGCCCAAGAGGCTGGTGCCTACCTGGCCTGGCCTCTCGCGAGTATGTGGTCACCATGATGTCAGGGCACAGGGACTGGAGAGGGCACACGAGGAGTGCCAAGGACCGTCCCGGAAGCTGCATCCACGGGTATGCCCGGCTGGGACAAGTCAGTGTGACGACCTGTGCACTCTTCTCTTGCATGTCACGTTGGAACAGGAAGTTTCAAGCCAGAATAAAATCAAATCACCTGCCGCAGCCGCTGCTGCTGGTGATGATGGTAGTGGTGATCTTATTACAGCCCACGCTTTGGGAGAAGGCGGAGGACTTCCTGTTTTACACCAGAACTCCAGCAGCCTTGGCTTGGGCCCCTTTTACTTACAACATCCTGAGTGAGAGCCCGGGGCTCCAATCCAGGGGCACTTGTGGGGGCTATATGCTGGGCTGGGTCCCCATTGCATGACCTCTCTTCTGGAGACCTCAGTTTCCCCTATCTGTCCAATGGAAAGAAATTATCTCTGCCTAATTCCAGATGCCGTTATGCTTCTCCATTTTACTGATGGGGAAACTGAGGCCAGAAATGGTTCATTCCAAACCAGGAGGCCCTCGAGCTTTTGGAAAGGCCACATTCTGTCACACCGTCCCAGACCAACTTGAGGAATAAGAAAGACAACAGCGCAGAGATAGTGAGTGCTGGTCTAAGCCCTTCCCAAGTCTTAGCTCATTTGTCACGTGTATCCCCATTTTATAGAAAAGGAAACTGAGGCACAGAGAGTTCATGCTGCTAACCCCTGCCCTTCCATCCAGGTCCCTGAGGCCGGGTGGGTCGATCCGGTGCCTCCTGCCCTTCCCTTCCCCACCCCCCCGCACCAGCTCCCCCTCCCGACCCGTGCATCTGGCCAGGCTGGGTCCTGGCCAAGTCTCGGCTGTCACAGCATTCCCATCTTTGATCACCAGTCAGCCCAGATGTTGGGCTGATCAAAGGCAGCTGTTGCCCCAATGCTCCCAGTGCACACAGTTAGGGATGCAAGAAGGAGCAAGAGGGAGTCTGGCAGGGACAGGCACGTGCAGGGACACGGGGCCTCACTCCCAGGGCAGTGCTGGGCCCCTTCCCCTTGGCCGTGGGTCTCATAAGGACCAGGGTCAGCCCAGGTCTCCAAAGGACGCTGGGCAGAGAAGCTGGTGATTAGCTCGGGGCACTGCAGTAGATCCCAGGGCCCTGGCTCCAAACAAGTCAGGAAACAGCATCTCCAAGGTGGACGAGGTGGACACAGGGGTCTCTGGGAGCTTTGTCCAGGCCATAAATCCCGTCCCACACAGGATTCGCGGCAGGGGCTCCATCTGCTCTCTCGCAGGCCCTCAAGAGCTGAATTTTCTGTTTATAATTCATTAAAAAGAATAGCATGGAACAAAGTATTGTGAGTATTTATTTTCACAATTAGAGTAGCAGAATGGAAAAAGACAACTATAAGGGCCCAAACCAGATTATATACAGCAGCTGGGTCAGAGGAGGAGGAGAATTTTCTTTTTTTCTTCTTTTCTTCACTCAATAATTCACAAATTGATTGAATGCAATCTATGGGCATGTTCTTAAATAATATTATCTAAAATTGACTAAATGTTTATTGGATTCCAAATGTTTATTGGATTATCTCTATGTGGAACAATTAATATGTTATTTTTGTACCCCCAAAAAATTTAATTGGAGTAAAATGTAAAATAGTGCACATCCTTGAGTACCACTTTCTAAAAGATATAGTGGGCGGGGGGAGAGAAAGAGAAGAGAACAAGATAAAATGTGAGCAGAAATCCCCAGGAGTCCCTGCCGCCCACAGGCTAGCAGGTGGAAAGCCCCACGCACTTCCATGCCTCAGTTTCCCTTTCCCACAGGCTATGCAGATGGGAGTGGCATGCTGGCAGGCTCCAGTTCCATCCTCAAAGACCCCACCACTGCAGCCCCCAAGAACCCCCCAGATCACAGCAGTGGTCTTCGAGGTGTATGGTCTGGCCCAGGTCTTTGCAGATGTCTTTCCAACCCTCCCAACAACTGCTGTGGTCAGTGGGGTTTTCCCTGCTGTTTTCAGATGCAAAAACTGGGGGTAAAAGGACCAGGGCTTTGTGTGCTAAGGTTGGGTCAGCCTAGCACTCAGGTGCCAGTTACTGAGTGTTCAGGAATTCTGTGTGCCAGTTGCTGAACTTGGCCATTATCAAAAATTAATGCTGTAGCTCACTAAGGGTGTAGCTCAGTGGTAGAGCACTTGCCTGGTGTGCACAAGGCCATAGATTCAATCCCTAGCACCACCAAAAAAGTTAAATTATATAAGCTTACAATGAAATAAATTATATTAAAAACAAGGGGGAAATATGCAAAGCTCTTCACTTCCTAATCATCTCACTACATTTTATTTACTTCTGACTGGTGGAAATATGATAAAGTAGAAATTTCACTACACGCGTCCTCCCAACTTCATATTCAAGGACACAGGGCTTATAGAAAATGGCCAGGAGTGTTTACACCATAGGCATTGGCAATTGCTACATATCAGGAAGTTTTTCTTTTTTTTTTTTTTTTTTTTTTTTTTTTTTTTTTTGTGGTACTGGAGATTGAACCCAGGGCTTTAACACTAAGCCACATCCCCAGCATATTTTTTATTGTTTATTTTCAGACAAGATCTCAAGGGGTTGCCCAGGCTAGGCTTGAATTTGCAATCCTCCTGCCTCAGCCTTCCAGAGTGCTAGGATTACAAGCATGACTACTATACCTCACATATCCCTGACATAAGAGGAACTTTTTTCCCACAGAGCCATTGGTAAACATTTACTTACCCACACATACCACAGTTATAGGTAAAGTGAAGATTTGAATGTACAAGATGCTTCTTCATGCCTGTCCTGAATTGCTATTACTCTAGCCCCAGGAAGCCTCTGTGCTGTCATCCACGCCTGGTCTCAGACCAACAAGTAGCATGTCCTCAGATACAGAAAGAAATACAATGTACATTTCATGGGGACAGATATGGGTCATTCGATTCTCAGCGAAAGATGCAAAGATAAGATCCTGTTCTGCCGATGCTGCAAGCTTTTCTAGAAAAACTGAATCGTCACATACAGATTGCATGTATTTAAGGTGTGTGTATGCACTGCGTAATGATCACCACAATCTAATTAAGGCAGACCAACTTTAAAGAAAGTTCTCAGCCCTACCCTTAATCCCTCCCTGGGCCCATAGATACGCCACGGTGCTAATGAGAATCTGAACTCATTTATTAAACACTTGCTACTTGCCAGGGTGTCTGCAGAGCACTTTCAGAGAATTATCTTCGTCTTTCATTTTTATTTTTATCAGTGCCTGCTTGCAGTACAAAGCGACCACATTCCTCATGGGGAGTCGGTCCATGCACACAACACATCTTCATTCTTTCTATTTCCCCTCCCTCCATCTCTTGGTCCCCTTCCCATTTGCAAAAGATCTCCCTGTTTCCTGTTATCTTTCAGTTTTTTTCCTTTAATTTGTGTTCAGACATTCAAATATACTGAGGAAAACCCATCCAATTTACTTTTCTATTTCCCCTGGCCAAGGCCCAAACAGTCCATGAATGACCAGCCTTGGGCTAGAAGAGCCAAGCGCAGCACAATTTCCAGACGTTCTGATTTTCTTTCTCTCCCTGCACTCGGCAACCATCTTGAGTCTCCAAGCACTCTGTTTCCCAGGACGTAAGAGCAGGGGTAGGAAGCCCCTGGTCAATGGTTTGGAACTTGAGAACCCCATTCTGGTACCAGCAGTGACTTCTCATGGTCCAAGAGGTTTGGGATGAAACGCAGCCCTTCGCTCCCTGCCTGGGATCCTGATGTGCAAACCCAGAGCTCTCTGGTACAGACCCAGAACTCAGAAGTCCTCCACAAGGCCAAGGGTCTGCTCTGATTGGACCTGTTAGGCTTTCTATCTAGATGACCCCCCAGACCCTCCTGGGCTGCTAGGCATGTTTTGGGGAAGGTGGTTGGATTATGGGGACTTCGAGCCAACTTGCTGTTAGGAGCTGGGCCCCAGTTGGAAGAGGTGGGCCCCCAGGGATGGGTGGCCTGGAGGGGTTTCTTTCCCTCCCCAGCTCCTCCCTTCACTCCCTGCTTCCTGTTCGCCATGCTGTGAGCAGTCCTCCTCCGCCAGGCCCCTGTGCCATGGCGTCCTGCCTCGGAGCCAGCCACTCACCGAAAAGTGAGCCAAAATAAACCTCTCCTCCTTAAGTTGCTGGTGTCAGTCATTTTGTCCTCGAACTGGGGGAAGTAATTAAGGCAGGACCCAAGTGCAGTTCTGCAGTCTGGTCTGGTCTTGGGGCTGCCTCTGGTGTCCTCTCTGATCCCACCTCAGAAACCACCCTGGCCGTGCAAGGCCGAACGTCCCCGCCTCTGCCCCGTTCACGCTCCCCAGCACACTGCACAGGTCCGGCCTCTCGGGCACCTTCAGACTCTCCTGTCGTCCACCAGCAGTGACCGTCAAGGTATCTGGACACTAAACATCCTGTCAGCTGTCGCAATTACCTACCAAAATTCACTGTGATGCACTCTGAAGGGACATCCCTGGTCCCCCCACCTGTCCCTGTGAGCGCCACCTGTGCCGAGCTGGCCTTAGCCTTCGTCAGTCTGATCCCAGAGGTCCGTTGCCCTCTCTGTCCCACCTGGAGAATGTGGACAGCAGCTGACCCCACATCCCGATCTACGGGTGCTCGCTCAGCGCTGAACGCACCCGGGGCCCTAGGTGCTGGCTCTGAGCTTCTCACCTGTCTGTCACCTGGGTGGCTTGGATGAAAGGGACCCGGGGATGACGTGCTTAGCTACTAGGACGAGCGCGCGCTGCTAATAATACGGTGGTTATTAGCGCATGCGCAGTGGCCTCCAGCTGGGGTGGGGGCTGGAAGCGGGAGAGAGGGAGGGGGAGACGGGAGGCGGCCCCTGTGTTGAGAGCCGGAGTCTGCGCGCCTGCCCCAGCGCGCCCCCAGAGCGGGAGACCAAAGAGGGGCTGATCAATCACCAGGACTTTAAAGGCCCGTTGGCTTTTGTACGCCGTGTCCTCCCGATGTTTCTCTTAGCTACACAGCAACACCCGTTTGTTTAGAACTCGCAGCAGATACATCTTGGAGAGGACTTTGATCCCTGGCAGCTGTGTAAGTGTGAGGGAGGCGGAGTCCCAGGGGCACAGAGGACATGGGAAAGAAGCAGGCCGCTCTGGTCTCTCTCATGCCCCAGGGCTGCGCACCCCACCCCCAGGCCGCACCCCAGGACTGTGCTTAGAGGCAGAATTGAGAGCAGAACCCCAAATGCTAACATCAGAGAGTTCCTGGGTTCGAGTCCTGGCTCTTCCACTTTCCAGCTGTACGACCTTAGGAAAGTCACTCAGCCTCTCTGGGCATCACTTTCTTCATCAGAAAAAGGGCATCACGGGAGTTCCTGAAGTCAGTAGCTTGCACAGGAGTAAGTGGAATCATGCTCTGAATGTGTGTGGGATAAAGTAAGAACCTAACAAAGTTTTTTTTTTTTTTTTTTTTTGGCTATACTGGGGGTTGGATCCAGGCTCTCCACACTAAGCTACATCCCCAGCCCTCTTTAAATTTTTTTTATCTTATTTTGAAACAAGATCTCACTAAGTTACTAAGATACCTCAATGGGACCCAAACTTGTGATCCTCCTGCCTCAGCCTCCCAGAATGCTGGGATTATCTTGGTTTCCAGCTTGGTGCCCAGCTTGCTAACAAATCTCTGAGTGAACAAATATTTTGGCTCTCCTTCGGAGAAAGCAGAGGAACATTGTTATTTAAATGTTACATTGAAAAGCCAGGGATGGTGGCCCATGCCTATAATCTCAGCACTCAGGAGGCTGAGGCAGGAGGATCACAAATTCAAGGCCAGCCTGGCCTACAAATGAAGACTCTCCAGAAAAGTCATGTTGTAATGAATTATAACATAACACTATGTTTACAATGTATTTGGTGGCCCCCGCCTTCTGGCTTGTGAGCTTTGGGGAGTTTCTTCCCCCTTCTGAGCCTCAGTCTCTCCATCGGTACCATGGAAATCATAAATAGCTGATTCGTGAAGAGTTTAATATAAAAATTAACTAAGGTAATACTTAGAATAGTATCTAGCATATTGTACACTCCATAAATATAACCTTCAACTTCACTGTGTTCATCACCAGCAGTACCACGTGATGCTGTGTGACTGCAGGTACTGTCCCTACCTCTCTGAGCAAGGGATGGTAATAAAAATAAGAAGAATGGTAATAACCCCTGCCTCGTGGAGTTGAGCAAGATGAAGTGAGATCACCTGGGGAGACCCCCACCATTATGTTCATCCTACAAGGAGAGAGGGCAGGGCCTTTTCCTCAGCTTCCCCCAGCTGGCACACAGGCAGTTTTCTCCCACCCAGTGATTCAGACACAGCATTCGATGTGACCATCCACATGGTGGGTGAAAGTAGTCACATTTTTTCTGGTCTCCTTGGGAATGCCCCCATTTCGTGGAGCACAGTCCTTCATCCCGGCTTTGTGAGGTAGAGGGGACAGAAGCTTTGATTTTGTCTCTATTCCTCTCCCTTTAGCATCAGGAGCAGCAGGCCCAGGTGTCCCAAAGGCCCTGACACCCACACTTCAGGAAACCCCATCATGTTCACTCTATCCCCACTGCCACCATCCCAGTCCAAGCCACCAAAACCCAACACCTATACAGTACTTTCCTCCTTCATTAATGAGACCCTGAGTTTGTCAAGGTGGTGTTATGTCTGCCTGGAAAACTACATTTTACAGCATGTCTTCTTCAGCTAGAGTCATGTGACTGAGCTCTGGCCAATGGTAAGCAGATGTGCACTATTGATTTCCCAGCATGCCTTTCAGCTAAAGAGTCATGTGACTGAGTTCTGGCCAATGGTAAGCAGATGTTGGGAGAGACCTGAGAAACCCAGCCTAAAGATCCCTCTCTAAAGGCATCTGACCCTACCAGCAAGGATGTTCACTCTTCCTCCTTTCCTTCTCCTTCCTGTCTGGAACATGGAGCTGCAGATTCCCCTTTCATTTTCAACAAACATGACCTCCACCTTGTAGTATGTAATGGCTGCTCCAGATCCTGCCTTTGTGTCTCCATTCCAGCCAGACAGAAGAGGAAAGAGGAGAGTTCCATGAATTTTGTTATATAGGTCAACCATAGTAGTATTTATTTATTTATTTATTTTGGGTACTGAGACTCGAACTCAGGACCTCAAGCTTGCCAGGCAGGCGCTGTGCCACTGAGCTCTATCCCTGGCCCCATAGTATTTAATTTTTTAAAAATTTAAACAACTCTTGATCGTGGATCATTTCCATGGCTTTGTCTTTCCACTATTATAAACGACACATTGATTCACATTTTTGAAGCTTTTATACATGTGTTCAATTATTTCCCTAAGAAGAGGTCCAAGAAATGGCACTTCTGTGAAAGCGCTCTTGATACGGTTTCCAAATCACGTTTCCAGAAAAACTGTACCTCTTCCTACCACAGTTATCAGAGAATAGCAGTGCTCTTTTCCAACGCCCTCACCAGTACAAATTACAGTACATTCTTTTTTATTTTTACCAAAGGGGGAGCCGTGCCATGATGTGGCTTCTTCTTGGCTTTATTTTTAGAACGTTTCCCCGGGTATTGTTAGAAGCGGGGTCCAAGACGTCTTCAGCACATGGATAGCAGTGACTTCCGGCCGGGGGTGATTCTGTCCCTGGGAGCTGTGGCGACACCTGAAGATGGGAGATGCTACTGGCCTGCAGGCGGTGGAGACCAGAATCGCGCAGCTCAGCATCTGACCATGCGCAGGCAGTGAATCACCCCGTCCAAGGTGGCCACACCCGTCAGAGGACCCCTAATGCGAGCCAGGTCCTGACCCAGCCCTCTGGTTTCTGCCCGGCGCGGGCCCCACCAGGGGCTCATCCCCTCAGCCCATCTGATCCTTTCTCGGGCCGAGGTGCCTCCCGCCCCACCCTGCCTGCGCCGGCGCCTTCCTCGGTCCGAAGTCGGAAAGCCCCCTCCTCCTCCCCCTCGCCGTCATCCTCGCAGCACGGACTTCATGGAAGCCCTGTACCCAGGACCCCCGGCGGGCCGCTGGACCCGGTGCCCCAGCTGGGCGACCGTCAATGCCCAGCGCTGTGGACCAGTCCTGTGCCCCCCGAGATGGGCATCAGGGGTTTCCTTGGTAAGGGCTGAGCTGTTGCCAGGCCCGATCCATGACGGCCACGCGCCCGTCCCCGGCGCCAGTCCGAGAGAGCTCAGGTCTCCGCATGTGGTTAGTCCTTGTCTGCGCAGGAGGACACAGGCCGGGGCCTCAAACTGCGGACACTGATTTTCCCACAATTCCGCAGACAAAGCCCAGAATCACGGTGAGGATCGGTTGGTTCCTGGTGCAGTCTCTCTTCTGGCCAGCAGAGGGCCACCTTCTCACTGTGTCCTCAATGGGGAAAGGGGGCCTGGTGTTTCCCTCACTCCTTTTCTTTTCCTTTTTTTTTTTCTTTTCTCCTTTCCTTTCCTTTCTTTTTTTTAATGGTAGTAGGGATTGAATCCAGAGCCTTCACACTGAGCTACATTCCCCAGCAGTTTTTTTATTTTTTGAGACAAGATCTCATTAAGTTGCTAAGTAGCCCAGGCTAGTCTTTAACTTGCAATCCTCCTGCCTCAGCCTCCCAGAGTGCTGGCATTACAAACCACCACTCCCCGGCAACTTTGATGTTCCTTGTTTTGCAGATGCATTGCCCCAACTGTGCTCTCTGGTCACGTGGTGTCCTCCCATGTGCCTGGGTCCCTGTCTCCACTTACGAGGACCCAGTCACATTGAATCAGGACCCATCCTAACCCACTGCAACCTCAGTTTAAGACTCCATTCCTAAACAAGGTCACATTCACAGGTACTGGGGATTAGGACTTCCATATTTCTTTGGAGAGAACACAACTCAACCCTCCGCACACAGTCAAGGCAGGTACTCCATTTTGCAGAAGAGCAAACTGAGGCCCAGAGAGGTACAGGGACTTCTCCAAGGTCACACAGCTGGCCAGCAGCTGAGGCAAGGCTGTAACCCCAGTGTGAGCCTGGAGGTTTGTCTGTATGGCCCCCACCCTGACAGCTCAGTGCAGACAATAATGGGCTAACTCTTCGGACCAGCTCAGAGAGGCCGAGTAATTACCCGAAGGCCACGCAGCTTCCAAGTTTAGCATGTGGATTCTGAACCCCAAAGCCCAACAGCCTACCCTAAGCCCCACTAACTCCTCTGGGTTGGGAGGCCAAGCTCCCCGCTGGGGTGGAGAAGGCAGGCTTGCTGTAGGGCTGGGATTCCAGGGACCCTTCAGCAAGGGTGCTGAATAGGCGCCAGCCGCTCTGTGCCACTCCAGTTTCCGGGGGGGGTTGGCTAACATGGGCCAGGCAGGGGGTCACAGGGAGGGACACCTCTGTGGCTGTGATGTTATCCTGGTAGGTCCCAGCTCCTAAAAGACACCACCCTGTGCCTGCCCCTTACTCTGGGTCCAGGACACAGTGTCCCCAAAACAGAACAGCTAAAAGGCATTGTGATGTATGTTGTTGAAGCCGGGGGAAAAAATCCCAAATCTGGGGCTGTCGTGGAAGAGGTGGCAATGGTCAGGGCCCCTCCCTCCCGGCCCAGCGTTGGCTCAGCCAGTGGCTCTGTCTCTCTGCCCACAACCTTTTCCAAGAACCCCTGGGACTGCTTTCCCTCTCCTGCCTCCATATCCGTTCCCTGTGGCTTCTGGGACAAATGACCCTAAACCTGATGATTTAAAACCAGGCAGCCAGGCATGGTGATGCACAATGTAATCCCAGCACTCTGGGAGGCTGAGGCAGGAGGATCACAAATTCAACCATAGCCTGGGTAACTGAGGGAATTAGTGAGACCCGGGCTCAGAATTAAAACTAATTTAGGGCCAGGAATGGGCCGGTGAGATGGCTCAGCGGCTTAAGCGCCTGCTGGGCAAGCACGAGGGCCCGAGTTCAACTCCCGGAACCCACATACGAAAAAGGGGCCAGTGATATCGCTCAGCGGCACGGGCGCCTGCTGGCGCGCGAGGTCCTGAGGTCGACCCCCCGGTACCCACCAAAAAAAAAAAAAAGGGCCAGGAATGTAGCTGAGTGCGAAGGCCCTGGGTTCAATCCCCAGTATTGCAAATAAATAAATAATATTTAAAATGTAAATTTATCCCCTCTCAATTCTGGGGAGCAGAAGCCCCAAATTAGCTCCCCTGGGCAAAATCGAGGGCTCAGCAGGGCCCACGTTAGGGGAGGATCTGTCTCCCCGGCTTGTGGCCACGACACACCAGTGGTCAAGGCCAGCGTCTTCTTTGAGACCCCTCTGGCTCCAGTCCCTTCCTGCCTGTCCAGTCAATCCCTTTGTAGATGAAGAAAAATTTATCAACTGCTGTAACAGCAGGCGCTGTGTTGAGCGGCGCCTTTCTGGCAAAAAGCGCGGGTCCGTCTGCCCACAGGGCAAACTTAGGAATAAACTCCATCCATCCACGGTGCACAGGCCAGGCTGGACACGTGTCGGAGATTCCCGTGTCCAGTGCTCTGCCGCAGCTGATCCGCGGTCCTCTGGCGCCCCCTGCTGATCATTATGTTGAACTGCAGGCAGCTTTTCTAACAGCTGCGCAAAGCTGAGCGTCGAAACCCAATAAGGAAAAGGGAAAAAGAGACTTAGGGCAGCAGGTTGGTGTTTAGCAAAAGCACTGGGAGACAAAAACCTAAAGCCAGCTGGGGGCCTCAAGTTGACCCGGTCTGTTCCGCGAGCAGCTCCTCCGTTACATGGTTTAGAATTCAGTGGTGGCGAACCTATGGCACACGTGGCACAGCTGGCTGTTATCACCAAAAGCTCCAAAAGCTTCGCCATTACCGGTATAGACAGTGGGCTCTGATTGGCCACGACGCCCGGCTCAGGGAGCTCAGTGAGTCACATCACCTCTGTGCCCGGGTTTCTCCATCCGTGGGACTGTCCCTGTATCTCTGGGTGCTGTGGCTCTAAATCTACCTCACCTCGCCCGGCACATTCTGCCCAGCCACGGCCTGTTTGGTGAGTGATTTGTGACCTCTGCTGTTTCCAGGTAGCTATGCTCCACTGCCAAGAGCAGGAAGGGTCCCCACCTGTCCACTGTTCAGCCCCCAGTGGGGCCCATGGCACCCGGGCTCAGCTGCCACCTGCCCAGGTGAGCCACGAGATCTCACGCAGGTGAGGTGGAGGCTGCCGCACACCTGGTCTCCTGGCTCCCTCAAGGGCCCTCCGCAGGTGGCTGGGAAGAGGCTCTGCTCCTCCAAGCGGCTTCCAGGGTGGTGGGCAATGGGCTGTGGGGGCACAGTGACAGCATCAGGAGGTGACAGCCATTGCTAGCCTCTCCTGCTGCCCTGACTTCCTGTCCCCTGAAGGTGGCCACAGGTAGATGAGAGCAAGGGGAGCCCGGCTCGAACCTGGCCTGGTCTCTTTCAAGTGAACTTGAGCAAGTCTCCTCTCTTCTGGGGCCTCAGTTTCCCTGTGTATGAATAGGTTGCCCCAGGAATCCACATACACCTGAAAAATATCCAAAAATTACCTCCTCTGTGCCTTTCTCAGTGTTTCCCCCAAACCCACACGTTGCTTATTAATGACAAAGGGGCGACGTGTACAGAAGAGAAACCTGGTGGACCCCCTCTTCACTAAGTGACAAGCCTTCCAATGTCACTGAAGACAAAGTGACATCCTATGTGTCCTGACACGCTTGCTGCGAGGGACACGTTGGTCAGAAAACAAAAACAAAATGCAGAAGTCTATCTTGGCGATTTGCAATGCCATGGTGATTGGCCCACATCTATAAACACAGAACTACCGCATCCATCTTTCATTTAAAAATATCTTTAGGGCCGGTGAGATGGCTCAGCGGCTTAAGCGCCTGCCCGGCAAGCGCGAGGGCCCGAGTTCGACTCCCGGATCCCACATACGAAAAAGGGGCCGGTGATATCGCTCAGCGGCTCGGGCGCCTGCTGGCGCGCGAGGTCCTGAGGTCGACCCCCCGGTACCCACAAAAAAAAAAAATATCTTTAAAGAATACTTAATAAGCCCTTATGTTAGGGTAGTTTTAGATTTACAGAAAAATGGTGAGACCCTTACAGAATGTCCCCGTGGACTCCTGGCCGGCTTCCTTTATTATTAGCGTCACTCTGGGATATGTGTCACAATTCATGAAGCAATACTGCCACATTACTGTTCACTAAAGTCCACAGTCAGATTTCCTTAGTTGGCACCTTAACATCCTTTTCTGTCCCAGGACCCCAGGTGACATTTAGTCCTCACATCTAGGCTCCTCCTGGCTGTGCCAGTTTCTAAGACTTTCCTTGGTTTTGGTGACCATGTGTGTGTGTGTGTGTGTGTGTGTGTGTGTGTGTTCCTAGAGACTGAACACTGAGGTCTTGTTGTCACTAAGTTGCCCAAACTGGGCTCAGACTTGGGATCCTCCTGCCTCAGCCTCCCAGAATGCTGGGATGACAGGTGTGCACCACTATACCTAGTAACCTTGACAGTTTTAAGGAGCACTGGTCAGCTCTTGTAGGATGCCTCTCCATCAGGGTTGGCCTGGTGTTTTCTCATGAGGCTGGAGTTGTGGGTCTGGGGAAGACGCTCACAGAGGTGGGAGTGCCATTTCTTCTCATCTGATCCAGTCGAGGGTGCCTGCTGTCAGTGTGATTTTCCCCAGGGACCTCAACCATGACAGCCTGGCTGCAGGAGCAGGGTCATCCTCTCCGTTGTGAAGCCACTGTCCTTCCTCGCTGTCATACCCTGGTCTGTGCGAGAAGGTCTCCGTGCAGCCCACACTGCAGGGCGGGATATTTTTTAAGGCAAAGCATTATCATGAATCACAGGAAAGGGCAGGGAAACAGATTTGTCCTCAGAGCTGCAGAAGCAACCAGCCCTGCCCGCCCGCTCTGTGGCCTTAGGGTTTCTGCCCTCCAGAGCTGAAGCTGATCAGTGTGTGTGGTTTTAAGCCACTACATCTGTGGCCAAGCCAGGCGGTGCTTGCTCTGGGTTGATGGTGGTGTGGACGGGAAAAGACGGTGTCATGGCAGAGCTTTAAGAGGTGGAGTTGATGGAGCGGCTGATGGATTCAACATAAGCTGAGTGAGGAGGGGTCTCAGGACGACCCCTGATTCCTGGCTGGAGCAGCTGGGTGGTCACTGGTCCCATGCCCTGGGATAGAGAGCGAGCGACACACAGTGGTAACCAGGAGTTCAAAGGGAATCCCCCCTTACATCTCCTGCCGAACCTTCCAGAATCGCTCCCACCAAAAGCAAGAGGTCTGATCACCACATTTTGACATGCTTGCTAATTACACGTGCAGGCGTGTGTGGCCCACGCACGTCCATCCTTTACCGGACATGTGGCAACCATATTTCCCAGCCCCCATGTTGGGATGTGGGATTCATAAACAGCATTCCATTTTCCTTCTGTACCTTTAAAACATCTTGTGATTTGTGAGCATCTTTAGGGAAGGCTATATTTAGGTGAACATTTTAATAAAGGCAGTTCATGAAAATAATAAAAGTCTATGAAGCTGGGGCTGGCAGGGCAATCCACACATGCCCTCTTATTAAAAACTACTACCTTGGAGCAGCCTTGTAAAACCCACTGCAGCCCATCTGAACAGGGTCACAGGGTGCAGAAATAACCCCCTTGTTGTCATTTAATTGCAGACATAACAATCCATGGAAATATCTGTTGAATACATGAATGACCTTGAAACACAGTGACCCCAAAGCCATCTCCAGGACTGAGGGTACATTTTTTAAAATTTTAACTGACATGTAATAAATGTCCTTATTTATGGGGTACGATGGGACGTTTCAACTTTATCAATGTGTTCTCTTCAGACCAGGGTAACGTGTTCATCGTGTGTGTGTGTGTGTGTGTGTGTTGGTGAGATAGGAGAATAGGTACTTCTTGGTCTTTCTTTTCTTTGCAGCTGCCCCAAGTGTCTCACAGATGGCCCCAGCCACAGCAGATGGCCCATGGCTACTCCTGGGGACATTTGCTTTGGCTACAGCAAGCTCTGGTCCCAGGTCCACCCCTCCTCCCGTGACTCCACCCCACAGGGTCTCTGGATGACACTGCCCCTCTGCAGCTGTCCCCAGTCAGGTCCATAAGAGCCCCTTCCCTCCCCGAGATGAAACAGAAAGGCTGACACTGCTCAGGTGCAAGCCCACCGCTTTTCCTATATAAGCCCTTCTCCATGTCCTCCCTGGGTCAGTCTGTGTGCTGTTTCCCCCATGCCACAGTGTGAGTCCTAACAAAGCCTTTCCAGGGGGCACACTGTCACCTGTTTGTGGTATCTATCTCTACAGCAGGCTGAGCTGCCACGCTAAGAGCTGGTAACACTCAAGGCTCCTGTTCCCGGAAGTGGCCGGCAGACTGAGGGTCGCTAGCAGCAGAGACTGTTGAGCAGCCACAGAGAACAGCCATGAGCCAACAGCTCCAACGACCGGAAGTTCCCGAGGTCGCGTAAGTGCTGGCTGTGGCCGCCAGGAGGTGACAGAGAGCTGAAAACACAAGCAGCTGATGACCACTGGCATTCAAAACTCAGAGCCATTCACACTCTGAGAGCTACAGTTTGGCGATTTGTGATTTCCATCTAAATTGAGCAAAAGGCTCTTCAGCTGATTGGGGACATTCAAAAGCCTCGCTGTTGGTTATCCGAAACATATTAATTGTTGCCAGCCATTGTTAGGAACACACACGAGTGTGTGTGTGTGTGTTAATGGAATAAACAATCTGTGAAAGACATGGAGAGGGTAAAATGGGGTCCTCAGAGTGACCTACAACAAAGCAAGCAGATCTCCCTGTGGTAGGCTAATGTGCCCCAAAACGATGTGCCCACACCCTGATACCCAGCATGGGACTTTATGTGGGGAAAGAGCTTTGCTGGTGTAATGAAGAATCATGAGACACTATCACTCCGGATTTAAGGCAAATCCTACCCAGTAAGAGAAAGGAGAGGGGGATTTTGACTCTGACACCAGAAGGAAAGAGGCCATGTGAAGAAGATATGGGAGCTGGGGCAATACAGCCACAAGCCAAGCAGCACCTGGAGTCCCCAGAAGCTGAAGAGGGAGGAGGGATCCCTATGAAGCCTTTGGAGGGAACATGGGCCTGCCCGCACTTTGATTTTGGATATCTGGCTTCCAGAATTGTTAGAGAATAAATTTCTATTATTTCAAGGCATCCTGTTCCTAATTCTTTGTTACTGTAGCCCTAGGAAACCAACACACTGCAGCAGCCCTATCACTTACAACTACAGACATGGTATGGCTTTGTAAATAAAGTTTTATTGGAACACAGCCATGCACGTTATCTCTGGTTGCTTTTGAGCTGCGATGGCAAAATGGCGTACCTGCCTCAGAGACCTGCACCAGAACCCACAAAACCTTAAATATTTACTCTCTGGCTTTTTGAGAAAAAAACCTAGACAATCCTCACCTTCAATGTACAAAGAAGTATTCATCTCCTTATCTTTTGTCCCATCCTTTAGAGATGTCACAATGTGCACATCTCCCAGCGGCTGACCCAACCCAAAGCTGCAGGCATGTGGTTTAAAAGTAAGTTAGCTTTTGTTGATTAAAAATACTAGCTAATTATTTAATGGTAAAAAAAATCGCAATGACAAAGGTCACCCGATATGAAGGATGTCTCCCTCCACCTGGAGACCCACTGCCTTGCTCCTCTCCCTAGAAGCAGTCACTGTCCCCACCTCCCCGTGAGATTTCGAGATCATCTCTGCTTGATATAACCATTAGGGGTTGAATCACGTCCCCCAAATTCACATGCCAGCTCCTAACCTCCAATGCTATCCAAGCTGACCCTATTTAGAGCTAAGGTCTTTACAGAGGTGATCTCCGAGTGAATCACAAACTAGATTCAGCCGCCTCTGAAAAGCCTGCTCCCCCGGTGACCACGTAAGGCTTTGGGGGGACATGCAGACACAAACCGTAACACATCTCCTCTTCCTTTGGCATCACCGAGGTCCCTGTACGACGCCTGCTTCCTGCTGATGGGTCCATCTCTTCGAGGACGTATGCAGCTGCCAGCTCTTTACTGCTGTGTGGATGCCTCGAGCCCACAGAGCCTCACTGACAATGGCATCAATGAACCCCCATTGCTTGCCTCCTCCTGGTGCCTAGGGTGATGCCTCGCAAAGACGGATCTGAGCAGATCCCTTTGGGCCACATAAGATGGAGAGAACAGACCACCTGTCAATAACTCTGGATCAGCCAAGCAGGTTCCCAGCAGCCATTTCTGCAGCCCTATGCTACGGCCAATGCATGTGCTCCCTACATCCGGGGTTCAGTGAGGAAGAGATGGGCTTAAGGGCACTGTGTTAGGTCTGGTCTTGGAGAATAGGAGACAGGGAAGTTTCAGAAAGATAAAAGAGTAGCCAAAAGCATGAAAATATTCTCAATTTCATTAACCAACAGGGAAATGCCAATCAAAACTGCATTGGAGTACCACTTTGTACCCACTAGGATGGCTATAATTTAAGAGGCCCTAAACCAGGCATGGTGGCACATGCCTGTAACCCCAGCACTCAGGAGGTTGAGGCAGGAGGATCATTGTGAGTTCGAGGCCAGCCTGGGCTACATGGTGAGTTCAAAGCCAGCCTGAACTACACAGGCAGACCCTGTCTCAAAAAAAAAAAAAAAAAAAAAAAAAAAAAGAGAGAGAGATCCTAATAAAAATGTCAGCAGAGCTATGGGGAAATTAGAACCTTCATAAAATACTGGAAGAAATGTAAAATGTGCAGCCGCTTTTGAAAATAGTTTAGCAATTTCTAAAAAGTTTAGCATATTACCTAGCAATCCCACTCCTAGAAATAGGCCCACAAGAAATGAAAACATGCTCCACCCAAAAACTTGTACATGGATGTTCATAGCAACATTATTCATTGTAGCCACAAAGTAGAAAAAACCCAAAAGTCCACTGGATAAATAAAATGCACTATATCCACACATGCAATACAATTTGGCAAAAAAGAACTGATTCATGCTGCTCCATGGATGCAAGCATTGTGCTAAGCGAGAGAAGCCAGTCACGAAAGACATTCATTGTACTCCCTTTTGTGACAGAAACATAAAATATCCAAAACAGATGCATAGGGACAGAAAGTAGATTTGTAGTTGCCAGCAGCTGGGGGAGGAGGGATTGCCCAGGGACAACTAAAGAGTACAGGTTTTCTCTTGGGAGTAATAAAAACATTCTAATGTTGATCGTGGTGATGGCTGCAAAACTCAGCAAAGGTACTGAAGACCACGGAATTTTACACCTTCGGGGGTGAATTGCACGGAATGTGCATTATATCTCATGAAGCTGTTAACAATGACAAAGGATGGTGGGGGTGGGAAGGTGTCTTTTACGTGAAGAAAATTGCAAAATCTTGGGGAGGGGGTCCACTGTAGCCCAGGGTCTATAGGAAACACGAAGTACTGTCATCAGGGGAGGAAATGGGATGGTTTGCTTTTTTCTTGGTGACTTCTCACCCATCTAATAAAGGATGCAGAGAATTCTCAAGAGAAGCAGCAGACTAATACCCCAGGCCCCTGCGTTCTCTCCTTGAATCCTAGATGTTACAGAACCATCCCCACTTAACAGGAGGCACAGGGGCTCACAGAGGTTAGTTCAGCCAAGAATTCTTAGCTAGAAGGTCGATGAGTTTTAAAAGCGCGGCAGGAACAGGCGTAAAGCTTGCAGGGCTGGAGTTGACCACGTGGGAGCGGGTACTTATGGTAGGGTCCTAGCTTAAATCTCAGAGTGTTTAATAGTTACACGACATTGATCAAGTTGCTTCGCTCGTCTGGTTCTCAGTTTACCCACCTGCAAAATGGGGCTGTTCATTTCCAAGATGCACGTTCTAATATCTACGCAGCATGCTCGGTGACTGATTCATGATGCCTGGCAGACCCTAGGCCTCAGTTTCCCTATCTCTAAAAAGGGACAAGTATCCCTTATCTTGCCCCCGCTCTCGGGACTGTTTTGGGATTCAAAATAAAATAGGGACGGGACAAGAAAATGCCTTTTCCTCAGCGTTGGACATTAAGGATCCGGGCACCTACCCGCTAATGCTGGGAACCGCCGCCCCCTGCCGACTTTGCCGCGGCACTGGCGTCTTTAAGCGCAGCCGACGAACCTGCGCCTGCGCAGAACTCAGGCGCTCGGGCCCGCCTCTCAGGGGAGTGACTTCCTCTCACTGCGGGGCTTTGGCCCTGCCTACTTCCGGGTGGGCGGGCCGAGGGCTGGGCCACGTGACATTGTTCCTGCTCGCCAGAGATGGCGGCGCCCAGGGCGGCAGCGTGAAAGTTGGAGTGGAAAGACTGTCTGGTGGAGCTGGGATAAAAAACGGTGGGGACCTTGCGCGATGTCGCGACTGATCGTGAAGAACCTCCCGAATGGGGTGAGTGAATGGGGTGACTGAAAATGGGACCATCTGGAAACTGTGGGCCGAGGGAAAAGGTGGCCGGAGAAACTTGAGTTTTTCGCTTTGGGGACTCCTGGAAGATCTGGGACCCAAAAGGGCAGGAATCTGGGTTTATCCCCATTTGACTGCTGGGGAAAAGCGAGTATGGATGCTTGAGGTCTCCCAGCTGACTGGTGGGTACCTGACTCAAACCTGACAGTTCTTCCTAGGGAGATGCCAGCTCCTACTCTGTGTCCAATGCCCCACGCCCCGCTCCCGAGTCTCCTTACATTGCTCTCGCACTCGGGAGTGTGTTGAGGCACTTGGGGAGTATTACTGTGCGGAGTCGCGCGCGTTCCACGTCCCTCTGTCATCTCCCTTAGAGGAAGTGAGGATACTGGGCGGGTGTGGAAGGCAGTAAGCCATTTATCCAGTAAAGTAGGGAAGGGTGGCCCAGCCATGCTTTTCTGTTTCCTGAGACCACCACAGAACCTGACGGTAGACATTTTCAATAAAAACACGCCAGATAAATAATTGAGTGAAGAAACAGAGGAATGTAGATGGCTGGGTGCAGTGTAGCGGTGTGGATCATCCTTCCCATTTCACTATAACTCTTCTTGGGTGGGGAGCCCCACACCACTGGTGTGGCCACTAAGCTTGCGCCTCATGTACATAATGAGCCATTTGGATGGTTGGGGGTGTCTTCTGTACTCTCGCCTCTATATAGGGGCGTCTGTTTCCCTAGAAAGAGAACACAAAGCCATGTCTATTCTATTAGTTTTTCTTTCTTCTTACTTTGTCAGGAGGGTTTTATGACACGTGATTTTGAAAATTCAAACAGTACAGTAGTGTATAAATGAGAAGCAAAGATTTGCTCCATCCTGCTCTCCAGGAGTAACAATTTTTAGGATTCCCCATAGGCATCTCTGGGCATTTCTTGGACTCTTTAGCCCAATGACTATCTGCTGACTCTCCGCTATGAAAGACGAGGAGCTTAAATCATCTGTTCGTCCCCTCACTGTATTATTACTGTTTTTACTTTTTCCATCATTTACTCTCAATGGCGTACTTTAAAAATGTTTATTATTGCTCCAGCCACCACCTGTCAACAGTGTCTCTTTTTTTTTTTTTTTTTTTTTTTGTGGGTACCGGGGGGTCGACCTCAGGACCTCGCACGCCAGCAGGCGCCCGTGCCGTTGAGCGATATCACCGGCCCCTTTTTCATATGTGGGTTCCAGGAGTCGAACTTGGGCCCTCGCGCTTGCTGGGCAGGCGCTTAAGCCGCTGAGCTATCTCACCGGCCCAACAGTGTCTCTTGATGCCACCGTTTGGATGAGAATTTCAGCGTAGCTCACCTTTTCCTTTCCAGTTTCTGTTTCATTATGCATCTCAGTGTAGCTCCCTCTTTACATTGTTTGTCTTATCTGAGGAATGAAACCATTAATAACAAAAACATGAACAGCAGTAGCTAGCCGTTGGAGAGGTTACTGTTTAGCAACACTGAATCAGGTGCTTCAAATAAAGTAATTTATTTAACCCCCTTCTTAACCCCAAGTCAGGTTCCAGTCTTACTATCATTTTAAAGGTGGAAAAACTGAAGATGTTCTGATTTCCCTGAAGTCACACACAGTTGGTAATTCATATAGAATTGAATGATCTGGTCCTAGACTTTGCATTCCTGGCCACTATGCCTACTGTCTTTCTTAGCTTGATTGCATGAACTTTTCTTAATTATTTTCTAATAGGTAAAAAATTTAGTAGTGAGGACTCGTGATGTTGCTGACATTGTGGATAGAGGTGGACAAGAGTCGGTTCCTGCTTTTGTGGAGCTTGCAATGTAGTGGAAGAGACAGATGCCAGACCAAGGTGTAGGGAGTGAAGTATGAACCATGTGCAGCAGGAAGGGATCTAGGAAAGGCTTCCCGGGGGAGGTGGCGAACTGAGCATGAAGAGGAGTTAGGAAGTCACTCAGAAGTTTCTGGTAGAGGAATGGTAGGATCAGACTTGAGTGAGGACTCTCCCATACCATGGGGACATGAGTTCACTGTGTTTTTATTTTTGTTTCAGTACCGGCGATTGAACCCAGCTCCTTTGCATTAACCTACATCCCCAGCCATTGTTGTTGTTGTTGTTGTTGTTGTTGTTGTCATTGTTGTCTGTCTTTTTGAGATAGGGTTTCACTATGTAGTCCAGGCTGGCCTCAAAAGTCACAGCAATCCTCCTGCCTCAGCCTCCCAAGGGCTGGGATCACAGGCATGTGCCACCACGCCCAACATCCCAGCCCTTTTTATTTATTTATTTATTTATTGCAGTACCACAATTGAACCCCGGATCTTCACAGTAAGCCAAACCTCCAGAGCTATGCTATTTAAAAAAATTTTTTTCCCCTACTAAATTGCCTAGGGTGGGCTCAGATTTGTTATCCTCCTGCCTCAGCCTCTGCTGGGATCACAGGCACATGCCCCCATATCCAGCTGAATTCACTGTCTTTTATATATCTGAGCTGAGTCGCGGCCCTTGATTGTGTAGACCTTGGGCAGATCATTTGTTTATCATCTGCATATTGCACGTTCTCCTCTGTAAAAACAGGTATAAAAATTCCTCACAGCGATTGTGAGATTTTGAGGAGATCAGAGTGAAGAAGCTGCCTCAGAGAATTTCCTCCTTTCGGGCTGCCAAAGCGTGTACGTCCTTGCATTTTCAGACTCATTTTGGCTGTTGGTGGGGCCCTGAGTGCCCCCTCAGCCTGCTTCCACACACACAGTCTCCCAATCTCTGCTTGGCAAACTCACTGAGTTGTAAGGTGGCCCTGTGGGTGTGAGGATGGGGAAGCCAGGAGCCAGCTCTGCATAGCGTGGGGACCTCTTGACCGCATTGTAATAGTATCAGTGTGTTACTTGTCCATTGCTGCCTTAGCAAATTACCATAAACTTAGTGGTTTAAATAATACAAATGTGTTCTTATCATTTTAGAGTTTAGAACCCTAAAATCAAGGTTTGGGCAGGGCTGCAGTCCTTTCAGAAGCTGTGAGGGAGAGTCTGTTCCTTTACTTTTCTCAGCTTCTGGTGGCCATCTGCCCTTCTGGGCTCATAACCGCATCCTTTGCCTTCAGTCTTCAAAGCCAATAATGTAGCATCTTCCGATTCCTCTCCCTTTGTTTTCATCCTTATATCTCTTTCTCAGCCTCACCCTCCTGCCTTTCTTTTCCAGGACTCTTGTAATGACGTCAGTCCCACCTGGAAAATCCAAGATCATGCCCCCCACCTCAGGATTCTTCATCAAATCTGCAAAATCTCTCTTGCCATGTAATACGATATTAACCACAGGTTCCAGGGATTAGGACGGTGGCATCTTTTGGGGGGCTCTAACTGGCAGACACTTACCTAGCTCATCGTATTCACTGATTCATCTGTTCTGACAAGCCTATATTAGGTGTCTACTGTGTAGCAACCATAGTGCTGATTATGTAATTGGTCTTAGCCTCAAAGCAGCCTGGAGAGTAGGAAAATAGCATTTGCATCCCTGAAAGAGTTTCATTTCCTCATCAGTGAAGTGGGTGGGAGCCTGCTCATGGGCACACAGTCAGTAAGTGTTGGGTAACAGCTGGGACCTGGCCTGTATTGATTAGCTTCCCTGTAATTGAGACATAATACCCAATAACTTAAAGGAGGAAAGGTTTAATTTAGCTCACGGTTTCAGGAGATTTAGTCCATGGTCACTTGGCTCCAATTATGCTGTGGAGCATAACAGAGCAAAGCTATTATATTGATGGTGACCAGGAAGCAGAGCAGGGCAGCAGCACCAGAGAGGAATAGGCAAGGGACAGACACGTATCCAAGGTCACACTTCCATGACCCACCCAGACACACCCAGAAGCATGCTTTGCTAATCTGCTAGGCGTTTCTTAATCCAATGAAGTTTACATAACAGTATTAACAGTCACACCAGAAAAGCTCACAATGCCACCTCCTCGTCTCAGGTCACCCTTGAAGCATCCTGGGGCCTCTGGGTTTTTGGCCTATTTTGTCCTTTTGCTCTGAGGATATCCCAGCTCCTCCCTTGTGGCGCCCATTCTGTTGCAGATGAAGGAGGAGCGCTTCCGGCAGCTGTTTGCCGCCTTCGGCACGCTGACCGACTGCAGCCTGAAGTTCACCAAAGACGGCAAGTTCCGGAAGTTTGGCTTCATCGGCTTCAAGTCGGAGGCGGAGGCCCAGAGAGCGCTGAGCCATTTCAACAAGAGCTTCATCGACACAGCCCGCATCACGGTGAGTCGGCGGCAGGAGTCTCACCCTTGTTGCCTGTCCAGAGTGATGCCAATGATCTGTCCCTCAACACTTGGTCCCAACTCTGTCCTCTTCAGACCGTGAGGTCATACGCTTTCACATGCATGAGATTCCCCATGTGTTGTTAGGGCTGTTTGCTGGGCGTGTCCCTGGGGTTACTGAATCATAACACAGAGGTGGGGCTCAGAAACACGCATGCCTCACTAATGGTCAAGCGAGGCGAGGACTACACTTGGAGGACTACAGGTGCGGACCCTTAACAAGCTTCCTGCATCTGGTGCCGTCAGCACTGTGGCAGGGCAGGCACCAGGGACCAGGGGGGAACAGGAGCCCCCTCCCCTGGTCAGGGAGGAGTCAGGAAAGCTTCCTGGAGGAGGACATCCCACTCAGCTCACCCATGCATTTAATGACACAATAAAGCATTTCTCATTCTTTGTTGACAAGAAAAAAAAAAACAAAAAAAATGGACAAGTGTGAGTCACATGATTGCATGTAGCACTACCGTATCCCTCGGTCTCTATGTATATGATCTGTGTCAAGGGCGCACTGCTAGGATTTTCACCAGGTTACAGTGACCCCTCTCTCTAGATGGCAGGAACTGGATTAATTTTCTGGTAACTCCCATTGTACTTTTTTCCTTGTTTGAATTGTGAGCCATGAACGCGTGTCATCGTTACAGTTGTGTGGAAAGGCCACACAAGAGGAGTGCAACTCAGTGGCAGTCTCTCTCCCTGGGACAGTAGTTGGCCAGCCAGCATCAGTCTTCGGTGCCACTCAGAGTGGCTGGGGTGGCAGTGCCCACTGTGGGCTCCCAGCAGGACTAACCCTCCCAAAGGTTGCCTCTGAGAGTGCATTTGAGGGTTAGGGCCCAAGATCTACATGGGCTTCCTACTCAGTGCTCTTCCAGCCCCCTGTGGTCACCCCGCTTTCCCTCTCACCCTAGAACTGTTCTCTGGGGGCAGCTGAGCTTGCCTCATGATGATTAGAGTAACCTGGCAGCCACTGCCTGCATTGCCCCTGCTGAGCACATGGCTGTGTTCATGTCACAACCATCCTTTGGCATGGTTGGCTAAGAAACTCGACTCCCTGTTCCTGAGACACCCTAAGTTCTGATGTCCACCCTGGGTCACCTGGGGCGAGTTACTTTCCATCTCTGTGCTTTGGTTTCCTGGTCTGGGAATGGGAGAGGAGCAGCTCCTGCCATTGGGAGGCCCAGTGTACTGACACTGGCAGAGCGCTGAAGACAGTGACCACATGTGGGTTCCTAATAAATAACTTAAAATGACTTTCCAGGGGATAAGCCAAGGTTGGGGGTGATAACGTGTAATTTGCTTCAGTTTACTCCTCAAGTTGGTGGCAACTGCCTGTCTGTAAAGTCCAAGCCCCCTGATGCCATGATGGCTGTGAAAAGCACCCCCTTTTTCCCTCTCAGGTGGAGTTCTGCAAGTCCTTTGGGGACCCGACAAAGCCCAGAGCCTGGAGCAAACACGCCCAGAAACCAACCGAACCCAAGAAGTCTTTGCAAGACTCCACCTGCCCAGAAACTAAGAAAGTAGGCCAATGTCACTCCATTTGCATCCCCAGTGTCAGCAGGGTGGTCCCTCCCCAGGGCAGGGCAGTCCAGTTCCCTCACGCCTGTGTGACCCTCACCATCTGTGCCTTCTGCTTTTAGGACAAGAAGGAAAGGGAACTGAGTGACCTGGAGAAGGTGAGTGTCCCGTTCGTTGAGAGGGAGGGGCTGGCCCAGGATGCACAGCGCTGCGTCTGTGGGTTCTGTCTCCTTGTCTGGCAGAGTCTACTCTGCCTTCCTGGCCCTCAGGGTGCACTGGGGGCGTGAACTGGGAGGATACGCTTGCCCTCCCGAGGATGAGGGAGGCCGAGCCCCGCCTGAGCCAACTCTGCCTCTTCTCTCTCCTCCCCGCATCCCTGCTGCGCCGCCCCGGTGCCACCAGCTGAAGGAAGATACCGAGTTCCAGGAGTTCCTGTCGGTTCACCAGAAGAGGATGCAGGTGGCCACATGGGTGAATGACGCACTGGTCGCTGAGGCCCCTAAAGGGAAGAGCAAGCCAGCCAGCGACTACCTGAACTTCGACTCTGACTCTGGGCAGGAGAGTGAGGAGGAGGCGGAAGCAGCAGAGGAGGAGCCCGAAGGTGAGGCCGCCCATGCTCCATGCCAGGGTATGTGCCCTGCCTGTGCCTGCCATCGTGCTGACCGCCACCGGGGTCCCCTCTGTCACACACCAGGAATGGGCCAGCCGGACACTGCCCTCGAGCACTCTCCAGTGAAGTAATGAGCCCACTGCAGGGACCTCTGCCCTGTCAGTCGGTCCCTCAGGCACTGCCTTAGGCCTGGGGACGGCAGCGAGCAAAACACAGAAGAACCTGTGACCCTGTGAGCTTCGTGCTGGGGAGGGGAGAGGAGCAGCGGGCCGAGCAGCACCCCGTTGAGGGCACTGTCTGGTGGCGAGTGCTTCGGAGAAAGCCAACAGGGCCCTGGGGAGCTGGGGCTCAGGGTGGGGGACTCGCTGGGCAGGGCAGGGCGGGAGCCTTGTGCCTCCAGGGGCCCAGACTGTGGTGGCACTGATGGGTGAGGAAAGGACCAGTTGCAGTGCTGAGGTAACTGCTGTGACAGTCCCTAAGAGCAGTGCAGCCCGCCCTTTCCCTCTGGGCACCAATCAGGCAATGTACAAACACCCTCTTCTATAGGAAGTACACTGCATGCAGAGGATACAAAGTAGCAAGTTAGTAGAATGAACAAGTTTGAAGACCTAATGTATAACATGAGGAAGTCATTAGAACTGGGGTATTGTAGTTAGGAATTTTGCAAAACTCCCCAAGTAGTAGGTAGCTGCTTCTCCCACGGGGCAGAAATGGATCACTATGTGAGGCTCTAATTGCTTCCGCTGCAGTAACCATTTTACTGTGTATGTGTGTGGTGTGTGTGTATTTTAATAGTCATATGTGGGAAGAGATTGAATCAGTTGGGCACAGTGGCACATGCTTGTAATCCTTGTACTCACGAGGCTGAGGCAGGAGGATCATGAGTTCGAGGCCAGCTTAGGCTATAGTGAGTTCAGGGCCAGCCTGGACTAAATAGTAAGGCCCTATCTTTAAAAAAATGAGTGCTTAAACAATGACCGTAAAAGGAGACAGTGGGACTGGTGACAGAGCCACAGAGCTCTCAGTGTCTAACACATGAAATAGCAAAACCTCAGTAGCTTTGCCTGCCCACTCGGTGCTCCTTATCGTATGATTTATTGGAGCTGTCAGGCACAGGGGCGCTGGTCATGCTTGGTGTGGCACCAAGGGCCACCTGTCCCCTGCTGTCTCTGGTTTGCTGGCAAAGGTCGCTGACCCTGGCTTTGCTGCTTTTCCAGAGGAGCAGGGCCTCAGGCCCACGGCAGCTGCGCAGAAGGAGCTGTCGGATATGGAGTACCTGAAATCCAAGATGGTACAGGCTGACTCGGCCTCTTCCTCGGAGGAGGAGGAGGAGGAGGAGAGTGAAGACGAAGCTGTGAACTGTGACAAGGAGAGTGAGGCTGAGGAAGAGGAGGAGTCCACTGTGCCAGCCCAGCAGGAGATAGAGCACAGGGCAGCCAGCCTGGGACGCAGGGCCCCGCCTGGGCATGGGCGGCCTCAGGACGGGAAAGCCAAGGTGCGCGTGCATCTTGGGGACAGAGGGACGGAGGGAGGGCCGTACTCGTGTTTGCCCACGGTCCCTGCCGCCCCGAGACCTGTGCAAACTAGCCTGCCGCTGGCTTGCTGCATGTGACTACCACCCGAAGTTGGGCAGGGGTGAGCAGGTCACCCTTCGTGTTTAGCAACACGGCATCTGCAAAGTGCTAGGTGTGTGTGGCACCGAGAGGTCCCCGCACCAGTGACAGCAGTGTCACTGTACCTCAGGGCTCCTTCCTGACCCCTCTGGCCCTCCCCGCAGCCTGGGATTCAACACCCCTTCCAGTCCTTAGACGTCCCCGTCCACCTGCTGCCTTGGCATGGGGGAACTCACTGCGCCCTCTCTGTTCCCTGCCATCCCTCAGATGGAGAAGCCAGCCAACCAGAAGGAGCCCACCACCCCCCACACTGTGAAGCTGCGGGGCGCCCCGTTCAACGTCACAGAGGTACATGCTCGTGGGGCCAGGGGCAGAAGCCCGGGAACAGCAGGTGAGGGTGGGGCACCAGGAACTTTTGCTGCCTGGGAGCAATAGGAGCTGAGGATGTGATCAAGACGAAATCAGAGGCCAGAAAGGCTGATAGGTAACATCTCAGGCACGTTAGTGTCTTGTCATCGTAAGGAAGCAAGGACACCTGCATCAAGACGGGGGAAGACTGGCTTCTTTCACCAGTATCTACCTCGGGTGTGGGCAGACTTCCTACAGAGGGGACGGGGACAGCTGGCGAATATGTAAAGCCTTGTGAGTACAGCCTCTGTTGTGCCTCCTCTACCCTGTGCTTATGACACAGAAACAGACGTGGGTAAGCAAATAAGCGTGGCTGTGTTCCATAAAACTTGCTGTGTAAAAGCAGGCAGTGGGCCAGATCTGGCCCATGGGCTGTAGTTTGCTGATTCTGGGGCTAAAAGAGCAGAGAAGATGTAGCTAAATAAAAAGAATGTAAAAATCCCCTGTGGCTGGGATGGCTATATAAATTATCGTCTACGCCGAGTTGAGAGTCGGGCTGTAGCCAGAGGGCGTTCCAGCGTGCAGGTGTGATGACTGCAGACAGGACCGCCAGCCGTGCCAGGCCCACTGTGTCCCGCCGGTGACGGCCACTCCCACATTGGGGCCTGTCTTCTTAAACTTTTTTTCTTCACATGCAAACATTGACCCCTGTCTATTTTTATTTACTTGACTTTTTGTGTGTGTAAGTTTGTATCAGGACTCTTGCGGAATGTAACGATTACATTCATCGTGAGGAGTCGGTGCATATGTAACACATCTTTTTGCATCCCCTCCCCCTCTCGATGGTGTCTTTTTGGGTTTTTTGTGTGTGTGGGTACCGGGGGTCGACCTCAGGACCTTGCGCGCCAGCAGGCACCTGTGCCGCTGAGCGATATCACCGGCCCTTTTATTCATATGTGGGTTCCGGGAGTCAAACTCAGGCCCTCGTACTTGCCAGGCAGGTGCTTATGCCGCTGAGCCATCTCACCGGTCCTGTCTTTTTGTTTTTAAAAAGCATTCCTTCAGAGGAGGTGGTACAACCCTCTTTTCCCTCACCCTGATACTGCCACAGCATCACTTTTCATGTAGCGTGCTTTTCCTTACTAGGCCTATTCTTTGATGTTTTTAGAAGGATAAATTAGAAGGTGGGGATGATTTTCGCTATTACAAGTACTAATGCAATTCTTCGCAATCAGAGAGCAGCAGACTATTTTTTTAAAGGCCAGGTGGTAGGTATTTTAGGCTTGGTTAGCTGTACAATCTCTGTCATTCTTTCTCTTCTTTTTAAAGCGTGCTTTGGTAGGGTGACGAACCACTCCCAGTTTGCAGGCCTTACAGAACCAGGCACGGGTGACAGTTGGGCCATGGGCCAGAGTTTGGCAACCCTTGTCCCGGGTGAATGGTGCCTGTGAGCACGCACATGTGTATTTTTAAGGCACTGACACAGAACGTCACTTGTCCCCCTTGTCACTTGACCTGATCTGTCCTCTTCTACCAAAGGATGAGACTCCCCATTTCCCTGAACCTCGTGTGAACTGCTTTAGTGTTTACCAATGTGACAGGCAAAAGTGGCATCACATTTCAACTTATACTTAAAGTTGCTGGTGAGATCTGCTGTCCTTTCACACTTGTAAATGGGGTGTTTTTCCTTGTTTGGAAAGTACTGAGCCTTTTTTCTCTCAAAGTGTTCATCTCTTTTGATAATCTGTGTACTTACAAATATTTCGAATACTGGCAAATCTGTGTGTTTACAAATACAGTACTTCTCAAAGTTCTAAGCAGCAGACACTTGGGTTTTATGGGAGTGCATTGTCTGAATTTTGGGTCAGAATTCTTTCAGTTCCAACCATGCAGGAAGCCACATGTTTATTTAAGAAAAAAAGTCAGATGCGTACTAGCAAACTTAATGCACAGAAAAGTTTGTGTATTTCCTCCTCACAATCGTAGAAAAAAACTATTTCTTGTTTATATCAACCGAACAGATAAACTTACTCTAACAAATGTTGCTTGCGGAGACGGGGCTTAATGGACATTCTAATAAAATCTTCATAGCTTCTGTACAAAGAAAATGTTGAATTTCACCGAAAGAGTTGGAAAGCCAGGCTTCATTCCCAGAATATAAACATTCTAGTTCTTCCTTAACTGCTGAAGAACTGGAGAAGTTTGATGCGATCACACTTAACAGTTTCATCTAAACTGGGCCAAGTGTCAAGGGGCAGCCTGAAATGTGCTGCCAGGAAAGACCCCCCCCCTTACTAGTTGCTGAAAAATTATTTTAAAGCTACAGTAGTTAGAACAGTTCAGTTTAGGTGAAAGGGTTGACAGGTTACTGGACAAGCCAGATTATCCCATAAATAGTAAGGGAATATTCATTACCCTTTTAAAATTTTTATTTATTTTTTGTTTTGTTTTGTTTTGCTTTTTGTGCTGGGAATGGAAGTCAGGGTGTCCTGCACGCTAGATAGGTGTTCTATCCTTGAGCTCCACCCCAACCCAATTAACTTTTTTTGAAGGAAAACAAAAGGATGGACCCCTTCTTGTTGTAGCAACATAAATTTAAGGTGTATTAAGGATTCAAGCTTTAAAAGTATCTTTTTAAGCAATTTGCAAAACTTGGAGGCCATAAGGAAAAAGATGGACGAACTGATTACGTGCCGATTAAAACTATTAGGCAACAAATGTCATAAAGTTAACAACAAGCCACAGGTATTAATAGCTCAACAGTGAAAAAAAACTTACTTCTTTAATTTACAGATAGACTTTTATAAAGGACATATGAACCAGTAGAAAAATGGACAAAGGGAAGGAGGTTTTGCAAGAAAAAAGAGTTCAGATGGTGTATACAGATGTTTGAATTCACTCATAATTATTTTTTTAAAAAGAGCAATAAAACAAACCTAGGAGATCATGTTTTCCACATGCCAAATCGGCAGACGTTTTCAACCTTTGATGCTAAACCCTTCTGCATGCTGTTGGCTCAGCCTTCAGAGGGTGACTTGGCACTGTCAGAACCAGGTGTGTCCGTGCCTGTACTGACCCAGGAACCTGCCCCGCAGGTGAATTACCCAAGTCCCCCGATATCTGAGTGCATGGATGCTTGCAGCAGCTTTCTTTTGTTGCCGATTCATTTATAACTTAATGTGTTCGTATATGGTCATTTCATTCATAGAAACAAAAAACTGGAAACAGCCTTTGAACTCCATCACGGGTGAAGTGGTTCTAGCTGTGATTCTCAATGGGATGAACTGCCCCCTCTGGGACATGTGACGGTGCATGGAGACATTTCTGATTGTCACAGCCATTGGGAGTGGGGCATCTAGGGAGCAGAGGCCGGGGATGCTGCCAGATACCTGTAGTACATGGGTCGGCCCCACAACAAAGAACTTCCAACCCCCAAATGTCAGCAGTGCCACCATTGAAAAGCCCTGGGATGACTAAACCGCGACACACTAAAGCAGTAGAGTACAGCATGTCATCAGAATGATGCACTGGTCCTAGTAGGTGCCTAAGACGAGGAAACCTGTTTGAAAGAACTTGATAGTTACAACATGTGGAGTATTCATGTGAAAACTTCGGAATCTGTTGCACTTCTTGCATTTATCAATAGTGCTTTGACTTTAATTATGTGCGATAGTCTGGGCCTTGCACTGGCTTAACCAATTAAGTCCACTGATGAAAATGGGTTTGCTGCATTTATTTAACAACAAGAAGTCAGTAAGAAGTAAGAGTGTAATTCTGGTCATTGGAATTACGGATCTTTCTTGTTTCCTAATTGCACTTTTCAGTGTTAGTTAGAATATCATACCCTGTGTGTTCTTGCTTTTTAAAAATGTGTTTAAGTCATACCCATGTCCAAAACAGGGAGTAGTTAAGAAAATGGGGACCTGTATGCAGTATCACTTCAGGTTTAGCGCCATAAAGTACAGTAGTGTGAACAGATATTCACAGTTTAATGAGAAGTGGAAAAGGCTAAATTTAACCTCAAGTAAATTTTAAAAACTACTCAGAGGATGGAAGACGATGCCTTAAAATGCTGATGGTGACATTCTTTATATTTATATTATTCATTTCTTTCAAAATTTTCTCAGGGTAATTTTATTTCAGAATGGAGAAAAGACACATGTAATTTTAAAGGAAAGAAGAAAAATTCTGAAGGATGAGGTGCTTTGCAGTCTTTTCTGACTTGGAGATTTTGCCCCTTATCTCTTTATTAGATAGATTGCACTTGTAGCATTGAATTGATAGTGGGAAAATTTTTCTTTTTCTAATAGAAAAATGTTCTAGAATTCCTGGCACCCCTGAAGCCAGTGGCCATTCGAATAGTGAGAAACGCTCATGGGAACAAGACAGGTAAGGTCCCTGGGATGTCAGGGGGTGAGATCAGGTGTCCCTGACCTTTTTAGCACCAAGTACCGGTTTTATAGAAGACAGTTTTCCGCTGGCCAGGGCGGTGGGGGGTGACTCGGAAACATGTGGATCCCTCACATACAATTCGTGGTGCGGTTTGTGCCCGTGAGGGACTAATCCACCGTTGATCTGGCAGGAGGCGGAGCTCAGGGGGTGATGCCGGCTACAAAGCCTCGGTTCCTCTGCTGCCATCCACCTGCTTTGCAGCTGGCTCCTGATAGTGGCCCGGGGACTGGGGACTCCTGGGTTAGAGGAGCAGATGTGCAGGTCAAAGACTGGCGCCACTTGTTTAAAGGAAAAGCTTTCTTTTTTTTTTTTTTTTTTTTGGTACGGAGAATCAAACTCAGCACCTGATACTTGCCAGGCAGGCGCTGTGCTGCTGAGCTGTATCCCCGGCAGGAAAAGCTTTAAGGACAGCATTTGTTTGTTTGTTTGTTTTGTTTATTTTCCTATTTGTTCTTCTCAGTTCTGTAGATGTGGTGAAACCCTTCGGGACAAGGCTTGGTCTCTTGTCCCCACCCCGGCTGCCTGTGCTTACCTATAGGCTGTCCTGTTCCTCAGATACCAACAGGGCTGCGACTGCTGGGCCAAGTCCGTGAGCAGCCCGGGTGGCGGGTGGGGCCCTACCTTCCTGAGTGGGTGTGGTCCTGCCCCAGCCGTGTCTCTTCAGTTCCACCCTGGGCACTTGTCCCCCTCCCTTGGTCTCAGAGCCCTGGATCTGGCTGCTCTGAGGTGGGGACCCTGGAGGGACTGGGTGCTTGCTGCCAGCCTACTTGCTGGCCAGGCCAGGAGATGCAGTGGCAGAATGGCCACATCTGGGCTGAGGCCACATGGCCATGGGAGTCCAGCACTGCAGGGCGAGTGGCGTCCTTGGCAGGAAGAGGCTGCCGGGCAGAGTGATGGAGGTTTCCCAGGCCAGCGCTTGAGGAAGAGCGTGCCTGTGCATCTGGGATAGTCTGGTCCCCCTCTGCCTACGTCCCCTCTTAGCCCCAGGGGCCACTCACCAGGCTGACTTGCGACTGGCCTTGCCTCTCTCCTTGCACACTCGTGTGCAGTAGCAGGCAGGAGAAGGAGCCCAGCTTCAAATCCCAGTCTTGTGAGCTTGGACAAGGGCCACAGCCTCAGTGTCCGTATCTGTGCAGCGGGCTGAACCTGCGTGTCCTGTGGGGGACTCAGAGCTGACCTTTGAACAGTCCCATGAAAACCATGGCGAATGTCAGTAGTGCTGGTGCTGATGGTGTCCCCTGGCTCGTGGCACTAGAGAGACCAGACAGGAAGCAGAAAGCAGCATCTTTGAGTTGTCAGGGCTGAGAGAGAACCCTCTTGGGGCTGCTGCTGGAGAGAGCCAGCACAAAGCAGGTCACTTGGAGGGCAGCCGGCGTCCCTGCAGAGGAGCTGGGAGGAGGCAGGCCAGGCCCTCAGGTCTCGGCAAGTGTGGGCTTTGGCCCGCTGGGGGCTTTGGGCAGGAAGGGCGGGCAGGTCAGGATGGTGCCCTGGCTGGTGGAGGGGCCTGGAGCAGGGCCTGCGGAGGCTCTGGCGCTCCTGGTGTGAGCTGGGCCTTGGTGGCTGTGGAGGAGGAAGAGGAAGGAAGGGGATGGAGGAGGAAGTGGGTGGAGGATGTTTATGGGGTAGATGAGGTGCCTGCACGAGGGACAGAGGGAGAACAAATCACAGAGTGAATCTGAACTGCCTTGTGATGGAGGCAGAAAACCCATGGGCTTCAGACCAAGTTGCACATTGCCACCACATAGCCCTGTGTCCCTGCACGTGTCACTTACTTAACTGAGCACCCACTAAGGGGAAGATGTGGTGGCCTCTGCTCAGGAGAGACTCCACTGCCACCTGTTTCTGTGCAAGTCAGGCCTCGGCAGCTCCAGGGAAACTGGTCTCAAAGGTGGCCCCTGGGTCTGAGTTGGGCACAGCACCGTCCCCACGGGCAGAGTGCAGGGGTGGGAAGGGGCTGGGAGGAGGTCGCAAGGCTTGTGTTTCTGACCCCGGAGGCCCAGCATCTTCAGCCACAAACCAGGCCATGGGGTTCAAGTGCTCCCTCGTGAGGGCCGGGCTGGGCTGGGGAGCATTCATTTGTGTTTGGAGATGTAGCAAAGACAGAGGTTCCCCCACTCTGCACCCAGCAGGGGGCGGGTGTCCCCATGACTCCCACAAGTGTGCCACAGTCTGCAGAGCTCACCTTTGCCATCGTCCCCTCTTAGGGTACATCTTTGTGGATTTCAGCAGCGAAGAGGAAGTGAAAAAAGCACTGAAATGCAACCGCGAGTACATGGGTAAGGAGCGCCGAGCGGGCGCGGTCACAGAGCGAGCGTGCATGTGAGTGTGCGTGTGTGATACGCTGAGCGTCCTATGCCAGCCGCTGCTGTGGGCACGGGGAATGCAGCAGTGTGCGAGGCAACCACGGTCCCTGCCCCTACAGCTGCCACGGCAGGGAGAGATGGGCAGTGAGAAGTAAACGAGGTGCCCGCAGAGCACAGCAGATGGAGACGGCGTGTCTAACAGGGTCACATCTGCTGTGGCCTGGCTGACGGGGTGTGTGGGACGCACACCCGGAACTGACAACACAAGCTTGAGCTCATGGGGCGGGACATCCGGTAGCCAGAACACCGAGTGGACCATCCTAGAGTTGGGCGCATGTGATCTCTGGTCCATCCCTGGTCTAGGAGTGATCTAGTGCTGCGGGTTTTCTCAGGAAGATGGGACGCTCGGGCGGGAGGCGTTCCTTGAGCTCCTGGTGGTACACGTAGGACGCAGGTGATAGGTGAGCTAATTAAGCGCACGGATGCAGCAGCAGTTCAGCAGCAGGTGCAGTAGTTGTCCAGGGTCAGGTTGTCACTAAGACCCATCCCATAGTGCAGCAGCCGGCAGTGCCAGAGTTCGGTTCCCAGAACTCAGGATGCATCCCAGCGGTCTGGGGTGGCCCAGGTGGGCTCCTCCAGGTTAAAGCTAGACCACAAGATGAGCGAGGTCCCTGGGGCACAGGCTCCATCCTCACCCGCCTTGGCTGTGGCATCTGGAAGATAGCAGAGAAGAGCCTGGACTCACCGACCAGGGTGTCTGCAATTCCGGGGCTCCCCCCACCCCTAGCACTGACCCCTATCCTCTCTTAGGCGGGCGTTATATCGAGGTGTTCAGGGAGAAGCAGGTCCCTGCAGCCAAGGCGCCCCTGAAGAATAGCAGCAAAGCTTGGCAGGGCCGGACACTCGGGGAGAACGAGGAGGAGGAGGACCTGGCCGACTCCGGGAGGCTCTTCGTGCGCAACCTGCCCTACACCAGCACCGAGGAGGACCTGGAGAAGCTCTTCTCCACCTACGGTAGGCGTCCTCTCCAGGCCACCATAGCCCAGTGGCAGGTCCCCAGGGCTGTGCCTGGGGCTCTAACACAGTCCTGGGCTGAGGCCCATCTACCTGTCACCAATTCCTGACCTTGGGCAGAGGGCTGCAGCCTGCGTAAGGGGCTCCTGTCCCTGAGCTGCTTGGGCTCAGTGTTGTCTTCTGCTGTCTGAACTCAACTTGGCACTTTTGCTCTTGAAACACCAGGCTGCGGGGATGGAGATGTCTTGCTTGCCAGCCCCATCCTCGCATCTCTGGGCCCCTTGGCCTGGGAATCCTCTGCTGGGCCAGCCAACAGCCCTTTGCTGGCGGTGGGGGCTGGTTTTGTGGTCGCCCCTGCTGTTCCTAGGCCAAGAACTTGGGTGCCTGTAGCTCAGCTTGGTCATGCAGATAGTGTGGGCGTTGAAGGGAAGGAACTTGGGGCTCAACAAGGGACGAGGACTTGGCACCTGTGAGGTCCCTTGGTTTACCTGGAGGCCGGAGCAGGTGCTGGAGGATCAGAGAGACTGCATGAGTGCATAGGAGGGGCAAGAGGCTCTGAGTTGTGGGCAAGAGGACCCCAGGTTTTGGGGTAAGAAGGCCCTGCATGGGACCTGCTGGTAGGTGAGGTGGCATCTTAGCCGATATCTACCCTGTCCTGCTCACCAGGTTCCTCCGCATGGGCTGGTGCCCAGTTTAGGCTGCAGGGCTGGGCAGGCGTGAGAGGCTTTGTCCAAAGACTAGGGTGTCTCCTGGGGAAGACAAAGACCCAGAGAGGGACATGGCTGCTCCACAGATCATACTTCAAGCGTGATGAGCTCCAGCTAGCATTTAGAGGGCCCTGAGCACAGCGGTGGTGCTGGCACATCACATGTCACGTGTCAGCACGTTCCACCCAGGCCGGGTGCTGTCATGCCGCATTGCAGGGAAGAAGCCAATGCCTGTGCCATCAGAGTGACTTCCCCAAGGTAGCCACACATGCAGTGTTGGCACCTCACCCTTCGCTCTTAGAACAGACTGTAGGAAGTATCAGGTGACACCCTTGACCTAGAGGTTGGTCACCCTGGGCCAAGCAGCCGCGGTGACCTGGAGCGGCCGTCCCACACTCCTACGGGTCAGCCCTGACTCACAGGGTGGACGAGTCTCCTGTCCTCAGGTCCCCTGTCGGAGCTGCACTACCCCATCGACAGCCTGACCAAGAAGCCCAAGGGCTTTGCCTTCGTCGCCTTCCTATTCCCCGAGCACGCTGTGAAGGCCTACGCGGAGGTGGACGGGCAGGTGTTCCAGGTGAGGGGGCTGAGGTGATCAGGGAGGGCTGTGGGTGTATGTGTGCACATGCGTGCATGTGTCTGTATTTTGGACCTAAGACTTCTCAATGGCCTGGCAGGCTGCGACCTCAGAAGAGCTGCTACAGGGTAAGACCCTCCACGAGGACAGGGGCTTGGTCTGTTCCCCTCACTGATCTGTAGCATCTAGAATAGCACCAGGCGCAGAGTGGGCCCAAAGTATATGTTGAGTGAATAAACGTGCCCTTTGCTGCCAGAAATACCTCCATGGCAGAGGAGTGAGCAAGGAGGGTGTCTGCCAGGCTTGGTGGTGCACACCTTCTAGTCTCAGCACTCTGGGAGGCCAAGGCAGGAGGGTTGCCAAGTTTCAGCCCAGCCTGGGCAATTTAGTGAGACCTTGTCTGAAAATTTTTAAAAGAGGGGACTGATGGTTGAAGATGTAGCTCAGTGTGAAGGCCCTGAGTTCAGTGTTCAGTACTGCAAAATAAAAAAAAGAAAAGCATCTACCATGGGCGAGGAGAATGACCGCTTAGGGTAATGTGGGACACTCCTTTTCCCGGTGTCCCCAGGGGAAGGGCTTCGTTCACCGCACTCCCCAGGCTGCCTCGTGGCTCTTGGTCCTCTTCTTTGCTTGGTCCTCTTCTTTCTTTGTAGTCACCAGGCCACGTGTTCCTACTCTCACACATGGGGTGGGCAGGGCCTGCTGCAGGGCTTGCTCATACAGTGGCAGTTTCCTTGCCTCATCTGCAGCAGCTCAAGTGGCCTGGGAGCGGCCACACAGTCACCCTGCCTGGCGTCCCTGTCCTCCAGTCACAGCTTCTGCTGAGTGCAGTGTCCTCTGCTGGCCGCTGGCGTCCTTGAGGGCTCTTGCTCACCACTCCCCCCCGCCCCTTCAGGGCAGGATGCTGCACGTGCTGCCGTCCACCATCAAGAAGGAGGCCAGCGAGGAGGCCGGTGCCCTGGGGTCGTCTTACAAAAAGAAGAAGGACTCCAAGGACAAAGCCAACAGCTCCAGGTCCCTGGCAGCCAACAGTGGCTTCTGAGCCCCTTTGCTCTCACTCCTGCCTGGCCAAGCCACCCGGTTCCTTTCACTCTGCAATGGGTATAATCCAGAGCCTCCCCCAGCCTCAGTTTCTTTATCTGCAAAGTGAGGCAAGGAGCGCAGTGCCTTAGTCATGTGGTGGTGTGTGGCACGAACCCAGCCCAGAGGCAGTGCTTGACATGTTAGAGCTTGCCAGTGTCACCGGCTGTCCCAGTCTCAAGCATGTGTAGTTAGCCTGTGACAGGTCTGTTGGAGGGAGGGGGCTTAGGAAGGCAGGGCTGGAGCTGTAGCTTTTGTGACTGAAAGTCCCCCGTTCTGCCACACTGTGACCCCGCTCTGCCTCTGCCCCTCAGCTCCCACAACTGGAACACGTTGTTCATGGGGCCAAATGCCGTGGCTGACGCCATTGCGCAGAAGTACAACGCCACCAAGAGCCAAGTGTTTGACCACGTGAGTGGGGGACCTGTGCGTGTACGTATGTGTTGTGTGTGCTGTGTATCCACGTATCGTGCTTTCAGATGCACGTATCCACGATTAGACAACAGCTGAGTGACTCTTAGACCAAACCTGCGGTGTTCCCAGCCAGTTGACAGAGGCGACGTGGATGGTGCCCGTTAGTTTTAGCCTCCGTTGTTCTTCACTCTCCCCCGCAGGCACCCAAGGTCAGTGCTGTCACAGAAGTGGAACGCACGCCACCTCTGTGACTGTTGATGTCCCAGTGGCCACATTGCAAAAAGAAACAGGCCAAATTATAAAAAATTTTAATAATGTATTTTACTTAACATATCCAAAGTATTATTTCAACATAAGGACAGTGTTAAAAAAATTACAAGATATTTCTCATTCTTTTTTTCTGACTAAATCCATTGTCTTTTAGACTCGGCACAGTACTAATTTGAACATGTCCCGTTTCCGGCATGCCATGGCTCTGTGGCTTGTGGCCACCGTTCAGGGCCGTGCAGCTTGGCCTGAGTCTGGAGAGGGACCTAAGTGTTGGCAGGGGCTCAGGTTCCACGTGTCCCTCTGAGCCACAGGAGCTCAGCAGTGCTGGGAACAGAGAGGGTCCCCCATCCAGTGCCTTCTAGCGGAGGAAGACCCTGGCCATGACCAGAGCTAAGGACACTAAAGCCTAAGGCAGCATGGGCTGTGACAGCAAGGGTGGGTGGGCAGTCAGCAGGGCGACACAGAAGCAGAAACAGTGGGACGAGGGGGCAGGAGGTAGGAGCCCCCTGAGACCAACGTCACAAGCAAGAGGGGACAGCAAGCTGGGCAGGTAGGAGGAGCAGAGATCCGCCCGGCTTCTCCAATGGGAAAAGGGCACAGGGCAGTGCAGGAAGGGGAATGTGAAGAGGGGTCTGTGAAGTCCTGCATGCACTGTGTGTGACACGGGGACCCAGAGCCATGGCCACACCAACTGAACCCATTTCTCCTGAGCCTTCTTCTCGGCCGCTGGTCAAGGAGGCAAGCACATCAACTATCTGACAGGCAGCAGGCGTCTTACTTTCCTCTCCCACAGGAGACCAAGGGCAGTGTGGCCGTGCGTGTGGCCCTGGGGGAGACGCAGCTGGTCCAGGAGGTGCGGCGCTTCCTGCTCGACAACGGGGTCTGCCTGGACTCCTTCAGCCAGGTGGGTCCTCGCTGCCCCTCCAGCAGGCTGCCCCTGGAGCCTCATTTCAGGGGAAACCTGTGGGCTTGCTCCGCATAAGTGTCCCTTCCAAAGGACATGGGTACCCAAACTCACGGGCCGCCCAGGGTGTGAGCTCCTGGGTACTTCCTGCTCCCCACAGCCTTGACAGAGGTGGTGGGAAGAAGCCCTGGGCACTGAGGCACAGGTGTCTGTCATGAGAAACTTGGCTGTGTGTCCTGGGAGGTCCAGCAGGGGCTGTGGCCGGGCACTGTCGGGATCAGGTGTCTCAGAGAGAGGGGCTGGGATTAGACTCATGAGCCACGAAGCCTGGGGCTCAGCCCTCTGAGAGCTGCCCCTCATTGATGGAACAAGTGGGCCTCCGGCTCTGCTTCCCAAGGACCTGGCCACTGGGGTCCCAGACAGAGCCCGTTGCCCAAGAATGGCACAGATCTGTGCTGCTGTCAGGTTGAGGAGCCCCTCCTGTTGTCCCATGCATGACTGTCCCCCACCATCGGCCACCTCTGCAGGCCGCAGCTGAGCGAAGCAAGACGGTGATTCTGGCCAAGAACCTCCCGGCGGGCACCCTGGCAGCTGAGCTGCAGGAGACTTTCGGCCGTTTTGGCAGCCTGGGCCGCGTGCTGCTGCCCGAAGGTGGCATCACGGCCATCGTGGAGTTCCTAGAGCCCCTGGAGGCCCGCAAGGCCTTCAGACACCTGGCCTATTCCAAGGTAGGGCTGCCGAGCCTTGGCGTAGGGTGGGAAGGGCCGAGGGCTGCTCCGGGTGCAGGGTGCAGAGAGCTGCCGGACCAAGGGAGCTCAGCCAGAAGCCCACCATCTCTGAGGGATTCTGAGTATCACCCCAACTGCCGAGCACCTCCAGAAAGCGTGCATGGTTCCCAGCCGACTCAGGCCTTCCTGGGCTTCCTGTTGCCATGCCACCTTGACGTCATTGTTGCTGCCCTTGCTGCCCTGTACCTACCAGGAGACGAAAGGCAGTCCTGTACCTGGACCTGTTTCCTTATTCTTGGATACAGAGAAAGAAAAATAGTACCAGTAGATTAGTTTCCCAGGGCTGCTGTAACAAAGCACCATAAACTCAATGGCTTGCAGCAACAGATCCGTATTCTCCCACCATGCTGGCAGCCGCAAGTCCAAAGCTAAGGCATCAGCAGGGCCCATCAGCTTCCCCCGGAGGCTCTGGGGACAGACTGTCCCCTGACTCTTTCTGCTCCTGGTGGCTCCTGGTGCCCTTAGCCTGTTGCATCCCTGCAGGCTTCGCCTCCCCTTTCCACGGTCCCCTTCTCTTCTAGGTCTCAAGTGTCCTTCTCGAGTTTTCTTACAAGGAGACTTAGGATTTGCTGCCTACCCTTGATCTCATCTAAGGATCTTTCCCTTAATGACTTGCAAATAAGGTCACATTCATAAGTTCTAGGGGTCAAGAGGTGGCCGTATCTTTGGGGAGCCACCATCCACCTTCTAGAGTTTCCGTTAGGCAGTTTGATGCTGTGCCAGCCTCATTACCCAGTGATCCATAGAGGCAGGTATTCATGTCCCCATGTTGCAGGAGGGGAATAATTCCTATCTGCTGCCCCAGAGCTGTGACAGTCCCCAGCTTGGGGCTCAGCGCCCACTAAGCTCCCAGGAGTTGGTAGTGCCTGACACACAGCACAGTTATCTGATTGCAGATGCCCCCCCTTTGGCCCTTTGCTACCTTGGAAGAAACGTGGTCACCCAGACGCTCTCACAGTGAGCAGCAGGTCAAGGGCACAGAGTGGACAAGGCGCCTCTTTATTTTTGACTGTGTCTGTTCCACCGGCCCCTCCCATCGGCCAGCCACATAGCTACAGAGTGGTGCGGCCAGTGACAAGAACGCCAGCCTGTCTCCCACGCCGGTGTGTATTCTTAACGGTAATGAACTTGTGAGGCTTGCACGTAGATGTAGTATGGCATTTGAAGATTCTCAAAGGGCATATCTTGCCAGGCTCCCCCCAACCCTGACCTACCACTATCCAGTTGCCTCCTGAGGCTGCTGTTTATGAGGGTCTCGTTTAGCCTTTAAATAAACAAACCACACATGTGCATGCATCGGGCCTCTCCCTTGTGCCCCAAGATGCAGCACAGGCCCTAGGTGTTGTTCTCAGGCCGCAGCAGCCTGTGGGTTTGAGGCCGTGCTCCTCTCCCTGGCTCTACCCCCAGTGAATCACAGTCGTGTCTGAGCCTGGGCTCTTCATCTGAGTGGACTGAGTCCCCTCCACAGCCGGGTGCTGCGATGAGGACCACAGTGTGGGCACCCCTCTCTCCGCAGTTCCACCACGTGCCTCTCTATCTGGAGTGGGCCCCCATTGGCGTCTTCTCCAGCACAGCCCCTCAGGAGAAAGCACCCCAGAATGCACCAGCAGAGCCTGCAGGAAAGGACAAGGAGGAGCTGGGAGCCGGTAAGAGCAAAGTCAGAGCTCAGGGTGCAGAGGGATGGAAGAGCAAGGGGCAGTGTGACGTCCTTCACCAGGCCCGCAGTCAGGCCAGCGGGTCTGAGTCTCACAGTGTATTAGGACATCAGAATTATGGGTGCTGCATAAGGTAGCTAGCTTTTAGTTTGTCAGTTAAAGGTTGTGCGGAAGAAAACCTAGAATCTGTTAATAGGGATTCAGGGCAGAGCAAATGGAAACCACCTCTCATAGAAGGTTGTGCTGGTGGAAGAGCTATTCTCTCGTGTCCTTGGTGCACAGTGCCCCCTGGCGTCCAGTGACTGCAGAGGCAGGAAAGGAAGGAGCAGTGGGGGCCACACAGGTAGTCCTGGACACGAGCTAATACCTCACAGCTGGGTTTAGGTGGTGTCATTGGCATTTGAGGCAGGAGAGTTTCTCCTTGTTGGGACTGTTGTGCAAATGCCAGGCATTCCTCATCCAGCACGTGTCAGCAGTGTCCTGGTCATTGTGGGAACCCAGAACCCTCCCCTGCAGTCCAAATGCCACCTGGGATGGCACAGCCTCCAGAGAGAGCCGCTAAGTCTGGGACCATGACCAAGCCTTGGAGTCAGAGACCTCGAAGAAAGTTTGAGGGCTGCGGAAATCATTGTACCCAGACATTAAGCTCTTATCGTTAGTGACAGCCCCCAACAAACACACCCCCCAACAGGGTTCCCATGGCTTTGTTTACTAAAGTAAGGATTTTTTTTTTTCTTTAGAAAGACATAATAAGTGTCCCGTCTCCTATCTCTACTGTTCTCGTGTATTTCTAAAAAACAAAAAGAACATTGAAAAAGAACGTTCTTACAGCAAAAAACAGATGGTGGAGAAGGAAAATTGGCAGGTGTGAGATCCAAATCGAGCATGAGCCTCTGTCCTTGTCCAGCCCAGCTGGCACAAGGCATTTGGGAGCTGCTGGTCTGGAAGCCTTGTTCTCACCAGGATGTAAAACTCTTGGGTTGCTTTGCTCTTTGACAATCCAAGTATCCCAGGCCATTGCATTAGTGATGTCTTAGTAGAAACCTAAGGCCCTTCCTGAGCCCTGGTTCATGAGTCAGCTTGGGCCACAATTTGGATGAGGATTCCTTTCAAAATCGCTTCTGCTGCCATCAGTAAATTTTCTGTGTGGTCCTGGTTTGTTCCTGACCAGCCCTGACCCCAAGTCCCCCGGCCACCTTAGTTCTTGGTTCGGTTCCTACACTTGAACCTGCGTAAGCCTCCATGGCCTGAGCAAGTTGTTTCAAGCTTGGCCAGGGTTCTGGGGTGCTGAAGACAAGTTGATGTGGGCCTCTTCCTCCCTGCTATGGCTGGTGTACCTAGGTGGCCACTTCCATGTGGCCGTACACACTTGTCATATCCTGGCAGTTCCCTCCACTTACTGTGTTGTGTTCTTCTGTAACAACAGGCACCATCCATATTTATTCTGTTGTTTGTTGCATTTGTTTTGAATCCAGCTGTGAACCCTGAAGGTGGGATGGGCTGTCTTCTTCCCTGTTGGGGACCCCCCACACCCCACACAGCCCCAGGCGTAGAGTGGCTCTGTAGATGAGTGTGAAAGTGAGTGAGTGCCTTTGCCCCTTCAGATGGTTGGACCAGTCACACTTGTCACACCTATCTGCGTGTCTCGAGCTCCTGGCACACATGAGGTTTGAAGGTCTGAGGTGTTGATAGCCAGCCTCAGAGCATGCCCGGTGATGGTCACATTGTCAGTCACCATAACAGAAGTGGCTCCTGTTTGTGCCCACCCCCAGATGCCCCTTGGTTTTGTTTCACACACCTCTCTCACTTCCTGGAGTAGCATAGTGTCTGCGTTTGTTTGCACTCAAGTGTCCCCTGCCCAGGCTGGCGCCTCCCCGCCTTGCTAACCACAGCGCCTGGGAACGTGCCCACTTGGCAGAGAGTTGGAGGGAAGGGGTGCTGTACCCACGGCGGGAGCAGCACTGTCTTCATTCCGTGGAGCTGAGGCACAGTTGACCCTGTCCCCTGGCTCTGTAACTGACCAAGGTCTGCCTTCTCTGAGGCTCGGTTTCTGTGTCTAAAATGAGGCTCCGGCCACACGGCTCCTGGAGGCCTCTGCGAGGGTGTGGAGGATGCTCCTTGCAGATCTCCTCTCCTCCCTCATACCGGGAGTTGGGCAGCGGCTGTCAGTGCACATCCGTAACTCTTTCCCAGGAGCTGCTGGGCTAGTGACAAGTAGTCTCAGAGGTGGCCCTGGCTGCAGACAGGCCTTGAAACATGCAGGGAGGCGTCTCAAGGCCAAGGACTCCAGGTCTGGAGCCAGAGTGCTTCCTGTCCCCAGGCCCCCACATCCCCAGGTCTGAGCTTCATTGTTGAGTATCCCCTACGTGCCCCACTGTTGAGAAGGGCCGCTGACTGCAGGAGTGGCAGCTTCCTGCCAGCTTTGGCCCAGGAAGTTGTTCAGGTCTGCACTCGTGACAGGCCCTGCCGAGCCCGATCTCTGCTTCCTCCTGGGATTGCCAGACTGATCCGACAGCCGGCTTTGGCCCTATTTGTCCCTTTCTGATGCATCTCTCTTGCACAGCCCCTTCCCTGTCCCTGGTCCCCTGAGCATTCCTTCTCACCTGCTCCTCCCCACCCCTGCCCCCACATGTCCCTGTGTGTCCCCTGATCCCCACTCCCCTTGGCACTGAGATTGTCACAGGCTCTGCCAGAGGGGGGCGGAGCTTCTCCTTAGCCTCCTCCTCCATGCCTGTTCTCTGTGCTGGCGTCCAGGGAGGTGGACTGAGGGTTTTATCTCCCCACAACCAAGACCCTCACCTCCAGATAAAGGGCTCTGTGTGGGGAGCTCTGCAAAGCTGCTCGCCACTGATAACAGTCTGCTGCCAGCCCGGCCGAGAGCCCGGCGAGGGGAGGGGGCACAGCGCATTCTGCGGCCTGATTATAATAAGGCCCCATGTGGCGACGCGTGACTGGATTCGCCTGTGCTCACCACAGACAGAAGCGTGTTCCCCTGCCTCTCTCGGCCCCCTCCAGCGTCCCTTGCTTTAAGTCCCCCCAACAGTGGGTCCCCTGCTCTCGGCCCAGCCCTGCCTCCTTTCTTACTTCTTCCCTCTCCTCCTGGGTCCTGGTGATTTGGTTGGCAAACATCTGTTTGAGTTTCACAATACCTTATTTTTCTCTCTCTTTTGTCTCCCCACTTGGGGCCAGGAGCAGAAGTACTTTTTAAACAGACTTTTGGCTTCATCACCTGGTGCTTGGCTATGTTGCGTCTCCCTGGACCCGGGCGTGGGGCACAGCAGGCCTGGCCTGGGCACTTGAGAAGCACAAGGTGCTGCCGGGGCCGTGGTCCCCTGGGCGCAGAGGTGTGGCGCTGGCTGAGGGCGGGGAAGGACGGCCCGGTCCTCTGTCTCATAGAGCTAGGGCTCTCCACCTCCTTCCCTCGGCTTCCTCAGCAAGGCCGGCTGGGCAGCAAGCATGATGTGGAGAATAAGGAGAGGGTCTCTCGCTTCTCTGTGCTCACCACAGGCCAGGTGGGTGCTGTCCTAAGGCCTGTGTGCTGTAGTTCTCAGGAGCATCCTGTAGGAGGCGTGGTTGTCACTGTCCCCATTCCTGGATGGAGAGAAGGGAGCAGAGATAGGTTGAGAGTGAGGTGTGACCCACAGCCATAAGCCCAAGGCCTGAGCTCTTACCTGAGACCCCAAGGCACCCAGCCGAGATCCGGGCATGAAGCAGGAAGTCTGATCGGCTCTCCGAGGCAGTGACTATTCTCGGAGCTGTGTCGTATGCTGGGCCCAAGCTGAGTGTGCTGTGTGTCGATTGTCCACATGTTTCTGAAGCATGAGCTCTGAGCCTGGTGCTGGAGGTGCAGTGGTCACTGGGTCAGTTGCATCCAGTCCTCAGTGGGCTCCCTTAGCTTCAAAGCGCCTCTTTCATTTCCAACCTGTGTTGTGGTGGGGGGTTTTGATCAACTTCTTGACGTTGGAGAAGCCAGTGGAGCCCCAGGCCCAGCCAGTCGCACACCTCAGGTCCTAGGCTCCTCCCATCCTCTCAGTCCCCTCTCCTTCTGGGCTGGGGTGAGGGCGGCTGACCTGTCAGGGTAGGGACCCATCCATTCCTGGGGTGCTGACCCCAGCCTTCACTTAGCTCAGCTGTCACTAAAGCCAAGCATCACCCCTTCCTGGGCAGGCGCCTGGGACCATGCAAGCCAGCTCTGTGGAGCACGGTGGTGACGACTGTGGAGGCTGAGGACTACCAGGTTCCAGGCCTGGGGACAGCAAGGCAGGGCCATCATTCTCTGTCGGGGGAAGGGAACTGGCTGATTTGTTGACCACAGTTAGTATAAAAGCCACAATATCACTGTGTTAAGTTGCCAAGATTAGAAAATGAGTTTCAAAAGAAAAAGCTGGATTTTTCAGCTTCTCATTCTGAACTTCTGGCCACACTGAGTTGACGACGTGGTAACGATCAACCAGTGTCAAGAGGGGCAATGGCCATGACCCTGGTCACCATCGTCCCAGATACTCTGTCTCCCATAAAAGCTTCTTTGGTGTCTCTCGTGACCCTCTCCCTCCCTGAGAAGCTGCCTAGGGAGCTAGCTAGAACATTGCTTCGGCCCCCGTGTTTGGCAGTGTAGCCACTGTGGCTGTGAAGGAGACCAAGTATCTCAGGCACAGAGCTGAGATCCCGGCATGGTAGATCTAATCGGCCCTCCTTCCCCCTCCTTTCATCTCTGAGATGTCAGGTGCCAAGGAGACCCTGTGGCCTGGGAACACCGCTCCTGGCTGAAGGTCATGGTTTCTGTCTTGATCAGAGTCCTTGTTTGGGACCTGAAGTTGGAGCTCTTTGCATAGCTTTACTTCCTGCAGTCAGTAATGCTTTTTCCTCTACTCGGCTTTGAACATCAGGTTCTGAGTGCAGACAGCCCCACCGGGGAGTCCCTGGCTGGGTGAACTGTGGGGGTCTCTCAGCTGGGGGAGGAGCCTCTATGCAGATCTCTTCTTTTTGTCCTGGGGCCTGAGTCTGGAATCTGGTCTCACCATGAGGGGCAACAGCTGCAAGTTCCACTGATGTTGAACAGACAGCATTATCACTGTGACTGCTTCCATGAGCCTTGAAAGGGTGTTTCATGACAAAGCAGCTGAAGCTCAGTTAGGACTTGAAAGCCTTGGGCTTGCACGGAAAGGGCAGGGGAGCCAGGGACATCTTTGGTGCCTCGAAAGAGGGTATTGGACATTTGAACACCAGAAGCGCTCATTAGTCATGAAGAAGTTGGAACTATTGAGGCAAAGGTGAGTGCAGAAAAGCAGCTCGTCTCCATCAGCTTCCTGCCATGTGACCGTCACAAGCTTCTGCCCCCAGGGTGTGCGGGGTATAAGTCTCGGGGGAGCCAGGTGGGCACCTGGCCAGAAAGAAGGGGGATTAGGGGAGAGGGCGCAGTTGAAGCTGCTCGGAAGAATCATGAAGACAGGCTGATTTCTGGGGGGCAGTGAAGGGTACTCGTCCTGTGACTTGGGGAAATTGGGGAGGTTGAACCAAACTGAGCACATTTCCTTGAACTGTTTCTCGAGAGGTCATGATGCCACCCTGTTCACAGGCTTCTAAGGCTTCTGTCGCAGTCACCCGTGGGAGAGGTCCACACTCGGCACCGTGGCCAATTCTGGTGCTAAAGCTCTACTCGGTGCCCCCTCCCACGCTGTGCTACATCTGCACACGTGTGTGCACAGACATGTGTGCATGCCCCTCACCCACACACAAGTGCACACACACCCCTCACTAATGCACAGCTCCACTTTTGCTCTCTGCGCCTCCTGAAATGCTTTCCCTTCAAAGTAGAAGCGGTACGCAGGGGTGGGGTGAAGGCCGTCTGGGATCTCGTCCTGCAGAAATCGCCCGGAGTCTTCACGCGCGTCTCTGCCATTGTCCCTTGTGTGTGTCTATGTACACACACGTGTTTTTTCTCAGAAACACTGTAGATCATGATTGCAATCACACTGTGCTTTTTTTTTTTACCTGAATTTTTGTATTATGGATTCTGGTTTGATGTTATTAAATATCCTTCCCTTTAATGACAGCATGTTAATTCATTCTTTGGTATCCTTTAGCCTACCTAATCTCCTGTTAGTGAACATATCATGTTTTTTTCCATTTTTCAGTATTTTATGTAGTATAATTACATGAACTTAATATATGACGTATAGGTAAAACCACTCTTGTGTGTGTACTTCCTGAATATAATGTGTAGTAGGGATTTTTTCTCGAATCCTTTAGGCTTAAGGGGTAATTAGAATGTTCTGAGTTTTTTGTCCATTCTGGAACTTTTAAAGTTTTCACTTGCCCTTTAGTTTGAAGTCCCACTAAGTGCTGCTTTTTGGGGGAACAATAACATTTTGCTGAAGTTCATGGTTCCGGAAAATAGTTCACAGTACATTTATTTTGAAGTTCAAATTAGTGTGGCCTCGTCCTCTGAGGGACTCTCAGTTTTAGGTCTGTATTTTGTATCCTGTTCTCTTTAAAACAGGGGCAGACTACAGGACATTCTGTCTCTTGTCTCCCTTGTGTGCGCTCTCTTTCTCCCCACCACCACCCTTTCTCTCTTTCCTTTGCCTTCTGGCTGCCAAAACTGAGCACAGCCCCTCCCTGCTATACCTATAGAGCAGGCCGATTTGATCTAGAAGATTCTGTGCCTTTAGCCTTTAGGCTTTGGTAGGTTAGACATCATTTAATGGATGGATTTGTATGTTTTTGTTGGGGGGCAAGTAGCTGACAGCGAGACCCCAGAAACTGAAAAGCCAGCAGAGGAAGGAGCAGCAGCTTCCACCACCAAGATGAAAGAAGAGGAGGAGGAGGAAGAAGAGGAAGAGGAGGAGAGCCTTCCGGGGTGTACTCTGTTTATTAAAAACCTCAACTTCGACACCACAGAGGAGACGCTGAAGGAAGTGAGTGGGTTCTCGGGATAGGAGGAAGAGTGTGTGGGTTTGGCGAGGAGCCTCACGGCCGGGGACTGGTGTTTCCTGGGAGATGTGCTCCAGCATCAGCCCAAGAGCATCCTGGGAATTAAAGGCTCCGGAGCTGGGAGGCGCAGCCAGGATGATCTAGGTCAGTTATTGTCCTTAAGTCACACACAGCCCATTAGCACCACAGGGAAGAGCCCTGCTCACAGGACTCCTGCCCTGCTGCTGTCTAAGTGTAGAGCTATGATCAGTGTCTGTCTGCCTGGGCCTGGCTTCCGGCTTCACTCCTTCCCAACAGTGTGCCCCTGGGCAAGTCCTTCCTGTGCCCTGGTTTCCCCATCTGTCATGTGGAGATGCAAATGGAATGGTCTTGCAGGGTTGCTGAAGGTGTGATGAGGGTGATGAGATCATCCAACTCCAGCATCCAGCTCTTGCCACCCAGGCTGTTGCTTGGATCCTGTGTTTATCGGGAGCCCCACTCCCCATTTCCCATCACACGCTTGCTCTTCCCTGGGTCCTGTGTGTGTTTGGTGCCAGAACCAGATCCACGTGGGTTTCGCTCTGGCTGGGTTCAAGCAAGAGAGACAGAAAAAAGAAAGGGAAAGAAAGAGTTTAATGTGACTTAAATTAAGGTTTTTTAAAAAATCCTTTGGGGTTTAAGTGCAGGGGGCAGTGAGAGGCTGGGCCTGGATCAGTGGACACCACACCTCCAAACAGCTTCGCTCTGGCCTGGTCTGTAGCAGCAGCGACTGCTCCATGCCCCACCTGCTCCCTCTGTAGCCAAGGCAAAAAACCTGCCCAGCAGCCCCAGGGGCTGTCCAGTCACTGAAAGCAGTCATCACTCGTCACCTCCAGTTGGTGTTCCCAGGATCTCAGTGTGGCAGATTTGGGGGTGCGGTCTTCCTCGCCTGCAGAGTGTTGGAGCCTGGGGTCAGCACCCCTGAGTCCTAATCTCAGCCCAGTACTTCCAGGCCCTGAAACCCCAGGTGGGGGCCATCTCTGACCCTCTGAGCCTCAGTCTTTGCATCTGAAAAATGAGGCATCATCATAGAGCCTCCCCAGGTCCCTGAGTGAGTTAACCAGGCAAGGGGCCCAGTGTGGGATAGGCCGCAGTGAGCCGCTATGATCCCTACCTTCGCCATGCCAGAGGTAGCAGGTTTACCTGGAAAAGAGGGTGATGCCTGTGAACTTTCTTCCCCAGGTGTTTTCCAAAGTGGGAACGCTGAAGAGCTGCTCTGTCTCCAAGAAGAAGAACAAAGCAGGTGTGGTACCTGAAACCTCAGGAGCAGCACCAGAGAAGCTATACCTGTGGGAGGGGCTCAGAGTAGTGCTGAAAAACTAAACTTCACGTAGCCGTATGAAACGCTGGTCCAGAAGTGGATGAGGATGCGTGAAATTTCATGTCTGAGGGGCAATATATAGTGAGAGATCTGTTTTTAGTGCCCCATGGGCCCCCTTACACATACGTACATATACGCATATGTGCACACACACTCCAGCACAGACACACACACACACACACACACACACAATCTGGCCAGAGGGGAAAGCAGGCAGTAGCCAATAACAAGTCCTCTCCTTGGCCAGACTGCATCTGAGATTCAGAAAGCGAGTGTGAGTCGGGCATAGTGGTGCACACCTGTAATCCCAGCTGAGGCAGAAGGACAGCTGTGAGTTCAAGGCCTGCCTGGGCTACATAGTGAGACCCTGTCTCAAAAAACAGGCCCAGGGATATAGCTCAGTGGCACAAGCACCTGCCTGGCAAGTGCAAGGTCCTGAGTTTGATTCCCGGTACCAAAAAAAAAAGAAAGAAAGACAAAGTAGGTGTGGCCAGTGGGCAGGAGTACTTGTAAAGAGGAAGCCTTTGGTTTTGGTGCATGTGTTTATCGAGTGCATCACATGTGGAAGCAGGCGGCCCAGGTAGAGGTGTCTCCACTTGTCACAGCGGTGGTCATCCCTGTTAGCTCCCGCTCCCTCCAAGAGGCAGAATCCTGTTATAGGTCAATTATCAGGCCAGTCATCTGGTCAGCGGGCCTTGGATGGCAGCCATAGAGAGCGCCTCATTGGTGGAGTCCTGTGGATGCCAGGAGTCCTCTGGATGGCTGGTCATAAACAGGGAGCCACTGCTGAGATTTTCTTGGGGTGGAAGAGGTTGCAAAAAGAAGGGAAAGTCACTCAGGGACCTCGGGCCCATGGAGCCTCACGTGTGGTCCTGGCTCATCTCTGCCCCCTCCCGCTGCCTGCTGGCGGGGTTTCTTTTCCTCTCACAGGCGCGCTGTTGTCCATGGGCTTTGGATTTGTGGAGTACAGGAAGCCGGAGCATGCACAGAAAGCCCTCAGGCAGCTCCAGGTAAACGGGGTTCTCAGGGCTTGGCTTGGGGTACAGCGATGTCTGAGTCCATGTTGTCCTGGGCCTCACTTTCACCAGGTCTCTGGGGACCTTTCTCAGCCCTCTGATTCATGGGTTATGGGGGAGATAGCACATGCTAAGGACCTGTGGCAGGGACTAAGGTAGGGTTGTGAAACACCCTCCTGCCAGGCCTGAGCACTGGGGCAGATGGGGCCTGGCATCTGCAGTAGCCCAGAGGCCATCTGGCCTCACTGAAGAAAGCGACCACGGCGCCCCATGCTGATGCCCCACAGCCCCTGACAGGGCTGCATGTGCAGTAGACAGTACTGTACTTTTCTGGGTTTTGTTTTGTTGTTCTTTTAAAGAGCTCCAGAAATCCCACTTTGTAATTAGATATTGTGTACTCATTTAACTGCAAATTCAGTTCTACTAATTCAGGAGTCCGTCTCTCTGTTTGCTATATTTGAAGATTCTGTAAAATTCCATTTACGCACACACGGCGAGCGGTGTGCATGTCCGTACGCATGCGCACCATCACTAAGAACTGGTGTTTCCTGGATGGGTTGAGGGATTTCCAGAGGCATTGCACTAATGTACCAGCTTTGCCTTGAAGGACTGAGGCTAGAGCCCAGCCTAGGTGCAGCTCGCTGCAATGTCAAATATTTTTTAAAAGGCCTGCAAACTAAACCAAACTCTGCACGCCAGACCCGAGAGGCCCCTGTGCCTGGAAATGCTCGTGTCTGGTGGGGAACTCTGTGCCCTTGAATGGCATGAAGTCCAGGGCTCATTTGGGTCAGGGGACATCAGAAAGCTGGGTCTCTGCCCTCAGTGCCCTCCAGTTCTCCCCCTTTCCCAGCCTCGAGCCAGGGGCTCCACTCTGTGGAGTCCGGGGGTGCAGGAGAGTTTGAGGACAGGGACGAGCCGTGCTGTCTTACTTCTTAGGGTCACATCGTGGACGGCCACACGGTGGAAGTGCGGATCTCAGAACGAGCCACCAAGTAAGTCTCCCGCGGCCCCTGCTGCCCATGGTCGGCACTGGTTCCTGCTGTCCTCGGTGCTGGCTGCCCTGCGGGGTGTCTCGGGGCCCTCGAATGTCCTTTCTGCCCAGTGCCCCTCACTTACTTAGGATTCTCTCTCATTAAGAGGCCTGACTGACGTTGGCCTTTGCCAGCTCTGACCCTGCGTCCCTCCTAAACTGGGACCGTGCTGGTCCTTTGCATGAATTTTTTTTTCTTCGTTTTTTAAATATTTTACTCATTATGTGTTCATAGTACGTAATATTCCTTGTGGGGAGTTGGTGCATAAACATAACACATGTTAATTTTTTTCATCTCCTTCCCATCTCTTGGTCCCCTTCTCTTTTTCAAAAGATCTATCTTCCTATTTCCTACCATTTTTTGTTCTGCTCTTTATTTATGCTTCGGGTTTCTCATAAGAGAAACCGTGTGACATTTAAGCACGTGTGTTTGATTTATCTCACTTAACATTATAGTCTCAAAGTACATCCATTTTCCTATAAGTGACATGTTTATCCTTCTTTATGGCAGAATAGTACTCCGCTGTGTGTAAATACCACTTTTTCTTTAGCCATTCATCTGTTGATGGGCATATGGGCTGCTTCCAAAATTTAGCTCTTCTGAATTGTGTTGCTATAAATGTGAGTGTGCATGTGTCACTGTAATATGTTGTCTTTAACTTTTGAGGAAGATACGTAGAAGGGTAATAGCTGGTTGAATTCTTTACACACCCTTTTCATAATGAAAGGAATAAGTGTAGGAGAAATAAGCAACTAACACACATCTCAGTGGCGGAAATAAACCCAAAAGAGCTGAATGTTGCTGCTGATTCAGACAAACGCTAAGAGGCTGTGACACCTGGGAATTTTGTTCTGCTGGGCTGTCTTTCTGCGGGCTGGATAGCAGCGTCCAGAAACGGCGCAGGCCAGTCTGCCCAGTGACCGCCTCCCGGCGTAGCGCGGTGTCTCCGCCTGTCATCTGAGCGCCCACGCTCTCGGGGCTCCCAACAGTTCCCAGCATGGGGCACGTGCCCTGTAAGCCACTGCATCACCGTCATCATCATCTCCCTGCCTGGGTGCCAAAATGACCACTCCAACAGCCCTGGAGCTGGTTTACAATATTTATTTGGTCATTTCCAGCAAGTTGGCCATTTGTTGTGATCTTTGAGCAAATTAGCTGCCAACAAATTGACCGGGTACGCTGCTTTTCCCTCCTCACTGTTCTTAGCAGCTTGTGAATCCAGCTCAGGGCGTTCTCATCCTTCCCGGCCTGCTATGCTGAGCACCCTGAGTGGGAAAAAGGGTGGGGTGGGGCCTTGGGCGTCTGCTGGGGGCTCCTGGGTCTAATTCAGGAGCTGCGTGAGCTTGGGCAGGTCCCTTGGCCCGTGGAGTAACATGTGGCACCTGGGGCTGTGTGTAAAGCACCCCAAGCACTCTGCCAGGGCGGCCGGCTCCCTTTTCTGGGTCCCTTCTCAGAGCAGCCTGGAGCCAGCCTTGCCTGCTCCTGCTTCCTGATCGATTGTCTCAGTCCCTTTCTGTCACTGAGACTCGATACCCAACACCCGCAGCTTAAAGGAGGCATTCATTTTGGCTCCCATTTCAGTAGTCTCAGTCCTTGCATGGTTGGCTGGCTCCAAGGCAGGACAGATGGCACAGGGCCATGGCGGAGGAACAGCTGCTCGCAGCATGGCAGGCAGGAAGCAGAGGGCACCAAAGGAGGAGCCAGGAAGGGAGATGAAGCCTCAGGGTCACAGCCACAGTAACTGCTCCTTCCAAGCAGGCCCCACCCCCCAGCAGCAGGTCAGCTGCATGCCCCGTAACCCTGTCACCTTCCAAAGCTCCTGCCTCTGAGCCCACCAGAACTAGGAGGGAATCTAGATAGAAACCACAACACCGGTGTCCGGGTGTCGTGTCCCCGTTCAGCAAATGGATAGGAAACTTCAGCTGCCCAGCGCCTCAGAGGTCAGGAGGACCAGGAGGCAGGGTCACTGGGGACCAGCTCAGGGCTGCCCCACCCCTGGGGAATGGGATCTTCATTGGATTTCATCTTAATTCAGACTGAAGTAGCCACATGCAGCTGGGGCTGCTGTGTGGGACAGCACTGCCCTCGGGCAACAGGACAAATGGGACAGGGAAATGTGGTGGAAGTGTAGTGAGCTGTCAGGTGGGGTGAGTGGTGGGAAGGGGGCCAAGTCGGGGTACATGCAGGGCTGCTGTGTTGGTGGGGACAGGGAGGCCTCTGAGGTGACGGTGCAGGAGGGAGTCAGGACAGTCATCACCACCTATGTCGACCATTCCCCACCTGCGGGTACAGTGCTGGGTCCCCTCATTAAATCTCGGCCATTCTGGCGAGATGCCACCATTGCTGCTCATATTCTGCACCTGAGAAGTCAAGCACAGAAAGGTGGAATTACTTGCCTAAGGTGATGCAGATTCTGGGGGCCTGACATGGCATTCGCACCTTGGCTTGGTACCGCACAGCCTTGCAGCTGCTTTGCCCTGCTTGGAGCAGCGGGAGGTGACACAGGGCAGTGTTAGGGATGGCCTGGAGCCCTGAGCCGAGAGTTTTTCCTGATGTGTGGCCCATCTCTGCTCAGGCCCCTGCAGGGTCCTCAGATAGGACAAAGTGTCGCAAAGTAGGTCTTTCTTTGCATGTGCAGAGAAGGAAACAGGGAGATTGGGTTTTGTGGGGAGTTGTCTGTCCTCCATCTGGGTCCTTTTTGGTGGCAACAAGAGGGATGTGTCAGCCAGACGCCACAGCTGTTTTAGGGGAGGACAGTTACAGTTTGTGTCCCCAGGGGCACTGCCTTTCTCCTCTTGCATCAGCCTCTTCCACACGTGCTGCTTGGTCCAGCACCTGAATGTGGACAGGAGCTTTCATTCTGCTAGGAAGAAGGACGTCAGTGTAGGGTAGGAACTGTGGGTACCTCCAGGAACCTGAGCCTCTTTTCCTCCTGCTCCAGGCCAGCCCTGACGTCTGCCCGGAAGAAGCAAGTTCCCAGGAAGCAGACGACCTCCAAGATCCTGGTGCGAAACATCCCCTTCCAAGCTGACCTCCGAGAGATCCGAGAGCTGTTCAGGTGAGGTGCGCAGGTCGGTCCATGGCACCGGCGAGCAGTGGTGCTTGAGGATGGTGGCCTTGGGCCTGGAAGCTTCCACTGCAAGGCAGCACAGTGGCTTTTCAAAGGTCATCTTCTGGCTGCCTTGGATTTCTCTCTTCATCTCTGAGAGCATTGGGCAGAAAAGCAAAACCAGCCAGGCCTCTGCCCCCTCCACACGCCACAGGAGGGGCCAGAGGCTCAGTGGTAAAGCTCAGCTCTCCCTGTGATCTGCTTGAAATATCCATTGTCCATTTGGTTGAAGCTGGTGGTGCTCCACCTTGGGCACCTTGAGGTCACCTTGTGACTTTTCCAAATATCCCTTTGCTTGGGTTCAGAGTCGGACTCCTGTGGTCAGGGGCATGGTCAGACATTGGTGTCTGGATAGAAGCCTCCCCGATCCTCCTGGCCAGTGGGGAATGGGACCCCTGATCTCAAGTGTGCTATATGGAAAGCCCCCTCTGAGAAGGTGAGTCACCTGCTAGCACAGGTGTGGGGAACTCAACTGCCTCTCGGGGTCAGGCAGGACATGGGACACGCACTCCAGGTGGTGCCTGCTGCTGAGCTGGAGGGCCTCTGTTCAGCCAGGCGCAATGCCAGACAGGAATCCAGGTTCAGCAAGACCAGTTCTTCTCGTGTTTTGAAAGACTAACCAGTAGTCTGGGTTCTTAGGAATTTATCAGCAGGTGATTCGTTCTTTAAAAACAAACGCTGCACCGGACACAGCCTGTCCTGCCTAGGGCCTCTTGTTTGTGAATCCTGTGCTGGCATATTATGATATTTCAGTTTTTCAGATCGGTTAGGTGTCATCCAGCTCTGAGCCCTGAGCAACATGTTTTTATAACAGGCATCAGAGGGAAAGGCTTGAAGCCAAAGCACTCCCCAGATGTGTGCTGGTGGGGCAGAGAGACCGTCGCCTGCAGAGTAACAGCAGATGGCGTTGGCCCCATCCAGTCAGACGTGTGAGGCTTGGCTGGGTTCAAAAGCGCTCGGGGGACCTGTGTCTCCGCGAGGCTGACCCTTTAGCGTTCTCCATCCCAGGGTGCAGTGGTTCAGCCTCTGCTTGTCACAGTTTATTGTGATGAGCAAGAGAGTAAAGTCCCTGGTGAAATCACCATTTGCCATCTTGCCAGGAAACTGCAGGTGCAGACGGAGTCCCAAGTTTTGGAGATGGGAAAGAATTATCTGTGTGCGAAATTTGTCCTCTTCATTCTCCCTGTGTGGTGTAGAAAGCAGGAAACCATTCAGGGCCTTTGCTTCAGGAGCCTGTTGTCCTCCTCCTGGGTGCTGCAGATCACATGCCGGTGGCAGTCGCTCTCAGACATGGCCGGTGGGAGCTGACGCAGAGGCATCTCAGCTGGGGACCTGGGTGTCCTGCCTGGTGGGACCAGCCTACAGAGACAGGGTGGCCTGGGGGACACCGTCCATCGCCCCGAACCTGGGTAGATCAGGTAGAGGGGTCCTGAATTCTCGTCCCGGCGAGGTGTGCGTGGGGCACGTCTGTTCATTTTAACCTGCCTCTGCTTTTTAAAAAGAGTCCAATTTAAGAACTGCCATATCAAAACAAGCTTGCTAAGAACAGTGCATGTTGATCAGGAAATAATATCCCTTGGAAATGACAGTTTCTCTTGGTTCCGCAGTCTATTTAGGGTGACACTTATCCAGGGAAACAAAAGAGCGCAGGGGAAGGGAAGGTGCTTTGTTTGATCTGAGTATTATATTTATCTTTAGGAGGCAGGGAATTAGTGTCCACTGAGCATAATTACACGCGGCGTCGCTTCTCCCCGCCGTTGTTCTGACAGGCGTCCTCCTAGACCCCTGGAAAGGCCAGCCCTTCTTGGGAGGCTCTACCTTGCTTTTATTGTTCACTCCTGCTGGTGGTGTGGGGCAGTTCCCCGTGGCGGGCAGCAGGGGTCGCTGTGAGCCTGCCCAGGGACCAAAGCTGGCCCAGGGACACTCCAGACAAATTCAGACAAAGCCACTGGGCAGCAAAGGTCACCTGCAGGGGAGAGCTCAGGAGTCCTAACACCGCCTGCAGGGGGCAGTGGCTTCCCAGCCCAGGGTAGCACTTCCAGGTCCCTCCCGGAGGCTCCAGCCCCCCATCAGACCCACAGTGACCCGACAGGAGCACTATGGGTGCGTGTTCTGTGGGACTGGGGCCCAGCAAGCGTCAAGGGTCACCCTGTGGAAACTCAGGACAGTGATTCCTGTGCTCTTTCTGCCACTTGCTCTCTGGGCCTCAGTTTCTCCTTGCAGAAAACAGTTGTGCTAATGCTAACGCCAGCCTGCGCTGTGATTGCTCATGATGGTGTGGCTGTGAACATAATAGTGGTCACTGCTATTACACACTGGGCCCTGTGTGGTGTCTCAGTGCTTTATGTTGTAGGTGTCCCCTGGCTGCCACGGCCTGCAGAATAGTTACCACCATCTCCAATTCCCAGTCGAGACACCAGCTGGTGAATGGTTGGTACCTGTAGAATCACACAGCACCAAACCAGTGGAGCCAGGGTACGAACCCACGTTGGACTCTGACTCCAGACAGAACCCGTGTCTTCAGCAGCAGGGCAGAGTCCCTGAAGGTTCTCCACAGCATTTCTGGAGTTTTCCTCCTCTCCCTGGCCTTATCCTGGCCTCCTGAGCTGTCACTCTGACTCCCAGTTGGCCAGGTTCTAGGAGCCAGGTCACCCCAGCAGCTGAGCTGAGATAACAGTTGTTTTCTCTGAACTAAAACCTCAGGATTCAAGTTTAATTATAGTGTTGGCCCTTTGCAATAAGTAAGTGGGCTTGGGGTTGCAGTTTGGGCAGTCGTCTCTAAAAGGTTCGCCATCGCCGATCTAGAATGTGGTCCGTAAGAACCGTGAGGGTCCAGCCCAGCCTGTTCCTCCGCCGCATAAAGGGCAGCGGGGAGGACATTCCAGGTGCCCCCGATGGTGCACATGTGCGCGTTTGCTATGGGGCTGATTTCGCTCCTCCTGACCCCCAGGCTAGCCTGAGGGATGCCAGGGTGGGGCCAGGTGCTCACAGGAAGTTGCAGGGTCTCTGTCCTAGGCGGAGCTGAAGCATTTGATGGACGGGGCTCATTTCTGCCCACATTGCCCATGGTGACCCTTCTTAGATGCCCTTGGGGATGCACGTGACAGCAGAGATGGCCTCTGAGCACCCACCGTGCAGCCCAGCGTGCTAAGGCAGCTGACAAAGCCGTGTTCCGGATGAGGATGCTGGCGACAGAGGCAAAGGGCTGTTCCTAGAAAGACCTTGACTCACCCCCGTGTCGTCTTCCATGGGATGGCCTTGCCCTGAGTCCCCTGGTTTCTGGAAGGCAGAGTCTCTACACGTGACCTGCATGGTCACACAAGGTCTCATGCTCAGTTCAACATTCTGCCATCACCATCCTAAAATTCTTCCACTTTGAACCTGAGGCCTCTGATTCTCATTTGGCACCAGGCCTGCAAATTGTATGGCCACCCCAGCCTGCAAACGGACAGGGAAAATCAGGACATTGGGGGCCAGAGTGTAGCTTGGCAGTCAGCCAGCCTTGGATTCCTCACCTGGGGGACAGGAATGAGAACTCTGCTCCTCCTGCCTCCATGCACAGGCAGCAGGCTTGGCCTCAGGACGGTGGACAGACTGGCATTGTCTCCTCCATGGCGTGAAAAGCTGGACTCCCCCATCTGCAGCCAAGGCCGGATCTGTGCTCCTCCCTCCATTTGCCATCAGGGGCTTGTTCTTCCCGAGCACTGGGGCTTGGGGCCACTGCTGGGCCGTCAGTGGGCGTGTGTGGGTGACAGCCTTGGTTGGGTCTTGGCAATTGGCTCCTTCTTGAGTGTCCCAAAGGGAGAATCGCACATGGGGCTGTCACCAGGGCAGCACATATCACAAGTCTGTTTCCACTCTTGGACGGAGCAGAGGTCCGTGCTGGTGACCTGCCCCAGTCCACAGACTTCTCAGATGCTGCGTCCTATAACAGTGTCCTTTTACAGATGGAGAGGCTGAGGCCTGAGTTACTGGGGCCATTTCTGGTCACCCCCTAGTTACTGCAGAAGCAGGGCCCAAGCCCATGTACCTGGCCTTTCTGTGGGTAGGGTCGGCTGTTGACTGCCCGCCAGCCCATAGCACATCTTCAGTCTCAGTTTCCCTTTACACAGTGGCCGCCTTGCTGGTGTCATCCTCATAGAAGGCTCTCAGGGTGTGCCCGGCCACCCCACAGAGGAGGGACCACATCCCCCCAGCCTCTCCCCTCCCTCCCACCCCTGGTGCCATGTCCTGCACGCCCATGACCTGAGCGGCAAGTTCGCAGCCCGTGGAGCCCTGGGCATGGTCGCCTGTCCCGCCTGGTGTTGGGGCTGGGGTGGGTGAATGGTGCCCCCCATGTACCAGGCATGGGGTACACATACAGTCCTGTGTTCTCTTTAGCTTTTAGTTTTCTGTTTTAGATACTAGGGCTGGAACCCAGGGGCACAGGCACGCTAGGCAAGTGCCCTAGCACCAAGCCACACCTCAGCTCTTTCATTTTTTTTTTTTGTTAGAGGGGGTCTCGGTAAGTTACCTAGGCAGGGCCCAAACTCGCCATCCTCCTGCTTCATCCTCCCGGCTAGGCGTACAGGCCTGCGCTGCTGGGCCCAGCTCAGCCCAGTCTCTGACCTTGGACAATGAAAAGATCTGACTCTGTGGGGCTGGACTCCCACGGTGCCTCTAGGTATGGACAGAGCGCTTATTCCTCATTCCAACCACCCGCCCTCCCCTGTCCTCTCCCGCCTGCCCATGCTCAGGGTGGGGCTGCAGCCTGGGACTCAACTGACTTGGGTCACACACAGCCTCGGGGTCCCCCTCCCTTCCGCCCACTTCACATTCAGGTGCCCTGTGACCTCAACAGCAAGACTGTTCACACAGAGGCACCTGCTTGTCACGTGGACATCAAACATGCCGAGGAGTTGACAGTGGTGGGTGCTGTTACTGAATCTGCATGGCAGCCCAGATCAGCTCCACGTGTCTAGCTCTGTGACCTTTGGCGTGTTGCCTCCCCTCTCTGCGTCTGCGCATCCTCAGGAGAATGGAATCTCGGAGAGCAGTTGTGAGGGTGAAGTACTGGGCAGGCGCCCTGCTCCACTGAGCCCTTCTGCTCCTGCGCCCTGGCCAGGTCTCTTCTCCCCGTTCCCTCTGCACCCCGTTCCGCCTCCCAGTGGCCTGGGATCTGCTGCCTGTGCGCCGTCTGCTGTGCGTCCCGAGCCGGCTGTGCGGTCGCAGCAGGCTGTCCGCAGGTGCTTAGTAGACAGGCAGAATGGGTCCCCTGGGCGCCAAGGCTCACTGCACGAAGCCTCCCTTCACGGGATCCTGGCGTGGGCTGCGTGTGAGTGCAGAGGGAGGCTCGGGAGTTTGCCACGGTCACACAGCTACTGCCCTGGAGCCCACCCCATCCCCAAAGCTGTCCAAAGGGCCCAGGACATGTGGGGGAGGCTTCAGACAGAGCCAGTGGCTCCAGATGGAGGGCTGCTTTCTCCTCCCAGCCCGCACCAGGTTGTCTTCTTCCTGCTGTTTTCTTCCTGAGAGGTGCGAGGCACCTGCCGGGTGCAAACAGGCAAGTTCACAACAGGTGTCTAGAGGCCTTCAGCCCACACTGGCGTCTCCGGTCCCTGCGCACCTGTTGTGCCACCTTGTGCACCTGTCCTGTCCACCCAGCCTGTGTGTTTCTTCCAGTGGTGATGGTGACCGCAGGGGCAGGGCCAAGGACAGCCTGGTCGCCCCCAGTCTCACTCTGCTCCTGGGGGTGGGGTCCCTACCCGTCAGCCCCCACCTGTCAGCAGTGCTTGTCCAGAGGCTGCAGCCCAAGCCAGGACAGGCGAGTCCCAGCCCAAGCCCGGGTAGGATGGGCGCCCCATTTCGGGGCTTCTCTTGGATAGTGTTCCTGCCCCAGCCAGGATGGCGTGGGATTTGTTCAGCGGGGCTGGTGGGGAGGAGGGCAAGGCTGTCCCCAGGTGTCCCTGTCCCATGCAGGCCACGCCTTCTAAATGCGCCACCAGAGACGCCCTTGTGGGGGCCTCACACCAAGGGCCTGGCCCAGCTGCCCATTCCTTACTTACGGTTGGTCCTTGCATGGGGCGAGTGTGCCAGCCCCAGACGCTGTACACACAAGACCTGTAGGGGGCACACAGCACAGCCCCCAGGAGAGCATTGGGAACCTGCAGTCAGAGAACGGGGTGTGGCTCTGTCCCCAAGTTTCAACTACACAGGAAGGCGCCTCTGTTTTCCACCCTCTAAAACATGCAGGGTGACAGGTGAGTCCCAGCCCAGTGTGGGCTGGAAGGGAGATCCGGCTCAGGGACTCGCCTGGGCATCACCCCCCCACCCTGGCCCGTTTCTCTTCAGCCATCCCTGATCACCCCCCACCTCGGCTGAGGGTGACCGGAAGGGAGGACCGCACCCCCCTCGCTCATCCCTTCACTCACTGTGCTCTGGGCCCCCGGGGAGGTGCAGCCGTGTCATACTCGGGTTCCACAGGGATTCATGGAGCATCTGTGCTGTGTGGCCACGGGGCCAGGACAGAGGGACACGAGCCCTGCCACGTGGCACTTTGTTCAGTGGCAGGGGGAGGGGTGTGAGTAAATAGCCCTGCAGCTCAGATGTGAGCTCCCTGAGCCAGGGTGGAGCCACACTAGGGATGATGGCACTGAGGGCAGGTCCTAGCATCCCAGGGCTGCCGGGATGGCTTCCACCCGCAGAGACAGGTCCTCCTATGCTGAGGAGCTAGCAGGGCAAACACGGGATATGGGCAGGGTGCATCCCTCAGGAAGCTCTTTCCTGCCCCATGCAGCGGGTGGGTGAAGGCTGTCCTTGGTGTCCTGGGCCACGGTGGCATCCTGCTGCTCCTCAGGATGTCAGCCATTGGGTTTGGAGCCTGCACTGACCCAGGACAACCTCCTCTTACCCTGATCGCATCTGCAGAGGCCCTGTGTCTAAGTAGGCTACACTGAGAGGTTCAAGGTGGACATGAATTTGGGGTACCCTGTTGACCCCATGCAGGGGCTTGGGCCAGGTGGTCAGGGAAGGTGTGTACAGACCTGGAGCGGCAGATGCCAAGGCCCTTGGTATCATGGTGTAACATGTGGGCAGAAACGCACACAGGTAGGAGGCATGCCATGTGCCAAGTGGTCATAGACTCAGCGTGCTGTGTAGCAGCCCCAGCTCAAGACACAGACGTCCCCATTTGCACCCGTCCTGCCACCACCATTCAGGAGTAGACCCTGTCCTGACTCCGATGCTGTGCACCGTGCCACCAGCCACGTACTCTGTGTAAGTGGCATCCCAACACACGCCCTGTGTCTGGCTTCCTGGCTGAGCGTTTTGTGCGTGCGTCATCCATGGTTGTCTGTCCGTTCCTGTTGCTGGCTGGTATTGCATTGCGCAGCCGTGTCACAGGCAGTTCATTGACTCGTGTTTGGGCAGTGTGTGGATTTGGGACTGTTGGGGATGCTGTCCCGGGGACAGTTTTTAAGGGATGGCATGCACGTGTTTCTGTAGGGCATGTGGCAGTAGAATCCCTAGACAACAGGGGACACCGCCAGGCAGGCGGCGGAGCAGTCACCATCCATGTGTGAGAGTCCCCTGCCCCTCTGCCTCACTAGCACTCGGTGTTCTTATTCCCTGTCTTTCTCTTTCCACCCATTTCCCTGGGAGCACCGTGGTTCCACACATTTGTGAATGTTAATCTGCCTCCCTGACTGCTAAGGAAATCAGTTTTTGGTACATTGGTGAGCCATTTGGTCTCTGGTAGGATACCTATTCAAGTCTTTTGGCCGGTTTTTACAGTTGGGTTGTCTGACTTTCTTAAATTGATTTTTCTTATTCTTTTTCTCATTGTTTATATAATTGGATGCATCCTAGGTCCAAGTCCTGTGGTGGTAGAGGAGGTATCGAGTTCTTTACTCTCTCCCATGCGATGGGCGGCTTTCCACCCTCTTCATTTTAATACTGTCACTTTGCCGTTTTCCCCCTGCTGAAGAGGTGGGCACCTCCTCCCCGCTCAGGAGGTAGTTCCCCCATGTCCCCTCTGGCAACCTGACCACCTAGCAGCGCGTCCATCTGAAGCCGCTCTTTGTGCAGCGTGGGGTGGAGATCAGTGCAGCTTTCCCAGGTGGAGATTCAGTTGGCCCAGTGTTGGTCACCACTGAGGCCCCTATTTCACTCCACCCTGCAGCATTGATTTTCATCTGTGACATCCTCGTGGTGGCGTTGGTTGTTCCTTCAAGGCTTCCTTCAGGCCTTGGCATCTTGTTGAGGCACATTTGTCACAATGTGAGGGCTGAGATGAGAGAGGAAACAGGATGACACCTCAGTTTAGGTCCCACTGAGCCAGCGGAGTGATCAGCCCCAGGCACTCGGGGACAGAGAGACTTTCCCAGTGCTGTCACAGGCCCCCTTGGCACCTGCCCACTGGACCCTGTCAGGGTGGCTATCTTCAGAGTCACACAGCAACAGGGCCATCAGGGCCAGGCCACAGACCCCGACTAGGCGCTCACCTTGAGCTCTGAGCCCCCCAGCATAGCATCACAGCAGTGTAAGGCAGTGGCGGCCACCTGGAAGGTGCGTACAGTCGCAAGGCAGCCCTGTAAGGGCCCAGGCAACAGTGCCACTCAGGGAGCAGCCCAGAGGTGGAAGAAGATGTGGGGTTCTCCCTGGATTCCAGGGTTGCCAGCTGAGCTGAGTCCTGAGGTCCAAATCCAGGCACCTGTCTCCCTCCAGCCTGTGTGACCTCATCTTGGTGATTTACATGCAGTCGCCTGCTACAGGAGGGAGAGGCCCAGGCTAGCCAGGTCCTATCGGGATGGATGACTGGGCTGGCCGGGGAGTCCCAGGAGGAGGCTGCAGAGTGAGAATCACAGCGAACGTGGCAAGAGCCAGAGGTCTGCTGAGCCTGACACAAACGCATGAGCACGTACCTGTCACGTGGCTGAAATCAAAACGGCACAGTGCTGATGAGGACGTGGAGAAAGTGGACCTCTAGCCTGTGGCTGGTGGGCATGCAACTGGCACACCCACCCTGAGGCCATCCGTGCCCATATGTGCTATCCTGGGCATCGACACCAGGGAATCGAACACTTCACTCCTCGTGCCCATCTGTTGACAGGTGGACAGACTGAGGGCAGAGGACCAGGCCACCACGAGGCGGGAAGCACTGCCAGTCTCGTAGGTTCCATTTGCATCAAGTGCCCAGAACATGAAGCTCGGCAGAGGCCACACGCGGGTTCACAGTGGGGCAGTGGAGAAATGTGATCAGGGAGATGGATAAAGGGCACCGGGCTTCTTTCTGAGGTGATGAAAATGATCTAAAATCGACTGTGCTGAAGGGTGCACAATTCTGCAAATACACTAAAACCAGTTGAGTTGTATCCTTTAAATGGGCAAATTGCAGAAGTTGTGAACTGTATTTCAATAAAGCTATTGCCAAAAAGAGGAGGGAAAAAAATCTACACAGATGTTCATAGCAGCTTTATCACAGTAACCAAAAATTGTGAACAACCCACATGTCTGGAGCTGACTGTGGCATGTCCGCACAGTGGAATACTACTCAGCTGTGAAGAGGAAACCACAGTCACACCACAGCCTGGTGACCCTCCAGAGAATTGCCTGATAGCGTGAATCCCAGAGGGCTGCCTACTGTGCGATCCCATCTCTATAACACTCTGGAGATGACAAAATGGGAGAGGTGGCCGACTCATGGTTGCCAGGGGTGACAAGATGGACAGAGGGAGGCGGTGGCCAAATCTACAGAAGGGCAGGTAGCATGTGGGACTCCTGAGATGACACCATTCTTAGTCTCCGTCATGGTGGGCACTCAAACCTCTTTGTGCTAAAATGTCCTGGGACTAAACCTACGCACATACATGGAGTCGGGTCTGACTTTGGATCCTGAGGGAGGTCAGTGTTTGGATTCACGCTCATCTTCTGTGCTGCACTTTTGCGAATCCCGGGAAGCTAGGTGAAGGGCATACAGGACCTCTCTGGTTCTTTAAGAACCTCACTGCTTTTTTCTTACGTGTACGTTTGTAATTATCTCAAAGGCAGGTTTTAAAAAATGAGTAGCCCAAACCATAAACAATGACAGTGGTGAGTTGCCCATCACCAGGGACAAGCAAGTAAAGTCTTGAAGGAATTCCCTAAGTCTTGAGAGGCCAGGTTCCCTCTTCTCTGACATTCTTCCCTTCATTTCTGTGTCGTCATCCTGCTCCTGCCTGTAAACGTGTCCACCAGGGACCAGCAGAGGTGGCACGAACCCCGCTGCTCAGCCAGGATGCATAGCTCTTGCTCAAGAGGATGCTTGGGTGAGCTGAGTTCTCATTCCCTCCACTGTTCCTATCCCTCAGTCACCAGAAAGTAGCCGTCTGCTGGGGACGGAGCCAGTGTGACTTTCCAATTCAGCAGTGTGCAGCCAAGGAGTCAGGAGGTGGGATTCTGCCCCAGCTGTATCCTGCTCCCGCTATGTGAGCTCAGGCAGTTGCACGACCTTTCTGGGCCTCCATTTCTTGAATGAATCTGAAAGGGTTGGGCCAGGCCCCTCGCAGTGGTAGTTCCTGCTTCCCCAGCCAGCACAAACCAGTTGGTCGTGGCTGCCTGCGGTTCCGTGTTGGAGGTTTGTGAGGCTGTTTGGGCCCGTGAAAAGTAGCATTGTAACTGATAGCGCTGTCTGCTGCAGGTGCAGGCGGGGCCGTTAAGGCAGGGAAGCAGTGCAGGTGTCTGGCTCAGAGTAAGATACGCAACTTTGTGGGGGCCCAGCAGAGCAGCGCAGAAAAGCCTGGCGTCCTTCCTTGCAAAACACAGCCATCAACTCAGAGTTGGAAGGCTTTTGTTGCTGTTTTCTTCTTTCCTTTGAGGCATCGAAGGCTCGGCCTTCCACCGTGGCTGACGTTTTCTTTCTCTCTGCGCCCAGGATGATCCTGGGGTAGGCAACAAAGCTCAGATGGTGGGAAGGGACCTGGGGGAGAGCCTGCAGGTCCCCAGGGTGTGGGAGAACCGTGCACATGGTGCAACTTTCACACCTCCGTGGGCTCCGCGGCAGCTGCAGCCTGGTGCTGTCTGGACCTGCTCTCAACTCAGTGCTGGAGCCGATAATTGCGCCCAGTTACTCTTCGCGTCCCGCGACAGCCTGGAGCCCCCTGGGGCGACAGCTTCTGGCTGCTGGTCTGGGAGCCTTCCCAGGACAGAGCAAGTTTCAGCACACAGCTGTGCCATTGAGAAGGAGTTCGTGGGTGGAGCGGCGTTTCCAGAGCATCTTTCCGGAGCCAGGGCCTGCTGCAGGCCCTGAGCTACAGGAACAGACGTGGACCCCAGGGAGGAAGGGGGCGGCCAGGCTTGGGGGAGGGGTGCAAGTTCACCTCACTGCAGACCTCAGGGTAGAGATGGGTCCTTTGCATCCTGTGTCCTGACCTGGGGTCTTGGGCTGAGGGCCTGATTCTCTAGGGCCGGCTGTTTTGTGGACAGCAGGATGGGCCGCGGTGGCTGGTGTGCTGTGAGGGCCGAGGTCAGGGCGGTTGCTGGTGTCCCCCGCCCAGCCCAGGATGGCTGCCCCATCTATGACGCTCACACCTGGGGCTTCTGGAAGACACAGGGCTGGCTGGGAGGCAGGGGCATAGTGATCCCCAGTCCTGCTGCTGACCAGCTGGGGGCCCCTAGGAAGACCACCCTGCCTTTCTGATCCTGCCTGAGGAAACTGAAGTAAGGGAGCCCGACTCTTCTTGCCTCTCAAGGAGTATCATTCTACAGACCTTTCATAAAACTGTGGGCATCACTGTGTTTCTTCAATGGAAGCAAGGCAGAAAGATCTCTTTAAAAGAAAAGGCAGAGATGGGCACAGTGGCACACACCTCTAATTCCAGTACTCCAGGAGGCTGAGGCAGGAGGATCAAGTTTGTGCCCAGCCTGGGCAACTTAGTAAGACCGTGTCTCAAAATATAAGAAGGATGGAGGTTTAATTGCCAGTGCTGCAGAGAAGGGAAGAAAAGAACCAGACAGACCTCATGGTTCTTCTCCACAGTGACAATGTAAATATTTTTATCAGTATGTTACTTAACTATATACAAATGTGGAACCCAAAATAAACTGACAGCTCACACTGATGGTTCTTTAGGACTATAAAAACCAAAACACATTTTCAAGTTAAATACAAACAAAATTTAAAATCAATAAAATTCAAATTAACAACATTATTTTAGTGTGATGGATGATGTCATTTTGTAGAAAATAAATTCAGATTGTGAGCTTTAATATTAGAAAGACAGAGCCTCAGATTGAGAGCCATAATCTGTTGCGGTCCCCTCTGGCTGGTAATACTGCTGCGGAGGCGCCCAATTGCTTAAGTGCACGCACCCTGCAGAAAGGCAGTGCTGCTGCCCCATGGCTAGATCTGCCAGATCAGCAGAATCTTGGCCCGGCTCTGGTTCTACAGGGCCATCTCGATTGCTTAGCCATAAAAGCTAGCATTGTGGAGCTACTGGAACCATCAATAAATGCACAGTGGGTTACTCCTGGAATTGAGAAATGCTTCATTGTGCATCCCAGCAAATTGATCTTGTCACAAGTTGGGACAGGTACAGCACGTGCTGCGTGTGGGGGCAGACACTCCTGCGCTAGCGTCAGCACACCTGTGACACAGGGTGCCTGGGCTCCCAGGGTTTCCTAGCGCATTTCTGTATCCAAACCAGCAGGAACTCACTGTGCTCAGATGCCTGCCGCCCATCTCTGGGAGGCTGAGGCAGGAGGATCCCATGTTCAAGCCCAGCCTGGGCAATTTAGCAACTTAGTGAGAACCGGTCACAAAATAGAAAATAAAGAAAGGGCTAGAGATGTAGCGCAGTGTGAAGGGCCCGGGTTCAGTCCCCAATTTATTTGCCCAGGGGTATCTGAGAGGTGGCTGACCCTAACTAAAGACACCCATCTGTCAGCCTGGCTCTCTCTGTTGCCCACATTTTAGGTCCAGGATATTTGTTGGGCCCGCTTAGACCTGTGCATCTTTTTTGCTGCCAAGCCCACTCATGGCTGAAATGCTGCTGGTGGATGCAGTTACCTGTAGGGCCGGTGGTTCTGCTCCTCGGCCACCAAGGTTAAACACAGCTTCTGTTCTTCATGTCCTGTCTGTTTTCCTGGGAATGGGATGTGGCCAGAGGCTCCAATAGCAGGATTGTACAAGTCAAGCTAAGACGTTGGTTGGTCGGTGCAAAGGAGGGAGCTGTTAAAGCTGGAGGCTCTGTGCTAAAGCAGACACCTGCTGTTAACACAGTGACTCGGTACTGTACCCGGTGGGGGCAGCGCCTTCTAGAATTGTGCGGTGTCCAACCTGCACCACCAAACATGGCAGCCCTAGGAGTCCACCAGACAAGTATTTTGGAGTCTTGACTCCCCCAGCATTTAGACACGTCACTTAAACACCCTGGCTTCATCTGTGCATTTGTGAAATGTGGACCATAGTAAATGCTTGCCAGGATTCAAAAAGATAAGAGTGAAGACGTTAGCAGTTAGTCATTGCCATGGTTCTCAAACTGTGCCCCGGTACCATGGGTGCCACAGTGAGCAAACAGCTGTGCTGTGAGGCATTTCAGATTTTGAGAGAAGCAGCAACAACTCTCAGGACGTGAACTGCTACATATTATTGGGTATCACTATTGGCCTAGGGCTACTGTGAGAAACTGCTAGGTCATCAAAGGTTGGCCCATACCGAGCAAGTCTAGAAACCCGTGGCCTGGCACCGGGTGGCCATAAGTGGTAAAGTGTATTTTATTGTGATGCGTGCGCTGCAGCCAGGATGGCCTGTGTTTCAATCCTCTTCTCCCTCCATGTTGCGTCATCTGTGGGGGCTACGGCTGGAGTCTGCCATCCCTCGCTCTCCTTCCAGTCCCTCTGTCCACTTGTTCTCCCGTCAAGTGCATTTCCAGACACGGACTCAGCCCAGGCTTGGGGACCCCAGACCACAGAGGGCGTTGCAAGAGCACCCAAGATAGGAAAGTCTCAAAAGGGACCAGATCCACCTGGGTGTCCCCGCCTCCAGGGTTCCTGGCAAGGACGCATGCCGACGTCCTCCCAGGGGTCCCTTTAAAATGTCCACATCCTCTGACAGAGTCCTTCCACTTCTAGACCTCTAGCCTCAAGAGATAATTGGAGATTTGGATACATCTTTACATGCAGGGATCTTCATGAAGCATTGATAACAGCGGAAGATTGGGAACCCTATTAAACGTTCAATGGTGAGAGGGAGTGGGCTTGAGGAAGTCATGGGTGGAGGGCCAGGAAGACCTCAGCAGCATTCATAGAGGGGAATGCGTGCCCTGCAGCCATGACAGGAAGAAAGCCAGAGTCCATCCAGGTGGTGGAGGTGGCATGAGCACGAGGAGACCCTCGCTGCCGCACACGCACCAAGATCAGCAGGAAACACCCCGCCGCACTCACCGTGGGTCAGCTTGTCCGCATCTGTGCTTGCCTTCGCATTACCGTGCATCTGGCCAGCTGCCCACGCTGAGCACGGGCACTGCTTTAGAATCAGGAGGAAAAATATTTCTTCCAAAGAAGACAGCTGATCTCTACTCTCGTAGAGTTGCTGGCACAGCCAGAAGGGTATTTCGTGAAGGACTCCATTCAGACACACAACGCCTGGGAGCGAATCCCTGCGTCTCTCTTCCCATCCCTGTGCAGCCTTGCTCTTGGACCCTAAAACCAGCTTCCTCCTGGCATCTAATTGTGTTCAGTGAAGCTGGGATAATGCTGCTCTTGGTGGGATTTTGCCCAGCGTCTCCTGTCATTTCCAAACACTTCTGCTTACAACATCTTTGGAATCTCTCCTAGCAAATCAAAGTTTTGTTTTTGTTTTTGGTGTGTTTGGTTTTTCGTGGTACCGGGGATTGAACCCAGGGGTACTCTACCACTGAGTTACATCCACAACCCTTTTTATTTTTTTATTTTGAGACAGGCTGGCCTCAAACTTGTGACCGTCATGCCTCAGCCTCCCAAGTAGTAGAATTACAGTTGTGTGCCACTGTGCCCTGCAAAATTTTGCTCTTTAAAAATGTTTTCTCCTGATTCTAAAACTAATCTCACTCAGGCCAGTTTGAAAAAGTGATCTAAGCAGAAGAAAGCCACCCACCTCTCCAGCACAGAGCAATGACGGGCCCCTCCCTCCTCCCGTCACATGCTGCTGGCGGTGGGCAGGTATTAATATCACTGTTTGCCAGATGTGGAGATGGCGGGTCAGGGAGCTTAAGTGAGTCTCATAGCTGGTTAAGTGGCAGAACCGAGGCCTGGGCCCAGGTTCTAGTCCGCGTTCTTCCCCAGCTTGGCAGGTGAGGTTTGTCATCACCCCAAGCAGGCATCGCCCCTACTCAGGCTCCCGAGAGCCTCTTGTTCTTCCAAGTGCTGCGCTTCAGAGCCTCCTGATGGCTCGGTTTCCAGAGTGAGTTGCACTGCTGATCCCTTCTTTACGGAGTTTGCCGTGTAAAGTAGACACAGGTGACACAGACACGCTTGTTCAGGATGTGCAATGTCACAGGCAAGCAGAGTATGCTCGGTGTTTCCCTGGCCCAGGGACGAAGAGGACGCTTTCTGCTGGGGAACGAGTGGGAAGAGAGGGGAACTCATCCTCAAGAGGTTACATCCAGGCGGTACAGTTGCACCTCCCTCTGTCCACTTGTTCTCCCGTCAAGTGCATTTCCAGACACGGACTCAGCCCAGGCTTGGGGACCCCAGACCGCAGAGGGCGTCGCAAGAGCACCCGAGATAGGAAAGTCTCAAAAGGGACCAGATCCACCTGGGTGTCCCCGCCTCCAGGGTTCCTGGCAAGGACGCATGCCGACGTCCTCCCAGGGGTCCCTTTAAAATGTCCACATCCTCTGACAGAGTCCTTCCACTTCTAGACCTCTAGCCTCAAGAGATAATTGGAGATTTGGATACATCTTTATATGCAGGGATCTTCATGAAGCATTGATAACAGCGGAAGATTGGGAACCTTCTGTTTCCTTTCATTTAAATAAAGAACCTTTAGCTGCTTTATTTCATCCCAACCCGGGCCACCACCCCAGCTTCTCTTAATATAGCCAAGCAACAGCTTCAACCCAGAGCAGTTTGTAAGTTTAAAACAAAGCATCAGTGAAGTTTTTAAGCCCTAAACCTCTGGGTGGCGATGGTGTGTGCTGTGCCGTGTTCGGAGGCGCCCTGGGCCCTCAAGTAGATGGATGTTACAGCTCCTCTGTCCCCTTCCACGTGGACAAGCAGAGAGTGAGACAGACAAGGGCCATTCCCGGCCGGCAGCCAGCAAGGAGGTCTCCTTCCCAGGGAACCTCGGAGCAGTGCTGACCACACGTTTGGTGCTCCCCGGGACTTATTTGGAGGCAGCGTCGCTTGGGGGAAGCATGCCGGGCTGGTGCTGAAGTCCCAGGGACCCCTTCAAGGCACAGGCCGTGTTCTTGGGTGAATCTTCCAGAAGGCCCATCTTGCCGGTTTTCATTTCCTCAGCCAGTCTCCCCACAGGGGCCATCCGCGTCCCCAAGCGTCCCCCGCCACACTCGGGAGCCAGCGGGCTGTGGGAGAACTGCGGTGCGTCCCACTGCGGTGCGTCCCACTCATGAAAACTCCCTTATTTGTATCTCATTTTCAAGTTATTATCGAGCTGCCGGTTGTGAGAGTATTTTGACAGCAGCTGTCAGCAAGGTGCGAGCAGCTGCCATCGCCTCCGATTGGCTGAAGACACCAGTGGCAGCGCGCTGAATAATGTCCCAGCCCACCCTGCCCCCGCCAGGGAGCGAGGCCGACAGTGGCGCAGGAGAGGAAAAGAAAACAGTGGAGCGAGGACGAGGATGGGAGGAGGAAGGGAAAACACGATTCCCAGGCCCAGAGCCTGCCCAGATCCCCGCATCATTAGCATTTTCCCAACTCCCGCTAGAGAAGGCAGCCACAAAAGACTCAGATTGCATCTCGTGTTGTATTTAATTTATTTTATTTTATTTGTGGTTTTGGGCAGCCAGGGAGGGGGAATGAGAGAGGATCCATCCAAACAACCATTTAGGCTTGTCAGAGTTCATTTATTGAATTAGCGAAGTTACCGCTTTCCGGGTCCCAGCTGCCAGGGCTGCAGCCGGCACAGCCAGAGGCACCGGCCGCCCTGCCCGTGCGAGCGAGCTTGGACCAGAACCGGCCCAGGCGCCCCATCCATTACGGCCTCCATTTCTCTCTCTCTCCCTGCTCTGCTTAAGTGCAGTAGAACGCAAGTGTTCCCCTTTCTTCCTTGAAGACTCTCCTCCATCCATGATATAAATCATTCTACATGTGGCTGGGTTGGTTTTTTTTTTTTCTCTTCCAAGAGCCTTGCATCCAGGCAGGAGAATAAATAATGTTTTGTATTCAGTGCCTTTTACCTAAGTAATCTAAAATTCATCATTGGTTTGTTTTGTTTTTAAGTATGAAAGAAAATGTCAGCAACACCAGAAGGCAGATGTTTGGTGACCAGGAAGCAGGCACATTTCTGCCGTAAATGCAGGACCAGTGGGGGTGGTCTTAAATACAGTGCACCGCAGGAGTGTGTCATCTCTGCATACCAGGCAGGGGTGACTGTGTGTCATTCTTGTTTCCTACTCCCCAAATTCCCAGATCAACTCAGACTTCCACCATGGGGGTCTGAGTTCCCCTTACCTTGGGTTTCAGTGCTGCGATCCAATTCGGGGCTGAATTTTTCTTGCCTGGCGGTGCTGGGAACCCGAGAGCTACAGTCTGGAGATGCATCTATAGCGGTGGTAATCGACCTGGGGTGATTGTGAATGTCAGGGACATTTGACAATGTCTGAAGTCGTTCTGGGTTGGCACCACCCAGAAGGTGCTGCTGGCACGGGCAGGGGCAGCCAGGGATGCTGCTGAGCGGGACAGCTGAGGATGGGGGTGCTGGTCTGTAGGGAGAGGGTCTGATTTGTGAGGGAAACAGCAGCAGAGCTTTGAGCCTCCTAGTGTTTGTAAATAGAGATGCAGCTGGCAAGGGGGAAGACCTGTTCTGGCCCCTCGGGGCATTTCACATGTGTGACTGCCACCCACTAAGTGTCACAGTCATCGTGACAACCAAAAACAGCCCCTAATACCCCCAACAATCCTCTGGGGGGAGGCGGTGCCACCCGTCAAGAGCCGCTGCCTCGATTGATTTAGTCTCTCATGGTGACATCGTGCCAGGTGCCAGCCTGTGTTCCCACACACCCCTGTTGATGTCGGAACCGCAGTTCCACGAGCGGGACCTCAGCTCTGTTGTACACAGGCAAGGAAGGCTGACGCTGGGGAGGTCCCAGGCCTGCAGCTGAGGACGGGACTGAAACCCATACCTGCCAGTCACTGGTCCCTGAAGCCTCAGTTTCCTCATCATTTAAGTGGGGGGAACCGATGCCTGTCCTGCCACCTCCATGAGAGTCTTAACAGTGCATATAACAAAGCTTTGAAATGGTGGAGTGAGCAGCGTGCAGTGGCGCACATCTGCAATCCCAGCTTTCTGAGAGGCTGAGACAGGAGGATCACAAGTTTGAGTCCAGCCTGAGCAACTTAACAAGACCCTGTCTCAAAATAAAAAATAAAAAGAGCTGGAGGTGCAGCTGAGTGGTAGAACATTTGCCTAGATGTTCAAGGCCCTGGGTTCCATCCTTAATTCTGTCCCCACAAAAGTATTTTTCCTAAAATAAAAACAGAATTTTATTATAACTATAAAACAACCATCAAACCAGGCAACTTAGATATGGTATTATCATCTAATCTGTAGGTCTTATTCAGAATTTTTCCAGTTTTCTAAACAATGCCTTTTATGGAAAAAAAACACAACCCCATTCCAGCATCAATCCAGCGTCACACACTCCATCTCGTTTCCTCATCTCACCAGTTTCCTTTAGATTTAGAACTGTAGGCTGGTATTTCTGCGTTTGTCGTGGCCCTGACACTTCTGAAAAGTCCCGAGGGCTGCTTCATGGATGTCCCCACTTGTGCTGGCAGGAAGTCTCCTTCAGGTTAGACCAGGCTGTGACTCGAGTGAGTACCAGACTTGCCCCAGGGTTGTGATGTGTGCTATCTTTGATCTCTTGGTTTAAATTCTTTCAGGCAGGTTTTTCTACTAAATTATTGTTTTTCTTTTTTATAATTAGTGAATATCTCAGAGGAGACTTTGAGACTCTGGAAATACCCAGGGTCCGGGCTTGCTGTCTTAATTTTAGTGTCTACTGATGAGTCTTGCATGAATTATTTACCACCGAGTTGGTGCCAAACGGTGATTTTGTAATTCCATCATTCCTCCTACACCACTTGCTTGGTGTTCTCCTCCTGGGAGGGGCTTTTCTCCATGCTGTGCACACAGAGTACGTATTTATTTTATTTTCCAGTGTGGACTCAGGGATTTTATCTAACAAGTTAGAAATCATCTTTATCATCATTTGTTTTTGTTACTGAAATTCTCCCCGTCTGGCCGGTGGGAAGTGTGGATTGCATCCTTCCCCACGCCCCATTATTATTACCTTTAAGCACTTCCGTAAGATTATCTTGGGCAGATATTCCAGCTCCTCTTGTGCTCTCTCAGCTCCAGCCCTGGCCTCAGCCCCTTCTCCGAGGAACCCGGGTTCTTGCCAGTGGTTGTTGGGACGTGGAGCCCCAGATGCGACGCCAGCAGGGCTCAGAAGAGCTTCTGAGCCTCCACACGGCTTGGGCTGAGTGACTTTGGGGTGGGGACCCTCCTGCATGTGTAAAGCGTGGAGCCTCGTCCCAGGCCTCTGCCTGCAGGATGCCAGTGGCAACCCACACCCGATTGTGACAATGAAAACTGTCCCCAGACATTGCCAGAAGTCCTGGGGAATGGAGGTGGGAACCAGGGCAGATTTGCCCCTAAATAGCTAGGCACAGTCATGCACACCTGTAATCCCAGCACTTTAGGAGGCTGAGGCAGGAGGATCACAAGTTCCAGCACACCGTGGGCAGCTTAGTGGGATCATGTCACAAGAGAAAGAATAAAAAATGTCTGGGGATGTAGCCCATTGCAAAGGCCCTAGGTTCAATCCCCAGTGCTGTCAAATTGCCCCTTAGAGAGAATCCAGCTTTCTTAGCAAACAGGTGCTAGGGGAAATACAAGTGTGTACACATATGGGCAAATAGACTTTCACATCTTTGTCTGTACTTGTGTTAAAACCCTGAGCTCACGCTGACGCCTCCAGTTCTGGCCCAGGCTTATGTCACAGGATCCATTCTGCCCTCCCTTTTCCATGTTATTTATTCCCGTCTCCAGCCAGGGGGACCCCGCTCCCGTTGTCCGCCTGTATTCACTTTGCTCCACCCTCATACGCACACGTCTGTTTCAGAATTGCTAACCCACTGGTGGTAAGCTTTTAAAGCTCACCTCTGTCTGTTTTCCCTTTCATTTTAATATTATTTTCCCTCACCACATGAATGCCTTGTAAAAATAGATGCATCTCTAACATAATTAAACGTGTAAAGGAATTAGACGGCAAGTTCTAGTGAAAACAGTGGCAGTCATTTTCACCATCTTAGACCTAGCACCAGGTCTGGCACATAGTAGGTGTTCAATAAAAATGAGCGCTATGTTCAGGTCTGCAGTGTCTCCTGAAGGCCCACGAGTTAAAGGCTTGGTCCCCAGGCCATGATACTGCCGGGAGGTGGTGGAACCTGGGTGGGCCCAGTAGAAGGTTTGGGTCCCATGTCACTGAGCTGTGCCCTTAGAGGGGTTGGGGGTCCCTGTTGTTGTCCTCCTCTCTTTCCCAGCATGAGGCGAGTAGACTCTACTTCCATTTGTTTTCCCCAGTGGAAGGAAAATGAGGGACAGATTCCATAAAAGAAACTCTTTGGGAGCACTGGCCACATGTGCACAGGGTCCACGCTGGACCTGGCCTTCCTGGGGCTGGTGACAAGTAACCGGGTTCCCGTGTCTGAGCCACAGACAGCAAAACAGCATTGTGGGAAGGACAGATATTCAGAAACCAGACAGACTTGGCTTCACATCCAGCTCAGCCTGTGTCAGTCGCATGGCCGTGTCCCTGTCACTTCACCTGGACCCACTCAAGTCCCTCGTCTGTGAGACAGGAGGGATAGCACTGGGAGCCCCATCGAGAGACCCTGGGTGTGCAGGTGGCACGTGGCCTTATGCTTGGGGGCTTGAGGTCAGATCACATGGGCTGTGCCACTGTGCAGAGTTTTGAGTTTGGGCAAGTTTGTGCCTCTTTGTGCCTCGGTTTCTGCATTTGTAAAGTGGGGTAATAATCGGTAGCGCTTGCCTTGTGTTGTGAGCATTATGGAAGTTAAATGGTAAAAACCAACTGTGGCCTTTGTTTTTGTTTCGCAGTGCTGGGGTTTGAATCTAAGGCCTTACACTGAGCTATATCCTAGCTGGGCTCCAACTCATGATCCTCCTGCCTCAGCTTCCTGAGCTGGGATTACAGGAATGTACCACCTTGCCTGGCTCCAGCTGTGGCTTTGCACGCTGCTGAGCAGTGTGAGTTTGCTGACCAGTAGCGTAGCAATTGTAGAGTCCACTGGGACAGACTCTGAGAGAGACCGTTTCATTTGCAGTATTTGCTCAGCCCTTATTTCCCAGTTTCTCGGTGAGAACTCAGTTGATGGAGCCCAGAGCCACCCTGGCCCGTGGGCAGCTCACCATCTGGGGACATAGCCTGTGCTGGACGGCACTCCTCTCCTGTGTTCCTCTGGGTCTGGCCACCCACAGCCCAGTGTGTTGTCCATGACGCACCATAGCCCACTGGTCATGTCCAGCCACTGCCGGGTCTCTCCAGCCACCCTGTGCCTCCTGGAAACCTGGAAATCTCTGGGCCGGATTATTTTAGGGAAGATCACTCTCACCCTGTGTATTTTCTGCTCTTCAAATTGCTCTCTCTTCCTCTTTCTCTCTCTCCCCCCCCCCCAACACTTTTGCACCTGGCTCCCTCCAGGGGCCTCAGACCCAGAGTAAGTCTTGAACCCACATCCCTGGGCTTTTAGGGCAGCTCCAGGGTGCTCCGTGAGGGCAGTGAGGACGTTCGAGGGTACCTGAGGGGTACATCTGGGGAGCTGCATTGCCTGGCGAGCACCTGGTTCACTGAGACTGTGGGGGCTGGCAGGGGTCCTGGGGGGCTCTGTGGAGCCCTGCACCACTCCCCTTCCCAGGCTGTCAGCCTCACGCTCCCCTTGGCCTCCTCTTACTCCAGTCCCTGCTAAGCAGGCCACGCCAAATCTTTGTCTTAAGACTTTTATAGGAGCCTGGAACTCCTTTGAAAGAAAACCTGCTGGTTCTTTGCCTCTGAGGAGGGAGAGTTTTGCTAACATGCAGAACTGGGGTGCGTGGGGACAGTGCTTGTGGTGTGCAGAGCCAGTCCTTGCCCCCTGCAGAGTGACCAGGGCCTCGCATTCAGGCCCCATGACTTGGTCAGGTCACAGAGCCCAGGGCCTGGTGTCTGCTGGACAAGGGGTATGTGTTGGTCACTTTCCCATATTTTGTTGGGATAAAGTACCCAACACCTACGACTCACAGGGGAGGTTTATTTAGCTCGTAGTTCCAGCAGATTCAGTCCATGGTCAGCTCGCTCCAAGGCAGAAATGGCGTGGGGGAAGGGTCTGGTGGAGAAAAGCTGCTCAGAAAGTAGAGAGGAAGGGGAGGAGCCAGGGGCAAGAATACACCCCTGCAGATCCCGCCACCGAGAACACCTCCAGCCAGGCCCCACCCCCAGCAGCGCTCAGCCCGGAAGTCATCCGTGGCTGGATGCACTGGCGAGTGCAGCGCCCCCGTGGTCCAGCTGCCCTCCAAACGCAGGACTCCGAGGAACATCTTCGATCTAAAGCACAGCGTGGCAGGAACAGAGAGCCCGGTGCTCCCTAGGCAGTCTAGTCTCTCTGGTGTGCAAGCAGTGGGGATTTCTTTCTTCTCACCCAAACCACGAGGCCCCAGCCCCGAGGAGTCCCTGTGTAATGGCCCTGCCCTGGTTCCTCCTCCTGTCCGCAGAGGCAGGAGAACAGGTTTCCTGACAGATCTAAGATGTGGATCCCAGAGAACAGAAGTCACCAGGACTTGGTGGCAGCCAGTCTGGGGCCTGGAGGGTTCTGGGCAGAAGCTTGGGTGGGAGGAGAACAGCTACGCAGAGCCACTGTGGTGTGGACGTGTGTGCCAAGCCTGTCCTGTCCGCCAGTCACGCCGAAGGCTCTGCTCCCATTCCCAGGGTAGCTGAGACATCCCCTGTCCCCATTTATTCCCAGGAGTGGGCGAGGCACAGAAGTAATACATGGATTTCAGAGGGAGGGATTTCTCCAGGGTGCTGGCAACCAGGACAGTGGCTCCCTGTCGCGCCTCCAGCAGAAGATGCAGTGTTTTCTCTCCTGTCCTGCCCCAGTCTCAGTTTTGCCCACACAGGGCCCAAGAGAGGGAGGGAAGAGCCCGTCAAAGGCTCGTACAAGCTGTCATCTGAAGGAAAGACACTCCAGGCTCTGGATGCAAAGGGAATAGACCTGGTGGCCAAAGGAAGCTGCAGTTTGGAGTAGAGGTCCCTGCAGTTTTTCTAATTCACTTCTTTCCCTCCCACAAAAGCAGATAAGTAAGGCATTCCCTCCTGCCTCTGGGTAAAAAATGTTCTCAGCCTGCCTTCTCCCCCACCAGGGCCCTCCTCTGGCTCCGGGAACTTAGATTATTTTTCAGAGGCGGGGACATCAAGCCACACGACACTTGTCCTCCTTCCTCCCTTCCCATGACAGATCGTTAAATTATTCCGAGGGAACCAGAGCTCTGAGGCTAAATTACCACGACGGCCGTATCATGGCAACTGTACCTGTCTCGCCTTCTATCACTTTCCTCCGCAGCTGCAGCAGCGGAGAACTTAGTACAGAGAAGTCATCATGGGGCAGGCGGGGAACTGAGGATGGCTGCTGCCTCTGCAGAGCTGCGCCCAAGCTGGGCGAGCCTCACATGTGCATACACGCAGATCCGGGGCTGGGGTGCCCACTGTGCAGTTCGGGGTGCCTTTGTGGCCTGATGAAAAGCCCCCCCAGCCTTTGAGACTACGTGATGTTTGTTGACAGCGGCATTTTTAGAAGAGGCAAGGCAGAGTGGGCCTCCACCTTTCTGTGTCCCTGGTTTTTACCCTCACTCATTCATTTTTTGATTATTGAGCCCATGGTGTGGCCATGGGGCATATGTTGGTGGCCGAGACCAGTGAGGCTCCTGCTGTCCCAGAGCTGCCACACAGGTGGGAAGTGGACGGTGAGTCAGGTGGCCTCAGAAAGCAGTCATGCTGCGTAGGACAGCTAGGGGACGATGGGGGCGATGGTGCCTGGACCGTAGCTTGGGCTGGGGGCTTCCTCAGGGAGGCCTTTGACCCGGTGCCCCACCCTGGGTGACCATGTCACAGTCATAGTAGTCACTCCATCCTGCCCCACCAGAGAACCCACGAAGAACGCAAGGTGGGTCTGGAGACTCACGCAGAGGCCCACAGCCCAGGGATCTGCCTCTGGGGGCGTCGCACTCAGCAGCCCCCGGTCTAAGCGGCTGGGGCTTTGTTTAGTGTGTGTCCTGTGCGACCTTCGAGCGTATGTGTAGTCCTCGATTACTCTTTATCGGGCATTCATACTTCCAGGGCCTCTTGTGTTTTACCTGGTGGCCCTCACCACTGCTTCTGGGAGCTGAGTGATGGGCTGGAGCAAGTCACACTGCCATTGAGCTTGGAGGGGGAGCTGCCTGTGCCTCCAAAGTAAGAGGTCACCGGGAAGAAACACCTAAGCCCCTCTCTGCTCACCCTCTGGCTTCCCACGAGGACGCCTCGGTGGTGCCCTCTTTAGGGGTAAATAGAGCTGTAGTGGGAATAGGAGGGGCCAGCGTGGCGCCAGAAAACCTAGGCTGAGGGTTCCCATGATAGAATGCTGGTTCAGCCTGAGCTCCCGGGCAGCCTAAGGAATAAGGGAAACAAGTGGTTCTGCTGGGGACCACATGGAGCAGGTCGGAACGTTGTCTTCTTAGCACCACACTCTTGAGAGGAAGGAATGAACTGCAACCCGGCTGCGGGTGAAAGGGAGCTGGCATTTGAGGTGTCAGTGGAGTTTTTTTCCTCTTTAAAAAATAATGTCATAAAATGTATGATTATTTTTGTCGAAGTCTCGTGTGTGGTGTAAAAGTGAGTGGAATAAATGCTAAGTGTCTGTCTTTGTTTGGTTCTCCCGGAGACAAAGCTGAGAGGATACCTTCTTACTGGCAGCCACCCCAGGGAGCAGTGAGCAGGGACAGGGGAGGTGAGGTCCACGCACAGGTGCGTGCCAGGGCCACTGCTGTTTGGGACCCTTCCAGACACCTCCCAGCACCGCCGCAGTGCTGGGCACCCAAAGGTGGAGCACGGGAAGAGATAGGGAAGCGGAGCCATCATAGCACTGTCCACCAGGGCTGCCGCTGTCCTCCTAGGTGGACCAGAGCTCTAGCTCTGAGCTGTGTCCAAGGCCCGGTGTCTGTTTCACACCGGTGCTGACCCTCTGCACACGTGTGTGTACACACACCGTACACATCTCCCCAGGCCCCGTGCATGCTCAGCGGGTGCTCTGCACTGAGCCACACCCCCAGCCCTCCACAAGGTCAGTGGTTCTTCTCCCGGCCGCCCAGGGCCTCCCTGGCCCTGTGCAATGGCGCACTCCCTGAAACCACCCCACCTCATAGCCCCTTAGGCACAGGACACGTGGGCAAATCAAAGTGCAGAGCCCTAAGTTGGGTCTTCCTCACCTCTTGTAATTAAGGAAAACAACTCAGCAAGTAAGGAGATAAAGACACCTGGTTCTCTGGGAGAAGCAATCAGGACGCAGGGTGGTAGGAGGACAGGACAGGGTCAGTGTGACACCTTGGGGTGGGGCAGGGATGGTGTGATCTAGAGCAGGGGTTCTCAGAGTTTCTGTGAAGAGCCAGAAAGCAGATCTTTTCAACTTTGCACCACAGATACTCTGCTGCTGTAGCTCAAAGCAGCAACAGACAAAACTAGAGGTTTCCAGTAAATTACTTCTATTTGGTCAGTGAGATCTGGCCCACAGGCTGTGGTCACTGGCCCTGGTCAAAAGCATGGTCACCCTTTCCCGCTCTTTCCTTGTTACGAAAACAGTCGCTGTCCCAGTGCAGAAGGACCTTAGAGAACAGAGCTGGGCCTTGCACACAGTGGGTGCGTCCCAAGCGCACCGGGAGCCATCGCAGACTTGGGTCCTGAGGTCTGACCCTCTCGAGCCCTCATCCCAGGGCCGCTGCTTGTGAGCTCCCTCTGCACTGTGCTGCTCAGGGTGGACCAGAGCTGCTGCAGTGGCAACAGCAGATGTGCATGTCCCCCAGGCCACTCAGGACTCAGCTTCGTGGTGGCAGGGGAGGAGTGAGCCGCAGAGCCCCGATCAGCTTCTGCCCGCTCCACGGGCTCCATAGGCCAGGGCGGTCACGTGGCTCTGCTGACTCCTCCCACCCGCAGGGCTGGGGCTGGGGTGCCGTGGATGTTTGAAGAGCAGGTCCCGGTCCCCAACCACATCCACAGTGGCCACGTGCGGCCCTTGTGGGCCCTGATCACTGATGGACACTGGGGTAGCAGGACGGACCTTTCTCCATGTGGACACCACGCGGAACTGTCCTTTGTGGAGCTGGAGAGATTGAGACAGGCAGAACACCCCAGCGGCCACCAGGGCAGCCCTGCGGGGTTGAGGGGACACCGGCCTGTGGGCTCAAAATGCCGTCGCCCAGTCTTGATGTTTTGGTGGGTGGGAGGGAGTGCCTGCTCCCCTCCTTTGCCCCACCTGCAGAGTGGGCTTGGGTCCTGGCCCAGCACCCCTCAGCAGCCCCCAGGACCAGCAGACCACAGATGTCACGACTCGCCAGGGAGGATGGACTCGCTGCCCCCGTGCAGTCTCCGCATTCGTTCCGTCCTTCATTCACTCGCGTCCACTTCACTTCTGAGTGCACTCTGTGGTCCCAGCTCTGCGCTAAGCACTTCAGGTACACGCTCTCATGTCATTGTCTCATGTTGTCGTTACCGGGACTCGGTGGAGTATGGGCACTGTGTCACCGTTTCACGGACAGGCAGGCCGAGGCAGAACGGAGGCGAGAGCTGCTGCACTGCCAGACTTCCCGCCTCTTCTTCCCAGTCTGCGCTGGGCCCTCCGGGCTTGGGCTGCGGACTCGGCCCCGCTGTTGAAGGTGCAAGCTCCCCACAGGGGCTGCAAACACCCCATCTGGTCCAGACAGCTTCTGTTTCACAGGGGCTCCAATCCAGCCAGAGAAACTGAGGCTCGTTTTAATTATCTCCCACCCTACCCCACAAGGGCGTGAATAGCTTTGCTTATTTTCCTCTGACAATAATCCCCCACCCCGAGGCACATGTGGGAGAAAGCTATGGCCGTGCTTTGTGTCTTCCAAAGGGAACGGGGTGGCGGGCCATGATACACAGACACGGGTGTGACACCCGTGACTGAGAGCGGGGACACCCAAGGCCCTGTGCATCGCCAGAGACGCGATCGTTCATTCTTCCCTCCTTGCCAACTGCAGACAATGCTCTTTAGCTCTCTGGTGAGATAATAGTAGCTGCTGCGATGGGGACCTCTTCCTTCCCGACTGTGATTTTCCTCCACTTTCTTTTCACTTCTCCTCTTTGGTTTTCCCACACCCCAAATCCTATCTGGCCCTAATTGAGTTTTCTTAATGGAGAAAAGAGCCCCCACCCGCAGGCACCAACAGCGGCTCCACCCTGGTCTTCCCATTTGCACGCCCAGCTCCCTAACTCTTGCCTCCTCCCGGAGCCCCCTGGAACCAGCCCACCAGGAGCTGAGTCTCTAAGGTCCCATCTGTCCTGCTCCCCGGACCAGCATGGACCCTAGGTAGAGCTGACACGTCACCCAACCCCAAGCCCCCTTCTCCCTGGAGTAATTGAATCGAGGCCTGTGTTGGTTTATTCGGCCCCAAACAAATGGTCCGTCTCACAAATCCGTCTCACCCTTTCCCTGAACCTTAAAGCTCACCAGCCATCCTGAGCTCCAGTTGTTTTATTGTTGTTTTCTTTCCCAGACTTTTAAAAATAACATTTGTCCCAGCAGGGGTGAGCAACTGTCCTCCCCCCGAGAGCTGGGGGCCTCCACGGCATGAATCACCGCGGCTCATGGCTGGCTGTCCCTGGACTGCCCTCAAGGCCTCCAAGGCTGCCGCCCCTGGAGCGCAGGCGGTGCAATTGCCTGTGGCTCACGTCCTCTGCAGAGGCCTCTCCACTGCTGTCGTCTGTGGTCAGCAGCAGGCCTGGCCCTCTGTGGGGTCTTGGAGTTGAGGCTGCCCAGTTATTTGAGGCACGACCTCAGGCTGTACCCCACTCAAATGGAAAAGTGGCCACCTCCCAGCTGTGACCCATCGGTCCTGGGACTTCCTTCCAAGACACAGGGGGACTCCTGCCCAGGGGACAGGGAGCATCTGAGGTGGGCTTTGTAGTGTTGTGGTGGTCAGAAGTGTCTCTCCTAATGGCAGGTGTCAGAAGAAGCTTCTAGAAGGCTGAACTTTTCAGGAGCTGCCCTCATATCTGTCTTCATCTCCTAGGCCTCTTTTCCACCTCCTCCATCATTCACCTAGTGGCTTCCCAGTGATAGGCTCCCACTAGAGGCTGAGGAGTGAGGCATCACCTCCACAGGGTTGCAGCCTGCATCCGCCACCTCCCTGCATGCCCTGCTTCCTGTTTCTGGTACTGAGGACCTGGTCATAAGGGCCAGGAACCGGAAAAGCCAGGAAGAGACAAACACCCGTGAAGAACCCAACCTGTCAGCAGATGTGTCTTGCTGAGCATCTGCCACCTTACCAGGGGCCATGGGCACCATCCTGGGTGCTGCCCCCTCAGTCATTCAGCGGGGGAAACCGATCTTAACGAGCAGGAAAGAGCGTGCAGTGGATCATGATGCTGGAGAATGTCAGGAAGACAGAGGCAGGTGACCACAGACGCATGTCCTGTGCAGATAGGAGAGGGATAGGGAGGCTTTAAGGTGGCTTCCTCCAGGCTAGGAGCTCTGTCCCCTCACCATTGAACGGGGCCGTGACTGGGACAGAGGTCATGTATTTGCCTCTGTGCTAAATAGGTGCCCAGGCCGATGGCGAGGTGCCTGGCTCCAGGCTCTAGGGGGCCAGCACTCCAACTAGGAGCAGATGTGCCCAGCTCAGATTGACACCCAGAGTGTGTCCCATGTCCCCTGTCAGTGACTGTCACCTCTGTGTAAAAACATCATTGCTCTCTGAAAATATGGACCATTCAGTGGAAATTTTCATTTAGTACCCAGTGCCTCTTCCTCCCCCTGCGAGGGACACAGACCCCAGGCCACAACCCAGGGGTGTCGGTGGGAACTTTTAAGGGGTGGCTGCTGTTTGCCCTGCACCAGGTGTCCCTGCACCTGGCTGTCTCCAGTTGTCTCAGGATCACCTTGGCCACCTGCCCTCCGTGTTCCCTGGTATGGAAGATCTAGATCATTGGGAGCTTCGTGTCCTTACATGAGACATAAGGGCGGACCACAACCAGCCATGGAGAACAGGGCTGACACAGAGCAACTCAAGGTAATCTGAGTTCATGAAATGAGGCCTTCATTAAGGTTTCGAGCATTGAAGTGAATCCCAAAGAAATGAAACCGATAGAAATATTTGAGGGTTTTTTTTTGTTTGTTTGCTTTGAAATGGGGCCTTGCTGAGTTTCCCAGGCTGGCCTCAAACTCTAGCTTTTCCTGCCTCAGTCTCCTGAGCAGGTGTAGGCCAGTGGCAAGGGTGTCTTCCTGCTCAGAAGCCATGCTCACTCAGAGCTGTGGGTCCATCCGCCTGCTCTGTCTAGCAGGGAGCTCACCCCATCTTCTCCTGCCACCCCACCAATGTGTCTCCCACCACAGCCTCCCAAGTTCCTGCACCCCACTTCGCAGAAGCAACCCCAAGGATGGTTTAATGGGAGTGAGAGATTCTGGTCCTGGTGATGGGAAGCAGCCCTGGGGACTGGTGTGTGCGCGCGTGTGTGTGTGTGTGTGTGTGTGTGTGTGTGTGTGTGTCCTGGGTCCTTGTAAGAGTGGTGAAGATGAAAGGTGAGCAGCAAGTTCCAAACGCACAGTTGTACCGTCCTGGTTCTCTCAGTTTCTGGAGTTGCCGTGGAGATGCCGGGCAGGAAGGATGGCGATCACAACAAAAGGCAAGATACATGGCAGGTTAATTCCTTAACCAGTTTCAAGCTAACTGGTCCTCTCCCTCTCTAATTTTTGTCCTTCCTCCTTTCAAACATTGCCTGTCTGGAGGGTAACAACATGAAAGGGTATTAAATTGGGTCTGAATGTCCACCTCTGGCTGGCCACACTCTTGTAACGATTTCATTAGCCTGAATTATCCACTTTATTTTCTTGTAATGGGATTAGCCGTACTCAAGGTAGCTGCAGAGCAGAGGGGGTGAGCTCGGGGAGGGCGTCCGCTGTGGATTTCATTAACTCCAGAGGTGGGCGGAGGGCAGGGCTGACCGAATGCCACCCCAGGCCCCAGGCTACATCCCCATCCCCTCAGTCCAAAGGAAGAGGGACACCGGCTGTCCAGCAGGCATGCTCGGCCCAGGCAAAGGCAGAGGCACCTGGGACTGGCTGAGAGCTGGCTCCTTAGGGACAGTTCCTCCCAGTTGTCTTGTGAAACCAGTAGGACGTGTGTGTAAGATGGAGAAAGGCTGCCTGGGTGACAAAGTCAGTCCCACCCTCTTCACCTTGGTGTCCCTCTGTCATCCCAGCTCTCTGCTGGACACAGCTGCGGCTGTTAATGGTAGGGGTGTTGATGAGCACAGCTTCTGCACATGCAGTTTCTGATATGGGCTGGGGGCTGGGGGCCAATTCCCATTTCACAGGTGACAAAATTGAGCCTCAGAAAGGTGACAGCAAGTGCACGTTGGACTCCAGACTTGGGTGCTCTGGGTGCTGCTGTGACTCAGCCCCTCACTGTCAGAACTGGACCCTTCTGCAAAAGCCGCCCACTTGATGCGGTCCCTGGCAAACTAAAGTTGTCGCCTGATGTGAAGACAAAGCAAGGAGTGCACTTGGGATCCACTTGGTACACTGTCCAGCGCACCATGCACCCTCAAATCATATAAGGGGTGGCCCCAAAAAGTGCCTGTCAGCAGAGTGAATTGGCAGAGCAGAGAGGAAAAGACTAGAATTTTCATTTCTGTCTAGGTTTTATCGCATCCTTTAAATTTTTCTGATCTTTAAACATGAAGAGATGGACTTAGTGAAACAGCAGTACGTGCACATATTGTTTATAATTCAAGGTGCACACTTCGGAGATACCTTCTCAACACTGTTTTACCGGGGTACGCATCCATCTAAGAGGGAAAAAATGGAATCACCAGCTTACAGTCGGCGCCCTTGGAGGCCAGAGCCAGTCCTGTCCACTGTTCCTTCCTAGCTCAGGGCTCCATGCCTACACCCTTGGGGGACACTAGGAAGTCTTTGCCAGGTACTTGCAGGGTCCACAGGCCCAAGCGACAGTCTCTGCAACCCCAGCTGCACTTCAGAGCTAGGTGTGGATGGCGACCGGTTCCATGTAGGTATAGCCACAAGTGTGTCCCCACCAGGGGCAGAGGCTGTGCAGGAATCTTGGCAAGAGTCCATAGAGTCCCTGAGAAGCCACATGAACACAAGCATGGTGAGGGGCGGCAGGCTGCAGGTGACAGGTGGGTGAGGTCACAGAGGCCCAGGAAGTAGGGAAGAAAAGGATTCCTCATTGAGATCTCTTTGGCCCAAATCAGAATGAAACTCAGACAAGGAGACGGCACATAGCACCTGCCATATCTGGTGACACCAAGTTTAAAATGTTTTGGTTTTGTTGCCAGTACTCTAAAATCTTACTCTGGATACAGGCTGCTTCTGAAGGAGAACAGGTGCCAATCCTGAACGCCCTGTCGGCCTCGACGACTAAGCTAGGCTGAGGGGTCCCCACCCGCCCTGTGGAGCAGGGGCCCCTGACCTTGAACAGGCTCAGGCTCACCTGTCGCAGCCCCTGGGGTGGGCTGGGACTCTCTCTCTGACAAGCTCCCTCCTGGTGCTGCTGGCCCAGGACCACACAGAGACGGGCGCTTGCTGCTGGGTGGTCCCTGGGACCCCTCCCCAGGTCTCCTAGCTCTTGTCCATGTCAGTCTGGCCTTGAGAAACTGCAGCTTGGATGAGGCCAGCTTCCCTCCCCTCCCACTTCTCTCTCCTGCTCTCGGTTATCTGTCTGGCCTGGAAATGACTCACCCAGGCGTAGACCAGGAGCCTCGACCTTCTGGACCAGGTTCCTTGAGCCAGCACCTCTGCAGCAAGGCCCTGGGCACCATCAAGAGTGCAGCCCCAACTCCAATTCAGATACCATTTACTCATCGCCAGGACTTCTCATCTAGAAAGCAAGAGGGTCACGCTTGCCTGGCAAGGGCCCCAGGAAAAGCTATTGAAAAAGCTAAACGTTGTCCTCTGTGCTTCTTCTCTCACTTTCTCTGAAACCAGGCTGTTTTTCTGCCTCTGAGAGGCCAAATGAAAGGGAGTAGCACACTGATGGCGATCAGGTAACCTTTCTGCATCTGTTCTCACCGGGCCGAGCGGTGAGTAATTGGAAAAGTTCAGTGTAAAAGCCACTCTTTAAAAGAGCGAGGGCCGGTGAGATGGCTCAGTGGCATAAGCGCCTGCCTGGCAAGCGCGAGGGCCCGAGTTCGACTCCCGGATCCCACATACGGAAAAGGGGCCGGTGATATCGCTCAGCGGCACGGGTGCCTGTTGGCGCTAGAGGTCCTGAGGTCGACCCCCCGGTACCCACAAAAAAATAAATAAAAAAATAATAATAATAAAAAAAATAAAAGAGCGAGCGCCGGAACAAAAAGTGAAGATTCCACGCCGAGGTGTGGCTCCATTAACCGGCGGGTTGTCCACACTCGTGTGTCCACGCCACCTGGGGCAGGGATGCAACCGTCGATCTGCTCTGAGGCTCCGTGCGTGTGTCTGCCCATGTCTTCCTTTCCCTACCAGGCAGGACGTAGCTCTGAAGTCATCTAGGTCCAAGCCCCACTGGTAAATAATGGAGCAGGCTGCTTTCTTGCTTGCTGCAATTTAATCATTGCAATAGAAAGTGTAAATGTGGGTGCTTTGGAGGGGTCCCCCAGGGCCAAACACTCACTGTAAAAGTAGGTGGTTGTATTACATACAGGAGCATCACCCTAAGGGGCAGAAGACTGAAGGTTCTGGCCCAAGTGTGACTCTCTCCACACCAGCCCAGAGATCACCTGAGATAGTGCAGAGAAAGGACAGGGACCTGACCCCCTGGACCCTTAGCGAGAACTCTGGGATTAAGTGGAGGTCTGGAGGGTTTTCTGGGTTTTTCAGGCCAGTCCCAGTGTAAAGACCCTGCCACCTGGGCTATGCTGAATGGGGAGATAAATCAATAGATAAACCATGCAGACAGTGATCAGACGTGACAGTGCAGCTGGTGGGCAAAGGAGGCAGCATTGAACAAGGTGGCCATTGATGGTGTCTTGAGGCAGCATTGGGGCTGAGAATTGCATGACGAGAAGGAGGTGATGGTGGGGATATCCAGGTAAAGAGGGTGCTGGGTCACAGAAGAGCAGGTGCAAAAGCCCCGGGATAGGCGTGCATTTGATGGAGTCAGGGATCAAGGGGAAAGCCAGCATGGGTTCTCCATAGGAAGAGAGGAGGGGCAGGGTTTGAGGTAAGGCGGAGAGCAGGGCAGGCAGGCATCCAATCAGGCACAGCCTTCAGTCCCAAGTAAGAAGTTTGGAAAGGACGCTGAGGATAGGGAAGCCCGTAGAGCGTTCTACAGTATGGGGTCAGCAGTGACTGACGTTTATGCGTGACTCTGTGGACAGCAGTGACCACTGGGGCCCCTGCAGGAGAGGGGATGCCAGACACGTGCCTGACAGGGCAGAAGTCCCCTGGGGCAGCGCCATGGTGGGGGGTGACAAGTGTAGACAAGTGGGGCAGCAGTCGCTAATGGAGTCTCCAGGTTCGATTGCAGCAGCCTCTGTTTCCCCAGCTGTCACGGGAGGTGTGTGCAGCCTGCAAGCTGCGTGCAGGCCTGCATGCCTAGTAGTGCAGCCCCACAAGGTGACATTTTAATGCGTGATGTGGTTTTCAGCCCTGTCTTTCATGACTCGATTGCATGGTGCTCGCACACAGGCTGTGTAGGTGACGACAACACCGTTTAGTGGAGGGCACTGAGCCGGGCTGACCCCATACTGTGCCCATCACACACAGTCAGTGAGATCCAAACCTGCGTGTGTCAGGCGTTGCACTCACTTGTGCAGGCACAGCCATCATTGCTAATAGCATTCCAAGCTGTCCACGTGTGTGTGCCTGTGCAGACAGGTGCGTCCTGTTACTAAGCAGACGTGTAAGTTTTCTTGTTTAATTTACATGCAGCCCAAAACAATTCCGCTTCGCTCCGTGTGGCCCAGGCAAGCCCAGAGGTTGGACCCGGTGCATTAGGGGATTGTACGAGGCAGCCTTGGGAGGGCCATCACCAGAGGCTTTGGTCTGTGCGCACACCAGAGAAGGTGAGAAATTGAGATACTACTCCGGTTCCAAGCCTCCCTCTGCTGCAGACGACCGTGTTGGAGATGAAGGGATGAGTTTGTCCCTAGAAGTCCAGTTGGCCTGTCTCTCCCTTTTGTCTCAACTAGGACCCTTAGCTGTAAGGAAAGGAGCCATGGGACAGGACATCTGCCGCCCTGTGGGAATATCGGTGGGTCCCCACATTCACTGGTACACCCTCTTCAGGATTGGCTAGGGGAGTGGTGAACAAGCATCAGAAACTAGACCAAATCTATCGAGATGGGGGTTTTACGCAGAGTCCTGTGCTGTGTCAAAGGAAGAATGGTGCGCTGCCCACTGTTGACAAGACCGCCTTCCCACGTGGCTGTTCCCGGCTGGCCAAGGGTCCCAGGACCCAGGGTGAAGCCTAACGCACCGTCCACTTTCTCCCAGTACCTTGCACATTTGGGGCCTTCGCTTGGTGCTAGGCAAGATAATCCATGCAGACTCTCGAGGTAAAAGCATGGGCTTGGGGGTCAGGCCACTCACCCCAAGCCCAGCATGACTAGTCACCACCCCTGGGACTTTGGGCACAGCACTGCACCCCCTGTGGTAGAGAGCAACTCCCCAAGTGACCATGGAAAAGTAGGAATGACAGTGTCAAGGTCACAGGGGTCACGTGAGTTCACATCCACCAGGTGCCTCACTCAGCCCGGCACAGAGCAGGGTGGCCCCCGGGACCTGTATGTGCCAAAACATGTTGGAAACTTGGTGCTGGTGGTGTAGCGGGAAGCCTTTTCATGCCAAGAGGCTTAGCCCTTTCCCCTACCTCCAGGAGGAACAGAAGCCAGCACTTACTCTTACCCTGAAACTACCCTTCGTCTTGCTCAGATCACGCCGCTGCTCCTACTCCTGGTCCCTTGGGCAGCAGCACAGTTTGTTCCCAGCGATGCCTGAGCTCAGGTGGGGGGGAAGTCGTGCCAACAAACTTCCCCATGGGACACAGCTGGTCCGGGATTCTGGTCCTTCCAGCAGATCCAAAGTGCAACAAGGACTTACATCCTGGAAGCAGAGGGGCCAGGGCTGCTCAGGCTATGCTCAGCCCATGTCTTCTCTTGGGGAGGGAGAGAAAGGTACAGGGAGACTCATCCCTTTACGATGGCAGCCCTGGCTTGCACGGAGGGGCACATCCCCACCCATCACACACACAGAGCACATACCAGGTGTCCGCCTCCAGGCCTGTGTGCAAACACACTTTGCATAGTCCAGCATGTTTACTAGGGCTGGGTGTAATTGGCTTGCCTCCCTCTGCACCTCGGTGCCCCCTCAGACCCTCACACCCACACCTTGGAAGAAATTAGCAACGTGACATCCAGTCGTCATCTTCGAAAACCCAGAACCTGCCACCAGTCCCATGCACCACTAGCAAGGCGGAGGGGGTGGGGCCGTAGCGCAAGGAGTAATTGGTGAACCCAAGGTGAATGAAATAATTGGAAAAGTGAGGTGTGAGTTTGTTACCGGAGTGTGAGTGTGGTGGGGGAGGAAAGAGGGCCATGTTTAAAAGCCCGGTATATCCTCTTTATCCACAGCTTCTGATACAGTCATTGCTATTTTGTGGTTTCTATTATCTACACAGTGGGGAGTGTGTGCGTCTCTGTCCCCCAGTGTGAGGCTGTGCCGGGGAGGAGTCCCCAGGTGCCCTGTGGCTTCCTCCCTCGCTGGTCCCCGGCGAGCCTGCCCACCTCACCCCAGCCGTGGCCCTCACTCCCTCGGGAGAGGGGCTCATGCAAAACTTCCTTCAAAGGCCGCTCTTAAAAATGGCTCGGCGGACCTTGCTGGCAGATAAGACCTTCATAATGGCTGGTATTTATACGTCGCTTATCTCCAAGGAGCTAAAGGTACTTCATTGATTTTTTTTTTTCTCCCCAACCCTTTTTTTCCCTCCTTTTTAATTCTCTCCCCATATCTCTCTACCATCTCGTGTGGGCCTCGTGTGAGACTCCACATAGTCTCACCAGCACCCGAGCTCCTTCGCTGTCCAGCATTATTCCAAGCACCAGGAAGAGAGCTCACCTGGGCTTTGAGTCCCCAGGCTGTGGACATGGGCGGTCACTTTGCATCACTGGCCCTTGGGTTTCTCCTGTAGGACACAGCAGTGGTGACACTATAGTCCCCCAGTTGTTGTTATATCTGGAAATGCTGGAAGGCACTCCTTGGTGGCTGGGGTGATGGCAGCAATGCAGGTGTCCTGAAGCCCCACTGTACATTTTGGGAAGTGGCCACAGATAGCTGGACGTTCTTTCCAAGATCTAGCCCTAATCCTCCAGTTCTTTCTTAGCTTGAGCTCATGTTCTCACTCTCGCTCTCGCGTGCTCCCATGAAAAGGAAGGAAGCTGCTGTTCATACCCATCTCCCTGAAGCTACCTGTGCCTTTCATTTGCCATGCACCTGTCTGTCTAGAAGCCCCAGACTGGGGCTGTGACCTCCCCACACCCCCAGCAGGCTGGGACAGGCCACCCAGATCCCCATGCCTGCCTGAGATCTCTGGTGGATCCAGAGTGTCCTTCTGTCACAGCTCCCCCTGCCAAGCTCTCAAATGCCACTTCTGCAGGCCGCGGAAGCCCGGCCCCTTCAGCCTCCTCACCAGCTTCTTTCTCCACCTTTTAATTATTTTCCTCGCCTTTCTCAGGACCCTCAGCTGCTTACCATGCACAGAGCATCCAGTTTGCAGTGTGCTGCAGAGGCAGGAATTAATCTCAACAGTCTCTCTCTCCCTCTCTCCCTCTCTCTCTCTCTCTCTCCGTCTCTCACACACACACACGTGTGCACAGATACACACATGTGCATGCACACACACATAGCCTGGCTCACCAGAAATTGCACAGGGCTGAAAAACCTGGGCAGAGGGTGTTGAGCCCATCACAGACAGATGATCGGCTTCCTGTGGGCAGAAGTAGGGGGCTGTCTGCAGCCAAGCAAAAGGGAGTCTCACTCCCTTCGTTCTGTGGTCCTGGGTACCCTGGGTCCCTGAGAGTCTGCACAGGGCTCTCCTAGCCACCCCCATATGGTTTCTGCTTTACCCAGACCTGGCCAAGCCTCTGGAAGAAAGGGGGCTCAGCTCCTGAAACTGACCAGTCCCCACCCAGGGGACAGAAGAGAGTTGAAACGTGGTAGAAAGTGAGTTCAGGCCTGGATTCCCTTTCAGAACCTGCCACTTTCCAGCAGGAACCAGCTGCTGCCCCGAGACAGTTTCTTCATCTGTAAAATGGGAATGATGAGACTTAGGGCAAGTAACATTTGAACCATTTGCATTTACCCTGTGGCCTGTTCATTTAGCCCTCACCCCTTCCTCTTGGGCAGGTAGAATTTACTAGTAGCCATGTCTACCTTCAGGGCTTCTGTTTGCTTGTTTGTCTGTTCCAGAAATATCCCCAGGCATCCACACAGAGCTAGGGCGCCAGGCTCCTTGCTACAGATCCACCGATGAACAAGATAGATGTGGTTTCTCGTGCTTCGAGCTGAGTCCTGGCCCCTGGGGAAGGCCAGGAAGTTAAATAAGCGCTGGCCCCATAGTGTCGGGGCCAGAGCACCATGAGCTGTGACATTACAGGGGGTGGCACCCAACCCAGCCCCGGGAGGTGGGAAAGGCAGTTCAAGCTCATAGCAGAGATGGACCTGGGGGCCGGGGTGGGGTGGGGAGCCAGGCAGAGGGACCAGCAACACTGAGGTTCTAGCAGCTCCCTGAGAGCTTGGAGCCAAAGACCATTAATCTGAATGAACCTACAGGCAGACTTGTCCGTCCATCACTGCCCTCCCTGTCCCAGCAGAGGCATGAGGACTTCAGTGGAGGACCAGAGGCCACTGCGTGTCTGTCATGGGGTGCGTTGGCCCTTAGGTGGCAGAATAAAACAGCATTTGCAGGCTGGGCTTCTGTTGCTCTCCACCCTTACCTCCTCATGCCACCTGCCCGGCCTCTGGTCCCTAACCCCAGCTCCTTCTCAGCAGGGAGACTGACGGGGCTCTGCTCTGCTCCTTCCCCTCCTCAGGAGGCTGGCCTTGTCACCTGCGCCTTCCCAGTTGGCCTGCGCACAGGAGGCGCAGGGAGGGGGAGCGGAGCTGCTGGGGAGAGCTATGAGGAGACGTGCAGATTCATTTTGAGGATTCATAATGCCGCATCCCCACTCCGTCCTGCCTGCAGAAATTGGGCTGCCAGATGCCTGGTCATGCTGGCAGGGCTGCGGGTTAACGCCTCGGATTTAGCTTATATCATTTCACGAGAGCTTACGGCCTTTACAGTGTTTTTTACCCAGTCAGTCCCTGGCCCCGAAGCATCCTAGACCGATGTGTGCATGTGTGTGTGCCCAGGCGGCCGCAAGTGTGTGTAGATTTTCAAATAAAGTAATACCTCTCTTCAGATGCCATGCACATTAAATATTTATCGGCAGCAATTTGCACATATAGATTTGATAAATGGACGTTGGGAAGGGGCTGGGGGGTGGGCAGCGAGACAAGAGCCAGGGCGGCCCTGGGAAAGCATGGTCCTTTGTGCTGGCGTCGCTGGGAGGTTGAGCTCCGTGAAGAGGCGCAGGGCTTGGGGTGGTCTAGGCCATGTTTACCTGTGTGATCCCTGTTCAGAGGAGCAGGGCCCTTTTCTTCTCCACAGCTGTGCCTGACTGTGGCTGAGCCGATATCAGGAGAGCTCAGAGGGGGCTGGTGAGATGGCTCAGCGGCGTAAGCACCTGCCTGGCAAGCGCGAGGGCCCGAGTTCGACTCCCGGATCCCACATACGAAAAAAGGGCCGGTGATATCGCTCAGCGGCACGGGCGCCTGCTGGCGCGCAAGGTCCTGAGGTCAACCCCCGGTACCCACAAAAAAAAAAAAAAAGAAGAGCTCAGAGGGAGGAGATGCAGCTTGAGAGGAAGGAGCTGTATGTCACCGGAGCATTGAGCCCCAAAAGTGCCTCCAGGTCCTAGGTCCTGGGTCAGGGAGAAAGGTCCACACCACCTGTCCAACCCATCATGGAGTCACCGTGTGCCCAGCTGGATGCGGAGGCGGCTTGGGAAGATCAGGAGACCCCACTGACAGCCTGTCCAGCCCAAGCAGAACCTTACTGTCACCAGAGCCTCCCCAGCTCAGCAACGTGGCTGGGTTCCCCTGGCAGAGTCACCCCCGCAGGGCCAGGGAAGACAGGTGGCCTCCAGCTCATTATGGAGGAACCAAAATTTTCCATCAGCATCTCCAACCTGGTGGAGGAGGAGGTCACTCAAGCACACGAGTGTGTGAGCACGTGTGTGCGCATGTGTGTGTACGTACGCCCCTGCACACAGTTCTTTGTAAACCGAAGGAATAGATTAGCGTGTGGGAGTCAGTCTTGTAGGCCCCAGGTCTTCAACTCCTGTGTTTGTCTTTCATTGCTAGCACCTTCGGGGAGCTGAAGACGGTCCGCCTGCCGAAGAAGATAACGGGGATGGGCACACACAGAGGGTTTGGCTTCGTGGACTTCCTCACAAAGCAAGATGCAAAGGTGAGAAGTGGCTGCTCCCTGCTGCCCTGCTTCTCCTTCTTCTTCCTGGCCCTTTGTGGGAACAGCAAGGCGTCACCACCCCCACCCACCATTTTTTCTTTGTTCCCTAACCCTGCTAATTTTGCACTATGACATCCTTGGAGGGGGAGGGAAAGCACTGGGGTTTGTATTTGGAGGGAGGGGCAGTGTCTGTGTTCCCCTCCCTGGCTGTGCGCCTGCCTAGGCTCCCCAGGCCTCTCCATCACAGGAAACTCACGTCCAGGTAGCCCCTAGGCCTGGTGTGGGAAATGCAGTGTGTGGAAAAGCAGGATGTGGGAACCCTCCTCCTCCTCCCCCTCCCCCTCCCCCTCCCCCTCCCCCCCCTTCGGCTCTGGGTTCCGTCTATGCTGATCACATGTTGGGGCGGCCCAGGTGGGCACTGCTGTACACAAGCGCGCGTCCACATACTCTGCATCTTGGAGGCACAAAACGCCTCTGGTTTTTGAAGCAAGGCAGCTGCTCTGCTTTTGGGCCCAGGGCCAGGCCTCACTCCTGCCAGGATACTGGCTCCTACTCGGCTGGCACGGGCATCTTTTGGTGCCTGTGTCACTGCCCTCATAGCCCCAGGCTCAGATGGTCAGGACCCGGAGGAGAGGTGGCCATGAGGCTGTGACCATGGCCTTCCCTCCACGACCTCTGAGCTCATGGTGGCCTTTCCTCTCTTGGCCTGGGCTGTCCTCAGGGATCCCTCCCTGGCGAGGTACCTTCAGAAGAGCAAGAGTCCACAGAGTGAAGCCATGCAGGGCAGAACCTGCACCGCCATTAACACGGTTGTTCCAAGGGGTTGGCGGGGTGCGTGCAGGGCCTCTGTCATCTTTCACATCCAGGATCCCACATGAGTCACATGGGGAGAGATGGAAGGCAGTGTCCCTTGCTGCCCTGAGAAACACTTCTCTCTAAGGCAGACTCCTGGCTGGTAAGCAGCATGCAGACTGCGAAACCAGGCTGCCTGGGTCTGAATTCCAGTGCCACCTCTTACATACTACATGATCTGGGGCAAGGGACTCACTTTCGGTGTGCCCCATTTTACCCCCTTGTGAACCAGTCATGGTGCAGTCTGGACGTGGCATTCCCTGGCCCCTGTGCACGCTGGTTGTTGACCTTGAGGATAATGTGGTGGTCAATGGTGGATGCTGTAGAAGTGAGGGGCAGAGAAGGAGTGAGGAGCACAGGCCCTTCTAAGAGTTCAATGCAGGGTTGACAGGACACCTGGGCCTAGAGCGTCAGGTCCCTTGTGACATCCAGCCTCAGTGCCCCATGTGTCCCTGTGCACATCATGGTTGGGTGCCTCTGCTTCTTGGGCTCCTTGCGCAGCACAGCCCTGGGTGCACTGGGCACCTGTACTATGGAGGGGCTTCACAGGTGTCTCATGGCACCCAGGCCAGCCTCTGGGTGTTACTTCCAAAGCAAGCACAGCTGTCGCTGGTGATATGTGGAGGTGGCAGCTCCTCTCTCTCCATCCTATCTGCCTCCGTGCCCAGCTCCAGGGATGGAAAGGGCAGCTGAGGACAACAAGGGCTCACCCCACGGTCTTGGGGTCTGGCACTTCTTCCCCTTACCTCTGCCAGCGACTATTTCTGGGCCTGCCTTCCTGCAGCAGCTTTTCCCTCCCGGCCACTAGGGCTGGGACTTTTTGTGCCCACAGCGCAGAGCAAGCAAGCCAGGCTTCCAAAAAGTCCAATTCCAGCCATGGCAAGCATCTCCCTACAGAGGTCTCTTTGTTCTTTTCACCCTTGGTGAAGCTGCCACTGCTCACCCCTCCACTCTTCCTGGTCGTCATGTCTGAGTGGAGAGCGCTGTCCACTGACACACAGAACCACACACTCTCCGTGTGGGTGCACAAGCTCTGAGTATCGTGCATATGGCGTCAGCTCGCAGGGCGCGGGCTTCCAGACAGACAGCAATCAGCAGGGTACCTGGGACTTTACTATGTCTCGGCACAGAGGTAGCTGGAACCCGGGCCCCAGGCTCTGAGGAGGAGCCTCAGGGGCTCCACCTGTTCCCGACCCGCTGGAATCCCCCACCAGTGTCCTGGTCCCTTCACCGGCACCCTCCATGAGGAGCTGCAGTCGGTCACTGAGCATCAGCAGCTTCTTGTGCCAGTCTGCCCTGGGCAGTTCTCAGACTGAGGAGGAGAGGAAAACAGAAAAGAGTGCAGTGCAGTCAGGACCTCAAGGTCAAAAGCCCTGCAGAAACTTGTGCTCCCCTGAGGAGCCAGGCCAGGGCCTGAGCCCAGGTTTCTGAACTCCTTGCACAGTACTCTCTGCAGCAGCTGCCAGGTCCTAAAGGTATCCCTGCACCACGGACTCCCCTTTGGTCCTGAGCATGCACTCATTGCCTCAGCCTCTAAGTGGGGGATTCCAAGTCCTCTGTCCTTCCTCTATGAGACCCACGTCCCACTGCGTGTATCCCTGGGGACACTGACCTATAGGACCCTTTCTAGAGAGAGAGGATTGTCGCAAGGGCTTGATGAGGGCTTTGTGGCAGAGCTCAGAGTATCAGGCAGCTGCCACTATTAGCAAAGACCCCCACCAGCATGGCTTCACACACGATGTGTTCACCACACACACATCGCCTCTGCCCCACCCTGCAGCACCCAGAGTCAGGCAGGAGGTTTGCATGGGGTCTCCCTCCCCAATTCCTCAGGGCATCCGCTGAGCTCAGCTCTGTGGCTGCAGCAGAGCCTGGGACCTGACGGGAAGCCTAGCCCCAGGCTGGTACTGAGATACTCTGGCAACCTGGGGTTGGACCAGGCCATCTGCACTCGTCACAGCCGCTGGTGACCAGAGCCCGGCTTATGGGAAGCCAGATCGATGAGCTGGCACATTCTCCCAACCTAGGACATTTTATCAGCCCCTGACGTCCCAAGCAGTAAATGTCAGTCCCTGTGAAAGTGCTGGTGTCATCTAAACCCCCAGGTGTGATGATCCGGCATTTCTCCCAGATCCTGCCCGGGGGAGCAGGAGGCGAAGGTCGAGGAGGGCAGAGAGTGGGCGTCCCAGGAAGCCAGGGACTCGTGCACATCCTGAATGCAGTGGTCCTCCAGCCCCAGCCCTGCACTGTGTGCACATCACGTGTCTGGTCACTGGTGCCGCACACTTCCCCAGGCCACAGTAGTGTCTCTCAGGCAGCATCTCTGAGTTTATGAAACCATCAACCCCCGAGATCCCATCTTGGGCAGGGACAGTGCTGGACATTTGGGTGCATTAGCACCCTAAGGACAGGCTGTGGAGGCTGTTTGGCAGTTGGGTAAACTGAGGCTTAAAGGCTAGAAGTCACTTGCTCAAGGTCACACAACCCGCACTTGGCAGCTGGGAACAGTCAGGTTCCTCCCTCCTCTTGTTCCCTTAAACCGAGTGCCACACTCTGTCCCCGCACCCTCCTCTCACCACGGAACAGGGTCCATCTGTTAGAGATGCTCTGCAGAAGGCCCAGGGGGTCTCCCTGAAAGCAGCTCCTGGGAGGGGAGCATCCCAGGACAGAATCAGCCCTTCTGGTCCACAGAGGCGCATGGCCCTCACTAAGAGGCACGATTCCCCGGGTCTCCCCATCCCCCAAGCCCGGGCTCTGCCTTCCACCTGGGCAGGTGTGCCCATCCCTATTGGCCGAGCGCCCACCAATGGCCACTGGGATTCCATGGAAAGCCGCCCCTTCCCGTTTAGCTGGAGCGGGCTGGTCAGGGTGGGGAAAGGAAGGGCCCCACATGGAAGGGGAAGGACACAAGAACGGTCGCGCAGTCCGGAAACCAGGATGTTCATTCTTCCCGTGCACCGCGCCTTTAATTTCTTCCTCCCCAAGCCACCGCGCCTTTGTACTTTTGCAGTGCAGCTGTTTTTATTTGCCACCGCTGCTGTTGTTTTAAAAGGTCTATTTTCACATGGAATGTTATCCAATTAGCAGAGCAATGTGTTGGCTTAAATAAACACTTGGGGGGAGCCGGCGGTAGGGAGACGTGATGGCGGCTGGCGTTGGCAGGCGGCTTTTCTCGCCGTGGTAAACAGCCGTGCCTTTAATTGCAGGGTCGCTCCAGCTCGCGTCTCCATCCTCATTTCTCACTTGTCCACCAGGCTGGGGTGGGCGCAGGGAGTGACACGGATGTGTGTCACCAGCCCTGCTCGGGCAGTGCGGAGTGTCATCAGGGCTTGCGTTGGGCCGCTCAAGGGTGCTGTCCACACCCCACAGTGTCCACCTGTAGGGCCCATAAAACCTGCCAGGGCAGTGTTGGTGACAAGGGGACCTGACAGCCTCTTCCACCTTCACACACAGTGGAGGATCACTGTCCGGTCATAGTGATATATGCTCAACGCATGTCTTGGTGACTGAGTGCGAGGAAGGACAAGAGTCTAGTGTCCCCAGGGACCTGTGGGAACGCAGTGGTGTCTAGAAAGGACACTGCCCCAAGGAAAGGAGGATCTGGGCAGCGTCGCAGACACCCCTGGCCCATATGGGCAGTGCCGTGCTGTGGTCACTGCAGCCTGTGACGTCAGAGCTGCCTTTTCCCTGCTGAAGGACTGTGGGTGGGGACCTGGGGTGCCCTCGGGCCGACTGTGAAGGTTAAAGGAACTGGTGCAGGGAGCACTTCCCCACTGGGGCAGCCCATGGGTTTGACAGGTGGGGCAGCTGAGAGATACTTTGGGCCCCTGCAGCTCCTGAGCTGTCACTGGGAGCTCAGCACTACTTGTTCTCTGTCCCCCAGAACGTTAACAGGGAGCAAAGCCAGGAATCAGGGTTTTGTCTCCATTTTTCTGTCCAGGTGTGTACGTGTTCTGTGTTAAATCACACCCATGTTTAATGCTGGGGTTTTGCCAAGTTCCTGTCATCACAGCCCTAGGTAAAAGAAAAGGTGTTTGATTATGGAGCTTATGTTTCAAGGCAAGACTCAGGCTCCGCCAACAGGCTGAGAACCTAGGTCTGGTTGAGCCACCCTCCTCTGACGAGTACATGCCACACAGCTTCGTCACTGAGGTGTGGGCAGTGCCAGGATGTGGCTCCCTGCAGACCTGTCCAGCCAGTCAGAGACCATACCAGGGCGGACTAGGGTTCACGCATCCTGATTTTTCAGATTTATAAGGCAATCAATAGGACTTATCAAGGAAAGGTGAAAATCCCAGGTAGAAACTTTTCTCCCATCAGCAGCATTAAAATATCTAGCCATCAACAGAACAAGAGCAGGTGCCAGGACCCCACCCTGGGAGGTCACACAGCACCCCCACTCTGCAGTTGAGAAAGTGGAAACTCAGAAGTTTCTCATCATGTCACATAGCCAGGAAGCAGCAGGACCAGGCTTTGTGCCCCACTGGAGCCCAGAGTGTCACCAGGCCACCTACCTATCACCCCGTGGACCCTGGCCCTAGCCCTCTTTCCCCAGTGGCTGTTCTACCTGTGCCAGTGGTGTGGGGACCTTGGTGTCCTCTTCTCTTATCCCCTAGGGCAGCACTTGGCTCACAGCAGGGGACAGCAGGTCTCAAGGGACATTAAGTTGAGTTAGATGGAGCTGAGGGGGGAAGGAGAGGTACCTGTTTTAGAGAACTGTTACCCCATAGCCTGGATGTGAGCCTGGGGGTTTGTTTAGGAAACTTGCTCCCAGTTCCATGGTGTGGTTTCTCAGAAGGGACCTGGGACTAACCCCGGGCCCATGGAGGAGTCACTGTTAGGCAAAGAGCTCTACTTTAGGTCAAACGCCCGCCTAACAGGCGGCTCCCCCACCCCCAGGACTTGGGAGCTCTGGGACCAACCGAGAGGACAGGGACACATAGCAATCGCCGCCCAGCTGTCCTCTGGGAGGCCACATGAGAACACCCCAGGAAGGCCGAGCTTCCCTCCAGAAGTCGCCGGCTTCTATTCCTGGACCATCTGGGAAAGGAGAACAATCCAGGCCCCAGCAGTACTGGCGGGACCCAAGTCCCCTGTCCCTGTGTTCAGTGGCCCTGCTGCTGGGCAAATGGACATTCTTGACCAGCTTAGAACCCACTGATCTGTGCGCCACGGGTACAAATAGTTCGAGGCACATTGGCCTCCCCGTGCTCAGATGCATTCAGCGTCTACCAGAGATGCAGCCCCTGCACACCAGGCAGCCCCCCAAGGAGCAGGAGGGGACCAGAGTGCCCGTCCTCGGCTCTGCCCAGCAGCCGTGGCCCCAGGCAGTTCATCATCGTCCCTGGGGCCAGGAGCACTGCCAAGGGCACAGAGTGGCTTTTGTTGCTGGGACAAAGCTGCTGTCTCCAGGGAGCTGCAGAAAGGTCAGCCCGGCACCGCGCCGGCAGCCTTCCAGTGCCCGCCTGGGCTTGAAAGATGGCCACCAGGCTTGGCCACAGTCCAGCCTGCGCTGTCATCCCCACACCACTCAGAAGACCTCCTTCCTGGGAATCCAGACCAGGCGGCACAAGGCCAGGGCTCCCCAGACCTGTGGTCCATGGCTCGCGTCAGAAAAAATCAGCAAGCCAGGATGTCTGCACAGCCGGGCCAGAGACCAGATGGTGGGACAGCCCTGGAGCCTAGTGCGAGCTGCTCCGCACACTCGCGGGTGTCCCCAGTTCACAAGCGTGGTCTGGCGTCAGATGTGCTGCCTGAGGCAGGGAACCCATGTGCGCCCCCATCAGGGCAGAGGGACTCAGGCACCATAGGAGTGAGGGTTCCCAGTCTTTCAAAGGAAGAGGTTTATTGAGGAGTAAATAGGGCTGAAGGACTCGCCAGAGACCAGCGACAGGGAAAATGTCATCTCTGGTAGGCCGAGGGGATACAGGGAGGGAAGGAGTCCCCACCTGTCCTCCCTGCATCTGCACTGCTGCCTCTGTTCTCTTCCCCTGGGTAGAAAGCTCAGGGAGCCCGGGCCTTGGGCACAGGCATCAGCTCCCAAGCATAGAAAATGGGGCGAACAATGTCGGTCGTCAGTACCTGGCAGGACGAGGCTCCCAGGGCCAGCTGGCTTCTCTTCAGCATTCTCTTTGCCAACCACTGCATCTCCAGAGTTGCTTTTGGATGGTGGGTGGGCTTCTCTAGCAGGCCAGCAGGGGGCTTGATTTGTGGTCTCTGGAAGATGGTGGCGTGGGTTCCTGTGTCATCCTACAAGGTTCCACATCATGCACGTGGAGTGTAGAGCTGGTCCAAGACCGTGTGCAGCAGACCTGCTGAGACCCAAAGGCCAGGTGGCCCTAGGCTGCGCCCTCCGGCTGAGTCACTCCCATTCTCAAACACTTTGTGGGCTGGGAAGAGGACCAGGATGGGAGCTGTGGTGGGACAACTAAGCCAGGCCACCCCGGCCAGCCACTCATCAGGGAGACTGGCACAAGTAGGGGCAGGAGCTGGAGTGGGCCAGGAATACCCCTGGCTGCAGCCTGTGTGAGGACAGAGCCTTCCCTGCTGCCAGCAAGACCCTTCCCGGGCCGACCAGAGATGGACCATCCGAAGGCCGAAAAGAAAAGGAAGAGGGAAGTTGACCTGCGTACACACCATGGCTGGTGCCTCTGTTTTCCCCTCATTGGAATGGGAGAATGGTGCTCACTCTCGGGAATAAGTGGAGGTCCTGTGCTTGGATCTGTGAACCATAATCCAGAATCCATGCCAGGAAGGCCTTTAATTCCCAGAAGGGAAACCTGCCTGGAGCTGAGTACTGAAAGCTCTGGGGAGCACAGGAGGTGGTATCATTGGGGTCAGATGCAGAGAGGAAGCTGCTGGCCACGGGTCTGTGCCCTTCCCTCTGCTGTGCCCGAGCCTTCAACCCCCTCAGCGGCCCCCCTGCACTGGCCGAAAGCCCCTCGGGGTCTGGGCTGTGTCTTCCTGCTCCTCACCCCCTCCCCTGCCCCCTAGGATGCCTCAAATACAACAAGCTCTCATTACGCCTTCCTAATGAAACGCAATTACTCCAGATTATCCAAAGCCAATTTTAGCCTCGAATCACTGTCCTCACACCGCCTGTGACAGTCTAAGGCCACCGCATTCCAGCCACCGCAGCAGTGGGCGCACAAGAACACAGCCTGATTTCCTATTAACCTGCGGGGGCTGGAACAAGGAGGAGTAATTCTGCTATTTTTGGAGAACCCCATACTGTGTTCTAACTGCAAACACAAAAGAGGTTTTGGGTCCCAACTACCATTATTCCTGCTCTTTGGCTGCTAATGAAAAATCAGGCACATATAATAATAACAACAACAACAACAGGCAACATTTCCTGAGGCCTCTGACACACCACACAGTATGCTCAGCCTGAGACTGAACAGTTCACCGAATCCTCCCCATGTTTGGGTGCTGTCTCTCTTTTACACACGAAGAAGCTGAGGCTCAGAGACATTAAGCAACTTGGCAAAGGTTGCACAGCTTGTAAGTGCTGGAACTGGGATTTGAACCGAAGTAGCCAGCTGCAGAGCCTGCACTCCAAGCTGCTATGCCCTCCCACCTCTGAGCGTGGAAAGCTCTTCTATGCTAATAAAGTGCAGGCGAGCTACGGAGAAGTGATGGCATTTGCCGGGGGTGATGTCAAAGGGAGCTGGGTCTCATTCCCTTCTTCCAAGTTCGGGCTGATTGTTCACCAGATGCAGCCTCTTGGCCGCTTCAACCTACTGTATCCTAGGAACACAGCTCCTTGGGGACCCTGGTGCAGGGCTGGAATCCCCACCTCGCCAGACTCTCCCCAGCGCCTCTCCCCCAGTCAGACCATTCCCCTGCCTTGCCAGCTGAGAGCCCGTGTGTTCAGAGCTCTGAATGGGCCATTTCAGCACGGAGTCCAGATGCAACTTTATATCTGCCTGGAAAAAGATGCAGAGCCTCTGCTGGCAGAGAGAGGCTTTTAAATGAAAGTTAAAAAAAAAAAGGGAAAGAAAAAGTTCCCTGCACCTGGCCCTTCTCGCAACAGCATGGAAGAGGGCGAAGCATTCCTTCGGTCTGGCCGTGTGTGGTTCTAAAGATGTTTTCCTGCTCCTCCTCCCATCCTTCCAGCTCTGGTTTTATTGCAGAGACGCTAGGAACTGCCCCCTACGCTCACTGCTGGTCTCACCCTTAGCACCTTGGCAGGAGAGGACTTGCCCAAGGTCACCGTCTTACCTGCTCTGACAAAGTGCCTCAGACCACGTGGCTTCAACGACAGAACTGTCCCGACTGGCGATTCCGGAGGTTGCAAGTTTAAAGGCGAGGAGTCAGCAGGGTTGGCTCCTCCTGGGGGGACATCTGTCCCAGGCCGGCTCTCCTGGGTTCTGGCAACCCAGTGTGCTTGGTTTGCAGTCTCATCACTCCAGTGTCTGCCTCCGTCCCCACACAGCGGCCCCCTCAAGTGGGTCCAGGTGGGTGAAGGCCACCCTACCGCAGTGTGGCTCCATCCCACCTTGTGGCTCCTGCAGCCACTTGTTTCCAGTACCATCACATTCTGAGGTTCTGGGGTGAGGACCTGATGTATCCTCTGGGGGACACAACCCAGCCGTAACAGTCAAGTCACCAGCAAGGCAGAGTGGCTGGTTCCGTCCAGCCTGGACCTCTGGTTATATGGTACTTCTTGACCCCACAGAAGTTGGACAAACCAGCCCTCCTGTCCTGGTCCTGTGGCTGCTGTCACCACCCAGAGGCAGAATGGAGGCTCTCTGGAGCCTTGTGACTTTCAGCCCTGCAGGGACACCTGGGGACTCTGCTGACAGAGGGTGCAAATGTGTCTCATCTGAGACGAGAACCCACCAAGGAGGAGAGCTGGCACCTGATGAGTGCTTGCTGTGTGTCTGCCATGTCCTTGGGCCGGGGACCATTCTGGGCACTGTGTCACCTTTTCTTTATTGTCCCCAGAACCCTTAGATCAGCACAGGTTGGGTTCTTATTCTAGAGGCAGGCAGGCTGGCTCCACAGGCCAAGAACCCTGGGCCCCTGAGCTCTGTAGCAGAGATGATTCCTGAAGAGCCCTCAGGTCGGGTCGGGAGGGCATCTCTGCACTCTGCCGCTGGGCTGTGTGAGAGGGAACTGGTCAGTGCTGGCTGGGTCCATTCATAGGAGAGGCTCAGAGCAGACAAATCCAGAGACAGAAAGCATTCAGTGGTTGCCACAGACTGGGGGACAACTGGGGGCTCAGGGAGTAATGGCTAAGGTGCTCATTTCCTTTGGGGATGAGGAAATGTTCTGAAATGTGGGGATCCCTGCACAGCTCTGAGAATACACTGATAGCCACTGAGTTGCAAGCTTCAGGTGTATGTCTTGTGTCAGGTGTGATTTGTGTCCCTGTATAGAGTTAGAAACAAGCAGAGGGGACTGGGCAGAGGGCAGAGGCTGGGACGGTGAAGAGTGAGAGGGACGAGTGAAGGTGGAAGTCGGTGGTTGGGAGTGGACAGGGACCATCGAGAAGGCAGCAAGCAGAGGAGGAGACAGAGTCAAGAACAATACAGGGGCAGAGGCCTTAGGGCTGAGGAGGGAGAGTGGCACCAAGGGGCAGTGAGGGCCTGTGTGGTTGTCCTCCTGTGGCCCAGCAGAGCTGGGCTTTCTCACACAGCCGGGTGGGGGTGGCCCCGCTAATGGGGTTGCCCTCAGCAGATAGGATGTAACGTGGGAAATGAGACAGCCACCCAGCCCAGGCGCCAATTACAGCCTGACGGTGGCAGCTGTATCGACTGCTCAGTCATTTGCAGCTCTGTCCCTGGAAACATAACCCACTAATTAAATAGATCCGCCCAAGGACCCCCCCAGGCCCTGAGTCCGAGACGCCGGAAGCACGGAGTACCCGCTGTCCCGCTTCGCTAACCGCTCCCATGTTTCTTGTCCCCCGCAGCGAGCCTTCAATGCCCTGTGTCACAGCACCCACTTGTACGGCCGAAGGCTGGTCCTGGAGTGGGCGGACTCTGAGGTGACCCTGCAGGCCCTGCGGCGGAAGACGGCTGAGCACTTCCACGGTAGGAGCGGCATGGGAAGAGTCTCGGGTGGCTCGGGAAAGGCCGATGGCCGAGGCCCCATGAGAGCGGCCCGGAGTCCCCCGCGCTGGTCCCGTGTTGGGTACCTTCCTCCAACTCCGTACAGCAGGTGGCCGGGTCACCTGGAGCCCAGACAGGAGCGCGAGAGCAGGTGTGTAGCCCCACACTTGTTCCTGCCAGGTTTCTGGGGCCGTGACGAAAGCTCCCGGCCCCACGCTGTCAGTACCACAGTCTCTGTCCAGGTGCCAGAGGCTGCTCCTTATCACCCAGGGCTTCTTGGGCCGTCCCCAGGGACCACGCTGTCCGACGTCAGTCCGCTCTGTCCCACTGCAGCTTCCCACCTTACCCTGTCCCGGGGCCGTGCTCTTCCTGCCAAGGCCCTGGGCTCACAGGTCTGGCTCTGCCTCTCACACACCATGGTGGCACCACGTGACCTTGATGACTGCTCACTCGGGGACTAGAAGATCCTAAGCATCTGCCATGTCGTTGTGCTGGGGGTGCCGCCATGACTGAGCTGGTGGCAGGCTCAGGGAGGAGGGTGTGAGGGGACTCTGTGTCATCAGGTGCCCCGGGCCGGCTGGGCCAGCGGAGGGTCCTGAGCAGCTCAGTCCGTCTGAGGAGCAGTGAGCCTGCGGGGCTAGGGCTGAGAGCCAGAGAGAGGGGCAGGTGACACGAGAGGGGTCAGTGCAGCGGGTCTCACAGCCCTGTCTTCTGCAGCAGGAAGGGGTGAACCCTAGAACAGTGCCACGCTGGGCTCAGGGAAGGTGAGCAGGTGTCCCTTGCTGTCCCTGGCACCTGTCAGCAATTGAGAGGAGCCAGAGCCTCTCAGACACCCCTTCACTGTGGTCCAGCCAGGTGGCACAAGGGGCTTCGTGACAGTCGCTTGTCCAGCTGGGAGAGCCGGGCTCTGGGATGGGGCTGTGGTCACCCGTGTGCTGAGAACCCCTGGTCACCTGCTGAGACCCTGGGTGGCCACTGCCTTACTCCCACACGGCCGTCTCTGGGATCTCAGGTGCCTGCCATTGTCGTCTGTGCCCGTCCCCATGGGGAGCTGCAAACAATGCAGATTTCAACACGAACGAGCTGGGTAGTTTTCACCACAGGGAAAGGGCCCCAAGAGAAGAGGCCTGGCCAGGAGGGCAGGAGGCCCGCGCAGTCCATTCTGGACAGCCAAGATGTCACCTGGAGGCTGTCTGCCACCACGTCGCCTTCGCACTCATCCGTGTGGGGAGAACCTCATCCAGGGTCTGTGGCCGGCCTCCCAAACCGGGGACTCGGGAGCAGAGCTTCTGAGACGGTCTCGGAACACAGGCCCCCACCTCCCCTGCTCTTTCTTGCCATGTTGTCATTTGGGGGCCACACGATGTTTATCTTTGTCAGCGACCCGTTCGTCTGAATCCCCGTGTCCGGCATAGTGTCTGATGCCATACGTGCCAGGCCTTCCATCTACGGCTGCGAGCGGCTGAGGCAGGGTGAACGTGAAACCAGAAAATCACAGGCTGAGTACACAGCTGCAAGCCCACAACTCAATATATCCCCAAATCCTGACACACAGAGAGAACCCGTCCATATCGACAGGCGTTGACAGCCCCAAGTGCCCGTCGGCAAATGTTTGTGCAAGGGCCTTTCCCTAGCGCGCGCTCGGCACTGCCGCCTGGGGTAGAGAAGAGCCCCCTTCGATAAATCGAGCTCCACGGACAGCGTGGGAGGAGCCGGCCTGAAGTCTGTCCGCTGTCTGGCTAGCTGAGGTGCCCTGGGGGGAGCAGGGAGACAGAGCAGGCGCCCCAGGAACGCCCCTCCGCCCATGACACCTGGGCTGTCCAGAACAGACTGCAGGCCTCTTCCTTCGGTGCCCTCTCCCTGTGGTGAAAACTGCCCAGCTCATTTGTGTCGAAATCTGCGTTGTTTGCAGCTCCCCGGGCCCTGGCAGATGCCGAGGGCAGTGGGCTCTGTGCCCAGCAGCCTCGGCTCTGGCTTTGGCCTAATCTCTGCCAAGAAGGCACTCAGGTCTCAGGCAGAGGCCACCGAGCAGTGGCCACAACAAAGGACCCCTGTGGCGCCAGGGCCATGGCAGGAAAGCAGCGTCTCCACCTTCTCAGGGGCCTGGCAGCAAGCTTGCCGGTGTCACTGCGGCCTGCGAGCCATTCTTGGGGACAGCGAGGGTGGCTGAGCAGGTAGACAGAAGACAGCAGGGCTGCCCTGCCCCTGGGAGGGCTGATCCAGGAGCCACCAAGGAGACAGACGGCCCGGGACCCTGAGGAGCCAGGTGGAGCCAGAGAGCACCAGCCAGCTCTGAGCCAGCTGCACCTGGCAGGCCTCACTTGGGCTCTCTTCGTCTGAATCTGCGGAATCCCGGGGGGCAGTAGTGTCATCGTCCTGTTTAACTGGTGAGGAAAGCAACGCAGAGAGGACAGGTGGCTTGCTCAGGGGCACCCAGCCACTAACAGCAGACTCAGGACTCGCCCCTGGGCCCACGTGTGTAGCCACCACCTCTCAAACCCATCTTGTAGCCTCCCTAGCAGTTTGTGGGGCTCCAAAGGGTGGCTGCCCATAAAGGAAGTGACAAGAGTGAGACAACTGTGGTCTCGTCATCACCCCCAAGGTGCTAGTTCTGCCTCCTGTCCTGGGCTGCCCAGAGCTCTCTGAGCCCTGCCTGGAAGAAGACAGGGAGAAGCCCTGGTGTTCACGAGCCTGGACGGGGCGTGCGTGCGTGTGCATTGCATGCATATGTGCGTATGTGTAGGACCCCAGCTCCTCCCTTCCCTGCCTGGTCTGAGCACTGAGCTCGGGAAGCACCCGTCAAATTGAGCAGTGGAGGGCGGGTCATTGAACGTCCTTGTGGAAGTCACCCAAGTAGGCAGGGACCTTGACACTAAGCGGGTGCTTCAGGAAGGTCATAGCGAGACAGACATTCTCCCCAAATGTGCTCTCTCTTCTCCCCGTCCTCTTCCTCCCTCTGTCCTCTGCCTCTCTCCCCACTTCCCTCCCTGGCCAAGAATCAGATTCCTCATCCCCACTCGCTTGCGGCCCCATAGTAGGTGAAGTGCTATTCTTCAGCGCCTTGCATGTGGGAGTGTGAACAGAGAGCTTGTGGGGGGAAGAAAGACGCAAGTCCGCCACTAGCTGCGCCCCTTTCTTCCTGAGCGTGTTACAAAGCAGCAGGGTCGCAGTACTGAGAAGCTTTCAGGGCCCGGCAGGCTGCGGTACCTGTGCGTGCAGCCGGGAGAATATAATGGCACAGAAGAAACCCGCCCACACAGCCCTCTGTCTTAAGCGCTCACAGCCAGGGAGGCTGGGCAAACAGGCTTTTATTTGGCCGGGAGCGTGGCTCTGCTTCTTCTTGTTGTCTTATTCCAGCTGGGGAGGACTGATGGGCTGTGGTTAGCGCCGGTACCTTTCACCTCCAGAGCCGGGAGCCCAGACATGACCGGAATGGCAAGTGGCTGGAGGTGGCGCCGCCTCCGCCCACCCATGCCAAGATCCAAGAGCAGCAGAGAAGCTCGACTCATGTACAGATGGGGGCTGTCCTGGTCACTCGCTGGCCTCCCGCACAACAACCGCCCAGCCTCTTGAGAGCAGAGAAGGAGCCCAAATGCCCAAGCCCTTGTCCCAGCTGCCCAGCCCGCCTTGCCTCCAGGGCTTGGCCAGTGTCTGAGACAGGACTTCTTCTTCCCATGCCCTTCCTTTGATTCCCATGCCACACCCCACATCTCATCCTTCAGACGTGTCAGTGTGCTGTTACATGTAAGAGCCTTCATCCCTTAAACTTGAGTGTCTAGGAACAAGGTCCCTCTGCTTGCCCTGCCTTGATCACAGAGCAGGTGCTTGGTGACAGTGGGGGAGTAGATGAGCAACAGTAAGAGCCTAGCCGTCAGGATGGCCGGCGTTAGTTGAGCATCTGGTATGTTCTAGGCACTGAGTGAGTGCTGACTCCAGTCACCTTCACAGGTAGATGAGGGCAGCAGGCCTCAGCAAGGGTTAGTTAGAGACATAGCCAGCACCAGGGTGCACTGCTGATCTGGAAGAAGGCCATAGACTTTCCTAGTAAAGATCAAGTCAGGCAGAAGGGAAAGAAAGGGGAGAGAGTTTCATCAGGCACCTACTGTGTGAGAGTGACGGCAAAGAGATTTAAGAACTGGATTTCATTTTAGCCTTCCACTCCTGGAGAGAGGACTTATTCCTGTTTTTAGGAAGTGCATCTGAGACCCAGAGAGGTGTACCAACCTGTTCACACATAGCTCAGGACCCTGCAGAACAGATAACTCTGCTTTGTCATGCCCTGTGTCCCCAGCAGTTCTAGATCCCTGCTCCATTAAATCCATGCTTCCAGTCCACCTAGAGCAGCAGCTGCAAAGCCTGGCCCCCAGTTTGTTTTTACCAGTAAAGTTTTATTGGAACACAGCCATGCCCATGGCTTATCTTTACACAGGGCCTGTGGCTGCAGAAGCGGGGTGTGACAGACCCTGTGGCCTCCAAAACCTGGAAACTTTACTCCCTGGCCCTGCACAGAACAAAGATGCAGCCCATTAGCCCTGTGGGTGGCTGCCCTTTATTTTACCCAGAGGTCTGATTCCTTCCACCATGACAATTCTAGGGGTAAGATAATGTATGGTGCTGTACAGAGGGAGAGGAGAGATTTCCAACATGCTGGTTGCGTGAACTCTCCTGGAGAGTTAGCATTTCTTTGTTATTTGAAGGAACCTGCTGAATCTTTGGGGGAAGCATCCCACACAGAGGAAAGGACAGGTGCAAAGGCCCTGGGGCACAAGCTCGTTGAAAGCAGGCTTTGGTGGCTGGAAAGCAGGTCCAGGGAGAAGAATTGTGGAAGCCAGGCTGGAGGGGCAGGCAGGGCTCCATGCTCAGAGCTGTGGGGTTTTTCTGGCCTGGCCGGAAGCCTGGCTTTCTTTCAAGACAGAGCGAGAAGGTCCTGGAAGACTTAAGGAGGGGAGCACCAAGGCCGGATGGATACCGGCAGACCTCATCTCTGCTGCTGCATGGGTGCAAGAAGGGGTTAGTAGGCCCGTTGTCACTGCCTGGGCATGCGGGAGCCGGGGCTGGGGCCAGGGCAGAGACCTCGGGGTGGAGAGGCTCTGGGGAAAGATAGATCCCGCCAAACTTGCTTCTGGGGGCAGGAAAGAAAGCAGGGCTGGCAGCTGCACCTTCAACAGTGGGTTCAGGAGCTCTGGATGCGCTCGTTTTGAGGCGCCTGTCAGGACATCCCGTGGGTATCAGGCAGAAAAATCTGAGTTCCGAGCTCAGGGGCAAAGTCTGGGCTGAGATATAAATTTGGAAGCCATCAGCATACAGATGATATTTAAAGCTGGCAACAGTTCACACACACACACCTCCTCGATAACTTCATCATCCGCTGGGTAGCACATTTTCAAAAGACGGGGGATCAGGAGAGCCCCTGATCCCCACACCAGCCCTTGCAAATGGGGCTCCTTGATCTTGACTGTGGAAACATAATCATTGGGCTTTAAAAACTACAGGCAGGAAAGTTCAGGCAGGGATGTGAAGTCACAGAATTTATTATTCAAAATCTCCCTTTGTCATGGCTCCCTGCAGCCACCTGGAGACCGAGGTTTTCTATAAGCTCCCATTTTGGTCCCTCACCTGGGCCCCTGTGTCCCTCTTGCACACTCAGTGGCGGCAGCCCATTGAGGTGTGCAAGGGAGAGTGCCCCAGAATGCCGGGGCCTCCTGAGTGCTGGGATTACAGGTGTGCACCGTGTCTCCCACCTTGGGTTCTCTTTTACTGACTGGCTCTTGGCTACACTGGCGGGCAGCACCCAGAGAAGTTGAGATCAGCCAGAAGACACTCCTTCCCATATGCCCCCATGTACCGCAGCTGGTAGAAGCAGAATCAAGAGAAAGAAAATAAAAAGCAGAATTGTTTTGGTCAAGGCAGCTCCTAGCCAGGACGGGGAGGGAGGCAGCTTCAGAGAGCCAGATGCTTCTCCCAGTGGAGGTGCTTGCGAGGCTGGAACCCAAGGCCAGCCAGAGCAGGTGTCCCCGGCCAGCCCCACCGCGCCCCACCTGAGCCTTACTGGGTGGTGTTTGGGAAATATTTCCCAGCGCTTCGCCAATATCCTGCACACACTTGTCCCGTCCCTCGGGAGCGGCTGTCCGTGCGGGGAAGGTACTTGCTCCCAATCCAGCTAAATTGTTATTGACTTGTGTTCTCTGCGTTCTGCAAACATTTCACTCAGCCGTCGCCAGCGAGGCCAGGAATCCCTGCTAGGGCTAACGGGGAAGCCAGCTGTGCCGGGCCATCGCTCCTGCGCCTCCTCATCGATCACAGAATTAAACTGACAGGAGGCGGATTGCAGAGCGCCTGGGAGGGGCAGGGCCCCAGCCATGATTAGACGAGGGTCTGGGGGCCTAGGGACCGAGGGCCAGAGAGGTGGGCGGAAGGAGGCGGGCGTCCCTCCAGGGTTGTGCCAGTGGTAGGGGATGGCCAGATTTCCTGGCCGGGAGAAAGCCTCGGAAAACAGACAGGACTTTTGTGGCTGGTTCGTGACTGCGAGTGAAACTAGCTGGGCTTTGCAGACAGGAGTGAAAACAGGTCAGAGGCCACCTGGGTGAGCCATCAGCCAGGAACAGCCGAAGCTTTGTGTTCTCCCTACAGAATAAGAAAACAGCCACACACTCTAGTGCACACCTGTAATCCTAGCTACTCAGGAAGCTGAGGCAGGAGACTCACAAGTTAGATGCCAGCCTGTGCAATTTAGCAAAATCCTATGTCAAAGTAAAAAATAAAAATGTAAAGGTGTGGGAGTGTAGCTCAGTGGTAGAAGACCTGCCTAGCATCCATAAGCCCCCGAGGTCAGTCTCTAGCACCATTTAAAAAAAAAAGTATGAAAACAAAAATGTTTTGAATTAATCACTACTATTTTGCTGTTGGAAGATTTGGCCTGAAAAATCAAGATTCTGGCCTCTTGAAAAATCGGGGCTCCCCACTCCATCCCCGTCCCACACACCCCCCACAGCAGTGGGGCCTGCAGCGCAGCTGCCTGATTTATGAAGCATGGGCTTCCTGTTTGCCACGGGCCACAGCGTCCCTGTAGCGTCCCTAGAGTCACTCATGGCCGACTCATCCCTTCCCAGCCCCTTCAGGCCCCTGCACAGTCCTGTGCAGACCTCAGCACACCCCGGCCCTGTGAGGAAACGTCCCCAAATCCTCAGCTCCACTTCCACCCAGGCCCTGTGCCAAGAGGAAGAGAGGAAGCCAGCACAGACTGAGCCCCTGAGAGGTGAAGATTGCCCCAGGCCAAAGCAGCGTGGGCCCCAGGTGGACACCGTCCACCGTCCCGTGGTCCTTCACCTTTTCCTCCTGCCATGAGTCCCCTTCTGACAGAGGTCTGCAGGTCTCCCAGCACTGTGCCTATTGCAGACACGCACAGGACCAGGCCCCAAGTCCCCAGGCCATGCCTCAGGATAAACCCATAATAGTCCAGACCAGGGCGCCTTTGCCCACCCTGAACACAGGGCATGAGTGGTCAGCCCAGCTATCCAGACCTGGTACACCCGTGGGACTCCCCAGATGCCCAGGGCGAGGTCACACACCAGGCTGCACCCTGGTTGTGTACTACGCGGGGAGCCAGACCCCTCTGCAGTCAGGTTAATAACTGCAGTGATCATGGTGGCCATAATACTCAGTGCCCACCCAGGTCGCTTGCCCCTAGGCCTGTGGAGTAGCTCCAGGCCTCTGTGGTTTGCTTTTGACTGATTCTGCCGGGCACAGGATAGGGACCTCTGGCCTCTGAGAAACCTGTGGTGCTGCCCAGTGTCCCTGGAGTGTTCTGCACCTCTCCTGCCAAGACCGTCCTACTGGAGCAGAGCTGGGCAGGAGTCTCCCACCACAGGGCAGGTGGCCTTGGGCTCAGCACCGGGGGAGCCAGCCACCCTTTGTGCCAGGCCCCAATGCAGAGAGCCTGCCACGGTCATATGACTTCCCAAAGCCCTGGAGCAGCCACTTCCTCAGCTAAAAACTGGGACAGTGATGTCACCAGCACCTGGGACTTTAGCAAAGTCTACACCCAGCCTGCTGTGCAGAGCCAGAGGTGCCTGGGGACTCATCCCTGTATTGTGTCCCCAGCCCTAGTTTGGGCAGCTGCGTTCTCATTTGCCAGGCCCTCTTTCTCTTCTGGGTCAGCCTCATGAAACTCTGATTTCACTGTGCACATTAGCTCAGCACCCTCAGAGCCAGGTCCTCGGCTACCTGCCCTCAGGCCTTGTGTCACCAAATCCTCTGCTTGGCGCCACTTCCGGTCCCATCTGTCCACACATGAGTAAGTGGGTCATACAGAGGCCCCCGTACCCCCGAGTGTAGATCACTTCAGTCCCTCCACCCCAAGCCCCAGTGTGACTCCCCAGCCAGCAGTGCAGCTGATCCTTCAGGGTTTTGGTCCCTGCCACCTCCCCAAGCCCGGGTACCCATGAAACCAACAGCGCTGCCGTGGTCCTGATCAACAAATCAGAGCTGGGGGTCTGGAGTGAAGCCCCTCCCAGAAGTCCCAGAGGTGGCAGAGGCAGGTCGGGTCCTGGATCCTGCCTGCTGGCTCTGAGAACGGCAGGCTGTGCCCTGGCTGCCTGAGCACCTAGTGTGCACCTGCTGTAAACCGCATTGGGAGCAGACCTGTCGGGAAGCCTGAAGGCTCTGCCCAGGGGGACAGCAAGGTGGAGCCTGGGAGGGCAGGCAGGGCGGGGGAGAAGATCAGGCAGGGCCCCCCACGCAGTACTCGCACAATGTGTGTCTGGTGCCTCCGGGTCCCCAAGGTGGGAATTGCAGCTTGCTGGTGACTCCAGGTGTTGGTGGCAGCCTGTTGGAGCCACCATTGGTGCCCTTTTAGCAGAGGGAACTGCAGAGGGCCATACTGCTAATGCCAGGCCCTGCTGCCCCATCTCGGGGATGGCACACTTGAGGACTCCAGGACAGGCAGGCAACACCACACAAACCTAGCTCTCATCTCCGGGGACAGCGAGGACACAAGACAGCAGTGACAGCCAGGCAGGGAGAGACAGGCCTGTGTAGCAGATGTGCACGGTGGGAACCGGGGAGCAGATTCCTGGGCAGCAGCATCTGTGTGTGGACGCTGTAACTGATTTCCCCTTTCACAACAAATCATGTAGATGCTCTCAGGGGCCGCTGTGGAAGCCCTGTGTCATCCCATGTGGTTGCCCCTTGGCCCTAGGGCTGGTGTCACTGCTCCTGATTTAGAGAGGAGAGCAATGGCTGCCTTGCACTGAGCACCCACTGTGTGCCAGGCACAGGCTTTCAGCCTGACAAAGTCACCTTTTGTTTTTTTGAGACGAGGTCTTGCAATACGGTCCAGGCTGGCTTTGAACTTGCAGTCCTCCTGCCTCAGCCTCCCAAGTAGTGAGTGGCTGGGATTACAGGCGTGCACCACCATGCCTGGTTTATACTCTTAAACACCCTAGGCAGTGGGCACTGTAAATGCCATTGTCATTCAGTAACTACAGGGACCCCCCCCAGCCCAGAGAGGCAAAAGAACTTGCCCGGGGTCTCCCAGCCAGGTGCTGCAGGGGTTGAGCCCGGCCCCTGGCCCAGCGCTGTCCCTTTCCCTGGCTGGCAAGCCACCTCTTCTCAGGACCCCGTTAGAATTGCACTCCGATCAGCCGATCAGCCAATCAGCCATGCTCTCTCACCCCAGCCTGCCCTCCTCGTCACTGCCTCTGAAACCAAGCCCCGAGCACTGCCTCTTGTCCCGACAACCACGGCTCCCGCCTGCCTTTCTCTCCACCCGCCAGGGCTTCACATGCCGGCGACAGCGCCAGCTGGGGAGGGGAGCGATGCGGGCTGGCATTCTGTCAAGGAATTAATTGAAAAATAAAATCATTAGGTGGGAACTCCAGAAATGCGGAATTGGTGGTTGGAGGTTGGGGGGGCTTGGGGCAGGACTAGGGGGTTGTTGGGGGACGGCTAAGCTTTTGTGAAGTTAATTTCTCTGGTATTGATGTTTGGTGACATTCATTTGTTGTTTATCTTCGGGTGCAGCTGTAATACTGAAAGAAAATGCACAGCTTGTTTCGTTTATTTATTTTACACCTTTCTCTTGTTCTGCATTATGTTTGTTCAGTGAAACCCACTGAGGCTTTTGATGTCGGGGACGTGGGACTTCGGCAGCTGTTCCAGGCGTGCGGGGTGCTATGTCTGCGGTGGGGTGGGCAGAGCCTGGTGCATCCCGAGGTGGGCATAGGGGTCCATCCAAAACTGCAGCTGTGGACTCAAGCCCGGGTCAGCTCACACCACGCTGGTTCTAGAACTCTTAATCCATGCAGGGTGGGCCAAGAGCTGAATAAGGAACATGAGGTACAGAGAGTTAAAGCCCACACCACTTGTGGATGGGCTGCTCTTCATAAGACTCTGGGGTGGGCAGGTGCTGGGACTGTCCAGATGCCTGGCACCCTGCTCCGAGCGTAGGGTCACTATAGGCGTAAGGTCTGATCCCCGCAGCAGGGCTCTGGGGCCAGCTGGTATGGTGAAGGTGGCCACGGGGGCAGCTTTTCCTGAATGGGCCTGGTGCTCACACTGCCTAGGTCAAAGCCGGTGTTTTAAAGGGATGCAGGCAGCCACCTGCGTGTCACAGGAGAGGTACTGTGGGCCCCCTGCTGGAGGGGCAGGGAGTTGAAACCTGGTGCCCCCATCCCCTGTGCTGCCCAGAAGGGTACCTGGCTCTTCATTGAACTTCTTTGGAGTTGGGGTAATGGAGAGGAAAGTGGGGCCTTCAAGCAGGGTCAGAGCATGGGGCCAGCGTCCAGGCTGAGTAGGACAGTCGGAGTGGCCACAGGGCCCAGAAGCAGGGAGGCCCAGCTGTAGGGCAGAGAGGAGCCCAGCTGGTGCTAAAGTGGAGAAGTGTCAGGGTGCTGGGTGCCACCAAGCTGTCCCCACAGCTCTGTGCCAAAGGACAGTTGGCAAGGCAGTGTGGAGAAAGGGCCTCGGCTGGGAGTAAGTTGGACCACTTACATCGTCACCTCCTCCAAGAAGCCGTCCTGATTGCCCAACACTGGAGCAAGCGCCTCTCCATCACCAGGCTAATCCTGCCTTGGGTTGCAGGTGTCTGGGTCCTTTGTCCTACAGGGGGCTGAGATGCTCTTGTTCGCAGCTGTGCCTGGCCCCACAGGTGTCTCCATGTGAAGGGGAAAACTGCTCTCAGCCTCCTCTCTGCTTCTGTTTGTCTTCAGCAACATGAACTCCCACCCTCAGCTTTTCTTGTCCTTCAGTCACTGAGCATCCACAGCATGCTGGGCACTGTTCTAGGCTTCGGGACAGAGCAGGGACCAACAGACGAGCCTGCCCTGTTGGGCAGAGAGGTCCAGAGAGAAACAGCTGGACGGGGCCTGTGCTAGGCCAGCGCTCTACCACTGAGCCGCACCCCAGCCCTTTTTAGCTTTCATTTTGAGACAGGCTATCCCTGTGTAATCAGGCTGGCTCGATTTCGCAAATCCTCCTGCCTCTGCCTCCCGAGAGGCTGGAAATCAGGTGTGCACCACCAGGTCCAGCTTGGATCTGTCTTAGAGCTTGAGCCACCTTAACAAACGGAGAGAAAACTCACCACCTGGCCAGTCCTGGACTCAGGCTGCAAGGGCGGAGGGTCCCACTGACCACCCTCACACCCTGGCCAGCCCGGCCTGGCCTAGCGCAGCCGACTTGAGAACAAGACCCTCCCCGGTGTCTGTGGCTGGGAGGGGTGTTGGACAGGACAGGCCGGCAGGCCCTATTTTGCTGCCCTTCTATTTCCCGGCATCTATTACCTGCCCACGAATTCAATTTCCAGAGGCTATTGTGCGCCTCCGGGCCAGCGATTATGAGCAGGCTGCGCAGAGGGGAAGGCGCCGCTGCCTGCCATCCCTGCGGGCTTTCATCTCTAACAATGATGGGTGCAGCTGCCAGGCTTCCAGGCTCGGTGGGTGGTGTGGCGGGCGGCCCCTCCCAGGCCGCATTCCCCAGCCCGGCTCTCTCACCTGTGGGGGGTGGGGCTCACCAGCCCTCTGGGCACCAGACCATGTGGCTGGACTGGGGACACAGTGGTGAGCTGTGAGCGGGACAGTGTCCCAACAAAGGCATGTCTGCTATGGGGTTAATGGTGACACCCAGCAAGATCAGAGAAGGGTGAGAGGGAGGGGGCACCACAAGAAAGGAGGGGAGGAACGAGGCGTACACACTGCTGTGATCCCAGCACTCAGGAGGCTGAGGCAGGAGGATCACTGCAAGTTTGAGGCCAGCCTGCGCTACATAGCAGAACTCTGTTCAAAAAGCAAAACAACAACAACAAAAAAAAACCATAGAATGAAAAGGAGAGGGTCTCTTCTTTGGAGGGGACAGTACTGGTGCACGGCGCTCGGCTGGGAGGCACAGGGCCCTGGGGACGGTGAGAGATGCTGATCAGAGGCCAAAGTGGAGGAGGTGGGAAGGGCCGGGGTTCTGACTGCACTGAGACGGGGGGAGGCCCAGCCAGGTCATCCTGCTTGGCAGGGAGGGGTGGGGAAGAGACAGCACTGCCCACAGGAAGCTCCTAGCAGGCTCCACAAAGGGGCAGGACTTGGGCCCCTGGCAGCCTCCCGACGGTGCCCATGAGTGGCCAGACCAGCAGAGGGACTGGCGGGCAGGGGCTGGAACCCAGGGGACCAGCGCACAGCCCAGGGTCTCTGCACCTTCTCCGGCTGGCGCCAGAGACATCCATGAAAAGCAGAGGCACCATGGACCTAGCTAGGGGGGACTTGGGCCCCAGTCCTGGCCCTACCGCTTCCTGGCCGACAGCCTAGACCCACCTGTCCACTCCCTCACCTACACAGGGGCAGGTGCAGCACCTGCCTTGGGCTCGCTGGGAGGAGGCACACGGCGGGGACTCAGCCCATAGGGACTGGGGCCCAGGAGGTGTGCGTCTGTGTTGCTGAGCCCACCGTGCCCTTTCAGACCTCCTGTGTGCACCTGGATCCTGTTCTCACCCCATCTCCAAACAGAAAACTCCTCTGCTTTCATCAAAGCCCAAGTCAAATAGCCCCTCATCTCCCAAGCCACTTCTACTTGTTAGTCCTTCTTTGCTCCTCTGGACATTTAGGGCTCTTCATCTGTGTCCCCAACATGTATTCAGTTTCAGCCATTTACTATACCATTAGAGCCCCTGGCCTTCAAGGAAACAGGATTGACTTCTATTTGTTTCCCTAACCACTGGCTGTGCTGGGCTCAGCCTCAGGCCTGCGAGGAGAGAGGAGTCGAGCAGAAGGCCACCTTCCCTCTCGGGGCACCCTTTCCTCTGGGGGTGCAGGGGGAGGAAGCTGGCTGGCAGAGGCACAGGGAGGAGAGGCTAGAGGCTGACGTGCACTTCCCTGTTTTCCCCTCCTTGCTCTCGGACTCCCCCTCTTCTGCCCCCCTCTCCCCTCTGTGTCTGTGCCCCATCGTTGGCCCTCTCACCACTGGCCTCCCCCAGAGCCCCCGAAGAAGAAGCGGTCTGCCGTGTTGGATGGGATCCTGCAGCAGCTGGAGGACAGCGCGAGCGACAGCGAGGAGTAGAGCCTTCAGCTGTGAGCTGGCACTGCCAGGTACATGGCTGCAGGGCCCTGGGGACAGGGACAGCTGCTCCAGCTCCTGCACTCCCTACAGCATGGGCTGGGCGTGGGGAGCAGCAGGGCTACCCTCCCTCGGTGCAGGGTCAAAGTGGACACCAGCCTCAGTCCAGCAGCCGATGCCTGGGCATTCTGACTGCAGGTGCCACCCACACACCTGCGAGAGACCCTGGCCTGGTACCGAACCTCCTGGGCCCAGATCCTCCTGGCTTCCTGGTTCTTGCCACCCAAGGCCTCCGTGAGAAACAGACTAGCAACTCAGAGACACGCAGTGCTGAGCCCTGGACACCTGCCTTTCTCACCCCAGGCTGCCACTGAGAAGCCACCTGCATCTGTCCTGAGGACTAGGCCTCTGTCCTGCGCACCTTGGTCATGGGGACCACGAGCCTGCTTCTGTCACCCTGAGACATCTCCGAGTGGCTCCAACACCAGGCTGACCTGACACGCCCAGCCGGGACACAGCGAGGGTCTGGGCCCAGCAAACAGCGTCCCCAGCTGGTCCCTGTCAAGGACCGCTGTGTGCACGCCCTTTCCACCCCGGGAGAGCCAACACAGTCCAAGGCCAGGTGACATGGAGAACAGAGGGGGCCATAGCCCCTCAGCCCCAGTCCAAATCCCCACACAAGCCATTCCTGCCGTGCAACCCAGACCGTGCTGGCTCCGGGTGCTTGGTCGTTCCTTGTGTCCGGCCGGGTGAGAACTGCCTGCCTCGGGTGGGTGGTGCTGGAGAACAGCAAGTCAGTCCAGTAAACCCACAACATTCACCTGCATTTGTGGCCTCCTTCATTTGGGACCGAAGGTGATGTCAGTGCAGGCCCTGGGTCCCTGCCTTTGTATGCGTGCAAGGCTTCAGTCCTGTGCAGCTCTTAGAGTGGCCCACACCCCCAACCGGGCTGTGTGGTGTCAGACAGACAGCCCCTGTCACCCTGACTCGGCCCTGAGAATTAGCAGCGAACGACAAATCCAGAGTGGCAGTGCCCCAGCTTCTACAGTGAGGTGCCCCGCAGACAGCACGGTGGCCTCAGCCCTCTGGGTAGGGGCCACACAGTGGGGCTGATATTAAGCCACAGCCAGGTGAGACCATCAGGGACCAGGCTCCCAAGAGGGATGACAGGTCTGGGACCTGGGCAGTGGCACCTCCGGCTTGAGCCTCCTGGTGTATGTGGTTTGTGTGCAAAGGTCCCCACCCCCAGGCAGGGGACAGTCCTGTGGGCCTGGTACAGACCAGGCAGACACAAATGCTCTCAGACCCTCCCGCAGCAGGGCCTGCATCCTCTGCTGCTCAGCGTCACTGGGACAGGCCCAGGCCAGCCTGGCTTCGGCAATGCCACCCTGCTCGGCTGTCTTGAGAGCTGGGCAATGACTTCTGCATCCTCGGTCTCCTGCTCATCCTTAAAATGCATGCTGCAGGTAGCACCCCGTCACAGAGGTTGTAAAGAGCAACCCTGTCACAGAGGTGTTGTGGGGCAGAGAGCTTCAGGCACGGGTTCTGGGCCATGCAGCTTGAACGGGATATGAATCAGTGTCTGATCCCAGACTCGGAGCAGCAGGGAGGCCCGGCACAGAAGCACACAGCTGAAGGAGTAGCCAGGGGATGGAGAGCGGTCACTACTCACCAGCCTAGTCCGGAGTTGGGGGGTGAGCAGGCCAGGAGTCCGCGTCCCCTGCCTCCCTGTTATGGTTTACATCTAGAAAGTCCCCAAAGGCTCCTGTGTTGAGAGGTGGGGCTTTGGGAAGGTGATTGGATCAAGGGGTGCTAACATCGTGAGTGGACTTGTCCACAGAGAAGTTCATGGCTGAGCGTGCTGGTAGGAGGTGGTCCCCAGAGCTGCCTCTGTAAGGTGTCTCCTGTCCCTTTCTCTGTCTGCTGCCATGGACTGGACCCGCTAAAACTGAGCTAAATAAACCTCTCCTCATTTCAGTTGTGGGTGGCAGGTATTTTGTGCCAGCAAAAGAAATGTAACCAATGAACCCCCTCAGCCTGGCCTCTGCACCCTGTCCTGGGGTCACTCTCGGGAGTGGAGCTTCAAACAAATAGCCCCAGGGTCCCTGTCACCCCCTGCCCATCATACCCACAGTAGAGTCATTCTTCAGAGGCAGCCAGCGCAGTCTGTGTGGCTGGATGCATGATCTGGATCACATCATTCCATAGTTTAAAGCCTCACAACCTCCTCCATGCACCGAATATAGAGCCATACTCCTTGCCCCGACGCCAAGGTCCTGCCTGTCACACAGTGCTCGGGCCTCCCCAACAGGTCCCCACCTTGGGCCCTTTGCATATGCTCTGTGCCCCTCCTGGGGTCCCAGCCCCACATCTTTCCTGCCTGGCTCCTTTTGTTTCCCCCTTGAGATCTGAGTTCAGGTTCCGCTCGAGCTGTCCCCGACCAGTTGATCTGCAGAGCCATGCTCAGCCGCTCTCCCAGCCTCCCTGTCCCTGCCCCAAGCCTGGTTCCATCAGTCACAGCACTTAGCACAGGAGACAGACTGGAGTCCAAGGATCTCCATGCCCTGCACCCTTTACCTCTTTCCGTGAATGCTTTAAGCTGTTGGCTGTCATTTTTATTGTCACGATCATCGTCATTATTCTTGATGAGGTTGGTGGAGCAAGGTGATTGGGAAGTGAAGCCAGGTATGGGGCCGCTCAGCCCAGAGGACAGAGCAGGAGGGACCAGGGACACCGGGAAGGCAGTTCAGGAGGGATGCATCCATCAGGGTGTGTGGGCTGAATTGCGAGACAGGACTCTGGCAGCAAGAAAGTGACAGTCACCATCATACAGGGAGGGGGCCTCGGGGACACTTCTGGGACATCAGTGGTCCCACACACCCAAAGGACATGGCGATCCCAGAAGTGATGTATGCCAGCATGGGCGAGCTGCCAGCATGAAGTCTCCAGATCAGGTAGACTGGTGCAGAAGGCAAGGTCGGCCCCTTGTCAGGGGGTCGGGAAGGAGCCGAGAAGAGAACTGTGAAAAGGTTCAACCAGAGCAAGTGCCTGGAGACCCAGGCACACGGGACCCAGGGCATGGGCACTGAGATGAGGCCGTCAGCCTGGAGGGCTCAGCATAGGAGCTGGGGGTGGGGGGTATCAGGGTGCTGTTTCCTGTTTATCCTCGCACCCACCCCCACCCATGCCCACTTGGGGCTGGTGGAGGAGACGGCCAGGGCATCCCTGCCCAACCCCTGCCCCTGGTGGCTTCCCCGCCAAGAGTCCAGCCCTGGACCTGGTCACCCCCACCTGTCCCTCGTGCCCTCCAGTTTGGGGGACCGTAGCAGCCTGCTGTTGTCACCCACCAGCCTCTGGGCCTCTGCTCTTCTGACTCCCAGAGGAGTTGGGTGGAATGGGCACCAGGGGAGGGCCTGCCGGGTAGAGCGAGGCAGCAGGGGCACCTGGCAACGAAGGCCTGCTTGCTGGGCACCACAGGGCGAGACAGAGGGTGGGCAGCCTGCTGGGTCTACGCACCTGGGGTGCCAGAGGGTTGGGGGTGGAATACACAGGCCCCAGGGGAGAAGCCCGGGAAGAATCCCTGTGCCTTAAGATCTTCTAAGGAATAAACAGATCTGAGGAGAGCGCAGCAGAGCAGGGTGTGTGGTGAGTGCTCAGTGCGTAGTCACTGTGTTACCGTCATTGCTGCTGAGAGGGAAGTTAGGGGCTGCACCCAGCAAGTGCCCGGAAGTCAGACCCAGGTGAGTAACACCACACGCAGAAGCCCAGGGCAGCACCGAGCCTCATGGGGAGAAGTCATGTTGGAAAGGGGCCTGAGGATGCAGAAGGGATGGGGGTCCCCACACCCAGCAGCCCCAGGGTGAGCAGTGGCGGTGTCACCTGGTCGTTCCTTACACAAGGGCAGAGCCCAGCCCACGATGGGCCATGGGTTGGGACCAGAGTGCCCTGGGGTCGCTGTGTTGGCCCCAACCTTTCTGGTGAGGTCCTTTCTGGGGGAGGGGAGGGCTCACTCGTCATGGTAACCAAATTGACCTCTCCAAAAGCCCAACTCAGTGCAGGGACTCATCCACAGTTGACAGGAGGGCCCTGGGGCATGGGTGACCCCAGAGCATGATGTGGACTCCCCAGCCAGAATGCTGCCTCCATCCCCCAAAACATGAGCTGCAACCCCCAGCCCACTCCAACCCCAGGGCAGGGGCTGGAGGCCACGAGACCCCTGAGCTCAGGTTCCAGCACAAGCACCTCTACTCAGGGAGGGCACCAGCACCTTGTCACCCTGGGAAGGGATAGGCACAGAGAGAAGGCGTCCACCTGCAGATAGAGGAAGGGACATGGCCCAGGCAGAGCTGCAGCGCAAATGCTGATCCTGGTCCATTCACTCCTCAGATGCCCGCTGGGTGTTCTCTGTGTGCTGGGCACCCAGGTATGAGGACAGAGACCCAGGTGGCCCCCACATGCCTCCTTGGGGTGCTCATTTCTAGCCGGGTGGCCCCAGGGTCTGTCCCAGGGCTCCAGACCCTGGTGTGAGACGGAGACAGTCTCCAGCAGCTGAGGCCGGCCGCACATCCTCCTGCCCTCCAGCGCCTTCCCGGACATTTCCTTTTTGTCTTTTGTGCAGGCCCAGATCCACTCCTCTGTCGCAGGCAGTGGCTGGGACAGGATTAGCGGGGGGCCGGGCACGCAGGCTTTGGTGAACAGAGCCCAGCTCAGTTTCAACATCTAATTCAATTTGTTCTGCCGAGATTGAAATGTGAAATGGTTGCCAGTCAAACGTTCAAAGGACAGGGGAGGGAGAGGGAGCGCCCGCTGAAATTTTAATTTTAATGAAAATGACTTTAACCCTTTGGCACACCGTGGGGGAGTGGAGTGCCCCTCCCATCCCGTGAGCAGAGCCAGGGTGGGGGGCTCTGCCTCTTCACTCATCTCCCCCTCTCTGAGGTCACTTACGATAAAACGTGGTCACTCTCTCAGCGAAGAGCAGTGAGAGGTGAGAATATTTGCTTCCTGGTAAATGAATGGCACCTTCCTGTAGCCTTCTTCCCCAAGCCCTGCGTGGGACACACAGGCTCCCTTAGATGACCCGGTGATACCAGGCGCCTCCTTGCTCTTCTTCCTTCTGTGTCCCTCAGACTGTGACCCCAGCAGGGCAGCGGCCAGGCCTGTTTTGTGCCTGCCGGGTCTGTGCGTCCCTGGTGCTTTGTGAAAAGAGTGGTCCCCCTCTCTCCTGCCAGCAGCTGGGAGTGAGCTTACGGGATCCGTGGAAACAGCAACATTCCCAAGAGAAGGGCGTATGCAAGGGCCCGGAGCTGGGACTGGCGCCAGTTCGCTGGGCAGGAGGAGGTGGGCAGCAGGGCCACCGTCCAGCTCAGCCTGGCACTGGGGCCTGAGGCTGTGCAGGGAGCAGAGCCTGCTCCATCCGCTGTCCCCGAGGTGATTCAGATCAGAGAGAGAGTGGTGGGGAGACCAGGCGGGGTCAGGGGTGGCCAGAGCCTGGAGAGAGGGACCCTGGGGGACCTAAAGGTTCAGCTGAGGGGTGCACAGGGCCTGGTCTGAGACTGCAGCGAGCAGAGCAGTCAGCCGCCACTGTCTGAGGTGCCGCAGCCGCGGGGTCCCAGGCGCTGTGTGCAGGTGACTGGCAGAGGCTGGGGTTGGGGGGGATACATCCAGCACGTGTGTGTCCCAGTGCAGGAGAGGGGCAGTCTGAGGACAAAGTGGGAAAGTGTCCTTTTGCCTTTAAAAAAATCCAAGAGGCCCCGTGGGGACTTGGCCCTCTAGAGACACAGCCGGGACATCCCAGCACACAGCGCAGACGTTTCCAGGTTTGTTGTTACTGTTGTTTGTTGTTTTGTTTCGTTTGTGGCACTGGGGATGGAACAGGGGCGTGGGGCATGCTAAGGCAAGCACTGCACCCCTGAGCTACATTGCCAGCGCTCCAGTTCATTCTGAAGCCACTTTCAGATAATTCCCAATTCTTCTGGCCACAGAACCCCATTTCCAAGCAAAAGTCTGATGCAAACCCAGCATAAAAACCAGAGAAAAGCGAGAACTGCTGCATCCAAAGTTGGGGTACAGGGCTCGGCCCGCCCACATTCATCTCCCTGCTCAGGACTTCGGTGGTGTAAAAACCATCCCCAGGAGCAGGAGCCTGGACCCGAGATGCGGGAGATGATTTGAGGGGCCCAGGCGCTTCTTTTTTAATTTTTAATTTATGGCTTTATTTTTGCATGCTTGCCACAACCACAGATCCATGACTACCTCATCCAGCCTGTGGTGTGCCAGGCTGTAAGGAAAGCCAGTGGGTTGTTATAAAGAAAAATATCAAGTATATGCATTTAATAAAACAAAATAATAAAGAATTGACATGAATGATTTAAAACAGGTCAGCAAAGTACAGCCTATGGGCAGACCCAACTGCTGTCCATTTGTATAAATAAAGTTTTATTGGAACACAGCTGTGCCCGTCAGTTTCCATACTGTGGCAGGTTGCTGTGCATGGCAGAGATGAGCAGTTACCACAGAAGGCGTATGGCCACAAAGCCTAAAATATGTACCATGCAGTGCATCAAGTGTGCCAGCTCTTGCCAAATCCACTGATTTTTTGAGGTCAAAAAGCCAGACCAGAGAGGTCAAGTGGCGTCTGCAATGTCACACTGTGGCAAAACTCCCTGCTCTGGCCCTCTCTACTCTGTCTCACTGCTTTTCTGGGTCTCGGGTACCCTTTTTCTGCCACTTACCCACAGTGTGACCGTGAGCAAGCTCTTTGACCTCTGTGTGCCTTGGCGTCCTCACCTGTGAACCGAGACTGTAGCACACCGGGGTTGGAGGGATTGAGTAGATCAGGACAAGCCAAGGGCTTGGAAAGGTGCCTGCCACACTGAATGCTGCACAGCCTCAGCTGTCGCTACCCCATCCCCTGGCTCAAAGACAGTGCCCCCCACACTCCAACAGGCTCTCCTTGCCCTCCAACACCCGGGAGGCTGGAATGTTCCAGCCCAAGCCCCAGAAGGGACCCAACAATGTCACCACAGCATCGCCAGGAGCCAGGATGCCTTCCCCTCCAGCTTCCTTAATGAACCCCACTCGCCCTTAATTGCAGTCCTTGTGAGGACAATGCATAGGGGTTGTGGTGCCCCAGCCTTGGGTTTGAGCCAACAGCCAACACTTTCGCCTTTGCAGATTTCCAGATGGCAGCTGCTCCTGCCTTCCCTGGGAACTGTCCCCCTGTCCTGGTCCCCTAAAGACTCCCGGTGACAATATCACTGCCACCTTGTGCACCTGCAGCTTACAAAGCAATTCATTCAGTCACTCAGTTAAGTCCTGGTGGAGTCACAGGCAGGGGCTGGCGGCCCTGTTGCACAGAAGAGGAAACTGAGGGTGGGGAAATGAACTAAGCTAAGGTCCCAGGAAGGAGCAGGTGGTTCAATGGGGAGGGGGCCTTGTGAGTCACAGCAGGAAACACCTACAAATCCCAAAGGTGTTGGGTGTGGGGCTGGATAGTTGGGGTCCAGACCCCGCCCCCCAGCGTCTCCCCTCCCAATAGTTGTGTTCTGGGGCTCCGGCAGCATTGCTCGCAGTATTAACCTCTCTTTGCATTAGCTATGAGTGGTGAGATGTCTTGTGGACCCTGAATCACAAGCCAGTGTCTTCCCTTGGTGCTCAACCAAAGAGCAGCAGCATGCTGAGGCCAGGCACCAGCTGCGCTGGCCTTCCCGGGATAGGTGCATAGAACCAGGCATGTCCTGCTGCTGGGACACACCAGACACCAGGGCCTGCCAAGAGGTTGGAGGTGGCGTTCTGTCCCAGGTGACAGCTGGGATCTCCTTACCCACCCTGCACCTCCACCCAGCCAGCGAAAGCCTTCCCCAGCCCTCAGGGATACTGCCTAGACATTCTCACAGGGTCCTGCCCACATCTCTGAGGCACAGGCACATGGCTGACCCTAGCTGCACAGGATGATGGGAAGTAGGGTCTTCCTGCTGGAGCCTGCAGGTCCCACCTCCCTGGGGCTGTTGGACAGAAGCAGGAGGGTGCCAGTAAAGACCACAGCTTCTGCCACAGTGGTGGCTTCTTCCGGGGTTCTTTCAGGGCATTTTCAAGGCCAGCTCGACTGCCCTGATGGCCACCTTTTGGGCTGACTTGAGAATTTCACCTACATAAGCACATAATAAAAGACCAAGAATCTGATGTGTTCATCAGTTGTTGTCTCTTGTTGGCTTTTTTTTGTTTTTGATATTGACTGTTGAACCCACAGCCTTTGCACTGAGCAACATCCCAATCCTTTTTAAATTTTATTTCTTTAATTTTTATTTATTTATTTATTTATTTTTTAGACAAAGTCTCAATAAGTTGCTAAGTTGTACAGGCTGAATTCAAGCTTGTAATCCTCCTGCCTCAGCCTCCCAGAGTGCTGGGATGACAGGTGTGCATTACCAAACCCAGCGCATTTGTCAGTTCTTAATCCAAGGAAAGGCCCCAGGCCCCAGGTGTTAGCTGTCCATGAAAAACCTACGCAGGGAGACAAAATGTCACTTTTAGGTCACCGTTCAGCTCATGGGAACCAGTCTGGTCCCTTTCCCTTTTCATTGAGCACTGCACAGTCACCGCCTCCAGCTGGAGACCAGGGGTTGGTACAGCAGAGCTGGCCCTGCCCTCAGCACTCACAGCCTGGAGATGTGGCCAGGGAACAGGAGACTGTGGTGCCCAGAGAGAGAAGGGGAAGTGCTAGTGTACCCCAAAAGTCAGGGAGGGCTTCCCGGAAGAAGTGGCCTGTCACCTGAGTCCTAGTAGGACTGGCCCAAGGGCAGCAGGGAGCCCTGGAAGGTCCACACGGCACAGGGAATGGCAGTACCCAGCCCGCCACACCACACCCCATACGACCTCAGCCACCTCTGCAGAGGAGGAGGGTGAGTGCCACGGGGGTGGCCGTTGTGCTGAGGGAGGCACCTGCAGGAGGGACCCAGCCTTGCCTGGTGCTGGGCCAAAGAGTGCTTTACCTGGAGCCTAAGTAGTTAGCCCACAAAATCTAGAAACCTGCCCGACCTGCTGAAGGCTGAGGGACGCCAAGCCCTGTTTCAACCATGAGCACCATATAGGCTGCAAGAGACAGGGGAGAGACTGACATTTATTTGTTCTCCACACCGAAGCCTAGAATGCAATGCCAGCGCCTGCACCTAAAGACCTAACCCACGCACACAAGGCCATCACAGAAGAGCTGGAGCTGTTGTCTCCATTGGACAGATAAGCAAACAGAGGCTCAGAGACACCAAAAGTCACAGGGCTATTCATGGAAGGGGACAAGAGACTTCAGCTTCCCTTGCTGTGCCCACAACAGAGTGAACAGACAAAGATAAGGAGTAGTGTTATTCAAAGAGGTATGGACAAGGATCCACACAGGAACTTGGTGGGGTTGGGAAAAGGGTGCTGTTAAAATCCTGACTCCCAGGAGAATCACTGGGAATCACTGAAGCCAGACACTGTGGTGTGTGCCTTTAATCCCAGCTACTTGGGAAGCTGAGGCAGGAGGATTGTGCATTCAAGGCCAGCCTGAGCATAATGAGGCTCTATCTTAAATAAATAAGAAGTGCAATTGCCAAATATCTTTTTTTAAAAAAACAACAGCAGGAGCCAGGCGTGGTGATGCATGTCTGTAATCGCAGCACTCGGGAGGCTGAGGCAGGAGGATCCCCATGAGTTCGAGGCCAGCCTGGACTACATAGTAAGACCCTGTCTCAAAAAAACAAAACAACAATAACAATAGAAATACTCATGGTTCTCTTAGCAGCTAAAACTATGCCTGGGGAAAAAGTCATCGTCTCTTAAATACTACATAACATTAAGTCCTGTCTTGTATTCTTTATTTGCTGCCATAATAATGACAATAATGTTGCTTAAAAATGACTACATTAAAAAAAAAAAAAAAAGGACAACACTCAGTACTTTGTGGGTGTGAGCTCCAGCCACAGGTTCCTCAGGCAGCTTTGCAGAACTTGGCTGGACTCCTTGACACCTTGGGCCGAGTCCTCGTCAGCCTGGCTCAGCGGGCATCTTCTCATGGGGGAGGAGGAGGAGCGTGGTCAAAGCCTGTTGGGTCAGCTCTGCTGTTGCCCATTGGCCCCAGGCCCCAGGGCAGAGCCCAAAGTCAGCAAGGGAGGGCTCTATCAGAAGGCATGAGTGAGCTGGGCATGGCAGTGCACACCTGTTACCCCAGCACTCTGGGAGGCTGAGGCAGGAGGATCACAAATTTGAGTCCAGCCTGAGCAACTCAGCGACTCAGTGAGACCCTGTCTCAAAATAAAAATAAAAAGTGCTGGGAATGTATCTCAGCATGAAGGGCCTGTGTGCAATTCCTAGTACTGCAAAAAATAGAAGGGCATGGATGTGGGGGCAGGAAGGGGAGAAAAACTGGGCCATGGGGGTAATGTCTCCCACGTAGCTCTTACACAGTGCACAGCCAGCCCCCTCTGGGGGCACCATTGAGCACCAGCCCCATCTGCTGCCTTGGGGCCCACTGCCTCTCTCTGGGACGACTCCCTTTTCCATTTCCCAGCCTCTCCCCCAAACTGCCACCTGTTCATCCTTCTGGTCCAGGCTCCCTTCCTTGCAGTGGGGCCCCACTGGCCACCCACGACTCTGGTGCTCACCCTCCAGCCTCTGTGACACGCTGCCCCCCACAGCGCGGTGGCCTGTGGGCTCCGCCACCCAGCTGTGACCCCTTGGAGGGCAGGGATGTTGTCTCGTCCACCAGCACCTGCTGGGCACTTGCTGGCATCCAGGTAACACCTGGCCTGGCCCCTGGAGAAACGACATCTGGAGGCTTTTGATGCGGAAACCCGGGGCGACTCTGGCCTGGCAGGCGGGCTCAGCCTTCCCCGCTTGTCTCTGTCTTAGTCCCGCATGCAGGTGTGAATTCATCCCCTGGTGCCGGAAGGCTCTGCGCTGTCTGTCCCTCCCCACTCTGCTCCACCCTGCTTGACTGTAAAGGCCACACGGGCCACAGAAGCACCCTGTGGCCAGCCTCCTCTGCTGGATTCCTGCAGGCTGTGCCCGCTTACCGCCAGCCTGCTTGGGTCTGCTGTGTATTGGAAATGGTGCCCCCTCCAGTTTCAAAGGCGCCCCAGGGGTCCCTAGCAGCGGATCCAGTTCATTCCAATTTCCAGAGCTAGGTCGTCTCGAACCCCATGTTCCCCAGGAAACCTTAGAATTTAGACATTGGAGATTTGGATTCAGCCTCATTTCTCTGTGTTCTGGTTCCTCTCCAATCCCCCAAGTCCTTGCTGCCCTCACTCAGGAGCCGTAAATCAGGGACAGGACGGGACCTGATTTCTAGGGAGACTAGAAACCAGCACCTCCTCATTCCTGCTGCAGAGGCCCAGGGTTTAACTGACCAGTGTCTGTAAAATGGTCCCAACTCCTCACTATCTTGTTTTGTTTTTTTGTTTTGTTTTGTTTTGTTTCCTGAGGCAGTAGTTCAGGCTGGCCTTAGACTTGTGATCCTCCTGCCTCAGCCTGGCAGTGCACGGATTACAGGCGTGGGCCACCACATTTGGTTAGTAGGCAGGGAACTTGGGAGAGTCTACACATTCCCAGTCCCCCTCCCTACCCCTGCTGAAATGAAGAGGGGTGTGGGATGGGGTGCGGGCAGCCTCGGTGTTTTCTAAAGTGACCTTCAAGTATTCGCTCTGATATCTTCTTGCGGGATAGCCTGTCCTTCTGCAGCAAAAGCCACCCAGCCCACAAGAAGGGACAGCGCCCAAGAAACTCCTCAAGGGTGACAGCCGAAGCTCTGACCTTTAACCTGGAAGCTCAGTTGGAGAACCTGGCCCCCACCCCAAGCCCGGATACTGTTCCTTGTTTCCAAACCTCTGCATCTGCTTCCTCTCCGGAAGGAAGCTGAACTCCCTCCTAGGGGTTCCCAGGTCCAGGGGGACCAGTGCTGAGCCACTCCGGAGTCCTGGGTCACGGGAAGCAGTTAACCATTCACTCCACCCATCTTTACTCATCGCTGCCCAATGCCAGGCAAGTGAGAGTGAGCTGAGGGGACAGGTCCAGGCCCCCAGGGGCTCATCCCCAAACACCCAGAAAGAGTGACAAACTGATGCCATGTGACGTATGTGCGGGGATGGCACAGCACACCAGGGGTCATGGTAGGGCTGATCAGAGGGGTCGGTGAAAAAGAGGAGGCCACAGAAAGGTACTGACAGCGGGAGGAGTGGCCCGTGCCAGGTGCCATGGGGGCAGCGGTGCTGAGTGGGCCACCCCAGCCCATGCCCTGCCGCAGGGGAAGGAGCACTGTCAGCCAGAGGCAGCTCCCTGGACACCGTGCTATCCCCATCAGAGGACTGAAGCCGGCGTCTGGCTGGGCTGCCCAGGTCTGCATCCTGGCCGGTCTCCTCCAGAAGCAGCAAGCGGTCACGTGGCAGCCAACTGGGGTTTCAGTAAATCTGCTCATGAATATCAATCAGGCCTGGTAATTCACAGTAAGTGGGATCCAGATTGACTAATAAGCAAGGCTTTCACCCCAAACTGGGTCTGGGGAAGGAGAGTGGCAGCGGCCGGCAGGTGCCAGCACGATGTGACTAGAATTAGAAAAGCTGACAGCAGTGCTGCGGGTGACAGGGTGGCCGTGCTCCCTCCCTCGCCTATCTGGGGTGGGGGAGGGGGCCACCAGGCAGTTCGGGGAGCAGGGTCCCTCAGGCACATGTCTGGGCCCTGACCCAGAGCAGTGAAGCCAGAGGGGGCTGCAGCCTCGGCCCCTGCAGTCTCGGCCCCTGCAGTGACCACAGCTGTAGCGTCCACCTGGCCACCTCAGGAGAGATGGGTCCCCAGGCTGACCGCCTGGGGGGACAGGAGCCTCACTGCCGAGGACGACATGGGTCTGGGCCTGAAGGGACGAGGCCAGCCACAGCCCTGTGGGGAGCACTTTCTGTGAGCCCGGGGGAGCAGCTACACTCACCCAGCTGGGACTTCTAGCTTTGGCTCCTCCACTTCCCCAAGAAGCGCTTGTCATCGTTGCCTGAGCACAGTTGACTCCTTTCCCCACAAGCACCGCACCGCTTAGGCACCACCAGCGCCATCCTCGCCTCCAGGGAGGAAGCAGAAGCCCAGACAGTGGTTACCCCGGGGCAGGACCTGGGGAATTCAGGTCTCCTGTGAGAAGATGCCACAGCCCTCCCGGCTGGTTCTGGATCCGCACCCAGGTCTGGGTCCTGGTGACAGGAGCCACCTTCCTGGAGAGCCGAGTACAACGTCCCGAGATTCACGGGCCTGGTGATCAGTTACGGGATCCACACCACGGTTCCCTGGGTGCTGCTATTTCCTGCATGGAGAAACTGAGGCCTAGGCCGTGCCCAGGATATCCCCAGAGTCGCACAGTTGGGAAGAGGCAGGCACAATATCCCTGCTGGGTCCTGACCTCCAACCCCGGCAGACCTGAACCCAGAGGCCTGGGAGTGAGGCCAGAACGTTTGTCCATTTAGTGTAGGCGGTTGTCAGCCCTTCCCCGGCCGGGTCTGGGTTCCCAGGACATGAGTGGACACAGCCCCTGCCCCAGGACCCCGGCTGGGGTGCAGGCTGTGCGGACCATCACAGCAGATGGAAGATGCTGAGTTTGGGGCATGCGGGGTCACAGGTGAGGGGAATAGGACAGCATGCATAGCTGCTCTGTGGTCACCCTGAACTAAGCTTTCGCCTGCCAGAGCCCACGTGCCCCAAACAGGCCACCAACAAGCACAGACAGCAGGGGACTGGAGTCTGTGTCGGGTCCACGCCCAGCCCCATAGGCCTTTTTTCTCATGGGGGACAATGGCAACCATTGTCACACAGGGAGGGAACAAGGTTGTCTGCCTTCGTACTGGACAAACCACATCAGTGTCAGCTGCTCCTGCCAGGACACCTCAGGACCGGGAGTCCCCACCATGACTCTGCTGTGCAGAGGGGTCCCCCTACCCCCGGGGCCAGGCTTCGGGCTGGCTGGGCTGGGTTAAGCCAGAGAAGCTGCTGCAAAATGTGACCGTGGCATTTGGATTGGGCTGAGGCTGGTGATTTGGGCCTGTAGTCAGGCTGGAGCAGATCACGGTTGCCCTGACTCAGTTTCCCTACCCATCACGCAGTGGCACATCCCCACCCTGTGGAAACAGCCCAGGAGGCCCGTGTGATCTCGGATGTGGTGACCCAGCTCCAAACCTGTCCTGCGGGAGAACTCATCCAGCCCCCATCACCACCCTGGGAGCAGACACTGGTGTCTGTCCCTTTTCTGGACAAGGACAGGGGCACAGAGAGGTGTCCACATGTCCAAGACAGCCACAGGGTCCAGATTCTGCAAAGCGTTGAGTCAGCAAGAAGGGGCAGGCTTGATGCACCAAGCCTGCACATAGTAAGTGCTCAATAAATGCGGCCACTGTGGTGGGGCTTTTTAGCAGTGTCATCTGTATTCCTACTTGGCTCCCATCGATCCTACACAGATGCCAGGTCAGCTAGAAATTCTCCAGGCTGAACCGCAAAGGCAGCCTGGGGAAGGGGGGAGTGGAGGAGCCAATCTGCACTACTGCTGATGTTAATTTGCATCTCGGGGGCCTGGTTGCCTCTGTGTACAGGGGGACCATGCCCTGAAGGCTGAAGGTGCTCCAGCACCAGCTTCCTGGTCTGAGGCCCCCAGCGCCCCTCTGCGTCCAGTTGTGGCTTTGGCAGCTGCTGGCGAGAGCTGGGAGCTCCGAGGCCCAGAGCTGCCTCCTGGGACACACTCGGTAGTTTCTCATTTTCCCCTTGAGTAGTTTCACAGCGCAGTTAAACCCGCAGCAATGGCTCACAGGATGGAGACCCAGGCCAGAGAAGGAGGGGGGGAAGGGAATCAAGTGCACCCCTCTCCCTGCCACCACCACAGACAAACTGCTCAACAACCAGGATGAGCTCAGGGGAGGAAGGGACTGACAATCGCAGCCCTGGCCCTGCAGCCAAGGTGCACACTGGCCAGATACAGAACCGCGCACAGCGGAGATCCCACCTTGGGACCATTGATTTGCAAACAGAACAGCAAACTGCACAAAAACATACTGTTCTGGCTCCTTATCTTTGAAAGCAGAAGTTTGCCCCCAGTTCATTTCCCTAAAATGTGGTTTGGCTGCAGGAGTCTGTACTTGTTTGGGATTCTCTTAGGCAACATGAGCGCTGTGCTATCGACAGCGCCCCCCACCCCACCCCACACGCTCACGAGCCACGCCTGCTGAAACGTGAGAGGCTCTCAGGCCCATTTCGAGTGGCTGTAACTGAGGCTCAGGGAGGTGTGGTGCCTGGCCCAGGGCCACACAGCTTACTCAGGGCAGAGCTGAGCTTCCGAGTCTGGCTGGCTCCAAAGCCAGTGCTCCTGAAGATGCTCTGGTGGGAGGGACAGTGAGGAGAGAGGGATGGCTGTGGCTGGGACAGCATCAATTCACCTGTGAGCTCTCCTGGCCCCTTTGTAGCAGCAGCGGGCACAGCCAGAGGAGACTTCCTGCCAGGTCTCCTTGCCCAGGATGACAACTAAAGAGGGGCAGGGCCACCATGTGCTGGCAACGCTAGGTACCTTGTCCCTGCCTCAGAGCTCCTGGGCTTGACCCAGGCCACCCAGGCTTGGAGCCTTAGATTCACCAAGGGGTCCAGGCCCGGCGGCATCCTCCACCTTTGCCCACACTCTGGCCTCAGGAAAATGCTAACGATGACCACAATCTTTTCTTTTGTGCAGTGCTGGGGATGGAACCCAGGGCATGAGGGCAGGATCTGTCATCTTGGTCACCGCCGAGCCCCAGCACCTGGATCAGCACCTGAGGCAAAAGCCCATGGGTATGGACGCACAAATCTGTCTGTGGGTGGACAGCCCTGCGTCTCCTCCTCCTCTCAGCATGCAAGATGGTGCTCGCACCCCCACTTCACAGACGGGAACGCTGAGGCCCAGGACAGAGCGCCCCGTGGCTCATGGGCAGAAGACAGCCAAGTGTCCTTGACACCAAGGGCCCCTGGCTAGCCCTTCAGTGGCACCAGCAACAGGGACCTGTCCTCCACCAAGGACAGAACGCTGGTTCTTGGCAGCCAATGGTCTCTCAGAAAAGCTTGAAGGGGGAATAAACCAAGGCGGAAGTTACAGCTCGGGCCGGGCCGGCCCTGGAGCCCGGAGCTGTGGGGGCAGTGCAGTTTGCGTGGGTCCAGGGTCTGCAGGCCACCCATGGCCACAGCAGCAGCTTCGTTAGAATGCAGCCCAGAAATGGCTGCCTCTCTCTGATGGCTGCAAGTGATTGACACTTACAAATTACCCAGCCGAAAGTGTCGAGTCTTTGACCCCTGAGTAACATCTTTGGCAAGCCTGAGATTTGCCAGCATTTTGTCATCTAATTACTACAAATCCCTTGAAAATTCACTGGCTGGTGAATTTTTAATGCGGGGCAATTTCAATGTGATGCATGGCCCAGATGGGTTCTTGATTTCTCACCTTTCTTTCTCTTCTTCTCTCTTTCCTCCTCTCTCTGCCTCTCTTTGCTTAACTTTTTTTTCCCTTTAAATCTCAAAAACTCTTGAATGAGCTCAAAGTGGCAGCCCCACCCTAGCTTTGGGGAGAAGCCGGGATGGGGTGCATGGTCTTCGCCTCGGATCATCTTCCGGCTGTGTTGCTGGGCAGGTGCTTCCAGACCTGGCATCAGGACCGGGCCTCCCAGATCCAGTCGTGGTCATGGTGTACACAGGCTTCTCCTCTTCAGTGTCCCCAGTTAGCAGAACAAAGCAGGCAGCACTGATCCACCAGCCTCTTCTGGTACTCGCCTTCCATTGGGTCGCACTCCACAGGCAAGCAGGCTGGTAGCTGCCTGCAAGGCTGGCTGCATTCACTCTGAGCTCGTGGGCAAAGGTTCCCTGTCGCTTTGCTATTATTTTTCCCTCTTGTCCTTGAGGCCGCTGGGGAGTGATGCCCGGCAAGGCAGGGAAGGCATGGTGCCTTAGCAGAGCTGAAGGTGCGTCTTTGGCCCCAAGTACTTGCACATTGCACATGAGGTGGACTCCTGCCTTCACTGACCAGAGCTGGACTTCTCCGCCAGGTGCCACGTGAACTTGTGTTGTAGAATGGACTCCACTCTTGGGGCTGCTTTCCCCAAGAGCCAAATTATCCCCAAACCTCAAGTTGGAAGCGGCTCACAAGTGAGAAATGTGGGCCACATTCTCTGAAGAGTCCCCTTCCCCATTCCTGTGTGGGTTGAAAATATTCCTTACTTTTCATTTTTCACCTCTTTTATGTATGTTAGGGGTTTTTTGTTGTTGTTGTTGTTTTTGGGTTTTTTTTGGTACTGGGGATTGAACCCAGAGCCTTCACACTTAACTACATCCCCAGCCCTTTTTATTTTTTATTTTGAGACAGGGTCTCACTAAGTCACTAAGTTGCCTAGGCTGGGCTCAAACTTGTGATCCTCCTGACTCAGCCTCCCAGGCTGGGCCACCTTAGGCCACCATAGGAATGGGCCACCGCACCCAGCTAAGCATTCTTATTTCTAAATACGAACACAAGATGTACCCAGTACAGCCCTCCATGTAGACATTTTCCTTGGTAACAACAAAAGTGAGAACCGGGGTGCCAGCATGTGCTTGTTGTGACCTGGTACCAACGAGTCCCCACCACCTCTGCCTGCCCGCACCCCTGCCCCCTACTCTAGGAGGTAAGTTTTGCTTTTCAGCCCCATTTCTGGTTACACATGTACACGGCTGATAAAATATTCCTCTTCGCCCCTTGTCCCCGTGGGACCCGCTGTCTTACGGGGAAAGGGTTTGTATGACAGCGACCACAGCAGACTGTGCGTCGCCTAGAAACCGCAGGGGGATCTCTCTCTCTCTCTTTCTCTCCCTCTCTCTCTCTTTCTCTCCCCCCCCCTCTCTCTCTACTGGTTTTAATAACATCCTTGATGGAGAGAGAGAAGGCTCGGGCTTCCTCCTGAGCTCCACCAAGGTCACATCATGACCTCCAGAGGGAAGATGCTACCCAGGCCTGCGCTGTCCCCTTCCAGGGCCCCACCTGGGGCCACCAGGCCCGCGAAGAGGTGGCTTCTGCCTCTGCAAAGTGGGTGGAGCCCGTGGTGGCCCCTCAGGTCCCCGATGGCAGATGCAGGGGAGGCTGCTGGGAGGCAGCCTGGCCGGGTGAACAGGGCGCGCCTGTCTCCTGCATAAAAGATGAACTCCGAAGACACAGTATTCCGCACAGGAAGGTGTGCTAGGGTGGGGTAGAGTTTCTTCCCCGAGCTTCTTTACAGCCATCTTTGCCAAAAAGCAGCCATGCTTTGCCTCACATAAAGAAAAAATAAATAAATAAATAAATAAATAAATAAATAAATAAATAAATAAGGAAAGAAAATAAAATTGCAGACCCTCTCCCTTTCTGTTTGTTTCTTTTTTCTGCCTTTAACTCAGATGTGATGCCTGGAGCTGCAGCAGCTTTTTTGCCACCTTCAGGGAAAGGCCGAGGGAATCACAAAGACGTATAATCCACACCAGCCACCTCCCTCCGGAGTTTTCAGTATACAAGAAGAACGGTTCCCATCCGTTTAAGGTATGGTTAGTTGGCTTTTCTGTTACTTGCTCTCAAAAGCTTTCTTGAGCTGATCTATGGGATAAAGGGGTGAATAACAATATAGGCTAGTGTGAATTCAAAAGCAGCAGCCCTAAGATTATAGGATGGAAAAAAGAAAAAAGATTCTAAGTTGGACATCATGTTAGGGAGAGGCCTCATGGATGGTAAAGTGAATCTACTGCTGACTTAAATATCTCTGCTTCAACTCCATAGTCACTGGAAAGGAACCAAGACAGATGTGAATTCTTTATTGTTTTTTGTTTGTTTGTTTGAGACAGTGTCTCACTATGTAGCCCATGCTGTCTTCTAACTCCAAGTGATCCTCCTGCCTCAGCCTCCTGAGTGCTGGGATTACAGGTATGCGCCACCACACCCAGCTTACCTGCTCTGTATGTGCCATCTTAGGTGCTGGAATCACCTACAGTCATCATAAAAGACAGATGTTAAGGCAGCTGCCCAGGGAGAATAAACATTCTACCCGCCTCGTTCTCTGCTAGAAAATACTCCTGGCTGCCTCTTGACCAGGACACGGTCATTCCACATCTGGACAGTTCCAGATGTGGCCTTGACCCTCAGGATATAGAACATTGATGGGCAGAGCATCTCAAGGCTGGGGTGGAGCTCGATGTGTCCCTGACACACAGGAAGGGTTGGCATCTACACCTCTGTCACCGGAAATCGGGTTTGGGACACCAAGTGCAGGGGAAACTGAAGATGGTGCAGATAAGAGGACAGTGAAGGGTGGGGTGAGAATGATCACTTCTGCTCCGGGTGCAGATGGGGTACCCTGGGGGAGCAGATGCGTGGATGGAGCACAGGGCAGCGATGACAGCCACTGGCAGGGAGGACCTCGCAGACACCGTGGGAGAGGGGTAGGCTTGTGCATAGCTCAGTGGTAGAGCGCTTGCCTGGCATGTGTGAGGTCCTGGGCTCAATCTCCAGCACCGAGAGAGAGGGAACAGTTTGAGGACTGCACGCTGTTGGGGCTCCTAGACCAACAGGAAGTGTAAGGAATAGACTGGGGAGACATTTGGGTACATCAAGGCATCTAGAGAGGGTTTGCCACACCCTGAAACAGCAGAGCCTGTGAGGTTTCTGGATGTTTCCATTCTTCTTTTCCTATGTTCCCTTCGACCTCTTTTCACAGCCCCCCTTGGCAGGTTGGGGTATCTGAGACAGAGTTCAAGACACTCAGGCATAAACAGAAATCTGCTAGGAGTTTTCCAGGAAAAATTCATTGAAATGTGCACCTTATCTAAGGCAGTTATTTGTTTATTATTTTGAGAAAGGGTCTCACTATGTACCCCAGGCTGGCCTCGAACTCATAGTGATCCTCCTGCCTCAGCCTCCCAACTGCTGGGATTACAGGCATCAATCTAAAAAGCCAGGAAAGCCATAGATGGCATGTGTGTGTGTTGAAGCCTGCTACCATCTCTCCTGGGGAGTTCCCTAGAAACACCCCAGCGTGACCCCAGCCCATGAGATTCCATCACCCTGGTCAATGGTCACGCACTGAAGTTCCTTGCGTCACCTCAAAGGACAGCCGGGATTGACAGCAGCTGCTCCAGGGAGCAGGCTGCAGATCTCCATGGAGCCCTCAGCGTCTGCCTAGCTCCGAGGAATCTCAAGAAAGCAGGGCACTCACCCCTTCCGCAAGTGTGTCTCCGTTAGACCACAAGCTTGCCCAATAACACAGTGGACACCATCTGCCCCTTGGTTAGAGAGGAAGAGTTCCCACAATGACCGGAAGTCAGGCTGAACAGACTCCAACAGATTTTGCCCAGACTGCTCAGCTGATGCACGGTGAAAACTCACACAGGGGCAGGTGCTGGATATCATCCGTTTGCCCTCAGCCTCTCTGTGCAGGGAGGTGTTGATCCAGAGGACATGTAATCCCAGGACTCTGGGAGGCTGAGGCAGGGCGGTCACAAGTTTGAGCCCAGCCTGGGCAACTAAGTGATTTATCAAGAACCTGAATCAAAGTTAAAAATTTTAAAAGGGCTGGGGATATAACCCAGGGTGGAGGTCCTGGATTCAATTTCAGTGCGGGGTGGGGGTGGGGGGTGAAAGGGAAGGGAAAAACAAAAACACTTCCCCTGAGAGTCGTTTAGTTTGGCCAGCAGGGGGCGCTGGCCGAAGCCGCGCGGCCGGGGCAGAGAGAGGCTGGGTGTGTCCATCCCTGACTCCCCGCCGCTTCCTTCCTCAGCGCCCGGGGTCCCCGCCAGCCCTTCTCTCGGGTCTGTACAAAATGTGATCAAAAATGCGGTGAATGCTGCTGCCGAGTGCCACCCAACGGAAAGGCGGGCTCGTTGAGACATCCCTGCATGGCCTCGTCCACGGATGATGGGATAAGTGTGCTCAAGGCAAGGGGACAACTGTGGTTGGATTCATCGCGATGTGACTTTTCCTGTAATACATTTTTTTTTTTTAATTTAAACACGCACGGTATTTTTGGCTCACCTCTAGTACCTATCGATATTTACCGTTTTGGAAATCAAAGCAAACGTTTCAGAATACTTCACGCAGGGCCGGGGGTGTAGCTGAGTGCGGAGCGCTTACCTAGCATGTGCGAGGCGGGGAATTAATCCATGTTAAAGCGACAACAATGAAATCGTAACATTAACACATTTTTATGGAAAGAGAGTAACATTTTCCTACAAGTGTGGGAGAGCCGCACCCTGGTATATCTTTGCAGATCGCCACAATGTCTGGCTTTGTGAAAACCCCTGGGCCCTAGGCCGGCTCCTGCATCCCATGGGACACAACTTGTCATTCTTTTGTGGAAGCCGGAGAAAATCTGGATAGGCAGGGAGGAGGCCTGGAGGAGAGCCCTGCAGAACCCCTGGAAGGGTCTCTGGGACCCTGGATCCCCCAGGACACTGGCTCAGGGGACCTTCTACCTCCCCAGCAGGCTGGGAGGTGGGGGCTGCAGGAAGTGGAGCTGTGCTAATCTCAGGGTCTCCCCTCTCTCAGCGATGACCACCCCAAGAGAGCCCATTTTAGTGGGTACAAAAGGGGTGCATGTGTGCATCATTTCTGGGGTTTCACCAACCTCATGAGACTCACCCTGTCCCCAAAGTGACAACCATGGGTAGGGGAAGGCAGGTTGCTTTGTCCCAAACGTCCCGCGATTGCTTCTCACAAGAACTGCCCCCATCCATTCAAGTCACATCCAGAAGCCTGAGGCTGCACTCTGCCACACCCCTCACAACAGCCCCCCTCGATGTTACTATCTTCATTTTATAGATGGTGAGACTGGAGCCCAGAGAGGCAAAGTGACTTTCCAGGGTCACACAGCAGGATGCCAACTCTGTCTGGGAACAACTGTGAGCAGTGTGTGCCAACCTGTCCCTCCTCCACCTGAGATACACCCCCCAGACCCGGGCGCCACTGTGCGAAATCTGAAAACTCCCAGAGCTTCTCCTGTGTACCCTGCATTGTTCATTCTGAGCACACTGATGCATTCATTTAACTTCCCCTACAACCTACAATCCATAACTGTGCCCATTTTACAGATGAGGAAAGAGATTCAGAGAGGTTAAGGAACTTACCTGAGGCCACACAGTCAGGAAGGGGCAGTGGCAGGTGAAGAACTTTGGGGAGTCCAGTGTGTGGTATTTGCATGGAAAAGTATGGAAAAATGGATTCTAACTCATTAGCTATGGTTACTTACAGTGTTAAGAAAAAATATGAAATCATACTTCCTAAACTCTTTCATATAATGTTTAAAACTTTAAATCAGAAAAATAAAATAGAGATGTTTTTGTTTGTTTGTTTGTTTGTTTTGAGACTGGGTCTCACTATGCAGTTCAGGCTGGCCTTGAACTCACTATGTAGCCCACGCTGGCCTCGAATTCACAGCAATCCTCCTGCATCAGCCTCCCCAGTGTGTCACCACACCTGGCTAAAATAGAGTTAAAAAAAAAAATAAGTCTATAATACTTTGTTGATTGTGGAGCAGGCCCAGGATATGTGGCCCTGTGTGTGTGTGTGTGTGTGTGTGTGCGTGCGTGCGTGCGTGCGTACATATATATGGGACAGGGGCTTCCAAAAAGCCACAAGCTGGGGGCAGTTTCGGGTCCTGGGCACAGGAGTCTGCAGAGCCAGGTGATGCCGGGAAATGACGGGTTGTTCACGATGGTGCGGGCTCCCCTGAAGCCCTCCAGGTGTTTACCCCCACAAGGGGGACTGCAGGGCACCCCCAGGAAAACCTGCAGGTGCCTCCAGCCTCTGGAATCCGTGGCCCTCGGGCCTGCTCCCCGGGGGGGCCCGTACTCATCCTCCCGCACGAACACCCCCGCTGCGTCCCCCGAGTTCACAAGCTGGGAGATTCTCATTTTCACCCGGAGACAGCCTGTCTGTCGGAGAGCTAGGAGCCGCCTTCTATTTTTTTTTTCCTGAATGATAATTTCCCCCCTTTTTTTTTGTAGCTAAAAATCACCCAGGCTTGTCCAGACGAGAGGGCAGAAAATTATGCGGTGAAAGAGAAGGGAAGATAATTTCTCTGGGTCACAGACGTTCTCACTTGTCATCTATCTGCAGGAGGAGCCAGGGAGGGAGGGTGCGCAACGCGGGATGGGGAATGAGAATGGAGGCTGCCCAAATCCATCACTGTCCCCCACCCACCGCGGGGGACACGGCTGTGGGAGGGAGGGAGGGAGGGCTTCTGGCTGGACTCAGGGGGCAGGAGGGAGCCCCCACCCTGAATGGACCCCTGTGTGGCTCTCCCAGCTGGACAGGCCCGCGTCCCCCTGGGCCTCAGTTTCTCCATTGAGAAACAAGGACCGTGGCTCCCTCCTCCTCCACCACCTGCCTGTCCCCTCTGGCACACACGGGAGGTGACAGATGGAAACATGTTCACAGTCTGGGCGACGAGAGCGAGGAGTGTGGGAGGAACAGGACTGATGGCCACGGAGGCAGAGGGAAGCCCACAGGGTGTGGAAAGAGTCAGGGTTCAAATCCCAGCGCTGCCCCCAGGAGGGCTGGGGCCAATCACAACCCTGTCTGAGCCTCAGTTTCCCCATCTGTAAACCGGGGCTAATGACACCACCCGCTTCATTGGATTCATTTTGTGAGGACAAAGTGAGAATTACATACAGTGTGTGTGGCACACCGTAACCCCAAAAGCACCTGTAATAGAAACGAGAAAATGACGAGGGGACGACTAATAGCTGCCCGTATTGTCACCACCCCAAATTAACCACAAAGGTGCTGGGCACTTCATTTTCTCATGTGTTTAAAAATAAAGGTTCTCAGGAGCTTTTCAAGAGCCAGGTGGCAGTAAAGCAGAATTTAGAGTCAGGCAGTGAATAAAGTCCTACCTCTACACCCATGGTGTGAGCGGATAAGTCAGTTGGCCTCTGCGGGCCTCAGTTTCCCCATCTGCAGAAAGCAGCTAATGCACTTCATCCAGTTGCTGGGAGGACTAGAAATGCCACGTGGGACCTGCCCAGGATGGGGTAACCATGGGCCTCACTAAGTGCTGGGTGGGATTTCACTTCTGCAGCTGGCGGGTGCTGCTGCAGTTTCTCAGCTCCGCCATGGTGGCCAAGCTTGGGAGAGGAGCATCGACAACAAGTCAGCAAAGGGTGCACCAGGCCCCACGCTGCTTTATATAAACAAGTGCAGGCCACCTGTGGCCCGTGGGGCGCTCCTGGTGGACCACTGGGCTGAGAGCACACAGTCGTGGCCTGAGCAAGCCCTGTATCAGTGCTCCAGTGAGGAATGGGGTTGGGGGTGTCCCAAAGTTGCATTCTTTACCCAACTCACCCCATCTGGCCAGCACCGGATGTCCTCCATGACCTGTCCCTCACACACATATCTGCTGTCACTCCCTGCTACCCACACCTCCTGGCTGGCCTCTATGGTCTTCCAACACTTTGTTCCCTGACATTTTCTCTGATGGGAATGCTTTTATTCTTTGCCTGGCTGGTCAGTTTGGAGTTGACCTTCAAGAGTTGGCTCCCATACTGGTTTGAGATTTTCAAGGAACTACCAGAGCACTCCCTAAAGCAAAGTAGCAACTATATAGCACACAGCACTCACACTCCTTTCCTGTTCTGAGGCAGACATTACTAATCAATTGAGGCACTCTTTCCTGCCTTAGGCAGCCATTAAATTACACAGAGTTGCTTTTGAGATAAATGCTAATTGCCATGAAGGCTAAGAAGAAAGAGAAGTGAGGCTGTAATCACAGCACCCTGGAAGGCTGAGGTAGGAGGATGGCAAATATGAGCCCAGCCTGGGCAACTTAGAGATTTTTTTGAGACTCTGTCTCAAGATTTAAAAAATTTTAAAATGGGGGTGGGAGTGGGGTGGGATATAGCTCATTGTGAGGGCCCTGGGTCCCCAGTACCAAAAAGGAAAAAAAAAAAAAGAAAGAAAGAAGGAAAAGAAAAAGAAAGATGAAACCAAAGAAGAGAAAAGCTGCTCTAGTGCTGGTTTCTTTTCTTGGCCAGAGAAGTCCAAGGTCTGGGATGACCGTGCTGGGACATCCCTGTCACAGTGCAGGGCACTAGCTAAGAGCCCCCTACATGGGGAGCTCCCATGGTTCCTGGTTCCCACTCTGGCTCCTGGTGGCCCCTTCTAGAAGATGTGAGCCCGCGTGGAAGAGGCTGCCTGTTGCACATCCTGACAGAAGCTTCAGGGTAGTTAGCTATCAGCCAGGATCTCCAAAATTCAAGGTCCCATCTGTCCCAGAAGGAAGGACGCAGGTCCTCTCGCGATGGGGATACACGAGAGGCACATGACCTACACTCCCTTGGCCGTCAAGGGCTTCCTGTTTAAACATGTCAACACCCCTCCTCTGGCTTGTCTTCATTTCTCCAGCTTGTCATGGTCCCACCAGTCACAGGGCCTTGGCACCTGCTGTAACCACTGCCTGATGCCCATCCCTGCCCTCTTCACCTAACTGAGGTAGAATCAACCTGCAAGTCTCAGCCGAGGTGTATGACGGGTCCACGGGGAGGGTGGATGTAATACCAATGCTCGGAGAGGCTGTATCAGTCAGCTCGTGCTACAGGAGTGCTGCGAAACAAACCCCTGCAACTCAGCAGCTCCATGCCATAAGCATGAAGTGTTCCCTCACCAGCCTCTGTGTCACGGCTCTTGGGTTTAGCTGAACTTCTCTCCAGCCCCTGTGGGCAGAGGTGGGATGGGAGGTAGCTGATCTAGGGTGACTGCACTCCCATGTTTGAAGGCCAGCTGGAGGCCGCTCGTCTACAAAGGCTTCACCCAGGAGGCCTTGGCTCCTCTCCACGTGGTCGCTCATCCTGCAGCAGGCCCGCCCAGGGTTACTCTCAAGGTGAGATCTGAGGGGACGGAGGCCAAAAGGTCTCTGGAGTCCTGAACTCATAATTAGCATGGGGCACTTCTGCAAAGTTCTATTGGTTAAAGCAAGTCAGAGGCCAGCCCAGACTCAAGGGGTAAGAGACAGACTCCATCCCTCTTTGGGAGGGTCCATAAACCCCACCTTCTGTGGAAGGGGCTGTAGGCCCCACCTCCAGTGGGAGGGACTGCAGGATCCACCCATTGGTGGGAAGGATTATAGTCTCCACCCCCTGTGGGAGGGGCTGAGACATCGCTCTCCTGCAGGAGGGGTCATGGACTCCACCCCTGTGGAAGGGATTATAGGCTCCACCCCTGTGGGAGGGACCGTGGGCTCTAGGCTCCACCCCATGGGGGGCTGTAGACTCTTCCTTTCTGTATCCTCAGTAACAAGCTATGCCAGGACTTCAGTCGCTGTTTCCCGGACAGCAGGGCCAGGGAAGCTGGGAGGATGCTCTCGGCCTTGGACTGCCCCAGACCTGACTGCAGGGGGCACGATGCCTCTGCCTGGCCCCTGAGAGCCCCCACTACCCTCCCCGGAGCTGCCACGAGGAGAGGAAGCCTCGTCCTTCCTCCCAAAGTTTAATTAAGTGATCTGCCGCCACGGGGTTAATCCTGTTATCACTGCCCGGAGCTGATCACAGGGGAAACTGCGGGCCCGTGTAAAATGTGAGCTGTCTGGAAGGCCTGGTGGGCCACTGAAAGCCACTGGAATTCGGGAGAAGGCAGGAGGGGGCGGAAACCAGAGCCCCCACAGGGGCAAGACATCCGCTTTCCTGACAGTACACAAAGGGGCTGAGCTGGCTTCAATCCCCTCTCAGGAGGGGGTGGGGGGGTCTGCTGAGAAACTTTTGGCTTGGCTGGACTTTGCTTGGGCCGTGGCCCATATGGGCACCGCAAATTCCAGAGCAGAAGCCTCGCTGACTCACATTCCTTCCTCTTCCAGCACTCTCCTGGCCCCTCCTCCCCACCCTGGCAGAGGGAAGAGGTGGACCCTCGCTGGTCCAGGGCGCGTGGTTCCGGGGTTTGGGTTTGGATTCTTTATCAGCCATTCTCTGTGTGGCTTCGGGCAGATGACTTAACCTCTGGGCTTCCATTCCATCATGTGTACGATGTGCGGTAATGCCCATCTTCCAGGGTCACCAGAAAGACAGAAAACAAAGTACCTAGAGCAGACCTCTGCGTGCGCAGGCTCTTCCTCCTGCCGTTATTATTATGCTCCACACCCGGAAAGATTGTCTTTGTGTCCTCTGCAGCCAAGGACTCCTTAGGACTGTCTTAGACATGGGGCCACTCTGGCCATCCCCTGAGGGGGTGCAGAACACAGGCTGAGCAACCCAACAGACAACCTAGGGTGTGGGAGGTGTCGTGGAACCACTAAACATGTGACTCATTTGTTGATTTATTCATTTGCCAACAAGCATTTGTTAATGCAATTTTTCCTCATCTATAAAATGCATGGGGGGGTGACTGGATGGGCCCTTCTAACATGTGATTGTTTGGGGAGATTGAGAGCACCCCCTTTCCCTGGAAGCCATTCCTTTATCTGTCCTGGGGAAGCTGAAATCAGTGTGGAAAAGACCCAGGTTCCAGGGCGGGACTTTCCAGCTGGGAGAGTGGGGCAGCTGCTTCCCCTTCAGAACTCACCTTCGTTTTCCCATCTGCCAAATGGGGATGATGTGCTGTGCCTCCCTCCAGGGGGACCGGGAGGATGGCAGAGCTGTGCGCAACTTTCTGGCAGAGCGCCACCCCCCGGAGCCCACGAGGAGGCAGGTCCACCTCTGCCACTGAGGTCTAGAGAAGTCAGGCAGAAATGGCAGCCCCACAGCACTCCATAAAATCCAAGTGGCCGTGAAGTTGGACTTGCCAGTGAACGGGAGTAATTAGCACACTTCCCACAGAGAGTAAAACCCAAATGTCAGACAATGCTGGGGCCATTAAAGCATCCTCTGCTGGCTCCTGCCCTCCTGCACTGCTAGGTGGTCCCCACCCCCTGCTGACCTTCGCAAAGGCCGAGGACAGCAATGCAGGAAGAGCTGACGCATCATCGCGGGAACCAGGGATGGGCTTTATGTTCTGCTCAGCCCTGGAACCAACATCCCTGAGTCGTACCTTCGTCATCTGCTAAATGGGTTCTATCTGCTGGGTAGGGTTGCAGGAAGGATTCGTGCGGTCTTGTCTCTAGCAGGGGCATCTGACTGAGGTAGTAGGTGCTCACTAAGGATTGGTGAATCAGCACACTGTCTGTGAGGCCCAGAGGCAGAACCGGACCCAGCGGAGGCAGAGGAAGCTCCTAAGGCACGAACTTTAAGGAAGATTTTGATCTTAGAATCATGCAAATATCCACCTGGCCTTGCTGAAAAACTGGCCAGGTACAGTCCTGCATGTCTGTAATTCCAGCTACTCACTAGGCTGAGCCAGGAGGATCGCAAGTTTGAGGCCACCTTGGGTGACTTTACAGAAACCTGTCTCAAAATAAAAAATTTAAAAGGTCTGGGGGTGTCGCTCAGTGTTGGAGTGCTTGCCCAGCAAGCATGAAGCCCTGGGTTCAATCCCTGGTACTGGAAAACAAAACAAAACGAAACCTCTGGAAACCAATTAAACACTGATCATTCAGTAAAGCCATAGAACACGTGACACTCCAAGAGGAAGTGGAAGGTCATGGTTATGACATTGATTCTCAGGTTTGTGGAGACAGACCTGAATTCAAATCCTAGGTCTGCCACGCATAACCGTGACTTTGAGCACATCGCCTCGCTTCTCTGCCCCTTGCTTCCTCATCTTTTACACATGCATGGCGAGACCCCCACGTGAGGTTTCTGGGAGGTCCGCTGGCACTGTGTACAGTTCATGGACTTGGCGCAGAGTTGGTGTCTGATATGGTTTGCATACTCCCCCACTCATGTTGAGACTTGCTCCCCACGGGGCGGTGTTGGGAGGTGGGGTCTGGCAGGTGTAGTGTGGTAGAGTTGCTAGAAAGCCTGGCATCTCCCTAGGGCCTGGGCAGACACTCCTGCCGTGCAAACGCCACCCACTGTGAGGCCCTCACTGTAGCCCCACAGATGGATTTCCAGGAGTGGGAGCTCAGCGAGCCTCTTTCCTTTATAGAGACAGCCAGCCTTGGGGATTCTGTTACAGCCACACAAATCAGACCAAAACAGTGCTCCAGAAGAAGTAACCACTGTGACACCCCAGAGAGCACTTGGAGTAGATGAGGAGTAGTTTTCTGAAGGTGCTGGAGATGGGATGTCTTCATCTCTTTTTTGTGGTCCCATCGCAGACACCCTGATGATTCTGGTTTTATTGTTGTTTTTTTTTTTTTTTGGTGTGTACCGGGGGTCGACTGCAGGACCTCACACGCCAGGGCGCCCGTGCCGCTGAGTGATAGCACCGGCCCTTTTATCATATGCGGTACTGGGAGTCAAACTCAGGACCTCGCGCTTGCCAGGCAGGCGCTTATGCTGCTGAGCCATCTCACTGGCCCTTTTTGTTTTTGAGACATGGTCTGCTATGTAGTTCAGCTGGCCTTGAACTATGTAGCCCAGGATGGCCTTGGACTTCTGGTGATCCTTCTGCCTCAGCCTCCTGAGTTCCAGGATTTGTGGCACCATGCCCAGCTACCGTGATGACTCCAATTTTTTTTTTTTTTTTTTTTTTTTTTTTTTTTTGAGACAGGGTCTCACTCTGCAGTTCAGGCTGGTCTGGAACTCACTATATAGCTCAGGATGCTCAGGATGGCCTCGAACTCATGGTGATCCTCCTGCCTCAGCCTCCTGAGTGCTGGGATTACAGACGTGCACCACCACACCCGGCTTCCTGATGACTCCAATTCTAATGGAGGGCATAGTAGAATGATTAATATCTAGGTAGATTCGTTTCCTTTATTTACAATGAGTGAATGAATCCATGTCTAAGGGATCTTTTGATCTAAATTGTATTAAAATGAGCAGTACATAGTGTATTCCATTCCATAAACTGGCCTAAACAGCTAAAAGAAAAATCGCAAGTGACATAGAGCCAGCTGTTCAGAGGTGTGATGACCAAGCACAGACTTTGAAAGCCACATCTGACTAGGTCCGGTTCCACTACACAGGGTGTGGCTTAAAGCAAGCACTTTACTTCCTCAGCCCCAGGTTCTGTCCCTGCAAAATGGGCAAGGTAAAGCTCAGGACACTAACACTGACAAAGCCCTAACTTTAAGCATTCACTGGGCTAGAACCCCCGAAGTCTGTGACGCTGATTTTGTAGTGATCTCTAGTTTCCAGGTGACGTGGGGAAAGAAGCCTTAAAGAGGGAGGGTGGACTGGCAGCTTTCAGAAGTGGAGGCCACGCTAGCAGGGAAGGACCGGCAATTCCACCACAAGCCTGAGTATAAATGATGCTATGAAGGTCTGTGAGGCTGGGGTCTCCCATGAAAGAAAAACCCTACTCTCAGGGTTTTTAAGCGGGGAGGAAGGCTTTTTTTATCTGGGGACTTTTGCCTTTCCCACAGTTTCTTCTATACATTCATCACCATTTTCTGACAAAGTATTCCAACCCCTCATTGGTTCCAGGATAGTCATGTGACCAAGATTGGACCAATCAGAATATTCCAGCCTGCTAACTACACTGATTGGTTTTAGGATGGGCACACGACCAAGCTGGTAGGGTTGGTGGAGAAGAGCTTCATTAGGGACAGAGAGGAAGGGGACAGCAGAGGACTGCAGGAACTATCACGCAGAGTCTGATAATCAAGTCTACACCTGAGAAGCAGAACCAGGGAAAGAGAGACACACACACTTTGCAGCCCCTGGATCCAGCTGTCCCTGAAGCCATCCATTCCTGGATTTGCATTGTTTGAGGCAATACAGTTCATTTTGCTTAATTCATTGTGAGTTGAGCTTTTCCTGTGGCCACCTAAAAAACCGCGTGTAACACACACCTCAGGCCCGTTTGCATTCTCCCCCATCAAAAGAGGACACTTTCTTCCCATCAGCACAGGATCCCAGTCTCACGCACCAGTGTCAAAGATGAAACATCAGACTGGCCTAGGTCAGAATCGAGGACCTGCCACTCCCTCCTCACTTACCCAAGGCCCTTTCAATCCTCAAACCTGTTTTCTCACCTATGAAATGGGGCTGCTCACATCTCCATGGCAGCACAGACCCAATGGGCATGTCAGACATTTGCAAGTGCTGCTGCTTCCACCCAGAATGCCCTTCCTCTCTTCCCCTCCTCTCTGCTGCCTTAGCTTCTCTTCATCTTTCAGATTCTCCAGGGAGGGTCCTTTGTCAGGGCTGCTTCTCCAACCGTGTTGGCCAAGTTGCCCCGTGAAGTCATCCTGACCTTGTAGCTCTCATCACAGACTCTGCGTCATCATGGGCACAAGTACAGGGTTACTGTCCACCTCCCACCCTAGAATGGGAGGTCCCGGCAGGCAGAGATGGGCTGGATTCCGATCATCACAGTGTCCCTGTACCCGCACACACAGGCCCTCGGGACATGCTCATGGCATTCACTACTGTTGGTGACGTGGGGAAAAACCACGTTGGGCTGGCTTCCAATAACAGCGTTGGGGTGCGCGGTGTATCCATGACTTGGCCACAGAGAAGGCAAGGTCTGAAGCTCTTAGAGGTGACCATTCCAGCAAGAGTCCTCAGGGCTTCACTGAACCCCAAACCAGCTGGAGAGGAGTGCTGGTCTCCACAGTCAGTTTGTGTCCATGAGCCAGGGAAAGCTCCAGGAGGGAAGCAGCAGAGGCCCACAGATGGAGAAGGAGCCTTCAAAGAACCCTCGGGAGGGACCAGCTTAAAAATATGGAGATGCTGGGCTGCTGTGGGCTCTAGGGTGGACATGCCGGTGTTTGCCACTCAGCTCTGCCACTGATAGCTCTGTGGCTTTGGATAAGCTTGATCCCCCTCTGAGCCTCATTTTTCTCACTAATTAATGGAGATGGTCATCCGTGCTCCCCAGCACTGGGAGGGGATAGATGAGCTGGGTCCATGGCCTCACTCCCCTGGCTCACGGTCTTGCTGTCTTATGCCCAGTTTCCTTGGCTGTAGGATGAGGCAGCAAGGAATCTTACAGGGAATCTGGCAGGACGCATCCGTTTAATGACTCAAGTGCAGCAACCAAGCCCGAATGTAACGGTGCTTGCATAACTGGCTGATGCTACTTCTGCTGTAATATTATCAATAGCAATTTTAACATAAGGTGTGAGCTGGCTTATGTCAAGCAGTGCGTGAGGGATGATCCGTCCCTCTCTCTTCTGCTCTGTGTCCTGGCTGGGCACACTGGCTGACCCACCCCAATTAGGTGAATCTTGTGTTAATATTGACACACAAAGGCGCCAGCTGGTGACCTCTGACCTCTTCTCACTTGGGATCACAGGCTGACTTCGGTCCCAGCCCTCAGCTCTGAGAGCTGGACTCATAATCTTCTTTGACACCAAAAGGAGCTGGCCTCCCCTGACCTTTGCTCCCTGCCTCCCTGGTTTCCGGTGTTTCCTGGGCTTGATGGAGGTCCTGTTGCTCGCAGCATGAAGGCGGCCCGTACGGGCTGGGGTTGCTGCCAGGAGAAGGGACAGACAGGGCAAGGCGGGCAGATGCCTTTGGCTGGAGAAGGCTCCCTGGCTTCTGAGTGGAGAGGGGTCCCTGGGTGCAGACCACCACCCAGAAAACCCATGAAGAGGGTTTACAGTTGCCCGGGGAAGAGAGGAAGGTGGCTGGAATACGGAGCTTGTACGAAGTGGAGCTGGGAGGAGAGACCTGGGAAAGTGGAATGTGTAGAACTCACTGAGGGACGTTTGAGGGGTATGGGAAGGAGATTCTCAGGCTGGGGGTCTCTTTTCAAACATACTCAGTGCATGGTTTTGTCCCAAGTTATTCTGGGCTCACAAGGAAGGGGTTCAGGGGCCTCGCCCACGGTGCCCTTCTCTGTGCCTGGAATTCAGCACCTCCGCCTGCTGTCTCCACCCCAGTCCAGCACCAGCCTCAGCCCTGTCTGCCCCTAGTGCTGAGCTCAGGAAACAGACTAGAAACCAGGTGATGCCTGGGAGGGTTGCCATGGCAACCGATGTGATGGAGAGGAGAGAGGGGAGTCTTGCTGACCGGTACCCAGCCCACAGCTGCCCCGGGAAAAGGGGGCCTGAGCTATAAACTGTCCTTGGAGCTGCCACTGGGCACCTGGCTCTGGACGCTCCACCCATAGCAAGGTCGTTAGCGGATGTGACTAAGACGGGGATGCAGCACACCAAGCTGGCCTCCCAATGGAGCTCCCTGGCCCTTCTGGTTCTCTCTGTGTAGCACCCTCGAGGGTAGCCCCTTCTGGGAGGAAAACTGCTCCCACTTTTCAGATGGGGCTGCCCCCTCCTGTGCTGCTGTGCATGGGAGAGGAGGCCTTGAGCCTTGGACTGACCCCCAGCTGAAGCTTTCAGCGGCATTTTCTGCGAAAGGCATGGAGTCACAGGTGGGGATGACGGAGGGTGAAGGAAAGGTCAGAAGAACTAAGGTCAAGGGTGAGGGCTCCTGGGTGTGACTCTGGCTCTGCCACTCACTGGCTGTGTGACTTTGAGCCAGTTACTTAACATCTCTGGGTCTCATTTTTGTCATCTGCAAACCAGGATGGATGACACCGGCACTTAGCTTATTGGCTTGTGGTAAGGATTAAATGACAGAGTGCATGGTAACTCTTAGAACATTCCCTGGGAGAACGTAAGCACTCAATTCCTTCTTCAAAATCAAAAATCTCTTCCCTTGGGCCGGTGAGATGGCTCAGCGGCATAAGCGTCTGCCCAGCAAGCGCGAGGTCCTGAGTTCGACTCTCGGAACCCACATAAAGGAAAAAAAAAAAAATCTCTTCCCTTCATCAAAATCACCTCTTCTGGGGAAGAGAGAGACACACATTTCTGGCCACAGAAGCACAAGAAATCAGAGGATGAAGTAAATTTGTAAAAGAGTGAAGGAGTCAGAATGGGGTGTTTGGGGAATTAGAAAAAAGGGTGCTTTTAAAGTATAATCTGCAGTAGACAGTATGCTTCCGGAAGTAGCAAGCAGGTCTATCTGGTTTACCTAAATTTTCTCCAACACCTGGTAGCACAGGCAGGTACAAACTCTCACTTCCAGTCTGCAGATGCGATGGATTCTAAGAGGCCTCCTCTATTTAACGATGTAGTTCTAGCAAATAAAAGTGGGTGAAGATAGGTAATATATTGCCGTTTCAAAACACTGAAAAGAAAAAAATAGTTAATCTTATAATCAGGGAAATAGAAGAGGTCATCAGGAAGTGGTACTCGACTGTGTGAGTGAATGAATGAATGAACGAATGATCTCAGGAAACGATACCACAAAGCACAGGCAAGTACTGACAGGAGAAGTTAGGGAAGGGATGCACCGTAAGTAGCAAGCAAAATGCGTCCAGGATGGCTTCCTGGAAGAGCTGGCCTGCAGGGAGGTGGGAGGTATCTCAATATATCCGGAAGCTGCGTGATCACCACCGGGCCCTCCCTGAGGTAATGAAATCCATGGTAACTACTCAAGGAGTTGGTTTCCACATCCGCTCACAGGAGCAAGGACTGGACCAGGCTAGAAAAGCATGGAGCCCAGGACACAGCACTGGAGACAAAGCAGCCTGGGTTCCTATCCCAGCTCTGCCACTCCCCAGTGGGGCAGCTCCGGGCTGATGAGTTGGCCTCTCTGGGCATCAGCTCCTTCACCCAGGAAGTGCAGAGGGCGGTAGGACTCTGAGGTCTGGCGTGCATGGAATCTGCTAGGTAGACAGTGCTTTCTGAGTAGTGACTTCATAGTAGATAGGACCTGGTTTCTCTTTTTGGAAAGTTTTGGAAGTTCAAGGCCCCCCGCTGGGAGGCAGGAGACAGGCCAGGCTGACTGCTGCATTCTCCTTCCAGATGGGAACTGAGGACTCCAAGTTCCCGGGTGAGTTATTGCCCGCCTGGGATGGGTCTGGGCAGAACCACGTGGACTCGCAGGGCCCAGTGCAAACTGAGGGCATGGGGTTCACTCCGAATGCAGCCCTGCGCCCTCCTGGGCTCCCAGTGGTCACAGTCTCCTGCCACACTGCTGGCAACACCAGGAAAGGAAACCAGCACGGTGTGGTTCTCCCTCAGACTGGGATGCACCCAGCTTGATTATTCCCATGTTACAGATGTGGAAACCGAGGCACAGGGGACAGATAGCGGTGGTACAACCTCTATAGGAGTCCCTGCACCCGGCGATCTGGGGGACCTCCCTACTGGCCTGTTCTTTCAGAAGGTGAGACTCCAGCGGCCTCCGAATGAGGTTAACCCAAACGCAGAGGCTGGGCAGAGGGATTTGCACGCCAAGGGGACGCCTCCTTCCCACTGTGCCCTCCTCCTGCGGCAGGATGGGCCTGGCCTCTCCAACTTGCTCCCGGGCCGGGGGCCAAGAGTTAACGTTGTCGGGAGGCAGCTCGGGAGAGTGCGAGAGCGAAAGGACATGTCAAATCAATCATATTTAAACAAAAGCCTCTCCCGCCCAAGGGCCCTTTTAAAAGCTGCTTATTTAATTAAAAGTCCCATTTTCCATATTTATGGTCCTTATTCAGTTAAATATTAACCGCTGGGGCCAGGGCTGGTGTGTGCTTTGCGAGCGTGTGTGGGGAGGTTCATTACCGCGGCCGGGATTTATCAGAGGTGGCGCGGGCGGGCGGCGCGATCAATGCCCTGGCTGGACAAACAGCGCGGGCAGGCGGGCGGCTAGGACGGCAGGGACCCTGGGTCTCTCTCTCTCTGCCTCTCTCGCTTCCGCGTTCTGGGAACCAGTCATATGCCGGGACACAGAGACACCAAGAGATAGCGACACAGTGGGGGACACCGAGACCGTGAGGGAGCCAGAGAGCTCGAGACAGTGACACAGAGACAACGCGACAGAGAGACGCAGAGACAGCGAGTGCCAGCGAGACCTCGTGCCCGTCTCCGTGTCCATCTGAGTCCCCGTGAGGACCTGGTACTACTTTTTGAGGCCCAAGAAACTGCAAATGTTGGATCCCTTGCTGAAAAGTCTCGGAGAGTTTCCAGGCCCTCCTTGCAGACAGCTCCGGGCTGCGCAGGCACACACCGTCTCTCACCACTTGAGCTCCCGGGTTGGGGCGGTGTGGGCGCCAGGCAAAGGGACGTGGGAAGGTCCCACCCTGCCCCCACTTTGCTAGGGAGTTGGGCAAAGAGAGCAAAAGGGGGAAAGCCGGCGACTCCTCAGGATTTGAGCCCACCCCACAGAAGGGCAGGGCGTCCCATCTCCGGGACTGCCTCTGCCATTTACGTGGGCTCCTTCACGTTATCTGAGCCTCGGTTTTCCCATCTGTGAGATGGAGATAAAGATAGAGTCTGCTATTTTGGGGAAGGGAGAAATTAAATGATGTAATTCTCATAAATAACGCTCTGTGAGATGCACTGGGCTGTGGAAATTCCCCAGCCAGTGCCTCAAAGCGCCCTCAGGGTTTCCGCTCCGACCTTGACAGTTTGCCGGTCTCCGGGGTGGCCTGGCAGGGTAGACATGGGCTCCAGTGCGGATGTGGCCATTGTGTCCCCAGAACCAAGGAGGACTAGGGCAGGGGCCAGACCTGTGCAGCTGTCTGGGTGGCATCTCCAATATCACACACGTGTGAGCATGTGATCAGGCACGTGCGTGCACACGGGCGCACACCCGCACGCACGCACGCGTGCACACGCTGCACGGTGCCTCATGCCCGGTCCGTGCTTCTCCATCTGCATCCGTCAGGGGCTCGCTTCCTCCCATCGCTCCCCCTCCCTGCCCCCAAAAGAGAAAAAAAATTCTGCAAAGCCAGATTAGAACTTCACACACGCATCGCCCGGAAAAATCTATGTCTCATTTTCATATCTAGCAAAATAAAATGACACCAGAGCCCTCCAGCAAGCCCCTAGAGGGGGCCGCGTGTCTGTGGAAGATGAAGGGCAGTAGGGGGGAGACCCCTTCCCCAAGGGGGGGAGGCCCCGGGGCCTGGGGAGGAGATGGGGAGGAAATCCATCAGGCCACTTCCCCTGGGGTTGGAGGCTGAGGGTGTCCTGGGACGCCAAAGGGCTCAGATGGAGGGAAGAGAGAAGGAGAGAGAGAGAGGAGGAATAAAATCCTGGGGCTGGTGGTGTGAGTGAGGGAGAGAGAGACAGAGAGAGAGAGAGAGGGAGAGAGAGAGACACCAGGTTATCAGAGAAGTGTGAAGACAATAATACAATCTGACATTTCTGAAACAAGACCCCCCGGTTGCCATGGCAACGTCTCATGTGGGAGCAGCTCCCAGGAGACGGCTCTGAGATGTACTATAAATGATGTTTGATTAGAATTTAAATCATTTAGGCAGAGAGAAGATAGGCCTTTTGTCAGCAAGGGGACCTGGGGGTGGGGAGGGGCCGGGCTGCGGCGGGGGAGGGGGCGCAGCGAGCTGCGGGCGGGAGCACCAGCCGGGCTGGGGAGCAGCGAGGTCGCCCCGGGGTTGATTACTTCTGCCCCCGGCGCCCTTCCTGTGTACAGTAACCTTTCCACGCAGGCCGCAGGGACTCGAGGGCAGGGGAGGACGGGCCTGGGGGACTGGGCATGGGGACTGGGAGGAGTGGCAGGGGTGGAGGGAGAGATGGAAAGAGACAGGGGTGGGCGCTGAAAGGGTGGAGAGGGACAGGTGAGGGGGAGAGAAGAGAGAGCAGGAGATGAAAAGAGAGACACTGAGCAGAGACAGTGAGAGAGGCAGAAAGAGAAATCAAGAAATAGACTGAGACACAGAAGATGGAGAGAGAGAGGAAGGAGGGAGGGAGAGGGGCAGAGAGAAAGAAGAGAAACAGAAGGAGAGCCAGAGACCAAGAAATAGAGAAATAGTCCAAGTCAGGGTATGTGTTAGAGAGAGAAAGGGAGGGAGGGAGAGAGGCAGAGACAGAGAGGGAGACAGAGAGAGAGAACTTAGGTAAAGCTGTGCCCCCACCTCAAACTCTTGTCCTCCACAGGGAAGTCCCTCGGCTTGGGATTCCTGGGCAGGGGTGAGTGACCTGGAGGAGTGGCACCGTGAGCATCTATCCTGAGGAAAACAGGCCATGCTGAGCTTCCGCCTAACATCACAGACAAACAACTTGGCTGCCCTGAGCCTCAGTTTCCCCACCTATGAAACAAGAAGTCTGAGTTGGCTCAGCCCACAGATGATGATTTCTGTCTTCTCTGTTCAATTTTAATTTTTTTAGGTAATTTAGTTGCCAACACTTAAAACTTGGGTGGCTAGGTGCAGTGACACACAGGGTAATCCCAGCTGCTCTGCAGGCTGAGGCAGGAGGATTGCAAGTCTGAGGCCAGCCTGGACAACTGAGCGGGATTCTGTCTCAAAATTTAAACAAACAGCCCGGCGTGGGGGCGTATGCCCGTCATCGTAGCACTCAGGAGACTGAGGCAGGAAGATCACTGCAAGTTTGAAGCCAGCCGGGGCTACAAAGCGAGACCCTGTCTCAAACTCTCCCGCACCAAAACTTAAACCAACAAATGGAGCTGGGAATGTAGAGTAGGAGGTCCTACTAGGTTCAATCCCCAGTACCAAAAAATAAAAGAAAATATAAAATCGGGAGACTTCACAAAACTATTTCATTTCTGGGTTCTTTTTTTTCAAGTAAGAGTTTCTTCTCATGCTGGACCTGCGTTTCTGTGACAGCCACTTGCTGGAAAGAACCAGCGGCCATGTGGGGTAGGCAGAGCGTGAGGTCCTTCAAACTCTGCACAGGACCTCTGTGGTCTTTCTGGCTCTAGTTATCCAGTAACCTACGGTTTATGGACCTCGCCACTAAGTCCCCATGGCGTTGGGCACTCAGCATAAGAGTTCATGAGTAACTGCAGTCACAGCAAACGATACAGCCAGCCCCATACACACAGTAGGCACTCAATCAACCAATGTTTAATACATAAGCAGAGCTGACGTGATGAGGAAGAGGGCCTCAGGCACCGTGATGGGGCTGGAGACATAGGTAGCTATTTCAGAGAGCGGACTTGTCCCGTTGGGATAAAAGCGATTTGTACGGGAGAGACCCAGGACTCAGATGGGGTGACATTTGTAAGACAGGATGTGACTGCTTGAGAGTGGAGGATCCGGAAATCCCTTGTCTTGGCACTTCCAGGGCACTTTTTATCACGTGTGAGTTTGTTTTTATTCGTACACATTTGGCCTCTCTTCCTGGGAGACTGAACTGTGCAGGGGTAGAGGTTATGTCTGGCGCAGTAAGTGCTGGGGCCACAGAAGCTGGCACACGGTAAGTGCTCAGGAAGTCCTTGGTGAATAAATGGAGAAATACGTCTCCTTTTCTAATTTTTGCTCCTTACTTCCATTTTTGCTGTGAGTATATTTTGAGGTCATCCGAGCACAGTCCTCAACTCAATTCAGGCAGTTTGCCCCTGTGTCTTGCTCGTGATAGAGGCACTTTGCACTAGAGGGATCGCTCATTACACGGGCAGATAAGAAGCCATCGATGCCTCTGAGCTTCAATTTCCTCACCTTCAAAGTGGGGCTAATACTTTCATCATGGGAAGGTTCAGAAATGCGTCCACAACAATGCCTGGCACATAGTAGGTACTCAATAAATGGACACCATCTTTGCAGATACCATTAGTAATAAGAAGACCCAAGGGAAGAGGCAAATCTTAGGAGATAGAAAGACAGGAAAGAGGTTGGAATCCCTTAAACCACATTTCCCCTGAGCTATTTTTCCAAGAGCATTTTCCCTTCTTGATTTTAGGAGTCTGAAGTTTGTTGCTGAAGAGAATAGTGGATTTCTACACGCAGGAAGTAACCAGTAGTGGCCATGGGACCTCTTAACTCTCCCAACTGTCTGCTGGTAGTACCTGCTCAGACCCCTGTGAAGAAAGACGTTTCCACCATGTCTGGATGTAGTGAGAGCAAATGCTGTGATTGATTAGTGATGTCTGCCATGGACAGGGCTGTGTTCACTTATATGCCATCCCTGGGTGGGACATTTCCAGGTCCAGAGGACCTAATGGCCCTGTTCATTTTGAGTGCTACCCCTGGCAAGGCAGGGTGTCAGTGCCTGAGCATTGACTCCCAGGAAAGCACAGGAGGGAGGCTGAGTCAGAACTGATAATTCGGTTGTTTGTGGGTTGTTTGGCATTGCTGTGTCAATGAACTCACGCCGAGAGACCCTCAGACTGGGACTGCTACCAACAGAGAGATCCCCGGTGGCCTGGAATTGCAGGAGGGGGAGATGGGAAACACCAAGAGGAGGAAGAATGTGACACATTGAGCACAGCATGTGGCATGTGGGGACTGCTTGTGGCAGCCACCTCTGGTTCCCCATGTCAATCCCATGGCTCACCTCCAATGAAGTCACAGCAGAGTCCACAGGTCCATGCAAGTGAGCTGGAAGTCACCAGGTGTGGTGGCAGGTGCCTCCAGCAGGAGCCGTGTGTCTTTCCTCCTCCTGCCCCACGCCCTCTCTGATGGCCCGGACCCCTGTTCAACCAAACCTGCGTGTGCAGCCAGGACATTTAGGCAACAGCTGGAGTCAGTTTCCCGTGGCTGCCATATCACATCCACCACCCCGTTGGTGCTAAAAAACAATCCACATTGATCATCTTCCCATTCTGGTGGCCAGAACCCTGACTCGGTCCTACTGTGCTGAAATCAAGATCTGCCTTCACTCTGGAGGCTTAGGGATGTAAGCCTGGCCCTTTCCAGCTTTCACAGTCACCTATGTGCCCTGGGTCATGGTCCCTCCTCCATCACCAAGCCAGCCACGCTGGCCCAAGTCCTGCTGCCATTGCTACCTCAGGAGTCCCCTCTTCTGCCCCCTCTACCACTCATCAGAACTCTCCAGATTGTACTGGGCCCTCCTGGATAGCCAGGATCTCTAGTCATGGGTCACTGGCCAGCAACCTGAATCCCACCTGCAACCCTAATACCCACACCCACTTTTTATTTTCTCTCTCTCTCTCCCTCCCTAGCTCTTTCTCTCTTGCCCTCCCTCCCTCTCTCCCTCTCTCTCTGTCTCTCTCTCTTTCTCTCTCCAGTACTGGGGACTCAACATCCAGGGCCTTGCACATCCTAGGCAAGTCTACCACTGAGCTACACCCCTTGTTCATGCTTTTAAAAATTTTTTCCCTTTTTCTCTTAATTGCCCTTTGCCATGTGACCTAACATTTCCCAGGTTCCAAGGGTTAGGCCACAGACAGCACCAGGGGCTTATTCCACCTGCCACGTTGCCCCTGGGCTCAGCCCCTCACAAAGTGGAGTGTACTCATCAGTGGCTGGTACTGCTCCCTCCTGGTCTCCATGAGACAATTCTGGAAAATGTCCTCTTGTTTCCTCAGTGGGATCCAGAGAGAGTGAGTCCCCGTTGTCATTAGTGGCAGCTTCAGCAATGAGCCTTTACATTGATCCAAGGACCACTGTCACATAAGTTATCTGCACCAGGTCAACCTTGGCTTTCAGGGCAACACAAACTAAGACTGTATTTAGCCAGTGTTAGCGTTACACTGGTGGGGCTGAGTATGACAGACATCGGATGCAAAGTGGCTGAAGCAAAACCTACTCATTTTCTCATTTACTGAAAGGTTCATGGTGATATCTAGGACTTCAGGCACAGCTGGATCCAGGTCTTCAAGCAATATCATTGAAGATTTTCCTCCTTTGAAGTCCCAGTTGTGCTTCCTCTGCATTGTCTTCATCCTTGGGGAGCCTCTCCTCATACATTGGCAAAGATGGCCCCCAGCTACTGCAAGCAGCAACTACATAAAAATGAGAGTAGCCTTTACCCAGGTATCTTTGGTTCTTAGCTCTAATTGGCTCTTCTTGGGTCATGTGCTTATGTTTGAACCAATCACCATAGAGAGAGGGGATGTAGAGATCTCATTGGCCTGCCCTGGTCACTTCCTATCCCAGGAGCTGGGGGTAGAAACAGCGCATGGAGGACATGTGATCCAGAGGGAGTAAGTTGTGATTCTCCTAAAGAAAATTGGGGGCGCTTTTAACATGAGAAAGAATGAAGGAAAAAGCATAGACCTCCTCTATAAGTTAGATCATCACATCCTGTTAATTTTAGGTAAATGTCTCCCAAGGATGGGAGACAAGATGGCTCCCAGCAGGTGGGGGCCTGGAGCTAGGAGGAAGGGAAGCCAGGCATGGTGCCAGTCAGCACTGCCAGCCCATCCTGGCTGGAGGGAAGTCTCAGGATCAGAAATCTGCAGTCTGAGAACTTGTCTGTATTTTCACAATTTCTATTTTCTTTGCCACAAAGCTGAGGGAAAGCCAAAAGGAAATAAAGTTCCTTTCAAAAATGCCAGCTTGTCTCTACCGTATAAAATAGCATGTGAAGAGAAAAAGCACCTTTTGTTGAAGCTTGAGGAGAAAAAAGTGGGGGGCTGGTGGTAAGGGGAATGGATGGGAGCCTCCATCTCAGAAAAGAGGCAAAACCAAAGTGGAGCGGGCAGAGGGTTCCCTTATGCAGGAGCTGAGCCAGGGGAGGTGAGTGGCAAGGATTTGGGGACCACACAGACCTGGATGTGAGTCCCAGACCTGCAACCTTCTAGTGGTGCGGCTCGGGTTGGGTGTGTTTTATAAAGGTTCAGAGCCTCGGTTTTCCTGTCTGTGAAGTGGGGGTGATAAATGTACTTCCCTGTGTGCCTTCTGTGAAGATGACATTAGCCATTAGCCTGATGAGCCTGGCATAGGATGAGAACTCCAGAGCGACTAGCTATTATTAGGGTGGCTGCTTCTTACTGACTCCTTGTACTTGTCAGTTCTTGTGGTCCTGTCACAAGGGAAATGCATTCCCAGCCTGCTCTTTATCACAGGGTGGGAGGTGTACAGGGCACAGGGACCCATATGCTGAGTTTCTCTTGTTAGTGTAACAAATGCCCACAAACTTGGTGTCTTAAAGTGACACACGTTTATTCTCTTACAGTTCTGGAGGTCAAAAATCCTTGAGTCAAGGTGTTGGCAGGGCTGGTTCCCACTGGTGCCCCCAGGGAAGAATCTATTTTCTCACCTTTTCCAGCTGCTAGAGGTACCCACATTCCTGGGCTCAAACTTACAATCCTTCTGCCTCAGCCTCCCAGAGTACTTAAAGGCATCAGAATCTAGAAGACGACTTCTGGCTTGGGCTCAGAACTAGGACTGCACAACTTCCTCTGCATTCTTGGAACAAAGCAAGCCCCAGAGCCAGGCCGGTTTCACTCGGTGGGAAGATAGAGCACACCTCTCAATGGGGGACGTTCCTAAGTATCAGGGGTGACCAGCATTAACTGGGACCTCCTGTGTGCCAGGCATTGAACTAGGGCTTGAGTTCAGTGTCACATTTACTCCCCTGGTGCCCTCTGAGGTAAGCACTTTTTGGATCCCCGCTTTAGAGATGCAAATGTTGACTCTCAGAGAGGTACAGTCATCTGCCCAATATCTCACAGCGCGTGAGTGTCAGGGCTGGGTCTTAGCCCAGTGCCGTGAGCCGTGACACCCTTGTACATTGTGAGGGGAACTGGGCCTCCACAACCTCTGTGTCACCATTGCCCAAACACAATTTGCAGGCTCTGTCGCCAACCCTGGCCAGGGTCTATCTCCTTGGGGACTGAGAGGGTCCCAAGCAGGGAATCTGTCCCAAGGAGTTGGGCACCTTTCCCTTCCTCTCCCAGGAATCTGGGAAATGGGCTCATCACTTACCCCTTGCTTCCTCCTATGGAGGAAGGACGGGGGACCGCTCCCCACAGGAAGAGGGTCCCAGGGTGGCCCGACATGCTGATCCTTCCCCAAAGGTGCCACAAATCCAGATTTTGCTTGAAGGTAAACTTTCCTGAGGTTTAAACATGGCGGAAGGTTCAGATTAAAGACAGAAAAGGGGGAGACGAGATCAGCAAGTCAGCAACCTCTGCTCCCGTTCGACCCTTCATGGCACAGAGGGGGAACTGACGCCCGAGGGGCAGTGCTTCAGGCAGGTCACTGGGCAAGTTGCGGGGGCAAGGATTGTCAGGGAGGAACAGGCACTGCAGCCCCATTTCTATTCTGGGTGGCGGAGGCTGCAGTCAATCTTAGAAGTAGTTCATCAGGGTCCCCAGAGACCCCTTCCCTCCCCTCTGCCACTGCCAGGACTGGGTGGCTAGTAAACAGCAAAGTTTGTTTCTTGCAGCTCCGGAGGCTGTGAAGTCCAAGATCAAGGTGCCGGCAGATTCGGGGTCTGGTGCAGCTACTTCCTGGTCCATAGAGTGTCTTCCAGCTGTGTCCTCCACAATGGAAGGGACAGGTAGCCCTCTGGGGCCTCTTTTATGAAGGCACTGGTCCGTTCAAGCCAGCTCTGCCCTCAAGACTGAACAACACCCCAAGACCCCGCCTCCGGAAGCCATCGTATGGGGGGGGTCAACATTTGCATGGGGCGGGGCACAGATATTCAGAAGGTGTGGTTGGGATGGGGGACAAAAGGGCCAGGGCCAGTTTAGAGGACTCCATTCTCCTTCTTTTGGGGACCCTACCTGGTGACTAAAGGACATTTCTCTAATCACTCTGGGAGGCAGAGGCAGGAGGATCACAAGTTCAAGCCCAGCTTGGGCAACTTAGTGACTCAGTGAAACCTTGTCCCAAAACAAAAAAATAAATACAATAAAATAACAAGGGGCTGGGAGTATAGTTCTGTGTGAAGACCCTGGGTTCAATCCCCAGTACTGAAAAGGGGGGTGGGGAAGAGAAGGGGGAGGGAGGGGAGGGGAGGGGAGGGGAGAAAAGAAAATCAGCATCTTCTGAGTAAGAACTGCACTGAAAGTAAAAGCAAGCTCGCTGCCTTGGTGCGGGGCACAGCTGGGTTGGGACTTCATGACCTTGGGAAAGCTACTTTTCTGAGTGTCGGTCTCCTTGTCCGTAGACGAAAGCAGCGAGTCGCGGCGAGGATCAAAGAAGACCCGGCAGAGGAGGTCTCTAAAGAGGCCAGTGCACGTAGAAAGAGCTCAGGGTTGGAGAGGGAGGGACGCAGCGGATTTTACTATCACTGTTCTGGAGCTGCTGCTTTTTGATACTGTATCAGTTGCGGGTTCAGTGGTGCCCCTCAAAAGATACACAGCATCTGAGTCCTACCTCCTGGCACCGCTCAGGTGGCCCTATTTGGAAATCAGGTCTTTGCAGATGTAATTAAGGATCTCGAGGTGGGATCGTGATCATCCTGGACTTAGTAGGGACCCTGAATCCAATGGTGGGGTCCTTATAAGCGACAGAAAAGGAGAGGACACAGTTAGCAGGGAGGAGGCCGTGTGAAGATGGAGACAGCACTGGAGCAATATTGTTACAGCCAAGGAGCCCAGGAGCCTCGGGAAGTTGGAAGAGAACAGGAAGGACCCCAGCCGCCCACCCGCAGAGCCTCCAAGGGAGTATGGTGGCCCTGTTGGCTTTGGACTTCCGGTTCCAGAACTGTGAGGGTGGAAGCCTCTGTTGTTTTTAGCTGCCTGGTTTGTGGTGGTTTCTTGCAGCAGCCCTAGCGAGTGAATGTGTCACTCTTCAGCGGGCGATGAGCTGGGCAGGGAAGCAGCAGGGTGAGGAAGGTGCCCAGGGTTTCCCTAGACACAGTGTCCTTGAAAGCTGGGCTCTGTCCTGTGGCCCTCTGCAGGGGGGACATCTGGTCATAATGCACACAGGTGCATGTGGGGTCCACCAAGCCTGGAGACGCTTCTCCAAGTGGGCACATCTCCATCGCCCTGCAGTGAGACCCCGAAGCTGGGTGTCCAGTCCTCTTGCGTCGGCCCCATTCCCAGAGTGCCACACCCAAAGCTCCCGTGCTCCCAGATCCCAGGTCCTGGGGGACACAGGCCTGCCCAGGGACAATGACAGCACCACTGCTGAAGGAGCAGGACAGTGCATCAGTCAGGGCCTCAGCTGGGTTGGGACTCTGGCTCCATCATTCCCTAGCCACGTGGCCTTGGGCAAGTCACTTACCCTTTTGTGTCCCTGCCCCTCATCTCTAAACTGGGGACAATGATCACACTCCCTTCAGAGGTGGTGCTTGTGGGGATGGAATAAGAAAAATCAGGAGAGTTCCGGGAATAGTGTGTGGCACAGAGGAAGTGGAGAGTAAAGGTGCTGGGTGATAAAGAGGCCCGGGCTGGGGAGGAAGGAGCCAGACAAGTTCAGAGGCTTGGAGGGAAGATGGGAATGACCCATTGGGGCGACAGATGTCTCTGTGCAGCTGGCACCCAGAGGACAGTCAACCTATAATCAGAAAAGCACATATTCTCAGCGAATCCCCCAATTTCAGGAGACTGTAGACCAGGATTTCTCAACTGCGGCCTTACTGCCATCTTGATCTTGATGGTTCTTCATGGTGGAGGCTGTCAGGGCAACACAAGGTGTTTTCAGCACCCCAGGCCTCTACCTGCACACAGGTGACAACCAGAATGTCCCCAGACACAGCCAACCATCCTATGGAGGCTCAATTACCTTTGGTTGGGAACCAGTGTTTGAACCACCTCAGATCCCCCACGCGGTGCCACCTGGGCCACTGCCTCGCTCCATTGTGCCTGCAACACGGCCACCCAGCATGGAGAGGATGCTCTTCTCCTGCCGCTGTCTGCAGCAGCCTGGGCAGGAGAAAGGACACGGAGGGGGTGGGGGGAGTCAGGAGCCTCAGGCCACCCTCCAGGGGGTGTGGAGATGCTGTGGCCTCTTTCCCACTTGGGTGCAAGGGTGAGGTCTTCAGTGGCCTCCAGCTCAGCAGCATTGCTTTCTCCAAGGTCATGCAGTCCCCAAGTGGGGCCCAGGCCGGGGTTGAGCAGGAGGTGGATGCTGAGGGTGACCAAGGGTCGTGGTCACTCTGCCCAGTGCGGGGCTCCTGGCTCTGCTCTGGAGCTCTCCTCGGTTGGCAGAGTCTGCAGTCGGCACTGTGGATGACAGCGTCCACCCAATCCTGCTCCCTGTCTTCTCTGTCCCCAGGGGCTCAGGCTCTTTGCCCTCCTAGCTTGGTTTTCCCCACTGTCCCTAGGTGAGTCCATCGCTCAGCCAGGTCTGGGAGCTCAGTGGTCCCCAGGCCCCGCCAGCTTCGACATTCTAGGGTTTTATGATTTGGGAGAAACTTGATTTGACCCAGGGCATGTTGGAATGGGTGTAATAAACCATGCTGTCCTGGATTTTACAGCCTTCTCTGGCACTGCTGGCAGCGAGTTTTAAAGGCTCCCATTGGAGGAGGGAAAAGAGACCCTGGCTCTTGTTCAGTTTGGGTCCCCAGGGAGCAGGAAGGAGCATCTCCATCCAGGCTCTGTGATTCTCTTGTTTGAAAAGCTGGGAGCACTCAGTGCCCCCCTTTTACAGACAACAGAAAAGTATCACCTGAAGGAAGCAACTTCAGAGATCACACAGCTAGTCGGTGTGGACCCAGAGCAAGTCACTTCCTGTCACAGAGCTTTGGTTCCTGTGAAATGATGCAGTCAGGATGGATAAGTGAGAGGAAAGGTGTGTCCCAGAGGTCACACTCAAGGGGAGGTGGGCCATGGACAAGGACAGATGAGTGGATAATGCCAGACAGGGCTAGCACTATGAAGACATCAAGACAGGAGATGCGCTCATCAGATGAAGGTGGGCAGTGACCAAGTGACGGGAGATGGTGACATTTAAACTCAAGGGTGGCGTGGTGGCACATGCCTGTAGTTCCAGCACCCTGGGAGGCTGAGGCAGGAGCATCACAAGTTCTAGCCCAGCCTGGGCAACTTAATGATTTAGGAAGACTCTGTCTCAATCCATCAACCAATTAATCAATCAATGGGCTGGGGCTGTAGCTCAGCACAAATCCCTGGCTTCAATCCCTAGCACCATTAAAGAAAAGGATAGTGGTTAAGAAGAGGAAGAAGAGGAAGAGCCCGGGGAAGAGTGCTCCAGGCAGAGGGAACACAGCAAACACAAAAACCGCCAGCAAGAAAGGAGCTCATGTGGGATGGGGACAGAGGGCATCAGGGAGGACGAGAGCTGTGACCCCCACTGGGACGGAAAGCTAATGGAGTCTCCAGCAAGACGAAGACGAGGCTTGGGTCACTCAGGAGAAGAAAACCAGCCTCCATTTTTAGGATAAGGGACTTGCCCAAGGCCACAATGCCTGCCACCTCAGTTTGGAATTCAGTCACTGTCCTTTATAGCAGAAGGCTAACCAAGTGAGGACGCTCATAACTAACACAGGACTGAGCTGGGACAGAAGGGCCAAAAGCGGCAAAGCGCTCGGAGCACTGTGAGAGACCGGATTGCTGCCACCCAGCTCAGCCCTGCCACCCTGCAGCCAGGGACCAGGTCTAACTGCCCCTCCCAGGGGGCAGGGCTGGGCCGGTTTCCATGGAGACCGGATTCTGTGTGGGCCAGGGACAGAGGGGAAGCAGAGGCTGTCCTGTAGCTTCCCAGACTTCCCAATTGCCAGGTCTGTTCTCTCTTCCACAGGCTTTGCTGTCCTCAGGGAACCCACCCCGAGCCCAACAGGTCTCCTGCTTCTTCCACTGTTTCCTTCATCTATTTCTTCAGCTTTACGGAGAGGTATAATTGATAAACAAAAGTTGTCTATTTTTAGAGTATACGATGTGATGCTTTGATACACTGTGAAATGACAACCACAACCAGATTCATTTTTTCAGTCACCACCCTGGGCAAGGGAGATGCAATGCCTGGTTGTGCATTTTGTTTTCATCTGTGGAAGCTGCATCCTCCGTGCCCGAATGCCTGCATTTCCTGGAGGGCGCCTGGTCTCATCACTGTCATCCCCCGCTCAGGCTCTCAGGGTTTGGTGCTGGACATTGTTGTAGCGGTGTCTTCATGCTGGCACCAAGCTTGCTCCTTCCCCAGTCATCTGAGAGGGATGGTGGGGAGAGAAGGAAATGAAAGAGGGAGAAAAAGAAGGGAGGAAGGAAAAGAGGAAAGGAGGGCGGGAGGGAGGCAAGGAAGGGGGGTTTGGATATGTGGATGCCCCCTCATCTGCCTGCATAACACCTGCCCATCCTTCAGAGCCATCCAAAATGGCACCTCTTTCCTGGCATCTCCTCCAGCAGGTGTTGGGTGTCACAGAACCGGTGTAAGGGGAAATGAAGACCAGATGGGAATCTGGGACCAATGTCTTGGTTCCTGCTTCACACTGGCTCATAGGGTGTCCTAGAGCAAGCAAGTCCCTTCCCCTCCTGGGCCTCTGTTTCTCCATTTCCAACTCAACTTTCTTAAATTCTTCTCTTCTCACCCCACCCACTGCCCAGTGTGTGCTCTTGGGGACACTGAAATTCAGGGTTCAGCTTGGACCCGCAACTCAAGCCAGATCAATGATTAGATTTTTCCTGGAGCTATTCTGAAAGAGGCGCTTTCTTTCTGCTGGGTCATGGAGCTGATGATATGAAGTTGTCCATATGCCCATAATGGGAGTACTTGCCTGAGAATGGTGGCCATCAGAGGACAGCAGAGCTGAGAGATGTCGAGAGAACGGATGCCTGCAAGGCTCATCTGAGCCCTTGGATCCAGCCGCACCTGAAGTCAGTACCATCCCCTGCATTTTGCAGTTACTCGAGCCTGTAAATACAGAAGACAGTGTGAGTCTTAACAAATACAAAAAATGAAAAGAAAGAAGAAGAAAGAAATGAGAACAAATACTGAAAAGAGTAAGCGGAGAATAGAGTCTACCGTAGAGCCTCCAGCAGGAGTCGACGCGCTGATGCCTTGATTTAGAACTTGTGCCCAAGTGTACATTTCTGTGATTTTAGGGCACGCAGTGTGTTGTGCTTTGTACGGCGGCTCCAGGAAATGAGCCCAGGGGGAGAAGGCCCAGCAGGTACAAAGGCATGCTGGTGTCAGAGGCCTCTGTCTGAAGAGCAGACCCGGGAGCTGGAGGTAGCTCAGGCCACGACTAAATCTGTCTCTGGTTACTACGTGGATGAGCGTCACTAGACGCCCCCTCCGGCACCTCAATAATTCCCACGTGAGCTGTGGAGGAGCCTGTGTCCAGCGCGAAGCGTATCCTGAGTGCCTGCTAAGCACCAAGCCCCAGCTAAGCTCGCTGAGGGTAATGTGTCTGTCACTCCTCACCTAGAAGGTCAGAGCTATTGTTATCCCCATTTCACAGGTCAAAAGCTCAAGTTCTCAAATAATTGCTGCATCGAGGAAAGGAAGAGAGAGCGCTACCACGTGGCAGCAGGACGAGCTCGGAATTCCACAGAGTCGAGGCAGGACGGGCAGAGGTCTGGGAGCTGTGCATTACTGTGAACGCATTTCACCCTCCTACCAGCGGCGCCCTGTGCTTCTCCCCACTTTACTTGAAATGGAAGTCAAAAGTTGCAAAGTGCTTGCCCTAGATGGGGCTGTGCTCACCCCAGTGGGACCACCTGTCGCTTCCCTGGAGATCCCCAGGCCTTCTGGAGACCCCTAGTAGCCCCACCCACTCCGCAGGTCAGCAGAAAGTGTCGCGACCATCTCGTACTGAAGATTTAAAGAATATGCAAGTGACAGCTGCGTCTGAAGGGACACTGACCCTGGGCTGCCTTAGTCCTTATTTGCGTTTGGACACTTGCCCTATCTTCCCTGCCTGACCACCCACGGGTGTGAAGCACATCTGATTGATCCCGGATGCCCACCAATAGCACAGGGCCTGGCACGTAGTAGGTGGGCATGTGTCTTGAGCTGGTCCACCACCTGCGTGCCCTTCTGCATGTGACATGGCCCAGAGAAGGCCTGGGAGACACAGTCGTCTCGAGATTGTTGCACAAGCTCAGAGCCTCTGGTCCCGGGGCCTGGCGGGCAGAAGGCTGAGTGGACTGACGCCCTCCTCGCAGGAGGGGGCCGTGCGGGGAGGAGGAGGTAGCGCCGTGATGGTCCTATATATCACCCAGTATAAATGGACCCACTTGCAGAAGTATCGAGCGGAGCCCAGGCAGACAGCTACTCGTCCATCAACGTCACCGCTGCTCCCCGAGTGAGGGCCACCATGGGGCCCCTGACAGTGGCCCACACAGCCCCTCCCACAGCTGTCCCCTTACCACAGGGGTAGGGATGCTGAGGGCTTAGGAATGAGATCTGATTGTGTGAGTCTACTCTCACGGCCCCTGCTGTCCTTGCCCAGAGCAGGAGGGGTAGCAGACAGCAGGTGACAGTAGGACATTTATAGTTCCGATGGGCCGATAGAGGATCGGGTGGAGGCTGGCAGAGGCAGCAGACGGGTCAGCGTCACTGATGGTACTTGTGGTCGATAGGATCTGGACGGGTCCATGACAGATGGCAGTGGAGGTGACAGCCATGCCAGAGGTCCCTGGCCCATGGACAGGACAGCTGGACAGCAGCACACACCTGGTATAGACGGGGAGGCATAGGGAAGGGGGGTAAGAGGGTGGCACTTGGAGCAGCTTTGGCAACAACTGGGCACAGGGCCAGGACCCCTGGTCTCATTCTCTCCCTCTCTCCTGGCCTCCTGTTGTCTCCTTGTCTTTGTTTCTCTTTTGTCTCTTTCTCCAGTCTGTGCTTGACTCTCTGTCCTCTCATCCTTTCCCTTCCCTTCCTTCCTTTCTTTTCTCCTCTCCCCCTCTCCCCCTCCTTCTTTCTCCCTGTCCTTTCTTTCTCTTTGTCTCTCTGTCTCTCCTCCTCTCCCTCCTTCCCCACCCCTCTCTTCCTCTGTTTGTTTCTCAGGCATGTCTACACCTTGTCTCTGTTTCCGCTCGCTCTCCTCCCCTCCTCTAGAGATACACACGCTGGCTGGCACATCTCGGGCGCACATGTGTCCAGGCCACTATCCCTAGCTCTTTCCTTACATTGGCACCCATTCACACAGCCGCACAGGACCTCCGAGGGCTTTACTTGCATTTACTGAGATCTGTGTGTCCGTTCTCCAGAATTCAAGCAGACTTTGGCTGTTAATAGAAATAATGGTGATGATAAAAAGAATTCGCTGGGAATTTCCTCTGTGCTCAGTGCTTTATGTTGATCATCTCCAGAAATTGTCTGAGCACACTCCGAGAAGCAGGTATTATTGACTCCACTTGGAAGATGGAGAAACTGAGGTGCAGAATTTAATTGACTTAGTCATGGTTCCACAGAGGCAAGATCGAAAGCAGGGCCAGAAACAAGGCCTTTCTGAACCTCACCACCCTGGGTCTCTCCAGGACGGAGCCTGGGTTGCCCAGCCAGAGCAGGGACACGGATCTACAAAGCATCCCTCCCTCCCTGGGGACCTGGCTCGGGGGCAGCTCTATCCCTGTCTCACCCTCTGTGTCCCTCCTCTGTCTTGCTCTCTCTCCTTTCCAGCTCTGGACCCCTCTCTGTGTCTTCTCTCTTCTATGTGTGTTCTCTCTTGCCTCTCAATATCTCTCCTCTTCTTTCTCCACTCTTTTTCACCTCATCTCCGGTCTTCTTCTGCCCCTCATGCTGGCTTAGCTACAGCCCCCCTCATGCACCAATGGCTGATGCCCTCCCATCATCATGGGCAACTCAAGGTCACAGTACTTTGACTGTGACCCACACATAGTTCTTCTCTAATAAAATCCCTAACACAGAATACTTGATATCCCTTCTTCTCTGAGAATTTCCCATTCCCTCATCCTCTAATAGGGAAGGCCCTGGCAGCCATGTTGGTGTCATGTGATCATGCCTCCCAGGCTGATTGGATCAAGGATGGTCACCTGGCCCAAGATGGACCAATCAGAGCCTCTCTCACAGAAGTATGGGATTGAAGATCTAATCTTTTTTCATGAAAAAAAGTTATTTGTCACATGAAATAGTTTTATTGTCTTTAGAGTGTATAAACAATACATGCTAATTATTTTTTAAAAAGCCAAGAAATACATAAAAATAAAAGACAAAGAAAACACCTCAAATCCCACCACCCATATTTTGGGGTGTTGGCCATATTTTGTTGACCATACTTCATGCATGTCTTTCTGTGTAAAAACACACATTCATCTAATTTCACATAAATCTAATTTGAAGTGAACAGGCTCACATCATACGTAATGGTTGTAATATGGCCAACTTTTTTCTTATGAAAAACAAGTTTTCCTTTCCATCTTTTCCCACTCCCTCGCCCACCTTCCTTCTTTTTCTTACTTTCTGTCTTACCCTTACTCCACCATACCTAACCCCAGTAACCAGTTCATACACTGCTGTGTATCCTTCTGTGAAAGCTGAATTGTGGACCCCCCCAAAATGTCCAAGCAAGGGCCGGTGAGACGGCTCAGCGGCTTAAGCGCCTGCCTTGCAAGCGCGAAGGCCCGAGTTCGACTCCCGGAACCCACATACGAAAAAGGGGCCGGTGATATCGCTCAGCGGCACGGGTGCCTGTTGGCGCGTGAGGTCCTGAGGTCGTCCCCCCGGTACCCACAAAAAAAAAAAAAAAAAAAAATGTCCAAGCAACCTTGAGTGTTACCTTGTATGGAAGAAAGGCTTAGGAAATAGGAGTAAACGAAGGGCCTTGATATGAGGAGATTATCTGAGTGGTCTTAATACTCTTTAAGAGATGAGGTCTCGCTATGTTGCTCAGGCTGGCCCCAAACTCCGGGGCTCAGTGATTCTTTGACCCCCGCCTCCCGAGTAGTTGAGACTACAGCTGTGCGCCACTGGGTTCAGCAGAGTGGCCCCAATTTAACCACCAGCTTTAGAAGAGAGATGCAGGAAGCGTCCATGCTGGAGAAGAAGGCCTGCACAGACAGAAAAACAGATAGGAGGGATGAGCCCGTGAACAGCCAGGCAGTGTTAGCAGCAGGAAGAGACAAGGAGCAGGTTCTTCCCTGGAGCCCCTAGAATTAGCCAGCCCTGCCAGCATCTTGACTTTAACCCCGCAAAACTGATTTTAGAGTTCTCATCTCAGAGCTCTAAGAGAATACATCTGTGTCATTTTCAGCTGCTAACTACGTGGTCATTTTTCACAGCCATTACAGAAAAATGAACACAGATTTTGGTGCCAGAAGAGGGATGCTGCAGTAACAAATACCTAAAAATGTGAAAGTGACTTTGGAATTCGGGCGGGATTTGGAAGAATTTGATGGCACGGGACAGAAGAGGCCTGAGTGGACTTAAACAGGCTGTTAGTAGACACGTGGGTACAAAGGGTGCCTCTGGGGGGCTCCGGAATTGTGGAGAAAGAAAGCGCAGCTAATCTCTGAGAACGCCAACCTCGGCATTCACGGACTGCGAGAGAGGAGCTCGTGTATTTCAGCTGAGATTTCCCTGCCAGGTGTCAGAAGCACGGTCTGGTCTCTTGATGGTGCTTGTGGTCAAATGTGGGCAAAGAGAGATGGATTCCGGGAAGAATCCTTAGGTAGGAAGGAACGGGACTTGAAGATTTGGGGAAAATCTCTGCCTGTGCAGACCGTAGGGTATGCTACAGTCAGTTCACTGCCGGGAAGGAAGCATGGCCTGGAAGGAAAGCCAAGGGTGTGGTGGAAGACGTCCTCCTAACGCCCCAGAAGGACCAAGGGTCACAGTATCAGTCACACAGAGGGCTGGCTGTGCGAAGGGATTTGCGTGGGATGTGTTGATGTCTTCAGCTGTCACAGCAGGAACTAGAATCAGAGGCAGACCCGCGGGAGGGGCCCCTTGACTGCTGCAGCCAATCCCCATGATCGACATGGGAAACCCACAAGGTTTCTGAGACCACGGGTTGGCAGAAACACTGCTACCTTGGGCTGAAAAGGACGGAGAGAGGCCAGAACAAAAGGAAAGCATCAGAGCAGTGGAATTCTACAGGCCTGGCTAGAGGTGCAGCTCAGGGGTAGAGCACTTGCCTGGCATGCATGAGGCCCTGGGTCCATCCCCAGCACCCCAGAAGAAATCTGCAGGCAGGGAATAGGTCAGTGAAAGCACTCCGCCAAGACCGTGTCTGTGCTTCCTAAAGCAGAAAGATAACTCAGAGGGAGTCGCTGAGGGCTCAGATGGGGGCGCCAAGCGGAAACTCACACTCCATCCAGACCCTGTCCTAGCCCTGATCACCACATTGTAGTATCTGTTGCTGATTAGGGATGTGTAAACTCAGCATTCGCGGGGTGCCTGCAGCCAGTCATTTGCAGGTCTGAGTGATGGCGATGAGCATGGAGAAGCCCAGGGTGGGAGAGACAGACAGACAGACAGGACAGAAGAGAGGATTTGGTGCATGGGGGCCTGACACCCACTCCTTCCCTCCTGCAGGGGATCCAAGAGCCAGTTCTGCTGCTGTCCCTGGGACTCCTGTCTCCCCATGGCCAAGGGTCTGCCTCCTCCCTTTGCAAGGTTCTTTTCTAGAATTCTTGGGAAAGGGGAGTTTGCAACAAGTCTTATAGATCTGCCAAGGCTGGAGTTGTGTTCAGGTGGTGTCAGCTGCCTGTCCTCCTGGGAAAGCCATGAGCTTTGGGGGCTGTCGCCCTCTGCAACTCCCCCTCTACCAACCTCCCTACCCTTGGGTTTCCCCCGTGCCAGTCATATAAGGCTGCCCCATGAGGTAAGGTTTATCAAATCACTGTGTGACCTTGGGAAAGATACTTTACCTCTCTGGCTTTAATTTCTTTATTTATGAAATGGGAATTATAATAATGTTTGTCTTATGAGACTACTATGAGGGCAAATTAACTAAGAGTATGTTTTAAAAGTGATTAACACGGTACTAGGCACAGACTAAAAGTTCAATAAATATTAGCTATAATAACCCCCTCACAATAATAGTAATAATGTTCAATAATAGGCCAAGGCCTTGGTCATTACATCACTCCTGCCTGATGCCCTCATTCATAGGTGCCAATCCATCAAAAGTGCTCTTTACACTGGGCAAAGTGGTACATGCCTGCAATCCCTGGTACTCCGGAGCTGAGGCAGGAGGATCACAAGTTTGAACCCAGCCTGGGCAAGTTAATGACTTAGGGAGACCCTGTCTCAAAATGAAAAATCGAAAAGGAGCTGGGTTGCATTTCAGTGCAAAGGCCTTGGGTTTAATCCGTAGTACTGAAAAAAAAAAAGTTCTTATTGAGCCTGAATCCCAGCTACTGGGGAGCCTGAAGCAAGAAGATTATGAGTTTGAGGCCCGTATGGGCAATTTAGAAGACTATCTGAAGGCAGTGGGGGAAAGGGATGTGGTTCAGTGGTGGAGAAGCCCTAGGTTCCACCCTCAGTACTGCAAAAGAAGAGTTCTTATTAAACAGTGGCAGGGCTGGGGATGTGGATCAGTGGTAGAGCTCTTGCCTTGCATGCACAAGGCCCTGTGTTCAATCCCCAGCACCACATAAAAAAAGCTAAAAATACAAAACAAAACAAAAACAAAAAAAACAGGGATGTCCTGAGCAAACCAGGGTAAGGGTGGTTGCTCACCTTCACCTTAAAAAAAAAAAAAAAAAGTGGCAAAGGGTTAAAAATCATCCAATGTAGCTTTAACCCCCAAACCACTTTAAAAATCAAAGAGGAGACTCCCAGGCCCTTTCAGGGTCACAGCGAGAAGGCAGGTGATGATTACGGGATGGAATCAGCTCTTTCCACCAGCTTAGAGCTTCCTGTCCCTTCAAATCAGTGACTCCAGCTCTTCGCTGCTGATTAAACCCTCCCAGGAGTTCTGAAACAAGGCCAAGGCCAGTTGAGCCTGAATCCCCACGGGTGAGGCCAGGCTCGGGTATTTTCTAAAGCTGCCCTGCTAGGGTTGCCAGATAAAATATAGGACACCTGGCTAAGTTTGAATTTCAGATAGACAATGAATAAATTTGTTAGTACAACCATGTCCCACATTTTGCATAGGATATATACTTACATATATATTTTTAAAAAGTGTTCGTTGTCCACACAGTGGAGGGGGTTGATGTTCTCATCACTTTGGCAGGACCTCAAGACACAGGGCTCTCAGAACTCCCAGAGACATCCTGTCTCTGCCACAGCAAGCCTGTCCCTTCGGGATGGCCACTCTGCGCCTTACCTCCCTCCCCTAGATACTGCGTGCTTCTGTGGGCCCTGAACATCATCCCTCTGTTAGACTCTGCAGCAGTTTGATTTATTTGCTTTTGGGCTAAGCACTACCCTGCCAGGGGGCAGGTCTGTCTTGTTCCCTGCTGTATCTCAATACAACACCCAGGACAGCAGAAGCACCCAATACATATGGTCCTGGGGAGGCGGCAGCTCAATTTCCTGGTTTGCACCCTTCCATGTATAAGTCGATGCATCTTCGCTGCTCCACTTGTGGTCCAGGATTCAGCCCCACTCCCCTCCCCTGGGAGCATTAGAAACGCAGAGTCCCAGGCCTGGCCCGGACATCCTCAATCTGCAGAATCCATCGCTCCCGGCGACGTGTCTCCGAGCCTCATTTTCCTCTACTGGAAAACGAAAGGTGGCTGAGCCTTTACTGCCTCCGCCCAGCACATGGGCTGTGAGGGGTGAATGCGGATTCGCTGTTTGCAGGATGCGTGGTTGCTCTGATAGTGGGCCACCCACCTACCCCTTCTGTTTCCAATAGCAGGCAGAGCTGTCCAGGTGCTTGTCCGCTTTTTGCGGCTTGAAACAGGCGTTTGCACGCGTGTGTCTGCAGGAGGCCAGGGTAGGGGCTGCCCGGAGCAGGAGGGGGCCGGGTTCAGACAGGCTCGGGTCCCCTGCGCTTGGTTTTGTCTTGTTGCAAATGTGTCGTTTGATGCAGGCGTGATCAAACACGTCCCTGAGCCGGGGGAAGTGGGGCTGGAGAGTGGAATTAACATTTTTCTCTCCGCAAAGCCTGCCGGAGTACCGCCCCCTCCTACATGAGGCCTCATGGGGATCGCATCCAATTATAGACGGACCTCAAAGTCCAGCGTCCGCCTTCACATCGCGCACGGGCTCTGGGGTTTCCAAAGGAGTGAGCCTACATCTATTAATGTTTTTCAACGTCCCAGGCGGTGTGCTGGGTGCTTTACAAACATTTTTATGGGGTTACTGGGGAAATAAAAATGAAACACAGGGTTAATACATTTTCTGAAATCGAAAATTCCATCAACTGTAGCTTTTTCCCTCGATTTAATATCAGCCACATTAATGTATAAGTCGACTGTTTCCTCGTCGCTCAAGGGGTGGTCCAGGGATGCGCAATATCCACCTCACCTGAGAACTCGGTGGAAAGGCGGAATCTGGTTCCCATGGCAGATCGACCGAGTCTGCATTTTAACAGGATCCCCTGGGGCGGGGGACGTGTGTGCAGATTAAAGAGTAAGGAGCAATTGTTACAAAGCCCACCTTGATTTCAGAATCCTTAAAATACAGAGGGGGATATATACATTTTAGAATCAAACACATAGGGAGGTTTTCGTTTTAGATGAAGAAATTGGGGCTCAGAGAGGCAAAGTTACTTGCCCAAGGTCACACAGCTAATCGATGACAGAGCCAGAAGTATAGCTCAGATTTCCCAGGGCCATGCTGCATGGAGCTTGGGTGGAAGGGACTGGAAGGGACAGCCACAGAGGAAGGATGAGGAAAGTTAGCCCTCCTGCCGCCCATGTTCCCACTGCCCTGTGCTCCACCGCTCTGATGGAGGATGTCATTGTCACCAGTGATAATCAACACACAGTTTCTGATGTCCACTGAAGACTAAGTTGCTTCTCCTGTCACCTTGAAAGATGGACCTTGCCAACCAACATGGCCTGGCTGTGAATATCTCCAAATTCTACTAAAGTTCTGCAGAACTTTACTGTTAAAAGGCGTTGACATTGTCATCATCAAATGTGGGGTGATGATTTGCATAGAGGAACTTCCTGCAGGTCTCACGTCTGTGTCACTCCCTCAGAGAGGCCCCACTGACACGTGGTCGCAATTAGCAGCTGCCCCTTCCTAGCACATCACCGTGTCCCTGCACTCCATGTGGCACTTCTCTTTGGCTGAGACGTTGCTGCCTATCTGCTGGCTGTAATCTGCCTTCCCCTGCTGGATGGAATGTCAGCCCCTTGCGGGCAGGGGGTCCCATCTGCATGGTTCACCAATGAATCCCCGGAGCCTGAGAGGCCCTGGTACACAGTAGGTGCTCAGTGGATATTCGTGAAGTCAATGGATGCCTGAGGATGGATAGATAGGTGGATGGATGAATGGATGGATGGATGGATGGGCAGATGGTTGATGTATGTATGGATTGATTGATGGATGAGTGGGTGGATGGATGATGGATGGATGATGGGTAGATGGAGGGATGGATGAATGGATGATGGATGGATGGATGGTGATGTATGTATGAATGGATGGATAATGGGTAGGTGGATGGATATAGATGGATGATGGGGTGATGGATGGATGGTTGAATTTTAGACAGCCAGAGGGCTTGGGAAGGACTTGCTTTCCTATTCTAGACTTTGAACTTTCAAAGGAAACTCTCCAATGAAAATATAACCACTTTAAAACATGATTCTCATCAAAACTGAAACAAGTCTCATTATGAAAGAAGACAATTTAAAAACAAAACTAGCGTTTACCTGGCAACAATGTCTCATCTCTGACCTTTAGGCAAATAAGGTTATTTAGAAAATCAAAACACCATGATCATCACTTTCTCCTTTCCTTGCTCCATGTTCATCCCTTGTGGGAGTCTGGGGCTCCCCTGTGATTAGGGGGGACATTGAGCCTTCTCTTTGCAGGCTCTGGCCAGCTTGAGGGGCGCCTAGATGCTCAGTGCCCACACTCTTACTCTGAACAGGCCCACAAGCATCCTCCTGTGGGCCAATGACAGAAAAACTTCCCATCTTCCAGGTGGGGATTGCCTGGGGCGAGGGACAGAGCTTGGTGAGCTGACCTCCAAGGTATGTCCTTGGCAAGGCACCTGTGTTTGGGGACCAACCTGCCTGTCTATCTTGGCAGCCTCATCTGACCCCCAGGAATGGTTTGCCACAAAGGATTGAAGTCACTGGTGGTCTTGACACATTTTGTGTCCCAACCGGATCTCTTTAGGATGATCTGTGGCCATTTCCTAAGCCTCAGTGCCAAAGTCTGTTCCTAATCATCCACACTGTGCTCTCTCTCTGTCTTTCTCTCCCTCCGCCTTCGCTTCTCCCTCCGGTATCCTCCCTCCTCTCTCCCTTCTTCTCCTCTGCAATTAGTTGCTATAGGATGCAGCAATAACAACATCCCAAACTCCCAGCAATGTGGGCTCCACCAGGTGGCAGTCTGAAGGATGAGACACAGCCCACTTCCCTCTGCTCCAGGGACAGTGTGGCTGCAGGGCCTGCCAGTGTCCCTGCTGACCCGTGGATGGTGCTGGGGACTGTGACCAGGAGCAACTGGAGCCTGACCATGCAGAGCATGAACCATGAACATAGGACCTAGCACTAGATTCAGGCTTGAATCTGCCCTGGCTTAGCAGATGTGAGTTCAGGCAAATGACTGGACTTTCGAGACCCTCTGTTTCTTCTGTGGAACCAAATAAAGACACCCATGTTACAAGGTAGGAGGGATTCCATGGAGGGGGCTGCAGCTGCTCTTCTAATAGGGGTTTTGGAGACATGGAGGGAGGGGGTGGTGGCAAGGGTGTGCTGGCAGCTGGCCTCACCTAGTGACAAAGACACGTTGCTATAAGGAGCCCAGTGATGCTGGCCAGCTGAGCAGGTGGCCCTCTGGGCTGGGGGGTTTTCTCCACCAGTGGGTGGCAGATTAGTCATGTGAGGCTAGAATTGCACACTGGGTTATTCTCTGTTGGGAGTGGGATGTGGGCTCGTCGGTGCTGGTCCCGTCTCGATTGTGGGTCCCTGGGCTAGGAACTTCAGATCCAGCCCCCTTCACCCCAGAAAGGTGC